>OX383974.1:25840638-27122638 GCA_947532105.1 Athrips mouffetella | reverse complement strand
AACCTAACCTAACCTAACCTAACCTAACCTAACCTAACCTAACCTAACCTAACCTAACCTAACCTAACCTAACCTAACCTAACCTAACCTAACCTAACCTAACCTAACCTAACCTAACCTAACCTAACCTAACCTAACCTAACCTAACCTAACCTAACCTAACCTAACCTAACCTAACCTAACCTAACCTAACCTAACCTAACCTAACCTAACCTAACCTAACCTAACCTAACCTAACCTAACCTAACCTAACCTAACCTAACCTAACCTAACCTAACCTAACCTAACCTAACCTAACCTAACCTAACCTAACCTAACCTAACCTAACCTAACCTAACCTAACCTAACCTAACCTAACCTAACCTAACCTAACCTAACCTAACCTAACCTAACCTAACCTAACCTAACCTAACCTAACCTAACCTAACCTAACCTAACCTAACCTAACCTAACCTAACCTAACCTAACCTAACCTAACCTAACCTAACCTAACCTAACCTAACCTAACCTAACCTAACCTAACCTAACCTAACCTAACCTAACCTAACCTAACCTAACCTAACCTAACCTAACCTAACCTAACCTAACCTAACCTAACCTAACCTAACCTAACCTAACCTAACCTAACCTAACCTAACCTAACCTAACCTAACCTAACCTAACCTAACCTAACCTAACCTAACCTAACCTAACCTAACCTAACCTAACCTAACCTAACCTAACCTAACCTAACCTAACCTAACCTAACCTAACCTAACCTAACCTAACCTAACCTAACCTAACCTAACCTAACCTAACCTAACCTAACCTAACCTAACCTAACCTAACCTAACCTAACCTAACCTAACCTAACCTAACCTAACCTAACCTAACCTAACCTAACCTAACCTAACCTAACCTAACCTAACCTAACCTAACCTAACCTAACCTAACCTAACCTAACCTAACCTAACCTAACCTAACCTAACCTAACCTAACCTAACCTAACCTAACCTAACCTAACCTAACCTAACCTAACCTAACCTAACCTAACCTAACCTAACCTAACCTAACCTAACCTAACCTAACCTAACCTAACCTAACCTAACCTAACCTAACCTAACCTAACCTAACCTAACCTAACCTAACCTAACCTAACCTAACCTAACCTAACCTAACCTAACCTAACCTAACCTAACCTAACCTAACCTAACCTAACCTAACCTAACCTAACCTAACCTAACCTTTTTAATTTTTTTTTTCGTTTTTTTTTTTTTTATTTTTTTTATTTTTTTTTTTTGGAACGTATAGAATAAGTCAAAATATGAAGATTTGTAAAAAAAAAAAGTGACCTTTTAATACCAAAAAAATGACCTTGACCTTGAAAATCATCTTAAATGACCTTGAATCTGAAAAAATACATCACCATCAGAAAGCTGAGAAAAAATACATATATTCACCAAAAATCTTGACATCGATATCTGGAAAAATGAAAAAGTTACAGTTGATCAACCAAAGTCAGCTCATAAAGTATAGGTTCTTAGGGCATTTTTTCGTCAATTTCAATGTTTTACAAAAATTTTAGAAAAACGCTTATATCTTCGAAACCACTAAAGATACGTCAAAAGTAACAACATTTTCGAACTTTTAGT
The DNA here is from genome assembly GCA_947532105.1 of Athrips mouffetella. Lineage (NCBI taxonomy): Eukaryota > Metazoa > Arthropoda > Insecta > Lepidoptera > Gelechiidae > Athrips > Athrips mouffetella. Next base: position 27,121,007 of record OX383974.1, on the reverse strand, counting down.
CTCCTATGGAGACTAGAAACTAGTGCTACACTAACGTATTTTTTTTTTTTTTTCTCTCGCCCCCCGTTACCGAGTTAGAGAATGGACCAAATTATGAAAAAAACTATAATTGGATCGTATAGAATAAGTCAAAATATGAAGTTTTGTAAAAAAAAAAGTGACCTTTTAATACCAAAAAAATGACCTTGACCTTGAAAATCATCTTAAATGACCTTGAATCTGAAAAAATACATCACCATCAGAAAGCTGAGAAAAAATACATATATTCACCAAAAATCTTGACATCGATATCTGGAAAAATGAAAAAGTTACAGTTGATCAACCAAAGTCTGCTCATAAAGTATAGGTTCTTAGGGCATTTTTTCGTCAATTTCAATGTTTTACAAAAATTTTAGAAAAACGCCTATATCTTCGAAACCACTAAAGATACGTCAAAAGTAACATCATTTTCGAACTTTTAGTCTCCTATGGAGACTAGAAACTAGTGCTACACTAATGTATTTTTTTTTTTTTTTCTCTCGCCCCCCGTTACTGAGTTAGAGAATGGACCAAAATATGAAAAAAACTATAATTGGATCGTATAGAATAGGTCAAAATAAGAGGATTTCAGTAAAAAAAAAGTCACCTTTTCATACAAAAAAATGAAAATATCAACGTTTTACAAAATTTCAGAAAAACGCTTATATCTCCCAAACCACTAAAGATACGTCAAAAATAACATCATTTTTGAACTTTTAGTCTCCTTTGGAGACTAGTATCTTGTGCTACACTAAGGTATTTTTTTTTTTTTTTCTCCCCCTCTCCGTTACCGAGTTAGAGAATGACCCAAAAAAACGCTTATATCTCCGAAACCACTAGAGATACGTCAAAAATAACATCATTTTTGAACTTTTAGTCTCCTTTGGAGACTAGTATCTTGTGCTACACTAAGGTATTTTTTTTTTTTTTTCTCCCCCTCTCCGTTACCGAGTTAGAAAATGACCCAAAAAAACGCTTATATCTCCTAAACGACCAGAGATACGTCAAAAATAACATCATTTTTGAACTTTTAATCTCCTTTGGAGATTAGTATCTTGTGCTACACTAAGGTATTTTTTTTTTTTTTTCTCCCCCTCTCCGTTACTGAGTTAGAGAATGACCCAAAAAAACGCTTATATCTCCGAAACGACTAGAGATACGTCAAAAATAACATCATTTTTGAACTTTTAGTCTCCTTTGGAGACTAGTATCTTGTGCTACACTAAGGTATTTTTTTTTTTTTTTTTCCCCCTCTCCGTTACCGAGTTAGAGAATGACCCAAAAAAACGCTTATATCTCCAAAACGACTAAAGATACGTCAAAAATAACATCATTTTTGAACTTTTAGTCTCCTTTGGAGACTAGTATCTTGTGCTACACTAAAGTATTTTTTTTTTTTTTTCTCCCCCTCTCCGTTACCGAGTTAGAGAATGACCCAAAAAAACGCTTATATCTCCGAAACGACTAAAGATACGTCAAAAATAACATCATTTTTGAACTTTTAGTCTCCTTTGGAGACTAGTATCTTGTGCTACACTAAGGTATTTTTTTTTTTTTTTCTCCCCCTCTCCGTTACCGAGTTAGAGAATGAACCAAAAAAACTTTTGATTACTATATTTTAAGCCAAAAATTCTTGAAAATTTCTCTTCAAATTTTCCTTTTTTTTTTTTTTTAGGTAATTTTTGAGCATTTCATCACATAAAATGAAAAAGTTACAATATCATGAAACCCCTCACCTCCCCCCCGACCCCCTCTCACCCCCCTCACCCCCCCTCACCCCCCCTCACCCCCCCCATCAACCCCCCCTCACCCCCCTAACCTCCCCTCGACCCCCCCTCACCCCCCTCACCTCCCCTCGACCCCCCCCCTCACCCCCCTCACCTCCCCTCGACCCCCCCCCTCACCCCCCTCACCTCCCCTCGACCCCCACCCCTCACCCCCCTCACCTCCCCTCAGCCCCCCCCTTACCCCCCCCCTCACCCCCTCACCCCCCGTTAACCCGCCCGCACCCCCGAACCGCACGCCCCCCCCCCGACCCGCCCCCCCCCCCCCTTACGCAAATATGGCCAAATCGGCAAATTTTGTTAGACGGTAAAGAGATCGGAGGAAGGTAAGGTCGTTTTCCGCGTCGTGCCCCACCACCCCCCCCCGCCCTGGGAACTCCCACTTCCCCCCGGTCCCCGAAGGTTTGACTGGGGGCTTGGACTATCGCCCTGTGAAGTGTCCCGCTTGGTGAAGTCGTCCCGCTCGGTGCGCCTCCGGCGCACTGGGGGGCCTCCGGCCCCCCTAATATGAATGTTGCGGCGCCGGAGGCGCCGCAGCGCCTTCGGCGCTGCGGCGCCTCCGGCGCCGCCGCAGCGCCTGCGGCGCTGCGCGGAGCGCCTTCGGCGCTGCGGCGCCTGCGGCGCCGCTGGGGCGCCTTCGGCGCCGTCGGGCGCCTTCGGCGCCTTTAAATTACTTGACTATCCACTTCCGCTTGGGTCGCCTTCGGCGACATAAGACACTTGACTATCCACTTCCGCTTGGGTCGCCTTCGGCGACTTAAGACACTTGACTATCCACTTCCGCTTGGGTCGCCTTCGGCGACATAAGACACTTGACTATCCACTTCCGCTTGGGTCGCCTTCGGCGACTTAAGACACTTGACTATCCACTTCCGCTTGGGTCGCCTTCGGCGACTTAAGACACTTGACTATCCACTTCCGCTTGGGTCGCCTTCGGCGACTTAAGACACTTGACTATCCACTTCCGCTTGGGTCGCCTTCGGCGACTTAAGACACTTGACTATCCACTTCCGCTTGGGTCGCCTTCGGCGACTTAAGACACTTGACTATCCACTTCCGCATGGGAACTTCGGAACTTTACTTATCTACTCTAAACACGAATATCATAAAAAACTTAGAATATTTTCATCAAACTTTATATCCAAATTAACTTGACCTATCATGCCAAACTAAATCTTAATTAATTTTAATTATTATAATTTTAGCCAAAAATTCTTGAAAATTTTTCTTTAAATTTTCCTTTTTTTTTTTTTTTTAATAATTTTTTATCATAACACAATATAATATAACAAATACCTATGATAATGTAATGTAACTAACATAAAATAATGGACCATCATAACTTGACCCCTCATCTCATACATGATATTAGTACTGAGGGCTCAACCAGTCTAAAATATATGCAACTTGCCCTTAGCTCATAGCGCCTACGACTTTCAACATAGCAACTTGAAATTTTTATTGAATATAAACCTTGAATAGGACAACAAAACTGCATACTCAGTTTTTAATTTTGGTCACTATATTTTTTTCAAAAAATTCTTGAAAATTACTCTTCAAATTTTCCTTTTTTTTTTTTTTTTAGGTCATTTTTTGGTAAAATCTTATGAAACTTAAAAACCTTATAGAAACTCATAATATCTACCTACCATATAAATTTGGTCAATATACCTCATAAAACACTGGAGATATTAATTAAAAACCATGAACTTGCCCTTAGCTCCTAGCAGGTCACGTGATTGAGTGCGCACCATGGTCCAAAAGACTTTTTTTCTCAGAATGACCTGTTCTACCATAATATCATAAAAAAAGTGGGGGTTGCTAAAAAGGTGGCCCTAACCTAACCTAACCTAACCTAACCTAACCTAACCTAACCTAACCTAACCTAACCTAACCTAACCTAACCTAACCTAACCTAACCTAACCTAACCTAACCTAACCTAACCTAACCTAACCTAACCTAACCTAACCTAACCTAACCTAACCTAACCTAACCTAACCTAACCTAACCTAACCTAACCTAACCTAACCTAACCTAACCTAACCTAACCTAACCTAACCTAACCTAACCTAACCTAACCTAACCTAACCTAACCTAACCTAACCTAACCTAACCTAACCTAACCTAACCTAACCTAACCTAACCTAACCTAACCTAACCTAACCTAACCTAACCTAACCTAACCTAACCTAACCTAACCTAACCTAACCTAACCTAACCTAACCTAACCTAACCTAACCTAACCTAACCTAACCTAACCTAACCTAACCTAACCTAACCTAACCTAACCTAACCTAACCTAACCTAACCTAACCTAACCTAACCTAACCTAACCTAACCTAACCTAACCTAACCTAACCTAACCTAACCTAACCTAACCTAACCTAACCTAACCTAACCTAACCTAACCTAACCTAACCTAACCTAACCTAACCTAACCTAACCTAACCTAACCTAACCTAACCTAACCTAACCTAACCTAACCTAACCTAACCTAACCTAACCTAACCTAACCTAACCTAACCTAACCTAACCTAACCTAACCTAACCTAACCTAACCTAACCTAACCTAACCTAACCTAACCTAACCTAACCTAACCTAACCTAACCTAACCTAACCTAACCTAACCTAACCTAACCTAACCTAACCTAACCTAACCTAACCTAACCTAACCTAACCTAACCTAACCTAACCTAACCTAACCTAACCTAACCTAACCTAACCTAACCTAACCTAACCTAACCTAACCTAACCTAACCTAACCTAACCTAACCTAACCTAACCTAACCTAACCTAACCTAACCTAACCTAACCTAACCTAACCTAACCTAACCTAACCTAACCTAACCTAACCTAACCTAACCTAACCTAACCTAACCTAACCTAACCTAACCTAACCTAACCTAACCTAACCTAACCTAACCTAACCTAACCTAACCTAACCTAACCTAACCTAACCTAACCTAACCTAACCTAACCTAACCTAACCTAACCTAACCTAACCTAACCTAACCTAACCTAACCTAACCTAACCTAACCTAACCTAACCTAACCTAACCTAACCTAACCTAACCTAACCTAACCTAACCTAACCTAACCTAACCTAACCTAACCTAACCTAACCTAACCTAACCTAACCTAACCTAACCTAACCTAACCTAACCTAACCTAACCTAACCTAACCTAACCTAACCTAACCTAACCTAACCTAACCTAACCTAACCTAACCTAACCTAACCTAACCTAACCTAACCTAACCTAACCTAACCTAACCTAACCTAACCTAACCTAACCTAACCTAACCTAACCTAACCTAACCTAACCTAACCTAACCTAACCTAACCTAACCTAACCTAACCTAACCTAACCTAACCTAACCTAACCTAACCTAACCTAACCTAACCTAACCTAACCTAACCTAACCTAACCTAACCTAACCTAACCTAACCTAACCTAACCTAACCTAACCTAACCTAACCTAACCTAACCTAACCTAACCTAACCTAACCTAACCTAACCTAACCTAACCTAACCTAACCTAACCTAACCTAACCTAACCTAACCTAACCTAACCTAACCTAACCTAACCTAACCTAACCTAACCTAACCTAACCTAACCTAACCTAACCTAACCTAACCTAACCTAACCTAACCTAACCTAACCTAACCTAACCTAACCTAACCTAACCTAACCTAACCTAACCTAACCTAACCTAACCTAACCTAACCTAACCTAACCTAACCTAACCTAACCTAACCTAACCTAACCTAACCTAACCTAACCTAACCTAACCTAACCTAACCTAACCTAACCTAACCTAACCTAACCTAACCTAACCTAACCTAACCTAACCTAACCTAACCTAACCTAACCTAACCTAACCTAACCTAACCTAACCTAACCTAACCTAACCTAACCTAACCTAACCTAACCTAACCTAACCTAACCTAACCTAACCTAACCTAACCTAACCTAACCTAACCTAACCTAACCTAACCTAACCTAACCTAACCTAACCTAACCTAACCTAACCTAACCTAACCTAACCTAACCTAACCTAACCTAACCTAACCTAACCTAACCTAACCTAACCTAACCTAACCTAACCTAACCTAACCTAACCTAACCTAACCTAACCTAACCTAACCTAACCTAACCTAACCTAACCTAACCTAACCTAACCTAACCTAACCTAACCTAACCTAACCTAACCTAACCTAACCTAACCTAACCTAACCTAACCTAACCTAACCTAACCTAACCTAACCTAACCTAACCTAACCTAACCTAACCTAACCTAACCTAACCTAACCTAACCTAACCTAACCTAACCTAACCTAACCTAACCTAACCTAACCTAACCTAACCTAACCTAACCTAACCTAACCTAACCTAACCTAACCTAACCTAACCTAACCTAACCTAACCTAACCTAACCTAACCTAACCTAACCTAACCTAACCTAACCTAACCTAACCTAACCTAACCTAACCTAACCTAACCTAACCTAACCTAACCTAACCTAACCTAACCTAACCTAACCTAACCTAACCTAACCTAACCTAACCTAACCTAACCTAACCTAACCTAACCTAACCTAACCTAACCTAACCTAACCTAACCTAACCTAACCTAACCTAACCTAACCTAACCTAACCTAACCTAACCTAACCTAACCTAACCTAACCTAACCTAACCTAACCTAACCTAACCTAACCTAACCTAACCTAACCTAACCTAACCTAACCTAACCTAACCTAACCTAACCTAACCTAACCTAACCTAACCTAACCTAACCTAACCCTCGAAAACCTTGAAGAGGTAAAGAACGTCAAAAAGATTATAGAACTTGATATAACTTCTAGAAAAGCCACATACGCTGAAATAGCCGCCGCCTCTACTGCCGCCATAGCCAGAAATCCTCCAAAGATAGTACAGCCTGAAGGAAAAAAAATAGACAATGTGCAGATATCTGGCATGCATTCCCTAGTAATTTCATCGGAAGATACTCGAGACACAAGTGAGGATGTAATCAATAAAATCCGAGGTGCAGTGAATGCCAGAGAGAACGGCATAAAGGTAGATCGACTTAGGAAGGCTAGGGATCAGAAAGTCATTGTCAGTTGCCAAACCAAGGAGGAGATGAAGAAAGTAGCAAATAAATTGAGACAAAAAGAAGATTTGATTGTAGAGGAAAAAGAAAACCGGGATCCACTCATCAATTTGAGAAATGTGCTCACATACAACTCTGATTCAGAAATATTGGAAGCTCTCAAAGTTCAAAATGCTCACTTGGTACAAGGTATAGAAGATAATGAGTTCAGAGCGGCAATCAAATACAGAAAAAAAGCCAGGAACCCACACGAGAATCATGTTGTTATGCAAGTTTCCCCGAAAATATGGCAAACTCTCATCACAGCAGGTAAAATACATGTTGATCTGCAGAGGGTTTCGGTGTTCGACCAATCACCGGTAATACAATGCTCTAGGTGTCTTGCATTTGGTCATGGTAGGAAAATTTGTACTGAGACGATTGATTTATGCAGCCACTGTGCAGGTCCCCACCTAAGAGCTCAGTGTCCTAGTGTTAAAGAAGGTCAACCCCCAACTTGTAAAAACTGTCAGCATGCAAAATTAGACAACTGTGAGCATAATGCATTTGATGAGATTTGCCCTACTAGAGCTAAATGGGACAGATTGGCGAGAACAAAAGTCGCTTATTGCTGAAGTTGAACAAGATGAAACACGTAATAGCATAAATAGAGAACAAACTAATGAGGTTCAGACCGAAAAGTGGAAAATCATCCAAACCAACCTTCAAAAGAAAAAACTTGCTATGAAAGAACTACTGCAAGAATGCCAGAAAAGACAAGTAAGTTTTGCGCTGGTCCAAGAGCCTTACGTAGGTGCTCAAGGAGAGATACAAAATATGGCAGGTTATCGTGTAGTACAAAGTGTAGGAAGTCGTGAAAAACCGATTAAAGCAGCAATTATTGTTTTCAACGACGATATTGATATCGTACGGCAAACTCTCACTACTGAAAACATAGCTGTGGCGACACTTAAATCCAACACTTGGAAAGTCACTGTAGTATCTATGTACTTAGAAGGTAGCAAGCCCATAGAGCCATACTTGGATCATTTAGTAAAGATAAAAAAGGAAACTGGTAGCAGTAGTTTACTCATGGGAGGTGACGTGAATTCTTGGAGCACTTGGTGGGGAAGTGCGACAGAGGATCACAGAGGAAGGGCTATGATGAGTACACTTGAGGAAACTGAAATGCATCTGTTAAACGAGGGAAGCACACCGACATTTTTCACGGTTAGGAATGGAGTAGAGTTCAAAAGCATTGTTGATATCACGGTATGTAGTCAAGACCTGATTGGGAAAATTCATGATTGGAAGGTAGATATAGGACTGACAAGTTCTGACCATAACGCAATAACTTTTAGAATTGAAAAGGAAATTATGAATAAAGGTAAAAGAAACGATAAAAGCACGAGGAAATATAACACAAAGAAAGCAAATTGGAAAGAGTTTAGGCGAATATTAAAAGATAAGTTAGCAGAGAAGCAGATAACAAAAGAGGAAATCGAAAAAATTAATACTAGAGAAGAACTAGAAAATACAATATTGACATACATTACTTGCATTAAAGAAGCTTGCCATGCCACCATACCATTGATAGGGAAAAGAAAGAAGGACTACATACCATGGTGGACAGAAGAATTAGAATCCTTGAAAAAGGCAGTCACCACGATGAAGCGAAGAGTGTCGTGTGCAGCACCTCGACGACACCAATTCGTTGTTGACGAGTACATTAAAGCGAAAACCGAATATGAAACTAAAGCCGAACAAGCTTATACTGAGAGCTGGAGGAGTTACTGCACAAAACAGGACGGAGAGAGTATGTGGGATGGAATATACCGGGTCTTGAGAGGAACAGCAAAGCGTTATGAAGACCAACTGCTGGCAGCTGGGGAAAAATCACTTAGCCCTAAGGAATCAGTCCAGCTATTGTCTGAGACTTTCTTCCCACTCGATGAAGAATCAGACGATCTTGAGTGCCATAAAAAGATTAGGGAAGAAGTAGAAAAGAACGAAGGACTTGGAGGAAGGGAGGTGATGGATCCTCCTTTTACTGTGACAGAACTCAATAGGTCTATTAACAGCTTCAATCCAAAGAAGGCACCAGGATTAGACGGATTAACCGCGGACATATGTCAGCAAGCCATTTCTGTAGACCCAGGGGTTTATTTGCAAATAGCAAATAAATGCTTGGAGTTGGCATGCTTTCCAAAACCGTGGAAGGAAGCTGCAATAGTAGTACTTAGGAAACCCGGACGAAGCGATTATAGTCAACCTAAATCTTATAGACCTATAGGCCTTCTGTCGGTGCTCGGGAAAGTACTAGAAAAGATGATGATAAAACGAATTAGATGGTACTTACTACCCAAAGCAAGCAGTCGGCAATACGGGTTCGTTCCTCAGCGCGGTACCGAAGACGCCCTCTATGATCTAATTAAACATTTGAGAGAAAACTTAGTCAGAAAAAAGACAAATGTTGTAGTATCCCTAGACATAGAGGGCGCCTTTGATAACGCATGGTGGCCAGCGATCAAGTCACAGTTGGTAAAAAGGGAGTGTCCATTAAACCTTAGGAAACTTGTTGATGACTATCTTAATGGGAGATCAGTTCAGGTTACTTACGCTGGAGAAAACTGTAAGAGAGAGACCAACAAGGGATGTGTTCAAGGGTCGATTGGAGGGCCAACATTTTGGAACCTGCTGCTGGATCCACTGCTACAGGAATTGTCCTCGCAAGACGTGTACTTGCAGGCGTTTGCTGATGATGTGGTCTTGGTATTCTCCGGCTATGATTCACAAGCAATAGAAATCAAAGCTAATGGAGTTCTTGCGCATGTACATGACTGGGGGAGCAGAAACAAACTTAAATTTGCAGCTCATAAAACTCACGCCATGGTGGTTACCAAAAAACTTAAGTGTGAAAACCCAGCCATGTACATGAATGGAACTCGAATCGAATTCGTTGATCAAATTAAAATTTTGGGCCTCATTATTGATAAAAAATTAACGTTTAATAGTCACGTTAGTAATGTTTGTTGCAAGGCAGCAAACATTACAAAACAACTTTCAAGAGCGGCTAAATTAAAATGGGGCTTGAACCCGGAGATTATCAGGACCATATATAAAGCGGTTGTTGAGCCGGTCATCATGTACGCAGCCAGCGCATGGGCTCCAGCGGCAGGAAAATTAAGTATCCAAGATCAGTTGAACACCATCCAAAGAAGCATCGCTCAGAGAATCGTCAAAGCATATAGAACCGTCTCTCTAAACGCTGCGATGGCTCTTGCCGGAATAATCCCGCTGGATCTCAGAATACGGGAGGCAGCGGAATTATTCGAGGCAAAGCGAGGAAAGCCACTGCAGGAGATGGGTGATAGGGAAGTGGAAAGAAAGAGCAGTTTTTTGCAGATTCCGCATCCTGCAAAAGACATTGAAATTGGGTTTGTATGCCTTGACGATGAAACTGAGGAGACTGTGGCAAAACACCAAATACCCGACATAAAAATTTATACCGACGGCAGTAAAATGGAAGAGGGGGTGGGGGCTGCCTACACTTGTCGAAGAAATGGGAGGGAAGTAAGAACCAAGAAGCTCAAACTAGACAGCAGCTGTACTGTGTATCAAGCGGAGCTATATGCACTTCTTCAAGCCACTGAACTCATCCAAAACCACTTACGGGACGGTGCAATTGCCGTCTTGAGTGACTCTAGGTCAGGACTTGAATCTGTGGTCAACCCTGAAACTTCCCAACCATTGGCGAGACAAATACGCAGTAATATTTCTGCCATCCAAGCGCAAGGTCGAACAATCCAATTATATTGGATTAAAGCGCATGTAGGAGTGGAAGGCAACGAGCGAGCGGACGAACTCGCAAAACAAGTGGCAAAAAACAATAAGATGGCACCCCACTACAACAAAAGCCCCATATCATATGTCAAACGACTCATAAGGCAAGAAAGCGTAGTAACCTGGAACGAACGATATGTAAAGGGGGAAACAGCAGGCGTAACAAAAAAGTTTTTACCAAATGTAACATTAGCACACAAATATTCTAAGACTGCTACACCTACCCAAATACTAACACAAGCTTTGACGGGCCACGGAGGCTTTTCTGCTTACTTACATCGTTTTAAATGTAAAGATGATCCATCATGCGTTTGCGGAGCTGAATCTGAAACAATAGAGCACCTTATTATAGATTGTCCTAAGTACAGTATCGCTAGGTATGACCTGGAATGTAAAGTAAACATGAGTATTACAGAACACAATTTACATGAATTGTTGTTCCAAAAACAATCCAGATCGTACATAACGGAATACATTAGTAATATAGTTATTGAAGCCAATAATAGAAATAAGAATTAGATGTAATAAAAAATTAAGTAAGAAACGTATGTAATATTCATATCGTTGTATATAAATAGTTACATACAAATAAGTATAATGCAAAAAAAAAAAAATGTATATATGCTGAAAAAAAAAAAAGCTGAAAAAAAAACAGCTTAAAAAAAATAGATGTACCTTGTACTTTATTTCTGCAATATCCCCAGCTCCACATTATCGTCTTGTGACAAGTTTTGGTAGAACTCCCGTATGAAAATCCGGAGTTCTGCAACCCCTATCCAAATTATGGACAGAAAAAAAAAAAAAAAGTAGTCAAGTCCGTGTTTAGCTGAATAAAGTCTCTGACCCATGTCAGAGGATAAACGGCGGCATACAATTAAAAAAAAAAAAAAAAAAAACCTAACCTAACCTAACCTAACCTAACCTAACCCAACCTAACCTAACCCAACCTAACCTAACCCAACCTAACCTAACCCAACCTAACCTAACCCAACCTAACCTAACCCAACCTAACCTAACCTAACCTAACCTAACCTAACCACACACAAATGGGTAACCATCTCACCCGGCCTTGCTGCCCTGGTGAACGGCAGCACCTTCAAGACGAGCATGAGACGTAAGACCTATGAAGCAATGACTGAGATTGAGTTGGCTGGAACACCCTGCCGCTTGGTGCGAACTCGTTGCAAGACGATCGCACTTCTTGCGGGTAGCCCGGAAAAATCTCAGTTTGCTCAGGCATTGTCGCTGCTGGTCAGCTTGGCAGGGGTTGGGGAATCTGACGCAAACATCGCTCGGAGAATAAGTGTGGACGCAATGGTGGTTGGCTACGAGAAGGGAGAAGTCTCCGACTACATTGGATGCATCAAAGCCTCGCAAAACCATGAGGTTGTGGTGTATGAGGATAGAGGTGAAAATCTCAGTTTCCTCAAACAACACATGCATAATCCAACCATGGAGACCATCCCGATCGACAGCTCCCCCCCCCAAATCCCCATAGCAAATCCGAAAGCACTTAGTGGCTCCGAGCGTCTACAAGAGAAAACGGCCAACCAAAGCTATGCAGAAGCCCAAAAGAGGAAAGAAGAGGCCAAGGGAAAGGAAAAGTCTAGCCCGATCACGGTTACAATCAATGCTCTCAACGCGGCGGCACAATGCATATCCGGGATAGCTAAGAAGAAGCTGGGTATGCTCAAAAACGAGGAGAGGAAAATAACAGCCCTCAGAAGCTCCAGCAGGAAGCCCTTCGTTCAACAACAACTTAACCCACAAGCTACCCGGACAAGAGCCGATATGGGACAAGTCGACCCTCCACAGCTCAGACAAGCGACAGGACCATGAGACCACATGGTCAACGCATTCTTCGAGTTTTTAGCAGTCACGAAAGCCGGTAGGAAAGTCTGCGAAATGACTTGCAAAAACATCCTGCAATCCTACGGGCTTGGAAATGAAAGACTGTTAAACGACCAACTCGAGGAAGCAGATGCCACCATATACAACAACGCCATCTCCGAAGTCCTTAAAGGAACCGAGATGAGTCAGCATATGGCGGCATACAACGCGACCGCTGGTTTTGTTGGCCTGGACGAAGACGCTTCTGAGCAAACGGGAAAGATAACGTTCAGGACCCCTCCTGGTGACCCCATAGTGATCACTGCCAAAAGCACCAAAGTGATGCTTGACGACAAGATCATCAGTATGGCAGAAACCATAACTGCAGGCAGTGATCCCTACAATTCTTGGGAAATGCCGAAAATAGAGTGGGTGAACGGAGTACCCGGATGTGGAAAGACAACTTGGGTCGTAAGCCGTTTTGACCAAGAGCATGACGTTGTGATTACCACCACAACTGAGGCGGCTAAAGATCTACGGGAGAGACTGGCTCAACGCATTGGAGCTGACGCAAAAAGAAAGGTACGCACAATGGCCTCAATTTTGGTTAACGGGTTGAAAGAACCAGAGAAAAAGAGGTGCAGTCGACTCATGGTCGATGAAGCACTAATGAACCACTTTGGGGCCATTGTGATGGCAACTCGTATCACTGGTGCGAAAGAGCTCTTGTTGATCGGCGACATTAACCAACTTCCCTATATAGACAGAGACAATCTTTTTGACCTGCAATACAACCGCCCAGTTCTTGTAGCTACCATCACACAAGAACTGCTATGCACGCACAGGAACCCCATGGACGTAGCCTATGCCCTTAACGAAGTCTACAGTGGCATATACTCGTCGAGACCTCGAGTCCAATCCCTGAGACGCGAAAGGTACACAGGCGCGCAAATACCCAAAACCCTTCCGGACACCCTTTACCTGGTTCATACCCAGTTAGAGAAGGAATCCCTCATCAGCCAGGGATACGGAAAGGGCACTGGGTCGCGCACCCTTACCATTCACGAGTCACAGGGCCTACGGTGGTGATTGTGCGAACATCTGCAAAGAAGTTGCAAATCCACGACAGCGTCCTACACGCAGTAGTAGCCGTGTCACGACACACGATCAGTTGTGTGTATTACACGGACGACAGCGAGGACGCGATTTGCAACTTCATAAAGAAAGCGGTAGGGGCAGGCGAAAGGAAAATCCTGGACTATAACCTTAAAATGGCAATCCGCTGCCGAGACTCAGCAGTCATAGACGCCCTATCGAAGGTCAGCAAACGCGACGAGACTTGACGAAAACTGAGTAGTGGCACTCCGATAAAAGCAAAAGTTTGAGTATATTTTCCTGACAAAGACTGAATTTTACAACTATATTAACTGGATTATAGTATTATTAAATTTTTCTTTTTGTGTAAAGCATGTTAAATATAAACAATATGGACAACTGTATTAACTAGATTATAGTATTATTAAATTTCTCTTTTTGTGTACTAACCAGGTATTGTGTATTATATTAAAGCATGTTGATATACGCTTGCTTTGGTATGATACACAAGCTACCGTCTGTTATATTAAAGCATGTTAAATATAAACAATATGGAAAAAAAAAAGAAGAACAATCACAAAAGAATGTTTTAATAACAATGACGAAAAGAATGTTTAAACATCAAAACAAGAAGTGAGAAACAAAAAAAAAAATTGCATGCTAACCTTTAATCTTAAGTGGTGATGTAGAGTATTTATACATTGAAAAAAACAACAATCTAATAATAAAGAAAAACAAATCTAAAAAAGGCGCGGACGATTTGTCTGCGGAGTAGTAGAATTTATTTAAAAAAAAAAAAAAAACCTAACCTAACCTAACCTAACCTAACCTTTTTTTTTTTTTTTTACGTGGGGAAATGCTCATAGCATACCTCACCAATTCGGGGGAACCGGCGAGGTTATGTCAGACTCTTACTGACTAAAACCCCACGGTGGCCATCCTCCGTGCTATTCGGAAGGCTCTGGGATCTCCAACGGAACACAACCAGTGCCTCCCTAGCACAGCGCCCGAAGGCTCCTCCCAGGTCAGGCTATTCGTAGCCTGCCTTTGCACCATCCTGGTGCGCAGTGACACAGTGACCACTCTGTGCCACCGCCCTCCCCGGGGTTGCTGTCTGGACGCTGCAGCCCCCGCTGCAGACGCCCACAACCCCGATGACCCCCTTTAGTCGCCTCTTACGACAGGCGGGAGAGACCGTAACCCTATTCGTCACCGGGGCTACACGGTTGGCGAGCCGAGACTAGTCCCGGCTGCGACGTACGAGAGTGACTCTGCTATCATTCAGAGCCCTCCGTCGTCGCCGTCTTGCAGGATCCGCCCGCTCACGGTCCCGCTCCGCAGTTTCCTTCTGGACCATAACGGTCTCACAGAAGGAAACTACGGCATCCCAAGCTCTCTTGCGATCCAACATCCCAGCGACCACTGCTGGCAGGGAAAGATCTGGCCCAATTTCTTGGACCAGGATCTGACGCTCGGAGTGCCAAGCGGGGCACTCTTCGAGCGTGTGTTGAGCCGAATCCTGGTTAAACCCACAGTGGTGACACTGAGGTGTTGGCTCCCGTCCAATTCGGTGGAGATACTCACCGAACCAGCCATATCCGGTGAGCATCTGTGTCAGGTGGTACGTGACACGTCCTTCTCGGCCTTTCCTATTGAGCCAGGCCTCAAAGCTGGGCAGAATGGCTGCTACTACCCTTTGTCGAGCATGTTGCGGCTTATTTAGATAAACCCACCAGCGGTGCAATGCCTGTTTATGGGCTCTCTCCCGTATCAAATTCGCGTCCACACCGGCATCGTCTCCCACCCCTTGGCGGAGGGCGTGATAGACTTTTGCGTCCATTTCCGCCAGGATGTCGAAGGGTGGAAAATGAGCCAGTAGTGTTGCCGCTTCGAAGGAGATGGTTCGGTAACCTCTTGCCACTCTGATGGTTATGCGCCGCTGCACAGCATTTAGTTTTGCCGCACGTCGTCGAACAGACAATAGTCTGTCTGACCACGCGGGCGCACCATAGAGTGCAATCGACCGCACGACGCCAGCATAGAGACGGCGAATTTCCTCTCTAGGACCCCCGAGATTAGGTAGCAATCTGTGCATAGCACCCGCTACTTTTTCTATTCGGGGAATCAGCCGTTCCAGATGCTCCTCGAAGGACCATCGACCATCCAAGTACAGACCCAGGTACTTTAGGTTTTGTCCTATAGATACCTGAGCATCTCCTACTCTCACTGTTGTTACAGGAGGAGCCTCGCTACGAGGGAGTCCGTGGAACCATAGCGCCTCGGTTTTATTGGGCGCGATCGCAAGACCGAGTCCACGGATCCTTCCAGCTATGCAGGCCACCCCGAGCTCCGAAAGCCTCAGAGTCCTTTCAAAGGTTTCTCCTTCGGCCAGAACCAGAGTGTCGTCTGCGTAGCATACGACATTTAAGCCGTGTGAGAGATCCGTCCGCAGCACCACGTCGTAGGCAAGGTTCCACAGAAGAGGGCTTAGAACCGAACCCTGTGGAACCCCGCATACGACCTCTCTCTTTACGATGCTTCCATCCGGGCCCTGATAGTTGATGCTCCTATTGCTGAGGTAGTTTGTTATCACCTGTTGGAGATATGGAGGAAGCCGATGATAGGTGAGCGCTTCGTGTATCGCTTTCCAAGGGAGAGAGTTGAAAGCGTTTACTATGTCTAGGCTAACAGCCAGAACAACTCTCCCTTGGGATACTGCTTCCTCGCATAATTCCCGAACGCGAAGAATAGCGTCCACAGTCGAACGACATCGACGAAAGCCAAACTGGTTATCTGACAGGTCTGGACCATTGCGAGCCAGATGCTTGCTGACTCGGAGGGCAATGATACGCTCGAAGAGCTTTCCCATTTCGTCCAACAAGCAAATTGGTCGGTAGGCCGAGGGTGCATCTGCAGGCCTTCCTTCCTTCCTCAGAAGAACCAGCCTGGCTTCCTTCCATATCTCAGGGAACCTTCCGTGACGAAGGCAGCTGTTGAAAAGACGTTTCATCCTGCCTCCCAAAACGTTTAAAGCTATCACCAGAGCCCGGCCCGGCACACTGTCAGGGCCAGGTGCTGTGTTTCTGGCAGACAGGCGCTTGATAGCATACATCAGCTCCCCATCACTTACCTCTAGCTCGTTTGTCCATATTACTTCAGCCTGGGCAGGAGCATTAGACGTGACTAGCGGAAAGAGGGTTTCCACAACCCTGAGCGTGAATTCCGCCTCGAGCGTTTCCGTCAGAGGAGGGACCCAAGGACGCAGTTTCCCTAAGACCATTTTATATGGACGGCCCCAAGGGTCCCTGTCTAGGCCATCTAGCAGCTCTTCAAACGACCGGCATCTTGCGTCTGCTATTGCTGTCTGTAGAGCAACAGTTGCAGCCCGGTAGTTAGCATAAGCGCTTGCCTTCTCCTCTTCTGTGGCTCGTCTTCTTCTTCTTGTTCTGGTGAACAGACGCCGAGAAGAAAGGCAAGTTGCACGCAGCCGGGAGATGTGTTCCGACCACCAGTAAACCGGAAGCCTTACATATGGTTTGCGTCGAGGCATTGCAGCATCACAAATATTTGTCATCTTCTCCCGAAACCAAAGTGACTCGCTCTCGGGGAAAGAAGGATTGTCCCAGTCAGGGTGAGGAACCCAATCGGCCGCGTGTGCTGCAGCTAACAACATGTCTTTGTCGAGGCGTTTCAAGACCCAGCCTGGAGAGGCGCTGACCTGACGTCGACTAAATCCATTTATGTTGCGATGGGCCACTGTGAAGATAATGTGGAGGTGATCAGACAGCGTAACCACATCCTCCGCTACCCTCCAGTCTGAGACCATTCTTTCAGCTGCTTGACTCGCCCAAGACAGGTCAACGATGGACTCTCCTTGCCATCGGATACAAGTGCTTACTGAGCCTCGATTTAGTAGCCGCAGATCTAGCCCAGCTGCCCATTCGAGTACCGTCTCTCCTTTGACGTTGTCTAACACGTCTCCCCAGACTCTGGAGCGGGCATTGAAGTCTCCCAGGACGAGTACTGGGCGAGGGAGATACTTACGAAGATATCTCTCCAGCTTATTCAAATAGTCCTCATAGCAACTCAGGCTAGCGTTGGGAGAGATGTAACATCCAACCACTATGAGGGAACCCCACTCTACAATGACGATCCCCGAGTCAGAATCAACTTTCCGACACGGAGGGTCTCCGCGTGCTCCTCCCCAGTAAATGGCTGCTAGCCCAGCGTCATCTCCGAACCAGCGGGGATGGTGTGGGACATTGTACGGCTCTGAGATTACACCCAGGGTAACCGACCACTCCACAAGTGTCTGAAGGAACAAGTCTTGAGACCTACGGGAGTGGTTCAGGTTGCCCTGGAGAACTTTAGGAGGTTGCCGATTGAATGTTAAGTCTCCATTACCTCCGGTGACGGGTTAAGACCCGCTTTGGTCCTCGCACTTTCAGGTGCGGCTCCACCTTCCCTTTGATATGATTTTGAGCTGGGCCCAACAGCAGTCTTTCTACCTTTACCCGTTTTAGGGGGTTTGCACCTTTTACTGCCAACTCGATGGTCAGCAGGTTGGCCGAGGTCCGCACACAGTGGGCATTTTGGTGCTGCCGCATCACACAAATTTGCCTTATGACCGGGCGTTCCGCACTTATAGCACAGTGTGGAACGATCAACAGTACTAGTGCATTGGTGTCGAGCATGACCTTGCTCCAGACACCTGAAACATTGCAACGGTCTTGCTGCCAACACCCGCACTCTTGCCGAGACCCATCCCACACGCACATGCTTTGCGGCTGTCAATTTATGAACGGCGGTCAGTGGACATCGAACCCATGCTGATCCCAGGGACCCAGCGCGGATTCCACGTATTTCCCCCACCTGGATGTCTGCTATAGAGCAGCCGCTAGCTTCTGCAACAGCTGTTGCGACCTCCTGGGGTGTGATGGACTCATCCAGGTCCATAACCCTCATTTCTGCCTTTTTCATGGGCCGCGTGATGCGTACGCCCATGTTGCCAAGGACTTCATTCATCTTCTGGGCTAGCATATCCGCTTTTGGGGCTCCATTTTCGTCCAAAATTTCCAAAAGGATTCCGCCGTTTAAGGCCCGTTTTTGCCGGATTTCAGTGACCCCGAAATCTGTTGGCTTCACGTTCTCCTTAGCAGCTGCCATTACCTGGGCGTAAGTAAGATCCGAGCCCTCTGGGATGGAAACTGCGACTGCCACAGTCTTGGGCTGTTTGGGCAGCTTCACTTTACTGGTCTTCTTTTGAGGACCGGATCCCCTATCTGCTTTCCGACCTTTCGGAGATGTTGTACTGCCCTTTTTCTTTTTCTTGACAACAGTTGTCCATGCCAGTTCTGGGTTTGATTCAGGCTGACCGGACTTCTGTTGTTCCTTCCTTTGAGGCGGTGGCGCAGATACCGCCGCCTTCTTGTTCTTTGATCTCTTCGCTTTTTTTGTGGAGCTTTGTTTTGCCTGTTCCGAGACTGGTTTTGCAGGTTCCGACACTGGTTTTTTACCGAGAGGCGGACGCACTATATCTTGTGGGGAAAGCTTTGACTCAAGGTACGCCAGTTTTCCATCGATCATTGTCCTAATTTGTTCTAGTAGCATGTCATCAGGGCTACGTGATGGCCCGCTCCTGTTTTTTTCCACCTCGGTTTGCTTCTTTCCGGATTCCCGGAGTTGGGTTACTTCTCTTGCGAGCACCGAAACCTTCCCATTGAGCGCTTCAATTTCGAAGCGCAGCAAAGCGTTTTCGCGCTCCAGGTGTTCAGTGGAGCATCTCTGATATAATTCAGTAACCGCCGCCTGAATATCTCGTGCTGACATTCGCAGAGCCCGCACCATACCACCCTGTAAGTTCTTGGACTTGCTGGCTACCATTTCCACCTTCTCAATATTTTCAAAGATTCTGCTAGTAAGTTCTGCAGAAGGCTGCTCTCGCATTTCTGCAGCAAGATCTTCGACACTCGGTAAGGAGCGCATTGACTTTGTCTTCTTCTGGGCGGAAGGAGGCGCCAAGAAAAGATCATCGTCTTCCTCCGCATTAATCCCTCTCTTTCTTGACTGCGAGTTTGTCGAATATGTAGACACAAATGACACAATTGAGCTGTCAGATTCGTTCCCGTCATCACGACTACCTCCAATGAGACAGGGTGATGATGTACGTGAGTGTCCAGCACTTATGGCCCCTCGGGCTCGTCTCATTGGTCTTTTAGCGATTTCATCTTTTTCCAATCGTTTGGTATCTATGTCCATTGTAGTGTTTGCCAGGTCGTTAGTTTTGGTTTGATTGCCTTTAGCAAGCAAAAGCGAAAAGGTGCCCTCTCCAGAATACGCGGGGCTTGCCCTGCCCGAAGCCGAAGCTATCGGGGAGGGGAGGGATTTTCCAGCCGAATCTGACACACCCTCCTGGAGTAGTTCCAAAGAATCTTATCTTACTGTTCGCCATGGTTGCCATCTCCCTACGTCCAGTTTGCAGTACGCCCGCTGGAAAGCATTCACTTCCCGCCGGCCGCTGTCCGGTACTGAACCCTTTTGGCGTTAAGCCTAATCGGCCCCAGCCCGGTACTGAGAGTGCTGCTCACATACCACTCTCAGTTTGTTGGTTTTGGTCCGCGCCGGGTTTCCCCGGTACCCCTCATATCTGAGGGGCTTTCCCCTATCCGCCACCTGGGGGACGCGCCCGATGGAAGGTCCAACAACTCCACACGGGAACCCTAACCTAACCTAACCTAACCTTTTTTTTTTTTTTTGTTGACGCTGGGAAAAAATGCATTATGCATCATCCCTCTCATCGGGGACTGAGAGGGGGTATGTGGGACTCCCACCCACTAAAACAACCCAGCGGCACTCCCGCGTCGCCCGAGTGGCGGGGGCCTGGGAAACCGGCAGAGCCTTTACTTCCAGTCCCCACACCGGCGACCGCCCGCCTACATGGCAGGCCCTTCACGCCCCTCACATAAGGAGGGGCCGGAAATGTCCGTGAGTGCCCGGCTATTCCCTCCCGCGGGGGACCCATCCAGAAGGGCGCCAAACATCCCCGTGTCTGAACGCCCGGGGTCCCTTGCGACGGGTCAGGTCAGTGGCGCCGCCGCCTGCCACATCGGCTGCAGAGGATAGGGAGAGCGGCACAACGTAACACCGGCACTCCTCTTCCCCTGCAGCCCCACCGCGTCCGCCATCAAACGGTGGCGACCCCGCCGAGGCCGCGGAAGGTAGGGAGAGCGGCACAACGAAACACCGACACTCCTCTCCCGCCGCGGCCCCTACACCTCAACTGCGGTGCCTCCCATACGACACCGCAGCCCGCCTCAGTTGCGATAGCGCCCATACACTACCGCAACCTACCGCCTACCGAACCTAACCTTTTTTTTTTTTTTTTTTTTTTTTTTGTGATGGAGAAAATGCATACGCATGCCGCACCGTTCGGGGAAATGGTACGGTTATGTGGGACTTGCACCCACTAAAAACTCCACCGTGTGCCACTCTCGCATTTCGGGTGGGTCACGAGCACTGTACGTTCGCACTACTTTCGCAACCCACCCTGCGACAGCCTCTGGAGAGGCTCCCTCACCTAGACGACGTCTGAGCACACATCAGACGTCGCCCCCTCACTGGCCTTTTAGAGCGAGCGACGGGCTCCCCGGCCCGACGCACGCAAGCCTACGGAGCGGGCGGAGGACGGGCGTACTCCCGTCTCCTGCGCCCCCTGCGCCTTCTGCGAAGCGGGTGAGACAGGGGATTATCCTCTCTTTCCCGCTCCGCGGCCTCCTTCTGCGAGATGACTGACTCACAGAAGGAGACCATGGCCTCCCAAGACCTCTTGCTGCCGACCATTGCCTGAACAACAACCGGCAGCGAGAGATCTCCACCCACCACCGCCACTAGGGCAGCACGTTCCTCAGCCCATCTTGGGCATTCCACCACTGTGTGCTGCACCGTGTCCTCGGCGCAGTCACAGTGATGGCAAGCTGGAGTTGGTTCTCTGCCAGCTATGTGGTGCAGATACCGGCCAAAACAACCATGTCCGGTCAGTACCTGCACCAGCCGGAAGGTTAGCCCGCCAAATATACGGTCCACCCACTCTTTGAGGAGTGGGCGAACCGCTTCTACTGTCCTGACACCTGCGGAGGGAGACTCGAGGCGGAGACTCCATTTCTGGAGCAGAACAATCCGCGCCTCATCCCTCCAGGCCTCGATCTCCTCCCGAGGAGGATGTGCACCCGCATTACGGGCCTCCACCTTCCTGGCATAAACACCTGCCAGGACCTCCGCTTCCAGATCCCACGTACCGAACCTAACCTAACCTAACCTAACCTAACCTAACCTAACCTCGCGACTTGAATAGATTCGGGTTATATAAACTCGGGAATACAGACGCAGGCAGAGAATTCCACTCTTTAGCCGTGCGCATTATAAAAGATGTTTCAAAGCGCTTTGTGCGAATGTGCGAAATATCAACCAAGTATGTGTGATATCCTGCGGTGCGTCTGGACTCGCGATAGTAGAAGGGAGATGGTGGAATAAGCTCGTGGAGCTCTAGAGCACACTCTCCGAAGTACAATCTGTAGAAGACCGACAAACATGCAATTTTGCGACGGTGGGCCAGACTGTGAAACTTGGATTTCACCAGCATCTCATCACCAACGAGCTTCTTGGTTCTGCGATCTATCGAGTCTAGTGCGTCTAGCTTGTATTTAGCTGAGCCATCCCAATACGTACGGTCAAGAGCAGGTGTGTCAATGTCTAAAAATCAATGTGGGTGTCGTTTGTATGTTTATATAAGGATAGGGATAGCGGTTAAGACGGCGTTAAGGATAGGGATAGGAGTAGGGGTAGGGTTAGGGGCAGGGATAGGGAGAGGGAGAAGTAGAGGGAGTGGGATGGAGGTAGATAGAGTGGGAGAGGGTGAGGGAGGGGGAGAGGGAGAGAGTGCACATTGTCTGAATATCACGCGAGCGTAGCCGCGGGCACAGCTAGTATACAATATTTTTCACAAAAAGAGTAAATACGATTTGCCATGGCAGTCTCGAATATTTTTGCACATGTGGGAAGTAGAGCTATTGGGCTATTTTAAGTAAGTCTGGGACTGTACCTTCGGCAAAAGATTGGTTTACCAGAAAGGACAGTATCGGCGCTAGCTCCTCTGTGTAATGTCCTGCCTAACCCTAACTTTACATCATGACTCACGGCACCAGATTGTAACAGCTGAACTGGGTCTAAGCCTGGTCAGGTATCCTAATGGCTAACTTAAACTTACTTACTAGTTTCCTATCCTGGGCATGAACCCAAGCATCAGATTGTAATGGTCTTAGCCTGCTAATCGAAGCCAGATCATCACTGGTCAACGGCATCACCAAGATTGTAATAGCCTATGCCTGGTTCATATCATGGTCACGGTTAACCAGGCTGTAATAGCCTAGCTCCTAATAGCCTAGCTGCACTGGGTCTAGTTCTAAAATAATAACTGTAGTAACATCAATTCTAAGACATACTGGGCATGGCTCGCAGCACCACATTGTAACGTCTCCTAACCCTCAGAGCTATCCTAATAAGATGTAGGTGTGTATATGTAGTTTAAAAGTTTATGAAACTGTAAGGAATAATTGAATGTGGTGATGTCTAAGTTTCTAACTATCCTAGCTGAACCTAAGGGAAATCTAAGGAAAGTCCTGTAGTTCTTGAAGCCTATGTATTGGGATTGTCCTAGTCATAAATTGGCCGATGAGATGTTTAAACTGTTTTTTGGACCCGACGAGGTGATCAACGAGTAACCCTAATTCGTTTGAGTGCGGACCATGAATAAGTTGAATTCCTATACAATTAATTTCCTAGAATAGATGCATTGATTAGTATGAGCCTATAGGTACTGTAAATAATTTGTGTGAAAGGAAGCAGGTAGATCCGAAGGCTGTAAATGGTACATGAGAACATCAAAATAGTATATCTAAACTTCTCCAAGATTGATATTTGACTTCCTTCAAGGAAATTTAGTTTATTTTTAACAATGTATAGGCCTGAAATATATCGAGTCCTTTCAGCTCAATCTTTCCATATAGATAAAGGTGTTTTATTACTTTCTATGTGCGAGATGACTTACAAACTGACTCCTGTTGTATTTGCAACCCCGATATGGATGTATTGCAATATACTGGGTTTTGTCTTTCCCAAAGTCGAATTTATATATCATCAGCCTTGTATCTTAGCTTGTGGCATAGAAAAGAGTGAGTTTATTAGATGAATCAAATGCGTTTTTCATTTGCAGCATTTGAGCCAAAAAGACCTTCTTTATAACAGACTTAGAATTGAATTTTATATTGAAGTGGGTAGTAGCTTTCAGTTGTAGCTATATCTTTTAAAGTTAGTAAAATTGATTGTATAGAATCCCAGAGAAGGGTAGATATGCTCAAATAATTGACTGGCATAAATCGTTCAAAGTGGATTGGTCGATTTGAGAAGTAAATATTAAATCTTCTTACCCGTCTGCGACTGGCTTACTGCAATGAAGACTGAGTTGTCTGGACTGCTGCTGGCTTGGAATTGGACGCTCTGCTCCCCTGCTCTCAAATGGTTTGTAGATTTTGGTTCCTATTTCACATGGTCCATAGACCTCCTGTAAGTTTAAAACGAATATGAACTAAGCACTAAGACATTTAGTCCCCCTTCGGGTAAAACTACTCTATAAGTATTGGTTTTTATTCTTACTCAACACGCGTTTTGACGTTTAGAGCTCCAAAGGTCGCTATAACACAAAATTTTTTAGTAAAATAATAATTTTCTTGACAAAGATCGCCATCGGCGGGTAACTTAGGAAAGCGTCATTTAATCGTAATGTCGAATTGAACTTAATTTACTAATTGGGTGACGAAATGCCCTAGATACTTAGCTTTTGTCAATTGCAGCGGTGAAACTCGACGTTCGGTCACCTTTTTTGAAGAATTTTCTCACATTTTTTTTGGAGTCCATCTTGTACTCGTGCGGTCGCAGCAAAAACGGGCGATGTAGCTTCCCTGTTCCACTCCTTTCGAATTTAGAGATAAGACCGCCCAAACCAGCCAATCAGAGAGCTACAAACCAGCAGCTACGGCTAACGTCACCAATCTTACCCACTTCCCTCACACATTTCTATTTCCTGTTTGACAAGTAGATTTTAACAAAGGAGGTTCTAATATGCGCCGATTCGCGGCGCTAGACGAGTATTTTCAAGCAATCATTTTAAGTAATAATGCATAATCAGGCCTTTATTTTCATTACGAATCGAACAAAATCTATGATCATTTATATTAAGATTCCTATTGTATTATTACTCATTTTAAAACTCCTAAAATAGAATTTACTCTATTATATTCTTCGTGTAATTCCGTATCGGACCATCGGCCCGTTACATCCACCCCCCAAATTTGCGCAGAGCATACGCGTTCCCGGAGCAAATTTTCCACCATTTGAATTTCACGAAGATAATCTAACATTTATTAACCTTTAACCCATAAAGTGGACACACGTAGATCCTGTTGTAGTGTAAGTTTTAAACCAAAAGAAAAATGTCTTCAATAAGAGTTCAAGAGTTAAACGTCGAACATATTGGTTATACCCCAGAAATGTCGAGAATTTCGAACAAACAATATCCACACAGGAACACTGAGGTCTCAAACTCAGCCCGTCAGAAGGACAGCTCATGAACACATCCAATCTAAGGCAGGTTGTTTTGTCTTTCAACGTTACCCCGGGATAGACACATAAACCCCCCGTAATGAACAAAGTCAGCCCTGTCCCCTAATTAACTGTTATATAACCAACAGTCGAAGTCCAATACTTGACTCAATATCGCTTCCATTTCTGTTTTGGAGCATGTGCAGTGTAGTTTTTGCATAAGCTGTCAGCTTCTTGTAGAGTAGAAGTCAATTACAGGGAGTACATCAACACTCACATCAGACATCAGAGTAATTTTCGTACCCAATGTCTCTTAAAATTAACCTAGCACCTATGATCCCATAAATACTTCGTTGTAAGTATATTGTACAGGGTCAATAGTCAATAAATTTTGTTCCACCGGCCGAATATCCATTGGCTCATTGCAACCCTCCATTCTCATTTCTTCCATACGCCTTAATGCTTGGATATAATATATAAACATATAAAATATTTATAATATAGATACATATCATTATTTATGTTATCACCCAAAACTTCAATCACTCTCTTTTCTCTTACGTTTTTTCATTCGACCTTTCTCTTTTTCTTCCTTCCACGTTTACGCTGTTACTACGAACCACTGGTCTCCCCATGAAACTTTTGAGATTAAACCAATCGATTATGCTACTAGGTGAAACCCGCTCAGGAAAACGCAACGGCACTGCGCAAAATTAGGTTAATAAAAAAATTGCAAAACTCCTAGTTGATTCCATTGGCCTAATCACTTACAATGTCCAACTTTCTATCTCCTAAGCGCAACTGATGCAATAATTCACAAGAGAAATATAACACCGATTGTAAATTTACCCCAACAACCCTCGATTTACACCATACAAATTTATTTGAAATGGAAGAAGTATTTTGCCAGGAAGGTTGGGAATGCGGCTATAAGTCCGTTCACAAATCAAAATGATTCCTAGGAAAACATCTTTCTTTCCAAGGACCTACGAGTCGGTCCCCCAAAGATCCTTTCAAATAAAACTCCTCGACAGCTTGTCGTAACGGATTACTCACGTGTAAACAAGTCGTCTAGCACAATACTTTAAAGGTGAATCATCGAACTCTCTTTCTCAAAACTTTCCTATCGAGCTCTATTTTCGCGATCAAAATTGTTCTACGACACTTCAAAAGTGATGGATCTTCTCATTTTCCACATTGGGCAACTGAATCTCCAACACAATCTAGGTGTCTACATTGTTAAATTATATAACTGACCGGATATTTAACCGTGAATTACGAAACTTTTTACTATTCAATTGAAATTCACTGTTTACCCGAGCCATCATTACCTGCTCACCGCCGAGCTTACTCGTACCTAACCAGCAAAATTCAAATAAATTTCAAAAGTTTCTACACCAAGAATTTATCACAAAAATATTTTAAATACATAATAAGAATTTTATCTGCAAATAATCGTATCACTTAACCCCGAAGGAGTATCTCTCTTAAGGAGGTATATCTCTATGTCGTAATTTAAGTACATTTTCAGCTAAAACCTCAACCTCTAATTTAACTTAAAATACCCTAAAGTAAAGAAAATTAATATACACGTCAGATGTTTCCCGAATCTCGAAAGGTATACAAAATCCCTCGCCCCATTTTAGAAAAAGTACGCCTAAGATTACCTAAGAATGTCCGGTGACATTAAAACTTCAGCTACTGTACTAATAAAATTTATAATTACGCATACATGCCAATGTGTCTTACGCATTGCAGCTTACGCATCTATGATAGTCTTACACACACAAATATCTTATTATGCATCTTGGTCATTACGCCCCTGAACGTTATTTCTTACGCATTATGCATTTAATAATATGAAATTTCTCGCTGTACGCATACATGCCTTACGCCTTAAACACTCTACGCTTTACGCCTTATGTATATAATAATATAAAAACTCTTGCTGTACGCATACAAGCCTTACGCCCAATAAGCACATGAAGGTCTTACGCAAAACTGAATCAGTGCCTAAGAAATTTAAATGTAAATATTTTTATTCTATTCTTCCAAAAGACTACGCTTAAGCTTACCTACGACAAGTGAATTTACTAATATTATAACGTATGTTAAATGGTATTCTTCATAAATAAGGACCTACTTTTTATTTGATTTGGTTTAGTTTAGTTTGGTTTGATTTGATTTGACTACATTTTATTATATTACATTTTATTTAATTTTATTATATTATATTGTATTTATTATATTACATTTTATTTTATTAACCTTGCTAGGTTTCCAATCAAACCTTCCCAATAAAATTTTTACTTTAGCCGGAACCGAATTGACAAACACCCATATATAGGAATAGGATATGAAATACAACTTAACATTCTCGACCCCACTCCATATGTCAATCTCAACCTTACTTGAACTAAATTTATTAAATTAAGTTAAAACGAAGACCCCTTAAAATAATATTTTCATATCTACACGCTTACTACCCTAATTGCCCCAATTCTTTTCTTATCTACACATAGATCCAATTTCCTCAATATGTATTTCTTAACTATTTCCTAAAGGTTACTTACGAAAACCCCCCTGTATGTCCTCACTTTAAGAGCATCAAAGTAAATAATTATGAATTCAAAATAACTAAAGGTAAGTTTTTTTTTCATTACTTTATTGTTTGGCATATTATTATAATCTCCATATTGGTATGCAATTATTTAATCCTGTAAATTGTTTTGTATAAATAAATTATTCTATGTTGACTCACTCAAACCATCTAAAACAAATCCTGACCCTATGCGTATCACAACTGAATAGATATGCTTTATTATTTAACAGAAAGTCATCATTATCATAACATTCCATACAACGTCCCATGCTACCAGAGAGCCTCTTCCTAAACGCTAACAAATATAACTGCTGTTGTTGGTGAATACAGTGTGTAAATTCAAAGGAAGGTGCTACTGCCCAACCTCCAGTTCACGAGCCATTAGTCGCCTCTTATAACACCCATCTAGTTGGTACTATTCCTTGCCGGTACCGTACAACGGTTGTAGTAAGTATTCAACCCCAACACATGATTTACCGTCGGCCTGTCTCACCCCCCATCCTGTTATGTATCTCTGTCAAGTAATCGACCGAACGAATAATTTCTAGAAAAAACCTTGAAAACTCCTACCCCAGGTTAAATAGGTTGGTCCATGACCCAAGAGTCTGTTATGTAAATATTTCTATGATGATTATGCTATGACATTCCGCAAAGGCCCCAGTCGACCAACAAATAAAGTATTACTATCAGTTTAGCAAGCTATGCTACCCATCAACAGATGGCGCTGTTGGTTTATGACTAAAACGAGATAACTACCTATCCTGACCTAACTTAAGACCTAGTCTAACCTTCGCACTGAAAACCCCGCATGACAAAACTTCATTTAAACCGCTATAGCCGTCTCCTAGAATCAAATTGAAAGCATATTTATAAAGATTACTCGCTAAATAGTATAGAATTTAGTCATGACTTACTTGTGTAAATAATCTAAAATAAGTATTTAGTATAATTTAATTTTATAAATGAATTAGCTAAAGGTTTTCATTTTTTTTTTCGAATAAGCAGGTATCAATTATTGTTCTGATATTATTCTACTGTAAATATTCCAAATTGCAACAAATTCCAACCTGAAATTTATATTAGCATAGCTGGTGCCCGCGACCTCGTCCGCGCAGGACAATTGTACCCTATGTGTTACTTTGATGTATCAGCTATATCATTGTAAAGTTTCACTAAAATCCATTCAGTAGTTCTTACGTGAAGGAGTAACAAACATCCATTCATACTTACGAACTTTCGCGTTTATAATATTAGTAGGATAGGATAAGGATTTTAAAAGCTTTGAATTTTATAGACTAAATCTTCTAGCATTTTGTATCCTAATGTTTTGAACAAATTACTACTAAACAACTAAGTATTCAATAAGATTTAAACTACTAACCAGATTCATAACTTTGCCTAACTCATCTGATCCGAGCCTTCAACTATTTTTCCTTGAATCTCACTGTTAACCTTTAAATTTTACACCAAATACACATATCCTAACCAATGTAGTACGGTTGAGTTGCTTTTATCACTATTTAGTACAGTTTTTCAGGTAATTTAACTATCATAACTTAAAATAAGCGATAAACAAAAGTATATTCTGACAGTCAGCTGCCCATCGCGTTCAGAAATTAGTCACATGGTTGTTCCGTTTCGAATAATAACTACCTTTTGACAGCAGTCCGTCTCGACCACACGTATGAACGTCATATTAAGCTACCCCTCTATCAGCACAATCTTCGCCCGATCTGGAACGTGCCCCCACGGTCGGATGTATATTCTTTACTTCAAATTTTTTTACGCTAGGGCTGTCAATTCAGTTGTCGACTAAAATATTAGGTCTCGATTTTTAATTTTAAGGTCTCACCCCCCCTACAAAACGATCCGACTACAACTCGCAGACAAGATATAGATTAGGTAAAGCAACGAAAAATTATTATATCTTAAAATTCTAGTCAAGCTAATATTAAATTTTCATTATAGGTATTTATGTATTATCTAGTAAGATTTTATTTGAAACGTAACTTGAAAGTATCCACGCATTTAAATTGCAATTTTTTTCTCTACGAGTATAACTACTACAACCCTTTAATTTTTCCTGTCATTTAGCTAATCCAAATGCGAATCTATATATCTTTTTTTTTTTTCTCACCCCCCCCCAAGTCTCAACCTATTGAAATTTCGTTGAACTTAGACTACAGTACTATCCCTATAACATATTCTAAGATTTTAAGCTACGTGATTAACTTTTGTTCATTTCTATTCCTAATATAACTATTCCTATTAAATCACTAACCCTAATAACATAACTTATCATGGTCCGCACTTTCCATTCCACAGCAACAGATTGTGGCCACGATAGTAGCCACTCTTACAGACCAAGACAATCCCAAAAGTCAAAATAAACCCTACATTAATCTACAACATAATTTATCGATAAAATGCTACACTATTTATTCGCAACTATTCCTACACTACAATAGACAAATCTTTTCCCCTTTTTTTCTTATGATAGTGTCATGTGTGTATCCGAAATTTTAACAAAAATCAGAACGTGTATTCGAATTCATTAATCACAATCGGAATTGCCAGACATATTAAAATTCTGCATACTATTATAATTTTTCTAACTATGCTTGAAGCACTTTTATTAAATTCCTACAGTAATAAATTTCCTGAGATTAGCTGAAAGAGATTTATGTAAAATATTAAGTATGACATTTTAATTTTCCTATCGCTTGTTACTTCAAATCCTTAATGAATCATCGATATTTAAGGATTATATTTTCAAAAGTGCACAAAATTTTAAATTGAAATAAGTAAGAAAATGTGTGAGCTATTCTACCAAATACGTAATTATAATCATGACACGATTTGTTATTTATTACCGTAATACAGCAAGACGCATTGCTCCCCTAAGAAAAGATAGAAAATAAAATTAGTTCCTATTCGCGGCGCAAGTTCTATGTCATGAAATTAATATCAAGT
Source organism: Athrips mouffetella (assembly GCA_947532105.1). Classification (NCBI taxonomy): domain Eukaryota; kingdom Metazoa; phylum Arthropoda; class Insecta; order Lepidoptera; family Gelechiidae; genus Athrips; species Athrips mouffetella. The sequence goes on along the minus strand of OX383974.1, from coordinate 27,090,115 downwards.
ACATCAATTGGAATTTTCACACAATTCTATCTGCTAATATTACTTTCTTAAATTGTTCTACCGTAGTGTATTGTATTCTCTTGGTACACTATTTGGCAACACATATTATCATGACAGACAACCCGTGACATGCGAAAAAATATTACAATTTAGATTGTTTTGGTAAGAAAATCACTTTTAGATGCTAAAATGTGTTGAAAATACTTCCTCAATCATTGCAAAACCTAATTATATTGTTCGTTTTTTTCAGATTTCCCATCGCAATAACCCTGAGGGAGGAATTTAATACCAAAAGAAGTTTCCAGCTTATAATTATAGCTTTTATATGAACAACCAAATTACAAAATGGCGCTCAATTTCAAGGTAAGATTTGTTTAGTAAATGCCGATTTTAATTCTACTTGTTTACTTTTAGCTAAAATTTACTTTCTCGTTTTGATTTTTTTTCAGGTCAAATAAGAAAACTGAAAATTTCGCGGCCCGCCGCCTCTCAGAATTACAATGGTCCACAATTTCAATTTAGAAACAAAGATTGTTTACTCATGCGTAGGTAAGTGTAGAAGTATTATGACAAATAGATTTTTCCCTGCCTAAAAGAAAAAAAAAAAAAAAACAAAAAAAAAAAAAAAACAAAAAAGAACAAAATTCTACTTTTACAACTAATGTATCCTGATAGTAAAGTAACCTATTAATTTCTATTTTTCAGTGAAGTGTAAACTCAAGAAATTCGACAAGATGCAGCCCCGGACCTTATCAACAGCAAGATATAACGACAGCACAATGGACCCATCAGATATATCTCAACCCCTAATTCCTGAAGCTCCGAAGCTAAAATATTTAGTGCAAAAGTGATAAGAATTGTTTGTGAAACTAAATATTTCAAGTGTCTTTCTGTGCAAGAAAATAAAAGTGAATTGTGTTCTGTGTAATTATTATCATTTATCATTCAATAAGTAAGTAACTAGGTACCTGATAAGTAGCAAGTCTAGGTATGCTAAGCTTATCTCATTTAGTCAAACCTAGGTCAAATCAATTGCAAAATATTCAATATTTCAGCTTTTAGAATACCTATCTATTATCATTCTTTGGCACAGATATTGACTGAACTTTAATAAGCTTTATAATAACGTAACGGCAGTAAAATAAAAATTCTAAAATCTAGTCTAACCTCTTACATTAAGTGATATAATCTAACCTAGACAATTTGCATATATCCTTAGTAACATATCTAGTTGTAACCTAAAGCACAGAATTCATAATAGTACTACATACAGAACGGAAGCTCTCCGCCTCCCACCATTCGGAGTACCTCAAGTGCGCGCGCATCACCCCGCGGGGCCCTGCGCGATATCTCGTCCCATTTCTCGTCCTGTTGCCACGCGATATGCAACGCTTGCAAAAGTTGAAAAAATGGTGCGTGGTTGTGCAGTTTACGGTTGTCTTTCGACTCTCCAAGACAAAGTAAAATTTGGAATAAAGTTAAACAATAATAAGAAGCAATTATTATGGAATAAACACCATAAGGTAGACACAGATGTTTTCTTTCCTTTAAACATTTCTTTCATTGATAGATTTAATAGAGCATTTTTTGGGTTAAATGAAAAAAATAAAGCTTTGAATAGTATGTATTTATTTATTCCTTTCCACATTAAAGCAATAATATAACAGCTTTTTTTTTTTCATTTTCTGGAATAAAGTTTGGCAGATTTTTTTGCAGTGATGATATGAGCAGATTCGCCATTTTCGCGATAGTCACCCTGGTGCACCGGCGGGGCGGCGGCCAGCCAGCCGTCAAAGATGAAGTTTAGTGAAAAAAATGATTGTTTTTAGAGTTTGTGAGATTATTTCAACGTGTGTTTGTTTGTTTTAATTGAAATTCGATTACTAAATACAACAAAGTGAGGTGACGAGTGATAGTAAAGTTATAATTCGTTTGTGAATTGTGTAAGTCGCTTTATAGTCGAACGAAAAATGTGCAACTCGAAACTGTAATAAAAGTATAATGCTAATGTTCTGTTATCTACGTTTTCTAGGGTAGGTAAGTGTTTTCTAGATACTATCAACCCTACACTCACACGTCTTTAACCCACCCACACATTTGCGCGTGTAAAAATGACAGCTGTCACTTTTGAGCCCGATTGTATGGAGCTTCCGAGGTGTGCCTAAAGTCTAAATCCAATTTTTGCTAATAGAATATATAGAATTCTCCCTAATAAGTTAATAATTAAATTCTAACCTAGCAACCATATTAAAACAAAGCCTAGAATATTCCCTACTAAATAATATAATATAACTAACAGAGGTTCATAATACTGGTCACGGTATCTTCAGATTGTAATGTGTAGATGCTTGCTAGAGGCTGGTAGAGGCTATTAAAAAAGAAACCCTAACCTATTTCTAGATCATGGGCACGGCCACCAGATTGTAATGTCCTGCCTAACCCTAACTTTACATCATGACTCACGGCACCAGATTGTAACAGCTGAACTGGGTCTAAGCCTGGTCAGGTATCCTAATGGCTAACTTAAACTTACTTACTAGTTTCCTATCCTGGGCACGAACCCAAGCATCAGATTGTAATGGTCTTAGCCTGCTAATCGAAGCCAGATCATCACTGGTCAACGGCATCACCAAGATTGTAATAGCCTATGCCTGGTTCATATCATGGTCACGGTTAACCAGGCTGTAATAGCCTAGCTCCTAATAGTCTAGCTGCACTGGGTCTAGTTCTAAAATAATAACTGTAGTAACATCAATTCTAAGACATACTGGGCATGGCTCGCAGCACCACATTGTAACGTCTCCTAACCCTCAGAGCTATCCTAATAAGATGTAGGTGTGTATATGTAGTTTAAAAGTTTATGAAACTGTAAGGAATAATTGAATGTGGTGATGTCTAAGTTTCTAACTATCCTAGCTGAACCTAAGGGAAATCTAAGGAAAGTCCTGTAGTTCTTGAAGCCTATGTATTGGGATTGTCCTAGTCATAAATTGGCCGATGAGATGTTTAAACTGTTTTTTGGACCCGACGAGGTGATCAACGAGTAACCCTAATTCGTTTGAGTGCGGACCATGAATAAGTTGAATTCCTATACAATTAATTTCCTAGAATAGATGCATTGATTAGTATGAGCCTATAGGTACTGTAAATAATTTGTGTGAAAGGAAGCAGGTAGATCCGAAGGCTGTAAATGGTACATGAGAACATCAAAATAGTATATCTAAACTTCTCCAAGATTGATATTTGACTTCCTTCAAGGAAATTTAGTTTATTTTTAACAATGTATAGGCCTGAAATATATCGAGTCCTTTCAGCTCAATCTTTCCATATAGATAAAGGTGTTTTATTACTTTCTATGTGCGAGATGACTTACAAACTGACTCCTGTTGTATTTGCAACCCCGATATGGATGTATTGCAATATACTGGGTTTTGTCTTTCCCAAAGTCGAATTTATATATCATCAGCCTTGTATCTTAGCTTGTGGCATAGAAAAGAGTGAGTTTATTAGATGAATCAAATGCGTTTTTCATTTGCAGCATTTGAGCCAAAAAGACCTTCTTTATAACAGACTTAGAATTGAATTTTATATTGAAGTGGGTAGTAGCTTTCAGTTGTAGCTATATCTTTTAAAGTTAGTAAAATTGATTGTATAGAATCCCAGAGAAGGGTAGATATGCTCAAATAATTGACTGGCATAAATCGTTCAAAGTGGATTGGTCGATTTGAGAAGTAAATATTAAATCTTCTTACCCGTCTGCGACTGGCTTACTGCAATGAAGACTGAGTTGTCTGGACTGCTGCTGGCTTGGAATTGGACGCTCTGCTCCCCTGCTCTCAAATGGTTTGTAGATTTTGGTTCCTATTTCACATGGTCCATAGACCTCCTGTAAGTTTAAAACGAATATGAACTAAGCACTAAGACATTTAGTCCCCCTTCGGGTAAAACTACTCTATAAGTATTGGTTTTTATTCTTACTCAACACGCGTTTTGACGTTTAGAGCTCCAAAGGTCGCTATAACACAAAATTTTTTAGTAAAATAATAATTTTCTTGACAAAGATCGCCATCGGCGGGTAACTTAGGAAAGCGTCATTTAATCGTAATGTCGAATTGAACTTAATTTACTAATTGGGTGACGAAATGCCCTAGATACTTAGCTTTTGTCAATTGCAGCGGTGAAACTCGACGTTCGGTCACCTTTTTTGAAGAATTTTCTCACATTTTTTTTGGAGTCCATCTTGTACTCGTGCGGTCGCAGCAAAAACGGGCGATGTAGCTTCCCTGTTCCACTCCTTTCGAATTTAGAGATAAGACCGCCCAAACCAGCCAATCAGAGAGCTACAAACCAGCAGCTACGGCTAACGTCACCAATCTTACCCACTTCCCTCACACATTTCTATTTCCTGTTTGACAAGTAGATTTTAACAAAGGAGGTTCTAATATGCGCCGATTCGCGGCGCTAGACGAGTATTTTCAAGCAATCATTTTAAGTAATAATGCATAATCAGGCCTTTATTTTCATTACGAGTCGAACAAAATCTATGATCATTTATATTAAGATTCCTATTGTATTATTACTCATTTTAAAACTCCTAAAATAGAATTTACTCTATTATATTCTTCGTGTAATTCCGTATCGGACCATCGGCCCGTTACATCTGCACAATATCTGATCAACAGTGGTGGAAATTCATCGTGTCCGAAGCTGCGTTTGTTTTTCATATTCTTAATTATTCTCTTAGATTATGAATATCGGCAGCTTTTTCTAATGATTTCAAATGTAGTGACGGGATTTATATATGACATAGGAGTGTCATCAAATGGGCACGAGCACCCACGAGGTTTTCTAAAAGCGGGCACCACTGGAAGCCAATACTTCGCGACAACTGTCTCGGCTAACTGTCGTTGATATATGTTACTTGTTAAGTCCAAGTCAGAGGCCATTTAGAGCTTCAAAACTTTGACAGCCAGGTTGACCATTAGTGTCGGAACAGTGGGAATCTAACGGTATTTAGTGATAATTATTGATACTAGGTGTAACTCATGGTATGGACTTAATTAGCTTAAGAAGAAAGTAAGAGATTCCCTCTATCCCGAAAACTATATTGAATGAAAGATACTGCTCACCTGGGTCTCTTTATGGGTTCATCTGTTTTAATCTGCTTCGCAATTATTACTTTGTCCTGGATATTGTGTATCTAGTCTTTCTGTGTGGCTCGGTTTAAGTCTGTAAATATATTAATGCACCGGGCAGGATATCGCCTTACGATATCCCACCGGTACCAAGTATGGTGCGTATCTTTCTTTACGTAATATGTATTATAAGCTTATACCTTTATGTACCCTGCATAGCTTTATGGAGCTCCACAAACGCATTACAGATCATTCGCAATTTCATATAGACAATTTTACAGCGGCAAATAACGGCACCTCAGCCGATCATCATATTCATCATATCAATCATCGCACAGCTGCAATCGGCTAACAGTAGCATACTACCGGACCATTTCCGGTTACCCTAGCCGAAACAAATGATCTGTATCATTACAGCCTGAGTCTAACGACTTACTTAGGCATCTTCATACATACAGGTTCATAAAGGGTAAGAGATTAGCAAATCAAAACAAGTTACAAAACAATTTAGAAAACAAGTTACAAAGGAAAGAAAGAAAGACTCAGAAATCAACTTACATGATACATCATCATCTCCAGGACACAAACTTATCATTATCACTGATACAACATCATCAGTGTACTTCACATTTATATTGTATAACACAATCTCTGTACAATCTATGCACTGTGTCTGCACTTAGTAACTCTCACAAAATGTCCCTTTCAGGGCTTGTATTGCCATGTCTAAATTTGTGTTGCCATGCGTAATATTCTTTCTTTATGAGGTTCGTTACATTATATTCACGTTATGGATTTAAGTATATACATTATTATTATATACATGAGCATCGTGATCTGGAATTCACGACACTCCCGAGGGCGAAAGGTTTTAGATGTGTGTAAATAAGACGCGTGTCCACTCCCTAATCTTTTCTAGGGCTCTAGTGGCAGCTGGTCTTCTAAGTTTCAAAGGTTCAACTGGAGTGTTAACAACAACTTCATTGTCCTCAGAGACTAAGTTTTCGCTGTTCTCATGTAAACTTTCACTTTCAACAGTTAAAGGTATATCATTATTTGTCAAGTCAGTATTCATATCTACATCAGGCAACTCCATGTCCCTTAGATCGAAGGTTATGGGACTGTCAAGTTCGTAAGTAGGATTCTGTAAGGTATTAGATTCTACTACCCCGTCTTCCTTCAGATCTTCTATTTCTAAAGGGTATAGGTGACCAATCGATCTAGTGAGTTCAGAATCTCCAACTTTAACTCTAGCAACACGGCATACTCCATCTTTACTTTTGAACAGGGCTGTTATTTTACCAACCTTCCAATTAGTTCTTCCTGTCGAATCATCTTTAATTTGAACAATATCACCAAGTTTTGGACTTTTACATGATTTGATACGAGGTTGTTTTACAATGTTATTCCTCTCACGGAGACTGGGCAAATATTGGTTGATGAACATGCTCTTATACTCTTCCAATATAGTTTGTCCTCTTTTCCAGCCTTCGATCAAGTTATTTTTGGTGGTTGTTGTTGATGAAGTTTTATTGTGTGAAATCGGATTCATTTCGATACAAGAACTCTGAGATAAGAAGTCGGCTGGTCGTAATATATCTTCTATATCCGATCCTACAGTGGTCAGTGGTCAAGAGTTCAGTACACACTCAATTTCTTTAATGACTGTTTGCATTTGACTGTCTGTCAGAAGATGTTTATGTAGGGTACGTTTTAGACAATGTTTGACCAATGCGACTAATCTTTCGTAAAAACCTCCTTGCCAAGGCGCAAGAGGAGTGATAAATTGCCATGCAACAGAATTTTCTTGGCAAAAAGATGAAAGTACTTCGCTTGTTAGTTTAAATTGTGCGGCGTTATCTGATACGATTTTCTTAGGTAATGTTCTAGTGGCAGTGAAACGTCGCAAAGCAAGTAAACATTCTTCTGCAGTCAAATCTTTCACGAGTTCCAAGTGGATTGCTCGAACTGCTAAACAGGTCCATCTTTTTTCTTTTATGTTTCTTGAAATGACCATCAAGGGTCCTAAATAGTCTAGACCGGTGAATGTGAATGGTGTGCTGTAATTAACTCTTTCTGCAGGTAAATCAGGTGTGGGCGGTAATTTGTAGGGACCTCCTCCATACTTTATACATCTCGGACATTTTTTTAAGACTCTTTGAACTTGACTTTTTCCTTGAGGTATCCAGTATTTTTGTCGCACGAGACTTAGTGTGTGATTGGCACCAACATGATAGTTCTTTTCGTGGATTTCTTTGATGACTTTATTTGTGAACTCGCAATTTTTCGGTATTAGTATTGGATACTTTTTGTCAAATGTCCAATCTGTGTATTTCAGTCTGCCTCTGCATCTAAGTATGTTATTGATGTCTTTGTACAAACCAAAATTTCGACTTAGGCTGGTAAGGATACCCTTTGATTCATCTGGAAAGTACTCTTCTTGCAACGTTTTGATTACTCCTATTTCAGATGCTGAAATCTGTCCTACTCCTTCTTTGTATTCATTACTTTGTTTGGTACTTTCATTCTCTGTGTGTAATATTTCATTATGTTCTTGATTGTTCTTATTCTGTTCTGGCAGATCTTCTCGCATTTCATTACTTTTATTAATTTCTTGATTCATCTGCTCTGGCAGACCCTCCCCAGCGAGAAAGGATGATTCGTTTCTTGGTCTGATAGGCCATGACTCTGGACTCTGAAGTAAGAATCTTGGTCCTTCTAGCCATCTTTCCTTATCAGTTTTTGTGCTGTTGGGTCTTGTCGCGATATCAGCTGGATTCCTATCAGTTGGAACGTATCTCACTAACAGTTCTTTCATATTTTTCATTTTTGTTATTCGCCTTTCGATGAATTTTGGTAAAAGTTTGTCAGATTCATACCAATCTATCACGATTTGACTATCAGTCCACAGGTATTCTTGTTTTATGTCTAAGCGTTATGATTCACGCACATATTTCAATAGTCTGCAGCCAATTAAAGCTCCGAGTAATTCCAAACGAGGTATTGTCATACTTTCTTGATATTTTATTGGTACTAGTCGAGACTTTCCCATGACGAAGCTCAATTCACCATTATTCAAAATGTACACGACGGCTGCGTAAGCACGAGTGGAAGCATCCGAAAAACAATGTAGTTGAATATCACCTTCTTTATTGCTCAATGAATAGCAACGGGGGATTATGATTTCTTTCAAATCATTCAATTTCTCTTTTTCATTAGTCCATTCTTCTAATAACTCTTGTGATAATTTGGTGTCCCATCCGATATTTCGCTTCCAAAGTTCTTGTAGAAATAGTTTAGCAGGTAACAGTGACGGTACTGTATACCCACATGGATCGTATATTGACGCAATAGTCTTTAGAATTCCTCTTTTTGTGTCAGTATTGAAGTCTTTTTTGTCATTCAATCTCAGCTGAATAGTATCTTCTTCCAAATTCCAGTTTAAGCCTAGTATTTTGACGAAGTGTCGGGTATTTCTTCCATAACATCTTTTGAGTTTGAACTCCATTGTCTTAAATTCATTGAGATGTTACTAAAAGCTTCCTTTGCTGATTTATAAAGTTCTAAAGCTTCCTGAACTGAATCTACTCCTGATACCATATTGTCAACATTAATGTCTTCTGCTAATTGTTTAACACAAGGATGATCTGCTTGTCTCAGATGGTGCTTAAGAGTGGCGTTAAGCAGAAAAGGACTTGATATAATTCCAAATGGAACTCTAGTAAATCTCAAATGCAAAAGATTATCTTCTGTGGCTGGTTTTGTGATATCTTTTAGCCATAAGAATCGTGTTACATCTCTGTCTCTTTCTTGCAGACCTATTTGTAAAAAAGCCTTTTCGACATCTGCTGTCATTCCAATTAGATAAGATCTGAATCTAATAAGAAGTTTTGTCAAATCTGCTATCATCGTTGGACCACAGTAAAGATTTTCGTTCAAACTTTTGTTTCCCTTTGTTTTAGCGGAAGCATCATACACTATTCTTAATGACTTTCCTGTTTGGACCACTCCATGATGGGGAATATAATGGACTGGATATGATTCATTAGATATTTCGGGAACCCTTTCAATTATATCTTGTTCCATTTGTTGTTCCACTGTCTGATTGTATGCTATCAATGTTTCTGTGTCTAGTCGCTTTAATAAATTGACTAAACGACCATACGCAAGCCCAAAATTAGAAGGTAAAGCAGGTGGATAATCAATCCAAGGCCAGCAAACGTAATAGCGGTTGTCGATAAGTGTGGTAGTATTGTTGAAATTTTCAAGTGCCTCTTCATCTCTACTTATCTTTGGGTTATCAGTTATGCCTATGGTTTCTAATTCCCAAAGTGACTTTATATTCAAATCGTCAAGAGGAGGATCTGGATGATGCAATTTCATTTCAGAGCAAGATTGGAAGTAAGTTATTGCAGATAACACATCCATTGGTTTAGATGTCATAATTCCACTGGCAACCCATCCTAGATCAGAATTTACCAAATACAAATTTTCTCCAACTTCAAGTTTTTCGGTAGATAGTAATGAAAAATAGTAGTCATTGCCAATCAAGACATCTATTTGGTCTGATAAAGAACCATCATCTGCAAGAGTGGGGTTGTCATTCCTGTCGTAGAATTTTAATCCATGATAAGGTATTCCTTGAGAGATTGTGGTTACTACATTGGCGTAAATAACCTTTTCTTTTTTTATCCGAGTTTCAAACTCAAGTTTTACTAAAGGGCTAGAGAGTTCCTTAGGTGAATCTGACCCGAATGTAAAGACTGAAAGTAGAGTTTCTTCTTCAATTGGTAGCTTTAATTTATTTGCTATGTTTTGTGTTATGTAACTTCGCTGACTGCCAGAATCCAAGAGCACACGACAATTGATATGTTCAAAGTTACCGTTATTAATTCCTTTAATCTTTACAATAGCCGTTTGAAGTATTACCGTACTATTGGTTAAGATGTGTAGTGTATTATACTGTTTGTTAGAGTTAGAAAATAGCTTGAAACACAATGACCGATGATGGCCGGGTCGTTCACAATGTGCGCATTTCCTTTTAAATTTACAGTCTTTAGCTAAATGTCCTTTTTTTAAACAGCTACAGCAATTGTCTTTTAATTTATGCCTTCTTTCATCTGATGTTTTAAAAGTTGTACATTCGTCACCGTAATGATTTTTATTACAGAATATACATTCAATTCTTTTTCTTTTGTTTACGTATTGTTCTTCCTTTAGGTTATTTCTTTTTAAAGATTTATTATTTCTTTGAAATGAGACTATGCGTTTATCTTCATTAATTTGTCTGTTCCTATCGACGTTTTTGGGGCGCTGTTGGTTAGTACTAATATATGTATTACTCCTTTGTAGGGAAATTCGTTTTTCACGTCGGACAGGTAGCTTACGATCACGGACGTGTAGTGCTTCAACCGAACAAACAGGGTTGTTTAGGTTGTCACCTTCTTCGGAAATCCGGTTTGCTTCCTCTTTCGCAGTAATCACGAGTTCTAATTTTTTTTCTGATATCAGAAATTGAATCAGATTGCATATTCATTTTTGTTTCATAAATAACTTCTTTAGGGAACTTTTCCAAAATTAAAAATCTCAAGTGATTGTGTTCTATATCCTCGCCTAAAGATTGAAGAACACGAAGGTGACGCTCCAATTCATTAATGGTTCTTCTGCAATCTGACATTGTCTTATCAGCTGGTTTTACTTTATATAAGGCGGCGTAGTGTGCGTCTATATTTTGACTTTCTTTACCATATCGCTGTTTTAAAATGTCAACCGCAATACTATAATTTTTGTTGGTTGTTTCTAGTCCTTCAATAAGGTTTTTTGCTGCTCCTTTAACAGCGTTTTTCAAATAAAGTAATTTGTCTACGTCAGGTAGGTCACGTTTCCCTATATTAGAATTAAATTGATCCCAGAATTGAGACCAATTTAGAATATCCCCATCGAAACTTGGTAGGTCTAATTTTGGGAGATTTGCCGATATACTGGAGTTGTAGGTTTTTTCTTTAACTGGACTTGACTTTTGTTTGATTTTGGTTCTAAGTTCAGCTAGAACTTCTTCACCTTTCAGTTGAATTTCACTTAGTCGTGATACTTCGTCTGAGGATGGTTGAGTTATGATATTAAAATATTGATAAAGTTCTGATGTGAATCTCGAGATTGCGGTTTCTAATTTCGTCTTTACAATTTCTGCCCTTTCCAAATTTTGAATTTCATTTATAATTTCATTGGCCTCATTTGCAAAGGTTTCAATCTGAGAGCATATGCTAATCAGCCTTTGTAATATAATAGCCTCCATTTTAGTCTGAAAATAAATTTAATTTGAAATACTACTCTATTGAGTGATTTCATAAAAAAAATGGCGCAGATTTACATAAGCAATTAAATTTGTTTTGTTATAACAATAAATATTTACTCAAATTAAAAAGAATACTCTGTATAACGTGTAGCATATTCTGTGTAATAAATATCAGATGTTGGCCTTTCCAGGCTCACGATAACTTTCACTTGAAATTCTTTATCAGAAAAAAAATATTTGTGTGAGACCCTGTATACGATACACGTACACTACCGTATACACGTAGCAGCACGAGGGTACGAATACATTTTCAAAGATTGATTTTTTACCCTATAATACTACTGTTTAGTTGTTTAGATTTATCGTGGACTAAACTATAGTTTCATCATATAACCTTTTAGTTTTTCATTATTTTCAAATAGATTCTTCGTAAATTAGACACTTAATTACGTAAGTATTTAAGGGAACAACTATTTCCGATTTGGATTAATAACACATACAGAAATATAAAAAACTTAAGAACAGTTTTAAGTGTAGGTACTCACTTGATACGCAGAGCAATGCCCAGCTACGGGGTGTAGTTTTGATGTTCGCAGCTACTAATGGCTTTCCCCGATTCACAGTTTGTTAAAGTGATGGAATCTGTATTAATACCGAACGTTGCCTTAAGGTATAACTTTGCAATAAGACTGGTCATACTACCAACACTATAGTAATAACCTAGTTTTATAGGTCATTAAATAAATCAACAAAAAAATTCAATAACTCAATGTATCTTCCGAACTATTAAAACTTTCAATTAGTTATGTCACTAGTGAATACTCATTCATACATAATACATATCTTTACACAAAGAACAACCACTACCACCAATAAACTTTAAGGATCAATTGTACTTTCCACAAAATACGGTCAGTAACGTAAACAGATGTGAATGAATTGAATAAAGACTTCTTTGGTGAAGTCGTAAGAGCGATCGGCTCTTGCTTCGCTCTCGCTCCGGGAGTTTTGGGTTCGAATCCTGTTAGGATTATTTTTTTTACAAAACTCTGTACTTTGCAAGATGTATCGCTTGATTGATCAAAACTAAGATGATTCTATGCTTCGGAAGGCACGTTGAGTCGATCGAATTGGCTACTATCCACAGAAATAATTAATAAATAGGTATGTATGATGGCTCAAAAACTATGTGACTAGGGTTTGTACAACCCACATTGTATTATGAATTTAAGATTACGATAAGCAACATTAATAAAAGTAAATAAAGTATCTTTCGATCTCCAGTTCTTTGTGTACTTCAGTAGTTCACTCAACTCAAAGTTAATTAAATATATGAAGATTTCACGTAGTGTCTGTGTCACTTGCAAAAGATTTAGTGATATTTTAAGATTTTAAAAGAAACAATTAATTGGAAAGTTTTGTACGTTCAATGACGCGCAAAAATTCAAATCGCACTTAATATTCATTAAAACAAAAGAAAATTAATCCAATTTTAACTTTTCATAAGTATGAACCAAACTGTTTCTAAACTTCAAATGCTGCTTTAAATTTTACTTTAAAATTGTGGCGTCACATAAACCACTTGACGATAAAAATAATAGCGTGGAATCGTATTCCAAGCGAACGCATAACTTAACACTTGAAACCGCGTCACGACTACGCGCAGCAAAAAATTGTTTGTGTTTATCGGGTAACAAAAAAATTTTAAGGGTGACGGCGGCGGCGATGCGGCGTAGAGTAGGTACCTGACTTGCCTGCTTTATTGTACAATCAATAGCGTTTTGAGCCTTACACAATGGTCTTCGTTCTTATTTCAATTCAATAGCTGTAATAACTAACGTATCGTTAAGATTGTAGGGCTTGACTTGTTATTGACTGTACTACTTGTGCAGTAATATTAGTTAGAAAGTCAAGTAGATGTTACCAAAACAACAAGATGATGAATTTTCCTTTCAAATTGGTAAGTACACACATCATATTATTCATGTAATTTGTTCATTTTCAAATATTACGCAAAAACCAAATGAATATATTGAACTTTCGTCTTTCGTTCTCTCTGTTTAGAGCATTGTAACGCCATCTATTATAAAATATTACAAGTTTTAAAGTGACTTCTTTGTTCACATATATAACACTATAGTCTGAGAAAACTTACATTCTGAAAAAATATGGCAAACACATGGCAAAACAAATATGTATTATTCAATTTTTATCCCAGCAGTCCTTTCACCAATGTCGGAACAGTGGGAATCTAACGGTATTTAGTGATAATTATTGATACTAGGTGTAACTCTAATTAGCTTAAGAAGAAAGTAAGAGATTCCCTCTATCCCGAAAACTATATTGAATGAAAGATACTGCTCACCTGGGTCTCTTTATGGGTTCATCTGTTTTAATCTGCTTCGCAATTATTACTTTGTCCTGGATATTGTGTATCTAGTCTTTCTGTGTGGCTCGGTTTAAGTCTGTAAATATATTAATGCACCGGGCAGGATATCGCCTTACGATATCCCACCGGTACCAAGTATGGTGCGTATCTTTCTTTACGTAATATGTATTATAAGCTTATACCTTTATGTACCCTGCATAGCTTTATGGAGCTCCACAAACGCATTACAGATCATTCGCAATTTCATATAGACAATTTTACAGCGGCAAATAACGGCACCTCAGCCGATCATCATATTCATCATATCAATCATCGCACAGCTGCAATCGGCTAACAGTAGCATACTACCGGACCATTTCCGGTTACCCTAGCCGAAACAAATGATCTGTATCATTACAGCCTGAGTCTAACGACTTACTTAGGCATCTTCATACATACAGGTTCATAAAGGGTAAGAGATTAGCAAATCAAAACAAGTTACAAAACAATTTAGAAAACAAGTTACAAAGGAAAGAAAGAAAGACTCAGAAATCAACTTACATGATACATCATCATCTCCAGGACACAAACTTATCATTATCACTGATACAACATCATCAGTGTACTTCACATTTATATTGTATAACACAATCTCTGTACAATCTATGCACTGTGTCTGCACTTAGTAACTCTCACAAAATGTCCCTTTCAGGGCTTGTATTGCCATGTCTAAATTTGTGTTGCCATGCGTAATATTCTTTCTTTATGAGGTTCGTTACATTATATTCACGTTATGGATTTAAGTATATACATTATTATTATATACATGAGCATCGTGATCTGGAATTCACGACAATTAGCCCGGCAAAGCCTATTCTAGGATTGGGTCTGGTATGCCCTCTGGGTTGTAGAGGTTAAATAGCAGTCGCTCTGTGTGAAAACCAGTGTATTTGTTAAATTCCCTAGGTTGGGTTTCCAACTCAGTAAAAACGGACTGTGGCTAGGGCAATGATGAATGATTCAGTTAGAGAGCTTAGAAGTACAACAATACCAGAAATAAGTTGAGAAGTACAACAATAACAGAAATAAGTTGAGAAGTACAACAATACCAGAAATAAGTTGAGAAGGAAATCATTATACGAGGTGTAAGGGACAGCCTACCGAACACTAAAGGGGCATGATCAGTCAACGTAACTGAACAACTTTCAGCGATTGAAACTTTCAGGAAATTAAATAAAAATTCGCCTAATATTAAATGCAAACTTGATTGGACAGGTTGAATGCAGAGGCCGATTTTTTTACCATTGCCTCATAAGTTTTATTCGCTGAAAGTTGTTCAGTTACGTTGGCTGATCATACATACATAGGTACATACATAACATCACGCCTTGTTCCCATCGGGTAGGCAGAGACCACAATTCTTCACCTGCTACGATCTTAACATACTTCCCTTGCTTCCTGAACTTTCATCAATCCTTTCACACATGCTCGACGGTTTAGGGTACCTACTTATATTTGATCATGCCCTTTCAGTATTCGGAAGGCTGTCCCTTACAACCCGTTTAACTTTCTTCGTTATATTATCAACATTGAATCAACATCCGAAAAAAGAATCGCAGTTTGGATACATAACAACCTATGCTCAACTCGTGTCGAACGCTTATCATCACACGTTATTTTATGCTTCTATTTGTAATGCTAATTGCTTGGACCTTTGTTAAACCCACGTGATCTTTTATTGAATTTTCATGACTGCCTATAACTTTCAATTTCACGTGTTTACCTACTAAGTACTTAAGTCGAATGAGCTACTTTTTATTGCATGCCTAAATGCATGTAACTTTTGTATTTGAGTTGCTCGCATAGTAAAGAAATAATTTGTTATCGCCGTTGTTTATTAACATTTTTCGAAGTATTGTCAATGAAAAATATTTTTTTAAATTATCGTGCGCCAAAATAAATTGGGCTTTAGAATAGTTAATTTGCTATCCCCTATATACCACACGGTTATTTTTCAATTAATCTTTTTTAATCAAAATTCTGCTTAATATTCAATTTTCAAAAAAAAGAAGCTTCTAAATTTAAATTTTATTTGGTTGTCCCAAGTTTCTTTTAAATGCGGATTTACTGGCAATTAACATCTACTTTTTTAATAACTCTCAGTGTCTTAACTTATAGTTCAACATTGCAAGGCTATAAAAAAAAACCCACACTTGGTTGATATTCCACACATTTGTACAAAGCGTTTTGAAGCATCTTTCATAATGCGCACGGCCAAAGAGTGGAATTTTCTACCTGCGTCAGTGTTCTCGAGTTCATATAACCCGAATCTATTCAAGTCGCGAGTGAATAGGCTTCTTCTGGGCAAGCTCGTCCCATCATCGATCTCATCTCTGTCCTCAATAGTGCGGTCAGTTAGCTGTTTCACGTAGACACGCTTTACAATTTCACCAAATTTTTTCCAGGTACTAGTTAGGTACATAGCTCTCAATTTTGATAGGAGCCAATTCTTGAATTTCAAAAAATTTCCATAGAAAATTTAAGAATTGGCTCCTATCAAAAATTGAGAGCTATGTACCTAACCAGTACCTGGAAAGAATTTGGTGCAATTTGGTGAATTTGGCGCTATAAGTCTATAAGGGACCGGACTACAAGGCTAGATTGAGGTCAACAGAAACCATGAAACTAATCAGTTTTCTCCAAGAAATAAAGGTCAAAATAAAAAACAAAAACTTTTACTTCCCATACAAATTACACCAGCTGATTGCGCAGTTTGTATGGGAGATATTTTTATCCTCAAAATAAAAATAAATATAAAATAAAATTTAATTTAATGAAAATTAAATTATTATAAATTAAATTTTTTTGGCCACATAGGTCAAAATACGTAAAAAAAACAGGCGTGAGTTTAGTTTCAAGGTAGTAGAACGTAGCACGTCAAAATAGTGTTTACAAAATTTCAACCCCTGTATACAATTTATTACTAACAAGCTCGTCGCCCCCAGCAGGTGACGTGGAGGAAGTAAATCGTTAACAAATTCATTGGTGCCAAGTTTTTAGGCACCGGATCTGGTGTTTTATGGGGTAGATGAGCAGGCTACATCTACCGGCCATCATATTGTCTAAGATTTTATAATCGCTAGCGCTGGAGTGAGTTGCTTTATTTATACAACGTGTTAACGGAATAAGCGAATTTGAGAAAAAAGTTTGTTTAGAATAGAGAGTAGAATCAGTTTCACGGGTTTTTGATAGGGGTAATTTTTATTAATTATTTACATTTTCGCCGCTTCTAATATAAATATATCTGTGGATACGCGCTAGCGGCGCGGGAAGTGGGCGTGAGGTGCGCGGAGTGCGTGGAGTAGAACAACGATGGAACTAGAACTATGATGAAAATAGCAATATCTATAAAAAAAAACTTATTTTAACATTTTTATACGTGAATAGAATTATTTTAATAAAAATCAGTTGGGGTGTATGAAGGTTTCACTTATTCCATTAACACGTTGTAGTGAAGTTAAGCTTGTTGCGTCACTTTTGGTAACTGAATATACTTATTATTTGGAATATTTAAATTACCAACCACTGGGCTTTTTCTGTTGGCAATTACTTACGGTTTTACAAACAAGATTAGGCCATCAGGAACAACGTCTAATGCAACTTGATCTGGGATTCCAGAGTTTTCTTTTACCGCTTGGACTCCTCACCGCTGGATGAGTGAGCAGCTTGGGAGCAGCCGCTGACATCTTAACGGCCACCTGTCTCCAGCTCGACGCAGAACCATTTGCCTGTCTGCTCTATGTAGGCTGGCTGCATTGCTGCATCTAACAAGTCTAGTTTTTCTACCTAACTAACATTCACGAACTGTGTAAGAAAGGAAAATTAAATGAGGATAATATTAAATCCTTCTTGTTTTTCTCATTACTACCTTACTTTCTGGTACCCAATATTACACTAAATCAGTAATTGCAGTTAAGAATTCACAAGTATTTTACTTAAAAATGCAGCTCAAAATAAGAACAGAAACAACTATTGCGTTCGTGAAGCTTTGCTGCCGGGCATCGCTAGTTTCCAGCAAGTTTCCAGCCTCGAAACAGACGCTTGGTGTTCGGCCAAGAGCACGTCAAGCTTGACACGTGGAACTTTGTGCCGCGCTTATCTGTGTCAGCGTGCAGACGTGTCGCACTGCGAGTGTCAAGCTTCACCTGCTCTTGACCGTACGTATTGGGATGGCTCAGCTAAATACAAGCTAGACGCACTAGACTCGATAGATCGCAGAACCAAGAAGCTCGTTGGTGATGAGATGCTGGTGAAATCCAAGTTTCACAGTCTGGCCCACCGTCGTAAAGTTGCATATCTGTCGGTCTTTTACAGATTTTACGTCGGAGAGTGTGTTCAAGAACTCCGCGACCTTATTCCTCCATCTCCCAGTCCAGACGCACCGCAGGATATCACCCATACTTGTTTGATAATCCGCATATTCACACAAAGCGCTTTAAAACATCTTTTATGATGCGCACGGCTCAAGAATAGAATTCTCAACCTGCGTCTAACCCAAGTTCATAGGTATAACCCGAATCTATTCAAGTCGCGAGTGAATAAGCTTCTTCTGGGCAAGCTCGTTCCATCGTCGACCTCATCTGTGTTCTCAAGTCTAAATCGTGGTCAAGAGAAAGCCCATTCATCATCATCTTCATCATATCAGCCGAAAGACGTCCACTGCTGGACATAGGCCTCCCCTAAAGTTCTCCATGACGACCGGCCCTGCGCTGCTCGCATCCAGCGGCTTCCCGCGACCTTGACCAGATCGTCGGTCCACCTTGTGGGGGTCGAGTCCACCTGCCAACGCTTCATCTTCCGGTACGTGGTCGCCACTCTAGAACCCTTACGCCCCATCGGTCATCGGTTCTTCTTGCGATGTGCCCTGCCCACTGCCACTTTAGTTTAGCGACTCTCAGGGCTATGTCAGTTACTTTAGTTCTTCTGCGCAATCCCATTGTCAATAAAAAAATTAAAAAAAAAACATTCATCAAAAGTGAAGTGTAATTATTAATAATAACCGGTAATATAATAATTGATAATTCAATACCAACCCTGTTTTTTAAATGAAGTTTCTTAATTATAAATAACTTTGAATAAATCACACTTTTTCTTCTTCTTTCGTGTCGGCATGAACACAGGCTAAATCTTACTGAGAGAGATAAATCACACTAACCGTAACACATACATCACACCAAAAAGATATCACGACTTTTGCTGTCAATATTTATGGAAAATTCCCTCCCATTAATATTTAAGGTGGAATCTTATTTTAACTAACATGGGATGTAATGGTGGCGATACGTAAAAATCACATAGCCTAGTTATTTTGTGCGATTTTTGATCAAGTGTTCAACAGATGTCTAACTTTTTGTGTAGTAAGACCCCAAGAGTCTTTCAGCTAGCTAGGCACAAAATCAAACTTATACTCAAAATCATTTATTCATTGTTAGATATTAAAATCTCTTAATGACGTCAGCTAAACTACATCGCTTCACAAACAAAATGGCGCCATGTTGAAAGAAGCAACAATAAATTAAATTGATATTGGTACACACGGCCTCACGTCGGTGGTAACAATTTGACCTTGAGCGGGTCTCTGGTTTCGGGTGTTTGTAGCGTATCGCTGGATCACCTTATACTGGTTTTGTGTCTAGTCGCTTGCTGCTGTACGTACTATAAGGCAGGTACTCGTAGAGACCAAATCCTTCCACCTGCTACGACCTGCGACCCTGCCTGACACTTCCCTCACTTCTACTCTCATCAACCCTATCATACACGCTTGTCGGTTTAGGTTACTTTTGAAAGAAATAAAACATTTACTTTTTATCTTTGAATTAGACATTAATATTTAATTATTATTATCTTTTGTGAAAGGCATAATAAAGTCAATATAGTGACTTATATTCAAATAAAATATTATACCCACATGGATTCTCATGGCCAGTTGCACGCCAGTTAGAACATAGCTTCCGTCATGTTTCACCACGAGCGGTCCACCCCACGGGCTGCGAAACATAAACATAATAAACATACAAACTTCGGAGATAAGGGGGGGGGAATGGTATTTTTTTTACTTTTTCATAATAACTTGTAAATTAAGAGACGTAAAAAAATACAAAAATATATTTTGGAATGTACAAGTAAAGCCCTTTCATATGATACCCCAGTCGACCTAGTAGCGACAATTTTAAATTTGCCCCCCCCCTATTTTGGCCCCCTTTACATTAATAATCATAATTTTTTCAAAATTATTTCATGTGCAATTTAGTTGGGCAACCATATTCTAAAACTATTCAAAATTTCAAGTCGATCGCATGAGTGGTTGCTGAGATATAGAGGTGTGACAGACAGACGGATAGACAGACAGATATAGTGACACCATAAAGGTTCCTTTTTTTACCATTTTGGTATCGGAACCCTAAAAAAATGTTGTAGAAAATTAAATTTCCTTTAAATAATGTTTTTATTAGGACTGATAATTACGGAGATATGCAGTTTTTAAATAATGAAAAATAAACTCATTTTCGGGAAACTTCTCGAACTTCTAACTTTATGAAGAGTAACTGCATTAGCCAGCGTTCTAAAGTTAGACGTCTGAACAAATTCTGAGAAATTTTAAAAAGGGCATATCTCGTAGTTAATTATCAGCCCTAGAAACAACACTTAAAATTTAATTCTCTACAACATTGTGCAGAACACTTTTCTAGCTGAAATGCACCTAAACAAAGATAAAAGTGAAAAATATGACGGCGGGCACGAAGAGGGGGGGGGGGGGGGGGGGGGGGAATAGTGCATTTTGCATTTTAACATATCAAGTTACCGGACCGTTTGCAAGGTAACTCAAACTAAAAATCATCGTTGGATATTAAAATCTCTTAATTATGTCAGCTAAACTACATCGCTTCACAAACAAAATGGCGCCATGGTGGGAAAAGAAGAAGCGACAATAAAAACCCACGCGCTCTTTTTAATATGTTTGAATGTACAGGATTGACTTGATACAATAAACGTAAAGTCAATTTGAATGTTGAATTAGCCTTTTAGAACCGTAGCCTAAGCCAATGGATTTTTATTTTTTATATTAACCCTTATACAATTTTTGCTTGATAACTGTTTTGAATTTATCTAACGGTAAACTTGAACTGTTAACCTTCATTTAATCAGTGGATAACGTCCAGACATAATAAATACTGTAATAATGTAGAAAAAAGTTATAAAATATTCTTATTTTGAATATGTTTTCAAATTAAAAACTCACTCTTCGAAGATTTTCCAATGGTTACGGTGATCGCCGGCGCACAACACTTTCGTATCAGATCCTGTCCTCCATATCGTCCAATATTCGTCCTTTCTCTGCATGAGGCAACAGTTGTCCCAGCCGTACAGCCACGCAGATGTATACTTAACGATCTGTCAAAATAAATAAGAACAAGTCGTGTTACGGATTTAATTTTAATTGTTGTTTTGCACTGAGAAAAATGGTCATCATAAATGACATGAATTCAGCTTAAAGTATAATGAATTCACTTAAAGTATGGAGCATACTCATATCATCAAAAAGCACGGGGACCCCTACAGTTGTTGATATAATAATAATAATAAAATTTGTTTATTTCTCTCCACAAACAAAAAACTTACAAAAAACATTTAAATGTAAATAAAAACTAGCAATATAACTTAGTAATTTGTTTGTGGGGTAGCTGGAGCCTAAACTAAGCCAAGGCCTGTATTTTAGGACTCCAGGTCCCCCCTCATGGACACCAATACAGTAATAGGTACATGTTATTAAAATTATAAGGTGGATTTATGGAGATTTCTAAGCTAAATGAAAATATTATAGTAGTTATAAAAAGTGTGAGTGCGTCTATCAATGTATATATATATGCTCGTGTGTGTGTGTGTGTGCGTGCGTGTGTGTGTTTGTGTGTGTGTGGGTGGGCCAGTGTGTATACATGTTTGTGTATGTATGTGTATATTTATACGTCACTAATTTATTACGATTGAACTGTCAACAAATTTTCTGTTTCATTATAATCTAGTTGCAAAAGCCAAGCTGTAGTCTTCTGCTTACATTTAAGTTTAGAATCTTTGAATACATTTAGTTGCTTATTGATATTATTATAAAGTCTTGGACCTTGAAAGTAAAAAAAATATTAGCAAATTGCGTTCTAGCTTGATTTGTTTCACAAACTGAAAAGTTTCTCCTCGTATTACTAACATCATTCTTAAAGGATGCCGTTTCGCAATGCTGTCTTAGTATGCACGCAAGGATATGCAGCTGTCGCACTGTTCTACAGTTGGGTAAGAACGTGGTTTAAAATAACAGATTTTGAGGATCAACCTTTGGGCACGCTCTAGTACTAACAGCTTAGACTTAGCTGCACCACCCCAGGACGATATGAAGTAACTGAGAATTGATTGAGCCATGGCGTAATAAACCATTTTATTTACATCTTCGTTTGCTACAAATCTCAGTGTCCTAAACAGAAACATTAACTTACGTACCTTTCCAGTTAAATTATTTAAATGTATATCGAATGAAAGTTTACTATCAATGTATACTCCTAGATATTTTATAGCTTTGGTCTCTTTTATATTTGGGCAGTTACAATTTACAACAGGAGGAAAAGAGCAACCATGAGCACGGAGGGTATTTGCTTCGACCCCTGGATTTCTAATAGAGAAAG
This sequence comes from Athrips mouffetella, assembly GCA_947532105.1. NCBI lineage: Eukaryota > Metazoa > Arthropoda > Insecta > Lepidoptera > Gelechiidae > Athrips > Athrips mouffetella. The sequence goes on along the minus strand of OX383974.1, from coordinate 27,067,588 downwards.
GTACGTAATTTGTTTTTTCTGTATTTAGCGTTAACGAGTTAGCTGCTAACCAATGGCATACAATATCAAACCCTTTCTGAGCTGTTTGATACACTTCCTCCCAAGAGTCACCTACAAATATTAGGGTAGTGTCGTCTGCGTATGAGATTATGTGACAATTTTCCAGCTGCATACTACATAATTCATTAACATAACACAGAAATAGTGTGGGCCCAAGGATGCTGCCTTGTGGAACACCATGTGTTAATGGAAGATCTCCACTCGTGTACTCACCTATTCTTACACACTGTGTTCTATTGGTTAGATAATCTTTTATGATATTTAACTGCGTTCCCCTTATTCCCATGTCATGCAATTTGACAATTAGGTTGGGGATAGGAACTGTGTCAAATGCCTTTGCAAGGTCTAGGAATATCGTTAAGCACTTTTTGCCACCATCTACACTCTGCACCACAAAGTCCGTAAAATCATGTACCGCATCGTCAGTAGACCTTCCTCTTCGAAAGCTATACTGTGAATTGGAAAGTAGTTTTTGAGATTCCAGAAACTTTGTTAGTTTTGAGTTTATAACCTTCTCAAATACTTTTGACAATGTGGTGAGAATGGAGATGGGACGATAGTTGTTGACACAGCTTCTATCCCCTGCCATATGTATGGGATGTAAAATTGCCTTTTTTAACGCAATTGGGAATACGCCAGCATTTAAACAGCGATTTATAAGATCGGCAAGTACAGGAGCAACATTCTCCACAACCAGCTTTAAGGCTTTGGCTGATACTGAGTCCCATCCTGGTGAGCAGTCACTTTTTAGGTTTAAGATTATATTTTGTACTTCAGTAGTATCAACATCAAGAAGTACAAACGAATTTTGTGGAATGATACTATTTTTACAGGTTGTAATAAAGGGGGGAACATTGGGCGATATACGTCCTGCAAGGTTTTTACCTACATTTGCAAAAAATGTGTTTACATCATCAATCGACGCCTGTACGGTACCTCGAGTAGTTAATAATTCCTGCGATGAAACTTTATCCTTTTGCATATGAGTTACATTTTTTATTGTGTGCCAGAGCTTTTTTGAATTATTTTTAGCTTGAATTAACTGATCACGCTCATACTGTCTCTTTATTTTCTTTAATAAATTGTTACAGAAATTTCTGTACCTTTTGTAAGTTATTTCTAATATCGATTTATTTTTTTGTGTTTTCAGTTTTTTGTGCATCATATCCCTATTTCTAATACAACGTAACAACCCATTAGTAAGCCACGGTTTTATCAATATTTTGGATCTTGGAATTTTTGTGGTTAAGGTATTTTTTGTTATGACACGTGAAAAATAATCAATAAATAATTGTGTAGCCTTGTTAAGATCTGTTTCATTAAAAATATTAGAAAAAGTAATTTCTTGACATTCCTTATAGATACGATCCCAATTAATTTTCCTTGTAGTCGTCGATAAATTACTTCTAACATTTCTAACACCTAAACATAATAAAACCGCGTCATGATCAGTTATCGTAGTCTGCAGATGAAATGTGTATGTAGTGAGATTAGTTCTAATAATGTAATGGTCCAAACAATTGCCGTCTCTAGTGGGAATTGTGCTGGCAGGTAATAGACCATGAAAAGCAGTAATATCCAAATAAGAAGAGACATCCGTATCATCCATATTTCTAATATTAATATTAATGTCACGTGCAAGTATAACATTTTTAAATTTAGATAATTTCGCGAGCAAATCATGTAAAGATTGAAGAAAATTATTTAGATTTTTGAAGGCAGGCGGCCTATATATAGCTATTAACACCGTCTCAGTTCCGAACTTTAAAAGTAGACAGTTTCCATCTAAAAAATTTGGTTCCTCGACTGAACATGTAATTTTGTTATTTATATAAACAACTGCACCATCATTTTGGTTGTAGTTATCGGAAGGTTTGAAGGAACTAAAGCCTTGCAATGTAGGAAGATAGGTTACTTGGGATAGCCAACACTCCGTGAGAACTAGTACGTCACATTCAAACTTTAGCCTAGTTAATAATATGTTAAAGTCATCAAGGTTACAATTAATACTACGTATGTTTTGTTGTATAATTTTTAGGTATTTATTAGGTGACAACAGTGTGGATTTACATTTTTCCGGAGAACATACAATAGGCACAGAAATATTAAATCGGTCAATATTGTCTAACAAATCATTAATAGCAGCGAATCTTAAAAAGTATTAGATGATTTTGCAGATAAATTATCTTAATTGTATTTATATTACAGTTTGTATAATTCAAAGTATGTTTGTTGTGATGTTGTTTGTCTATATATATAAAAGAAGAAGGTGACTGACTGACTGACTGACTGACTGACTGACTGACTGACTGACTGACATATCAACGCACAGCCCAAACCACTGGGTCTAGAGATTCCAAATTTGGCATGTAGGTTCCTTATGAGACCTAGGGGTGCACTAAGAAAGGGTTTTACAAAATTCCACCCCTAAGGGGGTAAAATAGGGGATGAAAGTTTATATGAAAGTCCGTCAGTTTTGAAGTTAGGATCTTCAAAATTTGTATTTAGGCTGACGACTAAAAATTAATAATTACGTGTCTCAGAGTTTTTGAAAATTCGACACCCTTAAGGGTGAAAAGGGGGATGAAGTTGAAAATTCTTTATTCTTAAAGTAAAATCCACACAATTTATTATTTAGGCATTAATGATGTAATTCTATGCAACGTTCATCACTGTTATTGAAATTCCACCCCAAATTCAACCCCTAATAAAGGGAAATGGGGTGAAAAAGTCTAAAAACTAATATGGGTATCGTTTGTATGGTTTATCGGGTCGCTAATTACGAAAACTACGACAATTTTGAAATCAAGCGTGGTGGACGTGAAATACCATCATCCCCCTGGGGATGGAGTTGGGGTGCGATAGGTTTGAAATGTCTAAAAATCAATATGGGTGTCGTTTGTATAGTTTATCGGGTCGCTGATTACGAAAACTACAACAATTTTGAAATCCAACGTGGTGGACGTGAAATACCATCAACCCCCTGGGGATGGAGTTGGGGTGCGATAGGTTTGAAATGTCTAAACATCAATATGGGTGTTGTTTGTATGGTTTATCGGGTCGCTGATTACGAAAACTACAACAATTTTGAAATCCAACGTGGTGGACGTGAAATACCATCATCACCCTGGGGATGGAGTTGGGGTGCGATAGGTATGAAATGTCTAAAAATCAATATGGGTGTCGTTTGTATGTTAGGGATAGCGGTTAAATTGGCGTAAGGGGTAGGGATAGGGACAGGTAGAGGTAGAGGTAGAGAGGTAGAGAGGTAGAGTGGTAGAGAGGTAGAGAGGTAGAGAGGTAGAGAGGTAGAGAGGTAGAGAGGTAGAGAGGTAGAGAGGTAGAGAGGTAGAGAGGTAGAGAGGTAGAGAAGTAGAGAGGTAGAGAGGTAGAGAGGTAGAGAGGTAGAGAGGTAGAGAGGTAGAGAGGTAGAGAGGTAGAGATGTAGAGAGGTAGAGACGTAGAGAGGTAGAGAGGTCGAGAGATCGAGAGGTAGAGGGGTACAGGTAGAGGTAGAGGGAGAGGGAGAAGGAGGGGAAGGGGAAGAGGGAGGGAGTGAGGGAGGGGGAGGGGGAGATGAAAAGGGAGAGGGAGGGGGAGAGGGAGGGGCAGGGGGAGAGGGAGGAGGGGCAGGGGGAGAGGGGGGAGGGGGGGGAGAGACAGGGGGAGGGGGAGAGACAGAGGGATTGTACATAGCCGGGTCGGCTGTCTATAATCGGCTACCACAGGTGGTGCGTGATGCAACTTCCTTACAAGTAATTAAAAGAGAACTTAGACAATGGCTGATGGAAAAACAATTCTATGAATATAAAGAGTTTTATGACATAGATATAACTATCTGACATACTTATTACTTACTATTATAATTGAGGAAATCAAATTTTAAAATCCTAAATTAATAAAATTATTGCTGAATAATTTTATTTTAATACTTTACATATATTCACAACTTTTACAATTTTTTATTTTAAAATGACATTTTTTAATTATTAATTTTTACATATCTACAATTTTAAAGTGTATTTTAAAAAATCTATTATTTTGTAATCAGCAGGTGTGACTGTTAAATTTTTAAATAGATAATCTAATTAAATAAGAATAAATTACATCAGAATGTATTTTTACACATGTAAAAAGGATTCTTAATGACTTGTAACCATTTGTTATAAATAAATATTTCATTTCATTTCAATCATCTGTTAAAAGGGTTCTTCTATTTGTTGATCAAATCATATCCTGCAATAGCGAAGAATTAGACGAAAAGTTGGTTAAGATACAGACTCATAAACATACACATTCTTGTCACCCTAAGCCAAGTCGGCCTGGTCGATTCGGAATACCTTTTTTCCCAATGGATAGGACACGACTTCTTACACTTCTTGAAGACGATTCAACAACTCTTAACAAATGGAAAGAGGTATCAAAGAAATTACAAGACAACTTAGTAAACATTCCGGAAGATTTTACATTTCTTGAGTACTTATCATCGACTGAATTAAACATTGACCAATACATATTGGCAGTTAGAGCTACACTTAAACGGCCCAAAATATTTTTACACAGACGCCCCAAAGACGTTATGGTTAATCCATTTAGCAAAAAAGTATTGGAATTACAACATGCTAATATGGACTTTCAATTTATATTAGATCCATTTGCCTGTTCCGTTTATATTGTCGATTATATTAACAAAGCTGATCGAGGCATGTCAAACTTACTACGAAGCAGCAGTAGAAGAGGCCAAGAATGGTAACAGTAGCGTTAGGGAGTCTTTACGCGCTATATCGAAAGTGTTTCTTAACTCATCGGAAATATCAGCCGAAAAGGCAGTTTACTGTCTAGCAGGCCTTCCTTTGTCACAAGCCTCTGAGAGTGATATATACATAAACACGGGACACCCCAAAGAACGAGTTGGTATATAAAAATCGTTAGTAGATTTGCAGGCCATGGATCCATTGTCCACAGATGTATTAAAAAAAAATTGCTGGATCATTATCAAAACCGGCCACGTGATGATACATTTAATACGATGGGTTTAGCTTATTTTGCCGCTTATAATACATATTCAACCAAAACCTTGCGTATGCCTGAAAGTGAAAATACTGACCTTGAATGTGTTGGAAATTGAGTAAAGTTGTTAAACAATGACGGTTATGTCCGAAAAAGAAAAAAACCTAGGGTTATACGTTTCCGTAAATATCAAAGAGTACAAGATCCTGACAATTTTTATAGGGAGCAGCTAACTGGAGGGACGAGATTTCTGAATTAGTCAGTGATGATATTAACGTTGAACTGAAGTTTTTAGAATTAAGTAAGGGAATCCGTGAAGAGAGTTTGCAGTTTAATCGTTTAGGGGGACCAGATGAGTTCGAAGCACTACTTGATGCTATTCGTAATGCAGACAAAGATGACGAGGATGACGGTAATCCAGCGAAAGAAAAATCTCGCCCTTTAGACGATTACAAACTAGAGACACAGGAAGGATATCCCGATCATTGTTTACAATTACATGGAGAACAATCAAATATTGTGGGAGGAGTGATAGTGCCCAGCAGTGTTTTGTGAAGATGATGTATTCAGTTTAGTCAGAATTTTTAATGGTGATCAAAGACATTTTGTTTTACATGTAGGACAGATCTTCACACAACAATCACCTTCACCGTTTTATTATTTTGTTAGTGGTGGAGCTGGAGTAGACAAAAGTTTGCTGATAAAGGGTTTGTACCAATACTTGATGCTTATTTTCAATCGAGAGCCGGGTGTCAATCCTGACGATGCTAGAATTTTGCTTTATGCGTACACGGGAAAGGCCGCTTTTGGTATCGGAGGTCAAACCCTACACATCACATTTGGACTTCCTGTATCCCAGTGTGGTCAAGCAATGCCCGCACTGTCAGAAAGTACCGCAAACACCATAGCCTGTAAATTTGCTAAAGTCAAATTAATTATTGTGGACGAAATATCTATGCTAGGAAGTAGGGCTCTACACCAAATTGATAGAAATTTAAGGCAAGTATTCCACACAAATACGCCATTTGCCAGTATATCGATTATATGTTTCGCCGACTTTAATCAATTACCACCGGTAGGAGACAACTGGGTTATTCAGCCAAACACTTCACGGAATCCGTTGGCAACTTTAGCTGGCGCTCCGTTATGGGAACCATTCCATCTCTTTACTATGGAGAAAATAATGCGGGAAAGGGATGATTTGGAATTCGCCATAGCCTTAAATAACATGGCTGTCGGTCGGATGACTGCTGTAGATAAAAATTTAATAAATAGTAGATGTTTTGATATTAATAATCTACCTCCAGAACCTCATGGAGCAATAAATTTGTTTGCAACAAACAAAGAAGTCGACAAGCCAGGACTAGGAAAGACAAGACTAGGAAAGCTCTGCAATCTCTGAACACTTTAGGTACGATACAAACTTATGGTCTACCCAGAAATTTGTTTCTGACAGTAGGTGCACGGTATATGGTCACAGTTAATATTGACACTACAGACGGCCTTGTGAATGGAACTACGGGGATATTGAAGTCTATAGATTACGGCACACACAAGAATACCAGCGAAAGGCGGCCTTTTCGTACTTGGGTACTGTTCGATGAAAAGACAGGTATCACTACGAGAAATAAATGTCAAACATCTTCTCGTCAACATCGATAGTACCTCAAATCGCATAGAAGCAGTCACGTATACCATAAAAAAATGGAAGTCTTCAAATCTTGTGGTCCGACGTACGCAGTTCCTGATAGTACCAGCTGAAGGCATAACCATTCACAAGTCGCAAGGTGCAACTTTAGAAAAAGTTGTGGTTCACATTTCCAGAAACGTTAAAAGGTCAATGTTATATGTAGCTTGTTCCAGAGCAACGTCTGCTTCCGGACTTTTTTTTATTATAAATTCAAGTATGTTTCATCCACCAACAGAAATCTCGGAAACAAGTGCAGTAAGTATAGAAATGGAAAGACTGAACCAAAACAAATTAATGCCATGTTTTATTTTTTTACAAACACCTGAAGCAAACACAGTTCAAATTGTATTCCATAACGTTCAGTCATTACGCAAACATTTACCAGATATCATCATAGACCCTATATACTCTATACCCCTAGAAGACTCGCTCTATTTGCATTGTATTCTGCATGACATTCAATAAGTATTCTGTAAAGAATCTACATTGAATAAATTATCTGAGTCTGAATCTATTATTTTTTCTTCCAAGCCGCACTGTTTGTCGAAACCTGGGGTTTCCGAGAAGACTCTTTTAGATTTGATGGTTTTGACAAAGAATGTTTTGATGAGGTGTGTAGACTAGATGGTCCAGCAGTAGCTAATGCGAATCCAGGTTGGGGATCTATCGCTTAAGTAAGTCATAACTTTATAGGTTCCGTGACTGATAAATCTCGTGAAAGGTACTGCTTGGATAGCCCGGGTACTAACGGGCATTATGAATGTATGTATTTTGAAATGTTTGACGTCCGTTTGATTTTAGTTTATAGGTCTCCACGATGTCAAATCAATGTTGCTGTACAATCCATACACGAGGCAATAAACAACAACAGCTCTCATATTTCACGTGTGGTTGTTATTATTGATTTCAATATAGATTTTAGATCCAATCCCCAAAATGCTCTTTCCGTATATTTCTCCTCCATAGGTATCTTAACATCAATATCTACAAGTACTACACGAGCCAACACAGTTATAGGCAACGTTTTTTCTAACTTTCCTATACAATCTGGTACTATTCATTCATTTTCAGTCATCATTTACAAATCTGGTTCAAATTTAAAACGCCATAGTCACAATAGTTATTTAGATTTTAAGTATTCCAATCCAAAATACGTATAAAAACTATAGTCTGATTCATGAAAGAGTCGGGTATTTGTATTTCTGGCTTTCTGTATGTAAAACGATTAACAAGACAAAGCGTTTTTCTGTGTGTTTATATTGTGGTTCCAAACGTGTACAATTTTAGATAAATCTCTTTTTAAGTAAAAAATGTTTGTTTACAAAACACCTTACTGTTTCGAGAAACCGACTATAAATAGTAATCGAAATTATAAATATCTGGTGCCCGCGACTTCGTCTGCGAAGGTTTATAAATTGTAGCCTATGTGTTATTCAGATGTATCTTCTTCTTCTTCTAAATATATAAAAGAGCTTGTCCTGACTGACTGACTGACTGATTCATCAATGCCGAGCCGTAACCGCTATAGATACAGATCTGAAATCTTGTACACAGGTTCTATGCACGTCAAAACCTCCCACTAAGAAAGGATTTTTGAAAATTCATCTCCCAAGGGGGTGAAATAAGGGATGAAAGTTTGTATGAAAGTCTTTTGTTTCTTGAGCTAGAAACACAAAAATTTGAATTTAAGCTTCTGGTAAAAAATAAAGAAATACGTGTTTAAGAATTTCTTAAAAATCACCCTTCAAGGGGGTGAAACAGGGAATGATTTTTTTTCCGTATGTTGGTCTATAAGTCTTTCATTTTTAAAGGTAGAATTATAGAAATTTGGTTCTGAGCTCTTGGTAAAAAATAAAAAGTACGTGTTTAAGAATTTTACTAAATTAATCCCCTAAGGGGGTGAAATAAGGGATGAAAGTTTGTATGAAAGTCTTTTGTTTCTTGAGTTAGATTCACACACGTTTGACTTTAAGCTTTCGGTAAAAAAGAAAGAAATACGTGTTTAAGCATTTCTTAAAAACCACCCTTCAAGGGGTAAAAAAGGGCATGATTTTTTTCCGTATGTTGGTCTATAAGTCTTTCATATTTAGAGGTAGAATTAAATAAATTTGGTTCGGAGCTCTTGGTATAAAATAAAAAAGTACGTGTTTTATAATTTTTCAAAATTCATCCCCTAAGGGGGTGAAATAAAGGATGAAAATTTGTATGAAAATCCTACAGTTTTGACATGCGGTACTTGAAAATTTGGATTTTAGTTATTAATAAGAAACAAAGAAACATGTGTTTTAGCAATTTTGAGATATCATCACCCAAGGGGGTGAAATAAGGGATGAAAGTTCGTATGAAAATCCTACAGTTTTGACATGAGGTACTTGAATATTTGGATTTTAAGTAAAGAAACACGTGTTTCAGCAATTTTGTGATATCATCCCTCAAGGGGGTGAAATAAGGGATGAAAGTACGTATGAAAATTATATTATATAGAATACTTATGTGAATACTTGACATGTAGAATAGGTTATTTATATTTTTAGACAATTTCAAATGAAAAAATAAAAGTAGCATCAGTAACACTATAACTGTATTGGGGAGTCTCCAAAGTAGCGATTCAGGGGGGTACTGAAAACCAGCAGTATTGCTGAGTATCTTGCCATTTCACCAACCATTATGTATAACAAACTTAGAATAAGCTTAACTTTTATACATTTAAGAATTGTGTTTGGTGAATAAAGTTCTTTTTATTTATTTATTTATTATTTATTAAAAATTAGGATTTAGGCAAATAAAAAGAAAGAAATAAACATAATATGTTGAAAACATATGTTTTGTTTGAAAAATCATCCCCCAAGAGAGGGAGATCCCTCCTGAGGGAGAGGGAGAGGGTGAGGGAGAGGGGCAGGGGGAGGGGTAGGGGGAGAGGGAGAGGGAGAGACTGCAAAATACTGTAACGGGCCGATGGTCCGACACGGAATTACACGAAGAATATAATAGAGTATATTCTATTTTAGGAGTTTTAAAATGAGTAATAATAAATTAGGAATCTTTATTATAATTAAGCATAGATTTCTGTTCAAATCGTAAATAAAGTAAGGATCGAATAATGGATGCTGCATTACTGCTTAAAATAATTGCTTGGAAAAGCTCGTCTAAAGCCGCGAATCAACGCGTAATAAAACCTCCTTGATTCGAAACTACTTGTCAAATAGGAAATAGGAATGTGTGAAGGAAGTGGGTAGAGTTTCTGATTGCCGTTTTCTGATTGGTCGGGGGGAGTAGCGTGCTCTCAGAATTCAACTTTGAATTATGGAACTGACTGCATCGGGCCGGCGCATTTCTGGACCGGCGTTGCAAACAATGGCGGACATTGCAGTGAAAAAACGGGAGAAGAAAATCATCAAGGACCAAAAAGTCGAGAGATGCCGCAGCGAATCAAGATTTCTACAAAAACTCACAACCAAGCTAAGTGTTTAAGAGATTTTGCCACTTTAAGAGTAAAATTAGGCTCAAAACTCGATTTCATATTTCAATTACCTTACAATTTTATTTTGTCTTATAGCTGAACTACAGGGCCCTGGCGTTTATAACGGAATTTGAGTAAGATCTAAAACGGTATTTAAAATGTAGCCTTTTATTCAGGGGTAGGCAGGGCTTCTTAAACTCTTAGTTAATCTCAATTTTTAAAACTATAGGAGGTGGAGCAAAGCTACAAACCACTTGCAGTACATCAGTAGGAAGCATGGGAGCTGAGCATCCGATTCCAGCAGGGCTTCCAGCTTCAGACAAACCAGTCCGCAGCAGCCGGCAAGACATCAAGCAGGCCAGTCCAGTCGCAGATGGGTATGAAATTTAGTTTTCTCTACCCGACCAAACCAGTATTTAACAACCTTCTTAGCCAGGTAAATTGTTTGAATGTATCTATTTTCTCCAAGATCCTATCTTTAATCGGTTTTGCCAGCTACAATAGATATAACACTAATTGAGAGTTCATGCTACCCTCACAAATTAATATAATATAAAACCTTAGAGGGCTGTTTATGGAAGGTCTTTTTGGTTCAAGATGTCACCATTGTATGAAACAGATATATCAATTACTAGATAAACTAATCTTCCTATTTACCACGTCTACAGGCCAAAATACAAGGCCTGATGGCCATCGAATTTGTTGGGAAATATAAAACCCACGTATAGACTTGATACACCAAATTGGGGTCTCGCTATACATAAGCAAGTTCGAAGTCCCATCTGATCATGGAAAACATTGAAATATTTTTAACTATATCTTAATATTAGCGGATTGAATTAAGAGGACTGGAAGTTTAGCAGCCCTTCCCACTATTAAAATAAACTAAAATTTTCTCATAAAAAGTTAAATATCAATCTTGGAGAAGGCTAGATATGCTATTACCATGTACCGTTTACAGCCATCGGACCTACCTACTTCCTATTACACACAAATTATTTACTTCTATATTAATCTATGCATTTAATCTAGGAATTTATCTACTCGACTTGTGAACGGTTCTGACTAAAAGAATTTCTAGGGTTACATTGCCACGGTACAAAAGTAGGGTTCCTAATAGACGAAGCTTTGGCCATTTTTATAGATCAAAACAGACTTATACAGATTTTATAGGAAATTCAGAATAAGCATTAGGAAATGTTAGGTCAATAGTTAGGGTTCCCTTTAGGTACAGTGAGGATAGTTAGAAATTTAGGTATTATCATATACAGATTACATTACAGATTCATCATAAACTTATAAACTTACATTCCTCTTAATAGTAAAGCTATTACAATCTTTAGACTGTTACAAAGTGTTGCTTGGGTTCGTGCCCAGGATAGGAAACTAGTAAGTAAGCTGTTAGGGTTAGGTAACCTCTTACAAGGTGGTGCCGCGAGCCATGATATAGAAATAGCTTAGAATTTTTATATTAATAGCCTTATGAGATGAATCTGGCTCGGTGTCGTTACAAAGTGCGAGCCGTGACCAGTATATTTTAGAATCTATGTTACTACGGATATTATTTTAGAAGCAGTTTAGCTGTTACAAAACGGTGCAGTGACCAGTCATGAAGCTGGCCTTCTACAGCTAGCTTTAGGCATTTTCCTAACTGGTGCCTTTTACCAGAATAAGAATCTTATGTTGTTATGGATGTTAGTTTTAGTTATACTTAGATAGGGAAAACTTAGATTTTGTTTTGGTATGCTTATTAGACTTACTATGAAGAATGCAATACATTATTTTAGCAATAAAACTAGGAATATGTAATTAAGACAAACTGTATAACCTTTTAATGTTACTGCGGCTACTATTTTAATGTTTACTGACAACACTTATTCTAAAAGCTGTAGTAAGTATTGAATATTATTGTAATTATGAGAAATTGGGAATTGCTACTTTGAGATAAGTACTTACTTGAGTAAATGATAACACTTCAAAACCCTTTATTTAAAAATAACATCACAGGGTTAAACTATTCATTACATAGAAAGGTATTTAATACATTTAACTTCACTAAGGATTATTCACTTAACACTGTTTGGGTCACTTTTACACTAGTTAGCACTAAAAGGTCCATTGTGTCTTTTTCTGGGCAGAAGATCATGTCTCCAAGGGAAGTTTCCAATAGGTATATCAGACAATAGAGGCTTTTCACCATATTAAGTAGACAGGGACAGGTTTCTTGAAATTTGTAGATACTATGGGTTTAACTGAAAATAAAAACACAAGTAATTATTAGTAAAGGGTACAAACGTTAGAGATATTATGTTATAATTGTTATAAAGTAGTAGGAGTTGTTCATACTTACAAACATTCTTGCAGATTTTAGATTTTCTAACCAATTAATTTCGTAATTTCAAGGGCAGAACCGATGATTCTCATTTGTGTTTTATGTTTGGCCTGAAAGAAGTAATTTGGGAAGGTTACTTTTAGTATAAAATAAGAAATATTCCTCAAATGAAATATATTTTACCTTCAGATATCACGTAGCCATTTTATAATGTAGGAAATTGTACGCTGGAATCTACTTTGGGTTTAAATTCTTTCTCAGGGTTATTAGAACGGGAAAACTGAAATAAGAACAATATAATAAGGTTTCATAATAAATAAGGAAGTAATTACAATACATTTTAGGATCTAGAAATGATTTTTCTTACCAAAACAGCAAATTGAAATTAGTTGGAATGAAATCCATTGTGCATCATCTGGCTGGGTCGTGTTCCGAAATGGGCAAACGGAGCTTGAGGAGTATAGTATACGATACTGCAGAACGGTCCAAATTGGTTTTGCATGTTCACAGAGCTAACATTGCTTAGTGTCTCTACCTTTGTTTTAATTTATTATCAGTCTAAGCTAATCCTTCAAAATTTACGTCAATTCCACTCCAATTTCCTTATTTTCATTAGTGATGAAGTGCCCTAAAGCGGTTTGTTAGCGCATTTTGGAACGGGGGTTGGGAAGATATGGCATTCGATACGTACCCTTTACCGCCACTGACAAAGTAAATTCATAAATTAAATTGTTATTGAAAAATTTTAAGAAACTTGTACACACGGACGCAATTTAGTGGAAACATTTTATTTTGCACTCGGTTCTGGGTCTGATTCTCGGTGGGTCGCGCTGCAAAGCAGAGATCTGTGCACCTTTTTCAGTTTGAGTTTGACGTTGTGGGGTTAATTACCTGTTTCACGAAGTTTGAAGAATCCGTGCTTCGGAAGGCACGTTAGACCATTGACTTTAATTTTTCAAAAAATTTACTGGGGTAGTTGTTTAATGAGACAGGACAGATATTTTTGCGTTTTGGTAGCTCAGACACCAGGGTTAGTGAGGTCAGTCAACGATAATATACCTAAAGATGATGAGACAAGATTGTAACTTAAAAAAAAATATATATAAAGAAAATTTAGGTAAACAGGAATACTAGTTGCACTTCAAAACTAGGCTAACTAGAGTCTAGGTCTAATTCTAGCATAAAAGGTAGTGGTTTTGAATTCTGTAAAGTTACTAGGGATAAGTAAAATAAATAATATCATCTCTATCACTTACTATAATGGAGTTTACAGACTATTTAGAATCATTTGATACAGCTGTAGGATGATTTTAATACAAATTAATTTATTAATTATTTCAATCGGAAACTGTTTGGGTTTATTTGGCAAAGATATACCTACTACAAACTTTTATGTTATTGACTTGACCTAATCAAATTATATTAGTAGTGTTTTGACTAGAAATTACTGAGATTTACAATGGTCAATATTATGGAATGATAACACTCTAAAATGCTAGTTTTAATCAAATAAAATTACATCAATTGTGTTTATTTACATAGCATTATAGGAGACACTCAATTTAATACACAAATAATCAATTCATTTTAACTTCATTCGTGTGCGACAAAAATATCAAATTCTTCTGTAATGGGAGTATACATTCATTAGTATAGATTCATATTGCGCGGTTGTAGAATCTGTATTCCATTTCTCTTGTAATTCAAGGTTATCTGAAAAATAATAAAACACAGAACCTTAATTGATAAATAATTTGAATTGTAGTTAATGGGATAATTATATGTCTTTAATTAAATAAACAGTAGTAAAATTTGATGTCATTACATAATAATCATTCCATGAAGATAACCATCGCAGGCGGAGAATAATATCCTGAATCTTAATCATATGAAGTAAAGTATAGTGACATCATAGTTACTAGCGGTATCATGGGAGATTGTAGATAACTGTAGAATGTAAAATGGTAAGGCACACCGAGGGACGTTGCTGCCTATCTTTCAGTTAATATTTTCTTAGTCTTCTTTTTGAAACATCCATGGAAGGGATGGATTGATTTTAAGTATTCTATTGCCAACAAAATATAGATGGTACTTAATTGTAAATTTATTTATTTACTTACCTTTTAGGGTTTGCCTACAGGTAATACTCATACTCTTAATTATGAATATTCAATTTCTCCAGAGTTTTTGTATCTAAGACTTTATAAGGGATAGACCAGAATAGTCTTAGTTTCGTGTGGTCTAAAAGACATACAAAAGGTTAGGAAATGGTTATCTAACAACATAATGTAAATTTGTAGTAAAATTGTTGAGATATGAGATCCATTTTAGCTAGAACTTCCTTTCGCATATATAAACGATCACATAGAGATCGGTTGAGTAATATATCAGTAGATTTTGATGTTGTGATTCTGGAAAGGTTAGATGGTAAAAATGCATAAACACATTTCAAGTAGAAAAACATTTTTAGAGCGATATGATCTTTATAACGAACCTTTAACTAATCGAGAACATTAGGAACAAACTTCACTTTAAAGAAAAAAAAACAATTTTTCAAGTCATTAATAGGATCAAAAATACATTTGCGAGTTTCTAAAGGAATGTTGCCAGAATGGGTATTCTAAATTCAGTAGATATAATGTTATATTTTAGTATTTTCATTTAAAGGTAAAACTAATAAAAATAAGTGCAGATTTTATTATGTAAATATTTCTTTAAACAAAAATTTAAGCATTTAAGCAAAAATTACAGCACAGGTAATTTTCGATTTTTACCATGAAAGCATATGCGCGTTTACTTATTTTGATTTAAATTCTATTTCTATTGATTGAATTTTTTTTTGTTGATTGCATTGTAAAACAATCATACGATATAAATAAACAGTAGGGTGAATAGTCTTAAAAGTTTTAAAATGAATTTCTTTCAGATAATTTATAAACACTTTTTTTAAAGGAATCTAAATACAATAGGAAAAGTGGTAAAAACATGCAGGATTTCAAAAATTCTGGCAATACTGATGTTGGCGACTTGACAATCTAAGTTGACAGTTAGAGTATCGTTCGAAAATCTAATAATTTATAAAAAAAAAGGTTGTAATATTTATGCTAGGTTTACGGGAGGTTTAAAAATTATTAGGATTTAGGTTAGCTATAGTTTATTTTTACGATAAAAGTATATTGGGTGATTAGGATTTAGGATAGGAAGTTTTAGTTGAATGTATGGGTCTGTTTTGATTTGTGACGTGGCTGTTATTACAGCTACAAAGTGCTGTCCGTGAAGTGGAAGTCAGAACCGTAACTATAGATTAGGAAATAAAGTCAGAATAATTAGGAATAGTAAAACGGATATAGGAAATGGGTTAGTTAAATTTAATTAAATCATCTGAAACATCGCGACGTTTATGTTTCAGGATTAACTAAAACACTTTCAAATATCTAAATATACTCAAATAAATAACTGAAAAAAGAAAGAAAAATACTAAAGTAACCTAAGAGGATAAGACACGGGGGGTTGTGGAATTTTGAAATAATCATGAGAAAGGTTTATGTATGAAAACTTTGGCTCTAAGAAACAAGTAGTTAAAATAAAAACATTATTTAATTAGAATCTGACTGTATAAATTTAAGAACAAATTGCTTGATTGTTGAATAATTTTGAATCTTTTATAAAAAAAAACGGAAATATGAAATAATAATAAAAGCTATTCGGCTATAAAAATTAATAAGAAAGACAATTCTTGTAATTTGTAGAAAAGAAGTATTCGGAACGCACCTCAAATTTGACAACTAATTTTTGAACGAAAGCGGCAACAAAACAAAACAATTTCAAGGGAATATCGAAGTTTATTTTTGAGTATGTAAAAAACATGTTGAAAACATTAAGTTTTAGTAGATTGTTATTAACTGTCTTAAGTTATTTTTTTTTGTGAATTAAGTGAATTGTCAAGAAGTAAGTAAAAGTTACTTCAAGAAAATGAAAAAAAAAGAACATTCAGTGAATTAAAATTGGATAGAGGATTTTCAGTTTCATAAAAAAAGGGGTAGTTTCATGAAAATATTATAAAGTAAATCAAAATATAGGATAGAAGTCTGCTTAATTATTAAGTTTGTAACGTTCTTACTGACGAAGTTTCAAATTGAATTTGGGGTTAGAGTTAATTGAAATTCTTATACAGAACATTAGAATGGAAAGAAAAAAAGCGCCTATGAGTTTCAAGTATGGAAATTAGTAATTATGCAATCTAAGAAATACAAAGTTAGTGAGTTAAACTAGGAAATAAATTGATTTGATACAAAGTACCTATATTAAATTGTCTTTATTCATAAAATTAAAATGTGTGTGTGTGTTTTAATGTGTTTTGTGTGTGACAATAAAGTATTTATCTATCTATCTATCTATCTAAAATCCGGTAATTTCTTCATAGTTAGTAAAATTGAATTGAGGAAATTTATGATAAGAGTAAAACAAACTTATTTATAACAATTTTTTGCATAAAATAATTTAAACAAACCGAATGCTATTGTAGAAAATTGACCCTATGGTAACAATGAAATTATGATATAGAAGTAGTGAATAGCTCAGTTTCATCGGAATTCGGTATTGGCATATGAGGAGTTAGGTCAATAACTTATTTAATAGACCTAAAGTTGGGATTTTTGAATATTAACCTTTTGCGAACGATTGTACAGTTTTGGCTAGATGACTAAGTTAGAACAGTTAACGGGGGGTTGGAATAATGCTTATGTGCTACACATTTGTTGTCGAATGTAAATGTTATGATAAAATTGGGGAAAGTAATTAATTAAATTTGGGGATTCATTAAGAAGGTTGATTAGAGACAATTTATTTATACTAAAGTATATTATATGACATACACAAATTATAATATAACGTGTTGAATGTATGTTTAAATTTTATTTTGAATTCATAAATATGTTTGTTGCTTTAAAGGTGAGAATATACAGTAGGGCTCTAAGTAAACTTTAGATAAAAGTTAGAAAAAAGTATACAAAGAGAAAAAAATATATATTATAATAAGTAGAAAAGGAAAATAATTTTTGGGGATAAGAGAGGAATAGTTAGTGGGAGAAATAGGAAGAGAAAAAAGGGGGTCTGTAGCCAGTTTTCAAGTTTAGGGGTTTCGTTTTGACTTGACTTAATTACTTTAGTTCAAATAAGGTTGAGACTAAAGAGATTGGCGTATGGAGTGGGGTTGAAAATTATGAGATGTATTTACATAATTATTCTAATTCTGTATGGGTAGTCGTTAATTCGGTTCCGGCTAAAACTAAAATTTTATTGGGAAGGTTTGATTGGATAACCTAGCAAGGTTAATAAAATAAAATGTAATACAATAAAATATAACAAAATAAAATTAAATAAAATGTGATATAATGAGATGTAATATAACAAATCAAATCAAAAATATAAAAAAATATATAAAAAAGGGGTCCTTATTTATGAAAAAAAAATTACCATTTAACATACGTTATAATATTAGTAATTTCGCTCGTAGGTAAGTTTAAGCGTAGTTTTTGGAAGGATAGGAAAAAAAAAATACATTTAGATTTATTTTTTTTTGGGTACGGATTCAATTATGCGTAGGAACTTCATACACTTATGGGGCGTAAGACACGTATGCGTAATTTAAAATTTAATTAGTACAGTAACTGAAGTTCTGGTGTCACCGGACATTCTTAGGTAATTTTAAGCGTACTTTTCCTTAGATGGGGCTAGGGATTTTGTTAACTTTTGATTTCGTTAACTTTTGATTTAGATTCGGGAAACATCAGCTGTATTAATTATTTTCTTCACTTTAGGGTCTTTTAAGTAAAAATTCGAGGTTATGGTTTTAGCTGAAATGTACTTTAATTGGGTAGTTAAATTACGACAAAGAAAGATACTCCGTCGGGGTTGAGTGATACAGGTGTTCGTAGGTAAAATTCTTATTAGGTATTACAAATATTTTTGTAATAAATTCTTGTTTGTGTAGAAACTTTTGAAATTTATTTGAATTTTGTTGGTTAGGTACGGGTAAGCTCGGCTGTGGGCAGGTAATGATGGCTCGGGTAAACAGTGAATTTCAATTGAATAGTAAAAAGTTTCGTAATTCACGGTTAAATTCTCGGTCAGTTATATAATTTAACAATGTAGACACCTAGATTGTGTTGGAGATTCAGTTGCCCAATGTGAAAAATGAGAAGATCCATCACTTTTGAAGTGTCGTAAAACAATTTTGATCGCGAAAATAGAGCTCGATAGGAAAGTTTGAGAAAGAGAGTTCGATGATTCACCTTTAAAGTATTGTGCTAGACGACTTGTTTACACGTGAGTAATCCGTTGCGACAAGCTGTCGAGGAGTTTTATTTGAAAGGATCTTTGGGGGACCGACTCGTAGGTCCTTGGAAAGAAAGATGTTTTCTTAGGAATCATTTTGATTTGTGGACGGACTTATAGCCGCATTCCCAACCTTCCTGGCAAAATACTTCTTCCATTTCAAATAAATTTGTATGGTGTAAATCGAGGGTTGATGGGGTAAATTTACAATTGGTGTTATATTTCTCTTGTGAATTATTGCATCAGTTGCGCTTAGGAGTTAGTAAGTTAGGCATTGTAAGTGGTTAGGCTGATGGAATTAACTAAAGGGTTTGGGGAATTAAAATTATTAATCTAATTTTGCGCAGCGCCGGTGCGTTTGCCTGAGCAGGTTCCACCTAGTAGCATAACCTATTGTTTATCGAACGTTTCATTGGGGAGACCAGTGGTTCGTAGTAACAGCGTAAAAGAGGGAGGAGAGTATGAAACGTAAGGTTATATGAATATTGAAAGAAAGAAATTTAAGGGATTGAACTGACTTTTGAGAGGAAACATTAATAGTGGGGAATAGGTAATAGGGTAAATGTTGATGATTGAATATGAAATAGGGAAGATAAGAGAGTGGAGGGTTGCTATGAACTAATGGATTCTCAACCGATGGAAAAATTTATTGACTGTTGACCCTGCACACTACACTTACAACGAAGTATTTATGGGATCATAGGTGCTAGGTTAACTTTAGATACATTGGGTACGAAAATTACTCTGATGTCTGATGTGAGTGTTGATGTACTCCCTGTAAATGACTTCTACTCTACAAGAAGCTGACAGCTTATGCAAAAACTACACTGCACATGCTCCAAAACAGAAATGGAAGCGATATTGAGTCAAGTATTGGACTTCGACTGTTGGTTATATAACAGTTAATTAGGGGACAGGGCTGACTTTGTTCATTACGGGGGGTTTATGTGTCTATCCCGGGGTAACGTTGAAAGACAAAACAACCTGCCTTAGATTGGATGTGTTCATGAGCTGTCCTTCTGACGGGCTGAGTTTGAGACCTCAGTGTTCCTGTGTGGATATTGTTTGTTCGAAATTCTCGACATTTCTGGGGTATAACCAATATGTTCGACGTTTAACTCTTGAACTCTTATTGAAGACATTTTTCTTTTGGTTTAAAACTTACACTACAACAGGATCTACGTGTGTCCACTTTATGGGTTAAAGGTTAATAAATGTTAGATTATCTTCGTGAAATTCAAATGGTGGAAAATTTGCTCCGGGGACGCGTATGCTCTGCGCAAATTTTGGGGGTTGGATGTAACGGGCCGATGGTCCGACACGGAATTACACGAAGAATATAATAGAGTATATTCTATTTTAGGAGTTTTAAAATGAGTAATAATAAATTAGGAATCTTTATTATAATTAAGCATAGATTTCTGTTCAAATCGTAAATAAAGTAAGGATCGAATAATGGATGCTGCATTACTGCTTAAAATAATTGCTTGGAAAAGCTCGTCTAAAGCCGCGAATCAACGCGTAATAAAACCTCCTTGATTCGAAACTACTTGTCAAATAGGAAATAGGAATGTGTGAAGGAAGTGGGTAGAGTTTCTGATTGCCGTTTTCTGATTGGTCGGGGGGAGTAGCGTGCTCTCAGAATTCAACTTTGAATTATGGAACTGACTGCATCGGGCCGGCGCATTTCTGGACCGGCGTTGCAAACAATGGCGGACATTGCAGTGAAAAAACGGGAGAAGAAAATCATCAAGGACCAAAAAGTCGAGAGATGCCGCAGCGAATCAAGATTTCTACAAAAACTCACAACCAAGCTAAGTGTTTAAGAGATTTTGCCACTTTAAGAGTAAAATTAGGCTCAAAACTCGATTTCATATTTCAATTACCTTACAATTTTATTTTGTCTTATAGCTGAACTACAGGGCCCTGGCGTTTATAACGGAATTTGAGTAAGATCTAAAACGGTATTTAAAATGTAGCCTTTTATTCAGGGGTAGGCAGGGCTTCTTAAACTCTTAGTTAATCTCAATTTTTAAAACTATAGGAGGTGGAGCAAAGCTACAAACCACTTGCAGTACATCAGTAGGAAGCATGGGAGCTGAGCATCCGATTCCAGCAGGGCTTCCAGCTTCAGACAAACCAGTCCGCAGCAGCCGGCAAGACATCAAGCAGGCCAGTCCAGTCGCAGATGGGTATGAAATTTAGTTTTCTCTACCCGACCAAACCAGTATTTAACAACCTTCTTAGCCAGGTAAATTGTTTGAATGTATCTATTTTCTCCAAGATCCTATCTTTAATCGGTTTTGCCAGCTACAATAGATATAACACTAATTGAGAGTTCATGCTACCCTCACAAATTAATATAATATAAAACCTTAGAGGGCTGTTTATGGAAGGTCTTTTTGGTTCAAGATGTCACCATTGTATGAAACAGATATATCAATTACTAGATAAACTAATCTTCCTATTTACCACGTCTACAGGCCAAAATACAAGGCCTGATGGCCATCGAATTTGTTGGGAAATATAAAACCCACGTATAGACTTGATACACCAAATTGGGGTCTCGCTATACATAAGCAAGTTCGAAGTCCCATCTGATCATGGAAAACATTGAAATATTTTTAACTATATCTTAATATTAGCGGATTGAATTAAGAGGACTGGAAGTTTAGCAGCCCTTCCCACTATTAAAATAAACTAAAATTTTCTCATAAAAAGTTAAATATCAATCTTGGAGAAGGCTAGATATGCTATTACCATGTACCGTTTACAGCCATCGGACCTACCTACTTCCTATTACACACAAATTATTTACTTCTATATTAATCTATGCATTTAATCTAGGAATTTATCTACTCGACTTGTGAACGGTTCTGACTAAAAGAATTTCTAGGGTTACATTGCCACGGTACAAAAGTAGGGTTCCTAATAGACGAAGCTTTGGCCATTTTTATAGATCAAAACAGACTTATACAGATTTTATAGGAAATTCAGAATAAGCATTAGGAAATGTTAGGTCAATAGTTAGGGTTCCCTTTAGGTACAGTGAGGATAGTTAGAAATTTAGGTATTATCATATACAGATTACATTACAGATTCATCATAAACTTATAAACTTACATTCCTCTTAATAGTAAAGCTATTACAATCTTTAGACTGTTACAAAGTGTTGCTTGGGTTCGTGCCCAGGATAGGAAACTAGTAAGTAAGCTGTTAGGGTTAGGTAGCCTCTTACAAGGTGGTGCCGCGAGCCATGATATAGAAATAGCTTAGAATTTTTATATTAATAGCCTTATGAGATGAATCTGGCTCGGTGTCGTTACAATACTGCACATTGTCTGAATTCCACGCGGGCGAAGCCATCCATCCATCCATCCATACTTACAAACTTACGCGTTTATAATAGGATTGGATGAGTAGGATAGGATAGGATAATAACTACAAATATTAGTAAGTACGGAACCCTCGGTGCGCGAGTCCGACTCGCACTTGGCCGGTTTTTTTTGTATGTGGAAATTTTGAACCGCTTGTTCCCAAGACCCTGTCTTGACTATATAAATCTATGTATTATATACAGTTATTATTATACTTAAGTCCCTCTCTTGACTCTGGGTGGGCTTAAAACCAGCTACTAGCTGTGCCCATACCTTTTTTTCAAAATATGTTTTTATTTTTTAAATGCTATAATGTAATAATTGAGTTGAGAAATAAATGATTTTGTATTTGTAGAAATATACGTTTCACAGGTAAACATGATCCTTTTGTTGAAAAGTTTTAAACTTGTACTTTGCCGAAAAACATGATAAATCAGTTCCGAAAACAGTTTTTAGCACAGAATTTAAAATTTTCCTGCTGTTCGGACGTGTATTTTATAGCTAGAATTAGAATTTGCAAAGAAGTAAACAAAAGTTGAAAATGTTAAATAACGCTAGTGCTTGCCAAAATGGCGACATCACCATTATCGATAAAAGTCGATAGTTTTCTAGCATCTAGTCATTTATCAAAGCGCACGGTAGTGCGCCGGCCAAGTTCTAAGCACAGGCCGCGCGCACACCGTGCATTATTTACCCGAACCGCTTCGAGCCACTTTTGACCCCCCTGTATCTTCTTACCTGATTAATAATAGATCTGGAAGAAACTTTACAGACATAATAACACCATTTAATGTATTTTGAATAAAAAGTTTCAATATTGTAGCTATTACAGAAAAAAAGTTATAGACTCGAGAAAATTGTAAATTTGGTACTCACTGACTCACGTATTCACTAACAGCTCATCAAAATGTTTGACCACTTCTAGAAGACCTACAAAGCTGATATTTGGCGTGTAGCTAGTCGTCAGGGTAAGAAAAATGGGAAAATTCAAGTATTGGAAATTGGTCAAGTGCGAGTCAGGTTTTAGTCAAAATTGTGTATAAGAATGTTGGTAATACTTCTCTAAGACTTAAAAATCTGAGATTTGGCATGGGGATAGTCGTTAGCATAAAAGTAAAGAAAAACTTTAGAAAATTGAAAATGGTCAAGTGCGAGTCAGACTAAAAATAATTTACTAAATATTTAAAAAAGTAGTACTTCTAGAAGGTCAGAATTAGTCATGCATGAAAAAAAGTACCTAACTATGTTTTAAAGAAACTATGAACGAACATTCAGATTTTATAAAACATGTCTATCTTAAAATATTGGTTTGGTAATCAACATAAGCTGGGAGTACCTCCACGCGGTGAAGGCGGTAACAGTTTAGCGCTTTGACACTGGCTAAAACTCACATTTCAATTACAATTTATATGCCTTCGGGCTTATGTTGTGTGTGTCGTTTACGTTTACGTGTTATTTGGCTAGGCTACCCCGGTAACGCAGGTGGGGCCGCTATCAAATTTCTCGTACATTTTCGATATCATTTATCATTACCGATTCGCATTGAACCTCGAATAATATGGAGATAATCCAACTTTTGGTGGGTGAAGAACCCATGCCACATTCATTCCAAGATGTCGTGCACCGTATCGTATTGCAGTTTAAAATAAATGTTTAAATTATTACCTGTTACATAAAGCTACATTATTACATCTGGTGGACCAGACACACTTCATTTTAATAATCACTATCACTACATAGTATAAAACAAAGTCGCTTTCTCTGTCCCTATGTCCCTTTGTATGCTTAAATCTTTGAAGCTACGCAACGGATTTTGATGCGGTTTTTTTCAATAGATAGAGTGATTCAAGAGGAAGGTTTATATGTATAATAACATTCATTAAATAGTGGAAAAGTACTGCTATTTTTGAGGTTTCTAATGTGATGTCGTAAATAATTACATTTTTTCCGCTTACATTGCAAACGCAGGCTGAACCCTACGAGTTTTATCAAAATAATGTACTAAGTATTGTACACATTGAAAAGGTCTACAGAAAAGTCCGTGATGGTATATGTCTATCTCTTATGGATAACCCACAATAACTTTTTTTTGTCATTTACTTTTTACGACAAATAATGGCTAATTTTCGAAGCGATTTTAACCAATACAGCATTAATCCTTAACCAATTAAATACCTTGAATACATTGTTCATTTAATATAGATCTATATGGCCCTTTACACCGTATGATTTAAGAGAATATTTTCGAAGATATTACAGATTTAAAAATTGCGGGACGTAGCGTTTGCAGCGGTACCGGCCGGCCGCCCGGTGCGGCAAGAGCGTGCCTATAAATAGCGCGTCTGAGGCCGCGGTTTTTCCTATAGCACTTTGGGATTGTTTTACTCCAAATTTAACGCGTGCGGGCCACGGGCAGTAATGAATAAATCAAAACTACTGGATCGATTTTAATCACATAGGCTATATATTTTATACCCGTGCGAAGCCGGGGCGGGCCGCTATGTTTTTATATACAACGTTCACAGTTTTTCTGTAGTGTATTTAGTATCAGCATTGCACCCGTGCGAAGCCGGGGCGGGTCGCTAGTAATAATATAATATGAACAACGTTGCGATAGGTACTATAAAGCAAACTGAGCAAAAAGAAATGAAATCCCACCAAAAACATAAATGTAAAAATGTAGGCCAAGTTCTTGTACATAAAAAAAGAGTTGAAATCGAAACTACAGCCAAGTTGATAATAATCAGAACCGATATTAATCATTCGAACTTGGCGGGTTTTGAAATTTTAATGAAGCAAAAAAGTCCAACTCTAAAACTTAACTCCGCAAGATTTGCTCTTTCAGAAGTATTGGTGTGACGAAAACCCGCCAAGTTGGAATGATTGATATCGGTTCTGATTATTATTAACTTGGCTGTAGTTTAGATTTCAACCTTTTTTTTATGTACAAGAACTTGGCCTATATTTTTACATTTATGTTTTTGGTGGGATACGATTTAAAAAAAGAGTGTCTATTTGTAAACCATTTGTCATATTTTATATGTACGTGGCAGTATCAAATTTCGTGATTATGACAAATGATTGTTCGTGGGTTTTTTTATTTCATTTCATTCTAATTTCCATTATTCTTTCATTTCGTTCACCGGCAGTACGGCTCTAGTACGCCCGGCGGTTGTTTTTTTTTATTCTTTTCTTCCCAGTTTGGGACAGGCTAAGCTAAGGATATTTACAATACCGCCTCTTCTTTCGTAAACCCGAACTACTATGAAAAGTCAGCAAATGAGTGAGATAGAAGACCGAGGGGAATACGGGGAATCTTAATTATTTTTAGGGTTTCATACCCAAAGGGTCCAAACGGAGCCCTATTACTAAGCCTGCGTTGTCTGTCTGTCCGTCTGTCTGTCCGATGGCTGTATCTTTAAAACGGGAACACTTATAAGCGTGAAAATTGGTATGTTTATAGTGGGAGAGTAACAACAAATAATTAAAACTGGTCAAGTGCGAGTAGGAACCAGAATGTTTTTTTTTCGTGTTACGTAGTTTAGTTAGTACGCATATTGCAGGTGTCGTCCAGTGCCGGCGTTCGAAAAGCTGTCAAGTCCTTGAACAGGAGTGAGCTCTTGATCTTTCAAGCTAGGGGTCGTAAGCTGGGGAATGTGCCACCCGTGATGCTAAACGGCGTCCCTCTTGGCCGGGTGACAGAGTTTAGGTACCTTGGTCACGTGGTCACTGAGGACTTGAAAGACGATGGTGACATCGAGAGGGAAAGGAGGGCGATGGCAGTCCGCTGTAACATGTTGGCCCGCAGATTTGCACGATGTAGCATAGAAGTGAAGATAACTCTTTTCAAAGCCTTCTGCCAAACTTTGTACACGTGCAGTCTGTGGGTCAATTATACGCAGCCAGGCGCGGTTCCAGCCCTAGATTTTGGGGGGGGTCATCGAGGCTGATCCTAACCACAACATTATTTTTACCCACACAAAAATGAGCTGAGGTAGTTTTATGAGCAAAACAGATATCGCATACTCACAGAGACAGGCAAATACATATTGCAAGTTCACCATCGAAGCGAGTTCGAAATTTCACGTAATAGAGCTAACAAATACTGATAATAATCTAAATAAGTATATAAAATAGCTTGACCTGACTTAATGATAGATTCATCAACTCCGAGCCGTAAACGCTAAAGCTACAGATTTTGTACAAAAGTTTTTTGCATTTCAAAACCACCCACTAAGGAAGGATTTTCCAAAATTCATCCCCATAAGGGACAAAAGTTTGTTTGAAAGTCTTTGTTTCTTGAATCCGACTCACACAAATTAGAATTTAAGCTTTTGGTAAAAAATAAAGAAACACGTGTTTTTTAAAAATCAAGGAGGAGGAGGTGAAAAATGGGATAATTTTTTCTGTATGGTGGTCTATAAGTCTTTCATTTTTAAAGGTAGAATTATACAAATTTGGTTAAGAGCTCTCCATTAAAAAATAAAGAGTACGTTTAAGCATTTTTTGAAATTCATCCCCTAACGTGATGAAATGAGGAATGAAAGTTTGTATAGAAATCACAGTTTTGTCATGATGTGCTCGAAAATTTAAACGTAAACTAAGAAACAAAGAAACACGTGTTTCAGAAATTTTGAGATATCATCCCCCAAAGGGGTGAATCAAGAGATGAAAGTTTGTATGAAAATCTTACAGCTTTGACATGCGGTACTTGAAAATTTCGGGTATTGCGGATTTTAGCTAATAATAAGAAACAAAGAAACATGTGTTTCAGTAAGTTTGAGATATCATCACCCAAGGGGGTAAAATGAGGGATGAAATTTCGTATGAAAATCCTACAGTTTTAGAAGTAAAGAAACACGTGTACGGAGAGCTCAAAAAATTTGTATAATTCTACCCTTAAAAATTAAAGACTTATAGACCAACATACGGCAAAAAATCATCCCCTTTTTCGCCTTCGTGATTTTTAAGAAATGCTTAAACACATGTTTATTTATTTATTACAAAAAGCTTAAATTCAGATTTGTGTGAATCTAACTCAATAAATAAGGGACTTTCATATAAACTTTCATCCCTTATTTCACCTACTTAAGGGATGAATTTTAGAAAATCCTTCGTTAGTGGTTGGTTTGAAGTGCAAAAAACCTGTGTAAAAAATTTCAGATCTGTAGATATAGCGGTTACGGCTCGGCGTTGATGAATCAGTCATCAAGTCAGGACAAGGTATTTTCTAACGGTGTAAGGGACATCACTCCGAATACTGAAAGGGCATGATCAGTCAACGTAATTAAACAACTTTCAGTGAACAAAACTTTCAGGAAACGAAAAAAAAATCGGCCTCTCCGTACAAACTGTCCAATCAAGTTTGCAATTTTGTATGGAGAGGCCGATTTATTCTTTCATTTCCTGAAAGTTTTAATCGCTGAAATATGTTCAGTTACGTTGACTGATCATGCCCTTTCAGTATTCGGAGGGCTGTCCCTTGCTTAATGTAACTTAAGGTGAAAAAAATTGTTATACGATGTCTTTCATCGCATGCGCTACGGAAACTATTGATGATAGAATAAAATAATGTTCGAAAATATTAAAGAACAGATTAATATCTAAAAATATCTTCATTTTGTCCAACCAAAATCAGACCTTGTTATCCATACCTTTGTATTAATCCTTATTCAAATAAATTATTTCGTATCCAAGACTGTTTCAATACGTGTAGACTTCTTTTTAAAATTCAAATCGGAAATTCCATTCAAAAGATATTAAAAATGTCAATCTAAACAAAATAGGTACTAAAAAACATGTTTAAGCATTTCTAGATAAACAAACATCCCCCAAAACTAACTGCACTCGTGCGAAGCCGGGGTGGGCCGCTAGTATGAATATAAAATTACGAGCTTTAGCCCGCGACACAATACAAATATTGTACTGTGAAAGTATGTTTGATTCTGTTTAAACAGCGTGTAACAAAAAGGTGTGACAATACTGAAGGGTGTGAATCTGCCCATGAAACTGAACAACTTTTCCCAAGGAACATAGGTCGGAGTACGAAAAACTAAATTTGACCTTCCATACAAAATGCCCAATCAGCTGATGCAGTTTTTATGGGAGGTCAAACATTTATTTTGTTCTACGACCAATGTATGTTCCTTGGGAAAATTTGTTCAGTTTCTTGGGCAGATTCACACCCTTCAGTATTATCACACCTTTCCGTTACACGCTGTATAGTTTGGGTACCGGGTCTTCTAGATTAACGTAAAAAAAATCTGATTGGATTTCGGGGGGGGTCATGACCCCTGTGACCCCCCCCTGGATCCGCGCCTGTACGCAGCGGGCTCTCAACGCTCTCCGAGTACAGTACAATAATGCATTCAGGGTACTGGTGGGGCTCCCGCGCTACTATAGTGCGTCGGCGATGTTTGCGCACGCGCACACTGACGGTTTTTCACACCGTGCTGCGACGCCACACCGCCTCGCTGATGCACCGGGCGCGCGGGAGCGCCAACACCATCCTGAAAGTCCTCAGTGACAAGCCTGACTGCCCTCTACTGGGGCAATAGGTTCGAGTTCACGCTCTTGTGTCCGGCGCCCCAGTGGATAGGCATTTAAATTAAAATTGTAAATTATTATTATAATAAAAATTAAAATTCGTGAATTTATTTTGTAATTTTAATGTATTTTTATTCTGATTTTAATGTAATTTTATTCTGATTTCATTTGTTTTTGTTACGATTTTTATTTAAATGATTTAAGATATATACTAACATAGTTTTATAAGTTGTACTAACCAAATATGGATTCCAATCAGAATTTTTTTTTTGTCTTTCTACAGCACCACTTATTTTAATCGCCGTGCCAAGTTGAGTCAAAAGACTAAACTCAAGATTTACATAAGTCTAGTGAGACCCTGTATTACCTACGCCTGCTCCGCGTGGAGCAGTACATGTGACTCAAATTATACTAAGTTACAAGTGGTCCAGAATAAAGCCTTGAAATCCGCGTATAATACCCCTTTTAGGACGAATCTTACTGCCTTACATGAAAGAATAAAATTACCCTTATTAAAAACATTTATTTTACAGCAGTCGAAAAAATTCTACTTTTCAAATTCAGAACATAAAAATAATCTGGTTTCTGCGATTGGTAAAAGCCGCTTAAAAGACTTACCGTATAAAAATAAATATAACAGGTATCGATTACCCCATCACTACATCCTAAACGACTGACAGTCGACTCTGTTATCGCTTCGCTGGGCGCTGCTCGCGATTACGAACTACCCTCGCGTTATTTTAATTACGTGCCTAAATAATGTATTATATCGATATTAAATGTAAATTGTGGCTAAGATTTGCATATTTTGATATTAGTGTTCTCAAATTTTGTTAATTAAGTGTATTAAATAACCCAATTTAGATGACATAAGTTTGTAAGAGGTGTGCTAACCTGTCAAACTAAAAGTGTACCTTGTTGTTTAATTCTAGGATTTGTAACACTGGATTTAAACGGTATGTATTTTATTGAATATAATAAAGAATTTATCAAACAAACAAACAAACTTATTTTTGAGACTCAGTATAGTTCCTTTCTTTTAAATATTGAAAGGTGACCATGTCGATTAACAAATATAAAAATACATTGTCACCTATCAATATTTAAAAGGAAGGGACTGTATTGGATTCTCGAAAATAAGAGGATCGTATAAGAAGAATTTATAGGACATAATCGGCGATATGAGGAAATCATCGCTAAATAGCAGGCAAAATAATATGATATAACCCGAAATAAGAGGAAATTATGTTATAATTAGTAGAACATACCTAACTGGACAGGTCAGGACGTTCTGAATAAAGGCCAGGTTAAAAGTACCCTAAACCGACGAGCATGTATGAAAGGATTGATGAAAGTACAGGAAGCAAGGGAAGTAATAGGTATATGTCAAGATCGTAGCAGGTCGAGAACTGTGGTCTCTGCCTACCCCGACGGGAACAAGGCGTGATGTTATGTATGTATGCATAACCGGAGATATAAGGAAGTCATTGAAAAATAGTAGGAAAAATAACAGGACATAACTCGAGGTATGAGGAAAGGAAATATAAATAGTAGGAAACGTAATTAAGATTAATGGTGACGCGTCATCTTAAATAGCGTTATCATCAACAACTCCTCTCTCTTGGATGCCGTGCAGTGCGGTCGTGTTTCGCTGCAGCGTACTGAGAATTTGTGTAACAATAAATTCCTTGAGTTAAAATAGTGAGTCATACAGATAGTGTGTGAGCAAGACCCCTACGAGGTGAGCGAATCAAACATATTCTATCAGATAAGCCGCATAGCTACGGCGCTTGAATTATCATTCGATTGGACCGCACAGCGGACGCCCACCGGCGCAGGAGCAAGTTTTTGAAAGGCGAGGCCAGAGGAGCCACGTGACCTAGCGGTTCACAGTTATCACTCTGCCGACGGCAAAAATTTTTAGCGCGCCAAATAGGCCTACGCGAAGCAGAAAGTTAAGGTTTCAGATTTATTAGCTTTCTCTTGATAATTATACTACTCCGACTTGACAACAAATAATTATTCAGTTGCTAAAATGAGCCTACCGAGGACGCCGATAAAGGAAACTCAACCTACCTTGTCTTCTTCTTTTCCTGACCTCTCCGGACAAGAAAATCTTTTAAATCGAATTCCGAAGAGGAAGCAAGGGGACGACTATGACCTTGACGCATTTATGTCTAAAATGGAAGGCATGTTTACCAACTGGCAGACGCAACAAAATGCAAAACTGGATGCGGTAATAACAGCAGTTACAAACCAACAAAGCGAGCTAAAAAAGGCTGTTGATTTTATATCGATCCAATACGATGAAATGAAGCATACAGTTGAGAGTAAAGTTGAATATCTTGAGAGAAAATCTATTTCTGCAAACGTTGAAATAAATCTTCCCGTGAATGAAAATGAGAGTACTACTGAGCTCTGTGAATCGGTAATTAACATTGGAAAATCGATTCAAGTACCTACCTATAACTATGACGGACATTAGAAACATTTACCGAATAACTAAGAACAATGGAAATAGACCAATCATTGTGGAGCTTAACAGCGAATTACTACAAAATAACTTATGTAGCTCTGCAAAAAAATGCTACAAAGAGAAAAGAGAATCTCGACTAAACTCGGTCAACTTGGGCATAAAGGAACCGTGCACTCAGATTTACGTGTGTGAAACTTTAACACACAAAACGAGTAAGCTTTTCTACCATGCTAAAGAATTCGCTAAGGACAACAATCTCCTCAAGCCGTGGACTTTCAATGGGAACGTCTACTTGCGGATGAAAAAAGATGAAAAACCTATACGTATCAATTGTGTTCAGGATCTGAAGAAGTGTATGCCTAAATGACTATACTTTTCATGTTTTTTGGTCTTACATTTTATTCTTGAAAAAGTGCTCCAATTTTTCCTTGCTAAAAGAAATAAGGTGGCTGTAAAAAATATTTGTATAGTTAAGCATGCTATTGATAACAGTAAGATTGAATGCTAAAACGTTTATAGTACAAATATAACATGCTATTATTTAAAATCATATTCACGCACGCACACAAACACACAGACATACGTCACAGAAATAAAAAACCACTTATACTTATTCTCATACTAGCTGTTGCCCGCGGCTTCGCTCGCGTGGATTTCGTATTTATGTTGTTACCGGTTTTCCGAAGCAATGAGATATTTTCCCGTCATTTCGGGGTAATTTTAAACTAAGGAAAAACAGGACTAACCCTGCGCAAATCAATGAACAATTTTGAGGTATACTGGCTGAAAACTAGGAATGTTTGTAGTATATACAGGGTTGGCGGTCGCGGACGGCAAGGAAGGTGATACGGCAGCAGATGTGGTTCCAGACTGTGAGGGGATGGGTTGTGATGATGATGATGACGGTATGGTTGTTGTGTTGTGACACGCTTGCATAGGTCTTTCGTGCTGTACGGGTCTCTCTTTGTGGAGTAGCCTATGATGAGGTTTCTTGCATAGACTGCACGGTTTTGCCTTGCAAGTGCGCCACCGGTGGTTGTCTTTGAGACATCTTGCACATACCTTGTGGTTCATCACCCACTGCCATCGATCATCTACAGACAAGGCAGTAAACTTATCGCACACCTTGACTGAATGAGCCTTCTTGCAGTAGAGGCAAGATATTATTTCTGCTGCTGGTATATTAGGTTGCTTCGAAGGACACGAGTTTCGTTAACTCCTCTGATCTTAAATGATTGTATATTTGTATACGTGAAAAGTGCCACTTGGTAAAGCCATATACAAGGCAGAGGCATTATATTCAGGCTTTTGAAATGATCACGCGCAGAGACGTCGTCAGGAACTGATGCCACCGCACGCACCGCACGTTTTTGCATGACAAACACTCGTCGCCATTCAGCTGCGCGCGCCCACAGCTCAGTACCATAGGTGAGGAGTGAGTGCACGGTGGCAAAGTAGCAGCTCCTGACTACGTCTCTGGACGCGGTCCCGGCGAGCCGGCGCAGCGCGAAACATGACCGCCCCAATCTCTTACATAACTCATCTATGTGAGTGTCCCAAACGAGAGCGCTATCGAGTTGGAATCCCAACAGTCTCGTGCACGTTATTTGTTCTAAAATTGTATTAGCCACTGATACGGGGATCTGTTTGGGTATGTGTCCATTTAGATTGAAACGCAGGAAGCAGGTCTTTTCTTTATTCAGGGAAAGTCCATTTGAGCTAAACCACTGATATAAGGCCTGTACTGTTCCGTTCAATTCTCTCTCGAGCTCCTCGGCATTCGGCCCCGTGACCACAGCAGTTACATCGTCCGCATACATGTACACCTGTACGCCTGCGAGAGATTGAGGGAGGTCGTTGAGGAGTATCGTAAACAGTGTGTTTGAGAGGCAGGAGCCTTGAGGGACTCCCATGATATTTTTCATCTCATCAGACCTCACTTTACCTTCATCACCGACCACCACTTGAACTCTGTGCGCCATGAATGACATTAAGAGCGCGAGAGCGGGACCTGAAATTCCATAAAAGGATAGTTTGTTTTCTATGAGCTTGTGGTTGGCAGTGTCGAACGCGCGGGAGAGGTCGCAGCACACGACAGCGACCTGCGCGGCGGCCTCTCGCGTGCGCACCACGTCCCACACCACCTCGCGCACCAGATCGGTTGTACTGCGACCGGCGCGGTACGCGTACTGCCTCGACGACATTACATTTCTGGGGCCCCAAAAACGTAAGAGTCTGTCATTTATACCTACTTCGAAAACTTTGCTAATGCTTGGAACTAGCGATATTGGGCGATAAGATTTAATGACAGACTTTTTTCCCTTCCCTTTGTACAACGGGGCTATTTTTACCTGCTTCAATGCGTCGGGGAAGACACCATCGCGGTACACTCATTATAGTACATTAAGATGCACGTGCGCTATTTTGGATATTACGGCCGAGGCCCAGAAATTGCAGCCCGAGCCGCAGGCGAGGGCGTAATGGAGCCGAGGGTGTAATCACCAAAGCGCACAAGCTTCTTACGACGTTTTTCAACACATTTGCGAATTAAAACGAATTAAAATCGCTTACCTTTTTTTCCTAAGGAAATTTCGAAGACGTTTTCCTCACATTTCTAGGTCACCCTATACACCGGACTTGTGTTTTTGTTCAAGTATTTTCGACGTTCTACACTTATCACTGTTTTTCTTATTTGTATAAGTCATTTATTTTTTAATTACATTAAACACATTTCACAACAAGAAATATCTGTTAAAATGGCGCGCGTATTACTTTTTTCGAAGACACAGATTATACATGCGCGCGCAGGAGACAATGACTAAGCTGTCAAACAGACTACTTTTCAATTTATTTTAAAATTGAATATTTTGTTACTTTAAAGACAAATTTGTAGTTAGTTAGTTGATTAAAATCAATATTTTCGTTTAATTAACGTTTATTTATCATAGTATCGAACACAGTTTCTTAATTCATTAAATTATTATGAATGTTATAGATATAGAAACTCCTTGCACCTAGTGAAGTTTTGCGTACGCGTGAGGACGTTTTAAAGAAAACTAGAGAATATTTTTACACTATTTATTCTAAAGTAACTAATTTTACAATTAACCGGCTTTACGACCGTAAAGTCGGGAGTCGATTTAAGTACTGACTATGCTATGTGAGCCATGCATCGCGGCGCTGGCGCCGGGAGCTTTCCCGAAAGTCTGCGTCAGCGTCTAGACTGTGCCACTGTGCCTGCTCACGCCGGGCGGACGGTGATGACGCGTGGGCCGGGATGCATAACTCCTCCCTCCCTAAGTTCAAAATCATCAGGGGCGTGAATAGGAACCTGAGGATTTTGAAAACATGCATATTTCTTAGATTTCATAAAAAAACTATAACTATGCTTAATATTAGGATTACATATAGCCCTAAAGTACCGATACTAATGCCTTTCACTCTCACAACATTTTCACTGCACTTTTTCACTGTTTTACTATTACTCTTCCTAAGTTCATATTGTAGAATCTGAAGGTCTGCTAGATTGACTCCATCCAATATCATGGGCTTCCTCTCGGGAAGTGGTTGTGGAGTAATAATCTCAGGAAGATTAATTATTGGTAGAGCAGGTATGACTACTTCTTTGCCTCTTGTCAGATGTCGTCTCAAAGTTCTACCCAGAATTTGTACTTCGCAGCTGTCATCCATAGTCAGTATGAAGGTACCACGAACCTTCTGTTGCGTGACTTCTGTCTCACAAAGCCTTTTCAACTTTACTGCTTCAGCAGTGAAGATTAACCATTGATTCTTTTGCAGTGGTTGTATTTTCAATTCTCTTATTTCCGCAGCAACGGGGTGACAGGAATTGGTGTTGGTACTGAACTTCATTAGATCAGCTACACATTTGTCGGACTTCAGGGTAAGTATCGCTTCCTCTTGACAGAGGAAGAAGTCTTCGTCAATCTCCTTGCAGGGTTCAGCGACCGGTTCTGTTTTCGGCCCCTTCACCAGGATATAAGGATGTTCGGGAATTACAAGAGTTGTCTGGTTTCGGGAGTTAATGGTAGGTAAAGGTAATATTCTATAGTAAGTATAAATTTCCTCTCTAATAATCGGAACATCTAGCAAAAACGTTATCTTACTTCCCTTTGCATACACTTTTAGTTCCATACATTGTTCTATTTTAATTATATTTTCATAGGTAACAGGATATATTAATCTATCTTTTAATTCGACAAGTTTCAGGATCTTCAAGAATTCGTTTCTATCTATAATGCTTTGGTGTAATGTTCCTAATCTACTAAAAGCTATGGCGTCCTCAATTTCATCCAGTCTGATAAAGATTAATAAGAAATTATGCATAAATAAGCTATAGACTTTAATTAGTTTCTCGTTAGTTTTATTAAACTCGGTTTGGTTAAAATATTTACGTATTTCCCAAATTTCTTTGTCTAACTGGATAAAATTACTTCTAGAGGAATTTGTGACATTTACAAAAGAATCAACTAATTCGGAAACCAAGGTGAATCTTTTTGAAGTTGCATCTTGGTGTGACTTCATTTCACTTATCATTCGATCGTACTTAAGGGCGTCTTCGTTATCTAAATTTTCCGTAACTATCTTAATTAACGAACCTATAGGATTTAGAATTCCACGTTTAACTCTGTATATTGGAATTAATTGCGCCAATTTATCTATGGTGATATTTTTGACATGGTTAGTTTGGGTTTGAATATTAGCAATTTCTGAATCACTTCATCACTCTCTCTTTTGTACAAGTTAGAAACATGTTTGTTCAAGTTTGTATATCTGTTGAGGTTGAATTCTAAGTCTTCGCGTATTAAACCTAAATCTAAAGTCTTAACTATAGCCCACTTATCGAAGCTAACTGCAGCTTGGCCCTTTTTAATGGGTAAAATGCTAAGGTCTCTATTTATTTGGTGGAGCTGAAGGGCCTGGATCATCAACACCTGGATCAGCAGCAGGAAGACGTACCTGTGGAGGACGTTTGACGTCTTTAATTGGATTCTTAGTCGCTCTGCCACGTGTTATTACAGCTACGGTATTTCCGGACACCATACTACTGATTTGAGGCTTTTGATACCGGGGTTTATCTTTTGTGTGACGCAATTGTACGATTGTAAAACCTTGTAGAAAGTTAAAATTTCCTTTAGCAAGGAATCTACGGCGTAAAAGAATTTTCTCAAAGGGTTTTCTTTTACTTTGGGTAAGTTGTAGTTAAGGTTTTAATGGGTTTCGGTTATATTTTATAGTTCACTGTGTCAGTGTAGTTTACTGAGATTTCTTCAAGTTTGAAATTGAATTCTGTTACAGAAAGTGGTTCAGTGAAAGTGATAGTAATATTTTCATCTGAAACATTTTAGATTATAGTTGTAGCAAAATAATTTTCGTAGGTTACCAATACCGTTGGCATTCTGACACCTTTCCCAAAATCTTTATATTCCGTTCATTGATTTAAATTGGTCGGGACCTTAACCCGGGTCTCGGTTCGTGGTTCTAAACAGAGAGGTCTGGGGGGATTGTATTTGATGGGGATTTTAGTATCACCGGTGTAAAGTATCAAGTTTTTCATATCTATCATTGCGTCTAGTAATTTCAGTAAATCAGCTCCTATTAGGCCATCATAGTTTTTCACTACATTATACACATAAAACTTGTGGGATTTCGTGCTCTTGAAAGTACCCAGAAGAGGTATGTATATAACGTGATTATGAGCACTGCGTGCGTGGGTGCTTACAACTTCGAAAGGTTCCTCATACACAAAATGTGAAAAGTACTGATACGCTTTATCTGGTGAGATAAATGATCGTGTACTACCAGTGTCTATTATGAAACGTGCGCCTATTTCAGGAAGTTCGATATATGGCAGTTTAGAAGCTTCGTCACAGTGTACTTTTATTACTTCGGTTTGTGGTTTGAGGCACTTAACTGAAAATTTTTCAAATTTTCATCTTGAGATTTGTCCGTTAGCTCTACATAAGGTTCGTTGGCGATCTGAGGTACCGAAATTTGTTCATCGCAGAAATCAGGAGATTTATTATAATGATTTAACTCATCTAAGGTCTCGGATTCACTGTAACAGAATAAATTCTCAATTTCCTCTGGTGAATACAGAGCATTTGGTCTTACTGTACGCATAGAGACGTCAGAATTTTCAAAAGCCCCAAGATTTCGTCCTTGAGTTTGTGGTATCCCAAACTGAAAACCATGGGACTGTTGGCCGGAAAATCCGCTTTGTTGTCGATTAAAATTATTATTATATTGCGTCTGGAAGCCCTGATATTGAGTTTGAGGGGGAATACCGAATCTAAAATTATTTGGTTGGTTTGGTATGCCAAATTTAAAATTCTGTGGGGACTGATTCATTCTGAAAGCTTGAGGTATTTGAGGTTGTGAGGGTCTGAAGCCCTGCTGAGGTTGATTTGGAATGCCAAACTTAAAACCTTGAGACATCTGATTTTGAGGAAATCTAAAAGCATGGAGCTGGTTTGGTATTCCAAACTTAAAGCCTTGAGCAATGTTGGACTGTTGAGTTTGGAAAGGCTTGGGAAAATGTAGTTGTGATAATGGCTTGGAGGCATGTTTAGAATTATACTGGTATTGGAAATTAATTTCTTCTGTCATAGCACTCAGTGCACTTTCTAATGTGGGGCAATTCTTAAGTCGTACTATTCTAATCATGCTTTCAGGTAAGTTATAAAGAAAGGTATTCAAAGCAGTATTGTTATAAATTGTCATTTTCGCTGTCTTCATATCCGCATTTTCAATTTCATTAACTTTTGCAAAAAGAGTGCTACGCGTGTGCTGAATACTATTGCAAAAGTCTGTGTAAGATTCACCTTGTTTTATCTTCAAGTTCTCTAATTCTATTGCGATACATTCCTCAGAGCGAGGATCCCCAAAATGTTGTCTTAATATATTTTTCAATTGGTCCCATGAGTAAATGTCTTCTCGTTCACTGAGAAGAGACGCAGCTCTTCCTCTAAGCCTACCTGTGATAGTATGAAAAAGATATACATCCTGCACTGGATTATTATCTCCTCTAAATTTTTCGATTACATATTCGGCCTTTCTAATGAATAAATTTAGTAGCTTGTCATCACCTTCAAATTTTGGGACAATTTCTATAAATTCTTTAGGGATTATCTGTACTACTTGAGCCATTTCTAAATCTTACCAAAAATTATGATAATCGTTATTAAATCACATTAACAAGGCGGGTAGGAGTTAATGATAATTAAAAATTATTAACCAAAGCTAATCTCGCTCACTTTTTGAATTTTAAAATCAATCACTAACTTAATGGAATTTGAATGCCCAATAACATACTTATGACTAACAATTATTTTAATGGGTTAGAATGCCCAATAATACCCTAATTCTTAATAAAATTACGTTACCGATTTAGTGTAACGAAATACTAATCCTATAATAAGATAACGTTTTCGTTAGGGTTGCAGCGAGGTTTTGTCTGCAAAACGGGGAGTCAAAGGAAAAGAAAAAGGAATGTGAAAAAG
Organism: Athrips mouffetella; assembly: GCA_947532105.1. NCBI lineage: Eukaryota > Metazoa > Arthropoda > Insecta > Lepidoptera > Gelechiidae > Athrips > Athrips mouffetella. The sequence continues at coordinate 27,028,781 of OX383974.1, read as the reverse complement.
TCTACTCACAAACCGCCGCTTTCCATGATCGCCGTGAAAACGCCAAGTTTCCTTTGTTACGTCACTCACCTTTTTCAACAAACGTGGCGGACAACGAAAAGTTGGGACGAAGAGCTCTCACCCAGCGAGTGTCGCCAGTGGGGGGGGTGGTACGAGGCCCTTACTAATATCGAATCTCTGAAAGTGCCTCGCTGCTACTTCCTTTCTGGCGCGCTCGCTAGGTTAGAGCTCCATACCTTTTGTGACGCCAGCGACTCAGCCTACGCTGCTGTCGCATACTGGCGCTCTATCTTTGAGTGCGGAGAACTCAGAAATTTTGTAGGACTTATCGTGGAGCCGGCCGAACCGCTTCACATCCCTCTACCAGATGTGAATCGATTCAGCAGCTGGAGTCGATTCTTACGCTCTACTGCATATGTGTATACATTTGGCGCATTGTTGTTACAGCGCAGACGTCAAAACGCAGCCGGTGCAACTTCTGTTCCTCTTGTCGATGACGTCACTTTATCTTGTGATGATTTACAACTTTTGGAGCAGATGATTTGGCGACAAGTTCAAAGGAAGACGTTTCCCGAGGAGTACGAAATCCTTCGCAGGTCTAGTTCTCTCCCTTTGAAATGTAATATTCGAATTCTGAACCCTTATATCGACGAAGAACAGTTGTTGCGGATGCGTGGGCGAATCGACAACGTTAACAACGTACAAATTGTTAAACACCCTCTCATTCTTTCCGGCCGAGACACCGCAGTACGTTTATATATAAAATATTTACACGACAAGTTCGGTCATGGGAACAATGAGACGGTGCTCAACGAATGCCGCCAAAGGTTCTGGGTAATAGGCCTTCGAAACGTCATACGTTCCGTGGCACACCAATGCACATATTGCCGAAGAAGAAAAGCGTCGACCGCACCCATCCCACCGGAAGGTACCTTACCTACAGAGCGTCTGGACCATCACACTCGCCCGTTCACTCACGTCGGTCTAGATTATTTTGGACCCCTCATGGTAACGATTGGACGTCGACACGAGAAGAGGTGGGTCGCCTTATTTACATGCATGTCAACTCGCGCCGTCCACCTTGAAGTTGAACTTACAACAGATGCCGCGATAAACACGCTCCGCCGCTTTATTGCAAGAAGGGGCCGCCCAACAACAATCACAAGCGACAACGCAACTGCTTTTCACGGGGCGGCTAATGAATTGCGTCGAGCATTGCTGGAGGAACAGAGCGAATTTTCAACTCAGCGCGGCATCATATGGAAAAACATACCGCCAGGAGCGCCCTCTATGGGAGGTGCTTGGGAGCGAATGATTGGGTCCGTGAAGAGAAGTCTGGCAGTAATTCTAAACCAGAACACTCCCAAAGAATGGACTCTAGTAACACTTCTGGCGGAAGTCGAAATAATTTTGAACTCCCTACCCCTGACCTACGTTCCAACGGAACCAGGAAGTGAAGAAGCTCTAACTCCGTATCACTTCCTCATTGGCGCTTCTTCAGTAGATGCTCCCGTCGGACGCTGCGATCCATCAGACCAGTTTGGAAGACGTGAGTGGCGGAAATCTCAAGCCATGGCGACTCAGTTTTGGAATCGTTGGGTGCGCGAGTATCTACCTCAGTTGCGACGCCATCATTTTACAGGAGCCAGAACGGAAATAGAAGTAGGAGACCTGGTGCTAGTGGCTGATCCTAACATGCCACGGAACGTATGGCCGTTGGGGCGGGTCACCCAGAAGCTGACCGGGAGAGATGGGATCGTGCGTGTGGTAGACGTGCGAACCCAAGGTGGCGTCTTACGACGTCCTATGCGAAAGATCGTACCTCTCCCGATCCGCTGAGCCTGATGGGCAACCTGCGCCGTCGGAGTACTTTTGGTGCCACTGGTCGTGCCACCAGGAGGGGGAATGTCGACGACGGAGGTTGCCTGCTAGCCTGATGCTGGCAGGCTTCTGTAAATATGTATATTTAAACTTAGACGTAAGCAAATTCCAAATTACGACATTGATTAGTTTTGGCAGTCTCTCGGTCTCTACTTGATTTACTTATATTTACTGTTTGTTTTACCGTTTTTAAATTATATTTTATTAACCAAAGGAGCCGTCTTCTAATTTCGCAGCCAACCAGCGCAAATCAGTAATAATGATGTTTAAGTTATATTTAGTATATTTCTTGTTTATGATTGTAAAGTTATCGAAATTTAGAGTTCAGGATCACTAATTTATTTGGTTCGTGCTATATCCGAAGACCGTAAGAAAACGCGATTTTGTCGTCCTCAAGAAACAGTCTTACGCGCGATGCGAAGCGGATATGCTACCGGCTGCGCCAGTGAAGTTTTGCGTACGCGTGAGGACGTTTTAAAGAAAACTAGAGAATATTTTTACACTATTTATTCTAAAGTAACTAATTTTACAATTAACCGGCCTTACGACCGTAAAGTCGGGAGTCGATTTAAGTACTGACTATGCTATGTGAGCCATGCATCGCGGCGCTGGCGCCGGGAGCTTTCCCGAAAGTCTGCGTCAGCGTCTAGACTGTGCCACCGTGCCTGCTCACGCCGGGCGGACGGTGATGACGCGTGGGCCGGGATGCATAACTACCTTGCCGCTATGAAAAACAAAACAAAAATAAAACACTAACCTGCCAAACAGCTTACTCAGCAAGGAGGTCTTTGTTCTGAGGCTCACTCCCTTGAATTATTTAATATTTTGTTACTTTAAAGACAAATTTGTAGTAAGTTGGTTGATTAATATAAGTATTTCCAGGTAATTAACATTTATTTATCATATTATCGAACACAGTTTACTTTTTCATGAAAATATTATGAATGGTAAAGATATAGAAACTCCTTGCATCTTGCCGATTAAAAAAAAGACAAAAATTACAACACTAGTGAAATTATAGTAATGAAAAAAGCACGCGTGTTTAATAAGCTGGATTATGGACCTTAATACAGTGCAAATAGAGCTGTTTTATGAGCAAATGTGTTGAAAAATAGATTTGCTAACGATGCGGCAACACTACGGAGGAGTCCAGCTGACATATTGCGATATTGCTCGGTAGTTAAATGAAACCCTCAAGTGTACTCTGTTTAAATTCCCCTTTATTACTAATCTAATTGATCTTATATACTAACTTATACGTGCGTCTACATGACGTCACGCTACGTTTCCTACGTGATTCTATTTAGGAAGGGAACTACGTGATGATATGTGATTACCATATCACACCTCCCCTGAAAAGGATAGGCTTCCCTCCCCTGAAAAGAGAATCCTAGGGACAAACTTTTTATAAAACATTAAATCTACTGTTACAAACGCTCTTCGGACCGAAAGCCTCAGTTGATACTTATGCACTTTTGGACGATGGCTCCACCGCTACACTGATGGATACGGACATTGCAAAACAGATTGGTGCAGAGGGCACACCAACAGAGATCAGTCTCGAAGGCGTTACAGGAACAAAATCAAGCATAAAATCATTCATTTTTTCTGTAGAGCTGAAAGGTAAACATTCATCTGACATAATAAGTTTGACAAACGTCCATACCGTGCCAAACCTGACATTGACGACACAGTCAATCAAACGCCAGGACATAGATAAACTAAATTACCTTTCAGATCTATTTCCACAAATTTACTATGTTTCGGCGACCCCAAAGGTTTTAATCGGTGCAAATAATTGGCATGCACTTTTATCAACGGAAAATCGTATCGGAACTCTTTCACAACCCATAGCATCAAAGACAAAATTGGGCTGGGTACTTTTTGGCGGGAACACAAAAGTTAACTTAGAACCTTATCTAATTAACAACGTTACACTACAAACTTTTGACGATACCAAACTAGATGTTTTGATTCGAGATTATTACAAATTGGAATCGTTAGGAGTTTGTAAAGCGGATCCTTATACGGAGTCTGAGAAACGCGCGCTACATATATTAAACGAGACCACGCGACGGCTACCAAATGGGCGGTTTGAAGTTGGTCTACTGTGGCGATCGAACGTATTTGATACCGGTCTCCGAATTTTGGGTATGTTTTGGTTACCAAAATCAGACAATTTTATGTTTAAAAGTTCGATTACCCAAAATTCTATAAAACTTACTAGACGATCGGTTTTAAGTGATCTAATGAAAATATTCGACAAATTGGGCATTCTGATCCCACTTACTATTCACGGTCGAATTCGTTATCGATTATTCAAGGACTATAAACCAATTCACTGAGCTTGACGCCTACCCGCTACCAAATATCGAAAGCATTGTCTCACAAGTAGCTAAACATAATCACTTTAGTCAAATTGATCTAAAATCTGCATATCTACAAGTTCCAATTTTGCCTAAAGAAAAAGTTTACACCGCATTCGAAGCATGTGGTAATCTCTATCAGTTTACACGTATACCATTTGGAGTAACAAACGGCGTAGCCGCATTTCAAAGAACCCTGCAATACATAATCGACACCGAAAATCTTAATGGAACATATGCTTACTTGGATGATGTAACTGTATGTGGAAAAACAAAGAAAGAACATGATGATAACCTCAAAAGATTCCAAGATGCTGTACGAGTACAAAAGTATAAGCTTACTTTAAATAAAAAAAAAATAAAAAAATTTTTTTTTATTCATTCTACACTTGTTTTTCAACAAAAGCACAATAAATGAATTTATACATTTGCAAATAGTAAAACTCTGCCACCTAAACTAAGCTAAGCATAGCCTGTATCTTAGGGGACAGTGTCCAGTTAGTGAGACCAGTATGTCCATTGTACGTACCAGGTAAAGGTTATTGAAAACAATAGGATGAGAATAAAAATAAATAAATAAATAAATAAAAATACATATATATTAAAACATTATGTGTTAGTAATAATGTGTGTATGTATATGTGGGTGTGTGTATGAGTGTCAGTGGGATCGTGTGTGTGTGTGTGTTTTAGCATGAAAGCAAATGCAAATTTAGTACTAATTCTATAAGTCTTCTAGGCTATACTATTAAAAATAACACTATTAGACCGGACAGTGAACGTTTGCAACCATTATTAGATCTGCCGGTCCCAAATGATACTGCAGGCCTCAAGAGAGTGCTTGGCCTATTTGCTCATTATGCAAAGTGGGTATCTCATTTTTCAGAAAAAATTAAACCCCTTATTGGTATGCAAAACTTTCCTTTGAATAATGATGCTGTATCTGCTTTCAACTGCTTAAAAGCCGACATATCAAAAGCTTCTTTAGCAGCTGTAGACGAAAGAGAAATTTTAACTGTTGAAACAGATGCTTCAGAAAATGCCGTCGCTGCCACACTGTCTCAAGCTGGCCGCCCAGTGGCCTTCTTTTCACGAACATTATCAAATTGTGAACGACAACAATCTTCAATAGAAAAAGAAGCTATGGCTATAGTCGAATCGTTAAGAAAATGGCGGCATTATCTCCTGGGACGCCTTTTTTTATTGATAACTGACCAACAGTCAGTCTCCTTCATGTTTAACCAAAGACACTCCAGTAAGATCAAGAACGAGGAAATTGAAAGGTGGCGCTTGGAGTTGTCTTGTTATAAATATAACATTATATACCGGCCCGGTAAAGAAAATACAGCGGCAGACGCTCTGACAAGGGTTTGTGCGCATTTACAAAATAACAAACTGAGTGAATTGCGTAATCTACTTTGCCACCCTGGTGTTACGCGCATGACTCATTGGGTTCGTTCAAAGAATTTGCCATATACGTTAGAAGAAATCAAAAGCTTAACGGCCTCTTGTCGTGTATGCGCCGAAATAAAACCCCGTTTCCACAAAGCCACTGGACGTTTGATAAAAGCCGTGGCGCCATTTGAAAGATTAAACATGGACTTTAAAGGGCCTCTTCCATCGAATACGCAAAATAAATACATACTAACAATAATCGATGAATACAACCGCTTTCCTTTCGCATATGCATGCAAAGATATGACTTCTCAGACTGTAATTAAATGCTTAAAAGACCTCTTTTTCACATTTGGAACACCTCTTTATATCCGCTCTGATCGTGGATCTTCTTTCATGTCAGAAGAGTTGCGGCAGTTTTTGGTTCCGCTTGGCGTAGCTTGCAGTCGATCAACACCGTATAACCCTGAAGGAAACGGGCAGGTCGAACGATTAAACGGAACTTTATGGAAGTCAGTTGAACTAGCTCTACGCTCCAAGAACTTGCCTGTAGACAATTGGGAACAAGTTTTGCCTGTGGCCTTACATTCGATCAGATCTCTTCTATGCACGGCGACTAACGTGACTCCACACGGCACTTCTAATGGCACTTCTTTATCTACTTGGTTACTTACACCTGGCCCAGTACTGATGAAAAGGAATATTCGTAGTTCAAAGTACGACCCTTTAGTTGAAGAGATTGAGCTCGTGCAATCTAATCCCAGTTACTCGTTTGTGAAGTTACCTGATGGGAGGGAAGCAACTGTATCAAACAAGCACTTAGCTCCCTTACCTCCAGAAATCGTTGACCGAACAGAGACTGCCTCACCAGCTGCGCAACAGCCTACTATCGAGGGATCGCCACCTGTACAAGACCCTGTTATTGACGAGCCCCCACTTTTGGAAACAACGGCTCCTTCTCAGGAACAACCCCTTTTGCGTAGGTCGACCAGGACAAGACAGCCACCTGGGTACCTTAGGGACTTTATATGTGAGATTTAAGGGGGGGAGAATCACATCTGATTGATGTCATGCTGTCAGTACGTAGTAGAATTTTACGCTGAATAAAGCCAAGATATTCTGGTTATTTCTCTTATTTATTACACCCGTTATGAATTTCACATGACGACAATTGATTTTAGACAATCACAGTTGAATCCAAGGTAAATTTTGTATAAAGCCTTTATGATTTACCCCAAGAATTGTACTATCCAGTCCTGTGAAAAAGGAACAAAAGTAAAATAAATTTGTCTTACCATAGTATACTTCTGTGTTTACATTCCATTTTGACATAAATTTGCTTTTGAGCATATATCCTTTATCTATTGTTATTCCACAGTTGTAGAATCTTTATAAACCTTGAGAGCCTGTTTAGAAATAAACATTTCCCTGCCTAGCTACGAGTACACGCGAATAAACCGCAGAGTTATTAATGTTTACAAAAAAGGTTATTAAAAGAAAATAATACATTTCTTAAAGTATCACGCTGTATAAATTTCTTCTGAACTCGTTCGTTGATTTGTGGAAGTAGTGAAAAATCCTCGGCTAGTCTTTATACGTTCGATAATGACGACAGATCCTCCCCGATAAAAATTAAGAAATCACAATTTGAAATAATATAAGTTTTATTAAGCTACATTTCCCATTATTTAAATAAACAAAAAAAAACCCAAGTCATTTATAAATTTCATGAAGAATAAAAGAAAAGCACTCCAACTAATTACATAATTTAAACAAGTCAAATTTAGTAAACTTTTATAACTTACGAAATATTAAACTGGAACACCCCTATTTTATACACTTTTCAAATATTGAAAGAACAATTCAGGTCAAATCGTGAACGAGGTCTACCTAGTTTATATCCTATACGGAGCAGCGTGTCTTTCCTAATTCATTTGAAGGAAACTACTATCAAGGATTATTGTCACCTTCAAAAGAATTATTCTTTAAATACCCTTTGAAATCCATTTGTAACAACACAACAATTTCTATCGCGAGCGAATGATAATAAAGCGAAAAACTTACAGAAGCTCAATCTTCTTTATCCTCGTACAAATAACATGAGGAATTTATTTTATGAAATCTGAAAAGGAAATTATTAGTTTCCGCAGAACTGGTTTTCCAAGTCCTCAATGACACCAGAGCACCTCCGCATAATCTCAACTGAAGAGAATTTTTCATGTTTCCCAGTAAAACAGCTCTTCAGACTGGAAGTCGTCATGGGACATCGTTTTGCGTTAAATTCTTTCGATCAATGGTATTTTCCTGGGTTTAAATTTGCTGAAAAAAATTTATCACCACTTTTTTTCATGAATATCCTCCATTTTAAAGCCGTTGTCATATTTAACCTTTTCATTTTTTGGCTAATCTCCCTGACATTTCATAACCGCTCTCTATCCGCTATCTATCCACCAACCAAATAGATTTTTATATCAAAAAACATATTTTAGGATTCCGCAACTGCACAGCACCTACCTAGTTTCTGTTAATTTTGCGGCGATAGGACATAATACCTACCTATTCTTTGAAATTACAGTAACAATTTTTTTGTGTTTCTTATTTGTTTGGTGGTTAAATTGGTAAGTTGGTACTTAGTTTCTCTTGAATTGACAGCGTGCTGTTCGTACGGGTACTGAAATTCGAAAAATTGTAGGCTTCATCTTCGCATTTTCGGCTAGGTATTTCTCGTTAATTTTGTTTTGTTTGTATTTTCCTTAAATACACAGCTACAATTAGTTTGTTACCTAGAGTCTGTTAATTTTGCGGCGATCTCGCCCTTCCTTGGTAGGTAATTAATTATCTAGGTATTTTTAATTTTCTGATGGGTAGGTACGTACCTAATTAGTGTTAGCTTTTTCTAAACTTATAGTGAATATGTGTGGTTAAATATAGTTGTTTATAATACTAGTTAAGTATTTGGATATGTTGGCAGTCAATAGTATGGTTACTTAATTTGTTTTTGTGGACAATACTACATTCCTCTTTCTCATTGGCTCGTAGCGCAGCGTCCGAGTCCAGCCAATAGGATGTCAGCGAGCACGATGCGAAGTTAGCTACATGTGAAGTTGGCTACATGTCGATGGTAGGGAGATATAATGATTGTAAAGTGAAGGGCAAGGCAGACAAGGCAGTCGGTCGATAGCTCTTAGCGTGTAAGGTTGTGCTTTAATATTATACTGTGTCTCGGTAAATAATAAATCTATTTAAGGAAGGTGATATGAGTTTCACTTCTTGAACTTGCCAATATTAGTTTCTCTTGAATTGACAGCGTTAATCGTACGTAGGTTTTTTTACTTTCATACCTATTTTATTTGTAATAAGTAAGAGCTAGGTACTTGTAGTTTTGGCGACTATTCGTTGAAGGTAAAACGTAATACAAGGTAGGTAGGTATTTCTCATTTTTTGCATTTAAAAACTTACCTACTTATCTGTGGTACCTAATTAAAACATGGCTCATACAGTTGATATATTCGTCAATGGAAACAAAATATCATGCAACGTAATTTCTATGCCCTCCGATAGCAGTTGTTTATTCCATTCTATAGCTTTTGCAATATATGGTAATATTCAACAAACCCAAATTCTGAGAGCTACATTAGTTAACCATGTTTATAATAATTGGGAGGAGTTTCATTTATACACAAGCAATGCCCAAAGAGAGCCTTTCAGTTCACGCCAGGAGTACAAAAGTACAATGGTTCAACCTTCCAGTTACGGCGGTGCTGCTGAACTTAAGGCAGCAGGATGTTTGTTGCCAGCACGGTTTAAGGTGTATGAGCGTGAAACAGGAATTCTAAGGGGTTTAATTTGAGGGTGGGGAAGGACGCCCAATTAGGCGTTTACTTTTTTCCGGTAATTTGTCGTCGGGACATTACGATTTTTGTTCACCAGTAGAGTCAACAAATAATGTGAACAATGTAACTGTAAACTCGCGGGAATATTCCAAAGTTGTAACACAAAAGGCAAAGGTAATTGGCCGACCAAAACGTAATAAACCTTTGTCGCCCAAAAAAATCTGAAAATTCTTGCCCAGTTCAAGATCTGAAATATAAAAAGATTGATTCTGAGGGAAACAAGCAAGCTGTCGCGCCTTATACGCCAGAACACCGCGAGGGATCTCACAGTCGGCAACTACAAGTCAACAACGTAGTATTTGCTCCATGACTTTTACACCTAAATCAGCTGAGTCGTTCGTGTGCTCCATGACCTATACTCCTAAATCTGATGATACTCTACTGCTCACTCAAAAAGATAAAATTTGTAATAAACTTTCATCTGATTCTCGTAAACGAAAAGCACAAGAAGACCTTAAAGAGTACAATAAGGAACAAAAACGCTTATCGAGAAAAAAAGATGATATAAAACTCAGGAGAGAATAAAGAATATTTCAAAGAGATCACAAAGATCGCAAAGGTCTAAAAAAACACTTCAAAATGATCGGTCTCGTGACGCAGCTGTTAAACGTATTTTACGCGAGGACTCTGTATGCAAGGTGGCTGAAAGTGCTCGGGACACAGCCGCTCGACGTGTGTTACGCAAAGACCCTGTGTACAGAGAGGATGAGCGTGCTCGTGACTCAGTTGCACGTCGTGAGTAACGCGAGGACCCTGTTTATAGAGAGGATGAGCGTGCTCGTGACTCAGTTGCACGTCGTGAGTTACGTGAGGATTCTGTTTATAGAGAGGATGAGCGTGCTCGTGACTCAGTTGCACGTCGTGAGTTACGTAAGGATTCTGTTTATAGAGAGGATGATCGTGCTCGTGACTCAGTTGCACGTCGTGAGTTACGTGAGGATTCTGTTTATAGAGAAGATGAGCGTGCTCGTGACTCAGTTGCACGTCATGAGTTACGTGACGATTCTGTTTATAGAGAGGATGAGCGTGCTCGTGACTCAGTTGCACGTCGTGAGCTACGCGAGGGCCCTGTTTATAGAGAGGACGAGCGTGCTCGTGACTCAGTTGCACGTCGTGAGTTACGAGAGGACCCTGTTTATAGAGAGGATGAGCGTGCTCGTGACTCAGTTGCACGTCGTGAGTAACGCGAGGACCCTGTTTATAGAGAGGATGAGCGTGCTCGTGACTCAGTTGCACGTCGTGAGCTACGCGAGGACCTTGTTTATAGAGAGGATGAGCGTGCTGTGAAAGTGTGAAAGAGTGAAAGTGATATCGAAAGAAGAGTGAATGCTGAAAACATGGTGAATGGTGCTCTGCATGCTTTTATGAAGAGTCAGAAGGTGTCTCACAAGGCTCGTCTGGCTGTTCATAGAGGCGTTTTAGTTCCAACACTGATGAACGGCAGTGAAAGCTGGGTATGGCAGAAAAAGCATGAAAGTAGAATTAATGCAGTAGAAATGAGAGCGTTGAGGAGTATGATTGGTGTGAAATTGAGTGACAGGATTTAAAATAGTGTGATAAGAGAACGTTGTGGCGTAAAAGAAGACGTAGTGACTAAAATTGAGAAAGGGATGCTGAGATGGTTTGGTCATGTAGAGAGGATGAATGAAGGAAGATTGACGAAAGAGATCCACAAGGCGAGAGTGAATGGAAACGTTGGAAGGGGAAGGCCTCGGCGAACGTACCAGGACCAAATTCAGGACGTTCTGAATAAAGGCCAGGTTAAAAGTACCCTAAACCGACGAGCATGTATGAAAGGATTGATGAAGGTTCAGGAAGCAAGGGAAGTATGTCAAGATCGTAGCAGGTGGAGAACTGTGGTCTCTGCCTACCCCGACGGGAACCATGCGTGATGTTATGTATGTATGTATGAGCGTGCTCGTGACTCATTTGCACGTCGTGAGTTACGTGAGGATTCTGTTTATAGAGAGGATGAGCGTGCTCGTGACTCAGTTGCACGTCATGAGTTACGTGAGGATTCTGTTTATAGAGAGGATGAGCGTGCAAGAGACACGGTTGCACGACGTGAGTTACGCAAGGACCCTGTTTATAGAGACGATTAACGTGCTGGTGACTCGGATGCACGACGTGATTTACGTGAGGATTCTGTTTACAGAGAGAACGAACGTGCAAGAGACACTGTTGCACGACGTGAGTTACGTGAGGATCCTGCATATAGAGAGGATGAACGTGCTCGTGACTCGGATGCACGACGTGATTTACGTGAGGATTCTGTTTACAGAGAGAATGAACGTGCAAGAGACACGGTTGCACGACGTGAGTTACGCGAAGACCCTGTTTATAGAGAGGATGAGCGTGCTCGTGACTCGGTTGCACGTCGTGAGTTTCGTGAGGATCCTGCATACAGACAGGATGAACGTGCTCGTGATACGGTGGCACGGCGTGAATTACGCGAAGATCCTGTATATAGCTCATTGCAGTCTTCGAGAGCAGACGTGTAACGAGTTTTTCTAAAATTATATTTGATTGCCGGTCAGTGTGCCTTCACGCTTTAACACGCTTGTTGTCTCTTTCGCGCGTGCGCTTCTGCCTTCCGCGGACTGGTGTTAGTGTGCGTAAGCAGCCTATCTTCATACTCACGCTTGCAAGTTGTTCTTTGTTATTATTGCGTTCTAAAGATTCTGGTAAAATTCCAAGAACGCATTCATTTTCTGATATTGAACGCAACCCGAAGCGAAAAAATCCTGATACGGAAGATATGACTGCCTTATTTCAAAAATTTTCAAGTGAAATATCTTTGAAGCTGGACGCATTCAAAATCAATTTTGACACAAAAATTTCATCCATGCGCGACGAAATAACCACTGCAATCAAAGAAGATCTGGATTCTATAAAATCTGATCTGAAGGTTATGGATAAAAAGCAGTCTCTTCTCTCCACCATGCACGAAGAACTTACCCAACGTACCTGCGATGTCGAGACTGATACAAAATTGAATACAGAAGAGATTGTTAGCTTAAAAGATCAAATTAAGACTCTTCAGTATGATCTCAATTCGCAACTTCAGCGTGACCGCCTTCAGAATATCGAAATCGCAGGAATTCCAGAAAAATCTAAGGAAGATTTGGCTTTGTATGTGGTTAAGATTGCCGAATTTGTCAACGTCACCATGACACAGTCTGACATAGAATTTTCCACGAGGGTTCAATCACGAAACAAAGTAGCAGGACGTCCTAAATCAATTATCGCGAAACTCAAAACTCGTTCTCTGAGGGACGCGATTCTGTCCGGTGTGCGAGCGGTAAAAGGCTTATCTACTGCTGATATTGGTATTGCTGGCGAACGTAAGCAGATATATATTAACGAACACTTAATTCCTTCAAACAAGCAATTATACTTGCAGGCAAGAAAAAGTTCTAAAGCCCTTAAATATTCATACGTCTGGGTTCGTGACGGCAAGATTTTTGTTAGGAAAGATGACGTTTCACCAGTAATTTTCATAAAAACATCCGAAGACCTACTTAAAATAATCTGACTCTTTACGTTTAGTTGTAAGTGTGTTGTTTACCTAAATTCAGTTATTGTAGCTTCGTTAAGCTGCCTCATAATTTGTTTACTGTTATTTCTACCTACAAATCCTTGTATCTGTATAACAGGTAAGGTGGAACATAAACTTATTTCATATTTAGAAAATCATATTTATTATGTATTTATTTCTGTCATATTTATTTTATTAAAACATGTTTATGTACACATAGCTTACATGTCTATATTTTTATCTATCATATTGTATATTTATCTGAGTGCCTACAACAATACAAAACTATTCACTTTCTTTATTATAAGATATGGCTAATTTAAAAAAAGGATCTTCACCAAGCGTCTATTATCAGAACGTGAGGGGCCTTCGCACTAAAAGCGTGGCTATCTTTAACAACATTTTATCCAACGATTATGACATAATTTGTCTTACAGAATCATGGTTAAGGCAATTATTAACAAAGGCAATTATTCACTAATTAATAAATTTTTGACTAATGTTAATTGGTCAGATCTCCTCAGCAAAGGAACTGTGAACGATGCTGTCGATGTTTTCTATGAGAAGATTTATGAGTGCTTCTCACTATTTATTCATATATCAACACCGAATACTTGTTACCCAATTTGGTACAGCGCTGCCCTTATTAAAGTTATTCATGAAAAAATTAAATTTCATAACAAGTGGAAAACATATGGCAATCCGCGAGATTATGATGTCTTCTCACTTTTGAGAGCGCGACAGCATCGTGTACAGAACCAATGTTTCGATCGTTTTACTGAAAATACTGAAGCTCTCATTAGACCATGTCGGGCTGCATGCGCACCACCCCGACAGCAGCCCTAGAAGTCATTCTTGGGCTCCCGCCTTTAGACCTGTATATACAACAGGAGGCAATAATGTCGGCCCTACGCCTAAAGCTTTTAGGCGAATGGGTTAACCACAATGGACCTATTGCCACGCTCTGGGACACTGTTCGGAAACAGTACCCCTTATGCGAGGCCCCGTGCGACAGGATCCCCAAAACATATAACTTTAACAGGAATTACCACATACAACTATCAGAGTCAGGTAAAGACCAATCCGGTTCCCATGAGGTCAGAATATATACTGACGGATCCAAAATGGACTCAGGAACAGGCGCCGGGGCTTTCTCACTCGACCTCAACATAAAAATATCACTGGCCTTAGGCACACACAGCTCCATATTCCAATGTGAATGTGTAGCTATCAAGGAGGCCGCCACCGCGGTAATGCGAAGGAAGGTAGAAGGCTTTTGTATAAGAATCCTTTCCGATAGCATGGCCGTACTAATGGCACTGCAGAGTAATGTATTTACCTCAGGGCTTATCTACGAGTGTCACCTTGCACTGGAGCGCATTGCTTCAAACAACAGGGTAATCCTGCAATGGATCAAGGGACACAGCGGATCACTGGGCAACGATGCCGCGGATGAATTGGCAAGGCGTGGTTCACAAACACCAGTGGCAGGTCCTGTTCCACTATTACCACTGCCCTTCAGTCAAATCCGCACATGGCTTCACGGCTTTACCCAGAACCAACACAATGCCCGCTGGGCTAGCCTAACGAGCTGCAGACAGTCAAAGGAGGTGCTATCCACTAATTCACCTAAGCTTACCCACCGACTTCTCAGCCTCAATCGAACAAACCTCCGAATAGTTGTGAGCACTATTACAGGACATATCTCGCTCAACAAACACCTATTCACAATCGGCGTTACCGATAGCCCACTATGTAGGGGCTGCCTTGACGCGGAAGAGACGGTCAATCACGTGATCCTGGAGTGCGTTGCGTTGGCCGACCAACGGGCTAAAATCCTCAACAACACGAGGTCGCTCCGCGAAGCCTGCGAATGTCCCAGGAGACTTCTGAGCTTCTGGAAGGAGCTGGGCTGGCTTAATTAACCAGACTAACCTGTACGCAAAAAGGACCAAATCAGAGTTTAATTGCGGAAACAGGAGCCCACTAACTAACTAAAGCTCTCATTAGATATTCCCCTAAAATATTTTGGAAGTATGTAAAATCAAAACGAGGTGGATCTAGCTATCCACAAAAGTTTTCACTCGGCAACACTTCGTTCGAGGATCCATTACAAATTTGCACAGCGTTCAATTCCTATTTTGAAAGTGTTTTCAATAAATCGTCGACACCTTCTGTCAATCTGCATAATGACTCAAATTCACCTCCTAACACATCAACTGATATTTTATCACACATAGACGTATCCGAAAGCGTGGTACTTAGATTGTTGAAATCTCTTAATAAACATAAAGGTCCTGGGTGTGATCTTGTACCTCCAGTTTTCTTATCTTCATGTGCTGATAGCGTCGCTGTCCCCATAACAATCTTGTTCAGACGGTCGCTGAACGAATGTGTTTTTCCTAGTATCTGGAAGAAAGCCAACATCATTCCTATACACAAAAAAGGTCCAAAATCTGAAATCGTTAATTATAGACCTATCTCTATCCTTAATACACTCGCAAAGTTATTTGAGAAATACGTTTATAATTATATGTATCACACCATTTCGCAAGGTATATCAGAATTTCAACACGGCTTTTTGAAAGGTCGTTCAACAGTTTCGAACTTAGCCTCGTTTACAGACTATATTTTAAATAATATAGAAGGTGGTGGACAGGTTGATGTGGTCTACACGGACTTTGAAAAAGCTTTCGACCGTGTGGACCACATCATCCTCCTGGATAAGCTCAACTCGTTGGGTATACATGGTGATTTATTAAGATGGGTTTGTTCTTATCTTACTAATCGTTCTCAAGCAGTCATACTGGGCGGACACAAATCTGATTATGTCACTGTTCCATCCGGAGTCCCACAAGGATCCCACCTCGGCCCACTCTTTTACAACGCCTATATATATGATATTTATAAATGTTTCAGCAACTCTAATCATCTTTTATATGCAGATGATAAAAAAGTTTATATGACAGTAAAAACTTCTGTTGATTGTGAGTTGTTGCAAAATGACCTCAATAATCTAGTAGAATACTATATTGAAAATAAGATAACATTAAGTATTACAAAGTGTCAATGTATCAGCTTTACTCGAAAACGAAATCCCATAATTTATTCTTATAATTTTGACGGCGTTGTGATTGAGAGGGCCGAGGTGGTTCGGGATCTGGGTGTGTTGCTAGACTCTAAGCTTGATATGTCGGCTCACCTGGACTACATAACCAACAGAGCCTTTCGCAATCTTGGTTTCGTAATGCGTACATGTTCACCCTTCAAACGTTTGATTAGCTTGAAAATCGTCTTCTACGCGTATGTAAGGTGTATTTTGGAATATGCCAGTCCAATATGGTCCCCATACTATGCTATTCACATTAAAAGAGTTGAGAGAATTCAAAAAAAAATCATATCACATTTAAATTATATCTTTAAAAATCATGCAGAGTCATACGTTTTGAACTGTCGTAATTACAATCTCTTAACTCTAGAAGAAAGACGCGATATTTTAGACATGGGTCTACTTTATGATATTCTGAACGGTCGCCTGGATTGCCCCTATCTACTCTCGGGCATATTGTTTCGTGTGCCCGCTCGGCGGACTCGGAGCACAATTATGTTTAGTGTGCCGCCCCATTCAACCAATTATGGAAATAACGCAGTTTTGACTCGCTTAGTTCGTACTTATAATAAAAAATTCGACGATATTGATCCCTTTACTTGTACCAAACAAACTTTTAAAAATAAAATCATCATAAAATCATTTGACTCATCGTAAGGTTCTTCTTGTGTAATTTATATAGAAAATAATTTAAATATGAGGCTGGTGGCATGTCGAGCGTAACATTTGCTTGAGTTTTATTTACTTTATTTTTTAGTCAAGATAATAATGAGATTCGTGACGTTTGACACTCATAGTGCGACTCTAGCCCGTGTTTCTTTTGTAATAAGAACAGTACAGGGTCCAACGTGATGGGCTTGATGTGCTTTTGACAGTACGCTTGGTCGGATCTTTCTCATTACTACATTTAGGTATGACTAAGCTATTAACAACTTTGTTTTTTTATTGTTGTAGGTCTCTGATATTTTCAATTGTCACCTTCTATATTTATAATATTTATTGTTTATGTTTATATACAATAAATATTATTATTATTATATATTACGTATCTGAACCAAACTTAATGGATTGTGATGGTCTCTACATCACTATAGCTCAATCGATAAGTTTACTTGCAATCTACCGCTCTCCTGCATTTCACAAATGTGATAATTTTATTATCTCTTTAGATTCATTTATCAACTCATCCGAAAGAAAGCAGGTTACACTCATTGCCGGGGATATTAACCTTAATATCCTGAACAGCAATGAAGACGTGGATAATTATCTCTGTCTGACATCAGTACTTGGTCTAAAGCCTGCAATAAATATTGCCACTAGAAATGCTAATTGCCTCGACCACATATTTGTTAAATCAAATCTTAGTGCGGTTGGTATTGTCTGCCGATGCGATTTGACGGACCACGATCTTACAATGGCAGGCATAAGGACTGAAATGAACAAACCGCATAGCAACAGGATTGTTAATAAAATTGATTATGACGCCGTAGAGAAGGAGTTGAAGGAGACGGACTGGACAGCCATTTTAACAATGACGGATGCATCGGAAGCGGCTTCTGGTTTCATGCTTGTTTTGGAAAATATTGTACACCGGAATACGGTGCGTAAAAAAGTAAGTCGCTCTAAGTTTGTGCTAAAGGACTGGATGACTCCCGGTCTTCTGAGATGTGCACGCCACCGGGATTATTTACATTCAAAAGTAAAAGGTGACCCAAACAACTCTCTTCTTTCATTATCCTACAAACGTTATCGCAATTTTTATAACGAGTTAATATCCAACCTTAGATCACAGCACAATAGTTCACAATTAGATCAAAATAAGAAGGAACCCAAACAGTTTTGGAAAGTAATAAAAGATATATGCGATATCAACACCAAGACTGAGCGTAATTCTGATCTTCTTACACTTAAGGAAACTCCGACTGAATCGTTAACTGATTGTAATAACTTTTTTGCTACCATCGGAGAAAAACTAGCGCACAATATTTTAACGAACTTAAATACTACCGAGATAGAATTGGCAAATGAGATCAAGTCAACTACTAGTTACCCTCATTCATTCTTTATGTCTCCAACTGATGAGTCTGAGGTGAAAAGCACTATATGTGGTCTTAAAGATGAGAGTGCTCCGGGAATAGACGGATTAAACAACCGTCTCTTAAAAAGGATATATAGGCTAATACTTACACCACTTACTCACATACTAAACCTGAGCCTCTCAAAAGGTAAATTTCCTGACTGTTGGAAAACTGCTGCAGTTGTTCCTATTCATAAAAGCGGCTGCACGAAAGATCCATCTAACTACAGACCCATCTCGCTATTGAGCACATTCTCCAAGATTCTAGAAAAAATTGTCAACGTACGCCTGATCCAATACTTGGAATCTAATCAAATTCTATCTCATTGTCAATTTGGTTTTCGACAAAAGAAGTCTACTGAAGATGCAGTTAACCTTTTATTAGATAAAGTTGCTGGGGCTCTCGATGATGGTGATGCGTGTGTAGGAATGTTCTTGGATTTATCCAAGGCGTTCGACACCGTGTCTCCTCTGATCTTGCTTAAAAAGCTGGAGTGTATCGGTATACGGGGGGTAGCGTTGGACTGGTTCACTAGTTATCTAACGGATAGATGCCAGCTCCTAAAAGTAGGAAACCACTTGAGTGCACGTGCTTTACTGAAATTTGGCGTCCCACAGGGAAGTATCCTGGGTCCTACGCTCTTTATCACGTATATAAACGATATCACTAGCCTATTCAAACACCGCAATGACGTCGAGACTGTGTGCTACGCTGATGATACCGCTATACTATTTCGTGGTCAGTCATGGAATTCAGCTTTGGAAAAGGCAGAGACAGGTATGGCTGAAGTGGCATTATGGTTAAACAATAATCTTTTAACACTGAATGTAAGCAAAACCAAATACCTATGCTTTCATAAAACTGCTGTCTCCAGACCTTTAGTAAATTTAGATGCACAACCGATTAAAATTCATACTTGTAGTCTTATACCGCCAAATCCCAGTGCCCAATGTTCTTGTAAAAATGTGGAAAGAGCTGATTCAGTCAAATATTTAGGAGTAACATTAGATGAAAAGCTAACATTCGCACAACATATTTCAGCTCTTTCTAATAGATTGCGAAAATTTATCCATATAATGAAACTTCTACGACAAGGAGCCGATCTAAAAACCTTGACCCTGGTTTTCAAAGCCATATGTCAATCCCTTCTCTTATATTGTATTACTGCATGGGGAAGCGCTGCAAAAACCAGGATCATATCTTTAGAGAGAGCTCAAAGATCTGTTCTCAAAGTTATGCTGAAGAAACCTTTTAGGTTCCCAACACGTGAATTACACCGCATAACTAAAGTCCTATCAGTACGCCAACTCTATATTTTGCAAGTGTCCCTTTCCCAACACAGAATATACATGAACTCAGTTGAGTTTACACTGCATTCATCGCGACGTCGTGTAGTTTTACCAACAGCTGAAATTAAAACATCTTTTGCACGTCGATTTAAACGGTTCACTTTCCCATTCATTTACCGAATTGTCCTAAAACACTGCAACATTCGAGATAGCACAGTCAGAGAAGCCAGATTCAAGATAGTTAACTGGTTATCCGAGCTAGACTACGACTCCACTGAAGCCCTTCTTACCATTATTAAATAGGTTACACGCAAACATGAATCATACTTATCTAAATTTTAAAATACTATGTGTTTTCTATACATTTTTATATATATTATATTATTCTTTTATATCTATAGTTTTGTATCTATTAATGTTTTGTATAATGTAATTTAAATTTTAACGAAATAGGTATTGTAGCTGCGTCACGATAAATTAGTTTTAGGTACTTTTGTTTTTTGTAGTTAGGAATAACCTAAATTGTTTAAATCTTTATCGATGCACTTTAAGTGATACTTTTAGTTTAAACTATGGTAGATTTCCCGCGATACAGGTGTTACCTAGTGCGGGGATCATTGTAAATTTGTAATTGATACCGTGCAAATTTGTTGAATAAAATATTTTGTATTTTTGTATTTTGTATTTGTATATGTATTTAAGTATATTTTTTAAGAGTATTTTTGTTTTGTTTTGTATTTTATTTTTATTTATTTTTGTTTTACTATTATTATATTATATTATTTTATTATTATTATTTATACGAGACCGACATATTTATGTAGTAAAAGTAGTTAACATTGTATTTTATGCAATTTTAACATTATATTTACTTTTCAATATGTATACATAATATGCCTGGTAATTCAAGTGTGAATGTTCCATCTTATTTTATTTTTATTAAAAAGTCTTACCTCTGCTCTCTCATAACATGTATTTAAAATAGTGGATACCTGTAATTGGCTATTGATTGTTATTTAAGAAATTAATTATAAGATATACTATAAAAACGCTGTTGGTATCCTAAATAAATAAAATAAAATAAAATAGGGATGAAGAGCAAACGCTTAATACAATTGAACATCAATTGCATAGGCACGTTTCAGATTATGTAAACTGTGAGAAAGACACCCGGAACCTTAGAAAAACCTATATATATATGTAAATGGAAAAACCTCTTTTCTAAGTGATTGGGTGGCAGTGCGGCAAAATTTCTTTAATAATATTGTAGATGGTCACACGAATATCTGTTCCTGTTGTGGTCGTTTGTGGCACAAGGGTTCTCTTAGGGTCATGAGAAAGGATCAGCTGCCTAGAACGTTTTCAGAACAAAACTTAGATGACATATTTATAATCAACACTTCTGGTGATTGTAGTTCATTTTGCTACACTTGTCAAAAATATCTAAAAGAAGGTAAAATGCCCCGACTTGCCATGTACAATGGATTAACATACCCTGAAATTTCAGACGTGTTACAACAGCTTACTCCACTAGAAGAACGTATTGTATCACCACGACATATTTTTCTTAAAATTGTTATTTGAGGCCAAGGTCTCGGTTTTCAACATGGATTGGTAGGTAATGTTGTCAATGTTTCAGTCGATGTAAACACGATGGTATCGGCCTTACCTAGACGTATTTCTGATAGTCATGTAATAATTGTTGTTTTGAAGAGAAAAATGTGCTATAAACACGGCCGGCAAGAACGTATTCGGCCCGCAGTAGTAAGAGTAGCAGCTAAATATTTAGTTCAGACAGAATTATTTAAAGAACTAGGAATAACATATGACGATAACTGGACATACGACGACGAAATTGATTACAATGAAAACTGTTCAGATGACAATGAATGCACCTGTAAACTTTGTGAGCGACGAGATGAACCAATAAATCCCGGTAATGCAGAAACTGTACTCGATAATGAACATGATGTTGTCATAACAATGGCACCTGGCGAGGGCAAATACCCACTATCATTACTTTATGACGACTATCTTGAAGAATTAGCTTTCATTAAGGTTCATGGTGGAAGGAAAAGGAATTTTAAAATAAAACTGAGTTCCTCTGAGATAATGAAATCCAAAATAAGTCGACATGATAGAAGAGCGATGAGGCCAGACTATTTATTTACTTTTCCGAAAAAACAACAGATGGCCCAAATAAGCTGACACATAGCTAGCTATCTTCGAAAGAAAACAGTGAATGGCGCTCCTATTTTAGTTACCAACCTTCTCAATGATGATTATTTACAGAATCTCATTCAACACGACGATGGGTACTGAATTTTAATATTTTTTAAGGCGTGAGAAATTCTCCAGCCCACTGGGAAGACGAAAATAAAAAAAAAAACTGCTAGCAATAATGATTCGGCAGTTCGGCGTCCCCACAATATTTATGACAATATCAGCAGCTGAAACACAATGGCCTCATTTAATAAAACAGCTTAAAAACACAGTTGACAGCGAAGAAACATTGGTTCTGTACACGATGCTGTCGCGCTCTCAAAAGTGAGAAGACATCATAATCTCGCGGATTGCCATATGTTTTCCACTTGTTATGAAATTTAATTTTTTCATGAATAACTTTAATAAGGGCAGCGCTGTACCAAATTGGGTAACAAGTATTCGGTGTTGATATATGAATAAATAGTGAGAAGCACTCATAAATCTTCTCATAGAAAACATCGACAGCATCGTTCACAGTTCCTTTGCTGAGGAGATCTGACCAATTAACATTAGTCAAAAATTTATTAATTAGTGAATAATTGCCTTTGTTAATAATTGCCTTAACCATGATTCTGTAAGACAAATTATGTCATAATCGTTGGATAAAATGTTGTTAAAGATAGCCACGCTTTTAGTGCGAAGGCCCCTCACGTTCTGATAATAGACGCTTGGTGAAGATCCTTTTTTTAAATTAGCCATATCTTATAATAAAGAAAGTGAATAGTTTTGTATTGTTGTAGGCACTCAGATAAATATACAATATGATAGATAAAAATATATACATGTAAGCTATGTGTACATAAACATGTTTTAATAAAATAAATATGACAGAAATAAATACATAATAAATATGATTTTCTAAATATGAAATAAGTTTATGTTCCACCTTACCTGTTATACAGATACAAGGATTTGTAGGTAGAAATAACAGTAAACAAATTATGAGGCAGCTTAACGAAGCTACAATAACTGAATTTAGGTAAACAACACACTTACAACTAAACGTAAAGAGTCAGATTATTTTAAGTAGGTCTTCGGATGTTTTTATGAAAATTACTGGTGAAACGTCATCTTTCCTAACAAAAATCTTGCCGTCACGAACCCAGACGTATGAATATTTAAGGGCTTTAGAACTTTTTCTTGCCTGCAAGTATAATTGCTTGTTTGAAGGAATTAAGTGTTCGTTAATATATATCTGCTTACGTTCGCCAGCAATACCAATATCAGCAGTAGATAAGCCTTTTACCGCTCGCACACCGGACAGAATCGCGTCCCTCAGAGAACGAGTTTTGAGTTTCGCGATAATTGATTTAGGACGTCCTGCTACTTTGTTTCGTGATTGAACCCTCGTGGAAAATTCTATGTCAGACTGTGTCATGGTGACGTTGACAAATTCGGCAATCTTAACCACATACAAAGCCAAATCTTCCTTAGATTTTTCTGGAATTCCTGCGATTTCGATATTCTGAAGGCGGTCACGCTGAAGTTGCGAATTGAGATCATACTGAAGAGTCTTAATTTGATCTTTTAAGCTAACAATCTCTTCTGTATTCAATTTTGTATCAGTCTCGACATCGCAGGTACGTTGGGTAAGTTCTTCGTGCATGGTGGAGAGAAGAGACTGCTTTTTATCCATAACCTTCAGATCAGATTTTATAGAATCCAGATCTTCTTTGATTGCAGTGGTTATTTCGTCGCGCATGGATGAAATTTTTGTGTCAAAATTGATTTTGAATGCGTCCAGCTTCAAAGATATTTCACTTGAAAATTTTTGAAATAAGGCAGTCATATCTTCCGTATCAGGATTTTTTCGCTTCGGGTTGCGTTCAATATCAGAAAATGAATGCGTTCTTGGAATTTTACCAGAATCTTTAGAACGCAATAATAACAAAGAACAACTTGCAAGCGTGAGTATGAAGATAGGCTGCTTACGCACACTAACACCAGTCCGCGGAAGGCAGAAGCGCACGCGCGAAAGAGACAACAAGCGTGTTAAAGCGTGAAGGCACACTGACCGGCAATCAAATATAATTTTAGAAAAACTCGTTACACGTCTGCTCTCGAAGACTGCAATGAGCTATATACAGGATCTTCGCGTAATTCACGCCGTGCCACCGTATCACGAGCACGTTCATCCTGTCTGTATGCAGGATCCTCACGTAACTCACGACGTGCAACCGAGTCACGAGCACGCTCATCCTCTCTATAAACAGGGTCTTCGCGTAACTCACGTCGTGCAACCGTGTCTCTTGCACGTTCATTCTCTCTGTAAACAGAATCCTCACGTAAATCACGTCGTGCATCCGAGTCACGAGCACGTTCATCCTCTCTATATGCAGGATCCTCACGTAACTCACGTCGTGCAACAGTGTCTCTTGCACGTTCGTTCTCTCTGTAAACAGAATCCTCACGTAAATCACGTCGTGCATCCGAGTCACCAGCACGTTAATCGTCTCTATAAACAGGGTCCTTGCGTAACTCACGTCGTGCAACCGTGTCTCTTGCACGTTCATTCTTTCTGTAATCAGAATCCTCACGTAACTCGCGATGTGCAACTGAGTCACGAGCACGCTCATCTTCTCTATAAACAGAATCCTTACGTAACTCACGACGTGCAACTGAGTCACGAGCACGCTCATCCTCTCTATAAACAGAATCCTCACGTAACTCATGACGTGCAACTGAGTCACGAGCACGCTCATCCTCTCTATAAACAGAATCCTCACGTAACTCACGACGTGCAAATGAGTCACGAGCACGCTCATACATACATACATAACATCACGCATGGTTCCCGTCGGGGTAGGCAGAGACCACAGTTCTCCACCTGCTACGATCTTGACATACTTCCCTTGCTTCCTGAACCTTCATCAATCCTTTCATACATGCTCGTCGGTTTAGGGTACTTTTAACCTGGCCTTTATTCAGAACGTCCTGAATTTGGTCCTGGTACGTTCGCCGAGGCCTTCCCCTTCCAACGTTTCCATTCACTCTCGCCTTGTGGATCTCTTTCGTCAATCTTCCTTCATTCATCCTCTCTACATGACCAAACCATCTCAGCATCCCTTTCTCAATTTTAGTCACTACGTCTTCTTTTACGCCACAACGTTCTCTTATCACACTATTTTAAATCCTGTCACTCAATTTCACACCAATCATACTCCTCAACGCTCTCATTTCTACTGCATTAATTCTACTTTCATGCTTTTTCTGCCATACCCAGCTTTCACTGCCGTTCATCAGTGTTGGAACTAAAACGCCTCTATGAACAGCCAGACGAGCCTTGTGAGACACCTTCTGACTCTTCATAAAAGCATGCAGAGCACCATTCACCATGTTTTCAGCATTCACTCTTCTTTCGATATCACTTTCACTCTTTCACACTTTCACAGCACGCTCATCCTCTCTATAAACAAGGTTCTCGCGTAGCTCACGACGTGCAACTGAGTCACGAGCACGCTCATCCTCTCTATAAACAGGGTCCTCGCGTTACTCACGACGTGCAACTGAGTCACGAGCACGCTCATCCTCTCTATAAACAGGGTCCTCTCGTAACTCACGACGTGCAACTGAGTCACGAGCACGCTCGTCCTCTCTATAAACAGGGCCCTCGCGTAGCTCACGACGTGCAACTGAGTCACGAGCACGCTCATCCTCTCTATAAACAGAATCGTCACGTAACTCATGACGTGCAACTGAGTCACGAGCACGCTCATCTTCTCTATAAACAGAATCCTCACGTAACTCACGACGTGCAACTGAGTCACGAGCACGATCATCCTCTCTATAAACAGAATCCTTACGTAACTCACGACGTGCAACTGAGTCACGAGCACGCTCATCCTCTCTATAAACAGAATCCTCACGTAACTCACGACGTGCAACTGAGTCACGAGCACGCTCATCCTCTCTATAAACAGGGTCCTCGCGTTACTCACGACGTGCAACTGAGTCACGAGCACGCTCATCCTCTCTGTACACAGGGTCTTTGCGTAACACACGTCGAGCGGCTGTGTCCCGAGCACTTTCAGCCACCTTGCATACAGAGTCCTCGCGTAAAATACGTTTAACAGCTGCGTCACGAGACCGATCATTTTGAAGTGTTTTTTTAGACCTTTGCGATCTTTGTGATCTCTTTGAAATATTCTTTATTCTCTCCTGAGTTTTATATCATCTTTTTTTCTCGATAAGCGTTTTTGTTCCTTATTGTACTCTTTAAGGTCTTCTTGTGCTTTTCGTTTACGAGAATCAGATGAAAGTTTATTACAAATTTTATCTTTTTGAGTGAGCAGTAGAGTATCATCAGATTTAGGAGTATAGGTCATGGAGCACACGAACGACTCAGCTGATTTAGGTGTAAAAGTCATGGAGCAAATACTACGTTGTTGACTTGTAGTTGCCGACTGTGAGATCCCTCGCGGTGTTCTGGCGTATAAGGCGCGACAGCTTGCTTGTTTCCCTCAGAATCAATCTTTTTATATTTCAGATCTTGAACTGGGCAAGAATTTTCAGATTTTTTTGGGCGACAAAGGTTTATTACGTTTTGGTCGGCCAATTACCTTTGCCTTTTGTGTTACAACTTTGGAATATTCCCGCGAGTTTACAGTTACATTGTTCACATTATTTGTTGACTCTACTGGTGAACAAAAATCGTAATGTCCCGACGACAAATTACCGGAAAAAAGTAAACGCCTAATTGGGCGTCCTTCCCCACCCTCAAATTAAACCCCTTAGAATTCCTGTTTCACGCTCATACACCTTAAACCGTGCTGGCAACAAACATCCTGCTGCCTTAAGTTCAGCAGCACCGCCGTAACTGGAAGGTTGAACCATTGTACTTTTGTACTCCTGGCGTGAACTGAAAGGCTCTCTTTGGGCATTGCTTGTGTATAAATGAAACTCCTCCCAATTATTATAAACATGGTTAACTAATGTAGCTCTCAGAATTTGGGTTTGTTGAATATTACCATATATTGCAAAAGCTATAGAATGGAATAAACAACTGCTATCGGAGGGCATAGAAATTACGTTGCATGATATTTTGTTTCCATTGACGAATATATCAACTGTATGAGCCATGTTTTAATTAGGTACCACAGATAAGTAGGTAAGTTTTTAAATGCAAAAAATGAGAAATACCTACCTACCTTGTATTACGTTTTACCTTCAACGAATAGTCGCCAAAACTACAAGTACCTAGCTCTTACTTATTACAAATAAAATAGGTATGAAAGTAAAAAAACCTACGTACGATTAACGCTGTCAATTCAAGAGAAACTAATATTGGCAAGTTCAAGAAGTGAAACTCATATCACCTTCCTTAAATAGATTTATTATTTACCGAGACACAGTATAATATTAAAGCACAACCTTACACGCTAAGAGCTATCGACCGACTGCCTTGTCTGCCTTGCCCTTCACTTTACAATCATTATATCTCCCTACCATCGACATGTAGCCAACTTCACATGTAGCTAACTTCGCATCGTGCTCGCTGACATCCTATTGGCTGGACTCGGACGCTGCGCTACGAGCCAATGAGAAAGAGGAATGTAGTATTGTCCACAAAAACAAATTAAGTAACCATACTATTGACTGCCAACATATCCAAATACTTAACTAGTATTATAAACAACTATATTTAACCACACATATTCACTATAAGTTTAGAAAAAGCTAACACTAATTAGGTACGTACCTACCCATCAGAAAATTAAAAATACCTAGATAATTAATTACCTACCAAGGAAGGGCGAGATCGCCGCAAAATTAACAGACTCTAGGTAACAAACTAATTGTAGCTGTGTATTTAAGGAAAATACAAACAAAACAAAATTAACGAGAAATACCTAGCCGAAAATGCGAAGATGAAGCCTACAATTTTTCGAATTTCAGTACCCGTACGAACAGCACGCTGTCAATTCAAGAGAAACTAAGTACCAACTTACCAATTTAACCACCAAACAAATAAGAAACACAAAAAAATTGTTACTGTAATTTCAAAGAATAGGTAGGTATTATGTCCTATCGCCGCAAAATTAACAGAAACTAGGTAGGTGCTGTGCAGTTGCGGAATCCTAAAATATGTTTTTTGATATAAAAATCTATTTGGTTGGTGGATAGATAGCGGATAGAGAGCGGTTATGAAATGTCAGGGAGATTAGCCAAAAAATGAAAAGGTTAAATATGACAACGGCTTTAAAATGGAGGATATTCATGAAAAAAAGTGGTGATAAATTTTTTTCAGCAAATTTAAACCCAGGAAAATACCATTGATCGAAAGAATTTAACGCAAAACGATGTCCCATGACGACTTCCAGTCTGAAGAGCTGTTTTACTGGGAAACATGAAAAATTCTCTTCAGTTGAGATTATGCGGAGGTGCTCTGGTGTCATTGAGGACTTGGAAAACCAGTTCTGCGGAAACTAATAATTTCCTTTTCAGATTTCATAAAATAAATTCCTCATGTTATTTGTACGAGGATAAAGAAGATTGAGCTTCTGTAAGTTTTTCGCTTTATTATCATTCGCTCGCGATAGAAATTGTTGTGTTGTTACAAATGGATTTCAAAGGGTATTTAAAGAATAATTCTTTTGAAGGTGACAATAATCCTTGATAGTAGTTTCCTTCAAATGAATTAGGAAAGACACGCTGCTCCGTATAGGATATAAACTAGGTAGACCTCGTTCACGATTTGACCTGAATTGTTCTTTCAATATTTGAAAAGTGTATAAAATAGGGGTGTTCCAGTTTAATATTTCGTAAGTTATAAAAGTTTACTAAATTTGACTTGTTTAAATTATGTAATTAGTTGGAGTGCTTTTCTTTTATTCTTCATGAAATTTATAAATGACTTGGGTTTTTTTTTGTTTATTTAAATAATGGGAAATGTAGCTTAATAAAACTTATATTATTTCAAATTGTGATTTCTTAATTTTTATCGGGGAGGATCTGTCGTCATTATCGAACGTATAAAGACTAGCCGAGGATTTTTCACTACTTCCACAAATCAACGAACGAGTTCAGAAGAAATTTATACAGCGTGATACTTTAAGAAATGTATTATTTTCTTTTAATAACCTTTTTTGTAAACATTAATAACTCTGCGGTTTATTCGCGTGTACTCGTAGCTAGGCAGGGAAATGTTTATTTCTAAACAGGCTCTCAAGGTTTATAAAGATTCTACAACTGTGGAATAACAATAGATAAAGGATATATGCTCAAAAGCAAATTTATGTCAAAATGGAATGTAAACACAGAAGTATACTATGGTAAGACAAATTTATTTTACTTTTGTTCCTTTTTCACAGGACTGGATAGTACAATTCTTGGGGTAAATCATAAAGGCTTTATACAAAATTTACCTTGGATTCAACTGTGATTGTCTAAAATCAATTGTCGTCATGTGAAATTCATAACGGGTGTAATAAATAAGAGAAATAACCAGAATATCTTGGCTTTATTCAGCGTAAAATTCTACTACGTACTGACAGCATGACATCAATCAGATGTGATTCTCCCCCCCTTAAATCTCACATATAAAGTCCCTAAGGTACCCAGGTGGCTGTCTTGTCCTGGTCGACCTACGCAAAAGGGGTTGTTCCTGAGAAGGAGCCGTTGTTTCCAAAAGTGGGGGCTCGTCAATAACAGGGTCTTGTACAGGTGGCGATCCCTCGATAGTAGGCTGTTGCGCAGCTGGTGAGGCAGTCTCTGTTCGGTCAACGATTTCTGGAGGTAAGGGAGCTAAGTGCTTGTTTGATACAGTTGCTTCCCTCCCATCAGGTAACTTCACAAACGAGTAACTGGGATTAGATTGCACGAGCTCAATCTCTTCAACTAAAGGGTCGTACTTTGAACTACGAATATTCCTTTTCATCAGTACTGGGCCAGGTGTAAGTAACCAAGTAGATAAAGAAGTGCCATTAGAAGTGCCGTGTGGAGTCACGTTAGTCGCCGTGCATAGAAGAGATCTGATCGAATGTAAGGCCACAGGCAAAACTTGTTCCCAATTGTCTACAGGCAAGTTCTTGGAGCGTAGAGCTAGTTCAACTGACTTCCATAAAGTTCCGTTTAATCGTTCGACCTGCCCGTTTCCTTCAGGGTTGTACGGTGTTGATCGACTGCAAGCTACGCCAAGCGGAACCAAAAACTGCCGCAACTCTTCTGACATGAAAGAAGATCCACGATCAGAGCGGATATAAAGAGGTGTTCCAAATGTGAAAAAGAGGTCTTTTAAGCATTTAATTACAGTCTGAGAAGTCATATCTTTGCATGCATATGCGAAAGGAAAGCGGTTGTATTCATCGATTATTGTTAGTATGTATTTATTTTGCGTATTCGATGGAAGAGGCCCTTTAAAGTCCATGTTTAATCTTTCAAATGGCGCCACGGCTTTTATCAAACGTCCAGTGGCTTTGTGGAAACGGGGTTTTATTTCGGCGCATACACGACAAGAGGCCGTTAAGCTTTTGATTTCTTCTAACGTATATGGCAAATTCTTTGAACGAACCCAATGAGTCATGCGCGTAACACCAGGGTGGCAAAGTAGATTACGCAATTCACTCAGTTTGTTATTTTGTAAATGCGCACAAACCCTTGTCAGAGCGTCTGCCGCTGTATTTTCTTTACCGGGCCGGTATATAATGTTATATTTATAACAAGACAACTCCAAGCGCCACCTTTCAATTTCCTCGTTCTTGATCTTACTGGAGTGTCTTTGGTTAAACATGAAGGAGACTGACTGTTGGTCAGTTATCAATAAAAAAAGGCGTCCCAGGAGATAATGCCGCCATTTTCTTAACGATTCGACTATAGCCATAGCTTCTTTTTCTATTGAAGATTGTTGTCGTTCACAATTTGATAATGTTCGTGAAAAGAAGGCCACTGGGCGGCCAGCTTGAGACAGTGTGGCAGCGACGGCATTTTCTGAAGCATCTGTTTCAACAGTTAAAATTTCTCTTTCGTCTACAGCTGCTAAAGAAGCTTTTGATATGTCGGCTTTTAAGCAGTTGAAAGCAGATACAGCATCATTATTCAAAGGAAAGTTTTGCATACCAATAAGGGGTTTAATTTTTTCTGAAAAATGAGATACCCACTTTGCATAATGAGCAAATAGGCCAAGCACTCTCTTGAGGCCTGCAGTATCATTTGGGACCGGCAGATCTAATAATGGTTGCAAACGTTCACTGTCCGGTCTAATAGTGTTATTTTTAATAGTATAGCCTAGAAGACTTATAGAATTAGTACTAAATTTGCATTTGCTTTCATGCTAAAACACACACACACACACGATCCCACTGACACTCATACACACACCCACATATACATACACACATTATTACTAACACATAATGTTTTAATATATATGTATTTTTATTTATTTATTTATTTATTTTTATTCTCATCCTATTGTTTTCAATAACCTTTACCTGGTACGTACAATGGACATACTGGTCTCACTAACTGGACACTGTCCCCTAAGATACAGGCTATGCTTAGCTTAGTTTAGGTGGCAGAGTTTTACTATTTGCAAATGTATAAATTCATTTATTGTGCTTTTGTTGAAAAACAAGTGTAGAATGAATAAAAAAAAATTTTTTTATTTTTTTTTTATTTAAAGTAAGCTTATACTTTTGTACTCGTACAGCATCTTGGAATCTTTTGAGGTTATCATCATGTTCTTTCTTTGTTTTTCCACATACAGTTACATCATCCAAGTAAGCATATGTTCCATTAAGATTTTCGGTGTCGATTATGTATTGCAGGGTTCTTTGAAATGCGGCTACGCCGTTTGTTACTCCAAATGGTATACGTGTAAACTGATAGAGATTACCACATGCTTCGAATGCGGTGTAAACTTTTTCTTTAGGCAAAATTGGAACTTGTAGATATGCAGATTTTAGATCAATTTGACTAAAGTGATTATGTTTAGCTACTTGTGAGACAATGCTTTCGATATTTGGTAGCGGGTAGGCGTCAAGCTCAGTGAATTGGTTTATAGTCCTTGAATAATCGATAACGAGACGTTTGCGGTGATGTCCACCACCAGCCACTAGAACTTGAGCGCGCCAAAGAGAAATACTAGGTTATATTACGCCATCTTCTAAAAGCTTTTCTATTTCTTGCTTTATAAATTCGAGGTCCTCTTCCGTGTGACGTTTAGATTTAATTGCAATAGGTTTGACTTCAGGACTAAGATTTGTGAACACAGAAGCTGGTGGGACTGAGGCTTGCATTACGTTACAGATTTTCAAACTCTCTCTATAACCACCAAATTGAAGTTCAACTGAGTGGTGGTCTTTCAAAATATCATGGCCTATAATCACATCTGCGCATAAATTGTTTACGACAAGCAGCGGCCGTTGTGTATAAACATGGTTGTTTAGTTGTAATGTGGCGAAACACACTCCTTCTACATGTGTTGTAGTGGTAGTCGATGCTAAAGTGACAGTCTGATAGCATGGGCGTCTTTTGATATTTAATATTTGAACAACATTCTTGTCTATAAAAGTAACTGAGCTTCCCGTATCAATAAGGGCGTCGGCTCTAAAGTTGTTTATTGTAATTGGAATAGTAGCCTTATAAAGAGTAGAGGGTGAAGCTGCTGAAATGGCTGCGACTTCGGCATTACTAGAAATGATATTTATCGTTTGAGCGGGTTTGCTTCTACATACGTTAGCAAAGTGCCCTTTCTTGGAGCAGATTTGACAGAAAGAATTATATGCAGGGCATTTTACTCTTTGATGAATTGCTCCCCCACAAAAGAACCAGCTGCGTCCTCTTGGGAATGTGCGACTATTTCGATTAGTAGCGGCTAGATTTTCATTAAAAGAAACCGCGCTATCTGTTTCATGTCTAGTCGGAGTCGATGTAGGTTCACCAGAACAGCTAGGCTGAATGCAGTTTGGTGGCAAAGGTTCAGATAACGCGTTTAATCTTATGGTAGGGTCAGTATTCCGCTGTGTATAATCCTTACCATTTTTCTCGGCTGTTTCTAATGATATTACTTGATTAAGTGCTTCGTCAAGAGATAGTGATAGATTTTCTAATAGTCTTTGGCGTATTTTATTAGAGCATATACCAGCAATTTATGTATTCATTTTGGTATTGTTCTGCGCTGACACTTTTGAAACCACATTCTTGCGCCAATAGTTTTAAAGCTCTAACATAATCGGCGATCGTTTCACTGGGTTGTTGGAGTCTTGTAGAGAGTGAGTGGCGAGCGTGAATCTCATTTTTAGGTTTGATGTATAAGGCTTCAATAGTTTTTATAGCTTCTTCATAACTGTCTGCGTCTGATATAAATAAATTTTATTTTATTTTATTTTATTTTATTTTATTTAAGGACCGCCATTAGCAAATTACATTGACACTTATATTAACAACTTACTTCTAAAAACATAATTGAATGCACTGCTTGTTAAGGCAGCCACAACATGCTTAAATTTATTACATTGCAACAAACAAATAGAAATAAAAAATAATATAAAAAACAGAAGTAACTAATTCTAAATGTGCAGGAAAAAGTTAACTAACAGACTGCTGTTCCCTTGCAGCGAGCAAAACTTTATTTCTGAAGCAGTTATATGAATCCTTGAAGATGTCGATGGTACCTCCAAGGGCATTGTAGCTACGGCTTAGCCTAGAAACAGCTGAAGACCGTTTGAGATTGGTTCGAGAGAATGGTAATTTAAATAAACCTACCGGTTGGCGAGGAATACGGGGTGGAACGTAGATTTGAAAGCTTTCTAGGAGTTGTGGGTTATCTACTCTGTTATTGAAAAGTTTATACAGAAAAGTTAAGTCTATCAATCGTCGTCGGGTATTTAGATTGTCTATTTTATAGTAATCTAGTCTTTTTTCATATGAGTTGAGTTGTCGTTTTATGAGATTCCGTGAAACGAGATGTCTTAGAAACCTCTTCTGTATGCGTTCAATA
This sequence comes from Athrips mouffetella, assembly GCA_947532105.1. Classification (NCBI taxonomy): domain Eukaryota; kingdom Metazoa; phylum Arthropoda; class Insecta; order Lepidoptera; family Gelechiidae; genus Athrips; species Athrips mouffetella. Next base: position 26,995,030 of record OX383974.1, on the reverse strand, counting down.
CGGAGCTGATGAATATTGTAACCGGGTGTCCATACCATACAACAGTATTCGAGGTTGCTTCTAACGTAAGCATTGTAAATAATGATTTTGGTAAAAGACCTTTTGAAAACTTTGCCATTTCTTATAACAAAACCTAACATTTTACTGGCTTTTGAAATTATATTATCTAAGTGCGGCAGGAAAGTCAGTTTACTATCAAAATGGATGCCCAAGTCCCTAATCTGAGTAACTTCTTGAAGAGTAGTTCCATTGATATCATAACGTGAGGCAAATATTGTTCTATTCCTTGTAAATTTTATATGATAACACTTTTGTGTATTTAATGACATATTGTTTTCAGCACACCAGGAGGAAAGAGAATTTATGTCTTGTTGGAGAAGTATGTTATCATTACTGCTTTTGATAACCCGGGATAATTTTAGATCGTCAGCAAAAAGAAATATTTGGCTATAATTAATTTGTTTTGTAATATCATTAATAAATAAATTGAACAGCCAGGGACCCAGATGAGACCCTTGGGGCACTCCTGAAGTTGCTATATATTCATTTGATTTAAACCCTTTAACAACGACATGCTGTGATCTATCCGTTAAGTATGAAATAAACCATTCAAGAAGTGGGCCACCTACACCACACGAAGATAGTTTCATGGCCAGTCTAGTGTGGCAAACCTTGTCAAATGCCTTTGAAAAGTCCGTATAAATAACGTCTACGTGATGACCAGCGTCGACTGCTTCCACAAGATGATTATGATAATTAATTAGATTAGTGTTAGTAGATCTGGACCTGACAAAACCATGTTGAAAGTCTGTTAAAGACTGCTTAAAAAAATACTGCAAATGTGGGTATAGAAGCGATTCAAATACTTTGGCAAAAACTGATAGTATAGAAATTGGTCGGTAATTGGAGACTGAACCCGCATCACCTGATTTGTAAATGGGTACAACTTTAGCGCTCTTCCAAAACTGGGGAAAGTTTCCAGTTCTTAAGGACGTATTGTAAATTAAATACAAAGGCACACTAAGAGTTAAATAGAGAGTAGGTGACAAATAGTTGACTAGAAGCTTAAGTTTTATAGAACTAGGCGCATCTAGTGCTAGTTCTTCAGATATAAAGTTGGTAAACGTATACCTCCAATGTTTCCACTTCAAATCCGCGGAGGTAATCCCTGGTTCTTCTTCGAACCGATCCGGGCGAAGATAACGAGAAACATTTATTGTCGAAGTACGTTTTGTGATTGGAAGTTTGATAGTTTTTCCGGTTTCTTTTTCGTCTTGCATTTTAAAGCATATTTTTACGATACTTTTTAGGGTTCCGATACCAAAATGGTAAAAAAAAGGAACCCTTATGGTGCCGCTCTGTCTGTCTGTCTGTCTGTCTGTCTGTCCGTCTGTCTGTCACACCTCTATATCTCAGCAACCACTTATGCTATCAACCTGAAATTTGGAATAGTTTTAGAATATAGTTGCCCAACTTAATTGCACAAGAAAAAATTTTGAAAAAAGTATGATTATTAATATAAAGGGGGCCAAAATAGGGGGGGGCAAATTTCAAATTGTCGCTACTAGGTCGAGTGGGGTATCATATGAAAGGGCTTTACTTGTACATTTTAAAATATATTTTTGTATTTTTTTAAATTTCTTAGTTTTAAAGTTATGATGAAAAATGTCAAGAAAAATACCATTCCCCCCCCCCTTATCTCCGAAGTTTGAGTAAGGAAAAATCTGAATTAATTACAGTTGACAGAAGTTTATATAAACTTTACAGCAAAAATAAAACGATCTTTCTAAGTTGCACAGTTTTTCAGAAATCTGCAAAAAACCTTTACAAACAAATTTAGTTTTGCGGTCCTGAAAATGGACTTTATTGCTTCCAAAAATACTATAGGTATATCGGAACCCTCGGCGCGCGAGTCCGACTCGCACTTGACCGGTTTTTTAGCATAAATACGCTGAATAAATTGTAATAAATAAGAGAAATAACCAGAATATCTTGGCTTTATTCAGCGTAAAATTCTACTACGTACTGACAACATGACATCAATCACATGTCAACGGGTTTTATTTTCGATATAAGCATAGCCTCCTCTTTTAATATGTTCTGAAAGGCTTAGAGTTCTTGATTCTTTGACTTTAAACGATTTGAATATATAAAAAGAAAGTTGCTTTTTCGAAATATTGTTAGATAAATGAAATCTTTTTTAATCAATCAAGTGTGAGAAAAAGAATAAACCTATCAGTCAACAGCTACGTCATTTGTATTTGGATTTACTCACAGCTAGTCGCTACTTTTGAAATTTGTATTTTTTTGTAATCATTTAATAAAAAATAAATCAAAACCAAATCTAAATGGAACTAAATATTTAAAGAAATAATAATTAATTTTTTTGAAAATAATATGAAACTTGGCCCTAAATCTAAAAATTCCAGTGTTTCTAACAAAACAATATACTATGTAATTTTTTTTGAAATTTAGAATATTTAAACAAACGACAAAGATTGTTATGCCAGATCGGACATCACTGGTATAAAATTTTGATTGTGAACCAGAGTGGAAAAGTGGTAAGAATAATTATTAAATCATTTCTCTAGGGAATTTTAAATTATATTTGTGTTTGTTGGTTTATTTGGAATTCTATAATCTCACTTTTCCTATATTCCAAGGTTTAAATATGTTAAAGAAAGTTATCCGTTTTAAACTAAATAGAGCTGAAAGATCCTTACATAATTCTAATTTTGGGCTAAGGCAAGTACTAAAATAACATTGCTAGAAAATAACTTCTTTCAGTTTAATTCAGTTTCAACTGTATTAATATTATATTTTTCTTACTACAATTTCTGAACTAAACATATTCTAATAAATATTCTTAAAAAGAGGTGCAATCATTCCATTTTACCACAATAATCTCTCTTCCTTTTGTGTAGGGACATTCTGATTTATTCTAGTGTCATAAAATTGTTTATGAGGAATGAATTAGTAATGTCCTGAATCAATAGGAAGAATATTCTTGATGGAGGCATTATATTCGTTCGTAGGCTACTTCTTGTAAGGTGTGTTGTCGAAGTTCGCCCGCAAGGCTGCGACGGCTGTACGGCACGCCGTCCTTGGGGGACCTCCGAACTATATGTGTGTTATCCCAAAGTAGTTAGATAATTTAAATAATCTTCATTGAATCATACAGGAATCTAAACCTTTTAAGATTCTCTTTTCATTTCCTTGATAAAACTTACTTCATATTTTATCACGCCTAGATTTATACTTCTGACTCAGTGTAAAATCACCTTTAATTATTTTACTAAAGTGGGCTCTTGAAATAAAATGGAACGGAAATTATAACGTTTAGTTTCCTTTCATTGTATGTGCCGAATATTTAAGTATATACAATAATCTCTTTTTAGGGTTCCGATACCAAAATGGTAAAAAAAGGAACCCTTATGGTGCGACTTTGTCTGTCTGTCACACCTGTTTATCTCATCAAACACTCATGCTATCGACTTGAAATTTGGAATAGTTATAGAATGTGGTTGCCCAAATTAAATGCATATTAAAGAATTAAAAAATAATTAGGATTATGAATGTAAAGGGGTCCCAAATAGGGGGGGCGAATTTTCAAATTGTGGTAACTAGGTTGAGTGGGGTATCAAATGAAAGGGCTTTACTTGTACATTCTAAAATATATTTTTGTATATTTTTTCAACTCTTAGTTTTGAAGTTATGATGAAAAATGTAAAAAAATACCGTTCCCCCCCTTATCTCCGAAGTTTGTGAAAGGAAAAATCTGAATTAATTACAGTCGATAGAAGTTTATGTAAATATTACAGCAAAAATAAAAAGATCGTTCTAAGTTGCACAGTTTTTTAGTAATTTGCAAAAAACCTATACAAACAAATTTAGTTTTGCGGTCCTAAAAATTGGACTTTATTGCTTCCAAAAATACTAAAGGTATATCGGAGGCCAACTCGCACTTGACCGGTTTTTTTATACTTCTTTTGAGGCCTCTTTTAAATGAACATCGAGTTTTAGCTAATGTTGTTTACGCTAAATTCTCCCAGCTTTCTTGATTTTGAATACTCGATGCTTTTGTTTTCCCTTAAGGTGATCTGTGACGGCCAGCTTAGCCCCGAACGCAACTAGATGGAGCCACTGCTGCAAATATAAGGTTTTATTTTTTAATGCAATAAGTACCAACTATATATGTGCAAAAAGTTGATTCGCGTAAATTTCATCGTGCAACTTCAACGCCTAACAACAATTTCGATAAGAAAAATAACTCCATATGTCCACTAAAGTCAATTACTCTCGTCAGTCCGTGTATCACTTACACATGCACACAAAGCACAACCGTACAGTTTTGACCGCACACCCACAATCGTAACATAGAACCAAAAATTGCTAACAAAAATAGTACTTTCAGTACATTAACTGTATTTTTGTATTAATTAGCGAAAAATTTAACTAAAAATAGCAGTAGTCGATCATTTTTCAACAGAATTGTATGTCCCGCGTAAGAATGCAAGTCATTTGAATTTTTGTATGGAAAACGGATCACCTTAAGATCTTAAATCATAAATATTTGACCCAACCTAGCTTAGATACTAATATCCCGTATCTTCTCGGTTTTGGTCATCATTCTTCACTTTTATTTAAGGATTACCTTCAGAAATCTTTTTGTCATACTTACTTTTATATATTCTTCTTCGAAATATGCTGGGTAATCCCATTATAGTTTAGATTCAATTCATTTCTATATGTGTTTAGACTGGGGTTACTCTACATAATCCTTGTCCCGCGTGGGTTGGTAACGGCACAGAGACTTAGCTACACATCACAAGCGCGAGCTATGAAGGATAAACGGAGACCTTGTTGGTGCAATAAAGTCACTCAGTGACTGGGGGAAGGGAAATTGCCCTTCAAACTCTTTTTATCTCTCGTTTTAAAACCGTTATTGATCTAGGCTGGCCATGCAAGCATTAATACTATACCCGTATCTAGTACAGACTCCACACCTGGATGTGTGGGGCTGGCTAATTATTTTCAGTTTAACTTATATCAAAACATGCTTAGGGATTTGATGATGCCGATCACTGTCTGCCCGGAGGGAGTACAGGAAGAGCTCATTTTGTAGGAGTGCCTTGTTTCCCAAAGGAAGACCGTATGATTCGTGTGCCTGGCGGGCTCGAGATCTACTCTGGTATGGGTTGCTATAGCAATAGTTCAATACCCTATAAACCCTGGACGAGTCAGTGATGTTCCTTCAATGTGGGCCACGCGGAAGTCGGGTTAGCAGAACGCGGGGCATGAACATACCGGGGGGAGACATCATCACCGTCTGGGTTGTACTGTGGTTAGTTAGTTCCACTCTCCACATACACTAACCCCAGTCTTTACTGTAGTTTAAGTAGTTCAATGGGATATCCTGCTTCGCGAGGATGATCAGAATCCTGACGATCCAGTTGGATTGTTAGGGTAGTTACCGTCATATCACCGTGCGCTGGGTGGTGTTATGCCTCGGACCTAAGACTCAGGGTAGAGGAGCCTAGGACGAGCTGTTTGGGGCGATGGAGGGGCTCCAAACTTGGGGATTATCCCCACATTTTTTTTTTATTATTTAATTTTTCTAACAGAGATCCCTATTCAGAAACTCAATGGTCATTACACAAATCAAAACTTGAAACTATATTACAAATAACTCATGATACAAATGGATAGAATGGAATCATATTGGAAAGCACGATCATTAATAAATTTCCATCAAGATATTAATTAACTAAATATTAATAAATTATTAGACTTGTAAAGATAATATTTTTTAGAATAAACAATAAATCTACCAAAAGTATTTTTCATTCATTAGTCAACCTCTCCACCAAGTAGGATCTGGAACTACAATTTAATATTATATTATTAAATGAAAACAACAATTGGGTTAAAACTAACATAATTTTATAAGAATTATGTTACTAGACGAAATAATTGGCCAAAAGTTAAAAGTATCTGACTTGAGGATTCTAAATGAAGGATTCACAGATAAGTACAGTACCAAATCTACTTTAAAGAAAATACAAACAAATCGAAATTTCGAGAAATCCTACCTAGCCGAAAATGCGAAAATGAAGGCTGCAATTTCACAGGTGCGAACAGCTGGACTTGCGCAGGGTAAGTCTCGTTTTTCTTTCATTTAAAATTACCCCGAATTTGACGGGAAAATATCCCATTCCTACGGAAAACCGGTTACATTACAGCATAAAATAAGAAATCCACACGAGCGAAGCCGCGGGCAACAGATAGATAGATAAAGACTTTATTGCACACAATTACAGCCAAAAAAACAAAGTCACAAAATAAACTTAACTAAATGTGGGCAAAGGCGGCCTTATCGCTGGAAGCGAACAGCTAGTAAGGGTATACATTTTGTATGAAACTCAAATTCTTTCGAAGTGAGATGCATTAAATTTATGATTTTGGGTTATGAGTTAAAGTAACATCAAGTAGACTGCCAGCGGTTTTGGGACCTCATCCCCTAGGGGGGTGAAAATAATAATGAAAGAGTTGAAAAATTTTAAGAAAATCCGATTGTTTTGAAGTGAGATGTATGAAAATTTTGATTTAGGGTTAAAGTAACAATAATGTATAAATAGATAGGTAGATAGGATTCTTCGCGGACGAAGTCGCGGGCAACAGCTAGTAGAGTAGATAAGTGTAGATTGTGTGTAACACTCACTGGTGGATTAAAATGAGTATCCATTCCAAACACGTATCCTGTCTGCACTAGTGGCGGGTGCTCCATGATAGTCACCGGCTGAAAGTGGCTGTCACCTGGTGGGAGGCTCGCAGTGAGAGTGAGAACCACTAATCCGTTGTCTGTGGGATAGTAAAACTCAGCCTGGCAGGGGTGGTACGTTATCTTGATGATCTGCCACACACGGTTCTAAATAAAAACAAATCACATCACAGTTTGTAATACAAAGCGATGACATACCGGCTACCAAAATAGCTTCTAGGTCTCTTCCAGGTTTCAGGTGGTTGTAGCGTAAATCTAGTTCATTTTATAGTATATATTCTTTATTGCACAAATTCACATACAGAAAGTTATATACAAAAGGACATTTACAAAGGCGGGCTTATCTCTAAAAGAGATTTCTTCCAGCCGACCCATGGTAGTGAGAGAGAGTGTTCATTAGCGGGACTCAGTAGTGCATTATTAAAATCCACAAAAACCAGATGTAATAATATAAAATAAATAAATTTGAAGAAAAACGACGATAACCACAATTAAGACTTTATTATACGTTCTGTACAGTGTAATAAAATGTTACTTCATATATTATGTAAAATAATTAAACTGGCAGTAGTTCTTGTTAGACAAGTTCACAGTTTGAAGTTTGTAGCCGAACTGAGCTCCTCGCTCCCGTTTCTCGTCTAACTGAATATTCTAAATCCCCTCCCACTTCCCCTTCCTGCAGAAGTCGTCCACCGACAGGAAGTACGTCATCAGTGCATTAAGAATACGTGAAAATAACCATTTAATCAAAGAAAATTGTAAGGGTAGCGACCCTTTACATTTATTGCTTGTAGTGCGCGACGGTAACCGAGACTACAAGCAGCCTTGGAGGGTTGTATGTGGATTTGAATGTTGAAAAATGTTCGAAAATAATATTAAAAAGTTTATTGTAAAAAATTATCAAAATTATAGAAAATTATATAAAATATTAAAATACGTTGTAAATGTTGAGGCTACTAATCGAGACTGTCCTAGATTTTTGGTTGAGTCCGGCGGCCGGCGCGGCGCCGTAAATTCAGCAAAAATGGTAAAATTTAGGTTACACGAGCGACTGCGCCGCCCGCCTAGACTTTGCCCTACAGAAATGTACGGTGATCGTACATGGTGCCAGGACAAAGAAAACTAACTAACTTATCTAAGCAAATTATAAAATAACTGACACCAAGATGAAATTGTATAAAATTAACCATTACTAACTACCCATAAAGTACTTATCAAAGCAATTATCCATTAAGCTTGAATTGCATATTTAATTAAACATTGTAGAAAGTAGGACGTGGTCGGTGTGAATGAAACGACGCTAGGTACAATCAAGTTTATATTGTACGAAAATTACGCGACTACAACAGATACGTAAGCGAGCGTTACTAATAGTAGTTTTCAAACCGCGTCCCAATAGCCTGGAAGCGCGGTCTTGCCACTAGTATTAGTACTGCGATTACTTGATTTTCAAACGTCCCGTCCTAATAGCTTAGAAGCGGTCGTCTTACCACCAAGTATCCCTAGCAAGAGGATTACAAATAAAAATTGGTCAGAGACCTTATTAAATGTCGTGAACACAATGCTAGTGTGTTTCAGAAACACACTAGCGTCATCTAGATAATGACGGGGGTGGTACAAAACCTTCGGTTGCTTGACCTAACCAATGTCCGTAGACACATCGATAGCGCGTTGTAGGAACCCAGTGGTGCCATCTAGTGAGGGTTTCGGGGACGATGGGTTCCAAATAAGTGGCGCGTTACAGTCTCCCCCTCTGCCTACGCAGTCGACCCGACAAGTAAGGCAGTCTTACTGCTTGTTGCCTAGTGGATTTTCCACGAGGTCGGTCGGTTAACAGACGGCTCGTATTTCCCACTGGATGCTCTTGTTCGCCCTCCCCCTGGACGAGAACCGCACCTCCTCCTCAGAAAAAATCCTCCAAAGTCTCGACTTCTAGGGACGCGATTTCCGTTTCTGGAAACAGGTCGGACTCGACGGCAGTCTGTTCATAATCCTTAAGACTGTTCAGGGCATCTTGATACAACGCGTCCATAACGGGAGAGTAGCCGTCGAACAGCTGGGTGCAGCGTTTCTTATGAGGCGGAGTGGAGACGTCGATTGGGATCAGTGGTTTGTAGGGCCGATCATATCCACACTGGGTTTTGCTGCCTTCGGGTGCAGAGGGTAGGGTGCTGATTTCTACTCTGACCGGCGACAGCTGCACATCCTTTTCAAATGTGACAAAACTCTCTTCGTATAATTCGTATTGAACAGTGGGGTTGTCGAGAAAGTGGTATGTCAACTGTGGTAGAGAGAGTCCAACGAGAGCGTCTTGTATAAAACTAACGCCAAGCAGGGTACGAGCATTACGGTATTCGGGCAAAATCATGAACTTGGTATGGACGACACGGTCATGGAACTTGATAAGAACTGTTGTGACCAAGACTATCTGTTTCTTCCGCACACCGTCAGCAAATGTTAGGCCCACATCAACTTCTCTGAATTTGTAACCCTTGCTTTTCAGGAGACAATAAACTTCATACGAGGCAACGTTAGTCTTCGCGCAAGTGTCAACATAGGCTACAGTTGATACACCTTCCACGTCAATGAAAACAACTGGTCTGTCCCGGGCGTCAATTTGAGCGTCAGCATCAAGCGAGCTGATCGCCGTATGCTGGTTGATTGAGGGGCGCGCTTTATTTTGATGGCATGTCGGGCAATTGGTACGCACGACGCCTGGAGTTCCACATCCGTAACAGCTAACCTTCGGAATGGACGGAGACGGAGCTTGTGTAGCTTCGGAGTGACGGGTAGCTTGTGTATCTTGAGGGCGCGGCTTATTGGCTCTAGCATCATCCATTTGCTTCTTCTTACAATTCTCAAACACGTGTCCGACATTACGGCAGTAGTTGCACCTTTTCCGTCCCATGGGTGCCCGATGACCTTCAATGCGTGTTGGTCCGCCTACAGGATCGTTCCGTTTCTCACGTAAAACATGCTCGACTGCTGCTGCGGTTTTCAATAAATCGTCAAAGGTCGCAATGCTTGTTCTGGGAATCTTGTCTCTGATTTCAAGTCTCAATAAACCATAGACTAGGTTGAGTTGTTGCGTCTCGTTAAATTTCTCGGATTCCGGAAATTGCGCAAACAAGTGCCTTTTCTGGCGCACAAATTGCTCAGTTGTGGTCTCTGGTCCTTGCTTTTCTTGTGTGATCTCTAAGCAAATCATATACGATTCCTTTTTAGGGGCGAAACTATCCCGCAACATCTTCTCGAAAGCGGCCCACGAGGTCACCTCTTTGTAAATACCCTGCCACCATATTCCTGCTTCATCTTTAAGCAACAGGGGCAGTTCTTCTAAGGCAGTCTTGTCACTCATCTTCTCTTTTCGCTTAAATATATTTACTGCGGTCAGGAAGGCTTCCACCGCTTCTGACGACTTTCGACCATCATAGTTGTAGTTGCACGTCGTAAAGGAGCCACTGGATGACGTTGACGTTTCCGGAGGAGTTAGCTTAGCAAGGATCGCATTAAATTGGTCTTCAGATAGCGCAAACATCTTCTTCTCTGTTGCCATCGTTTTCTTGGCGGGAAGTGAGGTTATTCGTCCAGAGCGTGTTACGTAATGATAAAATTTTGGGATAAGACTTTCGTAAAAGGTCTCTTCTCCTTCTTCGATGTTGCTGTCGCTATATTCGTCGCTAGACTCGTCGCTCATTAGCGACGTTCAGGAAACCGGCCACGCAGTGTAGGGTCTCTTGAAGTAACGGTTCTTCAAGGCCACGAGTTGAGCGCCAATGTAGCAAGTAGGACGTGGTCGGTGTGAATGAAACGACGCTAGGTACAATCAAGTTTATATTGTACGAAAATTACGCGACTACAACAGATACGTAAGCGAGCGTTACTAATAGTAGTTTTCAAACCGCGTCCCAATAGCCTGGAAGCGCGGTCTTGCCACTAGTATTAGTACTGCGATTACTTGATTTTCAAACGTCCCGTCCTAATAGCTTAGAAGCGGTCGTCTTACCACCAAGTATCCCTAGCAAGAGGATTACAAATAAAAATTGGTCAGAGACCTTATTAAATGTCGTGAACACAATGCTAGTGTGTTTCAGAAACACACTAGCGTCATCTAGATAATGACGGGGGTGGTACAAAACCTTCGGTTGCTTGACCTAACCAATGTCCGTAGACACATCGATAGCGCGTTGTAGGAACCCAGTGGTGCCATCTAGTGAGGGTTTCGGGGACGATGGGTTCCAAATAAGTGGCGCGTTACAACATAAATTTAAATTGATTTAAAAATTAAAGTTAACTAATAAACTTAAATGTTAAATTTAGGTTCACTTGTTGTAGTTGAGTGTTCTTTTTGGCTTTGCTGGACCTACAACTTCATTGTCCTTTTTGACATTTTCCATTGGCCTCATTGGTATCTCTACCGTATAACCTTGTCTGTAACTCTGACTATTCTCAGTCTGTTGTTGTTGTCGTTGTGCCTGTTGTTCTTTTCGTGCGCACAACTTGTAAGCAATTCCTCCAACTGCTATGAGACATATTACTATCAAAGCTGTGTAGGATACCACATACTGATGTATGTCATCTGTAGATAAACTTCGAGGTAGAGAACTGTTTATCTTAAGTTGTTTAATCTGTTCAGACATTTCCTTATATGTTTGAGAGTGATCCTCTGTTATTAATTCTAAATGGTTTGGTCCAGTTAGCCTAGTTAGGTTGTTAATATCATTCATAATAATCGCCGATAGGGTCGGTTCGATAAATAGTTTGCTCTGATAGATAGTGTCTGTTTGTAAAATTGTCTCATCTCGTTTAATCGTGCATCCTTGACCATCCACTGTAATTATACCCGTCTTTGTGACGTCTCGAGATGTCATGGTATCGTCACATATTATACGTAATGGGCACTCGTCACAGCAAATGTAAATCCATGTATTTCTTCGGTGTAACCCGATCCAGTCGTTAGCGCAATTCTGTGCGTTATAGTCACAAGTTTTTGAGTTATTATTTTTCATCAAAAATGTTAATTCACATGGTAAATTATTTTGTCGCATACTGTGTATCGGATTATTGAATGTACATACGTGTCTGTTATTTTGCAATATCACACATGATTGTAAATCGCTTCTTTCTATCTTCATGTAAATATCTTTGAGCATGTTCATGGCGATATAAGATGATGTAGGTTTTACTGTGATAATTTTCTCATTTGAAAATATTGGTAAAGGAATAATTTTATAAAGTTTATACAAATTATCATGAACAAGTGGTAAATTTACTTCCATTATGAAATAGTTGGACGTCACTCGAGCCTTAACGTGAAGTAATTTATAAACATCCGACAATTCATTGTGGATATCTTCCATGGGCAAGGAGAGCTGTTTCGGCAGCCTAGCCGCTATGAAACTGAGTTGTTGCAGAAGTTGCTCTTGTGATAAAATTGTGCTATCAATGTGTCCTCGGTAAATGTTGTTTAGAGTGCTGGTAATGCTTTCTTGGATTTTGTGTATTTTTCCTATAATTATGCTAGTAGATAGGGACACGGAGTTAAAGTAGGTCATCATTACGTCCTCCTTTGTTTTGTTTTGTAATTGCATAATGTGTTCGTCAGCCTCTTTTATATGTTGTTGAATTAAGCTAAATTGTGTATTCATGGAGTCCTCGTTTCTCTTCAGAATATTGTTTTGTGATTCAATAATGAGGGTTTGGTTTTTAATTAAATTTAGCAGGTAACCTTCGTTTATATTCACGCTCTCTATGTCTTTTTTGTATTGCTCGGCAAAGCGTTCGTCAAGTACACCAAACAGAGAGTTTGCAAGCTGTCCTACTGCATTTATTAAACCTCTTTTCCTTCTGAGATGTAAAGATTGTTGAGAATGTAATAAATAATTGTTGTGCTGTATGTCCTCTACTTCTTGTGTCAATTCCGTTACAATGCTTCGGCAAACTCTTTGATACACAAATTTATTACATATCCCGTCTATATGGTTTACATATCCATTAATGCTGTTTATGCCTTGCCAGTAAGTTGTTAGGTTATAATAGGTTAAAATTTTCCAGCTGTCGTGAATATTCTGTATAGTGCCTATTTCGTCGTAATAAATTTGCCTTTCCTTCTCAAATGGTGAAATGTTCACTTGTTGTTGATTAGACGCTGTGACAATGCTCATAAAACTCAGAAATAGGCATAAGTATTGTTGCATTGTTCTGTTTGTACTTCCCGATCTTTTTTGTGGCCTCTTTTCCTTTTCTGTTTGTTCATCTGTCTTTTGTTCCACAGGTACCTTGATAAGTTTGGTTATTGGTCGTTTCATTATCCCTCTCTGCGTCTTTAGTGTTACAACTCGCACCAACTCATCTCGTCCTGGGTGTGTATCTACTACGCGCGCCAGGGCCCACTGTGATGGCGCCGTGTTATCTTCCTTTACTATGACTACGTCACCTTCTGTCAGGTTTTCTGTTTTCTTGTTCCATTTCGATCGTACTTGTAAGGTGTTCAAATATTCTTTTGACCATGTTTTCCAGAAGTCCTGATAAAGTTTAGTTGTTAGTTGCCACCGTTTGGTTAATGTTATTTCCTCTGTGAGATCTTCCTCTGGTAGTGTCGTGAGAGGCTCGCCGACGAGAAAATGGCCCGGGGTAAGTACAAAGTGCCGGTCTTCCTTGTCTTCTGTTAGTGCAAATAGAGGGCGAGAGTTGAGACACGCTTCTATTTGGGAAAGCAAAGTTGTGAACTCTTCGACCGTGAGTTTCTGTTCACCCAGTACTCTTTTTAGGTGGTACTTCATCGAGCGCACTGCCGCCTCCCAGACTCCTCCAGCTGAACTCCAGGTCGGTGCATTTTTGTGCCAATCTATCTCCATCTCACTTGTTGCTTTGTAAAAAGCTTCATTGTTAAACGTAGCATACTCTTTAAACTGTTTTTTCAACACTCTGTTAGCTCCAACAAAATTTGTCCCGTTGTCGCTATATATATTTTTAGGTATTCCTCTTCTGGCGGCCATTCTTTTCAGCGCAGCAATGAACGTTTGTGAGGTAAGGTCACTCACTAGCTCTAGGTGCACCGCTTTTGTTGACATGCAGACAAACACCGCGATGTAGCCCTTACAAACCTTAATACCCCGGCCTTTGTTTGCCTTTACATCAACGGGCCCAGCATAGTCTACCCCGCAGTTATAAAAGGGCCGAGATGGGGTTATTCTTGTTTTGGGTAAGTCACTCATCTTTTGGTAAGGTTTGCACGTTGAAAATCTTATACATTTGGTACATTGTCTTAAGTGCTTCTTTACTACATTGTTCCCACCGAGTATCCAGTAGCGTTGCCTGAGATACATTTGTGTTAGCCGTGCTCCGCCGTGAAGCGTAGCAGCATGCGCTTGTTGTATAAGTAGGTCAGTCAATCTATGTTTTTGTGGCAAAATAATAGGAAATTTCATGTTTGATGGTAGCTCAGAATGTTTTAATCTCCCTCCGACGCGCAGCACTCCGTCTTGGTCGAGCTGTGGGTCTAACTTCAATAAGCTGCTCTTAATTTTGACACAACCATCCTTTTTCAAATCAGTAAGTTCCGTTTCAAAACATTCTCTTTGTACATGTATAATAATGCGCTTCATTGCAGTTCGTATTTCCTGAGGCGTAAGGTTTTCCACGTGCGTTTGTTGTGAAACGTGATACCCAGGCTAATATGCGCGCGGCGTTCGTGATCGCGCTGCAATTGTTTATTAGGTCAGTGATAACATGTGACTTGGGAGTTTCATTTTGCACTGTAAATGTTTGCCCTTTGACCTCCTCATTAGTTGTGACATTTTTGGGTTGAATTGGTTGTGGCTTGTCACTCTGTTTCAGCCATTCTGGCCCTTCCCACCACAGGGAAAATTGAGCTAACTGCGAGGGTAACAACCCTCTTGTCGCACAGTCAGCTGGGTTGTGTTGTGACTTGACATGATTCCAGTTTGTTGAAGGGATCACGGATGTAATTTCGCGAACCCGATTCGCTACAAAGGCTTTCCATCTTTGTACGTCGCCCTGTAGCCAGCCTAAAACCACCATCGAGTCCGTCCATGCATAGATTTTAAATGACTTGTTTTTATAAACATTTAATATTTTGCTGATAAGTCTAGCTACAAGTAGAGAACCTGCTAACTCAAGACGTGGCAAACTCATCTTGTTCCTCAAGGGGGCTAGCTTGGTTTTGGCAGCAATCATGTTTGTAAGGGTTTCGCCTGTCTTCGTCCGAACTGTGCAATACACCACCGCGCTGTACGCTTTTTCTGAAGCGTCACTGAAGGCGTGTAGCTCGACATCTATGTTCGTGCGGTCAAAACCCAGCCATCTTGGCATTTTTAAAATATTTATGTTTTTAAGGTCTCCCCTTATAATTTGCCACTCCTTGTTGATGTTCTCAGGCAGCTCTTCATCCCATGCTATGTTTGCCATCCAAACTTGTTGAAATAATATTTTTGTTTTAACTGTTACCGGCGATAGCCAACCGAGCGGATCAAATAACATAGCTATTTCGCTAAGCATTTGCCGTTTTGTAACGCGTTTGTTTACGTTTTGTTTTATGGGCGATGAAAATACAAATAGGTCATTTTTAGGGTTCCATCCTAAGCCCAATGTTTTCAGTGAGTCAGCGTCGGTAAAATCAAAGTTTCGAGGATTCCTCATATCCTCAGGGAGATCTTCCACCAGGCGTCTTTCGTTGCTGGACCACTTTCGGAGATTGAAGCCGCCACATTTTAATAAATTAATTAGTTCATCTCGCGCGTCTTTCGCCTTTTCTATAGTGTGCATACCAAATAATACGTCATCCATATAAAATTTTTCTTTTAGGATCGGTTTTGCCAGCGGATACTTATCACCTTCGTCTGTCGCCAACTGTTTTAGGGTTCTTTGGGCCAAATAAGGTGCGGCTTTGGTTCCAATTATTTGAAAATGTGGTATGAAATATTGCAATGGTTGTTCCCTTGATTTTTAGGGTTCCGATACCAAAATGGTAAAAAAAAGGAACCCTTATGGTGCCGCTCTGTCTGTTTGTCTGTCTGTCTGTCCGTCTGTCTGTCACACCTCTATATCTCAGCAATCACTTATGCTATCAACCTGAAATTTGGAATAGTTTTAGAATATAGTTGCCCAACTTAATTGCACAAGAAAAATTTTTGAAAAAAGTAACAATAATATAAATATATATTTTGAAAAAAGTGATAATAATATAAATATATATTAATATAAAGGGGGCCAAAATAGGGGGGGCCAAATTTCAAATTGTCGCTACTAGGTCGAGTGGGGTATCATATGAAAGGGCTTTACTTGTACATTTTAAAATATACTTTTGTATTTTTTTAAATTTCTTAGTTTTAAAGTTATGATGAAAAATGTCAAGAAAAATACCATTCCCCCCCCCCTTATCTCCGAAGTTTGAGTAAGGAAAAATCTGAATTAATTACAGTTGACAGAAGTTTATATAAACTTTACAGCAAAAATAAAACGATCTTTCTAAGTTGCACAGTTTTTCAGAAATCTGCAAAAAACCTTTACAAACAAATTTAGTTTTGCGGTCCTGAAAATGGACTTTATTGCTTCCAAAAATACTATAGGTATATCGGAACCCTCGGCGCGCGAGTCCGACTCGCACTTGACCGGTTTTTTCATATGTCCCATCTCCCGATATTCATGGATAAATTGTTTGTAATTATTTGCCAAGTTAGTGTCCTTTTCTAGCTTTTTCTCTAACTGTTTAAAAATAGCAACTGCTCTCGGCTTAGAAGTTCCCAGCTTCTCCTCAAAACCTGGCTTCATGGGCAGCCGTACCTGGTAACGCCCATCAGTTAGCCTTGTAGTTGTCTCCCGATAAAATTTTTCGCACTCATCTTCAGAGTTTATTTCTGTTAAATTATTATTTATTTCTTCTTGTTCCCAAAATTTTGTTAAGTTATCAGTATTGTTTAAGATAACATGACAGTTAAACGTCGCTATGTTTCCACATACCACCCACCCAAGGAGGGTTTGTTGCGCTATAATGTTTGTGTTGTTTCCTCTAATTAGGCCATTCATTATAATCTTAGAGTACACGTCAGCGCCTAGGAGAATGTCTATTTCGCCCGGCATGTTAAAATGCGGATCGGCTAATTTCAAGTTGGTAATATGATCCCATTTCTCGGTGTTGAATGGCCGGCTCGGTAGCTTGTTTGTTAATTGATTCATAATTAATGCCTTTGCCTCAAAATTGTGTTTGTTATGAATAGATTGGCAAGTTAAGTTTACTTCTCCCTTGCATTTGTTAGCGGTAACAGCGCCTAACCCTGTCACCACTGCGTCATATTTCTTTCTTTCAAGCCTTAACTGTTGTACGGCGTTTTCAGTTATTAATGTTAATTGAGACCCTTGGTCAAGCAACGCTCGTAAAGTTACAAATGTTCCGTCCAAAGATTGCACTTTTAATTGAACGGTTGCTAATAAGACTTCACTTAGCTCGTCATTGGATACGTGCGAGCCAAGTCGTTGACCCGACGTTGACGCAGATTGTTGAGATTGCGACACCTTAACGATCGCCTCACGCAATAATGTGCTATGATTTTTATTGCAAACTTTGCACTTACGCGCAGAATCGCAGTCTTTGCCCTTATGGCTAAATAAACAATTTTTACATATTTTTAAGTTTTCTACGGTCTTTAACCTTTGGTCCGTTGCTAATTCCAAAAAATCTTTACATTTGTACAGCCCATGTTCCTTGCTACATTTTGGGCAAGTCCAACTTGCAGTATGAAATGTTTTGCTGTAATTTTGTTCATTGGTAAATTTTTTGTTGTTACCAAACCACGACTTTTTAAACTTAGCTCCACTGTTGTTGCTTTTGCTGTTGTTAGCCGACGTCACCGGTGGCGGTCCGTAGCGTACCGACTTTCCGCCCGATTCAAGCGCCATAAATTTGAGCTCTAAGAAGTCGACAAAGTCATGGACGGATGGCAATTCTCTTGGTGTTAAATTGGACTCCAAATATTGTTTGATCGTATCAGAGTCTAACTTTTGGATTAAAATGTATACCACAAGCGGGTCCCATGTTGTAATATCGACTTGTAGGTTCGATATACCGTTCAAACATTCTAATGTTACATCATGCAATTTTTTTATTTGTGCGGCATTTGGCTGCTGTATAGTAGGCTGGTTAAGTAAAGCGCTAGCATAGTGATTGAAAATAAGCCTTTTGTTATCGTATCTATGAACCAAAATGTCCCAACATGTGTTGTAATTTTCGGCGCTTATCGTCAAATGTTGTACCAGTTTTTCTGCCTCTCCTCGCAACTTAGATTTTAAATGTTGCATTTTTTGCGTAGGTGTTATGAAAGGGTTTTGATGCACTGTTTCTAAATATAGATCTTTAAAAGTTATCCAATTTTCATAATTCCCGCTAAAAACCGGCAGGTCAATTTTCGGTGCTGACCTTTCTTGATGAACGCTACTCATCCTGTTAATCTGTTCCTTCGTTTGTTTGTAAAGTTTTTCCAGCACATCATATTCTTTCTCATAAACTGCCGAATCATCTACTAAATTATCTATTTTCCAGAATAAATTGTCAACGTTTTTCCAGCGCATAGAAATAGTGCTAAGCTCATCCTCCAGCTGCCATTTCTCCGTTATTTCAGAGATATCAAAATTATTAATTTGCCGTTCAAATGCCTTTATGTTCGTTTTATACTCATAAATTAACTCTTGAATTTTCTCGTCCCCCGGCCTAGGTATATCGTTCTGTTTTTGTTCAGTATTAATTTTTTCAGTATTAAACTGCGGACCCTTCTTTTCCTGCTCAGCCAATTTACTCCCAAGGTCTAAAAGCGAGTTTTTAAATTTACTGTAAATTTGCTTTACTTCCTCATAAATGTTCTTTGAAAAATATTCTCCTTCCCTTATTCCAGTTTCCAAAATTTTCTTATTATTCGCGTCAAATTCCTGCCATAAATCTTCCATCATAGACAATTTTGTCATGATGTAAGTCATGTTCTTTCGAGTTCTAGAATCCTTTTTTACATTAGATTCGACGGATTTAATGCTGTTTATTATTTCTGACTGCTTATGAAGCAATTCATTTATTTGGCCTTATGTAGCCATTTTTGGGCTATATTTTATGTTTCTGGACAGACGATAAGTAACTTTTGCTAAGCAGTAATTGAAACGATCTTACTTGTAAGCTCAGCAACCACCTTACGCCGTCCCTGTCCTGTATTGTAGATGTTGTTGGTAGAGCTCTCCACTGCTCACTACTGCTGCTCCGATCTTCCTTGGCAATCCTCTTACAGCACTAAAGATCACTCGCGGCACTGAACACTAGAGTCACTAGTTCAAGTTTTCCTCGAAGGACCAAAATGTAAGGGTAGCGACCCTTTACATTTATTGCTTGTAGTGCGCGACGGTAACCGAGACTACAAGCAGCCTTGGAGGATTGTATGTGGATTTGAATGTTGAAAAATGTTCGAAAATAATATTAAAAAGTTTATTGTAAAAAATTATCAAAATTATAGAAAATTATATAAAATATTAAAATACGTTGTAAATGTTGAGGCTACTAATCGAGACTGTCCTAGATTTTTGGTTGAGTCCGGCGGCCGGCGCGGCGCCGTAAATTCAGCAAAAATGGTAAAATTTAGGTTACACGAGCGACTGCGCCGCCAGCCTAGACTTTGCCCTACAGAAATGTACGGTGATCGTACAAAAATCATGACATAAATGGTATAAAATAAACAAGTTAATAAAATATATTGATGATATAGGTATAAATATAATATATAAAATACTGGTTCTTAATACTGGTTTCGTTTCCAGTTCTTTGCTGCCGTGCGCGTGCGCACCAACTGTGGTACCAACCCATCTCTTCCCTTGGGTGTCGTAAGAAGCGACTAAGGGATAATGGAACATAAGGGCAGCAGCGTCCTTCTGCGTATCATAACATCAAACACACTGCGGTCACCAATAACCGCGGTCCACGGTGCCAGCCGCAACGCTAATGTGTAATAATCGTACTTAGCTCCCCGTCCTGTAGTGGTCATTTGATGGGATGTTAATTGTTATGATGACACACTTTGCTGTCTTAAATTCTACTGGCTTGCTTTAAGCGTTTTTACGATATAGGTTAAGAAAAATACGCTAAAAAACACGTTTGTAAAGGAAGTGACCCCTTTCTGCTTTTACTTTTCATTGTTTCAATAATTTAGGACTTAGGAGATAGTCGGCCATAATACTCGTAACGTATTCTGTGAAAATTTTATATTTCGAACTGACATACAGACAACTTTAGCTTGAAAATAGTGTCCAGCTGGAACCCCGGAACGATAAAAATTAAAATGTCAAGCGGTGGTGTTCCCCCCGCGCCCCGGCGTCTTTTCTCTTTTCCGTCCCCTCTAAGCTAACCTGTTTGCTGGAAAATCTCCTTGATTAGAGCTGCGCTTGAAAATGGAGCAATGCTATTAGTTGTAGCCAAAGATTTCGGACCTCCTTGCTTCGCTCGGAATAGATACCTTGCTAATTTATTTTACTGTGGGATGACATCTGCCAACGTGTCCCAAATTTTTATGTCAAATCATCAATGATCACTAGGAAATATTCAAAATAACCCGTCAAATCCATAGAATGACGCCTTCACTACCTTGTGACAACTTATTTCTTTAATCCTCCTTCTAATTACCCTCATTTTTCTATGGTTGTAGCTCTCACAGGCTAGCTACCTTAGCACAGCTGAGTTCAAAAGGCACGCTAAAACGATAAACGCGCTTAGATTTCTCTTTAACATAAAAAAAACCGGCCAAGTGCGAGTCGGACTCGCGCACCGAGGGATCCGTACCACCACTTAATCATACTTGTGTTAGTTGAAATTTCAGTAAGTTAATGTGCTAGATTTTTTGAGTCCGACACGCGCTTGACCAAATTTTATTATTTGTTGTTATTTTATAGCTTATGCACTATAAACATACCAATTTTCAAGTTTGTAAGTGTTCCCGTTTTTGAAATAGAACTAAAACAAAAATCGCCTCAACGACTATCCAACTTGACCCCTCTCTTATATGAATGTTCTTGAAACGGGAGCTCACCACAATTGATTACCATTAGTTGTGAGAAAAGTTGTAATATTTAATTATTTCAGACTTTTCCCATTATTTGTACTGTGAGACCTAGCTTCTTGCCAAATTTCATAATTTTAGGTCAACGGGAAGTACCCTGTAGATTTGCTTTTTTGCATAAATGAAATTTGAAATTTTCAGATCTTGTGTGGTTCATGGATCCTAATATATGGTATTAATTTAAACCTGACACCTTTACCCGTTCGTGAGATAAAGGGTCTTGACAGACAGACAGACAGACGGACAACAAAGTGATCCTATAAGGGTTCCGTTTTTTTCTTTTGAGGTACGGAACCCTAAAAACACGAGCTTGTTACTTACATCTGTCATAACTCCTGCCCGAACGTGCCACTTGTCGATACTACCAGTTACAGAAGAATTAAGATATTCCAAACAATTATTGATACCCGCAAGAATATGTTTTGGATGAATTATAGCTCCCAGGCACGTGAATGTGTGGTGATGCCATGGTCCAACTACTCTCACCAAAAACGGGAAATCTCCATCCTTCACGTCTTTCTTTTCCAACTTTCCATTCCAACTTTCCATCTTTCCAACTTTCCATTCGTTTAAAAACAGTAGGACTACTGTTATAAATAGTAAAGACGTCATTGTCACTACATTTCCGAAAGTTTTTAAGTACGGAACTGAAATATCTACCGGCGTTTTATTTATTACTGAATTTATAAGCTAATTTACTTTATGGGATGATTTGATTTTTAATTGCAGCAATAAAATCGGTAAATATTCTGTACCAACGAGTTCAAAATATTTTCATTGTTTTAACTGGATATATTTTAGGAACGAACAATTATTAATACTTACTCTTTATATAAAGTTCGTTTTGTGTACCTATCTATTTGATTTATTTTATTTCATTGACGTACACAACAATTAACAATCACGGAAAAGTTCTAAAATGCTAAATGTTAAAGTATAGTTCTAGATTGCAAACAAAAAAAGTGAACGTACAGCATGGTTAGGCAGGTTATGCTATCTGGTAAAGAATTTACAAGAAAAAAATAAACAAACTAATCAATATTGAATTTAACAACAAAAATAACATTGATGACTAAAGAATTTATTTGAGGTTGAGGTTATCAAAAACAGACTTTTTAAATAGACTTTGATTTGAATTAAAAATATCAATATCAAGTTTTTCTTTACATAGCTCATTATAGTGACGACATAATCTTGTAAGGGGGTTATAAAAGGAGGTATTATTTTTATAAACATTTAACACAAATATTTGGGGATGGCGAGGGTTAGGTCTTATATTTACGCATATCTCAGAGAGTAAGAAGGGGGAATCTAGATTAATATTTTGGGTGTAAGTTGATAGTACTTTATACATCAACATTTTCTAAGAATATTTAAACCAAAATTATTACAATTTTTACGGTGTCGGATATAGGCCTGCAACAAATTATTTTTTATTTAATTTAGGAAGTGGTTAATATACCACTGACTGTTCTTCTTTTCAAACCTAACATAATTTTGTACAATCAATAAAAACACAAAGTCCAAATAAATTTGTGTACTTGAGTGTTCAACAAAAATCATAATAAATCTAGACACGCGGTAGCGTGTCAAAGCCAAGTTCAAAAAGAACAAAGTGGCGACGCAGCAACCGTGTGTTATATTACACGAACCATTTGGAGCCACATTTGTCCCCTTAAGAACTCAAAATCTATTTCACGTAAACACATGAAATTTGCTATACTTAATAAGACCCCTTAGATAAAGAAGAACCCCAAACTTGATGAATACAGCTCAAACGATTATTGAGATATGAACATCTAAAAATCGTCATTTTTATCACTCACTCACTGACCTATAGTTCCTATTTCTAGACCACTTCCAGATGACCTAGGAAGTTGAAATTTGGTATCCAGCTCGGTGATTATGTGTTTACACAGAAAAAAATCAGAAATAAGAGAATTTTTACGATTTGAAATGTTTTCCACATAATCGATTTTTAATAAAGTTAGCCCTGTCCTAGCAAAATTAATTAATTCATCTGTTAGTAGACATATATTTCCGCATTAATTAAAAGAGGCTATTATTCATCCAATCCATAAAAAAGGAGATTCTAAAAATTATTCTAATTATAGTGTTGGCAATCACTTGCCATTCATTGCCTATCGTCCAGCGCCGCCTTCAAGTACGAAAGGAGCGCCCTCTCGCTACGAAAATAAGAACTATCATTGGACCAATAGGAAGCAAGTGCGCGCGCCTGCGCCGTAGATACGCCGTCGTGGAATGTGGAAGAGGGGCGAGCGCCGCGTGGTCATTCTGCGTTCGCGCTTGGAAATAGCTAGTCGTTAAAAAGGACCAAGAGAATAATACTATAAAATACATAAAAAATATTAGTAAAGCTTTCAATTTAATTGTGAATGTAAATTATAAAATATTAATAAATAAATAAGTATAACAAAGCGAGGTTTGTACAGTGTTCTTTAATACAAATAAAGTGATTTAGTTCTAACCTAGCTGGTTTACTTTTAGATAATTTTAACAATAGACCGATAGCTATTCTGTCAAGTATTGATAAAATGATCGAAAAATCTATTGTTATGCAAATAGGAAAGTTTCTTCAGCAAAATAATATTCTTAATAAGTGTCAACATGGTTTCCGAACCGGCAAAAGCACTAGTACATTGTTGTCAAGATTTACAGATGATATAAATACATATTTGTTATTCAAAAATCCAATGGTGAGAAGATAATGTCCAAACCTACACTAGTTAGAAGAGGTGTCCCACAGGGCTCTATCCTAGGGCCGTTACTATTCATCATTTATAGCGCGGACATAATTCAATGCCTCCACAGCTCGAAATACCATCTATACGCAGACGATTTACAGGTCTATGTTCATGTGCCACTTGATGGCGTTGAAGAGGCCGTTTCAACGATAAACAAGGACTTAGATAGAGTTAGTGCCTGGGCCACGAAAAATTCACTGGTTCTTAACCCGTCGAAATCTAAGTTTTTGATACTAGGAACGAAAAAACAGATTAAAACCATTCAGTCAAAAGGGCCTAAGGTAGCCATCATGGGTGATCCAATTGAACATATGTCTGAAGCCCGAAATCTCGGACTTGTATTCGACAACCAATTGCGCTTTGAGAGTCATATAAATAACCTTGTTCGCAACTGCTTTTATAGGCTTAAAGCTTTATATCGTATAAGACCTTACATTGGCACGGTTCTACGCATTAAGCTTTGTGAATCTTTGGTCCTTTCTAAGCTCAATTATTGTCTAACGGTCTATGGCCCTTGTCTCTTTAAAAAATCCTACACACTCATACAACGAGTTCAAAACGCTTGTGCTCGATATTGTTTTCCCATACCTCCGCGAACCCATGTAACACCTTTCCTCAATAAATCTGGTCTCCTCAATATGCAAAGTAGGTTAACTTTATTTTACGCGTCCCAACTCCATGACATCATTAGCACCAAACAGCCAACTTATTTATTTAATAAATTAATGTGGCGTCATTTGGAACATAAGTATGCAGTAAGATCGGTATCAATAGTTTTGAGGGTTCCAAATCATCGTAACGCCACTTTTCGGGGAGGTTTCAGCTACCGTGCTTCCAAATGTTGGAATTGTGCTATATATGCAATATATAGTATAAATACTTTTGTTATACATAAGGTTAAATAAATAAATAATTATAATGTCCTTAAGACTGGGCAGTATGGCCTCATGTGCTTGTGCCTATTGTCTAGGTTAAGATTATTAATAAAATACTTCGTGTCATGGCGTAAAATAGCTTTGTGCATTTTTAATATAAAAACTAATCCTTCGTGAGATACAACACATGGTGTCAGGTGGAAAACCCACTAAAAACGAACTATGGATGGAATAAAACCACCATCAAGGTTAAAGTTGTCGGGCGATGGAGCGAATTTCAAGAATTTCGTTCAACAGTTTGAGCTGTACCTCATGGCTGTTGACTTAAAAGAGGCGTCTGATACAAGAAAAATAGCACTATTCCTCAACTGTGCAGGTGAGGAAGCGTTCGAAGTCTATAATACCTTTGACAAATCTAAAATAAAAACGCTTCAAGATCTGACTACTGCATTTCAAGGTTATGCAGAACCCAAAAAGAGTCTTCTGTGGAACACGTACAATTTCTTCATGTTGAAACAGGAAGAAGGTGAAGTATTTGATCACTATTACACAAGGGTAACTACGTTAGCAAAAAAGTGTGAACTTAGTAGCTTAGAAGACAGACTGATAACCATGGTCATTGTGATTGGCATTAGGGATATGTCACTAAAAGAAAGGCTACTCACTGAGCGAGACCTTAAATTAAAACAGGCAGTGGAAATATGCAGGGCTTCTGAGTTAGGAAAAGAACAAATAAATAGACTACAGAGTGAAAAAGATCAAGTTAATGTTCTGAAGAAACAAGAGACCAGAGGCGCTAGGTCTAAAGAAAGAACTATAATAGACTGCTACAAATGTGCAAAAAGGCATGAAGCTAGGAACTGCCCAGCATATGGAAGAAAGTGTGCTGAATGTGGCCTCTACGGACATTTTGCAAGTGTATGTAGAAAGAAAAAAACTGATAAATATAACGACTATAAGAAAGGTCAGAGTAAACAAAAAAGAAGAGTACATTTATTTGAAGAAGATGAAGAAGAAACAGAAGAAAGTGAAGAATTTACAATAGAAAGTATGGTGACCGTGGACGGTTTGAAACAACAGTGGCAAGAGAAGATATTAGTCAACGACAAGGAAGTGAACTTCAAGTTAGACACCGGAGCGGACTGTAATACACTTCCAATGACGTTGTTCAGAGAAATTAAAAAGGAACAAGATGTTTTGGTAAATACAGGTACAATTTTGCTTGTTTATAATGGACAAAAAATACTGACTGAAGGTACTGTAGAACTTGATTGTGTCATAAAAAATGAAAAAGAGAAATTAAAGTTTACAGTGATTGATATGCCAGTGCAGCCGGTAGTGGGACTGCCAGATTGTATAAGACTAGATTTGATAAAAAGAATAAACATGACTCAGTCAAGTTCTGAAAAAGAAAACTTTGTGAAAGAAAATAAGAAAGTGTTTACAGGATTAGGAAATATTGGAAAATACAAAATCAAGGTAAAAGATGATGCAGAGCCAGTGATAAAACCTATCAGGCGAGTACCTCAAGCGTTAAAAGTCAGGCTAAACGAAACTCTTGATAATTATGAAAAAAGAAATATTATAGAAAAAGTAACTTCTCCAACTGCTTGGTGCAACAATTTAGTCATTGTGGAGAAGCCGGACAAATCACTTAGACTTTGTTTAGATCCCCAAGAGTTGAACAAAAATATTCTTCGTGAAAATTATCCAATTGCTAGTCCAGAGGAAATATATAACAGCTTGTCAGGTAAAGAGATTTTTACAGTGTTAGACATGAAAGACGGGTTTTTTCAAATTGAGCTAGATGATCCTCAAAAGTTGTGCACTTTTGGTACTCCGTTTGGGAGATATGCATTTAAAAGAATGCCTTTTGGAATTTCTTCAGCCCCTGAAGTCATGCAAAGAATAAACTGCACAATTTTTGGAGATATAGAGGGTGTTTTTATATATTTTGATGACATTATTATAGCAGGAAAAAACCAAGCCGAACATGATATGATTCTCAAAAAAGTCATACAAAGAGCAAAAGAATATAATGTGAAATTTAATGGTAAAAAACTCGAATACAAACTTAAATATATCAAATACATTGGTCTAATAATCTCAAAAAATGGAATTCAAGTTGATCCAGAACATATTAAAGCGATCTTGCAATTAGAAGCACCAAAAAACCTGAAACAGTTACAAAAATTCTTAGGAATGTGTAATTATTTCAGTAAATTCATACCAAATTATACTAAAACTACAGAACCGTTAAGAATGTTGTTAAAAAAGAACACAGAGTGGGAATGGGGTCCTTTGCAACAAGATGCATTTTTAGAGTTAAAAAAGAAACTAAGTTGCACACCTACTTTGGCAATCTTAAATAATGAAGGCAAAATTGTGCTACAATCTGACAGTTCCAAAAATGGAATGGGAGCATGTCTTTTACAGGATGGAAAACCAGTTTCATTCTATTCTAGATGCTATACAGAGTGCCAAAGTAGATGGGCTCCAATAGAAAAAGAGTTATTTGCTATTTGTGCTGCAATGGAAAAATACCACCAGTTTGTGTATGGCCGAAAAATTATTGTTGAGACGGACCATAAGCCCCTTGTGGCCATAATGAGCAAAGACATAAATAAAATATCGGCTAGGCTTCAGAGAATGGTCTTAAAACTACTTAAATATGACTTTGAAATTCGTTATATACCGGGTACTAAAATGTATGTTGCTGACTATTTATCCAGAAATTACATTTTGGATAATGCAAAAAATGACTTGACACTGAAGGAGCTAATTCATTCATTTGAGACTGAAATGGTATATGGACTTGAGACTGAGTTACCTATTACTGACAAAAAACTGGAAAAAATACAGATTGAAACCGGATGTGACAAAAACCTAAAACAAATTAAGACTTGGTATTATACAGGGTGGCCAAACAATGATAGAGACATGAACAAGGAGATGAAAATACTTTTCAAGTTGAGAAATTTTATTTCTATAAAAGATGACATTATTTATTATAATAACCGGATTGTCATTCCCTTGTCCATGAGAAGGGAAATACTTACTATTTTACATACAGCTCATGCAGGAGTAGTTAAATGTAAGAAAAGGGCACGTAGATCTTTGTACTGGCCAGGAATGTCAGGTGATATTGATAATTTTGTTTTATCTTGTAAAAGTTGTGAAAAGTACAGGCCCTCCAATGCAAAGGAAACTCTCATGAGTCATGAAGTGCCAGAAGTTCCATTTTACAAAGTGGGAATGGATCTTTGTCGTTTTGCCTGTAAAGATTATCTTGTTGTGGTAGATTATTACTCTAAATGGATAGAATTAAAGTTATTGGAGAACAAAACTGCAGGAAATGTAATTTCATCGCTAAAATCTATATTTTCTGTTCATGGCATTCCAAAGTTTGCAGTGTGTGATAATAATCCTTTTAACAGTTTTGAATTTAAACAATTTGCAAAAGAAATTGATATGCAATTGTTGTTTTCAAGCCCACATCATCACCAGTCAAATGGGTTAGCAGAAAAAGCTGTAGGTATTGTAAAAAATATGATGAAAAAATGTAGACAGGATGATGAGAGCTTGGACATGGCACTATTGCATTATAGAGCGACTCCACTAGCAGGCTTGGGATATAGTCCATCAGAACTTTTAATGTGTAGAGTACTTAGAACCAACTTACCTTGCACTTACTCAGAATTGCGTCCCAAATTACCAACTTATTATAAAGAAAAAATGTTAACTTTGAAAAATGATTCTAAACGTAATTATGATAAAACTGCAAAGAAAAGACAATCCTTTAATTCAGGACAAAATGTTTTAATTCAAAGTGGGGGAAAAGAATGGCAACCTGGTAAAGTTATCAAGGTGGAAGGTCCTAGGTCTTATGTTGTTCAGAATGAAAGGGGTAATTTTGTAAGAAGAAATGAAAAACATATTATAAAGAGTAGAAATAAGTTTAATGTAAAACGTGATTTTGAAATTAATGTTCCTAATGTTGAGCGTGAGAGTGGTCTGAACGGTAGGGAAGTTGTAAGAACGGAGAGGTCGGCTCCAAGTCAACAGAGACTGTTGGGTGATGCTTCACGTTCAGGTGACTCTTATGTGACCCGTAGTGGTAGGACTATTAAGATTCCATCTTATTTGAATAACTATGTTACTTAAGGGGGGGATGTGCTATATATGCAACTAGCTGTTTCCCGCGGCTTCGCTCGCGTGGATTTCGTATTTATGTTGTTACCGGTTTTCCGAAGCAATGAGATATTTTCCCGTCATTTCGGGGTAATTTTAAACTAAGGAAAAACAGGACTAACCCTGCGCAAATCATCATTGAATTTTATATATTATACAGACGTTACTCATAAATTACTCAGAAAAGAGGAACTTAGCAGCAGCATCCTAACTAATGTAAAGAGAGAGATGAGAGACACCTTTATGTAATATTTCAAAACAGAGCCAATTCGCAGAAGTAATTGAGAAAAACTAATACCCTCTCCCTCTCCCCCCTTCCTCTCCCCCTCCCTCTGTCTCTCCCCCTTCCACTCCTCCCTCTCCCCCTGCCCCTCCCTCTCCCCCTCCCTCTCCCTTTTCATCACCCCCTCCCCCTCCCTCACTCCCTCCCTCTCCCCTTCCCCTCCTTCTCCCTCTCCCTCTACCTGTACCCCTCTACCTCTCTACCTCTCTACGTCTCTACATCTCTACCTCTCTACCTCTCTACCTCTCTACCTCTCTACCTCTCTACCTCTCTACCTCTCTACCTCTCTACCTCTCTACCTCTCTACCTCTCTACCTCTCTACCTCTCTACCTCTCTACCTCTCTACCACTCTACCTCTCTACCACTCTACCACTCTACCTCTCTACCTGTCTACCTCTCTACCTCTACCTGTCCCTATCCCTACCCCTTACGCCAATTTAACCGCTATCTAACATTGAAATGACACCCATATTTATTTTTAGACATTTCAAACCTATCGCACCCCAACCCCATCCCCAGGGGACGATGGTATTTCACGTCCACCACGTTGGATTTCAAAGTTGTTGTAGCTTTCGTAATCAGCGACCCGGTAAACCATACAAACGACACCCATATTGATTTTTAGACATTTCAAACCTATCGCACCCCAACTCCATCCCCAGGGGGATGATGGTATTTCACGTCCACCACGTTGGATTTCAAAATTGTTGTAGTTTTCGTAATCAGCGACCCGATGAACCATACAAACGACACCCATATTGATTTTTAGACATTTCAAACCTATCGCACCCCAACTCCATCCCCAGGGGGATGATGGTATTTCACGTCCACCACGTTGGATTTCAAAATTGTTGTAGTTTTCGTAATCAGCGACCCGATAAACCATACAAACGACACCCATATTGATTTTTAGACATTTCAAACCTATCGCACCCCAACTCCATCCCCAGGGGGATGATGGTATTTCACGTCCACCACGTTTGATTTTAAAATTGTTGTAGTTTTCGTAATCAGCGACCCGATAAACCATACAAACGATACCCATATTGGTTTTTAGACTTTTTCACCCCATTTCCCTTTGTAAGGGGTTGAATTTGGGGTGGAATTTCAATAACAGTGATGAACGTTGCATAGAATTACATCATTAATGCCTAAATAATAAATTATGTGGATTTTACTTTAAGAATAAAGAATTTTCAACTTCATCCCCCTTTTCACCCTTAAGGGTGTCGAATTTTCAAAAACACTGAGACACGTAAATATTAATTTTTAGTCGTCAGCCTAAATACAAATTTTGAAGATCCTAACTTCAAAACTGACGGAGTTTCATACAAACTTTCATCCCCTATTTTACCCCTTTAGGGGTGGAATTTTGTAAAACCCTTTCTTAGTGCACCCCTAAGCCTTATAAGGAACCTACATGCCAAATTTGGAATCTCTAGACCCAGTGGTTTGGGCTGTGCGTTGATATGTCAGTCAGTCAGTCAGTCAGTCAGTCACCTTCTTCTTTTATATATATAGATATATAGTATAAATACTTTTGTTATACATAAGGTTAAATAAATAAATAATTATAATGTCCTTAAGACTGGGCTGTATGGCCTCATGTGCTTGTGCCTATTGTCTAGGTTAAGATTATTAATAAAGTACTTCGTGTCATGGCGTAAAATAGCTTTGTGCATTTTTAATATAAAAACTAATCCTTCGTGAGATACAACAAAGGAATAACATCCCTCCACCCATCAGAAAACAGTTATATTCCGGAAAACAGTTATATTCTCTGGTACTTGTGACAAATGCTGAGTCTAGTGCCATTTCATCGCACGATATTCTGTGTACATCCTATTTGGTTTATAACACTCATTGTCGTGCATTGAATAAATTGTTTTTCTTTCTTTCTTTCTTATTTGGATAGCAGAAAGTTCGTGTTGGCTATTTTCTATGATTACAAAAAAGCATTTGACACTTTAGAAACGGAAACACTTTTGAATGGAATGGACGAATGTGGTGTGAGCCACCCTCTTAATGGTTGGTTCCGCGACTATCTTACGTCGCGTTGTTACCGGGTGAAGGTAGGTTACACGCTCAGTGACGAGGTGCGGGTGCGGTGCGGAGTGCCCCAGGGGTCTGGATGCGGACCATTGTGCTATTTGATGCACGTCAATAGTCTGTGTGGAGTCCTACGACATTGTACAGCCCACATGTTCGCAGACGACCTGTGCACACTCCGTGCCGGGTCCGACCTGGCTGAAACGTGTCGCCTGGTTCAACAGGACATTGATGCAGTGGTAAAATGGTCACATTATAACGGCATTATACTTAACTCTGAGAAAACTAATTTTCTCCTCATTCACTCGCCATATTTATGTATTAATGAACAATCACCTCCAATGTTTACCCACAGTTATTCATGTTTCCATCGTAATTTAACTGATTGTCAGTGTTCACCTATTAAGAAAGTAGACTGTGTTACTTACCTCGGTGTAAAAGTAGATGTTATATCGATTGTGTATGTAATAAGCTCAGAATTTTATTGGGTAAATTTTACCATTTAAGTTATAAAGTACCTAAAGGCACACTTAAATGTTTATACTTCTCGTTAGTTGACTCAATTTTGTGTTATGCTCGTGATTGTTACGGCCACAGCTTATATATAGTTCTGTGGTTACGGCCACCGCTTATATATAGTTCTGTGGTTACGGCCTTACTTCTAAAACATATATTAATAAACTAGAATCAATGCAAATTAGATTTCTTAAATTACTTGTTAATAATAAAACCAAAAATAATTGTAAAGAAGACTACCGAAAACTTTTCAAAATATGTAAAATTTTGCCCGTTAGTTTAAAGCATAAGTACCTTTTGTTAAAAAACAACCGTGACAATCAGGAGCATAACTTAGTTCAGTCAAGTCATGGTTACGGCACGAGGGCGGTTTCAGCTGGTAAACTGGTAGTACCCAGAGTTACCAACTATTATGGAGATAGAACACTAAGTAAACGATTACCGTACTTATTAAACATCTTGCCGGAGGACATTCGCCTCGAGCTAAATCATAATAAATTTAAAATAAGTTAAAAACGTATTTATTAAGTACACTCCCCTAAGTAAGTAATTCAATTTTGTAATATGTACCTAATTGTAATCTTTGTATCTAAAAGAGACTCTTTCCTGCAGACAAACTGTCAGAACAGTTTTGCAGGCTTTAAATAATAATGTATGCATAGTTTAAGTTAAATAAATAAATAATAAAAAAAATAATAACATGTAGCGCCTTTCAAAATTATAATAGAAAATTGCTTTTGAAGTACTAACAGGTTTCGTGATCAAAAATTTTAATTTTAGTTTAATATTTATAACACTCAGACAATTATTATAATTAATTATATTTGAAGATTTGTTGTTTCCTGCGACTTGTACCTACAAACACATAGCATTATTCGAAATTTTAGTAGCAAGTTTCTCTGCCTAAAATGAATAAGTAGGTAGGTACAAGCAAAGGAAAACAAAGGAAAAAAAACTGAAAACAATGAAATTTTATCTGCTACGCTACAAACGCCCGAAACTAGAGACCCGCTCAAGGTCAAAGTATTTCCACTGACGTGCGGCCTTGTGTACAGTCAACAGCAGTTCAAGCTTGAGACTCACAGCGGAACTTTAGTTCCTACAGCTATTGGAGTAATAACAATGAATAGTATAATGCAAAGTGTAATTTGTCAAATTGGTCGGATGTACCCTAATTGCTTGAATAATTGTAAATTCAAGAGCAGGTCACTCGCGCATTTTAATTTCTGCGGCAGTTGGAGTTGGAACGGTACAGTCTACAGCACGTCGGTGGAAACATTTGTAGTTTTATTACCTACCATGCCATAAGGTGTTTACGTAATGACGTGCTGTTTATTGGGTAAAGAGTTGATGGTGGTTCGAAAGGAAGAAGGTGCCGGAATATATACCTATATTGAACATGTTTCACTAAACGAAGAAAAAGGATTAAAAAATACAAAAATATTTCTTTACAAAAAGTAATGATATCCCACCAAAAACATAAATGCGAAAAAATGGAAGCCAAGTTCATAATAAAAAAATTGCGTGGTTGTTGACTTCACCGACAAAAGAAGTGATATCTAAATGGGTGCCAAGTTCTGTTAATAATCTGAACATTTGTTCGAATTATTTACACGAGGCAGATAAATTAGGATAAAATTGAAGTTTAAGATTTGACTTGGCTAGTTTTTACTACCTAACTAAACATTTAGAAGAGTAAGGTAATATGTTGACCTTACATTAAGTAAATAGTCACTTGCATAAGAAAAAAATAAAGATGATAAGTTGATTAGCAAAATATAAGATAAAAATAATATAAAAACTTAAACTTCAATTTTATCCTAACTTATCTGCCTTGTGTAAATAATTCGAACCAATGTTCAGATTATTAACAGAACTTGGCACCCATTTAGATATCACTTCTTTTGTCGGTGAGGTCAACAACCACGCAAATTCTTTATTATGAACTTGGCTTGAATTTTTTTACATTTATGTTTTTGGTGGGTTACAAGTTACACGTGGAGGGCTAATTAGGTACCTGCACTGCAGTGCGTGCGGCATAACGTGACAGATAAGAGAAATTATTACAATTCACTTAATTAGGTACCTTAATTAGGTACTTAAAATATTAGTATCACCTATTTGCATTTAAATATATTTTTAATCAAAATAGATTTCTAGCGCTCACATAAAGAAGCGTGACACTGGAAGTAGCCTTTTCATTCTCACTGATCACCTACCAGAAAAAAAGCCTATACCGTACTTTCTAAAAAACAGCTAAGTGCGTGTCGGGCCACGCGCAGTATAGGGTTCCGAAGTTTTTGACGTGACAACGTCTTATAATTCGATGGAGCCGGCTGCACGTACGAAAAAACATGACTCATGCGGCGTTACCTCGCTCTGAGGCGTTCCATTTAAGGCTTGAAGAGCAAGCGAGAGCGCGGAACGAGCGACAAAGAGGCACAATCGGCCTCCCGCGTTCGGCAGCGTTGGACATCTGTCTCTCGTGCAGTGAAAAGTGAAAGTGGTGTCTGTTGTAACTTGTGCGGGCGTATATATTTAAATTAATAAAGACGCTTTTGATTCAGAGCATTTATTGTTGGGCAGGCGGCCATGACAAGAAGGAAATACATAGTACAAATTTTATACATGTGGCAACACTTAGATCTTAATTTTATATACGTTCGGATACACGTAACATCTTCCCTGTTAAAAAAGAAAGTTTCTTTTACAAAGACAAATCATGAAACGGAACGTAAGTACATTTTTTTTTTTTTTTCAATTCAAACTTATTATCTATGATATGAAACGAACATCCCTAAAAGTGACGTAACATTGACATTTGCTAAACTTCAATTTGACTTTGACATTACAATAATCTGTGAACAAAAATACAATTTTGAGGTTATGACAAATCTAATAAATTACATGACAAAAACAATCGAAATAAAAACAAAGTAAAACTTATGATTTACCAAAATCTACGAGGCTTAATAATAGCTCTACCAAAAGATGAATAAGTAACGTTGGGTTGGTTTACGTGAACGTTTGGAGTTGGTTCAGTGCTTGGTATTATTTCAGGGTTTTGGACGGGAGTGACTGGACGAGGGGAGTGATATGACGAAGGCGAGGACAGCTTAGGACTGGAAGTCTGCGAGGAACGTTGAGGAGGATCAGCGTCAGGCTGAAAAACAGGATGACTGTTGGATTTGGGAGGTGATAAGGGACAGAATGAACTAGACTGTAATGGAGAATATTTTGGTTTCAGGATATGTTGGCGGTTGCGGCGGAAAGTACCTTCTGGAGAGGAAATGATGTAAGACCTAGGTTGTGGACCAAAGGCTGAAACTGTACCGGGAATCCAAACACTATTGGGGTGTTTTTTAAAGTATATTTTATCACTAATGCTTAGTGAAGACAAAGGCTTTGTATGTTTATCATAATAAATCTGTGATTGGTTATTTTGTTTTTGTATCTTATCTTTAAGCAACCTGTAGTTAGGTACTCTAGGCTTCAAAGATTGTTCTAGGACTGGGAGTGTGGACCTAAGAGACCTAGACATGAGTAATTGTGCAGGAGAATACATGCAATCTTTAGGGGTATTTCTGTACTGCAATAATGCTAGATAAGGGTCAGAATTATCAGCAAAACATTTTTTTAAAATGTTTTTTACAGTGCCAATAGTTCTTTCTACGAGTCCGTTGGACCGTGCTAAATAGGGGCTTGAAGTTATATGTTGTATTTGCCAATCTGAGGCAAAATCTTGAAACTCTTTGGAGTTGAATGGGGGACCATTGTCGGACATTAAAATGTTGGGAATTCCATGTCTGGAAAATATAGATTTTAGTTGACTTATAACAATCTTACTATTGGAACCACCTATCAGCTTGGTGAGTTCAAAATATTTGGAAAAATAGTCAACGACTATGACATATTTATCTGAATTGAGATCAAATAGATCAACACCAACCTTGTACCAAGGAATTGGTTTGACTTCATGAGGCTGTAGGGGCTCTTTAGAATTACTGCGTCTGTTAGTGAGGCAGATATGACAATTATTGACATATTTTTCTATATCAGAATACATGTTAGGCCAATATACATGGTTTTTAGCTAATCTTTGACAACTGTTGATTCCTTGATGACCAGCATGAATCTGTTTTAATAAGTCATTTCTCATTACTAATAACACTGTTATTTTTAAAAACAATGCCATTAATTGTATGTAAGTCAGTTTTCAAAGGGAAATATGGTCTAATAATGTCTGGAACTGATTTTTTATGTTCTGGCCAACCTGATGTGCAATATTTAATTAATAGTGACAATTCCTGGTCTTTGGAGGTCTGTTCTTGGATATCTTTTAGTCTCTGAGGACTGATTGACAGTGACTTGAGGACTAAGTTGACATGTAAATCTAGGTCAGAATCTAGATCAAGTAATGACTGTTCAGGTAAGGCTGCTCTAGACAGAGTATCAGCGACATATAAGTATTTGCCAGGTTTATACGTTACATTCAGGTCATATGGTTGTAATCTCAACATTATTCGTTGTAGACGGGGAGGAATATTGTAAATTGGCTTGTTAGTAAGCGAGACTATGGGTTTGTGGTCTGTTTCGACTAGTATGTGACGACCATACACATATTGATGGAACTTCGTACAACCAAATAGGATAGCTAATAGCTCCTTTTCAATTTGGGAATATGACTGTTGACATGGGCTTAATGAAGCTGAAGCATATGCAATCGGGTGATTGTCATGACAGATAACCGCACCCATGGCATCCTTGGAGGAATCCACTGACAAAGTGATTGTTTTATTAGGGTCATAGTATGTCAGAATAGGGGCTTTGGTGATACATTCTTTTAATAAATTAAATTCAGAAGTATGGATGTCCTGCCAACACCATTCATTTTCTTTAGACAAAAGTTTTCTTAGATTTGAGGTTTTCTCTGACAAATTTTCTATATAGGAACCAAGGTATGTCACCATACCCAAGAACCTTTGTAGTTCTGCTACGTTTTGGGGGCAAGGCATATCACAAATAGCTTTGACTTTAGTATCATCTACTCGCACACCATCTTGAGTGAAGATGTGGCCCAAATATTTGACTTCTGTCTGACATATGTTCGATTTTTCTTTATTGAATTTTATCCCTAACTGCCTAGCTCTCTCTAAGACTTGTTTTAGTCTAAAATCATGTTCTTCTCTTGTCTGACCATATATGAGAAAATCATCCATCATGATCTTGACGCCTGGGATATCAGAGAATTTTTGTGTCATTATAGAATGAAACAGTTCTGGGGCAGCATTTATGCCAAAGGGAAGTCTGAGGAATCTATACCTACCTTGAGGTGTGATGAAAGTACAGAGTTTTGAAGACGGTTCATCTAACTTTAACATATAGAATCCTTTATTTGCATCAAGAGTTGTAAAGTACTGGGAACCAGAAAGGCTGTACTTTATCTCGTCTATAGTAGGAAATTGATAGTGTGGACGCATTATAGCCTTGTTTAGTTTTCTTGGATCAATGCACAGGCGGAGTTTGCCATTTTTCTTGGAAGTGATTACAATTGAACTAACCCAGTCAGTAGGTTCATTGACTTTGATAATAATTTGATCTTTTTCTAACAAAGATAACTCTTCCTTTAATTGTTCCAAGAGACTAAATGGGATTCTGCGGCAAGCATCGACTGAAGGAGTGGCATCTGGTTTCATTGACAAGTGGCATTCATAATCTTTAAGACAACCTATTCCGGTAAAAAGATCTTTATATTCAACCAGCAGAGTGTCCGTAGATTGACTAAATTGAACATTGTGAACTCTTTTAATCAATTTAAGGACCTCACAACTGTTGCGACCTATTATATTCTTGCAAGGCAAATCCACAATATGAAAATTGACATTGTAAACTTTATTATTATGTTTGACTGATAGACTGCAATAACCTACTGTAGGTAAGACTTCACCACTTAGTGTTGAAAGCTTATAAGAGCTTTTCTTTATGTTGGACAGGGGCAGATTAAGTGATTTATAACAGTTAAATGACAAAATGTCAGCGTCGGCACCTGTATCAAGAAGAAAATCAATGTTCTTATTGTTTATAGACAGACTGGCTTGGTAAGAATCTTTAAGAGTAGCTGCATCAATAAAAAGACAATTGAAATAGAAGGTATCTGCCTCGTTAGCTATAACAGTTTGTTCTTCTTCTACTATTCTTACTTGCTTGTAGCGGCAGCACTTGGCAAAATGGTTCAGCTTGTTGCAATTCCTGCAGGTGACTCCTAAGGCTGGACAGCGTAGACGGTGAACTTGACCACATTTTGAGCATATATTAGACTTGTATGACGCTTGTTGACTGGATTGACGATCTTGACTTCTTGGACGGTGGTGACTCTCTTGACGACTGTGACTACCTGGACGAATTGTATTGTCTTGACGAGTTTGACTACGTTGACGTTGATTACCGTTGTTGGCTTGATGACTCTGACGTGACGATGGACGACTACTGACAGTGGCGGCGATGATTTCATTAGATGCTAGGGCTTGTGCTTCCTGCTTCGTATTTCTTAATGTTTTGGCGAGACTGACAGCTTCTTCGAATGTTGCTGGTTTGTCTAACAAAATGCGTTCTCTTATGTACGCGCATGAAGAATTTAGGTTCCAGGAAAAGATATCTTTTAGCAAACTGTCAGCAAGACTTTCGAAGTTGCATTGTATGCTTAAATTCTTGAGATCTGTGGCGTACGACTCGATTTCTTCCCCTGCGGCTTGTTTTCGATTAAACAGCTTGTGTCTCTCCATTGAGATGTTGACACGCGGCGCAAAATAGTTCTCAAACTTGGTTAACAAGTCCTTAAATGTGATGCTAGACATCTCGACGTCAAAGGAATGAAATATTTGAAGAGCATCGGGACCAATGGTATGAAGCAAAATGGCTACCTTACGTGGATCTTGTTCTCCCTCGAGGCCATTTGCAACCATGAAAATATCGAAGTTAGTCTTGAAATTACGCCAGGC
This sequence comes from Athrips mouffetella, assembly GCA_947532105.1. Taxonomy (NCBI): domain Eukaryota; kingdom Metazoa; phylum Arthropoda; class Insecta; order Lepidoptera; family Gelechiidae; genus Athrips; species Athrips mouffetella. Next base: position 26,956,469 of record OX383974.1, on the reverse strand, counting down.
TAATGGCATATTGCTAGCGTTAACATCCAAGCTAAAGTTATTTGGAGGCAAAGGACGAGTTGTCGGATTCTTGGGCGGCGGCGGCGGCGGAGGAGGGTCAGGCATTTCGACTTCTCAGCGGCGCGGCGGCGGCGTGATATTGAAAAAAAAATTTTTTTTGACTCACTCGAATCCGTGACTGTGGCTTGAATCGACGGCTTGATGGGCTTTTGACTAATAATCCCACTTCTGACACCATGTTGTAACTTGTGCGGGCGTATATATTTAAATTAATAAAGACGCTTTTGATTCAGAGCATTTATTGTTGGGCAGGCGGCCATGACAAGAAGGAAATACATAGTACAAATTTTATACATGTGGCAACACTTAGATCTTAATTTTATATACGTTCGGATACACGTAACAGTGTCAATTGTTTATAGGAACGATAATTGCGGCGATAAAGGTAATGATTCTTTCGATCTATATATATAAAAGAAGAAGGTGACTGACTGACTGACTGCCTCACTGACTGACATATCAACGCACAGCCCAAACCACTGGGTCTAGAGATTCCAAATTTGGCATGTAGGTTCCTTATGAGGCTTGGGGGTGCACTAAGAAAGGGGTTTACAAAATTCCACCCCTAAGGGGGTAAAATAGGGGATGAAAAATTGTATGAAAGTCCGTCAGTTTTAAAGTAAGGATCTTCAAAATTTGTATTTAGGCTGACAAATACAAATACAAATAATTTATGAATAATATACATTACAAGTCAAATTAAATTATACATTATAGCATAATGTAATACATTATAGTATAATAGGAACGCTATTTTAATTATTATTAAATAAACATTAATTTAAAACAAAAAAAAAAAGGGGTTTAAGTCAATCTTACTAATAACAATGAAATTACAGCATCTTCTAGGAAATAATTTTAAGGAAGTCGTACGTGTAGTACGCTTGCTCGACAAGCCAGCTTTTAAGTTTACGTTTGTAAATCGAGATGGAGTTGACTTCGACAACATGCTTTGGTAGTCGGTTGTACACATAAGGTGCCAACACGTGTGACACCCTGTCGGACTTGGCCAGCCTGTGAGGGACAGACTTAAGTTTACTAGCTCCACGTAAATTATAGGTGTTGTTCTCTCCACTCTGTTCATAAGCTTGTAGATTTTCCCTAGCGTACATAGCTATCGCAAATATGTATAAGCTTGGAAGTGTTAGTATGCCTAGTTTCCTAAAGTGTGCCTGAGCTGGCTCGTCAGTGGGGACCCGAGCGACGATTCTGACCGCGCGCTTTTGTAGTACAAATGCGCGCTGCCAGTCCGCCGCCCGGCCCCACAGCTCGATGCCGACTGACGATGCCGACTGACGACTAAAAATTAATATTTATGTGTCTCAGGTTTTTGAAAATTCGACACCCTTAAGGGTGAAAAGGGGGATGAAGTTGAATATTCTTTATTTTTGAATTAAAATCCACATAATTTATTATTTAGGCATTAATGATGTAATTCTATGCAACGTTCATCACTGTTATTGAAATTCCACCCCAAATGTTTGAATTAAAAAAGGGAAATGGGGTGAAAAAGTCTAAAAACCAATATGGGTATCGTTTGTATGGTTTATCGGGTCGCTGATTACGAAAACTACAACAATTTTTTAATCCAACGTGGTGGACGTTAAATACCATCATTCCCTTGAGATGGGGTTGGGGTGCGATAGGGTTGAAATGTGAATATGGGTGTCGTTTGTATGGTTTATCGGGTTGCTGATTACGAAAACTACCACAACTTTGAAATCCAACGTGGTGGACGTGAAATACCATCATCCCCCTAGGGATAGAGTTGGGAGCGATAAGTTTGAAATGTCTAAAAATCAATATGGGTGTCGTTTGTATGGTTTATCGGGTCGCTGATTACGAAACCTACAACAACTTTGAAATCCAACGTGGTGGACGTGAAATACCATCATCCCCTGGGTATGGGGTTGGGGTGCGATAGGTTTGAAATGTCTAAAAATAAATATGGGTAGTAGATAGAGAGGTAGAGATAGAGAGGTAGAAAGGTAGAGCGGTAGAGGTACTCGTAGAGAGGTATAGGTAGAGAGGTTCAGGTAGAGGGAGTGGGAGAAGGAGGGGAAGGGGGAGAGGGAGGTAAAGGGGAGAGGGGGGAGAGAGGGAGGAGAGAGGGAGGGGGGCAGGGGAGAAGGAGGGAAAGGGGGGTGGGGGTGGGGAGGGGGAGAGGGAGAGAGAGGGGGAGGGGGATAGGGGGAGGGGGAGAGGGAGATGGAGGTGGAGAGGGAGAGAGAGGAAGAGGGTTTCAGTTTTTCTCAATTACTTCTGCGAATTGGCTGTTTTAAAATATTACATAAAGGTGTCTCTCATCTCTCTCTTTACATTTGTTAGGTTAAGTAAAAACTTTAAGGCAAAATACTGCTGCTAAGTTCCTCTGTTCTGAGTAATTTATGAGTAACGTCTGTATATAATATAAAATTCAGCTGGATCTTGAATTGTACACATTGATTTGCGCAGGGTTAGTCCTGTTTTTCCTTAGTTTAAAATTACCCCGAAATGACGGGAAAATATCTCATTGCTTCGGAAAACCGGAAACAACATAAATACCAAATCCACGCGAGCGAAGCCGCGGGCAACAGCTAGTATTAAATATATGTTCAGTGATATATTGTCGAATATTCGTGCTTTCATTTATCATTAAAATAAATAACAAATAAAATTAAAATTTTCTTTTGAAAAATGCAACCATTCCATCAGTATTTTCTTATGACGTTGTCACGTTTAACTATCGTCAGTAAACTGACTTTACAGACAACCGATTTGTTTAGGATATTTTTACCGCAAACTTGGTTTTTATGTAGTAGTTCATAACATTCATTACATAATCTTTTTATCTCCCAATACTCAGCGAGGTCCTAGCGCCTGATTGCTATTACAATTTTTATTATTTCCAGTTAGAGCTACAGCTCAATAAACGAACTCACCTGTAAGTTAAGTTCTATCATAATTATGCGAAGCGCCTCGTCCGTAGAGATTATTATTCTAAACATGTAGTAGACACTATTTGCTACCACTCTGCACTAATTAAATAAACCTTGCTTTGCTCGGAATAGATACCTTGCTAATTAATTTTACTAGGGCATGACATCTGCCAACATGTCTCAAATTTTAATGTCACCATCATCGATGATCCTAATATTCAAAGTAACCTGAGAAAGTGACCCGTCAAATCTATAGAACGACGCATTCACTACCTTGTGACGAATAATTTTTTTAATCTTCCTTCTAAAGTACCGGATACACGGTCGGCAACATGGGTCCCGACAGAGGTCACCTTGGTCGGCAACCATTCGAGTTGTATGGAGAATTGGTTGTAAACCACGAACTACACGGTCGGATTGAACCAAGGTGACCTCTGTCGGTACCTTGTTGGTGACCGTGTATCCGGTACTTTATTACCCTTATTTTTCTGTGGGTAAAGGCCACGCGAGGCCTCTGGGCGGAATGAAGGGGGTATGCGCAGTTGCAATATTTGCAAGAAAAATACTACTGCTCATAATCCCAGAGGCCTTACCTCCTCGCGTGGAATGTACTGCGCCCCAAACACGGCTGTGTCGATCCCGGATATAAACTAGAAGAATTTTAAAATTTAACGTCTTTGGACGGCATGGAACGTAACTATTTGACACCAGGTTTTTTTTAGAGTAATTTGGCCCTGCTGAGCTCGATTTTGCCCAGTGTCAGACCAATTTCCCCTCCCTTCCCCCCTTACCCCCCATTTTTATTGAAAACACGTCCCTCATCGTGGTTTTTTCGTTTTAAACAAAAAAATATTAAATTTAGGACAAAACTCTCGACCACAAAAATAATAAACATTAAATTTCCTACACCACGATACTAGTTTTGCTTTTATATGTCTTATAGTTTTTGAGTAACATCTTACCAAACTTCAAAACCAAATTTTCGAATTTTGTATTTTATCTATATTTTTAACCGACGAAAAAAAACGGAGGAGGTTCTCAAGTCGACGCGTATATATTTTTTTTTTATGTATGACCACGCATAACTTTTTACACAGTAGTCCGATTTTGATAATTATTTTTTTATTGGAAGGAATATACCCCAAAGTTGGTCCCATATAAATATGGAAAAAAAAATCCAACCCCAAGGGTAGGAAAACAGGGGATGATTGATTGTTCACTGACTGATTGTAATGTATGACCACGCATAACTTTTTACAGAGTAGTTCGATTTACCCTAAAGGTGGGAAAATAAAATTTATAGTCACGAAAAATTGTAAAATAAAAACGTTTCAACGAAAAATTGAACCGCCGATAAAACTGAAAAGCAAGAAATAATTAAACTTTTTTATTTAACCTTAATAACAAAGTTCTTAAACTAATGTAAGAATACCCGAGTAATTTTGAGGCGGCGCCAAACAAGCAAATTAATTAATTACGTAAAGCGTGATGCACGGCGGCGGCGCCGCCTCAAAATTACTCGGGTATTCTTACATTAGTTTAAGAACTTTGTTATTAAGGTTAAATAAAAAAGTTTAATTATTTCTTGCTTTTCAGTTTTTTCGGCGGTTCAATTTTTTGTTGAAAAGTTTTTCGCTATTTCTTTAGGATGATACCTGAATTCGGAACGAAGTGATGTACGAGTATATGTCGTAGGCAGATCGTCAAACTGAGTACATCGTATTTACCAGGGCAAATCGTAGTCTGACTGGGCAAATCATGATGTGCCGGCCTGGGCACATAATTTAACATAACCAAATCAAACCTAATCGTAATCTACCCAATTTACGATCTGCCCAATTCAACGATCTGATCTGCCCACGACATATGTGTAATATTTTTGGGTTCGTACAAAGAAACGCACGCGTGTTTATCCAACCGATATATTTGCCAACTGACAAGCCAATCTTAAAACTACCTTAATTATTAGAGATATAAAAATATGCGTGACAACATTGACCTACCTACATTACACTCCTCCACACTAAACTATTACTTACAACAAAAGTAATTTACTAACACAGCTAATTCGAAAACGGGTATACCTACTTACTCCTTGTAATTAGGGTTATTCTTAATTCTACATTTCCGTATGGGTCGGCGCTGAGGCGATGACGCAGTCGGCAAAGCGAAATGTTCTTTAGGACAACCTGAACTACTACCAGACGGACTCCCTGGGTCGAGCTGGTAAGCAGCGCGTTGCGGCGACGACGTCACCACCACCGACGACCGCCTCGACTGAACCTGTGGCAATGTGCCCGCCAACGCCCCCGTACTGGGCCGCTGCGAATTGGAACCGTTCTGGTGTCGTGTAATTGCCGAAGTGTTCGATCCTAATGACAAGCGACTTCTACTAGCTCGCTTACGTAACTGATCGATATGCCTGTGTATTGTTGCCCCATCTGTTCCCAAAACTTTAAAATTACTAGGACCTAATACCTCAGCCACCTGACCGGGAGCCCACTTCTCGCCTTTTAAGTATTGCCTATACCATACTTCCTCCCCGCTATCCATGCTTCTATCCACCCCTCCTGCAGCTTCCCTTTGCCGTTGTTGTACCCTAGTTACCTGGCTTTCCCTATCTGGTTTTATAACATCGAGCCGGGTACGAATCCGTCTACCTAACATCAACATCGCCGGACTTTCCCCGGTCGTGGAGTGCTCCACGTTTCTATAATGCATTAAATATGTCAATAACGCACTATCTACTCTCTGATTATTCTGTATAGCTTTCTTTATCACCCGCTTCAAAGTCCTAACAGCGTTTTCGGCTAAACCATTCGATGCGGGGTGGTATGGGGCTGTAAAGATATGCTCTATTCCGTTACTCTGTGTAAAGTGTGCAAACTCCTTGGACGCAAATTGTGGCCCGTTGTCGCTCACTATTTGCTTCGGTAGCCCCCATCTACTAAATAACTCGGTCAATCTATCAATTACAGCATGCGATGCGGTATTTGGAGCATTAAAAACTTCTAACCATTTTGACATAGCGTCCACAACCACGAGGTACGTTTTTCCGGCAATAGGACCCATAAAATCCAGATGCAGCCTAGTCCAGGGCCGACTCGGCCACGGCCACATGCGAGGCGCCTGCCGCAAGGGAGCGTCCCCCTGCGATGCACACACTCCACAACCCCTGCACATCCGCTCTACTGCTTCATCTACCCCGGGCCACCACACGTAGCTCCGGGCCAAAGCCTTTGACTTGACAATACCCATATGGGGTTCGTGAATCATAACTAATATCTTTTCTTTACAGTTATCAGGCACTACTAATCTGTGCCCCCACATAACGCAACCCAACTCTTCATAAAGTTCGCTTTTCCTATTAAAATAAGGTTGCAAATTCGTTCGTTCGCATTGAGATGGCCAACCATCACGGATATAACTCAATATTTTAGACAAGCTTGGGTCACGAGCCGTTTGTCGCTTAATTACGCTATGGTCTAACAGTAGCGCATCCTGTACGAAATGTAAGTAGGTTTGCTCGGGCGCGGAACCGGTTTCTCCCTTTTTAACTATGAGCGGCAACCGTGATAAGCCGTCTGCCCCGTTGTCCTCAGTACGCACGTACTCAATATCAAAAGAATAAGCCGATAAAATTATTGCCCATCTCTGCATACGGCTTGCGACCATAGTGGGAATTCCTGTTTGCGGGCCAAAAATCGAGACTAACGGTTTGTGGTCCGTGCGCAAAGTGAAATGACGACCATATAAAAATTGATGAAATTTATTTACACAAAATATGATCGCTAACGCTTCCCTATGAATCTGCGAATAGTTTTTCTCGGCCTCATTAAGCGTGCGCGACGCATACGCGACCGGTTTCTCCGCTCTGCCATCGGCTGACCGCTGCGTAATTACACCCCCCACCCCTCGCGAGCTTGCGTCACACGTTAAGATCAATGGTTTTTTGGGGTCGTAATGCGCCAGAACCTCCGCGCTTGTAAGCAGCTTTTTAATCTGAACAAAAGATTCCTCACACTCGTTTGACCAGAACCATTTTTTATTTTTTTTTAGTAAATCGTACAACGGTGTCAATTTTCCGCTCATATTTTTAATAAACTTGCCATAAAAATTCACGATTCCTAAGAATGAGCGGACCTCTGTTACACTCTGTGGCCTTGGGATATTAACTATTGCATCCACTTTGGATGGGTCGGGCTTTAAACCTTCCCTACTCAAAATGTATCCTAAATACCGCACCTCCTCTACTAGAAAAACGCATTTATTAGTCTTTAATTTAAGGCCGTGACTATGCAAACGGTTAAAAACCGCGTCTAGTGCAATTAAATGCTCCTGTTTTGTTTTCCCGCCAATTATGACGTCATCTAAAAATATCTCAACGTTTGGAATACCCTTTAATAAATTACACATAATGCGCTGAAAAATCCCCGGGCTGGAAGAAAGCCCGTACACTAAACGATTATACCTAAAAAGCCCCCGGTGCGTATTTATCACGGTATATTCTTTGGTGTCATCCAACTCGATCTGATTGTAAGCTTGGTGTACGGTTAGCACCGAACAGTTTTCTGCTGCGTTGCGCCCTAGTTTCCGTGTGCTGCTGATCGATTGCTATCGATTGTTTTAATATTAATAATTTAGTTGTCCACATGCAGATGAGCATTTAACATCGAACTTATAATTAACATTTACTTAATAAAATATTGTTGTGAATCTGTGCGTGTTCTACTCAACATCTACTACCAACATCGCGGGCCCATACATCTCTTTTTGGTCCTTCGAAGCAACAGGTATTTAGTGTATTTTGTACTTTTTTCACGATAGCGGATCGGTTCGCCGGCCTCCCACAAGCGGGTCTCACCGGTTGAATTGAGAAGTCGCACATGTCGTGTTAGGGGTGCAAGTGCACTGAATATCGAACCTGTGAACTGTGGATTTTACTACAACTGCCACTATCAACATCGAATTACTTAACTGCGGTAAACATCAAACTACAACTTACGCCGCTTACATCGACTAACTTTATTGAGAAATCATTTAACATCAACTACAAGCAACAATGTCGGAAATTGACCTACTTATTGCTTCGCAAGTTACTGCCTTCAATAACCTGAACAAGACTTGTGCTGACTACAAGAAAGATGGTTCTGTGAAGAAGACCTTACCTTATCTGGAGAAACGTTTGAACCAACTTTACTCTAACTGGGATGTGTTTGAGGTAAACCATGAACTTATTAGTAAAACTGGAGTGGTGGACATTCCCTACTTCCGGGATCAGATTTTTACGAAAGCCAAAATCATGTACGAAAATACTTTGAGTGATATACGGAGTCGGCAGGAGACTTTGAAAGCAGCGGCTGCGGTTTTGAACGAAAACAAATATACCGAATTTGTATTTCAAGACGTATTGTTTGAAGCACCGGCCCCGGAAAACGGCGATAACTCTGAAAAAATTAAGGAGCTTTTACGTCATCAATCCTGTAACTTTAAAGCTTTCGCAAGAGTCGTGTCGAAAGCGAACTTCACTTCCGGGACGGAAAAATGGGAGCTAGAAGATAACTTAAACATGATGAAAGGCAAGTGGGAACAAATAGAGAGGCTTCACTGGCAGCTTGACTACATTTTAACCGACGACGGGAAGGAAGGTAAAGAATACAGAGAAAAATACGCCCGCATGGAGAATATGTACGACGATTTAAGAAAGAAGCTAAACCACAATATGTGGAACAACTCGCATTATGAAAAAGCTACCCCTAAGATTGTTATTCCCGATTTCTATGGTAATTACAATCAGTGGGCAACCTTCAAAGATCTTTATGTGGAGAGCGTGCACAACAACCCGCTGCTCTCTAATGCACAAAAAATGCAACATCTGAAATCCAAATTAAAGGGTGAGGCTGAAAAACTGGTTCAGCATCTCGGCATTAGCGCTGACAACTACACATCGTGCTGGGAAATTATCACGCATCGTTTCGACAACAAACGGCTTTTATTTACATCGTACATAAATACCCTTCTAAACCAACCCGCCATACAGCAAGCAAGCGCCTCAAGTATAAGAAAACTTCACGATATTATGCAAGAATGCCTTAACGGACTAACAAATATCGGTATCGACATCACTACTTGGGATCCGATTATTGTACATTTGCTCGTTCAAAAATTGGACAGCGTAACTTACAACGAATACATGAAAGATCTTAAAGACCCGAGAGATTTGCCTGACCTTGAAGAGTTTTCTACTTTTCTCGAGTCAAAGTTTATGGCACTCGAAGCACTACAAGGCGGCTCTAACCAGCGAACATCAAACTCGAGTAAACATCAAACTTTCAACAAGCCGCAAAATAATATGCAGTCGTCTTTGTCACGCAATAATTATTATCAGAAAAATTATAACGCGCCGAGGTCGACGAACTATAACAAGCATCAAAACTCGCACAAAACCTTCTTTGCGACAGTGAAAACCTGCCCTGTCTGCAAAGCCGACCATGCCTTAATGCTATGTCAGAAGTTTTTGGATATGAACGCAATAGCGCGTCGTGACACAGTTCGTAACTTACAATTATGCAAAAATTGTTTGTACAGTCACGGAGAAAAACCGTGCTTCTCACGAAAGAAATGCAAGCTGTGTCACAAGTCACATCATACTCTCATGCATGAATCAGAATCTGAACAACCATCCCGTAGCGGTTTTCAACAACCAGCTACCCCGCATTCAGTACACAACTGCACAAACGAAGAGAAAGAAGTTTTGTTAACGACTGTACAACTGAAGGTGAAAAATATAGACGGGGAGTTTATCAATCTTAGAGCTTTACTTGATCAAGGCTCGCAAGTAAGCCTTATCACTGAAGATGCGGCACAACGTCTCAGATTACCGCGCCGGAAACTTAGCGCCGTGGTGTCTGGAATCGGCAGTCTATCAGGAAACTGCAAAGGGTCAATCAACTTAGAATGCAAGTCTATTCATTCTGACTATACATTTAAAACTGAGACATTGGTGATGAAAAAAAAATTAGCCGATCCGCACTTCAACGTGTCGGGCCCAGTTGACCTACTTTTGGGCGCCGATATTTATTCAGAGCTATTACTAAGCGGAGTCATGAAAAGCGAAGATAACCAGCATCCAGTGGCACAGCAAACCAGAGTTGGGTGGATTTTGAGTGGAAATGTTAAAACATTTAACTGCCATGTAACCCTTAACGAGCTGGAAAATATGACACGCTTCTGGGAAATCGAAGAAATCCCAAATAGCATAACATCAACTAGCGAGAACGATTTATGTGAGAAATATTACATTGAAACCACAAAGAGGCTGCCTGACGGGAAATATGTGGTACAGATGCCCATGAAACCAGAGTACGAAGCGAACTTAGGGCCTACGAAACCACAAGCCCTAGCCCAATTTCTACAGCTGGAACAAAAAATGCGGAAAAACAAGGAACTTGAAACAGAATACAAGAAATTTATGAACGACTACATTACTATGGGGCACATGAAGCCTGTAACAAATTTAACCAAAACAAAGGGGCAAGTACACCTACCCCAACACGGTATCTGGCGATCTGAGTCTACCACGAGCAGGTTAAGGGTAGTTTTTAATGCATCACACAAGACAAAAAGCAACCATAGCCTGAACGATCTGATGTATACCGGCCCGAACCTACAGAAAGACATGCTCACCTTACTTATAAACTGGAGAGTTCATAAGTACGTTTTTACTGCAGATGTAGAAAAAATGTACAGACATATTTGGCTAAATGAAAACCAACAAAATCTTCAAACGATCTTCTGGAGAAATTCGCCGCAGCATCCCTTACAGGAATGGCAACTATGCACCGTGACTTATGGCACAAAGTCAGCGCCTTATCTCGCTATGCGCACGCTACACCAACTCGCACGAGATGAACAAGCTAACTACCCCGAAGCGGCAACGGTCCTGCAAAACTATTTTTACATGGATGACCTTGTCTATGGGCACGATGATCTGGCGGCTGCAAAGAAACTGGTCAAAGACTTGATCGAACTCCTGAAAAAAGGGGGATTTAACTTAAGAAAATGGACAAGCAACGATCGAAGAATCCTAGAACATTTAACAGAAGAACAAAAAAGTAACAACAACACGATCAACTTCAAGAACGAACAAGAAAATCAAAACACGACTAAAACATTGGGTATTAGCTGGAACCCGATTGATGACTCATTTTCATTTCGATGCAAACTTACTGAAACAAACAAACATACGAAGCGAACTGTACTAGCCGACATAAGCAAGCTCTACGACCCACTTGGATGGCTAGCACCGATAATAATAAAAGCGAAGATACTTTTCCAAAAAGTTTGGGCTAGCAAGATAGAGTGGGACGAAAGCCTACCAAAGGAGTTGCAAAAAGAATGGGAGGTTTTTAGAAACGACCTACATAACATAAACAACATTAAACTTCCGCGTTGGCTACGCTGCACTGAAAACAAGCTCGAGATACACGGGTTCTGTGACGCAAGCGAGAAAGCCTACGCCTGCGCTGTCTACAGTCGCGTGACAAACGAAAATGGCGAATACATCATAACATTAATAGCTGCAAAAACCAAAATATCCCCTCTGAGTAAGAAGGTCCCAATTCCTCGATTGGAATTACTCGGGTGCGGATTACTCGCCAAATTACTGGAAAAACTAAAAAACACCCTTACTTCAAAGGATTTAAAAATTCAATGCTGGAGCGACTCAAAAGTAGCGTTAGCATGGATTAACGGCAACGTAAACAAATGGGAAAGATTTGTTGCCAACCGAGTGACCGAAATAAGAAACATTATTCCGGCTGCCAACTGGTCTTATGTGAAAACAGACGACAACGCAGCTGATTGCGCTACCAGAGGCCTTCTACCCTCTCAACTTTTACCCTTCCAACTATGGTGGGAAGGACCACAATGGCTGAAAACAAATAACATAGAAAAAACTTCGCAAAGTGAAACATTAACAACTAACGAAGGCTTAAAAACTAATTGCTATGTGATGAAACATGACACCGTCGAGAGCGAAATTGTAAATTCATTATTGAATAAACACAGCCAACTAAAACGCGCAACACGAGTGATCGCTTGGATATTACGCGTCGTATCAGCATTGCGTAATACTAATAAGCAAGTGTTGACCGACTTGAGCGAAAAAAGGGGTGTTATAAATTTAACGCCTCAAGAAGTAAACCGAGCATCAGAACTTATTATAAAAAATATACAAAGCCAACATTTTGGCGAAGAAATTGAGCGTTTGAAGAAGAATTCAAATATCTCGAAAAAGAGTAACTTAATAAAACTGACCCCTTTTATCGACGAAAAGGGATTGCTTAGAGTTAAAGGGCGCCTGACTAACTCAATGTTGCCACCTGAATCGAAACATCCTATTATCATTCCCGCTAAAGGAAGGTTAACGGAGCTTCTCATCCAGGAGGCCCATCAAGAAACTCTCCACGGCGGTGCACGCCTTTGCCTCGCTTTTTTACGGCAGAGGTTTTGGATCATTGGCGGAAACAAAACTGTAAAGAAGCAATTGCGTCAATGTGTAAGATGTCATCGTTATAAGCCGCACCGGAACGAGCAATTAATGGCTGATTTACCTAAAGTACGAGTCACGCCGGCGCGCCCGTTCAGCAACACAGGAGTGGACTTTACAGGTCACGTGGAGATAAAAATAAACAAGGGACGTGGAGTTAAGACCTGTAAAGCTTATATCGCCATTTTTATATGCATGGTGACTAAAGCGATACACCTAGAACTGGTGTCAGATTTGTCAACACAAACATTTCTCGCCGCTTTCAAACGATTTAGTGCAAGAAGAGGTACACCAAAACATGTATACTCGGACAATGGAACTAACTTTGTGGGCGCAGCAAAGGTCCTACAAGAAGATTTTCGACACAACCAAACATTCGAAACTTCAGAATTCTTCGACGAAATGACCCAAATGTCAGTAGAGTGGTCCAGAAATGCCCCCCTGTGGGCTTCTGCTGGAGGGATTTGGGAATCGGGGGTGAAGGCAATGAAGTACCATCTCAAGCGCGTACTCGGGGAACAAAAACTTACCTTTGAGCAGTTCACCACACTCCTAGCTCAAATCGAGGCCTGCTTGAATTCACGTCCGCTCTGCCCTCTGTCGGAAGACATAGATGACTTGGAATACTTAACGCCTGGTCACTTTCTCATCGGCGGACCGCTGCTATCACTCCCACAAGAAGAAGAAGAGTTCAACCAATATGATCTGAGAAACAGATGGAGATTAATAGAGCAAATGAACTTACACTTCTGGAAACGCTGGTCGAGTGAGTACCTCCATGAAATGCAAATGCGCTGGAAATGGCAACGCCCGGAGAAAAATCTAGAAGAAGGAGACGTTGTGTTGGTAAAGGAGGAAAACTTACCGGCTGGGAAATGGGCTCTCGGAAAAGTAACAGAAGTTCATCCGGGAAGTGACGGTCACGTGCGAGTAGTATCTATCAAAACAAAAAAGGGAAACATCAAACGACCCATAACTAAGCTTGCACCACTGCCGAAACAACAAGAAGAGCACAAACATCCTCAACCAAGCTCAAACAAAAACATAAAAACTCCGAAAAGAAGCCTTTTTACATTATTAACAATGATACTTATGATGATCGGAACCGTAAGCTCATCACCGACTGTGAACTACAAAATATCTCCCATAGATAACAACAAACCAATATATTTCGACGAAGTTGGACAGTTACAGCTTATACATGATGAGTGGACTTTGTTAGTATACTATAACCTTACTACGTATTGGCAAACAACAGACAAACTAAGTACCTACATATATAATATCGACAAAATGTGCAATCGTATGGATAAAATGGATTATACGCCGTGCAGCGCAATCGTCAACCAATTACGTCACGAGCTACGTCATCTGACTGAGTATAACTCGTTACTTTTGTCGCACCATCTACAACGGCAAAAACGAGGCTATTTTGATGGAGTCGGAAAATTAGCGAGAACGTTATTCGGGGTTCTAGATGAAGAGTTTGCCACTAAGTATGAAAACGACATCAACATCTTACAAAACAACGAAGACTATCTTTTACAGCTTATGAAGAATCAAACTGTAATAATTGAAGCTGAAAATAACATAATAAAAAAGAGCGATAAATTCATGAACACGCAATTCGACATTATGCATAATTACATGAACAAAATTGAGAACAAAGTCGAAATGCTGTCTTCAGTAAATAATGTCAATTCGGCTTCGATTACGGCGACACTTATTATAAATAATTTGGAACGAATACAAAGAATGCTATTAAACGCATTGTCAGATATCTATAAAGGCCATCTGGATGTCTTCTTATTTCCTGCATCGCAACTTATTGATCAGCTGATGAAAATAAGAGGAAAACTACCTAGAGGATTATCTCTGCCTGTTAAGGATATACAGGAGGATATTCAGGAAATCTATAAACATCTATACGTCAAGGCAAGGATAACTGATAACTTTTTGTTATTCGAGATACATATTCCATTGATAAACGAAGAAGAATATACAATCTACAGAGTAATCCCTATACCATTCAAAAGGCAAGGCCAACTGAAAGTAGTTCAACCATCATCGAACAAAATCACCATCAACTTTGTACAAAAGTCTTACATAATCATGAACGATAATGACGAGCATCACTGTACTACGTACAGCCGAGATAAGTTTATATGTATGGCGCGCCAACCCGTCTATAGCTTACACGACAAGAATGCACCATGCGAAGTAAACGTGTTTAGTCAGCAAATGCCTCAGACACCCCTATCATGCGTCATAAGTGACGTAGATTGCAAGGACACTTGGACTCAACTTCATAAACCGTACTGGTGGCTGTTTACGTTCTGCGATAAAAATATAATGAACATTATATGCGATGATCAAGTTACACCGATTGTTATTGACGGGATTGGTGTGATTGCACTTAAACCAAAATGCATCCTTCAAAAAAACGATGCTACTATATACACCTACAGTCACTTGGGTAGCAGAATGACGTTAAACTCGGAAATAGAAGTACCAACGCTTAATACGTCAATAAACAACATTTTCGACTTAAATTGGAAAAATAGAGATTAACATTACAGAAAAGAAAGCCCTAACTTCAACAGATTTTATGAAAATTCAGAAACAATTAGCATATCAAAAGGAAAAAGAAAGGTGGCCTATAACGACAGGATTGAGCGTCCACGACATTTATCACTACTCGATAACATCTTTTCTAGTAGGAAGCGCACTAGTGACAGCTCTCGTTATATGGCTCAAAAAGAAATGTAAGAAAGAAACGGAAAGACCCACAGAAAGAAAAAAGGATCAGACCGTGGAGATAGAAATGAAACAGATAAGTGGGCCAGCAAAACCACCACGGCAACCTACGAGTATCTACACCAAACCAACTGAGAATATACAGAGAAGTAGAGATAACCGGTTCACCTTTCGGGAAAACTCAGACGCTGACTCTGTAGAATAACATATCAATACTAAATATATCTTGCTTTGTAATGAATGCTCATTTGTAATTAATATCTTTAATTTCTGTTAATTAACTTTATAAAAACTTAGCATTATATAAATAACTAATTTTAACTTCACTTTTCCCTCGGGAGCATGTACGGTTAGCACCGAACAGTTTTCTGCTGCGTTGCGCCCTAGTTTCCGTGTGCTGCTGATCGATTGCTATCGATTGTTTTAATATTAATAATTTAGTTGTCCACATGCAGATGAGCATTTAACATCGAACTTATAATTAACATTTACTTAATAAAATATTGTTGTGAATCTGTGCGTGTTCTACTCAACATCTACTACCAACATCGCGGGCCCATACACTTGGGATAAGTCGATTTTTGAATAATAGCATGAACCGCTAAAATTGACCATTAGGTCGTCTATTCTGGGCAAAGGATATCGATCAATTAGTAAAACAGGGTTAACAGTCGCTTTAAAATCAGCACAAATTCGCAACGATCCATCATACTTGTTCACGGGTACCAGCGGCGAGGCCCAGTCGGAGCAGTCGACGGGTTCGATGATGCCGTCGCGCAGCATCGCGTCCAGCTCGGCATCTATGCGCTCGCGTAAAGCGTACGGCACGGGTCTCGCGCGGTGGAATACCGGTGTCGCCCCCTCCCGCACCCGCAACGTCGCTTTACCGCCCGTGTATCGGCCCAGCCCGCCGCTAAACAACTCTTTATATCTGCAAAAAAGATCATTAATTTCCTGTGTCATTTGGCCCTTTTCGTTTGAAATATTGTGACATTTACTAAAAGTTGGAATCTTAATATTCAATTCGGTCAACCATTGTCTCCCAAGCAATGAAGTAGTACCTCCCTCGATAACCAATAATTCTAATTGTTTTTGTCGACCTTCATAGGCGACAACCGGTTTTATTATGCCTAAGGGCTTCAGTTTAGTGCCGTCGTAAAAATTTAAGACAATCTCACTTTTCTCTATAGGCAGATGTTCGAAATATTTATAATACGTGTCTGTATTGATACATGACACGGCCGTTCCTGTGTCTACCTCCATTTCTATAATTTTACTTTCTATTACAATAGGTAGTCTCACCGCGCGATAGTCGTTCAGGCACAAATGGTGGAAATCCTCCTCCAGGGTGTCTTCTTCCAGGTCTGGGTTTTCCTCCGAAGCTCCTCCAAAGTGCAACCTTGACTGTACCGCGTTCCCGCGGCTCCCGCCACCGCCACGCTCCGGGCACACGCGCCGCAGGTGCCCCACGTGTCTGCATAAGCTGCACTCGTAGTTCTTGTACCGACAACTGCTGTAGTTGTGGTCTGCCGCTCCGCAGCCCGCACAGTTGTACCGCCGGCCGATCCCGCCTGCATCGCCGCCACCCGGGACATTCCGCCTTCCCGCGCCCGCCGACCCTCCGCCGGCCCGGCCCGCGCTAGCCGCCCTGTTGACCCCGCGCCCTCTCCGCGCCGATCCGCGTCCTGCGCTGCCGTAGCCGTGCTCTAACGCATACACTGTCACAGCATCCCCGCGTTCCATCGCTCCGGCGTAGTTTCTCGAGGGCTCCGCCTCAACGGCCGCCGCGTCCCGTTCCGCCGCCTCGAGAGACGTAGCAAGCTTAACGGCGTCCGCAAACGTCAAAGTATCGCCGTCCTCCGCAAAAAGCCTTTGCCGAATGACGTCACTTCGCAATCCGCATACAAATTGATCTCGCAGATTATCGCTGAGGTTCGTTTCAAACTTGCAGTGACGTGCCATTTTTTTAAGTTCCGCCACATAATTAGCTATGCTTTCGCCACTGTTTTGTCTTCGTTGCCTAAAACGGTACCTTTCTGCGAGTATCGATGGTGATGGCTGCAAATGCTGTCGTAAATATTCTACCGCCTCGTCGTACGTCAAATCCGACGGTTTTGTAGGACTTGATAGATTCGATAGCAGTTCATAAGCCTCATCCCCCATAACCGCGATTAATGTAGGCAGCTGCTTGTCTTCGTCGACATCGTTGACGAGAAAATACATCTCCAATCTCTCAATATACGACGACCACGCCCCGCTCTGGACATCGAATTCGCCGATTCTGCCCACCGACGACATCGTTGAATTATTACGCGTTCACTATGTATTTCCTGAGTTTGGAAACAGATAACCAGCCTCGAAATGCCACTGTAATATTTTTGGGTTCGTACAAAGAAACGCACGCGTGTTTATCCAACCGATATATTTGCCAACTGACAAGCCAATCTTAAAACTACCTTAATTATTAGAGATATAAAAATATGCGTGACAACATTGACCTACCTACATTACAATATGCACTAATTATCTTGGTATATTTACTTACAAAATAAGACTTCATTGAATGTCGTACGAGTTTTTGTTCATATTCTGCAACTTGCAGCGCCTTTCGAACAGTGAACAATAATTAACCAAAATAAACTACTTACTTAATATTTTGTATAGGTAGGTTTCTGAAGATTAGCAAGTTAATCTTAAAAAGAGTGCTAGTAAATCAAAGTTATTGTACAACTTTCTCAAAAAATAAAGACATCAAGTATTGGTGCAGGGAACTGTAAGAAAAAGCATATTTTAAGCTGTTTTGATAATAGCATATTTTAATTATATAAAAAAAAAAATCCTGATTCACAGATTATAATTTGCATTGTTATGGCATACTCCTTTGCAAAAGCAGCCAAAGGTCCATGGTTGCCCTACTTATTTGCGGCAAACGCAAGCAGCCGTCTTGCACCCTGCCTTACAGCCGCATGTAAGAAGGAGGCCTTGGGAACAGCCTCCAAGGTTATGAGGATGGGCGTTAGCTTATCATTATCACCTTCTTGCTGCCAGCCGTAATCCGTTGGAAAAAGCAGTTAAATTTTTCCAACGTGTGTCTTTTCCCAAATAAAAGTTTGGTATTGCGCTCGGCGGATATGTAACCGAGCTGCGCCTGAAGTCGGTGGGAGTGCTTCAGGCGTAGTTGATTTGGAAAAAAGGACGTGCCTCACTTGGTCAGTCGTATTTTCGGACTCTACTTTGTAGAGCTTAACCAGAAAACTTTCTGCATCTGCGAGAGTTTTATCTGTGAGAGGGGAAACTCCTAGAAATGTGAGAAGTTTCCCATGTTCCTCAAAAACTTTCAAAGCCTGTGGTTTATTTATGCCACATAAGTAGGAGGTCACGTCTGACCCAGTCAGTGCGTGCAGCGCTGGTTATTTTTTTTTTCATTGTCAGTTAAATGTGTAGCTGCATCGTGAATTGTGATATATTTTCTTGCAGAACTTGTCCCAGCAATCATCCACAATTTTTCTGCGGGTATCCGTCCGCGATGATGTATTAGTAGAGTAAAGACATCCGCGTCCCTGACTGATACTACGACGTTCTCAAACGGACTGTTTATAGCGTGTAGTATCAACCTTGTGTCGGCTTCCTCGTGTTTGGCTCTAAGAGGACTGACATCAGTGTCAGGATTCGTTGATACAACACGTCTCTCATCTTCAAATCCACCAGCCACAACTATCTCAAGATTGTCGGCCCATGGAAACCGGATAATTTCTTCCGACTAAAATCTGGCCAGATTGGCTTTGTTTTCGGGAAGTGCCATGAAATTAGCCCATATATTTGGCAAGGGTACTTCTCTTGATTGAATTACTTTTCTGATGGGTTTGTTTTTTGTGCCCCTTTGTTTCTAGTAGCCGCTTTAATTGAGTTTTTGGTATATCTGTCAAAAATTATATCTATACGTCTATACTTAGCTCCCATCTGAGCTACCTTTTCTATGAATGTATCGGCATAATCTCCAAATGTCATAGCATTTTTTGGTTTTCCTGTAGCCATGACTAAGGCTGGGCCGTCAATAATTAAATGTGACTTATGCTTCTCGAGTAGCACTGTACTACGAGTAGAGCAGGAATCTACATTCGATTTCACCTACGTAATATCTCGCAGGTTAGCTATTGCACGCCGTAGAAGGTATAAACAAAAAGGCGTTCGACTATCAATGAGGTCTTGTTTTGTAGGTCATACATCAAGATTAATTATTAGTGCATACATCACTTTGTTCCGAATTCAGCGGTTTCCCTATTGAAATAGCGAATATACAGTTAAAATTCAAAATTTTAGGATTTCTTGAAGTTTGGGAAGATGTTACTCAAAAACTATTAGACCTATAAAAATACAATTAGTATCATGTGATAGGGAATTAAATGTCAAAGATTTTTGTCATAGACAATTTTCTCCTAAATCTAATAGTCTTTGTTTAAATATGAAAAAACCGTGATGAGGGACTTATTTAAAAAAAAAGAGGGGGAAGGGGGGGAAATTGGTCTGACACCGGGCAAAATCAAGCTCAGGAGGGTCAATTCAGTCTAAAAAAAACCCGGTGGCCAATAGTTACAAACGATGCCGTCCAACATCGGAAGGAGTGTGCCTTTATCCACCGACCGCCGCGTTTCACTGCCAACTACTTTAACTGCCTACCACGGATACGTGTCGTCTGTCCTCGGCTATGGTCTGATACTCTGGGGTAACTCAGTAGATGTGGTCTTCAAACTACAAAAATGCGCATACGTGCAATCTGCAACGCAAAATTTGATGATAGCTGTAAACCGCTGCTTAATAGTACATTAAGATGCACGTGCGCTATTTTGGATATTACGGCCGAGGCTCAGAAATTGCAGCCCGAGCCGCAGGCGAGGGCGTAATGGAGCCGAGGGTGTAATCACCAAAGCGCACAAGCTTCTTACAAAGTTTTACAACACATTTGCGAATAAAAACGAATCAAATTCGCTTACCTTTTTGCGGTTCGGGCTGCAATTCCTGAGCCTCCATTTTTCGTTCTCACAATACTTTTTAACATGGAATAAATACACCACAAAGAGCTCGGTTTATACTTATTCGCCAGCTCATTGAAATAAGCCAAAAAGACATTCTCTGAAAACGAATTGTCATTTTTGCTGTTCTTCCATTCAATGAACTTTTCGTAGGCAAGAATGTATTTTTTATTTGATTTTGCTGGAAGGAGACTCTCACTTGCATTTTGTGCCCCAGTAATTATTTCCTGTGGGGTTAAATTAAGTTCTTCTTTATTGCTTGAAACCATCGACGACATTGTTGTCACAAAAATCAAAGCAAATGAAAATACTTCTGTAAAATGGCGCGCGGAATTCTTGTTGCGCGCGCATTTCTTTATTCAAATGAGGAGCTGTGACGAAGCAGTGGCAATGCTCCCAAACAGCGTAGTCATTGAAAAAGTACAAAAACAAAAAATTTATTGCTTACAAAGTCAATTAATGTTAATTTTTTGTCAAATTTAACTAATCTCATGCAACAAACTGTTTATATATTAT
Organism: Athrips mouffetella; assembly: GCA_947532105.1. Lineage (NCBI taxonomy): Eukaryota > Metazoa > Arthropoda > Insecta > Lepidoptera > Gelechiidae > Athrips > Athrips mouffetella. The sequence continues at coordinate 26,935,638 of OX383974.1, read as the reverse complement.
ATTTTCATCAACATTAGGTATATATTTACGAAAATTTTATAAATATTTTAGACATTAGAACTTGCTCTTTGTTAATTTAAAAAAAAAAAAAGTATATAACTAGTGCTATAATATATAATGAGAAAAGCACGCGTTTTTAATAAGCTGGATTATGGACCTAAATTCAATGCAATTAGAGCTGTTTTATGAGCAAATGTGTTGAAAATGACCTTACTGCAGAGTATATCAGAAGAGTGAATCAAGTATGCAAAAAAAACCGGCCAAGTGCGAGTCGGACTCGCGCACCGAGGGTTCCGTACCAACACATAATCATAATTGTATTAGTTGAAATTTCAGTAAGTTAATGTGTTAATTTTTTTGAGTCCGACACGCGATTGACCAAATTTTATTATTTGTTGTTATTTTATAGCTTAGGGCTCCCGCACACGACCGAGAATCGGTGGCCGATTATCGCCCAGGACAAGGACGGAAGATCCAGGTGATAACACGTAAGAGCGGGATGCCGACAAAAAATCGGCCACCGATTCTCGGTCGTGTGCGTGAGCCCTTAGGGCTCCCGCACACGACCGAGAATCGGTGGCCGATTATCGCCCAGGACAAGGATGGAAGATCCAGGTGATAACACGTAAGAGCGGGATGCCGACAAAAAATCGGCCACCGATTCTCGGTCGTGTGCGGGAGCCCTTATGCACTATAAACATAGCAATTTTCAAGTTTGTAAGTGTTCCCGTATCTATTATCTATTCTATATACATATAATAAAAGAGTAGAAACCGCGTGTCTGTACTTTTGATAAATTTATAAAAAAATTAGTGTGGGCGATAAGAAACGACTAATAGAACACAAAAATATGTTTTTTGAACTTTTTGTCTGTCTGTCTGTCTGTCCGTCTGTCTGTCTGTCTGTATGTTTTCGATAAACTCCGAAACTACTGAACGGATTTTCTCGCGGTTTTCGCAGATAGATTCAGCTTAGCTCTGAGCAACATATAGGCTATGCTTCATTCAAATCGGTTCACTCAAACAGAAGCTACACTAAAGTAAAGTATCAAATTGGCTGTCCGATAATAACTCACAAACCGATTCAAACTGAGTTTTCAATTACGAGTTTAACTTACTTTTGTGCAACATAAAAGTTTAGTTTCATTGCAAACGGTTCACTCAGACAGAAGGAACGCTAAGTTGCATGTGGTTGCGCAAATAACTCACAAACTATTGAACGGATTCAAACGGGGTTTTCAATAAACTGTCAAGCTTACTTCTTTGCAACATATTAGCTTACTTTCATTGAAAACCGCTCATTCAGACAGGTGCGCGAAATTTCCAGCGGAGGCGCCAATATCTCACAAACAACTGAACCGATTAAAACAAGGTTTTCAGTAACGTATTTGGCTTACTCCATACAATATGTATGCTTAGTTTCATTGCAAACGGTTCACTCAGACATAAGATACACTAAGTTTCAAGCGGGGGCACCAATAACTCACAAACTACTAAACGGATTTAAACGGGGTTTTCAATAACATGTTTAGCTTAATTCTTTGTAATGTATTAGCTTACTTTCATTGAAAACGGTTCACTCAGACAGAAATTGCCCAAAATTTCAATAGCGAACAAACTACTGTACCGACTCCAACTGGCGTTTCCATGACGTGCTTGGATTAGGTACTTCCGTGCAACATATAAGCTTAGGTTAGTTGAAAACGGTTCACTTAGAAGTTACGCAAAGTTTAAAGCGCAGGCGCGAATAATTCAAAAACTTTTGAGCAGATTCAAACGTGGCTTTCAATAACGCGTTTGGTTTACTCCTGTTCAATAAATAAGCTTAGGTTCGTTGCGAAAGGTTCACTCTGACAGAAGATACGCAAAGTTTCAAGCAGCAGAACCAAGAACTCACCTACTGAACTGGTTCAAAGTCAAACGAGGTTTTCAATGACGCGTCGGGCTACTTTCTGTGCAACATATACGCTTTATTTCATTGCAAACGGTTCACTCAGACAGAAGGTTAGCAAAATTTTAAGCGGCCGCACCAATACCTCACAAACTACTTGAACGACTTAAACGGGGTTTTCAACAACGTATTGGGTTGCTTTCGTGCAATATTTAAACTTTTTTTTATTGCAATCGGTTCATTCAAACAGATAAAAGGCGAGTTCAAAGTTTCAAGCTGTGAAACCGAGCTAAAATCAAACAAAGCTTATAATTTTGTACGGAAGAAAGCCAAATACGTTGTTGAAAATTCCGTTTGATCTGGTCCAGATGTTTGTGTAAAAGTCGTGGGTACAACTAAAGATTGGTAAAATCTAGATTTAGTTTTATTGTAAAAATAATAATAAAAAAAACCTATTTCGGCATGGCGGTGCAATAAATATAAAAAAAAATTATAAAAGTTCTAAAGTTTTGAAAACTTAGGAAGTAGGTACTTATAAAAGAAATACTTCAAAAAATAAAGAGAGAAGTGAATCATTGTTTTTTAGAAATTGTCTTTTAAGGGGAGAGATAAGTTACAAAGATTGTACGGAAGTCAAGTCCAACAGTTTTGTATGTAGAGTTAGGTACATGTAGAGTTAAAAGCATGTGAAGCTAGACACGTTGGACTTTGTACCGCTCTTTTTCAGTAGCCACAGAAGCTAAAGTTACTAAGCCTCAGATTTAGTTAGGCTTTGTTTTGTATAAGAAATAACAAAACCCGTATCATAGTTACTCCGCGTGGAATTCGACTATGATTTTACACTAACGAGGATAGTGGGCGACCTTACAGTCCACACGTAAACAAGAGGTGTTTGATTTCTTTAAATAATCCGTATTATTGGTACTCTGTATACCTAATAATATAAAGGCGAGAACTGCACTGTCTGTCTGTTACGCTTTTATGACTAATCCGATAAACCGATTGTGATAAAAACTTGGTACGAAGATAGTTTGAACCATAGGAAAAGTCATTAGCTACTTTTTCTGAACCCCACGCGGACGGAGTCGCGGGCAACAGCTAGTTTAAAATAGAACTAAAACAAAAAACGCCTTAGCGACCATCCAACTTGACCCCTCTCCTACATGAATGTTCTTGAAACGGGAGCTCACCACAATTGGTTACCATTAGTTGTGAGGAAAGTCGTAATATTTAATGATTTCAGACTTTTCCCTTTATTTGTACTGTAAGACCTAGCTTCTTGCCAAATTTCATAATTTTAGGTCAACGGGAAGTACCCTGTAGGTTTTGCATTTTTGCATAAATGTATGGAGATGAGGACATAAACTGCCATATCTTTTGATGGCGTCGTTGTAAAAAATTGAAATTTTCAGATCTTGTGTGGTTCATGGACCCTAATATATGGTGTTAATTTCAACTTGATACCTTTACCCGTTTGTGAGATAAAGGGTCTTGACAGACAGATAGACAGACAGACAGACAGACGGACAACAAAGTGATCCTATAAGGGTTCCGTTTTTTTCTTTTGCGGTACGGAACCCTAAAAAAAGTTTATTCCGGAAATTTAATAAAAGCCATACGAGTAAATACATAATATGCCATCCCAATTTTGACATACTCGTTTGGTGTCATCAAATGGTCACAATAGTTATTTGTTATGCAAGGCAGCAAAAGGTTTATTTGGCGCGAGTACCTACCTCGTATTGAAACCTGAGCAAGCGAAGGATTCTAGGATTGAACCACGAGCGAAGCGAGTGGTTCAAAAGAAGAATCCTGAGCGTGGCGAAGGTTTCAAGGTACGAGACGCAAAATAACTTTGCTGCCGAGCGAAACACAAAATTTTTCACCTCATTAAAGCGAGGAAATGTTAACATAATGCAAGAAAAGCAATTCAAATATAAGAAATAAGTGTTTAATTAATTACTCATACGTTCTAACGTAAGGGCATAATACCTACATAATGGTACTGACGGCAGCAAGCAAGTGGAAACATAACCAGTATAACCTGAACCAGCGCTTCGCCACAAACCTCCGTAACCAGAGACCAGCTCAAGGTCAAAGAGTTTTCACGGACGAGTGGCCATGTATACATTAAGAATACTAGGCATTAAAAAGGAAATCACTATAATTAAATTATTATTATTTTTGGGACTGTTGTGCTTATGTTCATGACTCTACCTATAAACTACTTGATAAATTTGCAGAAAGAGGTTAATTTTCATTGGATTTCTGGAGACTGAGGATAGGTAGTGGCAGGCAAATCTATTTTGTATTGCGTTGATTTGAAGTCAAAGGGCAAGTCCATTAATCTGGGCAAGAGAACAAAAAAAAAGGCGATCGAATTTTTAATTTACTTTTTATTATCAGCCAGTTCCTTACCCACCAGGCATTCACTATTCATAATACTATTTGTTTCTTTCCTATAGCTGCATCCCTCTTTCTCATCTTTAAAACGATAGTGCGTGGCTGGTTTTACAAGCGGCCAGTACTGCAGCATACTACAAAATAATAAACACATCGCGTTCGAATTTTAAAAACCTATTGTCCGCTAGGGGCCAAAAATCGCTTTTGGCCGCAGAATTTAACCGACAAAACAAATGTTTCCGAGCTTTGGAGGTGAAAACAAATATTAACAACCTTGAGATAAAAACCAGAACCACTTGAACTAAACAATCGATAGTCTCTCCTGCGGTGTCACCACCAGGAATTGGTTTTCCCTCGTGGTTACACTGGTGTAACAACTTGGTGTAACTATAAGGAAGTCGTCTTACTTACATCCAAAATCCGCATCCAAACCTGCCCATGAAACTGAACAACTTTCCCCATGGAACATAGGTCGACCTATTATATGTTCCTTGGGGTTGTTCCCTATCATGAGTATATGCATTGCATATCTTTTGCTGTCAAAAGTCACCTTATATATAACTATGCAGAAAGCTGCTATTTTGAATACATGTCGAATAGTACGCAAGTTTCTTACATCAGATTCAGATAATTTTATTCAATGTAGATTCTTTACAGAATATTTATTAAATGTCATGCAATAGGCAAATACAGCGAGTCTTCGCCATTTGGGATCGTGCTATGGCAGCGTAAAAGAAACGGCAAGAAACCACTGCAGCACGGCCTACTTTAAGGGCCCCATACAAAGCCCTGCCTGCAGGGCCCTGCTTGCAGTGCCACTGCCAATCGTACTTTGTGTGGGCATGCAGGGCCGACAAAATCGCCGTTACATCGGCCCTGCAATACCACACACGGTACGATTGGCAGTGCGCACTGCAAGCAGGGCCCTGCGGGCAGGGGCTTGTATGGGCCGTTTTAGAGTCGGCTTTTTACAATGTGTTTCTAGTGTTTCGCTGGAATCTGACTCCGACATAACTGGACAGACCGACGTAATGTTCACGGTTCCTCCGTGACACTTGGTCAGCGACCCGCGTGTGCGTGCCTCTCGGAAAAAAATACCCCAAAAAGGGGTCCGCGCACATCAAAAGCCAGAGCAGACGAGAGCAGTTTTTTTATGACATTGCAAAATAGACTTTAAGTTCATAGGAATAAAATGCAAAATTGTCTGAGAGGCATAAAAACTGCTCGCGGCTGCAAGGTCGCAGTGCTGCCTGCTTGAAGGATTTAGGGCTAAATATAGCATTTTTTACAATTTGTAATTAACTCCATAAGGGCTCCCGCCCACGACCGTATTTTTGTCGGCCGATTTCTTGTATGATGGTTAGGAAGGTGATCGATCAAAATAATACCTTGTTCGGCTTGTTCATAGGCAGTTTTCCATGAATCTGCTTGAAAAAGTAATAAAGTACTTACATTTACTTTTTTAGGGTTCCGATACCAAAATGGTAAAAAAAGGAACCCTTATGGTGCGACTCTGTCTGTCTGCCCTTTCGTCCGTCCGTCAGTCACACCTGTATATCTCAGCAACCACTTATGCGATCGACTTGAAATTTGGAATAGTTTTAGAATATGATTTCCCAACTTAATTGCACAAGAAAGAATAAAAAAGAAAACTTATGATTATTAATGCAAAGGGGGCCCAAGGAGGGGGGAGGGGGCAATTTCAAATTGTCGTTATAAGGTCGAGTGGGGTATCATATGAAAGGGCTTACTTGCACATTCTAAAATACATTTTTGTATCTTTTTACGACTCTTAGTTTTCAAGTTATGATGAAAAGTGTAAAAAAAATACCCTTCCCCCCCCCCCCCCTTATCTCCAAAATTTATGAAAGGAAAAATCAGAATTAATTACAGTCGATAGAAGTTTATATAAATATAACAGCAAAAATAAAACGGTCTTTCGGAGTTGCAAAGTTATTTAGAAATCAGCAAAAAACCTTTACAAACTAATTTAATTTTGCGGTCCTCCAAATGGACTTTATTGCTTACAAAAATACTATAGGTATAACGGAACCCTCGGCGCGCGAGTCCGACTCGCACTTGACCGGTTTTTTTTACTTTTACAGTCAATTATCTCAATAACTAACAGCAGTAGAGAAAAAATTGTAAGAATATAAATTGTTTATTTTTCTTCAATCTATTCAAAATAATCATTAACATTCATACAAAAAAAAAAAAATTTTTAGTGTTCCGTACCTCAAAAGGAAAAAACGGAACCCATATAGAATTTTGTTGTACGTCTGTCTGTCTGTCAAGACCCTTTTTCTCAGGAACGCGTGGAGGTATCAAGCTGAAATTCATATCAAAAACTCAGAACTGTGCCTTGGAGCTGTAGAAAAAATCAAACTTCCAAGCCAACGCAATCAAAAGATACAATGCCTTAAATTTTCGACACTCGCAAGGGAATCAAAACCTGCAGGGTACTTCTCGTGAACTCAGAATCTTGTTTGGTACGAAACAACGTCTTATATCACAAATAAAGGAAAAATTGCAAAAAGCATAAATTTTTAGTTACATCATAAAAGAAAAATATTTTTAATAATTTAAAACTTACTACCCCTTTCCTTATGAACGCGTAGAGGTATTAAATTGAAATTCATATCAAATACTCAGGTCTATAATACCTTTAAGCAGTAACAGAATCAAACTTCTATGTCAACGCAATCAAAAGAAACAGCAATTTAAACCGCATATTTTGAAACTTGAAACTACTCGCAAGGGAATCAAAACCTAAAGGATACTTCCAGTCGACCTAGAATCTTGAAATTTGCCATAAAGCAACTTTTATAGCACACATAAAGCAAAATTTCCAAAAACCTTAAATGTTTAGTTACATCATATAATAAAAAAAAAATTGCAATAAAAATACCATAACTTTTACTTTTATACCTACAGGGTTGTATGGAACCCTGGGTGCGCGAGTGCGACTCGCACTTGGCTGGTTTGTTTCTTGAATTTTCTAAGTCCCAATAGCGCCCCCTTTGCTTGCTACACTCCAACCGACAAACTGCTGTCAATGATAACTATTACCTAAAATGGAACGGCCTATCTAGAGGACGAATTCTATCTAATCTGTAGCTGTCATTTATTATTGTTGTTAGATAAAAGCGATAAAAGCAATGTTTTTAGCCACTATCATCTTCTTTTCGACGCTAATAGCTTATAATTTGATGAATCGATGGTAAGCACAAGTTCCGCATGTTGAAATTTCGATAGTTTTGAAAATTTTGAAATTTCGCGGCATGAAATTGTGATGAAATTGCTTTGTGAGTAGAGTACAGACAATCTCGATTCTACAGATTTTGTCATGGAAATTGTTGCGTGAGGAGACCTTTTTATTCAAATTGACTATCCGCTACTGGCAACTTTAATTCAGTAAGCTGAATCAGCAACGTCTAAACAACTACTACTACAACCTCAGAGTAAAAACCGGTCAAGTGCGAGTTGGACTCGCGCGCCGAGGGTTCCGATATATCTATAGTATTTTTGGAAGCAATAAAGTCCATTTTTAGGACCGCAAAACTAAATTTGTTTGTAAAGGTTTTTTGCAGATTTCTAATAAACTGTGCAACTTAGAAAGATTGTTTTATTTTTGCTGTAATATTTACATAAACTTCTATCGACTGTAATTAGTTCAGATTTTTTTTTCACAAACTTCGGAGATAAGGGGGGGGAATGGTATTTTATTTGACATTTTTCATCACAACTTGAAAACTAAGAGTTGTGAAAAAATACAAAAATATATTTTAGAATGTACAAGTAAAGCCCTTTCATATGATACCCCACTCGACCTAGTAACGACAACTTGAAATTTTGCCCCTTCTATTTGGGCCCCCTTTACAGTAATAATCTTTTTTTTTTAATTCTTCCATGTGCATTTAAGTTGAGCAACCAAATTCTACAACTATTCCAAAGCATGAGTGGTTGCTGAGATATAGAAGTGTGACAGACAGACTGACGGACAGATAGACAGACAAAGTCGCACCATAAGAGTTACTTTTTTTACCATTTTTTTTTATCGGAACCCTAAAACTAAAAAGTCCGTCATTACATATTCTGTATGAGCTAGTGAAGTGTCGTGTAACCCGGTCGCCTATTACTAGTCGGTCAAAAAACTCAATTCAAGAAATCTTTAAAAATCTAATGTTTTAGTATAAACTTTGTTTGCGAAAGTGAAAAATATATCTTTTTTGTGAATTGATTAATACTAAGAACGGAAGCGTAAATAATCCGTAATAGCCATTTTATGCGTGATTTTTAAAACCGTTTTTTTTCTTGAATAAAGTGTTTTCACCAGAAAAACTGTGGTAGTAACATTTATTAGTCCCATGTCACATATTCAGGATTTTTACAATATCTTATATGATGTTTTTAATAGTACTGTACCTAAAAAAGTAAGACCACGTGGAAAAAGTAGGCGATACCCTGTTTGGTATACGAGTGACATTATAGCTGACATAAAACGGAAGTCTGAACAGAATCGTCTTTGAAAAGAAACTGGCGATCGCAGCATTTATGGCATATTTAGTAAACAAAGAGCAGACATTAAGTTGAGACTGGAGAAAGCGTGCGATGACCATACCAGATATGTAGAGCAGAACATCATTGCAAATGCACAGGCTTTTTGGAGTCACGTTAATAGTCTTAGGTCCAAGGGTGGGTTTGAGCCTCTTGTTTCTTATAATGGAACTGATTATAATGGCCTTGATGCTGCTAACGCTTTTGCTAGTTTTTTCTCTGGTGTTTTCTTGCCAAACCCTCCAAAATTAGATCCAGAAATAGCATTGAAAAATGACAAATCCAATTCAGCTTTCCGTGTTGACGTCGCCCACATCTCTGAAGAAGAAATTGAAACCACTTTAAGGAAATTAAAACCAAAGAGTGCAGTAGGTCCAGACAACGTCCCTCCGTATATTCTTAAAGCGTGTAGACATTCTCTTATACAACCCATATATATAATTTAATTATCCGCACTGGAATATATCCAGCCTGTTGGAAAATCTCTCGTGTAACCCCTATTCCTAAAACTAAAGACTCTTCTAGTGTTGAAAATTACCGTCCTATAACTATTTGCGCTTCAATTTCTTTCTTTTCTTTCAAATATCCCCAAATCTATCTAACTGTCAGCATGGTTTTAGTAGTCAGCGCTCTGTTAACACTAATTTCCTATCCCTTGCTGATTATATTTCAATTTGTTTAGATAAAGGGTCTCAAGTAGATGTTATATATTTTGACTTTAAAAAGGCTTTTGACTGCGTAGACAATGATATTTTTCTTGATAAGCTAACCACATTAGGATTTAGACCAAGGCTTCTCCTTCGCGCTATGGATAATACGTACCTAGTCCGTACCATACTCGATCTGGCGTTAGCCAAGGTTCCATCCTTGGACCACTACTGTTCATATCGATGGTCAATGACATAGAGAACGTTACTCAGCACTCAAAGTGCTTGCTGTATGCAAATGACCTTAAACTTACGAGTATACGTAAGGTTGTGAGCATTGAGGATTGCGAACTCTTGCAGGCGGATATCTATGCAGTGCAAAAATGGAGCGTCATCAATAAGCTTAACTTTAATCCGACCAAATGCTGCGCCATGTCCATGCGCCACACGTGCCACATATTTACTGGGAAGTGAGGCAATAGCTTCTGTGGATACCATTAAAGATTTAGGAGTTCTCTTCGTCACAAAATTAACTTTTAAAAGGCACATAGAGACTTTAGCCAAGGATTGTTATAAAAGTTTAGGTTTTATTATCCGTAATTCAAAAAGTTTCCGAGATCCCAAAACTGTTATTCTGTTATACTATTCTTTAGTCCGTACCAAAATAGAATCAGCTGCACTAGTATGGAGTCCTCATGAGAAGTCATATGCTCTTTTATTAGAGAAAATTCAAAAGGCCTTTCTCCGGTTCCTGTATAAGAAAAATTATGGCTACTACCCATTTCTTGATCCAACAAAATTTCTACTTGGCATGTTGGGTATAAATTCGTTTGAACTCACCAGTCTGACTCCCCGGAGCTGGTATCGCGCGAGTGCAGCCTGTACGTACCGGACAGATATCTCCGCGCCCGCACACACCGGCTATTGGCTGTAGAGGCGACACGTACGCAGGCACACAGGCACTCACCACTTGTGACTTCCCTTTACTTATTGAATGAGCTACTAGAAAAACATCCTAAACTAGATTTGTTTGCTAGATTTGTGTGTCTTATAGTAGAACATTTTTATTCTTTTGTGAAAGTATTTAGATTTAAATGATTAATTATTTTTATTTCTGTAACTGTAATGCTGAGTGACTTTTGTTTGTATCAGTAAATAAAAATAAATAAATAAATGTTTCTTAGAGAGAAAGATAAAACTTTTGCGTTTTTAGGATTTGATAAAATACATTTTGGTAAGGAGGTCCCTCGCAAGAAAGCGATACGCTTATGGCTCCCTCCATAGCAGAAAGTTCTGCTACTTAAACCTCCTTGACTACAAGTACTCGCAAGGGAATCAAAACCTAAAACGCCCCATACAAAGCCCTGCCTGCAGGGCCCTGCTTGCAGTGCGCACTGCTAATCGTACCGTGTGTGGTGTTGCAGAGCCGATGTAACGGCCATTTTGTCGGCCCTGCATGCCCACACAAAGTACGATTGGCAGTGGCACTGCAAGCAGGGCCCTGCAGGCAGGGCTTTGTATGGGGCCCTTAAAGGATACTTCCAGTCTACCTAGAATCTTGAAATTTGGCATGAACCAACTTTTATAGCACACATAAAGGAAAATTGCCAAAAACCATAAAATTTTTAATTACATCAAATAAACAAATTTTTCAAAAAAAAATTAAAAAGCCCTCGGTGCGCGAGTGCGACTCACACTTGGCCGGTTTTTTTCTTGACTTTTTTAAGTCCCAACTCCATAGCGCAAATACATTGAAAACAAATTCGATTTGTCGTCTTATTCCTTTACCATCCGTTCCTGGCAACTCTTGTTCAAAAAGCTGAATCCGCAACGTCTAAAGGATCCCTTCCTTCTGACAACAAATAGTGACGTTTTTGAGCATAAACAGCTGATACTGCTGATAGTTGTGAGCTGAAATTCTGAAAAATAGCCAAACCAAACCCGAAAATCGAAAGAAATGGCCACAGCCACATCGTCGGAATCGGAAATAATGAAAAGAGATAAATATTCCATCTTGTTGCCTACCTACAACGAGCGGGAGAACCTGCCGATCATCGTCTGGCTCATCATCAAGTACATGGACCCGACGTGAGTTTGTGTGAACGGTCTACTGTTTGTTTTCTTATTTATTGGAATAAGTAAGCATAGTTAGATAAGGTAGAGTTATAATATAACTTATAATACTATCCAGACCAAACAGTTGTGAAACCTTTCTGTGTTATTGTTTTGTAAAGGTATACAGGTTAGGTTGCTAGTCGATTCTAATATGTGTTTCAAATGAAAATAGTACTGTTCTATGACTAGTAGTAGCTTCACAGTAGTTCTTGGTGGCTTTATTTATTTATTAAAGCATAAATACATATAAATTCTCCCGTTTGGTGCCGGCAACGAATAGTACCAACCCATCTCTACCCGTGGGCACCTGTGGGTGTCGTAAGTGGTGCCTAAAGGCTTATGAATTGGAGGATGGGCAGCAGCATCTTTCTGTGTATCGTACAATCTTTCATACTGCGGTCACCTACAACAGCAGTCGTTAGCCACAATACTTCAAGTGGGGTGACTATGGTAAATCCCCTCTGTACCATGCATTTTTGCTGGAGTTCTGGAGCTTGGGATTTTATGATAATGATGATGGGTATAGAATTAGTGACTTACATATGAATTAAAAAGTATTGGTGTGATAAAAGTGTTTCTTTTTATTGACAATCAGCTTACTCTTGATCTGGATCTAGTCTTGAGGACATAGGTAAGGTTGGTGATCGAATGAGTTTGCCCAGAAGAAGCCAGTTCACTATTATTCACTTGGAATTTGAATAGATTTGGTTTATATGGACTAGGGAACAGACACAGGCAGGATATTTATTTAGCTATGCGCATTAAACTCTGCCACCTGGACACAAACTGCAGTGGCCAACCTAGAAGAGTTAGTACATTATTAGATATAGGACAGGCAGCAATTTTGCTGATGAGTCCTTCAGTGTTGGTTTTTTTTTTATTATTATAATTTAGTTCATTATTATTTCATTATTATTATTGTTCATAAAGCACAGTTCACACACAGTCTAAGTGATTAAGGACTTAGAGTTCTTTTTAAACCAATTGTCCAGTCTGTTTTTAAATGAGTTCACTGATGGAGCCGAAACAACATTGTCGGAAAGTTTGTTCCATATACTAGCTACACGATTTGTAAGGAAGTGGTGGGCGACGTTCGTGTTTGCATGGGTGCGGTCGATTTGCAGGTTGTGCCCCCGCTGTGTTCTTGATTTCATTGAGTACATGTCTGAGATGGGCAGATTATACTTCAATTCAATTCAATTCATTTATTTGTCAGTCATATGGTACAATTAAGGTGTTATAATAATTCAGACTTAGAGCTATACATATGACACCCCGTAGGGGCACCGCAATTATTACGATAGAGAGAGAAGTACATAATTTTAATTAATTTAACATTTTGAATCTATTGATGTCTAAAGATAAAACCTTATTACTATCCTTATTCTAATACTCAAGTCAAAATAATCTTTTAGTCAAATCTTATATTCCTTAACCTAATATTCTAGTCAATTTAATATTTTAGTCAAATATATCATTAAAAAATTGACCTAGTGTATAGTATGCTTTATTGATTAAGATTTTTTTAAGATGGTTTATGAAAGTTGTGTATTTGTCATGATTTTTTATACTGTTTGGAATGTGGTTATAAATACGAATTGTCATGGAAAAAGGACCGGATCTGTATAAGTTGAGAGTTGTTTGTGGTAGGTTTAATTTATTCAAGTTTCTGTTATTTCTTTTAATTGTTTTGATTGGAGAATAGAGATTTATGTGTTTTCTGACAAATTTACAGCATTCTAATATATACTTGGAAGTGAGAATTTTATATGTCTCGATCAGATCTCCTCTTAGCCTTTACATGGAGAGGAGAAGGTGGAATTAGGTTGTTCAATTCAGATGTACAATATGTAAATGTGTTATTGTCTGGTTTGGATGCAGGGGGTACGACTACGAGGTGATAGTGATAGATGACGGGTCCCCGGATGGTACACTGGAGGTGGCCCGGCAGCTGCAAGACTTGTATGGAGCGGGACGGATCATGCTGAGACCGCGGGAGCGCAAGCTGGGACTCGGTACTGCCTATATGCATGGCATCAAGCATGCGACAGGGAACTTTATTGTCATCATGGATGCAGACCTCAGCCATCATGTGAGTGTTCATGATGTTGTTTTGTTACAGTATTAAGAGGACTTTTAGCAAACACCTATTGCAGTAAGTATTCAGTAACAGCCAATGTGGTCTAGTGGGATTCCGAGGCTTTATTTAAAAAAACATAGTCACACGATCCAAAATGGCAGTAGACTCACTCTATTTGCATTGTATTCTGCATGTCATAGTCAGTAAATATTTTGTTAAGAATATACATCGAATAGAATCACCAAGTTTGAAGATTGTATGCATTCCAGTTCTTAGAGCAGAGCTATAACAAAAAACCTGAAATAGGTTTTTGTATGAGCATAGTATGGGAAGCCTAGTTATAACATTCCCACTACAATTTTTCTAGACTCTTCGGTTTCGTGAACCTCTGAGTTTCAGTAGTGCATGAATTTCGTCTTTATTGCAGTAAAGTAGTCATTTTTAATTGCTAAAGTGGCAGTGAGCAGGGAATATCGCAAGACGAACCGATGGCCGATGGGGCGTAATGGTTCTAGAGTTGCGATCACGTACCGGAAGACGAAGCGTTGGCAGGCGCCCACAAGGTGGACCGACAATCTGGTGGCGGTCGCGGGAAGCCGCTGGATGCGAGCAGCGCAGGACCGCGAGTCATGGAGATCTTTAGGGAAGGCCTATGTCCAGCAGTGGACGTCTTTCGGCTGATATGATGAATCATTGTTTCTATTTTTCCTACACTACTTATGAACTAAGGCGAATAGAAAAGTGATCCGTTTTCCATACAAAAATTCAAATGACTTGCATTCTTACGCGGGACATAATATTCTGTTGAAAACTAACGAATACTGCTATTTTTAGTTAAATTTTTCGCTAATTAATACAAAAATACAGTTAATGAACTGAAAGTACTATTTTTGTTAGCAATTTTTGGTTCAATATTACGATTGTGGGCGTGCGGTCAAAACTGTACGGATGTGCTTTGTGTGCATGTGTGAGTGATCGTACTCATGTAAACACGGACTGATGAGAGTAATTGACTTTAGTGGACATATGGAGATATTTTTCTTATCGAAATTTTTGTTAGGCGTTGAAGTTGCATGATGAAATTTACGTGAATCAACTTTTTGCACATATATAGTTGGTACTTATCGCATTAAAAAATAAAACCTTATATTTGCAGCAATGGCTCCATCTGGTTGCGTTAGGGGCTAAGCTGGCCGTCACAGATCACCTTGATTATTTTTTTTCCAGCAAAAAAACTCATTGAATTAAATTTATGAAAATATATATGTTAGTTAATATATATGTTAGTTAAGGAACGGAGGGAGGCCTTTGCCCAGCAGTGGGACAGAAATGGTTAATAAGAAGGATGGTTTAATTTCACACGTTAGAAAAAAATCTTAAAGTTACTCCTTTTACTTTTTTAGAATTATTAGTATTTTAGCATCAGAACCGCCCTACCGCCCGTTGCAGATTGTGGCGAGAAAAATTCGCCCCTCCTGATTATTTCATACCTCCTAAGGAGAGTCTACCACCTGGTCATGAACTGTGATGGCTGACCTGGAAGTCTCTTAACAGACTCCGGACTCAGGTCGGCCGGTGCAAGGAAAACCGACATAGGTGGGGGTTCACTGAAGAGACGAACATTTCATGCGAGTGCGGTTATTCCCCGCAGAGTATGGCCCACCTTGCATCGTGCCCCGCGTGCCCTAACACCTGCACGCGAGATGAACTGATGCAAGCTACACAAAATGCCTTCCTCGTAGCTGAGTACTGAGCAAAATTCATTTAATTTTATTGGATTTGCGTCGACACGAAAAGAAGAAGTATAAGAATTACATGACACTAATAGTCATGATTATGACTACTAACATATGGTAAAGCTCGTAGATTTGTGGGTTAATATTACATTACACAACACAATTACACTACACAATTTCTATTTGTTAATTGTGCAATAAAGAATATATATTAATACAATTCCGAAATAACTAATAGTTTCGCATTTTAGTACGAGTACACACTGCATCTCTATCGCACTTAAACAACGTGTTCGAGTGAGGGGGGCAATTGTTCGTCAATAACATAACTCCAATGTTGCTTGTTGCAACTTTCAGCCCAAGTTCATGTTGTTTGTTGCAACTTGCAGCCCAAGTTCATGTTGTTTGTTGCAACTTGGAGCCCAAGTTCATGTTGTTTGTTGCAACTTGCAGCCCAAGTTCATCCCGGCGATGATAGCGCGGCAGAAGGCGGACGAGCTGGAGCTGGTGTCCGGCACCCGCTACGCGCGCGGCGGGGGCGTGCACGGCTGGGACTTCCGGCGGAAGCTCATCTCGCGCGGCGCCAACTTCCTCACTCAGCTGCTGCTGCGGCCCAGAGCCACCGACCTGACCGGATCCTTCCGGTACCGTGCCCCGAGTCATATCATAACATCCCATAAAACGTCCAATGCGAATGGAAAGCTCTCCAGAAAATATCAAAAACGTGTGGTACCTTCCTGCAGGGGAATTACCATAATCACCACACTTGTAAGCGTTGCGAGTGACGACCATATGTAAGATGGTATGATGCACAGAAAGATGCTGCTGCTCATCCTCATAATCATAATCATTTTATTTGGTAATCTAAAATTACATGTCAATTGGTTGCAACATAACAATCACATTATCTAAAAGTATCAATAAATAGTAATATAAATAACAAAAAAATGGTACACATGTACCTAAGTAAGTCCTACAATCGTACATTAAATAATTCGTTCAAAAGTAATATAAATAACAAAAAAAAACCGGTTAAGTGCGAGTCGGAATCGCGCACTGAGGGTTCCGTACCACCACATAAACATAATTGTATTAGTTGAAATTTCAGTAAGTTAATGTGCTAGATTTTTTGAGTCCGACACGCGCTTGACCAAATTTTATTATTTGTTATTATTTTATAGCTTATGCACTATAAACGTACCAATTTTCAAGTTTGTAAGTGTTCCCGTTTTTAAATAGAACTAAAACAAAATTCGCCTCAGCGACCAGCCAACTTGACCCCTCTCTTATATGAATGTTCTTGAAACGGGAGCTCACCAAAATTGGTTATCATTAGTTGTGAGAAAAGTTGTAATATTTAATGATTTCAGACTTTTCCCATTATTTGTACTGTGAGACCTAGCTTCTTGCCAAATTTCATAATTTTAGGTCAACGGGAAGTACCCTGTAGGTTTTGCATTTTTGAATAAATGTATGGAGATGAGGACATAAAATGCCATATCTTTTGATTGCGTCGTTGTAAAAAATTGAAATTATCAGATCTTGTGTGGTTCATGGATCCTAATATATGGTATTAATTTCAACCTGATCCCTTCACCCGTTCGTGAAATAAAGGGTCTTGACAGACAGACAGACAGACGGACAACAAAGTGATCCTATAAGGGTTCCGTTTTTTTCTTTTGAGGTACGGAACCCTAAAAAATGGTACACATGTACCTAAGTAAGTCCTACAATCGTACTTTAAATAATTCGTTCAAACTGTAGAAAGCCTGTTTGACAAGAAATAATCTTAATTTGTTTTTAAAAATGTTGTCACTCGTCGCATCTGTGATCTCTTTTGGTAGGTGGTTCCTCCGGTTCATAGATAGATAGATACTCGTAGATAAAAATGTTTATTCATACACATATTCGACACACAATATACGAGGGACAGTAAACTATGAAAGACAAAAACAAAAGATACAAATTTCTAATTTTTTTAAAACTGGCGCGAGTACATGTGTGCCGCAGCGGTACAAAAAGGCCGTAGCTCAGTGTATTATATCGCCCGGAAGGGCAAAACACCGTTTTTCTGCTACTACCTATAACCTAACCTATGAGGAAACGCGAGTGCCGCGAGTACGCGAGAGAAAAAAATAAAGTTGGTAAATTTGTGTGTGTGTGTGTGTGTGTGTGTGTGCGTGTGCGAGTTTAAAAATGACAAAAAGTACTTTGTTACTGGTTAATGTTATGTATAAGGATAAATAGTGTGTAATGTATATATGTATTAACTATAGAAGTAGGTATACCTAAGATTTGTGAGAGAAAGGAATAGTAATAAGTACTAATAAATAAAATAGATATGCCCCAGAAGTCGAATCAGCGTGCAACACAAGCGACAAAGTGATCTGGAATACCTAGTTTTTGGTTTTGTAATAAAAAAGATTTAAATTTACTTTTAAAACTGAATTTAGACAATTAATTTCTTATTGGTGGTGGTATGTTCATAAGCCCTTAGTCGCCTCTTACGGCACCCACGAGTAGAGATGGGTCGGTACTATTCCTTGCCGGCATCACACGGGTACCCCTCATCACATACAAATTGACTGGCCCATTGGTGTGGTTGGTAGTGAGCCTACCTTCTATCTATGCTGTGGGCCACGGGTTCCATCCCCGCTGGGCTGGGATCGAACCCGCGGCAAACTTTTTGTTCATTAACACGAATGATTGTTCTGTGTCGGTTTTATTTATCTATCTATGTATGTATATTCATAGTTCAGGCTTTGCCTAGTTTGGGATCAGATGACTTTGTGAGAAATGTCCTTCAATAATTTAAAGGAAAAAAAACAACGTATATACCACGCTTTTGATAGCGATGTCTTACGCAGCGACCTACGTAAGCAAATACGAAGCGATACGAAAAACATAACATCACGCCTCTTTCCCTGTGGGGTGGGCAGACACCACAGTCCTCCACCTGCTACGATCTTGACATACTTCCCTCGCTTCCTGTACTTTCATCTATCCTTTCATACATGCTCGTCGGTTCAGGGTACTTTTAACCTGGCCTTTATTCAGAACGACCTGAATTTGAAAAAAAAAACATAAAAAACAAATAGTCAATACCTAATTGGCCTTCGCCCAGATCGCGTTTGCTTTAAATCGCCTACGTAGGACATCGCCGAAGCTTGAATTACTCCCACCTCCAAGGGCTTACTGAATATAATAATAGGTCTTTACCTATGAAATTGCCGAAATTTTCTTACAGATTAATGAGATCATCCTATAATTCTAATGCTATTTTTTTCATTTGATTTATATTTGAAAGTTGACTTCAATGTTATCAATTTGCGCATAAAATAAAGTTTTTATTTTTAGTTTGATATATAAAATTAAAGGTTTGAAAATTGTTTGTCTTAAATGTCGTCCGATTTCATCAATAGATTTGTTATATTTTTTTACTGATAATATTTTTCGAAAATTAAATTTAAGCTTCTGTTAGCTTAATGTCTTCCCAATAATGCTTAAAAAAAATTGGATTTAAAATTCCTAAGAAAAATGCAAAAAATGTTAGTACTGAAAATTGAGTTTACCTAAAATTCACCATACAAAACGGCAATTTCATAGGTAAAGACCAAATAATATCAGCCACGGTATATCCTTCCTACTAATATTATAAACGCGAAAGTTTGTAAGTATGTGTGGATGTTTGTTACTCTTTCATGTAAAAATTACTGAATGGATTTTAATGAACCTTTACAATAATATAGCTTATACATCAGAATAACACATAGGCTACAATTTATAAAGATATTGTGTGAATTGTCCAATTCTGCGCAGATGAAGTCGCGGGCACCAGCTAGTTGTAAATGAATTTGATTAAATTGTTATTATTTCATAGTCCAAATTTATCTTTATATTAACACACTAATAAATCTACAAAGTAGAAAGTCGCAAAATTTTACAACCACAGGCAGGATTCCAACCTGCGTCTTCTGCGTACAGCTAGTACGGTTAACCGCACGTCGATAGAAACTTTTGAACTCTATTACCACGCCATAAGGTCCAAAAGTGTTTCTACCGACGTGCTGTTGAATGCGCAGTAAATGCTTACTAGGTCGCAGCACAAACGCAACGTTGAAATGCGTATAGAAGTCGCAAGTTTCACAACATCAGGCAGGACCGCGGTAGCCTAGTTGATAAAGCGTCTCCGGTACTGACGCAGAAGACGCAGGTTCGAATCCCGCCTGTGGTTGTAAAATTTTGCGACTTTCTACTTTGTAGATTTATTTATCCGAACACAGGAAGTGTTAAAATAAAAATTATTTTTAACATACTATTGTTTAAAAACTCGTAAAAAAGAGAACGTAGTTCATAACGTGATGCTCTGCATATTTCAGGTTGTATAAGAAGGAAGTCCTGCAGAAGCTGGTGGACAGCTGCATCTCGCGAGGGTACGTCTTCCAGATGGAGATGATCATCAGGTACGTTACGCACCACGCACCCTTAACTATTAGACAAAAATCTAAACAAAAAGTGTGAAAAATCTACAAAGCAGGAAATATAAAATTCACAAGTGCAGAATTTGAACTTGCATATTCGTACAGTCAACGACAGGTCAAACTTGATGTGCTCTTGACTGTACATACGAAGTTGCAAGTTCAAATTCTGCTCTAGTAAATTTTATATTTCCTACATATTATATATCATCATATTATTATTTTATATTCGATACATATCGAAGATGCCTTAATAGGTTACCGCGGTCTTGTTTGACATATTGAATTTTTAAAATTTTCTGTTTTTATACGCAGTCAACAATTCGTTTGGTTTGTTTGTAGTTTGATTGGCTTTAATTCCTTTGCCGTTTTGTAGAAATGCTCGAATAAATAAACAAACAAAATGTCCGAAAACCAGTGATTTGGATTCAGCGGCATCAGAATAGCATAACGTGATATTTTTTTACCGTACCGTGACGTGCCAGTACCCTAAGAGCTATCCTATATTTTGGGGAAAAAATTCATATCAGGCCAAATTTTTGTAAATGGCCTTTAAATGTAATTTTAAGAGACTATATTTTTGAATCCCCCAAAATTTCAAACTAAGTTATACCACGAAGATGGCGCAATTTTACAGCAAAAATGCTAGCACCGATATTATCGTGAAAATGTGTCTATGTTCACTATATTTAAGCACCAAAATCGAGATCCACCGAAGATATAAACGGGAAACTAATTCTATAAGAAGAAGTTGGTTTTTTCAATAACTGTGCTATATACTCTAGGAAAAAAATTATAGAAGATTTGTTTTGGTAATTATCAACATCAAATAACGTTTTAATATATTTTCTTTCAAAATCCAACATTGTTTTTATTTGGGTAGTAGGTAATTCTTTATCAGCTTTTTACATAGACAGCAAAAAAATAGCAGTTATAAATTTAGGTAGACTTTTAATATTAAGCCTAGATAGCATAGTGAAACATGAAATCCACCAAAAAAATTAAGATCTTCGTAAATTTCTTAAAGTTCATACACTAATAAGGACTTCAGCTCTCCGTTATAAGTATCATTTTCGAAGGCTTACTATTCTTACTAATGCAGGCACAGCGGGCACTTGACTCGGAGCGTGGCAAAAAGCCCGCTCAAACGTCCACACCACCGCCCCCCGCCGCCGCGCCGTAGTTACAGCGCGTTTCGAACAAGTCTGTCTATGACGGTCATTTTCCGCGCATGGGTGACAGACGGAGTGCCAATGAACGATTCGCTCGCCCCCTGGGGGGAGTCGCGCTCACCCCCGCGACTCATTTTTTGACTTCTGCGCATTAACGGTCACAGACAAAGTTATTTTGTACTCAGTATACGAGGAAAAAATGGACAGGGCCGCATTCAGTCAAAGTTTAAAATGTTTGTAGCTCTGTAGGTACTATATTTAAGGCTGATACTACCTAAATAACCTTGAGACTAAATAACTTCTTAACCACTTTTTTACATTATATAGGGCATTTTTCTAAACAGAAAAAAATCATAGTAATCTACAAGATATATGGCAAATGATGTGGTCACGCTCTAATTTAGATTTAATTAGTATAATTACAAAAAACAGTCTCAAAAGACACCTATCTTTTAATGGTTTTTCCGTTTGTTACTATTTTACTGATACATTTTTCATTATAAATATATGAAAATTTACAATATTTAGGTGTTCGTGCCTTCGCTTGAACCATATTTGAGATTACACTCCCGTATCTCAGCCCGTTTCACTCAGATTTCATATCTTGCAGCGCCCTCTGGCGACTATTTCGGTTACTAAGGTCCCCTCCCCACGCCCGTCACAAGCGCCCGTCTGTTCTTTTATCAGTACGCTTTTGTATCTCAGCCGAGTAACACGTGCCTACTAAAATATTTTTTTTTTTTTTTTTTTTTTAATTGAATAAAAATTGCTCGTCCGACACCGTAAGCAGCAGACGTGTGCGCTCGCGCGATAAAACCGGTCCGAGCGTCCCGCGGTGTTCGTTAATAGTAATTACCTAACTACAGTAATAGTGATATTTCTCTTGGACAGGTACTACTTACAAATAAAATTAAACATGAACTGTGCTAAGTGCAGTACTGAGGTTACGGATGGTGTGGAATGCGGTGGATGTGAGCGTTATCTGCACTTCGGTAATTGCTCCGGCATAACAGAAGGAAATCATCGTAAACTGACGAAGGAAAGGAAATCTGCTTGGCGGTGCAGCCAGTGCCGGGTTCCCGCTGGTGCATCTACTGCGACCAACTCGTCTAACCTAACTCTTTTATTAACCTTGTTAATTTTCCGACGCGTGAGACTGAATACTCTTCAACCTCACTAGATCATGTGTACACAAATTGCGAGGCGGGATCGGTGACCGCCGCACCGATAATATCGAACATCGGTGATCACTACGCGGTGCGCACCCAGCTGACGTGCTCGCGCGCCCCCCCGCCCCCGCGCACGCGCCTCGTGCGCGACTACACCCGCGCTGCCCGCGCCGCATACGATGCTGCTATTGGAAGCGTTGATTGGGACGAACTGTGCGCTCGTTACACCACGGTGGATGAGTTAGCGGATCGTTTGTTTAATGTATTATGCAGCCATTTTGAGACATGTTTCCCTTTTAAACAAAAACCTGTTGTCAATACAAGTAAAAGCTGGATATCCCAAGATATTGTTAATATGAAGCAACTGTTGTTTGGAATCATAGAATTAGGAAAAATATTTCCTAATAACACAGATTTACAGGCTAAGATACTGGAATACTCACATAATTACGACAGTAAAATTCAAAACGTTCGAACAAATTACTTTGCACGTTTGATAAATAATAGCGAAAACATTTCTAAGTCAATGTGGCAAGTAGTTAATTCGCAAACCGGCAAGTGTAAATTAAAATCAACCTTCATAGACCTGTTAAAAAAAGATGATGGAACCGACTTTGCCGACAAACAATCGTTACTAGATTTTGTAAACGCACATTTTGTAGATTCCGCACGCGCGTGTGGCGCCCCCGCCGCTAACTCCGCGCACTCGGCCCGCGCGCTCAGCGCCACCTGTCCCCCGGCCGACGTCTCTCTTCGGATAACACCTTTCACACCACATGAAGTATTTACGATTATAACTAAAAATATCGCAAAAAAACCTACAAAAGATATTTACGGAATCTCAGTAGAACTGCTGAACTTAATAGCATGTAATATTTGCTGTCCTCTCTCTGAATTATTTAACAGAGCTATCAAACGCGGGATCTATCCAAAGAAGTTCAAAGAAATAAAAGTTTGTCCTTTATACAAAGGCAAGGGTAGTAAAAAAGATCCGGGTGCATATCGCCCCATATCTATTATACCTGCCATAGCAAAGGTATTTGAAAATGGCTTAACATCTCGCCTGACAACTTTCTTTACCACAATGAACACCCTATCTGATAGGCAATATGCATACAGGCCAGGTCGCTCGACGACCATGCTAGCGCGTAGAGTTATACGCAGCGTGCTGGAGGCAAAAGAGGCAAAACAGCACGTGGCCATTCTTCTTTGCGATCTCTCCAAGGCCTTCGACGTAGCCGATCACAACATTCTATCCGCAAAGTTGGATCACTACGGTATTCGCGGTCCTGCCGCAAAACTTCTTGTAGATTTTATGCGTGACAGAAATCAATACGTGGTTGCAGACTCCGGAACGTCGCGGTCCTGCGGAATGTCAGCGGAGAGGGGTGTGCCACAAGGCTCGTCCTTGTCCAACCTCGCGTTCTGCCTGCTTATGAACGACTTGCCTCTAGCGATCGCAACTCGCAGTGCTGAAATCTTCCTGTATGCTGATGACGTTGCGGTAGTGGTGAAAGAGTCCAGTATCGATTTACTTGAAAGAAGTCTAAATGACGTAGCTGGAAGACTGCTGCATTGGTTTAGCAACAATGGACTAATCCTTAATCTTTCTAAAACACAGTTCCTTCATTTTAATCTTTCTAGCCGCAGTTACCGTACCCTTTCGGTGTGCGTTAATGGCGTGTCAGTCAAGCAGGTTAAGACCGCTTCTTTTCTAGGCTTCACTGTCGATCAGGGTCTGACGTGGGAAGCGCATATGGACAAACTGTCTAACAGACTAGGTAGCGCCATATTTGCCCTAAAGCGTATCAATTCATGCCTACCTGAAAAGGCTGTTTTAACATGCTACTTTGCAGTAATACAGTCGACTATACAGTATGGTGTAGATCTTTGGGCTCGAGGAGCGGACTGGGAGCGGGTGTTTCGCACCCAAAAACGCGCTGTGCGGGCGATTGCCAAAATCCCTAGTGATGTCTCAGCTCGTCCATTCTTCATTAAATATAAAATAATGACAGTACCTTGTCTTCTTATCTACCATGTGGCCTTATACGTGTGGGATAACATACATTTATATACGGTTCGAGGAAACAGGCGCATAAACGTACGCAACTCTAGTGCGCTTGATGTCGTGAAGCACTCGCTGGAAAAAACTGCCCGGACAACACATATCATGGGGCCAAATGTATTTAACAAATTACCAGATACAATAAAATATGCCTCTAGTAAAAATACTTTTAAAGCCAAGCTCAAAACCTGGCTTGTCGAGCAGGCATTCTATAGTTATAAAGAATTTGTAAATTATAAACAACTACACACCTTTGTAGTGAGATAATAATATTATTATTGTATTTTATCATGACTTGTAATGTTTAATTACCAATAAATTTATCTCTATCTCTATCTCTATCTCTATCTCTCTAATAGACCATCTGCAGAGGAATCGTCTCATGCCAATACTTCGCAGCAGGATCCTAACGCCCTATCGATGTCAAGTATCCTTACAGAGTTAAAATCGTTTCGGAATGATATAAACTATCAGTTAAGCACGTTTAGAACAGAAACAAATGATCAATTTAGCTCCGTTAAGTATGATTTGCAACAAACCTCAGAAGGTGTGAAAGATTTGCAATCTAAATTGATCGAGATGCAAACACGCTGTACAAACGTAGAAAATCGTGTGGACAAATTGGAAGAATGTTCGACCTCGACTAAGACCTCTATCTCTCAATTGCAATCTGATCTACGTGTGGCTAAAGAAACCATTTCTACACTGCAAGCCGAAAATAACTCCCGAGATCAATATGCACGACTGAATAATCTGGAAATATCGGGAGTCCCCTATACGAAATCCGAAAATTTGATAACTATCCTACACTTAATATGTGTTAAATTAGGGGTAACGTTAGCAGAAGGTGCCGTGGACTCGATAATGCGGGTACGTCGGTATGAAAATAAAAATGCTCAAGAGTCGCCTCATAGTCAGCAGCAACGGCCACCCGCCATTATTGTACATTTTGTTCGTCGTGCTTATAAAGATCAGCTGATCGTAGCGGCCCGTGCGCGCCGCGGTTTGACTACAGCAGATGTAGGTATCGACGGTCCAGCCAACTACCTGTATCTGAGCGACCACTTAACGCCCTATAACAAACTTTTGTTGAAACGTGCAAGACAAGCTAAATCCGATTTGAACTTTTCCTACCTTTGGACAAGGGACTGTAAAATTTTCATGAGAAAAAATGATACATCCAAAGTTGTACGCATTGCTAATGATTACGATCTAAATAACTTGGTAAAAAAGTGACTCGTAGTGTGTTTATCGTTGGGTTTTTTCTTACTACCTTGTTTTGCGAGATTGTTTGCTGAGTGTTTTGATCGTGATTTTGCTTACAAAATTATAATAACAATATTAGTACTATATTGTTGTGTGAGTTTATTTTTCATTTTTTCTTATAAAACCATAAGAATTATGCCTGTTGAATGTTTACTAAAACGTATCTATATTTCCGAAAATAACAAATCTATGTCAAATTTTGCTACATTTGCGTCCCGCCTGCGAAAGTACTTTTACGTTAATTGTTATAAAATGTATCTCAAGTATTTATTACTTCTAACTCATAATGTCTACAATAATTTTTGAATGTTATTATCAAAATGTACGGGGCTTGCGCACAAAATCTCACTCTTTTTTCTCAAACGTTACACGTCACGATTATGACTTGATTTTTATAACAGAAAGTTGGTTGACATCGGACTTCTACGATCGAGAGTACTTTGATGGTAGGTATGTTGTGTTTAGGTGCGATAGGTCGGAGGCAGAGAGCGGGGCGGCGCGAGGCGGCGGGGTCGCGGTGGCGGTGCGCGCCGAGTACCAGCCGATACGACGAGACTGGCCCTGTCCTCCACCCGCTTCTAGTGAATGCGTCTGGATATCGTTACCTATTACTTTTTCAAATAGAAATAAACAATCACGAAGCTTTTTAAATATTGGTTGTGTTTACATACCCCATGGTCCACGATATCTCGAAACACTCACCAAATTCTTTGATATCGCTAGTGAAATTTTGTTAGACAGGCCTAATGATAATTTTCTGTTATTAGGCGATTTTAATATTACTGACGCACAATGGGTAAACTCTCATGGTAATCTTACATTAATGCCAAGCGGTAATCGCTCAGTCCAGTTACTAACAGATTTTTTATCTATTACAAATTTTAACCAATTTAATAACCTTACAAACATAAACGGTCGTACATTGGATCTAATTTTTTCCGATTTTAAGTGTGATATCTCTATGTGTGAACACCCTCTTACTATCGAGGACCTCCATCATAAATCTATTTTGTTTAATTTTAAACTTTCGTATATTCCTCCTTTCCAAACGGCGCCTTCTTATATATTTAACTTCACACAAGGAGATTATGACAACATCATAAGAGAGTTAGTAGGTATTAACTGGTTTGATCGTTTTTTAAACCTGGACGTGGACGATTGTACTGCAATTTTCTATGACATTTTAAATACCCTTATGTTGAAGTACATCCCCAGACGTAAATTAAAAACTTCGAGTACTTTTCCAATTTGGTACAGTAGGCCACTCATAAAGTTACTAAAAGAGAAATGTAAGTTTCATACTTTAAAAAAATTGTACGGGAATCCTTTGGACATAGAGAGTTATAAAATTTTAAGAAAACGAGCAGACAAGATGGAAACCTATTGCTATGATAAATTTATAGAACATTCCGAAGCAAAAATTAAATCTCATCCAAAATACTTTTGGACCTATATAAAATCCATACTAAAAAGTAGTGGCCTGCCCCAAACTATGCAGTATAGGGGTAAAACTACATCTAACGGTGAAGAGATCTGTAATTTTTATTCTGTCTTTGAGAAATCACCGAATTCATGCACTATTGATCTTGATAATTTACCGTTACCTCAAACCTCTATTATCGATGTGAATTCTATTGAAATTACAAGAGAAATTGTACTTCGACAGTTAAACTTAGTAAATGTACACAAAGGTGCAGGACCAGACGGAATCCATCCACTCATGATTAAAAAATGTAGCTCTGCTCTGGCTTTACCTCTAACACTTATTTATATGCAGTCTCTTAAATGTGGCTGTGTACCTAGTATATGGAAGCGTGCATGGATAACTCCTATACCAAAAGGTGTTATTAGTCAAGATATAGAAAAGTATAGGCCTATTTCAAAACTGTGCCAGTTTGGGAAAATATTGGAAAAGATTGTAACTTCAGAACTGTCAAGAATCGTGCGACGTCATATCGTACCGAGTCAACATGGTTTTTTCAAAGGTAGAAGCGTAGAATCCAATCTTCTGAGCTTCTCTGAATTTATATTGAATACTATGAACAGCAAAGTACAAGTAGACGCCGTGTATACCGATTTTTCCAAAGCATTTGATAAGATTTGTCATTATACACTCATGGTTAAACTTTGGAACCTCGGTATACACGGTGACCTCTTCAGATGGTTAAAATCTTATGTAGAAAATAGATGCCAGGCTGTTGTTTTAGGAGGTCACTGCTCACAATATAAGTACATTACATCAGGAGTTCCCCAAGGATCTCACTTAGGTCCCCTGTTATTTACATTATATATTAATGACTTATGTAAAAGTATATCTAGTTCTGAAACTTTATTTTACGCAGATGATACTAAAATATACAGAGCCGTACATTGTATTGATGATTGTATGCTTTTGCAAAAAGATTTAAACAATTTTGAAAGTTTTTGTCTTGAAAATAATTTATTCCTTAACCCAGATAAATGTCATATTATTAGCTACACTAGAAACAAAATAAAACTTAATTTTGACTATACCTTGTGTAATAAAAAACTTAATCGAGTTCAGGAGACACGGGATCTTGGCGTCATTTTAGATTACCAGTTAACATTTGTACCGCACATAGATGTTGTTCTTAAAAAAGCATACAAACAGTTAGGTTTCATTCTGCGGGTCGGGAAACCATTTAAAAAGATATCAACTTATAAACTTTTATATAATAGCTACGTGCGAAGCCGCTTAGAATTTGCAAATATTGTTTGGCATCCTTTTTATCAAAATCACATTGACAGATTAGAAAGATTACAAAAGAAATTTATCAAAAATATTAACTATAGGTTCGGAAACTCCTTCCCTGATTATGAAACCTCACTGTCTAATTACAAAATGGCATCATTACGTATACGTCGTGACCATGCTAATCTTATTTATCTACATAAACTCTTAAACAATCATGTCGATGCCCCTGCATTACTCCAAGATATTTCTATCCGTGTACCTCGCAGACGGGAACGTATTTGCACGAAAAGACCATTGTTTTCTGTTGCAAAAAGTGGCACTAATTATGTAGCAAATAGTTTTGTAAGGCGTAGTTGTAAACTTTATAACGACAAATATTCAAAGGTAGATATATTTAATCCTTCTTTATGTTGTTTTAAAAAAGCAATCTTTGAAAATGTTTCTTAATTAGTATATGTATCTATAATAGTTAGTACCTTGATAAGTTGTATTTTTTGGAAACGAAATACTTAGGTTGATAAGAATATAGGGAACTATAGGTCTAGTAGTATTCATGTTTGTACATAAGAAAGATCTGTAAATGACTGTTTGATTCCTGAATAAATAAAATAAAAAAAATAAATTAAGTTTTCTCGTTCTGTTGTGAATTCCGCTCGGACTTTTAGCCCAGCGACGAGACGCAGCTGCCTCTTTTAGGCACCGTCATTACCGAAGTCATTGTAAAATGATTTTTCACACTGTAAATTCCGCTCGGACTTTTGGGTCCAGTGACGAGACGCAGCTGCCTCTCTAGGCACCGTCATAACCGTCGTCTCATTGACCGACGTATGTTGCCACATACGGCTGCCTCCCTTAAGCACCGTTATTGTAAATGCCATGCTTTCGTGATACGACGGGTGTCGCTTCGCGAGACAACGTGTCGCTTCACAAGACGACGTGTCGCCTCACGAGACGTCATGTCGCCTCATGAGACGTCGTATGTCGCCTCACTTATCGACGTCGTCTCACAATACGACGCGTGTTGCTTCATTGGCCTGCGTCGTTTCACGAGACGACGCGGGTCCGGCGTCGTCTCACGAGACGACGCGTGTTGGTTCATGACACGACAAGGAACAGTGGCCAGTTTTGAAACTAATCTTACAAGCCGATCATCATCATTGCCCTAGCTTTGTTCTAGGCGACCTATCCTAGGGGATTTGACAAGAGCACTGGTATTCTCAAAGAGCGACTGCTATCAGACCTCTGCAACCCAGAGGGAAGGTAAACCAAATCAAAACCTAGACAAGGTTGTATAAGGCTAATGGCCAGCCTGGATGTCAGAGCCCCAAGCCGTCAAATGGCCTCTGACTTGGCTAAATTACTATCATTAACAGGCCGGGATCAACGGCTTAACGCGCCACCCAAAGCACGGAAACGCTCTAGTTGTTGTGCCACAATAGTCTAGCTATAGGGATCTCCCGTCCGGGTTCTGACCATGGCCCACATTGCTTAACTTTCTTGATCAGAAAGAAAGAGTAACTACCACTCGACCACGAGCGATTCTCTTACACGTTAATTACAGAACATGGCAAGTACTTCCACAGTAATTATGGACGGTCTGCAGTCTAAGTGGCCTATGCATGTTGCCTCAATCAATGATCTTTGTCACCTAACACAAAAACTTGTTGTCAGCTAATGGTCATCCTTTCATTTTGAGATTTATAATCAAAACAGACCAGGGCAAGCCAGCTTATCTCCGCTAGAAGCTATTCTCTCTTCAAACAAAATCATTTGTTTTGATGACTTGGACTTTTGAGAGGTCAGATTACCCGGTGTTCTTAAAATTGAGAGAACTTTATGTAGTTAATGGCATCAGACGTTACCTTGCGAAATTCCATTATTACAATTTATGGAAAATATGTAGCAACCTCCAAAATAGATGCCATGCACTCACTTTTTACCGCTTGCTTGTCCGCAAATAAATGTGTTGGTAACAAACAAACAACAACACGACAGGGGAGGTAATTTATTATTAAAAAATCACTTCGTAACCTCAAAATTAAGAAGATATTTTGTTGCCTCAAAGGACGTTGTATCCAGAGTAGCACAGTGTGGCGCTTCAAAGCTGACACAGTTCATACTTAAACCACACACTTTTTATCCATATGAGAGATGAAAAACAAAATATTCTTAGCCACTTGCGCCGAAGTAATTGTAACGTATCCTCCCTTCATTCCTTTGTTCTTACAGACAAGCGAAAATTGAATGTCTTATACGTGGCTTACAGAACGATTCCTCGACAAGTTGGGACATAAGTACTAATAAGGAAATATGAATTTCCTTATCCCCCCAAAAAATTATATCTTTGCTTGCATGGTCATAATGATTGATGTTAATAGTTTGTGAATAATAATAACACAGCACACCTACCTTGGGAAGTACGTTCCCACTTTCTTCTGGTAGATAGAATGAGAGGGGGGGGCAATAAAAACTACCAGTCCAACAAGGACAGCCTCACTTTCAGCGAGGGGAAGAAACGGTTTCACCTATCTGCTCCCCGTCTAAGTGAATTTCTGTAAAGTGAAACTTACAATTTTATTCACAGCTGCACCCTGATGACAATAGCTACACAAAATACTTATTCATTATTCACGTCAAATTTATTTTAAAACTACTTCTAAACGTTTCTTTCTTTATTGTCCACAAACGCTTACATACAAACAAAGAGTAAGAGGTTATTACAGCGCGTTCAGGAAAAGTCTGTCTATGACGGTTATTTTCTGCGTATGGGTGACAGGCGGAGAGCCAATGAACGATCCGCTCGCCCCTGGGGGGAGCTGCGCTCACCCCCGCGACTCTTGACTTCTGCCAATTAACGGTCACAGACGGAGTTATTTTGCACGCAGTATACAAAGACGAGTTTAGCTAATAAATCTGAGTTTCTGCCAGCTTTCCTAAGCTTGCTTGTTGCGTGATAGCCAGTAAGCGTATCAACACTTTCTAGTCAAAGCAGGACAACCCTGACATCAAAAGATTTTGGCCTCTGAGATGATTAAGTCTCCACTAACCAATAAGACAACTGCGACCTTCCGAAGCACAAAAAACGCTATAGCCGCCGCAGTTAACCATACCCAGAACTTATGTTGCGTAACTTTCTTTATTTGTAAGGAAAATTCATCTAAGCTTTAACCGTTTCTGTGAATGTGATGCTATTATTCACGAGTCGCAAGAACTTAACTTAAAGACTAAGACAAGTACACGCAATTTTAGCTCCTCTTGTCAAAAAGCTTCTTAACCATCGTTTTGTGCTTACAAAAACAGTATTAAATTATCCGATGCCAGGATCTAGTAGTAGGTACTTTCTTCACCAAATTTTGGGCATTTGACGAAGGCTTTTTCCAGCAAGTAAATAATGAACATACAACTAAAATATGTTGTTCTTTCGAGCCAATTCTGGCGTGATACGTTTAGGCATACTTTATTGAGCAAACAAAATACTCCACCACACATGACAGGCAGCCAGCACATTGGTGGTATTGTAAAGGTCATCTTGTAAGAAAAAGTAGGTAACTTTCGCCAATATAGACCTTTTGGACCTTATTAACTAAGCTACAGGCTTTAGGTTTGTAACCAACATGTTTACAGCTGGATTTGTGATACCCTTAATTGCATATTACTTATAGTAATGTTTATTTTGTTCCGGGTCTTAGCCCGATAATAGTTATTAGGCAAAATAAATTACCTTATTATTCCCGATGTTTCGGCTGCGTTGCAACAGCCGTGGTCACGGGTAGACTTAAGAGAGGTGAACTACGTAGATATTATTGTGAGGGTAAACTAAAATTGTTATTGTCTCGCACAGGAAAAGTGCGAAAGTCTAAAACAAACCTTACCTATAGTAAGCTAAGCGTCAAATCATTGCTATTGAGTAAGCAGATGCAATCAAGTAGGCAGCAGTAACTATTTACTTCTTGCTTGTATGAGTTTTCAGATCCAAAATATGATGTCGTAGATCGAGGAT
The DNA here is from genome assembly GCA_947532105.1 of Athrips mouffetella. Taxonomy (NCBI): domain Eukaryota; kingdom Metazoa; phylum Arthropoda; class Insecta; order Lepidoptera; family Gelechiidae; genus Athrips; species Athrips mouffetella. The sequence continues at coordinate 26,903,344 of OX383974.1, read as the reverse complement.
CTCTTGCAGATGCCTCAGTCAACCTTACCCAGACTTATGTATTTGCTAACATTAATCAATAGCTATATTTCCCAGATGATGCTCACATCCTAAGTGCAACCGTACAAAGGGGAAACACCCATGCTAATAGTAATATCAGGACTATCTGATAGCTATCACGACTCGCTAAAAGTATTTGAATTCGGCCTGTTAGAATTGACAAATTATTGTTAAATCTGCAATAATGTTCATATTTAATTTAAACTTTGCTTCGGTTGCTCTGGAGTTTAGTTGTTCTGTAGTTTTGTAGTTCAGTAGCCTCAAAAATGCACTTTTTCAGTTTGATTGTTTTTCCGCTGTAAAGTAAAAAGATTTCTTGAACAGTCCAAAAAATTCTTTATTCCGCTGCAGAGTTAGTTTCGAAAAACAATTTTTGATCGGCTTGCTTTCTTATAACAGCAACAGCTTGTTCTGATGAACTTGTGGTAAGATCAAGGATACCCGTATTTTGTTGGTATCCCAAAAATCCCAATACTCTACTTCCAACTTGTATGCACCAACAATGAAGACTTCGACACCTTTTGCATTAAGGCCTTTGTTGTAAATTTTAAAAAACCATAATAGTTTAACATAAATAACTTTTCACTACATTTTTATCGTGGTTTGATGGTTTTTACAAAAATCCTTGTTACCTTTAAGCATTCTAGAATACTTTTGTAAGTACAATGACATAGTAAAGTAGTAGTTTTTGATCCCTAACTATCTCAACTCTCTACGAATCTTCTTTGCTCTTTTAGCATGATAAGACTATTAAAACAAGAAGTCACTTCGGTAAATTGAAATTGTTTTGTTGTTATATTCTGCATATGGACTAGACCAGCCAGTTTTTAACATCGCTATAACACCTGGTTGCCTCGCCACAGAATTGGTTGTAACGTTACAAAATAAAAATTCAAAATCCAAATAATTAAAATAAATCGAATTGATCGATCGATCATTTTGTTCAGTCGTTTTGGTCCTTCTCATATTAACATGAGATCAACACGAAATCACTTGTGATTTTCATTCATTTTGTAAGTGGACCTCACCTTGTATATACTCAGTATTTGCTGAGTACCCAGAAGAGCGTCATTTTACAGGTTTTTTTTTTTTTTTTGAAAGGGAGAATTAGTTGTTGAATTAAACAATTAGAATATTCACACGGCTCCCACTGCAGACTACTTCAATTTATGGATATAGACCCAAATTTTTATTTAATAATAATCTGACGCATACCGTCTAGAGCACTTACCACCGCAAACAAGTCGGATGCTCAGACTGGTTGTAATCTGCAAGCGATACCTAAGTAACTTTTACAAGTTGTGAGTCCAAAAGTTTAATTTTCCAAAAAAAAAAAAAAATAACAATCAAAGAGCTGTCGTAAGAGTAATTACATATACTGCATATTTACATACTAAGCTGTAATATACTATTTTTCAATCACTCATTGTAGGTAATAAGATAAACGAGCCCTACTCATCGTCGCAAAGCGTCTGGTGTAGTGACTGATTACTGAACGCAGGAAAAACTTTGAGCATTGATGAGAGTTTCAACTCCTTCCAAGAAAGATTTGACAGGTCAACAGATTTATTTGTTAGCATCATCTCAAATTGCCTGCAGTTTTTCAATATTTGCTGTTTGTAATCTTACAATTATTCGAAATTATCTATACAATTTATTATTATTAGTATTAAAAATTAAAAATAAAGTATTGCTACCGTGTGCAACGCTAGAAAATCTAAACAAGAAAATGAAATATTTAGATTTTCTTTTTTTTTTTTTTAAGAAAGTTTCGACAAGACTGTTTGATTAAATTTAAAAATACTAATTTAAAATTCTTAAATTAACTCTGTTATAAATTACGCATTAAAGACAAATTTTACTAAATGAGACAGGTCACAGTACGCCCGCCAAAGCGCCGTCAGAAGTTAAACACGTCTCAAATATGGTTCAAGCGAAGGCACGAACACCTAAATAGAACCGTTTTTCCCCCGAAGGGTAAAAAACGGATATTTAGGTTTCTGCCGAAGCTTGAACCATACCTGAAGGCCTTGCCGGCTTAATTTAAAGGTACTGATAAAAGAACAGACGGGCGCTTGTGACGGGCGTGGGGAGGGGACCTTAGTAACCGAAATAGTCGCCAGAGGGCGCTGCAAGATATGAAATCTGAGTGAAACGGGCTGAGATACGGGAGTGTAATCTCAAATATGGTTCAAGCTTCGGCAGAAACCTAAATATCCGTTTTTTACCCTTCGGGGGAAAAACGGTTCTATTTTTGACAAACCAGTCTTATATGATAAACAGTTTTACATTTTGATACATAACATACAAAAAAAAATATGTTTATACCATTCCCCCTCTAAAAAGATTCTTTTATTCACTGAAAGCAGTGAATAAAAAGCACTTTTAATCACTATTTGGTCTTTGAATTTAGAACACACCAATATATTCGACCTCCATCTCAATGGTATACAACCTCCTTAAATCTTTCTTTTTCTCGTACTCATTATATAGTATGCATATCTTGAATGAAAGGGATTTAAATCAAGGCCATGACTCACTCGTGTCGCTCAGGATTCTAACACTTGAATCACTCGCTACGGTCGTGATTCAGTTGTTAGTTAGCCCTCACTTGCTCATGATTCATCTCTGGCCCTCGATTTAAATCCGTCTTTTATTCACTAATTGCATTATAATTATACTATTCTCTCATTTTTGCGAATAGGGAATATGCATGTTTTTTTTATATTTAAAAAGGTATCCTTATTAATGACAGGCATTAAATTAAATGATTTCCAAAATAATTTTTAATACCCCAATACACTTCAGACAAAATGGATAAATGTACACCAAAATGGATAAATGTACACCAAATTTGGGTAATTGGTTACCAAATTTATGCTGGTCAAAATTAGCCGGTTCGGTTAGGTTGTGTTAGGTTATCTTGCGACCACAACGCACGGGCCGAGTGAGCGAAACGAGCGTGCCGCGAGCAAATTTGGTGATCATTTAGTCATTTTGGTAAACAAAATTAGGTGAACATTTATTTGGTAAAAAATTACTCAAATTTGGTGGCACGTCAATACAGCCTTAATGAAATAAACAGTTAAATAAAACTATTATTCGAATAACTATGAAACTAAAAAATATATAAGCCATCTAAGGTGTGTTTTCGTCTCTCTCTAGCAAAACGAAATTTAACAAGATGCTGCAAAACTTCTGTTGCCAGTAACTAAGTAATCTTGTCGGAGGTTCAGTATTTTATTCGGAAGAACACGCTCTTATTTGTTTGTTAAGCATTGACATGTGACGATTCTCTAAACGCCAATTCTCTTCTGAGCTAGCTCGTTCTATCATCGACCTCATCTCTGTTCTCAGGGCTACATTGAGGTCAAGAGTAAGCCCATTGCAAATTAAAAAAACGCGCATTTCCCTATAGAGTGCTTGAGATAGGACTTAGACCCGAGTTCACCAACAGATGTTTTAGTTTTAAACGGCCGTTTACTCGTATACTGTAAACGGCTGTTTAGTGATATTTTGCTGTTCACCACGCACTAACCATTGATTATGTGCTGTAATCGACTGTTTAACTTAAACGAACTAACCAACCTAGTTTAACCTTCGGTTTTGTGCTCCATGACGAGAAACTGTATTACTTTAGCTGTAAAATAAAAATGAAAGGCCCTTCAAATTATATTTTTGAATGATTTTGAGTACTCGTATGTGCAATTATTTCGCGAAATACAACATAATAAAAGTATTTGGTACAAAAGAATGCGTTTGTACAAACGTAGTCCCATACATATAGGTACTTGGTTTAATTGAAAAAGAATTTGAATATACAAGATTCATGTAAGTTCTATATAAGTTTTTATGTAGTAGGTACGCTTTATCACAGAGTACTAAGAAGTTACTGACGTCGCTTTATTTAGTGACGAATTCCATTAAAATTACACACACACATCAACAACATAGCTGGCAAGATCCATAACAAAGAGAGAGCGAGCAGAGCAGGTAAAAATGGTCAAGACCAATACAGAAAAAAAGGATGCTCATTTAAAAATACTTTGACGCGACGGTCATAGCATTGGCAAAAGAAGCATTTCATTTTGTAGTATTATTATGTTATCCTACCATTTCTGTACGTCGCGCGTCGTTCGGACAAAAGTAAATTGTGAGCGACCACATTGCATCTTTACAAAGTTGTGTTATACTATTCGTTCTTTTCCGAGTCATTCATTCAAAAACGCTTGGTTTTTTAACCGTTGGTTGGAAATGTATTATGAACTCGAAAAATACGCGGTTCGCTTAAACTACTGTTAAATATTAACAAAGCGATTACGTGATCAATGATTATGTCGTAGTTGGTGAACTCGGGTCTTATTGTATTGATTGGGCATTTTTTATTATTATTATTTATTTAATTCAAGATGACAGAGATCCATAAAATCATTAGTATAAACTTATTCTATGTTAGTAAACTATGTCATAAAAAATAAGGCAATAAATTATTCATCATTACTTCAAATCAGGGGGTATTTCTCTTAACCAACCATTTAAAAAGATTCTGCATTAAAGGCAAGTCGTACTTTCCAACAACGGTTTTCAGGATGGAATTGGAGCTCGCCCTTACCTTACAGAGTAATGAGGCTGCTCTTTTACGCATTATCGCATAAAATTCGTCTGTATGCGCCCCAGCAAACATGCCTGAGGCGCTACAAAAGCGGGGCAGCCCCAAAAACATCCTGAAGCCATTGTTGTACTGGACACGTAGGGCGCTGATGGTCTTTTGCGTATGGCTGGCCCACAGGCTACACGAGTATAAATTTTGACAATATGATTTAAAAAGCGTAAGTTAAAACTTAAACTTGATCACTACATCGTGCAGACCTGCGTATCAGCATATTGCACCGAACCGCCATCGCCCTACGTTCCCTCTCAATATTTACTTGTTCCTTAAGGTCATCGGTTAGAAAATGTCCCAGATACTTAAATTTGAATACCCGTTGTAATTCAACGCCATTTAGTTTAATGGCAGGTAAGGACTCGGGACATTTTCCCCCGGTGGCCTTAAAGACCAAGCACTCGCTTTTCTTGACATTGTACGTCAAGCCGTGCGCCTTTGCATACTCTTCACAAGTGCGAAGCAGTTCCTTAAGCGCTGTGACTAATGGACTCAGCAGCACCATGTCGTCCGCATAGCTGAAATATGTCTATCTCTTAGGGATAACCCACCAATAACCCACCCACAATAACCAAAATGGCTTATACTCGTAAGCGATTTTAAGCAATACAGCATTAATCCTTATCCAGTTAAATACATTTGCACCAGGGATGATTCGAGAAGGTTTATTTGAATAGATTGATTCTGTATTTATTTACGTCTCTTAGGGTGGATTCGACCAAGCTCGAAGTTGTACGCGAGTAACTATACGAGGAATTATCTATTCCGTGATTTTAATCTCGTGTAAATGGATAGACGTTTTACCATGCAATATAAAGGTTAACTATTCTTGGAATTACAATACGCGAAGAGCGGAGTGAATGAATGAACGAATGTATTACCCGGCAAATATTTATTGTTCTATAATAGCACCGTGTAGAAGCTATTGTTGCTCAGAGTAAAAAGCCTATAGAGTCTGCCATATACATATTCTGTATGATCTAGAAGTGTAAAGCGTCGCACTGTCGCCCATGCTAGTCGGTCAAAAAACTCAGTTAAGTTTTACAAAAGTCAAGATATCTTTAAAAATCAAATGTTTTAGTATAAACTTTGTTTGCGAAAGTGAAAATATATAGTTTTTTACTTGTGAATTGATCATTAATACTAAAAACGGAAGCGTAAATAATCCGTAATAGCCATTTTATGCGTGATTTTTAACACCGTTTTTTTCCTGAATGTTAAGTGTTTTCACCAGAAAAACTGTGGTAGTAGCATTTATTAGTCCCATGTCACATATTTCTCAGAGAGAAAGCTAAAAATTTTACGTTTTAAGGATTTGAAAAAAATCCATACAAGTTAGTATGGAGCAGGTCCCTCGCAAGAAAGTGCTACGCTTATGGCTCCTTAGCAGCAAGAGCTGCTACTAAAACCTCCTTGTATTGTTGAGTCGACTCACTTTTGTTGTATTATATTGCCGAAAAGCCATAAGAGGAAGGTTAATCTCTTCAAATAGTATTCGATAGTATTTCTTAATAATAATTGTGCACGAAGTTTAAAATATTTTTGAGTAATTTCATATTTTAATTGAAGATAAACTAAAACCTAGTCTAATTTGGCTGCGGTCTAAAAAAATACTTTTTCTTATGCTTTTACAAAATAAAAAAGAACATACTTAGATAGAATATACCTATTTACCCAATGCGAAGTTTTATAGCAGTATAACACAAATATTATACAACGTGCCTACTGTTATTTTCTTACAAATACGTCTCAAACCTTGCATTCGTATTTTTTTAATCAAAACAACTAGACAAAGGGCGTTCGTCGGGTTGTGTACTTGTGTATCACAAAACAGATGTTCGAAGACCGCCATTAAAATTCTCTTGGAATAAATCTGTTATCCGACGCAAAATGGTGGTATAGCAACTATTCCCGAATAGGTTGATTATTCTTAGAATAGCAGTTGGTAAAACGCAAAATCAAGTTGTTCTGGAATAACAAGCCATTTATTCTGAGAACATTCTCCCCCCCCCCCCCCCCCCCCCTTATCTCCGAAGTTTGTGAAAGGAAAACCTGAATTAATTACAGTTGACAGAAATTTATGTAAACATTTCATCAAAAATAAAACAATCTTTCTAAGTTGCAAACAAATTTAGTTTTGCGGTCCTAAAAATGAACTTTACTGCTTCCAAAAATACAAAGAGTATATCGGAACCCTCGGCGCGCAAGTCCGACTCGCACTTAACCGGTTTTTTTGTTTGCATTTTAGTACTCTTTCGATTGGCACTAGTTTAATCAGCGGTCGCTTAATTTTTTCCATAGTAAGGCTCCTTAGGGTACCTACTAGTATGCCAATTAGGTTGGATGATCTTTATTAAAAGGTGGGTAAATAAATAAACGTAAGTAATAATTACGTATGAAAGCTATCCAGAATTTAAAGTCCGTGTAGTGCCAGCAAAGAATAGCACCAACCCGTCTCTACATGTAGGTGTCGTAAGAGGCGACTAAGAGCTTATGAACCGAAGGATGGACAATAGTATCTTTCATCTTACATACTGCGGTCATGTTATGATGATGAGTATTTAACAGACTACACTAAAAATTCAAGTAATTGATTATCCTTAATACGTCCCTGAACTTTCGTAATGTTTTCAGTTTACTCTGCTTTTTAGAAAAGACAATGTAGGTACTGTCAATAAATTGAAGATCTTGCTCTAAGCATCATGAAAGATTGTTTGGATTTGAACTAATAGGCAATGACAAGATACTGTCAACTGGGTAGGTATTTATACTACAATTTAAGTAACTTTAACTCTGACCGTTAGTGCGCAGAACTCAAAAAAACCGGTCAAGTGCGAGTCGGACTCGCACGTCGAGGGTTCCGATATACCTTATACCTTTAGTATTTTTGGAAGCAATATAGTCTATAATTAGGACCGCAAAACTAAATTAGTTTGTAAAGGTTTTTTGCAGATTTCATAAAAACTGTGCAACTTAGAAAGATCGTTTTATTTTTGCTGTCATATTTACAAACAAACATCTATCGACTGTAATTAATTCAGATTTTTCCTTTCAAAAACCTCGGAGATAAGGGGGGGGGGGGCGAATGGTATTTTTTAAAATTTTTCATCATAACTTGAAAACTAAGAGTCGTAAAAAAATACAAAAATATGTTTTACAATGTATAGGTAAAGCCCTTTTATATGATATCCCACTTGACCTACTAGCGAAAATTTGAAATTTGGCCCCCTGCTATTTGGGCCCCCTTTACATTAATAACCACAGTTTTTTTTTATTCTTTCATGTGCAATCAAGTTGAGCAACCATATTCTAAAACTATTCCAAATTTCAAGTCGATAGCATGAGTGGTTGCTGAGATATACAGGTGTGACAGACAGACGGACACACAGATGAAGTCGCACCATAAAGGTTCCTTTTTCTTACCATTTTGGTATCGTGACCTCAAAAATGAGTCGCGGGGATGCGCGCGGAAGGTGGGAGAGGCGAGCGAATCGTTCATTGGCTCTCCGCCTGACACCGATGCACAGAAAATAACCGTCACGGCCAAAGTTATTTTGCGCCCTGTATACCTACACATACCTAGCTGCCCGAGTTGCGGAATCATATGAAATGGAGTTGGCAGAATGGATAATTGTAATTACCTTATTGGTATCATACTTACTGGTAGGTAGGTAAGACTTACCTCAGAGCTCCACTCATCTCCACGATTGGTGCATCTTATCACTAGGTTAGTTTTCGTTAATTCACTCTGTACTTTTGAGACACAGTTGCGCAATTTAATAGATTTCTTCTTATCTTCTTCTTCAAACTGCAAAGATGCATCGCCGCAACACAAAAAACATGTCGATTTGTAATCAATACTTGCTGGCTTTTGTGGTGTACCTATCACCGGCTGCAATACGTTTTGCCGCAGCTTCAATTACTTTCGGATTCGTGTATGATTTCCGGCATTTTTTATGTAACTTAACTTTAGTTAAACTTTGGGATCTCAAAAATAATCCATCGAGTCTTATTTCACTTGATTCGTATAGTCTTTGCAAGCCTTTTTCGCCGACAAGCACTGTATCGAAACACACGAATCTGAATCATATTCTGCATTTTTCTGAACTTTCGTTTTCTTCCATCCTTTAAGTGAGTATCTTAGATTAAGTACCTTAAAGGTTTTAACACAGTTTGTTCGCTAAAAGTAATATTGTTTTGCAAATAAGGTCACAATGCGCTAACGACTCCGCAATTAAAACAAATCTTCGTCCTGTGACGTGACGTTGCATGCATGCCCCCGCCCCGCGCGCTCGCTCTCTCGATGTTCCCGCCGCCGCGCCGTCACCGCCGCGCCCCGCGTATACCCCTCGCAACCCTTTGTTTCTTCGATCCGTGATTATAATGATTACTTAATGTTTTTAAGGTGGATTTTAATTTGGGATGATATTATTTGACCTCAGAGACAAGTCTACTTAGTTTTTCTAACTGCTATATTTTTTTCACTAGTTTTTTATTACCACTAAAATCGTCTTCAATTTCCATTTTGTTTTTTTGTTGGATTTAGCACACTATATGTTAAGGGACGCTAATGAAACAAAAAAATAGAAGCACTGATCTGATAGGATTTTTGCCATAGGTCTTATGCGACTTTAACATTTACGTAATTTTTTTTTTAGGTTTAATTGTTTTTCTTTTACAAATATAGGAGGATTATATACTTACAAAAAAGATATTAATAAAGGTAATCAAATGTAAAGTAAATAATGTTTCTAGCATTTTTGCCCTTTTTTCGTGGAATTTATAATACCTTTATTATTATTTTTTTAAATCATGCGGTCGTAAATTTGGGTGGATTACTAATGAATTATTTTATAGACCAGCTAATAAAATTTTTGACGAAAAAAAAATGCTGATATGAATTTTTGTGGAATCTTCATACAGTGAAATAGTTTGGTTCTTAGGCTACAGTGGTTTCTTGCCGTTTCTTTTACGCTGCCATAGCACGATCCGAAAGGGCGTAGACTCGCTCTATTTGCATTGTATTCTGCATGACATTCAATAAGTATTCTGTAAATAATATACATTGAATAAAATTATCTGAATCATATTTTGGAGTAGTTTAACCCTCTTTGTTTTACAATTATTCGTTGTGTAATATATTAATCGGTATGTATTATCGTCCTCAGAGCGCGGCAGCTAGGCGTGTCGCTGGGCGAGGTGGGCATCACGTTCGTGGACCGCGTGTACGGGGAGAGCAAGCTGGGAGGCGGGGAGGTGCTGCAGTTCGCGAAGGCTCTGCTCTACCTGTTCGCCACCACCTAACACCCACACACTGACCACTACAGCCGAGACATGTGCCGCTAGTTCCTACGTTGACTCGCTTTCCTGTCCTTACGTGTTCGCCACCACGTGACCAGCGCGCCATTAAACACTACCCGCTACGAACCACACTACTCACTACAACAACTACGTGATGAGGAAAGAAATGAAAAGCAGAAGAATTGCTGCAGTTTGTTAGACTCTGTTCGCCACCACGTAACACGAACAGAGGCGGCTCGTCCTAAAGAGCACTGGTGCAGTGCACTCCCTCTTTCACAAAACTCAAACTTAGGATGTATTACCTACCTAGTTAAGTTACATACGATTAAATACCTATTTTCATAACCCTATACGTTGTATACATTTAAAATAGCCTAAGAAATAATTACGCAACAATTTACGTAGTCAAGTTGTACCAAGTGGAGCGCCAAGGATTGTGCTCCTATGAAAAAATATTCAGTACAATTCCTAATACAGAATTCAATGAGTGTGAAAGAGAAACATCAACACGCTCGAGCGCGTGAAACAAAAGATTTTATATGAGAAATTAGCACGGAAATTAGCCTCATCAGGAGCGCTGCTCAGAGCAACGTTGCCAGTTCGCGATACGCATGCATTTCGGTGACAACGCGCTGTTGCCGATCATACGTAAACAAACTTTTCGTATACAGCTTTCAGTTACTGTTCGCAATTTTGCTTGAAAATTTAGAATTAACTGTTTTTAAATAGTGTACGTGCCTAATTACTGTAAAAATTGACGAATACAGTGCCGTTTACATTAAAAAATGCGAAAAAGACTACAAATACGACTTGAACTCAATGAAAAGGGGCCGTCACGATCTGAAATCGCGCTAGTTCAAAAGTGTAGTACAAAAAAAATAACTTTTAATCTTGAAGAACAATATTTAAAAACACCTTGGATGTGAGGTTGTAAATAAATTGTTTTGTTTCCCGTGTCTAGTATTTGAAGCTGGCACTGGCGCGCATAATATGTAACAATAAAGCCATAAAAAATAGTTCATTAATAAATGGTAGGTAAGTCAATTTATTTATTTTATTTTTTTGTGCACACCCATAAAAAAATGTCACGAGCCGCCTCTGAACACGAACAAACTGCCGAATATAGCAGATGTGAAAAGCGAACTTTTCTAACAGGCGGAGAGCGCACAGCTGGCAACCCTACCTTATCCAAACAGCGACCTATCTAGGCAGCTGCACAATGAAATGGTCAGTCTAAAAAAACAGGGTTGCCTGGGCGCAACCTGGCACGTTTTGTACAGTCAACAAAAAACTGGTTTTTTTACCCCTTCAAGTTTGAAGTAAGTACATAGTACATGCATAATTGCTGAATAATATGTACAAAATAACTAGGGTTGCCTTGCCAAAACCCGGTAATTAAAGGAGTTGCAATGTAATTTTTAGGTTATGTCAACTCACTATCATGTTTAAGCAAAACAATCCTGTTGATTTTGGTACTTATTAAATTAGTACTTTTGCATGCATTATGGGCTTACTTGGTATACGATTTGATAAACAAAATAACCAATTTTTTTGTTGACTTTACAAAACGTGCCAGGTCGCGCTCATGCAAGCCTGTTTTTTAGACTCACCATTTCATTGTGCAGCAGCTTATATATATATATATAGGTCGCTGTTTGGTACCCGATAAGTTAGAGTCGCCAACAGCGCGCTCTTAGTCTATAAGGACAAAGCGGCATAAAAACTGTCAGTAAAAATTATCCTACTTGTCGTATCGAACCGTTGAATTACATTCGAATAGAATTATATCCGTTATAACAATTATTCTGTATAATAACAATCAAACATTCCTTCTTAGTGTAAGTTAAAACAATTTCCCAAAGCGTCACATTACTTACTTCCATTTAGTTGTTACCGGCCACAATTTAATGTGACTGCTCCTAGGGTTGTCAAGCCTATTTTAGGTTTCATTATAAATAATCCACACAGACAGTAGCAGCGCAAAAAGCGTTTTTAACTTAAAACTCTGTTAAGTCATCATCATTCTTATCATCAAAACAGATTGTTAAGAGACACGACCGACACGATCGTTCGTTACATTTAACAGAGGTTTTAACTTTAAAACAAGTTCGTGCAACTGCCTGAAGATTATATTACAAAACTTTTACAAATTTTGTGGCCTGATAGATCTAAAGTAGATACTTTTGTTTTTTTTCTTATATTCTAAATGACTGTTGTAAAATACACTTTATTTAAAGAATATGTTTAATAACAATAAGTATAATTTTCTTGGCAATTCAAATGTTATCAGTTTTGTGTAACTTTATAACATGTCATATGTTATGTATGATTTATGTAGCATCACATATTGTATCCAACAGTACTGGACGACCGAGCTTCGCTCTGTATAATCTTGACCAAAGCCCAGCAACAAATGACACTGTAGGGTTTCTGAAAACGCGCTATTTTCAAGAAAAGCTCAAAAAACGGGGAAAGCGAATTTTTCCAGACATGAGACCTAACTAAATCGATTTTTCGCGATTTTTCGTCCCCGAAAACCCCTATAATTATACTAAATTTTATCGAAATCTGTAGAGCCGTTTTCGATAAACCAGAAAATTCGTTTTCCCCGTGTTTTTAAGCATTTTTTAAAAACATCGCGTTTTAGAAACGAAACCCTACAGCGCCATCTGTTGGCGGGTAGCGAAACTTGCTTACCCGATGATATTTTAATGTTGAGGCGGCTATTATAGAGTGAAGCTCGGTCGCCCAGGTACTTATATTTATACAAATATGTTCGTTTAATAGTATAGAATAACAGATGGGTCAACTGAATTATAAAAATAACGTTATAAAACCTTCTAGGCTTCTATATTGACGCTTTTGTTTTAAGTATAGGCTCAAAATGTTACCAATAACACGTATCACGTGTGTGTGACTTGGATGATGTTTTGGCATAAAGTCGCAACTCTGTGCCAAAAAATCATCTATGTTAGCCGATTGTGCAATAACCCCTCATGTGCTTGACCAATAACATTCTCTCTTTAAACCTCACACCGAATTGAACATGTTTGAGACAAGAACTGTGTACTGTACTTTTTATTAAATTAGGTAAGGAAATTTTATGAATATATTATTTTATTTAATAAATAAGAGTGTATTATTTGAATTCATATTTCAGAAAATTTTGTTGTTCTGTAATTTTCAAGTGATTCATAACACACATCACGATAATGTTTGACGCTGGGTTCATTGAAAGGTCGTTGGTGTCAGCAACAATACAGTGTAACCACGATACCTGTGCAGTTGGCAGCGGCGCTAGTCGTGAAGATCTTAGTTCCAAAAATTTTAGTTCCAATTTTGACCAACTGCACAGATGTCGCGGTTACACTGTAGGTAAAAAAACCGGTCAAGTGCGAGTCGGACTCACGCGCCGGGGGTTCCGATATACTTTTTGTATTTTTGAAAGTACTAAAGTCCATTTTTAGGACCGCAAAACTAAGTTTGTTTGTACAGGTTTTTTGCAGATTTCTGAAAAACTGCAACTTATAAAGATCGTTTTATTTTTGCTGTAATATTTACATATACGTCTATCGACCGCAATTAATTCATATTTTTCCATTTACAAACTTCGGAGATAAGGGGGGGGAACGGTATTTTTTTTGACATTTTTCATCATAACTTAAAAATTAAGGATTGTAAAAAATACAAAAATATATTTTAGAATGTACAAGTAAAGCCCTTTCATATGATACCCCACTCAACCTAGTACCGATAATTTGAAATATTGCCCCTCCCCCCTATTTGGGCCCCCTTTACATTAATAATCATAATTTTTTCTTAAGGCCTTAATAGCGCACAGCGTTACTTGATCAAATTAAAAATGCACTCTAATCTTATGTGCACGCTAAGATGTCACGCGCTTACAGTTTTTGGTCGGGTTCGCGGGCGCACGCGCTCAAAAACTCGGTTTTTTGCACTTTTCATTAGTATTATGTGGAATAAAAATAAAACGTTCAAGTAAAAATATTGATATAATTGATACCTTTTTTGTGTGTAAAAACTAACTAGTGAACTATTGCTGTTTTGGAGAAATTTTGCAAATTATCACAAAAACAGGTGCTGCTGGGGATTTTTTTTCCTAAAACGTGGTTAGCAAAAATACAATTCTGTTCAAGTAAAAACCTTTTTAAAATCTTGATTTATCCCCCTGTATTTTTTTTCAATGGTTTTGATGGCCATTTATTTTAATATTTCAACGTAAAGTTAGGCATTTCACCGCTATTAGCGCCTTAATTCTTTCATGTGAAATTAATTTGGACAACCATATCCTAAAACTATTCCAAATTTCAAGTCGATAGCATGAGTGGTTGCCGAGATATACAGATGTGACAGACAGACGGACAGACAAAGCGGCACCATAAGGGTTCCTTTTTTTTACCATTTTGGTATCGGAACCCTAAAAACATACACTTTTGAGTAATAGCTAAGGCCAGGCAGGGTCAACCTATTAAGTTACAATGAACCTGTGTCAGGTGACCCTTACTGGAAAGGCACCCTTAAAACCAAATATTGAAACAAGTGTTTTCTCCGTAGGAGCAAATAGTGAACCGCTATGACTAATTCCTAGTTTATTTATACAGCTATTTATTGTCACCCCCAAGACTTATTGATGTTATTAATATAGACGTTATTGTTTAGCTGCTGCCATAGGCTGCTGCAGTTACAAGGCGATTGTTCGTGTCAATTTACTTGAAGTTCTCACGGGAGAAGTCATCGTAATTCTTGTGTAGTGTTTGGTAAGGACTTATCTGTTACATGTTTCCTAACTCAGAGACAAATTCGACATACATTGCTGGTTGAAAGAAGGTTAATGAAATTAACGGAATCAAGCCTCTCTAGCCCAGAAAATAACGATTTGACTATTTAAACAGAGTCCAAATCATGAAAATTTACACAGATATTATTTGGGTATATTTAAGCAGATTAAGCCCGGTTACCAGGGAAAAAAAACAAAAGCTCATGTTCAGTCAACTTGGCCAAAGAAAATTTCGGGGTAGTGAAAAAAAATTACCTCTTCATACAAACTGTTCGATTAGGGTGAGCAATTTGTATGGAGAGATCAATTTTTTTTTCATTTCCCAGAAATGTTTTTTGTGAAAGTTGTTCTTCGTTGTCTGAACATGTCCTTTCAATTTTCGGTACACCGTCCTTTGCACCCTGTACTTGGATTTAAACGTAAGGAAAATAACTATTCGATGCATGGAGCTTATAATCAGAGGCTACAATGAGTTTCCAAACGCTCCTTATGATTATTCAAAAGTACCTACCTATGTCTAAGTATGTTCGACAGGTAAGTCACAGTAAAGAGATGGCTGATAAGCCCATCTCTTTACTGTGGGTAAGTGATACTTCATTTCATTTACACGTATTTAATCTACCTACTTCATTACTACTTCCCACAGCTTTGAGTTTTCAACTAACACCCCAATGACGACCTATGAATGGGTATGCACCAGGTTCTTCATTTTGTTTACCTTTGTTTTCAGTTTATTTGTTTTTAACAGTAACCAACTTCTATAACTTTTCTACACTTCGTATCATCCTTTTTGGAATCCTAAATAAACATAATACATTTTAAGAATATCCTCCCAAATCACTAGTAGGACAGACTTATTCAACAAGAACATTCCTCCTCCCTCTAAAGATGCCGCTTATCAGAGCGTTCATCTGGTGTGTGGAAGTGATAAACGCACTTTATAAACCAAACCTAGTCCCCAAGAGTAGGATTGAACTTTAAAGGATGATATCTTGGCACCACTTTTGACTACGAGACCTGTTGCGCAAATTTTCCTATAAGTAGTAATATTGCAAGAAAAAATGCAGCAATAGGTGCCACTCTAATTTAAAACTAAATTATACCGATCTTTGTTTGTGAGTGGTTCACTGAAAAATTATACGGATTTGTTTTCGAAATACCTATGGTATAACCTATCACATCCTGAACTACCTAATCACTTCTATAAACAGTAGAGTTAATTTGTATTTCGTATAAATAATGTATGCAAAATAAACTAATCTGTGATTTTTATTAGTTTCGTTTTGGTATAATATAATTTTTGTTTACTTCTATGCTACGCTGAACCGCTTGCAATCTGTTGAACCGCTGGCAATCGAGCTGAATCTGCTTAGATATACCCAAAGAACATCTGTGCCAAATTTCATGGTTTGGACTCTGTCGAAAGGGGTGAAGAGGCCTTATGGTCCGGGCTACCTAGCTGTGTATGCCAAATTAGTCCTGATTTAAGAAAGGTGTAACAGATACTGAAGGAAGAAGGTTGTAGAAGCGATGTGGTCTCTACGTGTGTGCATGTGGTTGGGTGTATGTGCGTGCGGCTCGTACGCACGCCTCGCCCGCTCGCCGGACGTCAACCAACTGGAAACTTACAACACGTAAGCGACATTTTATATTAAAATTGCTTCTTGCTAAGTTATGTTCCACCACAAAAGGCTATTGAACCTTTGAGGGGCCGGAAGGGGGGTGACGCGCCGTATCCGTAAGAAACCAGGCTTATTGTAATTTGATACCGGATGCGGGCGCGCGGCGACCACTTAACGACCCACTTGAGATTTATCGCTCGCCAGTCACAATATTTACATTATGAGTTCTTAGAAGTGTTTGTTTTTTGTAAGCTTATGATGTAAGCATTCTAATAAATTATAAACACAGTCGTTCTCGAGTATGGTTTGTTTATACAAACCATACCATGAGTGATGTCGCGTCGCACTCGCGTCGTGCAATTAGCGTATGAAAGTAATAATTTTATGTTTGTTATCTATCGTTGATGTTTTATTGGTAATTTTGTTTGTATTTTGTTGTTTGTTAAGTTTTCAGTTTTGGAATTTGTGATTGCCGGTTGTGAGTCTATCAATTTTCTAATAAGGTAGGTCTGTACCAGTCGGATAAACAATGGCCAAGCTGAGCTTCGAAAATAAAAAGCATGTTACAAAATAAAGGACGGATTTTTTAAACATTTCCATGTTTCTTTGTACGACAACTACCTACACTTGGTTGACCGGCTTAGTTTAGCCCATTGCACCGTCAAGAAGTCTCAATCCTGTACAGTCAAGAGCACATGAAGCTTGACACAATGGACTTTGTACCGTTTTTATTACAATAGCCGTAAGAGCTTAAATCATGCTGCAAGTTTGAGCTTCACCTGCTCTTGACTGAACAAATAAAAAATTAAAAAAATATCAAGATATGTTATTGTTTAAGCTCAGGCTTCCCTTTTGTAAAAATTCACCCTTCGCCACGGAAGCGCCATCTAGTTTTAATGAGTTTTATGCTTTTCCGGGGTACGTTTTCTAGTATGGGGATTGCCAGTCTTGTTATTATTCGTCCATGCCGTGGTACAAGCCCAGCTCTACCCGTGGTACCAACCCATCTCTACCCGTGGTACCAACCCATCTCTACCCGTGGTACATGCCCAGCTCTACTCTTAGTACCAACCCATCTCTACCCGTGGTACCAACTCAGCTCTACCCGTGGTACCAACCCATCTCTACCTGTGGTACAAGCCTAGCTCTACCCGTGGTACTAACCCATCTCTATCCTTACTTCAACGAGCAATGTACGAGTATGCCGAATTAGTGTTTGAATTCAGCTAGGTGTGATCGTGGCTTAAGCTAACTAATGTTCCTGTTTACGGCAGTGGGCTGGATACGGAATTAGGAGGGGAGCAGGAGGTGTCAGCGCTGGCGTCCTGGCTCTCCCGAGCGAGGCAAGACCGGGAGCGGGGCGTGCTGTGGGCGGTGGACCTTCACCAGCCGACGGACGAGCTGACGCTGCGGAAGTGTGGACAGAAAGAGGCTGACCGCTTCCACCGGACCATCGGACCCGTCATAAAAAGGATGTAAGTACGTTAACATGGTAGGAAGATTTCAGCGGTGGTAACGTGGCTCTTCCGAGCTCGGCTGGTGCGGGGGCGGGTTGCGGGGGGTCGGTGGAGCTTCACCAGCTGACGGACGAGCTGACGCTGCGGCTGTGTTGACAGACCAACAGACCAGTCATACAACGGATGTAAGTCTCTACATATATACTAATCTGTGATGTAAGTACATCAACACGCTAGTTGACAGCGGTGGCCTCATGGCTCTGCCGAGCTTGGCTGGGGCGGGAGAAAGACGCGCGGGGGCGGTGGACCTTTACTACTTTCAGGATGTGTTGACACTTCCACCGGACAATCGGACCCGTCATACAACGGATGTAAGTAGGATAATTTATAGAAAAATGAAATTAAGTACAGTATCCGTTGTCTTCTTTTTTACAATGTATTTAATTATTCTTGTTTGATTGTTATACTGTGAGCTAAAAAGGCTTGAAATAAACGATTTTTTTATTAATTATAAGTGCAGTGCATTAATACATAATATACTAAATAAAATACAGACATAATATACACAATAAATAATATGTTACACAATATTTTTGTTTATTACATCATCTTACTTATGTATAACGTTAAAAAAATTGTAGTATTTGCTAAGACTATCTTTGTTAAATATGATTACTTAGTTCCAGTCAGGAGGGCGCACGAACAGACACGCCTAGCGACCTCACGAGCGGAGAGGGGGAGGGCAGTGACGTCACGCGGGAGGGGGAGGGAGAGGGGGCGGCGAGACGAGAGATATGGGAAATTGTCAATAAGTTCATGTGAGTTCAGTCTGATTACCGGTCGGCGGATATCCGATTATTCTCGAAACTTTCTAGCTACAAGTCGAAATCATCATCATCACATCGTGTGGGTAACAAGGTCGATGACCGACCTCACAAACCCTGGTACCAGAGTTGTTGAGCCGCCAAAGACCTCTGACATGGCTCAAGTAGTCGGGACTAACGGCTTAACGTGCCTTCCGAAGCACAGAATCATCTAACTTTTTCGGCTCGGCGTTGATGAATCAGTCATTAAGGGTGCCTGTCCATTGACGGGGATCGAGCTGGCGGAGCGGAGAAACGAGGAAATATTAACCAATAGGATTGCGGAGCGGAGTTTTTATGCAATCCTATGGCAATCCTATTGTTTAATATTTCGCTCCGCCAGCTCGCTCCGCGTCAATGGACAGGCACCCTTAGTCAGGGCAAGCTATTTTATATATTAAAAAACCGGTCAAGTGCGAGTCGGACTCGCGCGCCGAGGGTTCCGATATACCTATAGTATTTTTGGAAGCAATAAAGTCCATTTTCAGGACCGCAAAACTAAATTTGTTTGTAAAGGTTTTTTGCAGATTTCTGAAAAACTGTACAACTTAGAAAGATCGTTTTATTTTTGCTGTAAAGTTTACATAAACCTCTGTCAACTGTAATTAATTCAGATTTTCCCTTACTCAAACTTCGGAGATAAGGGGGGGGGAATGGTATTTTTTTTTGACATTTTTCATCATAACTGGAAAACTAAGAAACTTAAAAAAATACAAAAATATATTTTAAAATGTACAAGTAAAGCCCTTTCATATGATACCCCACTCGACCTAGTAGCGACAATTTGAAATTTGGCCCCCCCTATTTTGGCCCCCTTTACATTAATAATCATACTTTTTTCAAAAAATTTTCATGTGCAATTAAGTTGGGCAACTATATTCTAAAACTATTCCAAATTTCAGCTCGATAGCGTAAGTGGTTGCTGAGATATAGAGGTGTGACAGACAGACGGACAGACAGACAGACAGACAGACAGAGCGGCACCATAAGGGTTCCTTTTTTTTACCATTTTGGTATCGGAACCCTAAAAAAGAATAGATAAGTGATATAGAAAATATTTTTGAGAAAATTAGAAAAACCTTTTATTTACGAATACAATACCTTTGAAAATGATTTTATTTTAACACTTCCTGTGTTCGGATAAATCTACAAAGTAGAAAATCGCAAAATTTCACAACCACAGGCAGGATTCGAACCTGCGTCTTCTGCGTAAGTACCGCAGACGCTTTACCAACTAGGCTACTGTGGTCCTGCCCGATGTTGTGAAACTTAGCGACCTCTATACGCATTCCAACGTTGCGTTTGTGCTGCCACCTAGCAAGCATTTTCAATTATACGTAGTGTTACCAATTTTCAACTCGAAATCTGTCTGCAATGATGGACTAGTTGAGCTAGTACAGCAAAAATGCTTGCTAGGTGGCAGCACAAACGCAACGTTGGAATGCGTATAGAGGTCGCTAAGTTTCACAACATCGGGCAGGACCACAGTAGCCTAGTTGGTAAAGCGTCTGCGGTACTTACGCAGAAGACGCAGGTTCGAATCCTGCCTGTGGTTGTGAAATTTTGCGATTTTCTACAATACCTTTCTTGCTCCGCGCGAAAGTAAAACAAACACAGTATGGTAAAATCACAAGGCTGAATTTTTTTCAACTGATTTGCAACTTTTAATGGTAGCGATTGATATTTTCCAGCGTGTCGACGGAAGCGGACATCCACCCGACAGTCACTGTAAGCTCCCACTTTATTATCTTATTACCTAAGTAGGTACCTGTATCTTAAATTTTTTAAGGATCAATTGGTATACGGGCTGTAAAAATACTGTAAACTGAACAACTAAAACCCGCAGGAGCAGCGGGTTTGCACACGCACGGGGAGATTGCAAGGGGGGTAGAGAGGGTCCGTTCTGTATGATAGTAGGTGCTATTAACTGCTATTACTCACAGACTACTTAGATGATACTGACATACTAATCTGTGATACTGACGCTATTAGTATTACTTTAGTTTGGTATTGGTGAAGAGGTCCTGGAGGACAGAGTGTCGGAGAGAAAACTCTGTAGAAGAGGTTCTGAAAGGAAGAGTCCGTAGAAGAGGTCTCGGAAGAGTGCTCGGAAAGAAATCTTCGTATAAGAGGTCCCAGAAGGAAGATTGCTGGGAGGGAACAACACTCCGCTCAAGAGGTTTCAGAGTAGAAGACTCCACGGGGAGGCTTGGAACACTGTGAGGAGTGTATCAAAAGCTCGCGTTGTAAATAAGTGCTGATAAACGGAAAAAAAATCTCTGGCGTTTCACTCCAATCCCGAACCGCTAGCTCGTAACAGTACTATTACTTTATTCTGTGGTGTGGTGGTAAATATCCCTGTATATTTGTGTTCCAGCTGTACATAATTGGTCGGAACAGCGCGATTATCCTGTCGAGTGGAGGTCGCGAGTGGGACTTCGTGATCCGACCCCCCTCGCCGCTGCCCGCCTGGCTCTATGACCACGCGCTCACGCAGGTAAATACTGGTTTGTTACGCAAGCAGCAACATTGTTATTGGCGCGAGTACCTTGTGTTAAAACCTGAGCAAGCGAAGGATTCTGGGATTCAAGTAGAACCCTGAGAGTAAGTAGCGGTTTCAAGGTACAAGACGCGAAATACAATAAATAATATAAACTTAGGTAGGTACTTACTTTATACTATTTGACTGTGGTACTTTTTTTATGTTACAAGTGAGCAAACAAGCAGGTGGGATACCTGATGGTAAGTGGTCACCCATAGCACCCATTGTCTTATTACGTGACATATTTTGACACTTTGCTTACTTTGGGAACTAAGATGGTATGTCTCATGTGATGGTAATATCACGGGCTCCCTTACCCCACCAACCGAAGCTTCACGACAGAAACAGGCAAAGGAGTGGTACTTTCCCAGATGGACTTTGCACAAAAGCCCTACCTCTACTGAAAGCTGTAATTCTGGAGCGAGTTCTCTGTGCTGTAGTGGACGTTTTATGCGATGTTATTATGAATATTGGAAGCTAATTCACAGAAAATTGTTTGTTTGGTCCAGGCAGGGAGCGTGGCGCTGCCGCCGCTAGTACAAAGCCGGCTGTACCGCTCGCTAGCTCACCTCATGAAGGGACTCCTGCGATTATAATATCTACAATGTGATATTTCTTTGGTTCGCTCTCGAAGTTCAGTGATTCTACTCATGAATACAAGCAACTTTACCGAAGAAGGAAAATTAACTCGATTTTTTTTTACTTTCCATACTAAAGTGGTCACGTGTTTGAATAGTATTAATAGGTACTAAAATGTTTATATGACATGTAACGAATGTTATGTTATCATCATTATCATTATCGAATCGACCAGGAGACCACTTTAGTATTCCCATAGGAAGTCGAAAATTTTTTCATGTAAAAATATATTTTCTTCGGTAAAGTTGCTTGTTTTCATGGGTAGAATCACTGGGCTTCGGGAGCGAAACCATAAAGGACCTCCCGCACTAGCGGCCACGACCACCGCCAATGGCCACAATAACCAGAAGTCACCATATGAAGGTCGCGCACTCGGCTGCAACGGCCAACTTAGTAAATCTGGTCGTTGGCCGTGGTCGTGGCCGCTAGTGCGCGAGGTCCCTAAAAGTTCACACTGTAAGTACGTACATGTCACCAGAACATAACACGGAATCGTAAGACGATCAATTTCCTAGTAAGTTGATAAACTGCCGGAAAATAATAAACGGTACCGAATTCACTTATAGCATTCGCCGGCTAAAGGAGTGATCACACCTGGCTGAATTCAAAGACTAATTCGGCATACATTGCTCGTTGAAGTAAGGATATTGCAATTAACATAACCAAGCCTCCCAGCAATGTATGCTGAATTAGTCTTTGAATTCAGCCAGGTGTGATCACTCCTTAACGCCGCAGCACGCTCGCTCGGCTCGTAGGTACGATTTTTTTTTATTTTTATGTCACAAGAGGGCAAGCGAGCAGGTGGGCCACGATTGGTCGAGAAATAACCTAACTCCCGCCTTGCCTTACCTAGTGGACCAATGGATCTACGAACTAGATTTTATTAACTTCCAACAGTTTATCAACTGATTATTATGATCTGATTATGATCAACTGATCTTATTTAAAAACTCTCTTTCTCTTTGAAATTTTTTTTTTAATTATCAAGTGTCTTGTACGAATTTTTATTTCTGTTAACAGTGTATTATTAAGTAAGTACTATTCAATTATAAATTATTGTTATTTCTCTATCTGTGTTTCCTTTTTTAGGCCTCCTGTTTTCTCCAGAGACCCTTGTTAGAGCACCAAACTATTTTATAAACGTGCCGTACACTACCTAAGTAGGTACCTACCTACTTACGTCTCACTCATTATCCCGCATTGCAATTATAGACTTTATGCTCTATTTTTATGGTTGAAATTTCTCGGCACCCCGTCTGGGAATGACGGATCTGTAAACATCAGTTTACTATTACCTAATACTTTTTGTCCCAAAAAAAATATATTTTCCCCCCATACAAAATCACAATCAGCTGGTGCAGTTTCTATGACAAGTTGAATTATTTTTTCGTTTGTCTACCTACATATTATGTTCCTTGGGAAAAGTTCTTCAGCTTCGCGGTCTGATTAAACATACATACATACATACATAACATCACGCCTTGTTCCCGTTGGGGTAGGCAGAGACCACAGTTCTCCACCTGCTACGATCTTGACATACTTCCCTTGCTTCCTGAACCTTCATCAATCCTTTCATACATGCTCGTCGGTTTAGGGTACTTTTAACCTGGCCTTTATTCAGAACGTCTTGATTAAAACGCTAAAATAGTGCTTACAATTTACACCTTGTATAACATGGATTATATTATGATGGTTAATCAATAAGCAATACGTTCAATGTTAGGTTTTCTAATCGTTCAATATTAGGTTATCTAAAAATGTCTTTTTCTTGAAATGGAGCTGTCTTTGCACAGCTACTGCAACATTCGATCCTCACCGCTCAGGGCCCTGATCGCGGTACTAATTTGGATGTGATCTCCTGCATAGTCGTGCTCTCCTGGTACCAATTTTTGTATTTTGTATCTAGATAGGTCACTGGCTCACCTGTTGAGCCACTACTTTTTCACGTCGCATCGACCACTGGCTCAGGGCCTCCAGCCTGACGTTGGCACGTATACTCGTATACCTAAGCGATTCCGCGGGCTCGACCGAGGATAGTCGTGTGTAGTATGACTGTGCAATCGTGCTCTTTATAATTCGTTTATTTGAATTGTGATTGGGTGTTCATTACATTTTTCAATTCCTTGTCCCTCCTACGTGTTTCTTATGGACGGATCCCGCCCAATGGGCGTGTTTAGAAAGTGACAACTACATAAATTGCTGTTTCAAAATCTTAGACTTTGTCCTGTGCTGTCTGCCCGGATTTGAACCGGTGACCGAGTGAGTCAACCGACCTTGCTTTCGGCCGAGCGATTCCCCGACGCGCCATGCATCACTTAGTATAAGACGGCGAAATAGGCAAGTACATCCTACTCGAGTGCTACGAGCTACGCGACATCGTAGCGACCGCTACAAGCGAGGCAACAGAACAATAAGCGGACGTCTACGTGTGCTACGAAGAACCCTCGCAACAAAATATACCTACCAGCGCGCACTCGTAACTTTATATCAATTATTCTTTAAAATACTTGTGCAAGGAATTATTTCTTAGTGATTAACAATGCAACGTACCCCGCCGCCATCTAGTTCTACTTCGTTGACTGACCTTACAAAATTTCCCGCAAATGATGAATTCGACCAAGGAATTAAAAGACAAACCAAACGGCATCGACCATGCACCTCACCGCAGAACCAGGACTCCTTGGGTATAGACGATAGTTCACAGAATCAAGATAAAACTAGCTCTTCTGAACTTGCAGTTTTCAAGAAGGATTTACTAGAAATGCTTGGCTCTTGGAAACATGACCAGGATATTAGATTCAGCGCCTGGAAGAAAGAGCAAGATGCGACCTTGTCCTTGCTAACGAAGGATGTTAGTAATCTGAAGACCGCAGTGGCAAATCTGACAAAATCTAGCGCGGATATAGATTCTAGTATCACCTTTATCAACTCTACGTTCGAACTCACTAAGGAAAGGGTCACATCGTTAGAAAATGCTAAAAAAGAAAATGAAGAAAGCATCCAGAGTCTAGAAAAGCGTGTAAATGACATTGGCCAACAGTCTCGTCCAGCAACGCTGGAAATTAGAAATGTTCCTGCTGGGATAGAGGAAAAGGCGTCGGATCTTAAATTGATGTTATCCAAAATTGGTGATGTGGTTAATATGACCTTTCAGCCGAACGACTTGAGAGACATCTACCGAATTCCGGGGAAATCTGATAAGGTTAAGCCAATTGTGGCGGAGTTTAATTCTGTACTAGTTAGAAACGAACTCCTAGGCCGTGTTCGTCAGTACAACAAGGAACGCCCCGTCCAGGAAAAGCTTAATTCAGTAACAATTGGGATTTCTGGTGACAAAAAACCCATTTATGTTGATGATTATCTGGTACCGTCTATGAAAAAGCTTCTTTATGAGGCCCGACAATATTCAAAGATAAAAAACTACTCTTGCTGGCAATATAATGGCAGGATCCTCGTGAGGAAGACACCCGACGAAAAACCTATCTTGATCAGGACTGAGAAGTGCCTCATTAATCTCAAAAAAGGAAAACATCAAGAACAATGACTATCTATATATTTTATTGTTTATTTGAATGCATGCAACTATACAATGTTACCTTATATTCAACCGCTTTTACCCACTTACTCACATATGAAAACACGAACACACACACTGTCACTTATCCACCTACTTGTACACACACAAATACGTCCGCTCCAATGTGAACATAAACTTAACAATGACTGCGTAAATTCAGTTGGCAAACATACGTGCAATATATTCTCATCTCGCCCGGTACATCCTTTTGTATTTTAGGACTTTCATTTTATCTTCTTAGATTATTTTTAACAATTAAAATTCGATAATATAGACTACCTAAATAAAATTGATTCTTTTTCTGTATCCTATTCAGCTCAATGTGACATTGAAGATTGCCAGAGTCTTATTGAATATCCGACACATTTTCTTAAATTGCTTAACCAAAATATTCGCAGTATATCTTGTAACTTTCCTGGGCTAGAAACTCTTATTGCAAGGTCTAAATTATGCTGGGATGTTTTAGTTTTGACAGAATGTTGGTTACAAGGAAATTTATATCTACCAATCCTCCAAGGATATAATATTTTTCAAACTACATGTAACGGTTTTCAAAATGATGGGGTAGTACTTTATATAAAGAATAGTATTCCTGTTTTAGTAGAGGAACCACAATTCTCTGACGCAAATTGCCTTGTTACAAAACTGTATAGTGACATAATAATTATTGCTATTTACCGCTCCCCCTCTACTAGAAACATTTCGAATTTTTTAACGTCCTTGAACAGTATTTTAGAAAAATATTCTGGATACAGCACGATTATCCTAACTGGTGATATAAATATCAACATTACAGGTGATACTTTAGAAAACAACTCTTGTGAATATTTAAATCTAACAGCTCATCATGGTCTGCTTCCAGCCCATACCCTTCCTACCCGACTTAACAACTGCTTAGATCACGTCCTCTTGAAAACTAAAAACAAAGCTTTTACGTACGTTGCCCAAACCTCATTGACAGATCACGATACAGTACTATTTTTCTTAAAATTAAAATCTGACATTAACCTAAATGCTAAAACTACTTCGTGCATTATCGACTTTAAAGGCCTTGCTTTAAGTATGAGTAAACTAAACCTAATAACAGTTTTTGAATCAAATGATGTTGACTTTGCTACCGATTTATTGATATCATCTGTTAATAAGGCTATCGAGACTAATTCTAAGCGCGTCACTATCTCGAGAAGGAAAAGAACACTAAAACCATGGATCACACCTGGATTGTTGCGATGTATGCGCAATAGGGACAAATTACATAAAAGAGCTAAAAAGGATCCAGATAACGAAATAATTTGCAAGACATACAAGCGCTATAGAAACTACTGCAACAATATACTAAAAAATGTTAAGCGAGATTATGAAAGAACTGAACTTAATAAGGCCAAGCACAGCCCGAAACTGTTGTGGAAAACTGTTAACGACATAACAAACCGACAAAAACCTAAATCCTCTGCAACTGAATTGATCGCTAATAGCTCTGATGCCACTGATGCCGTTAATAACGTTAATGAATATTTTGTTAATGTTGGCAAGAACCTAGCAGAAAACATTGTAAAAAAGTCACCCGCTGGTCAAAAGGGTTTCGGTAGTGTTCCATCCTCTACATCTAATTCATTTGTACTTCTGCCTACCGATGAGGATGAGGTGGGAAGATTAATAGACTCTTTGAAAAGTGATGCAGTGGTTTGGGACAATATTAGTGCCAAAATATTAAAATTGTACAAGGAAGTTTTGGTCCCCCCTCTTACACACATATGTAATCTGTCTATTACATATGGCACATTTCCATTAGCCTTCAAGAAAGGTTTAATTATTCCAGTACATAAAGGTGGACCTAGAGACCGTGTCAATAACTATAGGCCAATAACTTTACTGCTTTCTATGTCTAAAATCCTGGAAAAGATCATGAATAGTCGACTCAAGAAATACCTTATAAATAATAAATAAATAAAATTTATTCCAAAACTTGTACAACAACAACATATTTTAACATTCAGTAATATAAGTATTAATTACAATTTTATTGATTGTACAGTGGGCAGAAAGATGTCAGGACATCATTCAACTCCTAAACTAGGAACTAACCTGTATTATAGGAACTGATTAATGTACCTCCTCTAATATGTCATTACCACAATCAAAATTTTAGAAATAAGAGGTGAACAGACGAGTGCAAGGAAGGTTGTACAGACAGAAAGTTAAACAATTTGGGCAGATAGGTACGTAAAATTAGCATGCATAAAACAAAATCGAATGTAATAAGCGAGAGAGTATAAAACTGCGTGTGTATATGTATGTTTGTGTGAGTGAGTGTGCGTGTGTGTGTGTGAGTGAGTGTGCGTGTGTGTTTGGAGTAAGCGACTGAATTGAGAGTAATAAGAGCAAAGAGTTGAACTAGCAAACGTGATTTAGGAGTTCTTCGGTCTCGTCGTATGTCTTTGTTTGAAGCCATTCAGACAATTTATTCTTAACCTCACGATGTAGCAAAGGGTAGATATATAGATATTTGTTGATTTTGTTATATAAAAATGAGCTTAGGGCCTTGTTCTGTCTCCTTGCAAACGTTGTGCGACAGGGAACATTTGGACAGATGGGAAAACCTGGACGTCGTGTTGACTTACTCTCCATAAATGGAAGTTTAGAATGTCGTCGAATTATTGATTTTAAAATGTATAACTGTCTGACAGTAAGCATTTTAGTTTGAGAGTAGAGGTCCCTAGTTGAAAAGTCTCTGCGTTTAAAAAGTAGGGTTTTAAGAATTGCCCTTTGAGCTCGTTCCAGCGTGATAAGCGTAGTTTTATGCGTGCCACCCCATATGGAAATACAATACGTAATGATTGATTGGCACAGACTGTAGTAAACTGTTTTAAGTGTTGGCCAGTCGGCCGATAGGCGCAAATTTTTAAAAATGTAAACTAGTCTCCTTACACGGTTGCAAAGCATCTCCATATGAATTTTCCAGTTTAGATTCTCGTCCATAAAAACACCTAGATATTTAATATGTTTTACCATACAGAGAGACATGCAGTTGCAGGTATTGCGATCATTACAAGTGTGTGCCTTCAATTCACCGGAGCCGCCTGTTATGGGACCTATGTTTGGGAGAGAAAAACGAATGAATTTGGTTTTCTCAATATTGAGTGTTAGAAGGTTATTGTTGAGCCATCCCATGACCGTGCTTAGAGCTGTTTCAGCACGTATTCTTGCCTCCTCCCAAGACCTATCATAGACTATCAACGCTGTGTCATCTGCATACGCAAAGATGCAAGTATTATCAATCTTGGTGAGACACAGATCGTTGATATAGACGAGAAAGAGGGTAGGGCCAAGAATACTTCCCTGTGGCACACCGAAATTGAGAGGCAGGTCTTCACTGTAAGTTGACTCAATCTTTAATCTTTGACTGCGGTTTGATAGGTAGTCCTTGAATAAATCTAAAGTGACACCCCGTACACCTAAGAGTTCCAGCTTATTCACAAGGATGGGGACGGAGACAGTGTCAAAGGCCTTAGTTAGGTCGAGGAATACTCCGAAGCATTTAAGTTTCTCATCTAACTTTTGGACCACTAACTCAGTCAAGTCTGTGATAGCATCTTCTGTAGAAAATCCTAGTCTGAACCCATATTGGTTTTTGGCGATTAAATTGAATTTATTTAAATAATCAACTAGAGCAGTATTCATAATGCGCTCTAGGATCTTTGAAAGAGTGCTCAAGACTGAGATTGGTCTATAATTTGTGACATTGCTCTTATCTCCACCCTTGTGAATAGGATGGATCACAGCTTTTTTAAATGAGTTTGGAAAAATTCCCGAGTTAATGGCCAGGTTACAGATATGCGTCATGACAGGTGTTAGAACAAAACAGGAATTTTTGATCACTCTGGCAGGGATGTTGTCCCAACCTGTGGAACAGTCGGAACGCAAATTTTTAATAATTTGTTCAACCTTAGATGAATCGACTGGTAAAATTGTGAGAGAATTACAAGGGGAAGGAGAAACGGAACTGAAGATGTTGGCTGTAGCGCTTCGGTTATGTAGAATTTTTGACGCAAGGTTTTTTCCGATGTTTACGAAAAAACTATTGGCTTCGTTAATTGAGTCTAGAGGATTCGTGGAGGTGTTCAACAACTCTATAGGAGCACGTTTCTGAACTTTATTATTAGTTATTGAATTTATAACTTGCCAGGTGGCTTTTATGTTATTTTTAGCGGCTTCAAACTGACTTTTCTCAAAACATTTTTTAAACATATTCGTTGTTATCCCCCATGCAGTTTGGATTCCGTAATGGTGTTTCTACTGGGGAGGCTGTTCATGCTCTTACAGATTCAGTTTTCAAAAATCTAGACAACAACAAGAAATGTATTGCTATATTTTTAGATTTGGCAAAGGCATTTGACACGGTCTCTATTCCACTCTTAATAGATAAATTAGAAAAGATTGGTGTGAGAGGGATGCAGCTAAAACTTTTTAGAGACTACCTTACTTGTCGTACGCAGCGGGTAAAAATTGCTGATACTGTGAGCGTTGAGGTACCAGTCACATACGGAGTACCCCAGGGAAGCGTTTTAGGGCCCACACTCTTTCTCGTTTACATAAACGAACTTTGTTGCCTTAAATTAGAGAATGGAACAATTACTGCTTTTGCAGATGACACTGGTTTGCTTTTCGCTGCGGCAACTTGGGAAGAAGTTTTCGCACAAGCCCAGGTCGGTTTCAATATGGTTACCGATTGGCTAAATCAAAATGTTTTAAGATTGAATGCCGATAAAACCAAATATGTAACCTTTACCAAAAAAAGCAAACCGCCAAATATGCCTTGGTCTATAGTTGCACATTGCTGTCCACTGCCCGATATTAATTCCAATTGTACTTGCCCAAAACTTCAGAGCGTCAACTCGATTAAGTACCTGGGAGTACAAATTGATCAAAATCTTAGTTTTAACCGTCACATTGAAATACTTACCTCCAGAGTGCGCAAATTGATATATGTATTTCGTAATTTACGTAATGTCGCGGACAGTGATACTATCAAAGTAGTTTATATGTCACTTTGCCAATCGCTGTTAACATATTGTATCACAAGCTGGGGAGGTACCTACAAAACCTCAATTCTAAAATTAGAAAGGGCCCAAAGAGCAGTGCTCAAAACAGCGTTATCCCTCCCATATCGTTTTCCAACGACTGAATTATATGATAAATGTTCGTTGCTCACAGTTCGGCAATTATTCATTCTAAACGCAGTAATCAAACAGCATACTTTATTGTCTTTTGACCCCTTTATCTTAGAAAGGAGACGTAATGACATAGTTTGTCGCAGTTCATCACATTCACACTCTTACTTTTCTCACAGATCTTTTTCCTTTTTAGGTGGCTTTTTGTACAACAAACTTAACAAAATTCTGAATTTATATCCAAATACTAAAAACCTCATTAAAGATAGAATTTTTAAATGGCTTTTATCGCTTGATTATGATGCAACGGAGCGACTACTTAACGTTGCCATGTGAACCTACTTCGTGTATTCTGACCTTTAATTTTACATTGTTTATTCATTGTCCACAGTTGTATGCTAAAGTATTAATTTATCTTATTACATGTTCTAACTTTATTCTACCTGTCACACACTGACGTATACACTGCCACACATACACATCTACACTGTTACATACATTCGTTCTTCTTTTTTAATTATTTACACTTACCTCACACACACACTCCATCAATGCACTTACATATTACATATTATATTTGAATCTTTCCATTAATTTGCTTTGTTTTGATTATTTAATTATAGTTATTTTAGTTATGATTATTTAGTTATAAATATATTTTTCTTGTTATTCATAGCTTTTAAAATTTCTCCTTGTTTGCGATTTTTTGCACAGTTTTTTTTACTATTGTACTAATGTACTTCTAACCCGCGGAGTGGAAGCCTGGTGATCCATAACACAGGTTCTTACCTAGCTTGGACACCAGTCTCCCAACACAGCTATGACTTGTATTCACAACACTGCTATGTCACTAATTGTAAGCTTGTGGGAGAAATAAACTTGATTTGATTTGATTTGATTTGATTTTTTGAATGTTAGTAATTAAATAAAACCACTTACGTAAATATCTAAATACTATAAGAGACCTCTCTTTAGCAAACGGGGTGGTCAGCAAATTAAGCTTATAGATAGATAGATAGATAAATACTTTATTGTCACACACAAAACACATCTATACATATAATAAAAGAGTAGAAACCGCGTGTCTGTACTTTTGATGAATTTATCAAAAAATGAGTGTGGGCGATAAGAAAGGACTAATAGAACACAAATATATTTTTTTTGAATTTTTTGTCTGTCTGTCGGTCTGTCTGTCTGTCTGTATGTTTTCGATAAACTCCGAAACTACTGAATGGATTTTCACGCAGTTTTCGCAGGTAGATTAAGCTTAGCTCTGAGCAACATATAGGCTATGTTTCATTCAAATCGGTTCACTCAATCAGAAGCTACACTAATGTAAAGTAGCAAACTGCCTGTGCGCTAATAACTCACAAACCGATTCAAACTGGGTTTTCAATTAAAAATGTTTGGCTAACTTTTTTGCAACATAAAAATTAAGTTTCATTGCAAACGGTTAACTCAGACAGAAGGTACGCGAAGTTTCATCCGGCGGCGCAAATAACTTACAAACTATTGAATGGATTCAAACGGGGTTTTCAATAACCTGTCAAGCTTACTTCTTTACAACATATTTGCTTACTTTCATTGAAAACGGCTCACTCAGACAGAAGGTGCGCGAAATTTCAAGCGGTGGCGCCAATAACTCACAAACAACTGAACCGATTTAAACGAGGTTTTCAGTATCGTGTTTGGCTCACTCCATGCAACATGTATGCTTAGTTTCATTGCAAATGGTTCACTCAGACAGAAGATTCACTAAGTTTCAAGCGGCGGTTCCAATAACTCACAAACTACTAAACGGATTTAAACGGGGTTTTCAATAACGTGTTAAGCTTAATTCTTTGCAATATATTAGCTTAATTTCACTGATATGATAAAAATAATAATAAAAAAATCCTATCTCAAAATCCTATATCAAAATACTTCAAAAAATAAAGAGAGATGTGAATCATTGTTTTTTAGGAATTGTCTTTTAATGGGAGAAATAAGTTAAAAAGATGGTACAGAAGTGAAGTCCAACAGTTTTGTATGTAGGTACATGTACAGTTAAAAGCATATGAAGCTAGAAACGTTGGACTTTGTACCGCTCTTTTTTCAGTGGCCACAGAAGCTAAAGTGACTGCGGCTCAGATTTAGTTAGGCTTAGTTTTGTATAAGAAATAACGAAACCCGTATCACAGTTCATCCGCGTGGAATTATACTATAATTTTACACTTACGAGGATAGTGGGCGACCTAACAGTCCACACGTAAACAAGAGGTGTTTAATTTACAAAAATCCGTATTATCGGTACTCTGTATACCTAATAATATAAAGGCGAGAACTGCACTGTCTGTCTGTTACGCTTTTATGGCTAATCCGATAAACCGATTGTGATAAAAACTTGGTACGAAGATAGTTTGAACCATGGGAAAAGTCATTAGCTACTTTTTCTGAACCCCACGCGGACGGAGTCGCGGGCAACAGCTAGTTAACAATAAAAGGAGACTCTTAATGATGAATGTATATTCATTTTATGATATTTAATTAACTAATCAACAATAAATTTGTCATTTAAGTAACAAGATATATGTTTTTTATCGCTGTTTGGAAGTTTAGTCTGTCCGTCTCAAAAGAAATAATGCGATGCGCGCCTTATTAACAAATATTCGACCTCCATCTCAATGCTATACAACCTCCTAAAATGTATATTTTCGCTTAAATCTTTCTTTTTCTCGTAGGTATAGTGTGCTACTCTTGAATAAAAGGGATTTAAATCGAGGGCCATGAATCACTCGCGTCGCTCAGGATTCTAACACTTGAATCACTTCCTGCAGTCGTTAGAATCCTTCATTTTCTCGTGATTCATCTCTAGCCCTCGCTTTAAATCCGTCTTTTATTCACTAATTGCATAATATCTATACTATTATGATCAGAGCGTAATGGCTATGGTATGTTGTATGAAACGCTGTAACTTTACAACATAGGGCTATTATGGTGGCAGACCATTTTTCTGTGGTCCTATACATTGTATTTAATTGGACAGTCATAGTCTGCCAGGTTTATGTTTACGTTACGTTTCATTGTCAAATTTCAAAATAGTTAAAACTAAATTCCTCAAAAACGCAGGGGTGTGGATGTCTGCCAGTATCTTTTCGAGAATGCTAACAGGCAGGCAGACATGAACAAATTATATGGAAATTTTGTCCGTCAGCACCGTTACTGTTACCTATATGTTAGCTGGAAAAAATTTAAGAAAATGAAGCGATCCCATTGGTTGGATTTCTCCAACTGACAGGTTAGCTATAACTTTGGAAAAGCCAACTTAAGGGCTCCCGCCCACGACCGTATTTTTTTCGGCTGACTTCTTAGGGAGGTGATCGATTAAAAAAATATCGACACACGATGTCGATGATTTTATGTTTTGTTAGTAATATCACCCAAAGGAGAACTATGATAATTATTAGTGATTGAACATGTAAATTGCAGATCAGTAAATTAACAATTATCGACCTGTTGCCCAATTCTTTGTGAAAGTAAGCAATGAACTACCCGCCACTTACGCTATACAATTTTTTTTAAGTGACTTCGTAAATAGTCATGTGATAGTCTACTTTTTTTGGAATTCCACACGAACGAAGACGCGGGCGGTCGCTAGTTTATAAATAATACCGAGACTCATAAAAAAATATGTTGATGGGATCTTATCGTACTAACAAAACATAAAATCATCGACATCGTGTATCGATATTTTTTTGATTGATCACCTCCCTAAACGTCATACAAGAAGTCGGCCGACAAAAATACGGTCGTGGGCGGGAACCCTACAACCAAATATTGAAACAAGTGTTTTCTCCGTGACGCAAATTAGCAGCAAATAATGAACCGCCATAACTAATTGCCCAGTTTATTTGTACAGCTACTTATTGTTTCACCTCCAAGACTTATTGCGATGTTATTGATTACCAGCTGCAGTTGCGAGGCGATTGTTCGTGTCAAGTTACTTGAAGTTCTCACGGGAGAAGTAACCGTTATACTTGTGTAGTGTTTGGTAAGGAACTTTGAGGAGATAGTACACCAAACAGCACGTCAGTAGAAACACTTTATACAGCGTGAATTTTCATTGGTTTTGCTCCCAAAGCTCAGTATAATTCTACTCATGAAAACAAGCATCTTTCCCGAAGAAAAAATTTTTACTGGAAAATTCAATTCAATTTTTTTTTTTTTCAATTTATTTATTCGTGAACAATAATACATATCGTATCCGAAATTACTTAAAACTAATATAAAATATGCATGCAATAGTAAATAAATTAACATTAAAAACAATTAAAATTTACAAATCAAATGTCAAAATTACTCTTATCACTTAATTAAAATCATTCGTCATCATAATATATGTCAATAATCACATTTCATTAATAAAATTTATAAATTAATAGATCAAATTAAAATTCATTAATACTATAGCAACACTTTTCCAAAAGATAAGACTTTAATTTGTGTTTAAAAATGTTTATGTTCTCAATAGATTTAAAATCAGTAGGCAACCTGTTAAAAAGTCTTGTAGCCTGGTAACGCGGACAATGTTGGACAACAGTCAAGGTAGGCTGTATGACACTAACTAGGTCCTTTCTCCTTGTGGACAATCGGATCTCCCTTTCTGCAGCAGTCTCAAACAGATGTCTTTGTTTAACAACATCAATCAGTTGAACTAGAATGTAAAGACTTGGAACTGTTAATATACCTATTGTCTTAAAATGAGTTTTACACGACTCCCAGGATGGTATCCGAAGTATTGTCCGTATTGCCCTTTTTTGTGCTACAAAAGCCTTTTGAATATTATAGTGATAACTATTCCCCCATAATTTAATGCTATATCTTAGCCTCGATTCAACAAGAGCATAATAAACCGTTTTTAGTTGTTCTCTTGTTAGCTCATCCCTTAGGCTTCGCAGAGCATAACATGCCGAATTAATAGAGTTTTCAAGCGCAGTTAGCTCAGGTTTCCAATTTAAAAATTGATCTATGTGAACCCCCAAAAACTTAACTTCTTTAACACTTTTGATGGATTCTCCGTGTAGCGTTACATCTAGGTTTTCCTTATTTCGAGCAGTGGTTCTAAAAAGTAAGATATTTGTTTTACTAGTATTTAGTTGTAGTTTATTACAATGAAACCAATCATTAAATACAACGAAGGCTTGATTCAGTTTGGTATTCAAATCTTGCATATTTTCGCTTGTAATAATGGCGTTCGTGTCGTCGGCAAAAACTACTAATTTAATATCTGAGATCTGATTGCATACATAGTGCAGCATATCATTTAAAAATAGGATAAAGAAGATTACTAGGACAGATCCTTGGGGGACACCTCGTGTCACTCTGGTCATGTTAGAACTATATTTGTTTTCGACTCCATCCGCGATTTGTCGAACTTCAACAAACTGTTGCCGATTATTTAAGTACGACTTGAACATATTTATTTTTTATTTATTTATTTAATATTCGGGTGACCAACAGTATTACAGACAGAATAATAAGGTAAATAGGCATCAAAAAACCAATTACAGGTCTCCACAAATAGAACCAATGTAGGAATGAAGTTACGTAGAAAGTTATGCACAACCAGCATCAGAGGTAAATACGAACTAAAATAAAACTATTTAACAATCAAAGAATTGTTTGCTGAGTAAGCGCCTCGCCGCTTCAAAACCAGTATTAAATATATCCAGATCCAGAGCTACGCTTAGTTGGTTAAAGTTGTTGCTCGCTCGCCATATACCTAAATGCATTTTGTCTGTAGTTTGTAGAAGCAGACGGAAGGTCAAGTATTGCGTTATTACGCAAATTTTTATTTGGGGGGCTGATATTAATTTTAGATAGAAGGTTAGGACAGTCAATGGCACCAGAGGCTATCTTCAACAGTAAAATAAGGTCAGCGGTGTCACGTCTACGATCGAGGGGAAGCAAATGGTGTTTTTTACACATGACCAGGTACAAAGTGGAGGAGTATCGTTGTTTAGTGCGGTAGGAAAGGTAGCGTATAAACTTCTTTTGAGTGTTTTCGATTTGTTCTTTGTATTTTGCATACCTAGGGTTCCAGAGTTGCGATGCATACTCCAAGTTACTCCGTACGTAAGTGCAGTATAATATTTGTAATGTTTTTATCCTGACGAAGTCTTTTGAAGTACGCATCACAAACCCAAGTGCCCTGTAGGCCTTGGTTGTTATTTTGTCAATATGGACATCGAATAATAATTTATCATCATGATAGACACCAAGACCGCGTATCAAACGGTCCCTTCGGAGGCACTCGCCTTTAAGATTATAACTGAACATGATTGGAGAGCGCTTACGGGTAAACGAGACAACGCTACACTTTGTAGGATTTAATTCTAGCATATATCTTGCACAGTACTCTTCTAAACGAATGAGATCCGACTGAAAGGCTTCAGCATCAGCGATGTTAGAAATACGGGCAAAAATTTTCATGTCGTCCGCGAAGCATAGAACTTGTGAGGATTGGAAGCACAGATCGATGTCATTTACAAAGACTATAAAAAGCAATGGACCTAAGAGGGAACCTTGTGGTACTCCGCTTGTTATAGTCACCCATCCAGATATGTAGTTGTTAACAACGACAGCTTGAGACCGATTATCAATGTACGACGAAAACCATCTTAAGAGATTCCCTCTAATACCGGTTCGAGATAACTTCAGAAGTAAGAGATCATGCATGATCATATCTAAAGCCTTATCCCTGATACCGTAGTGGTCCATTTTGCTTATTAAGATATCATGATCTACAGTATCGAAAGCAGAGCTCAGATCCAGGAACACTCCTGCAACTCTCCTTTTGTTATTGAGTGGTCGCATAATGTCATCAATCAGAGTATCTATAGCAGTTCCAGTTCCTATTCCTCTTTGAAACCCAAATTGCCTCGAATGTAGCACGGAATTTGCATAGATATGTGTTAGTATTCTAGTTTTCAGAAGTTTCTCTAGAATTTTCGATAAAGTGGGAAGTAATGAAATTGGCCTATAATTCTTCGGGTCTTGTCTGTTATTCTTTTTGTGAATTGGTACTATTTTGGTTTCAATTGATCGGGGAAAATTCCCTCACTAAAACATAAGTTAAAGAAATATGAAAGAGGTTCGGCTAATATATTAATATTTTCTTTTATAATAGATATAGGTATATCATCGTAGCCTGCTGATTTTTTTGTTGCCATACCATTAACCAGTTTTTTAACTTCAATACTATTTGTTAATTGTAGCTCCATACTATTTTCTACTCTCATAGCGCTGGCCTTTAATATCGTTATCGGTTCCATCAACTGCCCTGTATGAATAGTGGCTTCCTGGTTGAAAGTGTTGCTAAAAACGTTAGCAACTTCGGTAGGATTAAAGATAAGTTTGTTGTCTAATTTTAACATCATATTTTCTTTATGGTTAACAGGCTTTTTATTTGTATGCAAGTTAACCACTTTCCAAATTTCTCGAACAGAATTTTTAGCGTTTCTTATTTTAGATTGTACTGATTTAGACCTGGCAGTCCTTAGAACTCTTTTGTATAACTTAATATATTTTGTACGATAATTATAGAGCGTTCCATCGTTATGAGTTCTATCTAGGCTACAAAGCACTCTTTTCATTTTACTAGCTACTCTAATTCCTTTCGTTACCCATTTACTTCTTACTTGTTTAAAACACTGATTAAACATTTCTTTAAAGGTTTTTAAGAAGCCGTTTAAGCCTAGTTTCTGCCTTCTTTTGTATGGGAAAGCAAAATTTTTTTGCTTTCCCATACAAAATGAGTCGATCACGTGACCACTTTACTAAGTATAAGGAGGGAGACATACGAAAGTTGCTTGTTATCATGAGTAGAATGACTGGGCTTCGGGAGCAAAAACTGTGAAAATTCACGCTGTAGGTACAATGGCAATAGAGTTGCAAATGTTTCCATTGACTCGCGGTTGACCGTACCTATCTATCACACCTTTCCCGAATCAGAGACAAAGTCGGCATACATTGCTGGTTGAAGTAAGGATATTATAATTAACCGAACGAAGCCTTCCAGCAAGTATTGAGTATTGATATTAGTCCATGGTATTGAGTAATGTATACCAAATTAGTCACTGATTTAGGAAAGGTATAATAGATACTAAAAAAAGTAGAAAGTTGTAGAAGCGATGTGGTCGCTGCGTGTGTGCGTGTGGTTGGGTGTGTGTGCGTGCAGCTCGTACGCACGCCTCGCCCGCTCGCCGGACGTCCAGCAACTGGAAACTTACAACACGTAAGCGAAATTACATATTAAAATTGCTTCCTGTTAAAGTGTTTGTGTTCCATCCACCTTATGATGACTTAGAGTGTTTACGCACTACGTCCGATCCGAACCCGTGAAAATATGGTCCGGAGTAGCCGTATAACTTTACGCACTACATCAGTTTAAGTAGCACCTATTCGGTCCGAGGTTTCTAGATTCTTGTTTTCACGGGTTCGGATCGGATTCGGATCGGACGTAGTGTGAACACTCTTATCTTATCAACCTATCTTTACCCGTGGTACCAACCCTTGGGGTACCGTAACGTGTGCTGCCGGCATAGAACAGTAACAACCCATCTCTACCCATGGGTGTCGTAAGAAGCAACTATGGGATTATGAACTGGCGGATGGACAGAAGCGTCCTTCTGTGTAACGTACCATCTTACATACTGCGGTCACCAAGAACCGCAGTCTATGGTGCCAGTCACAACCTGTAGATAGTAGAAGTTTCATGAGATGTTATAATGATCTTTGGGCTAATGACAAATAGTTGTGGATAAAGCCTACAGTGCAGCTGCTTGTTACGCCAGAGATTCCGGGGTCGATTCCCGGTCGGAGGAGGTATCCAAATATTGGTCATGGCGTCCGGGTCTTGGTGTTTTATCAGTTTTCCTTGTACTATATTTTTTTCTTTGGCAAGAACTCTGTTTTTCTCTTTTGTTATGTAAAGATAGAACATTCAAGAGCACGTCAAACTCGACAAATTTGACTGTTCATCATCATCATCATACATCCCATGAAACGTCCACTCCAGGACAGGGAGCTCCCTCCAGATCTCTGGCAAAATCGCGTGGTACTTAGAAGAGGATTTACCATAGACCCCCGCTTGTAAGCGATGCGGGTGGCGACCGCTGTTGTTGGTGACCGCAGTTTGTAAGATATGGTACGAGACACAGAAATATGCTGCTGCCCATGCTCCTGTTTATAATCCCTTAGCCGCCTCTTACAACACCCACGGGTAGTGATGGGTTGGTACTATTCTAAGCCGGTACCACACGGCCACTTTTATACAGTTCTTATTTGAAACACCGTGCTAGAGTCGCATTGCAAGTGTTGCCTTGTCCTTGAATACCAAATTATTGGAAATATTGACTACAATGCCCGCAACGAAAGAAGAGCCCTGTCGGATAACGTGGTTAACCTGCGCAGTAGACAGTTTGCGACAAAATGGCCTGCGAACTGTCTACTGCGCAGGTTAACCACGTTATCCGACAGGGCTCTGCTTTCGTTGCGCGCATTGTACCTATCTATTAAATTAAAATAATTTTATTTCGAGATGCTTGGTCCCATAAAAAGTACATTATTATAAAAATAAAATCACAAAGAAATTAATAATATACAATAAAAAATGCACATATCTATTTATGTGATTTAAGAGTAAGCTAACTAGTATCCCTGTGTACGGCAGTGGGCCGGATACGGAATTAGAACGGAAGCAGGAGGTGTCAGCCGTGGCCTCCTTCCTCTCCCGAGAGAGACAAGAACGTGTGCTGGGCGCGGTGTGGGCGGTGGACCTTCACTATTTGACGGACGAGCTGACGCTGCGGATGTGTGGACAGGATGAGGCTGACCGCTTCCACCGGACCATCGGACCCGTCATACAACAGATGTAAGTACATCAACATGCTGGATAGTTGTCAGCGGTGGCGTCGTGGCTTTCCCTAACCCGGCTGAGGCCGGCGCGGGGCAGGGCGGTGGACCTTTGCCACTTTAAGGATGTGTTGCCGCTGCGGAGGTGTGGACAGAGGGAGGCTGGTCGCTTTCACCGGACCATCGGACCCGTCATACTACGGATGTAAGTACATCAACATGCTGGGAAGGTATCAGCGGTGGCCTTGTGGCTCTGCCGAGCTTGGCTGGGGCGGGCTAGAGCAGGGTGCGGGTGGGCGGGGGACCTTCACCAGCTGACAGACGAGCTGACGCTGCGGCTGTGTGGACAGAGGGAGGCTGGTCGCTTCCACCGGACCATCGGACCCGTCATACTACGGATGTAAGTACATCAACATGCTGGGAAGGTATCAGCGGTGGCCTTGTGGCTCTGCCGAGCTTGGCTGGGGCGGGCGAGAGCAGGGTGCGGGTGGGCGGGGGACCTTCACCAGCTGACAGACGAGCTGACGCTGCGGCTGTGTGGACAGAGGGAGGCTGGTCGCTTCCACC
Source organism: Athrips mouffetella (assembly GCA_947532105.1). Classification (NCBI taxonomy): domain Eukaryota; kingdom Metazoa; phylum Arthropoda; class Insecta; order Lepidoptera; family Gelechiidae; genus Athrips; species Athrips mouffetella. Next base: position 26,862,211 of record OX383974.1, on the reverse strand, counting down.
GGACCATCAGACCCGTCATACTACGGATGTAAGTACATCAACATGCTGGGAAGGTATCAGCGGTGGCCTTGTGGCTCTGCCGAGCTTGGCTGGGGCGGGCGAGAGCAGGGTGCGGGTGGGCGGGGGACCTTCACCAGCTGACAGACGAGCTGACGCTGCGGCTGTGTGGACAGAGGGAGGCTGGTCGCTTCCACCGGACCATCGGACCCGTCATACTACGGATGTAAGTATATCAACATGCTGGGAAGGTATCAGCGGTGGCCTTGTGGCTCTGCCGAGCTTGGCTGGGGCGGGCGAGAGCAGGGTGCGGGTGGGCGGGGGACCTTCACCAGCTGACAGACGAGCTGACGCTGCGGCTGTGTGGACAGAGGGAGGCTGGTCGCTTCCACCGGACCATTGGATCCGTCATACAACGGATCTAAGTACATCAACATGCTGGGAAGGTATCAGCGGTGGCCTTGTGGCTCTGTCGAGATTGGCTGGGGCAGGCGGTGAACCTTCACTATCTGACGGATGAATTGACGCTGCGGCTGTGTGGATAGAGGGGGGCTGACTGCTTCCACCAGACCAGCGGATCGGTCATATAAGGGATGTAAGTACATCAACATGCTAGATGTCAGCGGTGACCTCGTGACTCTGTGACGGATGAGCTGACGACGCTCAAAATTCTTTGAGAGTGGGTTCAGTTTCAGTATCAAGAACTAAGCAAGTGTTCACAGGAAACAAGGATCAAAAACGGAAAAAAGTATTACCTCCCACAAAAAGTGCGCTATCAGCTGATGCATCTTCTATGAGAAGTATAAATTATATTTTTAGTTTTACGATCTACATTCCTTGACGAAAGTTTTTCTTATTTTTTTTACGCCTTGTCCGTATGTTATTTTTTATTTGTTTATTTAACTTCATGCACAAAGGTGCATAGGGGTGGGTCGGTAGGTGCATAAATAATTTATAGAAAAATAAAATTAAGTACATAACTACAGTATCCGTGTTAGATTGGTAACACTTACATAAATTGATAAATATATAAGAATACATATAAGTGCCTACGTTCATATATACGAAAAATAAAATACAAAGGTACCTACATATAGATAGTAAATATATTACACATATAATTTTTTTTTTTACATCATCTTAAATTGTTAACAATGACTGAAGGGTGGGTATGATGACTTAGGTCCAGCGAGGAGGGCGTACTAACAGACACGCCTGGCGACCTCACGAGCGGTGAGGGGGAGGGCAATGACGTCACGCGAGAGGGGGAGGGAGAGGGGGCGGCGAGACGAGAGATATGGGAAATCGTCAATAAGTTCATGTGAGTTCAGTCTGATTACTATATTAGTTATATTCGTCTATAATAATTTCTACTGGGGTTTATGGGGCAAAAATTTAATAATAAAAAAAAAATTGTGTTTATTTTCTCCCAAAAACTTAATTTACAACTTTTGTAGGCGCAATATTATTATAATATTAATATAACCTCTATTTGGGAGACAGGAGCCTAAACTAGGTTTGACCTGTGTAATAAAGTCGAAATAATGCCTCATGTCTTGGTAATATTAGATTAAACTATATTTTTATGACCTCGATCTAGTAGTTTAGTATTTTAATCTGTGATCTAGCCTTGAGGACATAAGTGGTCGACGACGAAACGAGCTTGCCCGGATTATAATAAACTCAAGAACACAGACGCAGACAGAGTTCTCCGATAGGTACCTCTGTAGCACCGTGTCAAAAGAAAATGTAGATATTTACGTAATAATATATCGCATAAATTGCAAAACATTTTACATAAATTGTCCATTTAAGTAACCATCTATGGGAAACTGCAATAGGGATCAAACAAGTTCCGTGTCAGCGCCATCTATTGGCCCATTTTGTCATTATAAACGCTATTATAATGCATGGGATTGATATTGAGATAAGATAAGAGATTAATTGCGTATTATTATTTATTTATTATCCAACTAAGCCCTGATTTAAAGTACATAATGTAACTGATTAAAAGCTCCCACAGGACAGGCCTTGCCTAGTGTGGGAGTTTTCGCCAATAGCTAAATGAGACCAGGATTTAATCAATTAATTTGTAATATTTATACTTAATGTTCTATTTTTGTAAATCTCACAATATTTGATTGATTGATAAATAAATTATTTATTATTATTATTATTTCACAACACTGTTAACTAATTGAACGTTGGGTGTTGTTACCCTACTTTCTTTGTCAAAAACGGTAAAGTTTTAGCAATAAAGCCTTGTAGGTATACTTGATTAAATTGCCGTAATGTGTTAGTACTTGGTGGGATAGGACTCTTAATAAGCTATACAGTCCATGGCCGAAAGCTAACAAATAAATAAGTGAACAAGCACAGTATGGTGAAATCAGAGATGAATGTCACGGAATCTCCATAGATTTGCGACAGTTAATGCTAGTTTTGATATTTTCTAGCGTGTCGACGGATACGGAGATCCACCCGACAGTCACTGTGAGTTCCACTTCATTATCTTAATATTACCTAAGTACCTAGTTGACATAGCCCTTAGAATCGCTAAACTGAAGTGGCAGTGGGCAGGGCACATCGCAAGAAGAACCGATGGCTGATAGGGCGTAAGGGCTCTAGAGTGGCGACCACGTACCGGAAGACGAAGCGTTAGCAGGTGGACCACCCACAAGGTGGAGCGACATCTGGTGGCGGTCGCGGGAAGCCGCTGGATGCGAGCAGCGCAGGAACGCGAGACATGGAGATCTTTAGGGGAGGCGTATGTCCAGCAGTGGACGTCTTTCGGCTGATATGATGATGACCTAGTTGTATCTATCTATAACAATACTGTCAACTAAAACAGTGCATTAGGTCCACGAAACTGAACAACTTAACCCAAGGAATTTTTGAATTAAGAAATTTTCGACGTGGATACGTCTATGCTTTCGTTTGGGGTGTCACGATCACACCCAGCTGAATTCAAAGACTAATTCGGCATACATTGCTGGGAGGCTTGATTATGTTAATTGCATTATCCTTACTTCAACGAGCAATGTATGCCAAATTAATCTTTGAATTCAGCTAGGTGTGATCGTGGCTTTACTACTATATACTATTACTTTAGTCTGTGGTATGGTAAAATTTATCCCTGTACATTTGTGTTCCAGCTGTACATAAATAGTCGGAACAGCGCGATAGTGCTTTCGAGTGGAGGTCGCGAGTGGCACTTCGTGATCCGACCTCCCTCGCCCCTGCCCGCCTGGCTCTACAACCACGCACACAAACAGGTAAATAATCTTATAATTTACAATTACAATGTATATACACCTACACTTAACCTACAGTCGAAATGATGGCTGATTTAGGCTACGACCCCATTAGGCTCACAGTGAGCGGCTGTTTGCCTGCAGTTCGCCTCCCTATACATTTTAAACGGAGTCCATTCGCGCGTACTGTACACAGTTTGCAACGTTACGCTTGCGGATTCATTCAGTGAGAAGCTGAGTCGCTGCGAGCGATGCTCGCGGTCGGCGGCTCAATATCAGCTCACTATGCTGACCGATACGCCGCTCAGAGTCAGTCATCGGACAGTCAGCCGCCCACTGTGAGCGTAATGGGGACGCGCCCTAAGACGAAGGCAGGCGTCTCTCTGAGGGATCCAGCTATGCGAAAGAAACAAATAGTCGCATAGCTTTCTCTTTCTTTCGTATAGTTGCATCCCACAGAGACTTCGTGTAAATTTTGCCTTCGTGTAAATCAGCGATAATGTGTGTCACAGTTCGCGACACTTCAAGACTGCGGGCGAAATGTATGACGCTCCTTATATTTCGCTCGCACTTCTGAGCTGTCGCAGTGTTCACCAGCTTGATTTGCAGGACGGCGCGATGGGTAAGGTACAGTCAACAACAGGTCAAGCTTGACACTCGCAGTGCGACTCTAGCTCGTACCTACGTCTATTGAAATAAGAACGGTACAAAGTCCATTGTGTCAAGCTTGATGTGCTCTTGACTGTAACTATTGAAGCGACTGAGACACGCACAGACCGAGCGAAGCAAGGAGGTCTTTATTCCGAGGAGACACGTATTGCTCCGTCCTGCTCTCACGCATAGCTGAAATTCTACTTAAACAAGCTACAATATTTCGACTATCCAAAGATAGTTACTTACTTACAAAATTCATAAAAAAATGTTATTTTATTGCACTGAATGTAGGAATAGGCATTATGCTTTAAATACAAAGCTTTAAAAATTGGTGTAAACATTTCAAGGCCTATTTCTGGACATTTAATGCATCAACTTGTATTGCACTTTTGGAAATTTCTCCATAAAAAATAATCAGGTGATCGGTCCAGTTATCACGGTATCAAAACTCGAATTTGCGTAAACTTTTCAAAAAAGTTCCCAAAATAAACTCCCATTATTACACCAATTAATTAGAACCCGATATAACGTCACCCTAGCAGCATCCTCGAAATTTTTAGATGTCGAATTAAAAAAATTACAAAATAAGTTCTCAAAAGATTTTATTACACCAATTATTCAGTCATCCTAGCAGTAAACTTGTTTACTATTATATATATATATATATAGTACCTGGGCGACCGAGCTTCGCTCTATAATAGCCACCTCAACATTAAAATATCATCGGGTGAGCAAGCTATGCTACTCGCCAACAGATGGCGCTGTAGGTTTTTGTTTAAAACACGGTACTTTCAAAACACGGAGAAAATGAATTTTTCCAGACATGAGACCTAGCTAGATCGATTTTTGCCCCCAAAAACCCCCTAATGGTAAATTTCATCGAAATCGTTAGAGCCGTTTTCGAGAAACCGATTACAAATATACAGGGTGGAAACTTTCAGCGGGGCACTAAGGGTATAAACCTTATCCGTTGCAGCTACACGAAAATGGTCTTAGGAGACTATCCATTATTTTATTGGAATTTTGATCCCCATTCAAAGAATTTTTTAAAAATGTACAGTTAGCAAGAAAATAGCCATTTTACAAAAAAAAATTGATGCCAATCGATAATGTTTCTAATACTAATCAAAAACTTCTACGAGACCAACCATCGTTGGAGTACTCAAAAAGTCACAAATTACAAAAAACTTTTCCCGTACATTTTGTATGAAAATTTTACGCAAAAGTTTTTTTGTGACGGTCGAGGTCTTTCTGTTGACTGAATAAAAAGATGATGTTTAAATTCAAATTTCGAACTCGTTATTATTAAATAAAAACAATCTTTACAGTTTGTTGCGTCAGAAAAGCTCTGACACAGTCTGAAACAGTACATTGTTGACACTTTGTTGATGCTTCTCTTTAGAATAGGATTATTTTATGTAAGTAACTACTGATTTCATGTTGCCTTCTATGTATAACTGTGATTTTACTTTGTAGTAGGTACTTATAAGCTAGAAATATTGTCTTTTATGTACTGTATGTGTTTACAGAGAATAAACGTTTTTCTATTCTATTCTATTCTGAGTGTGTTGTGAATTTTACAATAAGTGCATAATTGGACAGCTATTGATAAGAAAAAAAATCACCTCCAATTTAGAACGTTTAGACTAGCTAGAAGCATATTACGTAAATAATAAAAGTACAACGGCTAATAACGAGTTGATAATAACGAGTTCGAAATTTGAATTGTTTTTAAACTTATACCGTTATCATGCTAGGTGATTTTAATGGATGGGTAGGAAGAAAGCGTGACGGTTATGAAAGAGTTGTTGGTAAGTTTGGTGATGAACGTGTGAATGATAATGGAATAAGTTTGCTTGAGATATGTTTGGAATGGAGTCTTTTTGTGGCAAACACTATGTTTGACCACAAAAGGATCCATATGTATACAAGAGAGGAGGGTAATGCGAGAAGTATGATCGATTTTGTAGTTGTGGATGAAAGATTGAGAAAAAGAGTTCTGGACGCTCGCGCATATCGTGGAGCCGCCATCGACACAGACCACCACCTGGTTGTGACCCGAATTGGTGGTCTATTTAACCGGTGGCGGCATAGACCACAAGAGCAGACGAGCGTTCTAGAACGTATCAAAGTAGAGAGATTGCAAGAGGAGGATGTCAGAAAAGAATACTTGAAAGGCTTGAGTGAAAGATTTGAGAACCTGGATGAAGTAAATGATATTGAACGTTTGTGGAATGAATTTAAAGATGGAGTAGTAGGTATAGCTGTCAATGTTTGTGGGGTGTCAAAAAGGAGAAAGTGTGGAAAGAAGAAGAATATGTGGATGGATAAAAGTGTACAGGCAGCTGTTTGTGAGAAGAAGAAAGCATGGTCAGATTGGTTAGCAGTAAAAGCTAACCAAAGAATGCAGAGGGCAACAAGTGATGACGTAAGTGTAGCAAGAAAGGTATATAAAAGAGCGAAAGGTATTGTTAAGGAAGTTGTTGAGAGAAAGAAAGAGGAGTGTAAGGATGAGTTTGACAGAAGGCTTACTGAAGATTTCCAGTCCAACCAAAAGTTTTTCTGGAAATCCATACGGACAGCCCGAGGAAAGTTTGGAACATCGGAGCTGAGTAAAATCAGAAGCCAGGATGGAAGTATTATAAAAGGTGAAGAATGTGTTCTGAGGAGGTGGAAGGAATATTTTGAAAGTCTGTTTGAGAGAGAAAAAGCAGAGGCCAGCGAACCTAGGTCTTCTGTGGAAATGAATGAGAATGAAGAGGAGAATTGTGTAAGTGAGATAAGTATGGATGAGATTATGAAAGCGATGAAAAGTATGAAATCAGGTAAAGCAGCTGGGTATGATAGAGTGTCGGTCGAGATGTTGAAGGCTGGGCGAGGCATTGTGGCTAGTCAGTTGTACCGCCTTTTCAACTTGTGTTGGACGAACGGCCAAGTACCAGGTGACTGGTGCAAGGCTGTGATTGTGCCGCTGTACAAGGGAAAAGGGTCACAACAGGACTGCAAAAATTATCGCGGGATAAGCCTTCTCAGTGTCGTCGGCAAACTGTATGCAAAGGTTTTGATTGAAAGAGTGATGAAAGATACTGACGATAAAATATGGGATGTACAAGCGGGATTTAGAAAGGGAATGGGATGTACAGATCAGGTCTTTTCCTTGCGGTGCATAGCTGAAAAGTTTTTGGCTAAAAACCAAAAAGTCTACTGCGCGTTCGTGGATTTGGAAAAGGCCTATGACCGAGTGGTGAGGAATGAATTGTGGTCAGCATTGTCTATGTATGGGGTAAACGGTCATCTGATTCAAGCACTGAAATCTCTCTGTGAGGATTCCAGTGCTTGTGTCAGAATAAACGGGGCGTACACTGAATGGTTTAGCATCGAAAAAGGTGTTAGGCAGGGATGTGTAGCGTCACCTTGGCTGTTTAACCTGTTCATGGATAATTGTTTGATTGATCTGAAAGAGAGTATGTGTGGACTGAGAATGAATGAGTTACTCATCAAATGTCTTCTCTACGCTGATGACCAAGTTGTACTTGCGTCATCTGCTGACGAGTTGCAGGAGATGGTAACAATGATGAATGTGGCTTTGGACAGGAAAAGAATGAAAGTAAATGTAAGCAAGACTAAAGTAATGGTACTTGAAAGAGAAGAATGTATGACAGAGTGTACTATATTAATAGATGGAGAACAAGTCGAACAAGTGAAGGAGTTTGTGTATCTGGGCTCAAAGTTTACGAGAGATGGAAAGTGTGAAAGTGATATTGAAAGAAGAGTGAATGCTGGAAACATGGTGAATGGTGCCCTGCACGCCTTTATGAGGAGTCAGAAGGTGTCTCACAAGGCTCGTTTGGCTGTTCATGGGGGAGTTTTGGTACCAACACTGATGTATGGCAGTGAAAGCTGGGTATGGCAGAAGAAGCATGAAAGTAGAATTAATGCAGTGGAAATGAGAGCGCTAAGGAGTATGATTGGTGTTAAATTGAATGACAGGATTAGAAATAGTGTGATAAGAGAACGGTGCGGCGTAAAAGAAGACGTAGTGACCAAAATCGAGAAAGGGATGCTGAGATGGTTTGGTCATGTAGAGAGGATGAATGAACGAAGATTGACGAAAGAGATCTACCAGGCGAGAGTGAATGGAAACGTTGGAAGGGGAAGGCCTAGGCGAACGTACCAGGACCAAATTCAGGACGTTCTGAATAAAGGCCAGGTTAAAAGTACCCTAAACCGACGAGCATGTATGAAAGGATTGATGAAAGTACAGGAAGCAAGGGAAGTATGTCAAGATCGTAGCAGGTGGAGGACTGTGGTCTCTGCCTACCCCAACGGGAAAGAGGCGTGATGTTATGTATGTATGTATGTATGTTTAAACTTATATTTTTATTCAATAAACAAAAAGATCTCAACCGTCACAAAAAAAAACGATTGCGTAAAATTTTCATAAAAAATGTATGGGAAAAGTTTTTTGCAATTTGTGACTTTTTGAGTACTCCAACGATGGTTGGTCTCGTAGAAGCTTTTGATCAGTATTAGAAACAGGATCGATTGGCATCGGATTTTTTTTTGTGTAAAATGGCAATTTTCTTGCTAACTGTACATTTTTTTGAAAATCTGTGAATACCCCTCAAATTCCATAAAAAATTACGGATAGTCTCTTAAGACCATTTTCGTGTAGCTGCAACGGATAAGTTACCTCCCCTTACTGCCCCGCTGAAAGTTTCCACCCTGTATAGTACCTGGGCGACCGAGCTTCGCTCTATAATAGCCACCTCAACATTAAAATATCATCGGGTGAGCAAGCTATGTTACTCGCCAACAGATGGCGCTGTAGGTTTTTGTTTAAAACGCGGTACTTTCAAAACACTGAGAAAACGAATTTTCCCGGACATGAGACCTAGTTAGATCGATTTTTTGCCCCCAAAAACCCCCTATTGGTAAAATTTAATCGAAATCGTTAGAGCCGTTTTCGAGAAACCGATTACAAATATATATACAAATATTGCTCGTTTAAAAGTATAGGATATTCTGTGTTAGCAGTTTGAATGTTAATTGTTTGTCTTATGCAGGCGGCTATTCCCCGGATGGACGCCGGGAACGTGGCGCTGCCGCCGCTAGTACAGCGTCGGCTGTACGCCTCGCTAGCTGTACTCATGAAGGAATTCCTGAGATTCGACCTGTAGACTTGAAGTCATGTCATGTCCTTATAATATCTGCAGCTTGAATTTTCAGCTCCCGAAGACCAGCGATTCTACTCATTAAACAACGTTCCCGAAGAAAAAATCTTCATTCGAAAAAAATTTTTTACCTTCCATACTGAAGTGGTCACGTGATCGAGTCTTTTTGTATGGGAAGTCCGACTATTTTTATCGAGCAAACATTTTTATTTTTCGGGGAAAGTTGCTTGTTTTCATGAGAAAAATCACTGGACTTTGGAAGCGAAGAAAAGATATTCAAAAGATACATTGATATTTTTAGTTTGATTAAAAATAATACCTGCTATAAGTAATCAACGAGCCCTCGCTTGATTTAGTCCTTCATCTTGTACTATTAAAGTTTATTGTTAGAAATTCCACCTAAAGCCACAATCACACCTAACTGAATTCAAAGACTAATTCAGAATACATTGGTGGGAGACTTGGTTATGTTAATTGTAATATCCTTATTTCAACGAGCAATGTATGCCGAATTAGTCTTTGAATTCAGTTAGGTGTGATCGTGGCGTGGCATAGACTCCACGTACTGCTTTTATAACATTTTGTAAGCGTCAACTAAATTGGTATCTTAATAAAACTTCCACTTGATATTTTTGTATGAGGGTGTTTTTTTTTTCACTCAAATTTCGCAGTTAAAATAATAAACTCACGAAAAGTTTCATGCTTTCGTTAATTTAAAACTAGCTGTTGCCGTGGGAAAGTAAGTAGCTGTCCTTCCTTCCTATACCTACAGGGTGTAAGGGACGGTGTACCGAAAACTGAAAGGGCGTGTTAAGTCGATGAAACTGAACAACTTTCCCAAAGAAACATTTCTGGAAAATGAAAAAAAATTTTGACCTTCCTATACAAATTGCTCACTCTGGTCGAACAGTTAGGTCCGGTAGGAATCGTGTTATGGACTCTTCGCCACTGAAGCCTATACATTCCGTTCATTCCAACGCTCCGCAACTAACGGACTGTGCAATATAGGCTTCATACATCCGCTCCGCGTCCGCGTTGCACTGATCCAAGCGTGTTAGCAGTTTCTTTAGGTTTTTAAATGGTCACTAGATGGCGGTGTTAGATAAGGAAACATGGTAACGATGTTGTTTCGCGAAATGAAAAAAGTTTTGACCTTCCTATACAAATTGCTCACTCTGGTCGAACAGTCTGTACGGAGAGATCAACAATTTTTTTCATTTCCCAGAAATGTTTCTTTGGGAAAGTTGTTCAGTTTCATTGACTGAACATGCCCTTTCAGTTTTCGGTACACCGTCCCTTACACCCTGTAATTTTACCAGTTGGTTAGATGAACTCAGATGTTGGATGGGATTTTTTTTATTAAAGTATTCGCAAATAAAAGGAATACTTTACTTTTTCAAAAATTGTATAAGCTCGTAAATAAACAGAAGTGTTTCCACTCCAATCCCAAACCTTAAAACTAAAGACGTACATGAACATGACGTCGAATCAGTTCAGCTGTCATAAGAACGAAAAGTCTCGTCGTGAAGTCTTCTCTCGCCCCGGGATTGCTCCTTCGGCGGGGAATCCTCGTGGAGCTACTGTGACTCCTTGAGGAGGTAGCAGGCGCGGCCTGTGGCTACAGGCCGGTCGTTGGAGAGTAGCCCTCCGCGGTGCCAGCCCCCCGGGTGAGACTCCATGAGGAGAGGCCCGGTGAGCGATCAGCGAGCGGGCGGCTATTGGCGAACTCGTAGATGGAAGTGGTGCGGTAAGGGGAGATAATGGGGATGTAGTGCGGCAGGTGTTGGCAGGTCAGGAGTGGTTGGTAGATGTGATGTTGACTGGAGTTGGAGAGCCGCCCTCCGCGGTGCCAGCCCCCCGGGTGAGACTCCGTGAGGAGAGGCCCGGTGAGCGACCAGCGAGCAGGCGGCTGTAGGTCAACGTGGTCCAGGTGAGGATGTAGTCTTCTTCTTCAGATGTCCCTTGTAGAAGGTCCCTGGGGTGGAACCTCGTGAGTCTTCCTCGTTGCGGAAAAGAGTTTGAATTTCGCGCCTGGTTATGAATATTGTGCGAAACAACATCGTTACCATGTTTCCTTATCTAACACTGCCATCTAGTGACCATTTAAAAACCTAAAGAAACTGCTAACAGGCTTGGATCAGTGCAACGCGGACGCCGAGCGGATGTATGAAGCCAATATTACACAGTCCGTTAGTTGCGGAGCGTTGGACTGAACAGAATGTATAGGCTTCATACATTTTATTGTCCGTCGTGGTCATCAGCGTAGGACGTCCTCTCCGCATCCGCGTAGCACTGATCCAGGCTTAAAGGCCACCATCACACTGTGGTTGGGATATAGACGCGCTAGTGAATGTATCGCAGCCATATAATGCGACGTTTTACTTTTGCTGAGTGGCAGCACCTTACTTTTAAAAATAAATTGATTGCGTCGCAAATACAAAACTTTTCATTAGTATTGTTCGTTTGGCGGCAATATGGGGTAGTTATAGTAATATAACCCATAACATTATAACTTAGCTTATCATTTATAGCTTTGTATTGGCAAAGTGCTAAAAGTGGCCGTTTTTGGCACTTTTGCAATACGAAGCTATTAACGATAAGCTAAGATGTGATGTGATGGATAATAAAATATAGAACTACCCCAAATTGCTGCAAAACAAACAATCCTTATAAAATGTTTTGTATTTATGAAGGAATAAATTTATTTCTCAAAGTGGCCGCACCTCAGCTCAGCAACCACCTTAACGGCGGCGCCGTTTTGATCTGTCGTTGACTGTACTCAGTATAGTAACCATTTATCAAAATCAAAACAAACATTTATAGAATTTTATTTATTTTTCATTAATATTATCGTATAATCACTTTGTAAACAAATATACTATGAGTGATATCACTAACCACTAGTTTCAGAAAGCGTCTTTTAAGTCAAAGCTCCCATTATAGGTCAAGTTGCAAAATCGGTCGACATATCGACCACCTTTATTTCTATACGTTTAATGTCTACTCGGTGTTATAGATAGGGTATATCAACCTTGAAGGATCTGACCAAGAAACTGAACAACTTTCCCTAAGGAAAATAGGTCGAAATACGAAAAAAAAAATTGATCTCCCATACAAATAGCGCTATCAGCTGATTCAGTTTCTGTTGGTCAAATTTTTTTTTCGTATTTCGACCTATGTTCCTTAGGGAAAGTTGTTCAGTTTCATGGGCAGATTCACATTCTTTATGGTTGGTATACCCTTTTTGTTACATTGTATTCGAAGCGATCAAAGAATTCAGACTCCTTGCTCCGCTCGAAATAGAAGGAAGAATAATTTATTTTACTATGGGATGACATCTGCCATTGTGTCTCAAGTTGAAATGTCAAATCATCAAAGGTGATTTGACATCCTCATACAAAATTTACAGAACGACGCCTATGCCGTATTTACAATGACTTCATGAATGTCAGAATGCCTCGTGGCACATATTTTAATCTTCTTTTTATTACCCCATATTTCAGATTCAGATAATTTTATTCAATGTAGATTCTTTACAGAATACTTATTGAATGTCATTCAGAATACAATGCAAATAGAGCGAGTCTACGGCCTTTCGGATCGTGCTATGGCAGCGTAAAAGAAACGGCAAGAAACCACTGCAGCACGGCCTACTTTAAGAGTCGGATTTTTACAATGTGTTTCCCTGGAATATCAGAGCACCATACCTCTTTGTCATTCATATAGTCATCTAATCTATAGTAAGCTTTTTTACTTAACGTTTGCTTTACCCATTCTTTAAACTTTAAAAATATGCGATATTCGAGTAGAAGTTATAACGACCGAGGTAGTCGTTATAGCGACCGATATTGCAACTTTATGTTCGTCCTATAACGTGTTGCATCTATTGGTGACTCTGTTTTAATGTTTTGTTAAGGCGGTTGCTGGGTGGCAGCACCTTACTTTTAGAAATAAATTTATTGCGTCGCAAATACAAAACTTTTCAGTAGTATTGTTCGTTTGGCGGCAATATAGGGTAGTTATACATGTTATAACCCATGACATCATAGCTTAGCTTATCATTTATAGCTTTGTATTGGTAAAGTGCTAAAAGTGGCCGTTTTTGGCAGTTTTACAATACAAAGCTATTCACGATAAGCTAAGGTGTGATGTGATGGATAATAAAATATAGAACTACCCCAAATTGCCGCCAATCAAACAATTCTTATTAAATGTTTTGTATTTATGACGCAATAAATTTATTTCTCAAAGTGGCAGCACTTCTGCTCAGCAACCACCTTAAGGAGCTTTAATTGTAAAGTAGCTTTCTGTAAGTGGCTGTTAATAAACAAAACGGTGTGTCCGTAATATAACTAGTACTTTATATTCTATCGATGGACAAAGTTTTACTATAATTCATTTTTGTCGTTCAACTTTTTTTATTCCAACGCTTACCAACCAATTTTGCAGTCGTAACACTAAAACCGGAGTATATTTGACGGACAGAATAACATTGTTTTACAAACTTCTTTTTTCCTGACAGCTTTAGCTTTTGACACAGCCGCAAATGTGGTGGTAAGCATTAGAATGAATGAAAAAAAAAAATGAATATGTTATTTTTTTTGATCCTGACAAAAGCAACAACATCAACGACTTTACTAACAACGCACAAAACATTTTCAATTTCCCATACTAACTGTGTCGGTCACTTACGTTACTTTGTATGGAAAGTTGAATTTTTTTCGTGCGTTGTTAGCAAAGTTGTAGAACAAAAATTGTTGCTTTTGACCTCACTAATAAGCAGGTAAACGGATGTCAGGTACAAAAAAATAAACTAATATTGTAAAATACAGCTGTTTTTACATGGAGTGAGTTCATTTACAAAATTAAATAAATAAAAAGAAATATACATGTCGCAGGGCAATTGTAAAATTCGCCATTTTACATAATTCCTAGACATTTTACAAAACGGCGCGTAACAATTGTCGTTGTGATTGCAAGATTACCTAACCCAACCTAAGGGTCTGTTGTCTTGGGTCGGTCTTAGCTAAAGAACCTAAAACGTACCAATGATATGAATCCATTTAAAACCTACGGATGCCGTTTTTACAATTTAACGGCCGTTCGTAAAACGACGCACTATACAATTTGACTGCAACATACATAATCACGACAAAACCTATTACGTTTCAAATAATTAGTGACTCCTTATAAATCGAAATATATCTTCGTTTTAATGTTTATAAAGATTTATAAACTAACATAGGTTACACTAGAAAAAAAAAATATCTTTTTATCTTTATCTTTTATCTTTACTAGGGAGAAACAAAACTAGGTCCTTCAAATTTTTGAAGAAAAATAAGTTTGATAAAAAAAGCCTTATTATTATAGTTTAACAGATTTATTGCTTTTAATCAATAAAATAATTAATTAAAAATATTGTAACAGGTTGTAATAAAAATACGATGATCTTCTAAGGGGTTATTTTACAACACTAAAAGATTGTAAAAAAAATATAAAAAAGTAGTTTTTTAATTTTGGGTGATGATTCGAATTACATTACATTAATTTATTAAAATGGAAAGGTACTTGGCACGTGCTATACTATTTCCAAGCATTTATTTTCTTTTTGACAGCTGTCAATTTCATACATTCTGTTCAATCTATCTCATTCCTACTCACTTTTATCGTATCTTTCTTACTCGCTGTCATCGAGAAAATAAATGATTGAAAAGGGTATAGTGGCTGGATATTATAATAAAAAACACAGAACTATGTACAGGGTGTAAGAGACGGTGTACTGAAAACTGAAAGGGCTTGCTCAGTCAACGAAACTAAACAATTTTCCCAAAGAAACATTTTTGGGTAATGAAAAAAAAATTACCTTTTCATACAAACTGTTCGACCAGTGTGGGCAATTTGTATGGGGAGGTCAACATTTATTTTACTTCCCCACATATGTTTCTTTAGGAAAGTTGTTCAGTTTCGTTGTCTGAGCAGGCCCTTTCAGTTTTCGGTACACCGTCCCTTACAAAATAACGATAAAAACATCTTTGTCTGCATCACCAGCTGATCTTAGAGATAATTGAACCCTCCAGGCGCTTCACTTCTTCTTGAGCTAAAACTATTTTTTTTACGAAATCAGTTTTTTTTTTCATTTTTTAACAATCTATGTGATGTAGAATTACCCCTAAGAAGGATAATAGTATTTATTTTACAGTCTGTATTTTAATCAATAAACAATATTGGCTATATTTGCTCTCAGTATACTGAATGGAATTCGCTCTCAATTCGCTGATTGAAATATTGCTGATTTGATTCACACAGCGGAAAATATATTTAATCGGCCAAGTAACTAAAATATTAAACAAAATACAGTTGTCTCATTCACTCGCAAGAGAACAGTACGAGATAGAGCAATAAACCAATTGGATCAGTCAAATTTATACCGCCATTTAAATAAAAGAGGCTCCAACAATAAATACTCGTACCATCAGAACATAGCTATGCGTGCGAGCAGCGGAGCGATACGTGTCTTTATCGCTCCAATATCTTACACATCGCTCCGTCTTGCTCTCACACTGCTACGAGTATCATTCTAATCATGCTACATATTTCTACCGTAAGTATCCGATGGTAGTGAGACAAATGACATCGAATGTTCTCAATAGGTGCCTTTCCAAATCAAATTGCAGTATTCGTATAATTTGGCATTTAATTTTTAATTCTAAGCTAACACACGTCTAAAATTGCGTCATAATCTGAACAATATGCCGCATTTTCAAATATAAACTGTGCCCACAATGTTTATAGCGCAATTCATCCTGTGGTCATGTTGGTATTACTGCTTTTTATAATTCCTCGGGGAAGTAGTGATGACAACATGACGGCGCTCGTGATGTGATGCGATCTGCCGCACGGACATGTTAAAAATAGTTCTTAAGATCGCTGTAAGATATTATAAGATGCGAAGCATTTAAACTGTTCAATGCTTATAGTTATGCTCATAGTTGAGTTCTGCTGGAATTTGTTCAGTCACCAGGTAATTCATTTTGTATGTGTATCCCTAGCAGCATTGCAAGCAGATGCTTCGTATTTGGTTGAGGGCACTGTCCTGATAGACCTATAATCGGTGTACAGTACCAGGCTGGTAGAAATTCAAAGTGGTTAGAGTGTGATAAAAACAAGGCACGTAACCTGATTCTATAAGTTTGTCAGCCTGTCGCATCCGAAATACACTTACATTTTGTGTACAATGTACCAGGTTGACAGCATTGCAAAGAGATTGAGCGTAATAAACACCAGGCTCCAGCCTGACGCGTCGCTATTACAGCAGCATTATATGGCGGCGGCGTGCGTATCCAAGGACCCTGTTCAGAAGGGGCGAATTAGCATTGATTTTTGGCGCGATTTCTCGTACAATGCCGCTTTGCATAGCCGTGCAAGCGATCAAATTGTTAACGATCACGCAATGTACGACAAAACGCGGCAAATTCGCGCGTACTTATACAGAGTCTAACAGCTGGGTCGGGGCAAGGTACCAGGCTGGCAGCACTACGCAGCAGGTGGTTAGAGCGTGATGAAGACGCGCCGCTTGTACAGCGCGATGCCCACAGCCAGCCACAGCAGCATGGCGGCGGCATGCGTCGCTAGCAGCTGCGCGTGCGTCGGCGCCGGGACGCGGTAGTACAGCGGGAAGTGTTTCTTCAGTACCTCGCTGCCCACGTACAGGAACAACGCGTTTTGCCCTGTAACACACAAAATGGAAACATAAATTTCACCAAAACTTAGCTTTATCGGTCGAAATCTGCGTACTTAAATTATTTTAGAAAAGGTTTTTATTAAATTTTTAATCTCGTACCGACGCGGTTGGTGGGAATTTTCTCAGGACCGCGATGGTTGGCGGACCTTTGCCCAGCAGTGGGACAGTACAGTTTAAGAAAAAAGAAATCGGTCAATGCCTGTGTGCAAAAGTCATCATCATCAGCAAAGTTATTTCAGGTTCGTTACGCTCAGGTTGGATACCCAGGGTTTTTCTTTTGAACCACTCGCTTGGCTCGTGGCACAATCGTAGAATCTTTCACTTGCTCGAATTTCAATACAGTGCTCAATCTTCTTTGCATCATACTTTCTCAATTTAGAATGGCCGAAAAATTCATGTCACTCGATGTTCTTCGATATCAATAGCGCTTTTGACTGCGTCTGTGTAGAGTTGTATGGTTTAAAAGTTGGAACTCAACGTGTTATAAAGTAACGACAAATAATTTTAACAAAAAATCCGAGTAAATGTATAAATCCGAATATAAGGAAAACAGTATCTATTATTCTACCCCACTTTATCTTCTTCATCCTACCTTCTTCTCTTTGACCATCTCCTGTGTTTAACTTTTGTCTGTCTGTTCCGATTACTTCTTTATCAAGTACCAAGCTGGCATTACGTCAGAAGTTTGTTACCAGAAGAACACATTCCAAGTCTAACTCACCGGCGTAGTACGACGCCCGACCGCCTCTACTTGTTCTCGAGGTCGACGACGAATAGCTTGAACAAGCGATAACGTCAACAGGCAGTAGGAAACATTCATTCCTAAGTACCAGGTTCGCATAACTCGAAAAGAGGAAGCAACTCACCGGCGTAGGAGTAAACTTGTTGTAGTAGATGACTTGTCGCAGGAAGTACCAGGCTAGCATAATCTCACAGAAGGTAGTCAACTCAAAGTATAACGGCCGTTTGCCCCACTTGTTCTTGAGGTCAACAGCGAAGTGATGAATAGCTTGCAGCAGCATGACGAGCGATGACGTCAGCAAGCAGTAGGATACATTCCTAGCAAGTACCAGGTTGGCATAACCCGGCGAGAGGTTGTTAACAATAGGACATATTCCTAGTCTCTCGGAGCAAGTACCAGGCTAACATAATCTCACAGGAGGCAGTCAACTCACCGGCGTAGTATAACGGCCGCCCGCCCCACTTGTTCTTGAGGTCGACAGCGAAGTAAAGTATAGCTTGCAGCAGCATGGCGAGCGATGACGTCAGCAGGCAGTAGGAAAGCGACCACAGCGGCTTGATGACCGGAATCACTCCAGTGCTGGTCGATACTGAGAAGTTGCACAGAGCGCCGCCAGTGAGGCCTAGGAGTAGGGACCATAGTAGCCACCGCATTATGCGCGCCCTACAAAATGAAATAAATCATTTTTTTATATGTTATTTAAAAAATGTGGTCGTTTTACATTTAGTTTTGTCTAAAATTGTGTAAATTTTCATATATTTTTGTTAAAAAATGTAGCACTAAAATGGTTACAAATGGGAAAATATGGACAAAATAAGGGTATATCTTGTTTGTTACTACGTTTTTAGGGTTCCGATACCAAAATGGTAAAAAAAAGGAACCCTTATGGTGCCGCTCTGTCTGTCTGTCTGTCTGTCTGTCTGTCCGTCTGTCTGTCTCACCTCTATATCTCAGCAACCACTTACGCTATCGAGCTGAAATTTGGAATAGTTTTAGAATATAGTTGCCCAACTTAATTGCACATGAAAATTTTTTGAAAAAAGTATGATTATTAATGTAAAGGGGGCCAAAATAGGGGGGGCCAAATTTCAAATTGTCGCTACTAGGTCGAGTGGGGTATCATATGAAAGGGCTTTACTTGTACATTTAAAAATATATTTTTGTATTTTTTTAAGTTTCTTAGTTTTCAAGTTATGATGAAAAATGTCAAAAAAAATACCATTCCCCCCCCTTATCTCCGAAGTTTGAGTAAGGGAAAATCTGAATTAATTACAGTTGACAGAGGTTTATGTAAACTTTACAGCAAAAATAAAACGATCTTTCTAAGTTGCACAGTTTTTCAGAAATCTGCAAAAAACCTTTACAAACAAATTTAGTTTTGCGGTCCTGAAAATGGACTTTATTGCTTCCAAAAATACTATAGGTATATCGGAACCCTCGGCGCGCGAGTCCGACTCGCACTTGACCGGTTTTTTTTTATGTTAAGATAAATGCTATATTTAACATAAAAAGTCGTTACGAGTCGTTACTTCCTACTTATTTTCCTATACTTATTTACTTATTCTCTCTGTCGTTACTTATTTACTCTTAAGTTCATTTAGGAAGATATACCCTTAAACTTCTAACCTGCTTTCTAACTTAATCTAACCTAATCTTCTGTATTATTGTAGCTATAAATTACAAGTGTTTTTTCAGTCAGTCTGTGAGATAAGGTATCAGTATGCGTGCGGTCGGCCCGCAGCCCCTCGCGCCCACCTGGCGTGGTTGTAGGCCAGCATGACGCGCGCCGCGTGCGCCCCCGCCTGCGCCACCAGTACCCCGGAGAGTACCCCAGCAGCCCCTCGCGCCCCCTACCTGGCGTGGTTGTAGCGTGCGCCCCCGCCTGCGTCACCAGTACCCCGGAGAGCACATCCAGCAGCACCAGTACCCCGGAGAGTACCCCAGCAGCCCCTCGCGCCCCCCACCTGGCGTAATTGTAGGCCAGCATGATGCGCGCCGCGTGCGCCCCCGCCTGCGCCACCAGTACCCCGGAGAGTACCCCAGCAGCCCCTCGCGCCCCCTACCTGGCGTGGTTGGAGCGTGCGCCCCGCCTGCGTCACCAGTACCCCGGAGAGCACATCCAGCAGCACCAGTACCCCGGAGAGTACCCCAGCAGCCCCTCGCGCCCCCCACCTGGCGTAATTGTAGGCCAGCATGATGCGCGCCGCGTGCGCCCCCGCCTGCGCCACCAGTACCCCGGAGAGTACCCCAGCAGCCCCTCGCGCCCCCTACCTGGCGTGGTTGTAGCGTGCGCCCCCGCCTGCGTCACCAGTACCCCGGAGAGCACATCCAGAAGCACCAGTACCCCGGAGAGTACCCCAGCAGCCCCTCGCGCCCCCTACCTGGCGTGGTTGTAGCGTGCGCCCCCGCCTGCGTCACCAGTACCCCGGAGAGCACATCCAGCAGCACCAGTACCCCGGAGAGCACCCCCAGCAGCACCAGTACCCCGGAGAGCACCCTCAGCAGCACCAGTACCCCGGAGAGCACCCCCAGCAGCCCCTCGCGCCCCCTACCTGGCGTGGTTGTAGCGTGCGCCCCCGCCTGCGTCACCAGTACCCCGGAGAGCACATCCAGAAGCACCAGTACCCCGGAGAGTACCCCAGCAGCCCCTCGCGCCCCCTACCTGGCGTGGTTGTAGCGTGCGCCCCCGCCTGCGTCACCAGTACCCCGGAGAGCACATCCAGCAGCACCAGTACCCCGGAGAGCACCCCCAGCAGCACCAATACCCCGGAGAGCACCCTCAGCAGCACCAGTACCCCGGAGAGCACCCCCAGCAGCCCCTCGCGCCCCCTACCTGGCGTGGTTGTAGGCCAGCATGATGCGCGCCGCGTGCGCCCCCGCCTGCGTCACCAGTACCCCGGAGAGTACCCCCAGCAGCCCCTCGGGGTCGTGAGGCATTGACGAGCGGTACACCCGCACCCACGGCCCGCGAGAATATAACCGATCTTCTCCCAACACCACCCTGCAATACACACCCGACCATGTCAATGACAAACAAGTACATAAGAGTTAACGAAAGCCGTCACGTTTTAAACAAAATAAACAGCCAGATGCACAAATCATCTTTAAAATTAAAGCTCCTTTAAGTCTATTGCTGTCACTTTCCTTATCAACAAAGCAGAAAGTGATAGCGACCGATTTACTGGCATTTTAACTTTACAAACACTTTGTGAAACTGGCAAATGTTATCTTTATTTTTTACTTGGCCAAGGCTTACGATTGTGTATATCACAATATTCTAGGAACAAAATTGCACCAATATGGGATAAAAGACTAGATTTAATCTTCTAAAATCATACTTTAATTTTTTATTATAAAAAAAATATAATAATTTTGTGACCATTGCTATTTCTAGTTCTAGGCTATACAGCTAGAATTTTTTGAGCTGACATCCGTTTGGCCTTTTATTAGTGAGGTTGAAAGCAACAATTTTTATCATACGATTATTGAAAGTACATAAAAAGTAAAATTTGTTTTTTTTTATACAAAATTATCAACTAATCAGTCTGATAACAATGGGAATTATTTTTTCGCGAAGTGGGGAAAGTAGTACAACAAAACTTAGGATGGTTTTGGATGCAACCTGTAAAGTACCGGGATGTGATGTTACCTGTCGATGTAGCCGGCGACCCCGCCGGTGCAGTTAGAGAGGTCGTCGCCATACTGCGAGCGGTGCAGCCCGCCCGGCCCCGCGTACCCGCGCGGGCAGCCGGGCGCCGCCACTAGCAGCGACACGCACACCTGCCGACAATACGCACTCGAAACAAACGGACACCATACAACCACACTCGAAATAAGACAACACAAACGGGGCTCACACACGAGATCAATTGAAATCTTCATCAGCTCCACTATTATCAGCACAATACTCTATCTTTATTATCCACTAAATGCACAAAAAAATAATATTTCAATCAAGCAGGCAAACTTCCACGCCGTATTCCCACAAATAAATCTCGATGCGAAAGATATTGGAGCGGCAGTAGCCGCGTTCCAAATCAACGATAATATCAGTTTTATCGTTCACAGCGCCGCTCTCTCACAAGCGTCTCAAATCACTGTTAACACGTCTACGTCAGCAATATCTTACGCTCACAGCGCCAACAATTATAATAATAATAATAAATAATAAACTTTATTATTCTCTCACAAAAATAGAAGTACAATATAGAGTAGTAAGACACACTAGCAAGAGTTCATCTATGTGAGAGACTAGTGTTTATACTAGGAGACCTGTATGACAGACACCAGCCTCTCCTACAATTCCAAGCATGGTCAGTGTGCTTTAACGATTTTAGAAGTAATTTTGGCTATGTTATAACAGCGACCAACGTCAGCGCGCTAATAACCGTTCCGAATCAAATATTCCAAAAACTGTCATTATCGCAATAAAACGAATCGGAACGCACACTTCACACACACAACTCATTCCTGGTGTAATTCTAATCAAACTCCATTATTTTGACTTTAGAAGATTTACGTGAAAAAACATTTCTCTCCCTGAAAAAATAACTAAGTGAATATCGCGCTAGCCACCATGCCAACAGCATGTTAGAAAGAGATAAACGTTTTGACTTAGAATTTTGAGGAAACAACAAGAACGTTTTTGCCAGAGGCGGGTCGTGACATTTTTTTATGGGTGTGCACAAAAAAATTAAATACTTAAATAAATTGACTTACCTAGCATTTATTGATAAAATATTTTTTATGGCTTTATTGTTACCTACATATTATGCGCGCCAGCGCCAGCCCCAAATACCAGACACGGGAAACAAAACAATTTATTTACAACCGCACATCCAAGGTGATTTTAAATATTGTTCTGGTTTGAAAACACGATTAAAAGTTAATTTTTTGCACTACATTTTTGAACTAGCGCGATTTCAGGTCGTGGCGGCCCCTTTTCATTGAATTCAAGTCGTATTTGTAAAGTCTTTTTCGCATTTTTTAAATGTAAACGACTGTATTCGTCCATTTTTACAGTAATTAAGCACGTACACTATTAAAAACAAGTATTTCTAAATTTTCAAGCAAAATTGCGAACAGTAACTGAAAGCTTATACGAAAAGTTTGTTTACGTATGATCGGCAACAGCGCCTTGTCACCGAACTGCATGCGCATCGCGACCTGGCAACGGTGCATTGAGCAGCGCTCCTGATTAGGCTAATTTCTCATAGAAAATCTTATGTTTCACGCGTTCGAGCGTGTTGATGCTTCTCTTTCACACTCATTGAATTCTGTTTAAGATATGGTACTGAAGATTTTTTCATAGGAGCGCAATCGCTGGCGCTCCACTTGGTACAACTTGACTACGTATTTGTTGCGTAATTATTTCTTAGGCTATTATAAATGTATACACCGTATAGGGTTATGAAAATAGGCATGTAATCGTATGTAACTTAACTAGGTAGGTAATACATCCTAAGTTTGAGTTTTGTGAAAGAGGGAGTGCACTGCACCAGTGCTCTTTAGGACGAGCCGCCTCTGGTTTTTGTCATTCCCGTACACGCACTGATTGTACCTACACAAAGTGTAACAGAAAGAGTATATCAACCCTGAAGGATGTGATTCTGCCCATGAAACTGAACAACTTTCCCTAAGAAACAGATCGAAATAGGAAAAAAAGTTTTGACTTCCCATACAAAACGCGCTATGGGAGGTCAAAATTTTTCGTATTTCGACCTGTTTCTTAGGGAAAGCTGATCAGTTTCATAGGCAGATTTACATCCTTCAAAGTTGGTATACCGTTTTTGTTACACCCTGTGTACTTGGAATCTCATCAACGGCACGGTTTCCAAATTTTTTCAAGTTTCTTTTTTATTTTCACATTTCCCGTTTGGCAAATCATTGGGACTCCCCACTGTTCATTCACTGGATGCGTCTGCACGCGACGGGATCCGAGCCCGGCGCAAGTTTAAATTAAGTTACATGCTTACTAACCCTAGATTAAGTTATCTTTTTCTAACACTATGGATTTAACTGAAATAGACATAGACACACATTTATTCAAAGGAAACAAGCACAGTACACACACAAAAAAACAGAATCGAAATTATATAAAATTATTAATTATTATTATTATTTATATTAAATAATTTTTTGAATTTGAAATAAACTACATATAAAATGACAAATTATATTTTTGGGATTTCACACAAAAATACCCGAAATACCCGTTAAGTTTCCGATCTAGATTTTAAAAATCTCGAAAATCACCCGGTGACTTTCTAGCTCCCAAATCAGTGGTATTTAAAAAAGTTATGCTTACATGTATAGAGACGAACACAAGCGTGACCAGCCATTGCTTCCATCCTGCAGCCAGGTCGCGGAACAACGACCGACCTGCAAAACATGTATTACGAAGAATAGTGAAACACTTTAAATTAGCAAGATACATTACAACTTACAAAATATTCATGTGATAATGTAAAAGATGAGGATGTAAAAGGTGACGACAAACTAGAGTTCAACTTTCTGTAAATAAAGTTCGAGTTCGAGTACTCGTAACGATCGTTACGAAAGTCAGACAACAAGGGAGTGAAGTAAAGTGAAGCCGAATCAAGAGAGGTAAGAATCATCTACAATAAGGCCGCCTCTTGTACTACTCTGTTCTTTATCTTATCATTTCTGTAACTATTCCTTGTATTTCTTGGTGTGCAATAAAGGATATTTGTATTGTATTGTAAGTATCTGCAGTACGCTAACAATTGCCTGTGGGTACTGACCGGGCGTGATGTTGCCAGCAGTGTTGTGCGTGAGTCCCTCCAGACACCCGGTGAGCAGGTAGAGAGCAGCCAGTCCTGGCAACACTACTGTGGGTACTGACCGGGCGTGATGTTGCCAGCCGTGTTGTGCGTGAGTCCCTCCAGACACCCGGTGAGCAGGTAGAGAGCAGCCAGTCCTGGCAACACTACTATGGGTACTGACAGGGCGTGATGTTGCCAGCAGTGTTGTGCGTGAGTCCCTCCAGACACCCGGTGAGAAGGTAGAGAGCAGCCAGTCCTGGCAACACTACTATGGGTACTGACAGGGCGTGATGTTGCCAGCAGTGTTGTGCGTGAGTCCCTCCAGACACCCGGTGAGAAGGTAGAGAGCAGCCAGTCCTGGCAACACTACTATGGGTACTGACAGGGCGTGATGTTGCCAGCAGTGTTGTGCGTGAGTCCCTCCAGACACCCGGTGAGCAGGTAGAGAGCAGCCAGTCCTGGCAACACTACTGTGGGTACTGACCAGGCGTGATGTTGCCAGCCGTGTTGTGCGTGAGTCCCTCCAGACACCCGGTGAGCAGGTAGAGAGCAGCCAGTCCTGGCAACACTACTATGGGTACTGACAGGGCGTGATGTTGCCAGCAGTGTTGTGCGTGAGTCCCTCCAGACACCCGGTGAGAAGGTAGAGAGCAGCCAGTCCTGGCAACACTACTATGGGTACTGACAGGGCGTGATGTTGCCAGCAGTGTTGTGCGTGAGTCCCTCCAGACACCCGGTGAGCAGGTAGAGAGCAGCCAGTCCTGGCAACACTACTATGGGTACTGACAGGGCGTGATGTTGCCAGCAGTGTTGTGCGTGAGTCCCTCCAGACACCCGGTGAGCAGGTAGAGAGCAGCCAGTCCTGGCAACACTACTGTGGGTACTGACCGGGCGTGATGTTGCCAGCCGTGTTGTGCGTGAGTCCCTCCAGACACCCGGTGAGCAGGTAGAGAGCAGCCAGTCCTGGCAACACTACTGTGGGTACTGACCGGGCGTGATGTTGCCAGCCGTGTTGTGCGTGAGTCCCTCCAGACACCCGGTGAGCAGGTAGAGAGCAGCCAGTCCTGGCAACACTACTGTGGGTACTGACCGGGCGTGATGTTGCCAGCCGTGTTGTGCGTGAGTCCCTCCAGACACCCGGTGAGCAGGTAGAGAGCAGCCAGTCCTGGCAACACTACTGTGGGTACTGACCGGGCGTGATGTTGCCAGCCGTGTTGTGCGTGAGTCCCTCCAGACACCCGGTGAGCAGGTAGAGAGCAGCCAGTCCTGGCAACACTACTGTGGGTACTGACCGGGCGTGATGTTGCCAGCCGTGTTGTGCGTGAGTCCCTCCAGACACCCGGTGAGCAGGTAGAGAGCAGCCAGTCCTGGCAACACTACTGTGGGTACTGACCGGGCGTGATGTTGCCAGCCGTGTTGTGCGTGAGTCCCTCCAGACACCCGGTGAGCAGGTAGAGAGCAGCCAGTCCTGGCAACACTACTGTGGGTACTGACCGGGCGTGATGTTGCCAGCCGTGTTGTGCGTGAGTCCCTCCAGACACCCGGTGAGCAGGTAGAGAGCAGCCAGTCCTGGCAACACTACTGTGGGTACTGACCGGGCGTGATGTTGCCAGCCGTGTTGTGCGTGAGTCCCTCCAGACACCCGGTGAGCAGGTAGAGAGCAGCCAGTCCTGGCAACACTACTGTGGGTACTGACCGGGCGTGATGTTGCCAGCCGTGTTGTGCGTGAGTCCCTCCAGACACCCGGTGAGCAGGTAGAGAGCAGCCAGTCCTGGCAACACTACTGTGGGTACTGACCGGGCGTGATGTTGCCAGCCGTGTTGTGCGTGAGTCCCTCCAGACACCCGGTGAGCAGGTAGAGAGCAGCCAGTCCTGGCAACACTACTGTGGGTACTGACCGGGCGTGATGTTGCCAGCCGTGTTGTGCGTGAGTCCCTCCAGACACCCGGTGAGCAGGTAGAGAGCAGCCAGTCCTGGCAACACTACTGTGGGTACTGACCGGGCGTGATGTTGCCAGCCGTGTTGTGCGTGAGTCCCTCCAGACACCCGGTGAGCAGGTAGAGAGCAGCCAGTCCTGGCAACACTACTGTGGGTACTGACCGGGCGTGATGTTGCCAGCCGTGTTGTGCGTGAGTCCCTCCAGACACCCGGTGAGCAGGTAGAGAGCAGCCAGTCCTGGCAACACTACTGTGGGTACTGACCGGGCGTGATGTTGCCAGCCGTGTTGTGCGTGAGTCCCTCCAGACACCCGGTGAGCAGGTAGAGAGCAGCCAGTCCTGGCAACACTACTGTGGGTACTGACCGGGCGTGATGTTGCCAGCCGTGTTGTGCGTGAGTCCCTCCAGACACCCGGTGAGCAGGTAGAGAGCAGCCAGTCCTGGCAACACTACTGTGGGTACTGACCGGGCGTGATGTTGCCAGCCGTGTTGTGCGTGAGTCCCTCCAGACACCCGGTGAGCAGGTAGAGAGCAGCCAGTCCTGGCAACACTACTGTGGGTACTGACCGGGCGTGATGTTGCCAGCCGTGTTGTGCGTGAGTCCCTCCAGACACCCGGTGAGCAGATAGAGAGCAGCCAGTCCTGGCAACACTACTGTGGGTACTGACCGGGCGTGATGTTGCCAGCCGTGTTGTGCGTGAGTCCCTCCAGACACCCGGTGAGCAGGTAGAGAGCAGCCAGTCCTGGCAACACTACTGTGGGTACTGACCGGGCGTGATGTTGCCAGCCGTGTTGTGCGTGAGTCCCTCCAGACACCCGGTGAGCAGGTAGAGAGCAGCCAGTCCTGGCAACACTACTGTGGGTACTGACCGGGCGTGATGTTGCCAGCCGTGTTGTGCGTGAGTCCCTCCAGACACTCGGTGAGCAGGTAGAGAGCAGCCAGTCCTGGCAACACTACTGTGGGTACTGACCGGGCGTGATGTTGCCAGCCGTGTTGTGCGTGAGTCCCTCCAGACACCCGGTGAGCAGGTAGAGAGCAGCCAGTCCTGGCAACACTACTGTGGGTACTGACCGGGCGTGATGTTGCCAGCCGTGTTGTGCGTGAGTCCCTCCAGACACCCGGTGAGCAGATAGAGAGCAGCCAGTCCTGGCAACACTACTGTGGGTACTGACCGGGCGTGATGTTGCCAGCCGTGTTGTGCGTGAGTCCCTCCAGACACCCGGTGAGCAGGTAGAGAGCAGCCAGTCCTGGCAACACTACTGTGGGTACTGACCGGGCGTGATGTTGCCAGCCGTGTTGTGCGTGAGTCCCTCCAGACACTCGGTGAGCAGGTAGAGAGCAGCCAGTCCTGGCAACACTACTGTGGGTACTGACCGGGCGTGATGTTGCCAGCCGTGTTGTGCGTGAGTCCCTCCAGACACCCGGTGAGCAGGTAGAGAGCAGCCAGTCCTGGCAACACTACTGTGGGTACTGACCGGGCGTGATGTTGCCAGCCGTGTTGTGCGTGAGTCCCTCCAGACACCCGGTGAGCAGGTAGAGAGCAGCCAGTCCTGGCAACACTACTGTGGGTACTGACCGGGCGTGATGTTGCCAGCCGTGTTGTGCGTGAGTCCCTCCAGACACCCGGTGAGCAGATAGAGAGCAGCCAGTCCTGGCAACACTACTGTGGGTACTGACCGGGCGTGATGTTGCCAGCCGTGTTGTGCGTGAGTCCCTCCAGACACCCGGTGAGCAGGTAGAGAGCAGCCAGTCCTGGCAACACTACTGTGGGTACTGACCGGGCGTGATGTTGCCAGCCGTGTTGTGCGTGAGTCCCTCCAGACACCCGGTGAGCAGGTAGAGAGCAGCCAGTCCTGGCAACACTACTGTGGGTACTGACCGGGCGTGATGTTGCCAGCCGTGTTGTGCGTGAGTCCCTCCAGACACCCGGTGAGCAGATAGAGAGCAGCCAGTCCTGGCAACACTACTGTGGGTACTGACCGGGCGTGATGTTGCCAGCCGTGTTGTGCGTGAGTCCCTCCAGACACTCGGTGAGCAGGTAGAGAGCAGCCAGTCCTGGCAACACTACTGTGGGTACTGACCGGGCGTGATGTTGCCAGCCGTGTTGTGCGTGAGTCCCTCCAGACACCCGGTGAGCAGGTAGAGAGCAGCCAGTCCTGGCAACACTACTGTGGGTACTGACCGGGCGTGATGTTGCCAGCCGTGTTGTGCGTGAGTCCCTCCAGACACCCGGTGAGCAGGTAGAGAGCAGCCAGTCCTGGCAACACTACTGTGGGTACTGACCGGGCGTGATGTTGCCAGCCGTGTTGTGCGTGAGTCCCTCCAGACACCCGGTGAGCAGATAGAGAGCAGCCAGTCCTGGCAACACTACTGTGGGTACTGACCGGGCGTGATGTTGCCAGCCGTGTTGTGCGTGAGTCCCTCCAGACACCCGGTGAGCAGGTAGAGAGCAGCCAGTCCTGGCAACACTACTGTGGGTACTGACCGGGCGTGATGTTGCCAGCCGTGTTGTGCGTGAGTCCCTCCAGACACCCGGTGAGCAGGTAGAGAGCAGCCAGTCCTGGCAACACTACTGTGGGTACTGACCGGGCGTGATGTTGCCAGCCGTGTTGTGCGTGAGTCCCTCCAGACACCCGGTGACCAGGTATAAAGCAGCTAGTCTCTGCAGCACGCCCGGCAGCCGCACGTCCCACCAGGACGCGTTCACGGAGCCGAGCACGATGCCGATCAGAGACATCACTAGCGCACGACGGCACACCTGATAAAACACCCAGATTCGTTTTTTTTTATGTAGATTCTTAACAGAATGACACCGTGTGGACGACATTCTTAACTGTACAGAGCGTGCAACATATAAAGACCATCTCACGAAAGACGTCTGACGACTCTACATAAAGTGGAACACAAAGATGATAACAAGCCTGAAATACTGAACAACTTTTATCATGGACCTTAGGGCGAAAGAATAATGTCAACTTTTCATAGAAACTAGATCATCATACGCATTTATCTCCTGACCTATGCTTTTTCGGAAAAATAAAACAGTTTTGGGGCAATCTTTTAGTCCTTAATCTTTTCTTTTACACCTTGTATAGAGACGTCTTGTCTAGTATGCAATTTATTTTTATCATTACTTTTGTTGTTTTGCGATTTTAGAAACGCGTTTGATTGTGTGGGTCATGACACTTTATTACTATAGCTAGAGAAGTACTGGCCCAAGAAGTAACCCGCTTTATAGCTAGAATTGTAACTGAATAATACGATTCAAGAGATAAAGATAAGCAGAACAAAGTCACTAGAATCTTTAGTCCAAATTGGCGTGCCTCAGGGTTCCCTATTAGAACCATATTACTTTCTAATTTATGTAAACAATTGTTCAGCAGCGTTGCGGCTTCTGAATGGTAGACGTTCATAACACCTTGTCTCATTTCATAATAGCCCAAACAAGTTCACAGCTGGACAGCAAGTCCAAGGTCTGTCCCAA
Source organism: Athrips mouffetella (assembly GCA_947532105.1). Classification (NCBI taxonomy): domain Eukaryota; kingdom Metazoa; phylum Arthropoda; class Insecta; order Lepidoptera; family Gelechiidae; genus Athrips; species Athrips mouffetella. Next base: position 26,832,442 of record OX383974.1, on the reverse strand, counting down.
CGGTTTTTACAAAATACGCGTTATTTTCTTTGGGGTGAAGCACTAAATTCGCCACCACGCTAGTTTGCGTGTATGACAAAAAAGCTGTAGTTCTCAGTTTAGGTATTTTTAATCGGAAAGAAACATGTACCTTTCTTAGCCAGTACCACACTTAAGCGTTCCACATTGGACACTCCACTCAACACTTGTTGAAGATTTGTGCATTTGCCAGTGTAATTTGCAATCGAAGTAATGTTGCTGGATCAGATTAAGTGCAATGTCACAACAGGACAGGGCGATGGTTAAGATACAGGCTCCGTCCTGCTCTCACGTATAACTCTGTCCTACATTATTTGGCCTTCTAGTAGTGGAGTCGAGCAATGGACGCTCGAGAAGCTGAGGAGGGTATCACCTGTCCTATGGCGCTGGTCCGGGGGAGCGCGGTGCGCAGGCGAGCGTGTAGCGACAGCACCAGCGCCTGCCCCATGGCGAAGGCGAACCAGGGGAACACCAGGTCGGCTGCGGTCAGGAGGGAGGGAGACAGTCACCTGTCCTATGGCGCTGGTCCGGGGGAGCGCGGTGCGCAGGCGAGCGTGTAGCGACAGCACCAGCGCCTGCCCCATGGCGAAGGCGAACCAGGGGAACACCAGGTCGGCTGCGGTCAGGAGGGAGGGAGACAGTCACCTGTCCTATGGCGCTGGTCCGGGGGAGCGCGGTGCGCAGGCGAGCGTGTAGCGACAGCACCAGCGCCTGCCCCATGGCGAAGGCGAACCAGGGGAACACCAGGTCGGCTGCGGTCAGGAGGGAGGGAGACAGTCACCTGTCCTATGGCGCTGGTCCGGGGGAGCGCGGTGCGCAGGCGAGCGTGTAGCGACAGCACCAGCGCCTGCCCCATGGCGAAGGCGAACCAGGGGAACACCAGGTCGGCTGCGGTCAGGAGGGAGGGAGACAGTCACCTGTCCTATGGCGCTGGTCCGGGGGAGCGCGGTGCGCAGGCGAGCGTGTAGCGACAGCACCAGCGCCTGCCCCATGGCGAAGGCGAACCAGGGGAACACCAGGTCGGCCAGCGTGAGGCCCCACCACGCCGAGTGCGAGAACACGCCGTACCCCCCGCCGCCCGCGTTCACGAACACCTGCGCACAACCAACCACACGTCATAAACATGCAGGAAGGAACAAAATACGACAGTCAAACTCAAAACCCCCCTCCAATATAAGCTTCTTTGTAAAAGTAGCAACCCTTCATTACTCGTAGCGCGCGACAGTAAAAGAAACTACGAACAGTCTTGGATGATTGTATGCAGAAATGTTCTTGAACAATTTCTTTAAAGAATTTGTTAGCCCTTTAATTTCGGACATGGTGTAAACTTACCATGAGAGCCACGCACATTCCGCGAAAGATGTCGAGCGAGCGCAGGCGAGAGCGAGACGGCGCGCGGGCTGTCACCTCCGTCGTCAGCGCGCGAGTCTCCGCGCCCAGCTCGTTATCCTCTCTAACAAGCACAACAAACGTCGTCTTAGACCGTTTGTCTACCGCTACGATTCCGAGACGATACCGACAAAACCAAAAAATAGCACCGATATGAAAATCTCGACGAGATTTATCATTTTTCCCAGCATTTGAGTAGTCTAGGGTCACTTCACTTTTTAAATATTTTAGCAATCGGTCGTTGTAAAGGGCAACAACCATTCCTGCCAATCAGTAGTTTTCGAGATAGAGCGGTTCTAAGTTTGACAGCTGTCAACCGAAATTAACATCTTAATTATAACTATTATTTGTCAAAACATTTATTTATTTATTACAGCCTTGTTTTCCAAGCTCTTTCTTTATTTATTTACATATTTTCCATAATTCTATATTTATGTATCTTTATTGCTTGCTTCGTCTTCTGACGAAGGCCTCCTCCAGAGCCGAGTGGCGGGCTCTCTCTGTTCTTAGCAACTCTCCGCCACAATGGCCCTGCTACTTCCTTTAGTTCATCTTCCCATCGTTTGTTTTGTCTGCCTATTTTCCTCTTCCCATCCCTAGGATACCAGTCCGTTACAGTTCCTGTCCATCTCCTGTCTTTCAACCGCATAACATGTCCAGCCCATCTCCATTTTTGTTCTCTTATCGCCCTTGTTATATCTCGTACTCCTGTTCTCTTTCTAATTGTTGTTAGTTTTACCTTGTCCTGTAGTCAGTGAGTAGTCAAAGCACAGTAGTTTTAAGTTATAGCTGTTAACCGAAATAGAGATACCTTTACCGTGCCTTTCGAAGCACGGAATCATCTTGCTTTTCGGAAAATCAGATGAGTCCTAACCAAACTGGGTATCGGCGCATCGTGTTGAACAAACGGCGTTACACAATTACTTCCACTATTTTTTTTTCCTTGGTTGGGCTAACTTACTCATAGCGTCATCGGGATACCGCGCCGATATCGGCACAATATCAGCGCAAATTTTTATTGGCACTGTTCTTTTGTTATCGGTATCGGCTCGGAATATTCACGGTGCACAGACTGCCTTAGTGTTTCTTACATAATTGCACCACAAAGTCGTAAATTTTTAACTTATATTATGAGGATGATCAGATTGATCAATAGTTGTGACAGCACAATAGTGTATGTAGGCAACGAAGCAGTTGACCCCAACATAATTCTCTCAGGCAACATTTATTTGACAGGATGATAAAGTATCATGAATTAAATGTAAATTCAAAATATCAAAAAAAAAATACAAAAAAAAAATTTCATACATTTTTTGTAATTTTGTATGGAAAAATTAAAAGTACCGATTTTTTTTTTATAGAAGTCTCATATAGTGTAATACCCCAGCAAAGTTTCATCGACTGAGGATGCAATGCGGGGGTCTTCATACAACGATGCGTTTCGTTGCCTAGACTACAATAAAACATTAGAGTTTCTATGGTAACAAAATGCAGTGAAATGAAATGAACGAAGCATTTAAATGAAATTAAATCATTGAGAAAATGGTAATACTTGTAAAATTATAATAGGAACGAAAGGGCATAACAGGGAACAAACCATAATGATTAAGGCGGATAGATGGACAGATTGAACTAAATTGAGTTAAAAAATCAAATTCAAAACTAAAATAAAATTGGTTATAAAAGCAAAGCCACGCAGGATACTGTTGCCCATTAAGAAATTTAGGTTCGGTTAGGGTAAAAGAAAATGTTTCAATGTCTAGTTTTCTACAAGATACTTGAAATATTTTAATCAAAAGGCAAAAACTTGTGATTGGCCATTTCTTAAATGAATGATGCTTATAATAAGGCTGTTAGTTTTATTGCAATAAATAAATAAATGTTATAACTGTAGTAACTACAGGCAGGTTTTTCTTGGGTGAAATAGATCCATCTAAATGAGTCGCGGCGTCTCCAACAAAAACAAGTGCGCTCACCGGTTGAAGTAGCTGGCGATGAGCCGGCCAGCAGCGAGCCTCTTCCCGACCCCCTTGACCACGTACCACAGCGTGGCCATGGCCAGCAGCACCACCAGCGCCGTGAGGATCGGCAGCTCGGCCGCGTCCGGCTCGGCCACCATGCGCGGCGGACACCCATCACGAGACACGCCCGAAATGTTCAGCGAGTACTGACCAAACTCACCAAACTGGTATGTGCCTGCAATACACCAACAAAACATATTTCCTTCACAATTAATAGGTACCTTTATTAATGAGTGGCATTTACAAAATAAGATGGAAAATTCATGTGAACAAATTGTTTATAGCTATAAACTTTTATTCCTGGTAGAAAAAGTAGCTTATGTCTATACTTAGGGTGATATTGAAAAATTCCTCTCAAGTCTAAGATTTCACTCAACATATATAATAATAATAATAATAAAGATTTATTTCAGGCAACAAAGGCCCATATAACAATAAATACCTTAACCTAATAATACATATTATAATACAGCCCATAGGGCTCAAATTATCTCCATAATAGCTTGAACTAACAAGCATATTTTTTTATATCAAAATTTAATTAGCAGTTTACTCGTAACAATGAAAAATACAAAAATGTACTTTTACATTTCTATTCATGATGATGACAAATCCCATAACATAAAAACTCTTAATTCTGCCAAGGTGAAAAGAAAACTAACTAAAAGGTAAGGTTTTCCTATCAAAAAATCAAAATAACATTTACTGTTGATAGTTTTCAAGGAGACATTTTCTTCCTAATACATTCTTCCTAATTTTCTTTAATATTAATTCATTTCTTTATTCCTCATACAAACAGAGCAAACAGCACAAATTATTGATGTGACTCATCAGTCTCATCACACACACATTGCTAATATAGCTATATCTAGAGCATAGCATCAATACATAGATTTACAGCATAACAGTACTGTATTGAATAATTCCAACATTGAGCTTGCATGGGCCGGTGGACCGCAACCTATGTTGATGGAACCGGACAAACTGGTTGCTGTTCTACAGATACTTAAAGTGCAAAATGTGCTGGGCCAATAAAATGCTAACTAGTTATCCAAACTGGTTTTTCAATATGTGTATTTTAAGCTACAAAAGAACAACTGCAACCCTGCCTACATATTTATTTATTTAATTTTTGGAGAACCAACAGCTTATAATAAACATACTAATAATACCTATAGCTACAAACAGCCAATTAAAGGTTTTCACAACTAATGACAAAATTTGACAAGCAAAAGACAAAAATACAATCAAACGCTCACATAAATCACAACGCAACGCAACGTTTAGATAAAAACATACAAATAACAATTACACATTAAAGAACCTGTCATTCAACTGGCGCCTAACACTCGCTATACTAGTGTTAAACAGATCAAGATCAATCACCTTAGATAACTTGTTAAAGTTGTTACTCGCTCTTAATATAAATGACTCTTACCATACTCTTACCGTACTCTTAACATATACATGCACCTTTGCATTTGCAAGAAGAAACTTGTTTCAGGTTTGGTGCTCTGATATCCCAGCAAAAGCAAATAACACAAAGCTGACTCTAAAAGTAGTCTTTGCTGCAGTTATTTCTTGCAATTTCTTTTATGCTGCCATAGTACAGTCCGAAATAGAAGTAGACTCGCTTTATTTGCATTGTATTTTGTATGGTATTACATTCAATCAGTATTCTTAAAGAATTTCCTTTATTATTGTAAATATTAATGTTAATCATGTGTTTCAATCTTTTTACTATACTTATTTATTTATTTACTTTATAGATATAAAAGTGCACTTTCTTTCTAATCTTGTTATTAAAGATAACAAGAGAGGAATAAGTTCTAGACCAAACAAAGAATTTAAAATATTATCTTAATGAGTTGATTAATCAAATAAAGTAACAATAGGGAAATTCTCAATACTAGTTTTATAGCTATTGATTAAAGTGAACATGAGTCATTTTATACAAATGATACACCTACCATTTGATAACAATATGTAAGTAGTTAAACAACAAAAACTTATACCTTGTGGTTATGTAAAATTGTGCAGAATTTTTGCTATAAAGTTAGGACAATTTACACGGCAGGCCCAAGAAACGCTGGCCAAATGAAGGCTGACATGAGGGAGAATAATCTCACCACAGAGGATGCTAAAGACTGGGCAAAGCGGGGAAATCAAGCTGGAAAGCGGACCCTAGCAATAGGCTGAGATAACGCTAGGTAGAAGAAGACATAGGAAAATTTACCATAGGTGGTATTCATTGTGAGTTCTTTACAACATCAGTAGAATTACTCTCTGGTTCGAGGATTTGTAACGTATGGTGCTAGTTGAACTCATATTGGTTTTGTTTAAATTTCCTATATATAATTTATTATTATTACTAATAAATTATATTAGTAATAATAATAAATTTAGATATTAGAGAGAAATTTATTTTTGAGAGTTGCTAGGGATAGACAGGAGTGGCGGGCTCTGAAAGAGGCCTTCGTCAGAAGACGAACCAAGCAATATATATAATAATCAATCATAATTCTTTTATTAATTGTTTTTTTTTCTATGGCAAGTTTTATTGGTATAAAAAGATCAATGTCTTATCTGGCTAGTAAATTAATTAATATATCATGTATGAGCATTTAGATCAGGTGTACATATGTGTGCAGTTATCAGTGTGTCATGACACCGGTTTAATGTGACCTGACCCTCTGAGTCATGATAAAACACATGTTTGTGCTGTAATTGGATTGAAATGGCTTCCTTGAGCTTCAGAGGAATATTGCTCTAATCTTATTTACTTTATGTAAATAGGTTCAGAAGGGTTGAATAAACAAAGGAGATTTGCTTGCAAAATACAAATTGAATAAGGTTGCATTCCAAAGCAGTGAGTAATTGCACTGGCAGCAGGATAGCCTTTTATAACATCCATATCTGTGATCGAGAGACCGCTGTCTACTATTAATTGATACAGAAAAGCTTCAAACATGATTATTAGAATAAATTCTCAGTCCTTCATCAAAATTAAGAATCGCAAATACTAAGTTATCGTCGCGAGAATGAAAGCCGATTATATCTAAACAAAGGATTTCAGTGTAAACAAAGTGCTTACCGTTGCATATCTGTCCGTTGCCGTTCGTGACGGCGTATCGCAGCGGGCTGACGGTGTGGACGACCAGCGAGCCCGCGCCTTCCACCTGCGCCGTCTCCAGCAGGCGGCATCCCTCGCACTCCTCGTACTGACTCCAGAACGTTATCTTCTCTTTAGAGAGGATCTCCAAACACGCTTCGTCATACTTGAGCACAGTCCCGTTGCAGTTCCGTATAAACGATCCCACGTTCTCGTACGTACCGAGACTCATTTTGAATAAATCTTCATGAAGTTTTCACAATTATTTAGGCACAATTAACGTAATAAATTCTGCAAAACTGCGAAATGCGAAAACAGCGAAACAACCGCAGCCAATGACATCTGTCATGAGTCAGCTGTCAACGTCATGAATGAACGAGTGAGTGAATGATTTGGCTCAAAAGCCTCGCATGTAAGCCATACAATCGAGATCGACCGAGAATCGAGATCAAAAAGCCCAACACTGGTAAAAATGCGAAAAACGGAATGTAAATAACCTTCAAATGCCTTTGAGAAATGTCAAAACGACATTTGTTATCATTGATAGTGCAGTTTCGGCCGTGCCGCAGATTCCGAAGTCGTTTACTTTCTCTCGCCACGATGGAGCCGAAGATCAGCCTGAAGCAGGACCCTGCCTATCAAAAACTACAGGACTTCTACTCCCTCAACTCGGAAAAAATCAACATACAACAACTTTTCCAACAAGATCCAGAGCGGTTCAAAAAATTCAGGTTTTTATAATTTTTATTATTTAATAATATTTATTTAAAAGTGAATTTTATATTTTAAAATACGAGTCGTTAAGTTTATTGTATGGTTTGATATTATGGGTAAGGTACCAGCATTGTACTTAGTTTCAAGAAGTTATATCATCAAACTTTTTAGTGTTATTGTAGAGGTCATAAGCGCGAACTTACGTGTCGCGCACGAATCTTGAATACCTACGACTATGAAGCACCAAATTGACTTCAATTACGATCACGAAATATAAAAATGTATGATGTAAGCAGCTGAAATGATTCATATAAATCAATCATCATATTGTTTTCCTTCATTTAATATAAAGGTATAAAATTCTTGAAGGTCTCATCAGCAAAATTGCTGCCTGTCCTATATCTAATAATAATAAATAATTCTAAACATCAATTGTTTATTCATTTGTTTGACTTAGAAAGATACTCAAATTTAGATCATATAATCTTTTGTTTCACAAACATCATCATATTATCATGTGTTGTAAGATTAATGACTGTCCTCACAAAATCTGGTTACAAGAATTGTTGAATACCATTAAATTTAATCTCAGATAACTTTTTAAAGCTAACATAGAAAAATAATATCTATCTTAAATAACTTAAAGGTAGGAGTTGCTTACTCCTATTTATTCTACAAATCGGTAAGCACCTAATAAAAATAGACTTACAAAGTTTGTACGCTCAGCAGCAAGTACATAGAAACAAAACCAGTATAAGCTGAACCAGCGCCACTTTACAAACTCCTGAAACCAGAGAGCCACTCAAGGGCAAAGTGTTTCTACGGACGAGTGGCCATGTGTACGAGTACATAAAGACAGGCAGTGATTTATGCAGCAGAAATACATGAAATAGAAGCTAACAGACTTTGACCATCTAAACTTAAAAAATGGTTCCAGCTGAAATTTGTGCCTTAGCCCTTGTCTTTGGCACATGCTGACATGGAGGCCAATTTAACTGTTCTATTTGTTTATACTGATGTTTCTCTTTTGTTGTATGCTAAATTATTTCTTTCAGAAAGATAGGTAACATTTATTGACTGCACAACACTTGCAATAGATTTTCCTAGTTATCTCTTCCTGTAATTAAGTTTTATACATTTTTGTAGGAAAACTGTAGCAGAATCTTATTTAATAAAATTTAATAACAGTTCAAAATTGGCAAATCAGACATTTCCTCAAGCATGACCATGACATGATCTTCGACCTCATCATCATTTACCTACCACCAGGTGATATAAGGGTTAAATGCACATAAAAAAGTTCCCAGACAAAGATGAAATTTTAAACAAAATCTTTACTGTATACAAAACTCTCATCATCATATCCACCACTATTCAACTGAACAACTTTTGTTCTACAGCTTTTACAATAAAAAAATAAATATTCTCCATACCAAATGAAAATCTGATTTTTGTTTATTATAAGGGGGTAAGGGACGGTGTACTGAAAACTGAACAACTTTCCTGCAAAAAAATATGTTGGGAAATGAAAAAAAAATATAAACTGTTCGACCAGAGTGGGCAATTTGTATGGAGAGGTCAAATTGGTTTTTCATTTCCCAACATATGTTTCTGTGGGAAAGTTGTTCAGTTTCGTTGACTGAGCACGCCCTTTCAGTTTTCGGTACACCATCCCTTACATCCTTTATAATAGTCGGTAAGAACAAGTTTTTCTGTTACATGAGTGGAATTTCCATTTCCTTTTGAACTCTATCATGTTTATAAATATAATGTTGTTGATGGCAGCTTGCGGCTGCAGACTCCTCAGGATGGCGACATTCTGCTGGACTACTCCAAGAACCGCGTGGACGGAGCCGTGATGGCGCTGCTGTTCAACCTCGCGCGGAGCCGCAACGTCGAAAAGGCCCGTGACGCCATGTTCTCCGGTAAGTACACACACACATACACGCAAACATAGAAATATGCACACACACACACATAAATACACACTATTACACACACACGCCCATAAATATACACACACACAAATACTACATAAACACACATACACAAAAACTAAAATAATAAAGGCATTCTGTAACATTGTGTAGATTATTTTGATATAAGTAAACTGTATATTCTAATAATATTTTCGAAAATCGAAACACTACTTTCCTAAAGAAACATTATTGGGAATTAAAAAAAATTTACCTCTCCATACAAATTTTAGTATAGAGAGGTCAAAAAGTTTTTCTTGTTCAGTTTCGTTGACTGAGCACGCCCTTTCAGTTTTTCGGTACCTACACCGTCCCTTTCACCCTGTATGTATACACAAAAACATAATATACCAAACAAACAGCACACTCAAGCACACTACCTAAGTGTAATTTTATTGCATATTTTCTAATGAAAAATAATATGAATAACATCATTTAAGCATCCGAAAATACGTGATTTTTTTACCATCTAATGGTACCTCATCTGCCTCAAACTTAAGTCAAACTGGTTAAAAAAAAAACTATCTTAGATTAAAAATCAAAAATAAATAAATAAAACTGTCATAAAATCGTATCGGTCATAAATCTTCCATTATTTATAAAATATATTATTTCTCGAAAACTAGATAGTATTACATCTCATTTGCATACATACATAACATCACGCCTCTTTCCCGTCGGGGTAGGTAGAGACCACAGTCCTCCACCTGCTACGATCTTGACATGCTTCCCTTGCTTCCTGTACTTTCATCAATCCTTTCATACATGCTCGTCGGTTTAGGGTACTTTTAACCTGGCCTTTATTCAGAACGTCCTGAATTTCGTCCTGGTACGTTCGCCTAGGCCTTCCCCTTCCAACGTTTCCATTCACTCTCGCCTGGTAGATCTCTTTCGTCAGTCTTCTTTCATTCATCCTCTCTACATGACCAAACCATCTCAGCATCCCTTTCTCGATTTTGGTCACTACGTCTTCTTTTACGCCACATCTCATTTCACTTAATTATTTTGAGATCTATGATTATGTACACCCAATCTCGTGGTCGTACACACAAACATATAGCTACACTAAAAACTACAACATACACGTATACACACTAGAGGTCGGTACTCGGTACTTAATCATGAAGGAAAAAAAAATTACGCGCCCAGATGGAGTAGTAATCATGCCCATTTTGTATCGAAACCTATGCGGCCGCTCAGAGGGGTGGGAGGGTAGGTGGAAGCGGGAGACGGGGTTTGTCTTTTAACTCTATCACACATCTTTGAATACGTTACGTTAGAAAAAGATAGAGACATTTATGTTATGATATGCCCAATTAAAAACAAAATATCAATAAAGTACGACATTTATTTGTCTTTATTTGGCATGTAAAAAACAAGAAACTTCATGGTTGCTGAATTTGAAAATAGTGATGTGATGTATATTTATCGATTATTTACTGACATTTTATCACATGGCTCCTGGACTTATTTATCGAACCTCTCATATACAATGGTGATCAATTTGCAACTTGCAATAATATTGGGAACTGCTTACTTCTTTGGGCATTTGGTATATTGTCTTTTTGCTTCTCCATACAAATATATCTTTTATTTCCTAGAGTGAGCGAACTACCGAGAGACGCACAGGGATAGACGGCCCACCTGATAGTAGGTGGTCACTGTCGTCTAGGACATCTTGCAACTTAGGGGAGCAGATACGGTGCAGGCCTTTGAGATGTCTATAGACTTGCCTTTTGAAGGACCCTAAATTGCAAGGACCACGTCAAATTAAACATAAACAAATAAAAATACGTTACAAATTTTTAAACAATATTTTTAATTTATATTTATAACTATTTAAATTATTGTATAACGTATTTACATTACGTGTAAAATAACTTTTGACCACCTATTTTTCTCGTAAATCACCATTGATATTGACATAATATTTATTACAATGTAAATTATTAACAATAAAAAGTAAAACAATGTTTTGTAGTCTAATTAAAAATGTAATAGAATTAGTAACACATGCCATAGTTGATTGTTTTATTTTCTTCCTTTGCTCTTCAATTTTATATTTTAATCTTGTTTCTGACAATGTAGAGCTACCTTCGGAAGCATGTATCGTTGAGTTCTGAGGGGGAAGCACTTGTTCATCAACCTGTAAGAATGAAAATAAGAAGAAACTGATTGACTGAATGAATAAATGAATGACTGACTGACTAAGAATCAACGCGCAGCCCAAACCACTGGGTCTAGAAACTCTAAATTTGGCACTTAGCTTCCTTCTGAGATCTAGGGCTGACTAAGAAAGAATTTTTCAAAATTCACCTCCTGAAGGGGTGAAACGGAAGTCCAAAGTTATGGGGCTAGTTAATAATATTAATAAGACACTGCACAGAGTTATAAACGTACATACAGCTGTTTTTCAGATGGGATAGCTGGTAGAGATTATGGGTTTCTGAGGATGGAAAAAACTAGTTTTTCATTTACCTTGTGACATAGGTTCTCGGTTGAAATGGCATCTTTATGAAGTCTTTTTCTGCGGGCTTCAGTTAATTCGTAATTACTGTTATTAAAATGAGCTGAGCAGATTCTGCTATATTTGGTTGCAATCCAATTTTGGTCTCTCCCGCATGTTGGCACCCATTGACGTTTTTGCGCCGGATCTTTTAGAAAACTGCGATAAATAAATGAAATAAAATTATAACGACGACTCGATTCTATATTATTTTTTATCGACTACTTCACATCACTAAAAATCAACAACACAATTTTCTACAAAAAATTTGACCACGAAAATTGTAAAAACCAAGCGATTTACTACTCACCAGAAAAATGTGATACCAGCAAGCTTTGTAGTTTTGCTTGCGGCATGGTTTCGGCACAATTTCACCGCACAATTATTAATGTTTTGTGTTATTTATTTTATTTCTGATATTTTATGACAGAGATGTTGTCCATGTCACATGCCGTGAACGACTACTCTGTACATTAACTTACTAATCTGGGTGAACGACTATTTGGATGAAAAGTGTGAATGTGTGTGTGAGTTACAAAATTGTATCATAGCCGGCACCCATAGTACGTTTTGATTACTACTCCATCTGGGCGCGTAATTTTTTTTTCCTTCATGTACTTAATAGTGAACGCGATCACACACACGCTCACACTCATACAAAACCACACTTAAACATATCTAATTAGGTATACACGCACACACATCTCAACTTACATTCAATCACACATTCCCAACTACTTCGAATCATGATTGTAAATTTTCATCACTGATCCATCATTCTAATTTGTAAATAACAAAGTAGCACTTTCCGTTGAAGCACCCACTTCTAACAGAACCTTTGCACTCGCTCCTAGACTATTCCTACTTGCTCTCCGTATAAATATTCAACCTTTTTATCAACGTTATTATTTTAGATGAGAATATAAGTGTGATAAGTAGCTACCTACTTACTTGAGCGATAAAATTGTTGTTTAACTGCAGTTTAATTAATTTAATCAATCTCTATTTGTAGTTATTTTTGTGAACTGTAAATCATAATAAATAACTTGCGTGTATATAGTGGCTTTATGTAATTTTTTTTATTGCCTTCTTGACGCATAGCTAGCATTATTGTCTATTTTATGCGTGCGATTAAAAAAATGTTATGCCAAAAAGTAATCCCTTTTTATCGATCTACACTCACTGGCAAAAATAACCGGCCGGTCTATTTTCTGTCGTACATTTTCATACAAGTAAGGGATCAAATGAAGCGTCAATATATTTCCTAAACGAAATAAATATCCGTGAATAAGTAGTGAGATAATTAAATAAGGTGTCTGACTACCGATTCTTGAAGATTAGACCTGTGCACGGTACGCAGGAAATTCCGTGCATCGTTCAGAAAAAAATATACGTAATTTTGTCAGATATCTCTTACATTTAGCGAATTTAAATGTTTAGAGTGTCGCACAGGTTTTCTGGAACATTTTAGATAATAAGGATCTTATCTAAAGACCTCATCAATCAGATTTGATTTTTATTCAATTTAGGTAAGATATTGACGCTTTGTTTGCCCCCATATTTGTATGAAAATACGAGTATATGAAAGAAAACAGACCGGCCGGTTATTTCTACCGGTGAGTGTATTTTGTAAGTGAGTGCTATGGATGGTGGTGACTGATGACTACTTACTATAAGGGGGCCCACCTGCTCGCCTGCTCGATTATAACAATAATAAGGAGTTCCATATAGATAGTACAACATATACATGTACTTATGGTGCCTTTCCAGCAGTGCCGTGCGAGGCAGGTTAAAAAAATCTAACCTATGAGCTTAAACATTCCACGAAATACGATTGCTCAATTTTTGAGAGTAACTTTTAATTGGGAAAATGGAGCATCTTATTGGTTAGAATTTCTCCAGCTGCTTAGCTATCTCGCACAGCGCTTGTAGAAAGGCACTTAAGCTACTGTTCTGTGAAGCCGCATTTCGCCATGTTGGATCCCAGGCGAGAAGATAAACTTCACGGAGGACCGCGCGGTTCTGCACGTGGCGCTCCGCAGCCGGTCCGGCGCGCCGGTGCCGGTGGGCGGGCAGGACGTGATGCCGGACGTGCGCGCCGTGCTGCTCCACATGAAGGAGTTCAGCGCACGCGTCATCGACGGAGAGTGGAAGGGGTACGTTCAGCTAACTACCTATACATCGAGCTTTTACAGACCTGCGATAAACAACTGATGGTGATGGTGAGGTGGTGAAATGTGATTAGATATTTTTGTAATTATTCAGGTATTGTAATTTTTTTTATTTTATTGTATGTTGTGTTTTGTTTAAAAAAGTAAGCTACATCGTCAACTTGGGCTATCCTGTAATGACAATGTATGGTTGATAATATTATTAATAAATAAATAAATAAAAAATAATAAAAAAAAAACTGTCGCTCGCGCCCTGTCGCTGATCTTTAAGGTGCTAATAGCGGTCAAATGTTTTTATAATTAATTAATTATGGGTCACTGGCCTGAAATAAATGATTTTATTTATTATTATTATTATAAATGCCTAACTTGACGTTGAAATATTAAAATAAATGGCCATCAAAACCATTGAAAAAATACAGGGTGATATATCAAGATTTTAAAAAGGTTTTTACTTGAACAGAATTGTATTTTTGCTAGAAGCACCTTTTTTTGTGAGAATTTGCAAAATTTCTCCAAAACCGCAAAAGTTCACTAGTTAGTTTTTACACACAAGAAAGGTATCTATTATATCTATATTTTTACTTGAATGTTTTATTTTTATTCCACATAATACTAATGAAAAGTGCAAAAAACCGAGTTTTTGAGCGCGTGCGGCCGCGAACCCGACCAAGAACTGACATCTTAGCATGCACATACGATTAGAGTGCATTTTTAATTCGATCAAGTAACGCTGAGCGCTATTAAGGCCTTAAGAGCCCTTGAAAACTTTTTTTAAGTGACTGGTAATTTACGAAGCGGCGAGCGAGTGTATTGAGATGAAACACTGCCTACACAACACTGCGTGTAATATTTGAGACTTATACAAATGCTCGCCGCTCCCTAAATTGCGCATACTTTTCAATTATGTCAAAATTATCGGCCACACCAATATACAAACGTTCGAAGTTTTTGAAACTAGCGCTAGGCTTTTTCGCCGGTTAGTTGCCTTGCATAACTGAAGGCTCCAGTCAACTTAGTATACGCAACCTGCAGAAGACTCGCTAGATTCAAGGCGCTAAGCAAGCAAACATAGCCTAAGTATCAAATAAAATAGACAGCACACATCCAGTTGCGCTTTTTGAAAAACAAAATAATAATAATATGAATGGTATAATAATAATAAAATGGTTTGGTAACAGTCCAGTAAGGACGCAAAATAGTATAAGCTCTTCCTTCTCCTTTAGTTTGAGTTGGAATTTTAAAGCTGAGTTGCACCGTATGACTGTAATCGAATATAGCCGTCTTGTTGCTCTTTCCACACCATTCGTTAAAGTGATAGGCCCGTATTCTGTTATTGTTAAAGTTATATGGTGCAACTCAGCATAAGAGTGAAATAGTGGTTAATTAGTAATCTGGGTGTATGGGTTGTGTGTATGCTAGGTATACGGGCAAGCCGATCACAGACGTGGTGAACATCGGCATCGGCGGCTCCGACCTCGGGCCGCTCATGGTCACGGAGGCGCTGAAGCCCTACGCCAAACATCTCAAGGTAATAAATAACATCCCATATCTTGGTATTTCATGTCATATTTCTATCATGATACAGAGGTACAGTACAGGTAGCTTTTTATAGGTCCGTTGGTTGTCAGAGTATAAGCCCTTTACTTTTAAACACCATAATTTGAGACCTAAGACGAAGTAATACAGCAGGTTTATGTATGCACAGGATGTGAAAGGGACAAAAATGTAATGCTCAGTCTCTTTTTCTCACAAGCAAATCATCAATTTTTCTCTATCTCTGGTGTGTGAAAAACGAAATATATCTAGCGCTCAGTTTTTTTTTTATTTAGCTTGAAACAATTTACTATCTTGAAGTATGAGTATTCAATGCATGGATTTGTGATGAACACTCTTCTTTCTTCACCTTGATTTGCTGTCGTAAGAGGCGACTAAGGGATTATGAACCGGAGGATGGGCAGCACCATTTATCTGTATATCGTACCATCTTACACACTGCGGTCTACAACAACAGCGGTCGCCAGCCACAACGCTTACAAGCATGGTGACTACGGTATATCCCCTCCAAAGTACCACGTGTTTGTTGGACTTCTGGAGGGAGCTCCTTGTCCTGCAGTGGACGGTTTATGGGATGTAATGATGATGAGTATAAGTGATCCTCACTGTTTATAATATGTCTAAATGTAAATTTTGCAATTGATAACAGAAATTTTAATCAAGACAGTTAGCAGTTTTAAATTTTTAGAGTAAGATTCCATGGCATCATTATTTTTGGGTCTGTTTAGTAAAAATAAACACGAAAAAACTGAAGGAACTTTTCAAAAGTTCAAAGCTCGTACACAGACGCCGTCTGCGTGTGTTGCAGGTGCACTTCGTGTCAAACATCGACGGCACTCACCTGGCTGAAGTGCTCAAGAAGCTGGACCCGGAGACTGCGTTGTTCATAGTGGCCAGCAAGACCTTCACCACTCAGGAGACCATCACCAACGCTACTTCCGCCAAGACCTGGTTCCTGCAGCAAGCTAAAGATGTAAGTCATTAATACCCTACCTCATAGTGGCCACCAAGACCTTTACTACCCAGGAGACCATCACTAACGCTACTTCAGCCAAGACCTGGTTCCTGCAGCAAGCTAAAGATGTAAGTGAAGAAAGAAAACGCATGGAGCATCTTATGTGCACATTCAACGCTTTGGCTAACAAGCGTATGAAGATGCTGGGTCAGGCTTATCCGACACCAGAAGACTACAGGCTCCTTCCGCTGTAATCTACAGCGAAGCTCATAACGAGCATATTAGGAGACAGCGGAGGATCACAGGAGCAATATCACAGGGTCTGAAGGGGACTATCACCAACGCTACTTCTGCCAAGACCTGGTTCCTGCAGCAAGCTAAAAATGTAAGACTTATCATAAACCTAAAAATGGCCAGCAAAACCTGATAGAAGCTATCACGAGAAAACGTCATTGACCGCAATAAGAAGTTCCCTATGTTAATCAGGAATAATTTTGATTTCCACTTATGCAAGGGATTTCCAAATCAATGCAGTATTTCCTGAGATTACCACACAGAAAAATAAAGGTAATTAGAAGGAGGATTAAAGAAATAATTCGTCGCAAGGTAGTGAAGTCGGCGTTCTATGGATTTGACAGGTTATTTTGAATATTTCCTAGGGATCATCGATAATGGGATTGGGAAATGTTGGCAGATGTCATCCCCTACTAAAATAAATTAGCAAGGTATCTATTCCGAGCGAAGCAAGGAGGTCCGAAATCTTTGGATTACCCTCTACAAAAACACCGTTCTGTCTATTGATGCATTATCGCGTAATGTTCCAAAAATAGATAAGATGTATCACCTACTTGTTATCTTGTGTTACTAGTAGGTAGCATACTAATCGATACAATAAGTTCCGAGTTCCGCAAGTAATGATGACTTGATTTTGTAAAGTTTATTGTATAATCAAGATGGTAAATGTTATCTTCTAACCAACATTCGATTATCTTGATATGACACAAGGTATCTTATCAAGACAATCTGAATATGCCTATGTCACCAGAAAATAATACAAAATCGTAAGTTGATCAATTAAAAAAAATAATAAGTGTACTGTACTGAATTCGCTTCTGGCATTCGCCGGCTGCTACCGTAGCACACTTGCTTCGCTCGCTCGGCTCGTGCGTTTGGTCGGAACTAGACGGCAGAGAACCTAACCCGAATGGGATCGGTAAGGTTGTGTTTGCCTTACCTAACGGACCCAATGGATCTACGAATTTTCCACGAGTTTATTATTTTTCTAAAATTGATAAACTTACTAGGTGCGATTCTGATTATTTACCGGTGATATCTATATTATTTTCGGGGATCCAAACTGTTTGGTGAATATTTTGGATGTGAGGCTTGAATATTTACTATTTATATTTCGTGACATTCATAGTCCCAGAATAGCTCTATTTGCAAAATAGCATGTCTCATCGCTGGGCGGCAGACAAACTGCATATTTCCGCCATACACAATATATTTTAGGTATTTTGACTTTTTTTACCAGAATAGTAAAATTGTTAAATGAGATCCCTTGAAAAGCGCAAGTCGCCAACAAACTGTCCGCGCAGTTTGATGCACTTAAGATGTGTTTTAACTGTTATTGTTTGGTTTTTGAGGAATAAATGATTTTTATGTTCAGCTATTGTCTTCTTAGATTGCTTTAAAAGGTCCCTTACAAACATACGTGGAAGACGCAAAACTTAGAACGAAAAAACATAATGACGTTTCTCGCTTTAAAATTTTATATATTTTGACGTCATCATTGTTTATTTTGCTGTCAGTATTATATATACATACAGCATCCAGTTTTTTAATTTAAATTTAGAATATGATTAAAATGAATGGCATATAATGCACGTCGAATACATGGTGTAAAAAAAAAAAAAAAATCACTATTTTGGCGTGTTACTTAGACCGTGAAACTGAACAACCTTTCCCAAGGGAAATAGGTCGAAATACGAAAAAAAAATCATCTTTCTATATAAACTGCACCACCTGATTGCGAATTTTGTATGGGAAGTCAATACATTTTTCTGTACTATATTTCTTAGGTAAAGTTGATCAGTTTCATGCAAGAGTCACAAGTCACGATCATTATCATATCGTGTGGGTTGCAAGGTCGATGACCGACCTCACAAACCCTGGTGTCAGAATTGTTGTTAACAAAGTAAAATAGTGTTTACAAAATTTGTCACACCCGACATATTCTCTATTGTGCACAATAAGACTTGATAGAAGAGGTTCATAATGGGCGAGTGTACAATGGCTTACAGTGGTAAGTATAATGTATAATGTCGGTTTGCAGCCGGCGGCCGTGGCAAAACACTTCGTGGCGCTCTCCACCAACAAGGAGAAGGTGACTGCGTTCGGCATCGACAGCGACAACATGTTCGGCTTCTGGGACTGGGTCGGCGGCAGGTACACAAACATACACACACACTCACACACTCTCTCACGTACAATTTCTATCTTACACACACACACTATCTCTCACACGTACACTTTCTATCTTACACACACACACTATCTCTCACACACACGTAAACTTTCTCTCTTACACACACACACTATCTCTCACACACACGTAAACTTTCTCTCTTACACACACACTCTATCACACACACTCACTTTTTCTCTTACACACACACGCTCTCTCTATCTCACACACATATGTACACAATTTAAATATCACTTGAAAATGACAGCACTGTTGAAGTTTGTTTTAAACGTTCGCATTTCTCATCACCCTTCTCCAAACACACACACTTTTTCTTTCCCTCTTTCTATATTAATTTCACCTAACACCTTTTCACAACTGTCCACCACATTTTTTATGCAATAAAGTATATTCTATTCTAACTAATTGTAATAGGGAACATGCATAAATTTTATTAGTCGCATTTATTAATAATATATGAAAATACCGTAGTAGGGATGCCAAAAAGTGAAATTAAAATTTAAATCGGCCAAGAAATACGGCCGATATAAGCATTTAAAACTACTAATTAGACAGAGAGATCCGACATGAATAATGACGTCACAATTCACTACAGCCATATAAACTCCATATTAAATTTCGTTTTGCTAGAAAGAGACAGAAACAAATCTTCGATGGCTTATATCTTTTTTAATATTATAGTTATTCGAAAAATAGTTTTACAAGTCTGTTTATTACATGAATGAGAATAAATTTAAATAATAAAAAAAAAATTGTGCATGTTCCCTATTATCGCGCTAAGACCCCAAAATAAATGAAACATGACAGCAGTTTTGTTGTAGGACGGAGCGATGCGTAAGACATTGGAGCGATAGAGACACGTATCGCTCCGTCCTGCTCTTACGTATAGCTCATTCCTGCTGCCATTCTTATCATGGTACACACGGCCGCACATCGGTAGAAACACTTTTGGACCTTATGGCGTGGTAATAGAGTTGAAAAAGTTTCTACCGACAAGCGGTTGACCGTACATTGACTGTAGCGTCTTTATATGGTTAGTTAAAAAAAATTGTGAGTTAACACTAAATTGTAACCCAACTAAGTTTAGAAATCAATCGCATCAGTAAGATTGTAACGTGGAATTTGTTCTATCTGTAAAGGGTCGTACAGAAATAGTGAACATAATTTATAAAACTCAACAACTTTCCCAAAGGAATATAGGTCGAAATACGAAAAACTAAAATTTGACCTCCCATACATAATGCGCTATCAACTGATGTAGTTTCTGTGGGAGGTCAAAAATTGGTTTTCGTATTTCGACCAGCTTTCGACCTGTGTTCCTTAAGGAAAGTTGTTTCGTTTTATGGTCCGAGTAACATACTAAAATTATGTTTACTATTTCGCATAGCATGAACTCAGAAATGTAAAAAAGTAATAATTATACATTTAAACCAATCTAATCCAATCAAACACTTTCTACATATTGGACGCAGCCAGATATTTTCACTCATCATCATATCGTGTGGGTTGTGGGTTGTGTAAGGTCGATGACCGACCTCACCAACCCTGGTGTCAGAGTTTTTGAGCCGCCTCTAAGGCCTCTGACGACTGTATAATGTACACCTATAGTAGCCGCCCGGGACCAGCGGCTTATCTTACCTTGAAAATGATTTTTTATCTTACCTTCCGAAGCACGGAATCATCTTATCTTTTTGGACTATCAGGTTATCAGGTGATTCATCCTGCAATGTCGTAACTAAACTGGGGGAGTCGCACTAATTTTACTCTTGAAAATACTTAAGGATTGTGCGCATGTGTTGCAGGTACTCGCTGTGGTCGGCCATCGGGCTGTCCATCTCCCTGTACGTGGGCTTTGACAACTTCGAGAAGCTTCTAGAGGGAGCCTACTTCATGGACCAGCACTTCCAGACCGCGCCGCTCGAGGAAAACGTAAATATACACGGGCCTATTCCTAATTAGATACAAACAACATCGTGTAATACGAGTACACTAAGTTAGAAAGCATTACAGTTAACTGCTAGAAACCTAAAAAAAAACGGTTTTTATAAACTTTAACTCAATCCAGTCTCAGTATCTCGATCCCCCAGTTTACTGAATGCATCTTTAATAGGTAGTTTTTACAAAAAACCCGATCAAGCGGTGACATAGGCATTTTTTCTAATGCTTTTGATTAAGTGTATCACGATGCTCTAGTCAGGATATAGCTTCATTAAGGTGTAAGATACTAAGATCTACACTTCTTAGTTATGTTTCAGTAACAGAATTTCGAAGTTTGTTATTAATAGGAAAGATCACGAAGACTTAAAATTTCAACAATCTTCCCTCAAGGCTCAAACCTGTGGCCATTATTAGTTCTTACTCATATGAACGAATTATCTCATTTTGTAAAGGGCGACAGTGAAATTGTTTCAATTTACGATGTTTTTTTTTTATTAAAAGTCAAAAGATGATTAATTAATTTTGATGACGTAAATAATGCTACAGTGTAGTATGACGTCTTAGACGTGATCGACTATAATTAGTACAGCGATAGCGGACAGTATGGTCTTTACGAGTTTGTCTGGATTCGACCTTTTATTCGCTCTCTCGCACAGCACTGGTAGAAATTCAGCCGTGTCTTATTGCGGCAGTTAAAGCAAGGCTATCGTAATAGGTCCACTGTGGAAAGTGTGAACTTGCTACTTACTTACTTACTTACTACGCTGGCTCAGCGCCCCAAAGTGGATCTTGGCCTCCGCCACGAGAGCTCTCCATTCTGTGAAAAGTGTCAAGTATGACAAGTTTCAAACGTATGAAAAATAACGACCGGCAAAGAAAAATGAATCCTGTTGTGTTAAGAAAGCGTCAAAACGGACTTGTTACGTTGGCTCTACTTTAAAGAGCCGAAGAGTAATATTATAACGGTGGCACGCTCCGGTCACTACGAGTACATACATTGATTGGAAGGTTGCGTAGTGTCGCATATTCAGTACAAAAGACTCTCAGCAGGAGCATGGTGCGGGGTGTAGTCCTGCACCATGGTCCTGTGTGATAGCAGTATGCTCCGTGCGCAGGCGCCGGTGATCCTGGCGCTGCTGGGCGTGTGGTACCACAACCTGCACGGAGCCGACACGCACGCGCTGCTGCCCTACGACCAGTACCTGCACAGGTTAGTGGCTGCCTCCTGTCTGATATGCCAGCCTGGTACTCGCTGTCAGTGTCACCTTACCAACAAGTGTGCTATGCTGAACCGGTGTGTTTGCTACCTCCTTTCGGGTTATGCGAACCTGGTATTTGCCAGAAGTGTGTCCTACTCTGTTCGTGTGGTACAAGTACCAGCAAGAACAGGGAGTCGTAAGACGCGACTAAGAGCTTATGAAACCCACCATATATGAGCCACCACGCTGAGGCAAGCTCCCTCGCTCGACTCATTCAAAAGGAATATTAAAGCTCATTTCCTTTCTCTCTCTGGCTAACCTTTTTCTCTCGTCCTGTGATCTGATGTTGGTTGTTGTTCGTTGTATCCTGTTGCTTGTTTATATGTATTTTATGTATGTATAGTTTATGTAGTATATACGTATGTAATATGTATGTAGTATATTATTGTGTAGGTATATGTATGTTTATTAATAATATTAGTTAAATATACAATATTCACTTAGTTCATCTTTGTGCACCGCCACCGCATTATTGTATCTTTGTTTTTCCTTGCACCCAAAGGTTGCCTGGAAGAAATTGCTTTTTAGTGTGCTCCAATTTTATGTCCACATTTGTTTTTTTGTACTGTTTGTTATCTGTGTGCAATAAAAGAGTATTGTATTGTATGAAACGGAGAATGGACAGCAGCATCTTTTTGTGTATCGTAACTATCTTAAGTACTGCGGTCACAAACAAAAGCGGTACCAGCCGTAACGCTTACAAGCATGGTGACTATGGCAAATCCCTTTCTAAGTACCACGCGTTCTTGCTGGAGTTCTGGAGGGAACTCCCTATCCTACCTACAGTGGAAACAATACAGAGCAAAGTTTAGAATTTCTAATGAAATAGTGAACATAATTTTAGCATGTTGCTTAGATCATGAAACTGATCAACTTTTCCCTATGGACTTAGGTCATGATCCGATTTTCAAAAATCATTCATTTTATTAAAAATGACCGTCTGGAAGATACATTAGTTTGGCGTAACAGGGCGGATATATCCAATCACGTACCTCAGTATCTTCTACGACCGATAAACTATATCTCTCGATCGTTAGTTCTGAATGTGTTATAGTACTGTGACGTGTGTAACAAATGGTTGTACTCGCAGGTTCGCGGCGTACTTCCAGCAAGGAGACATGGAGAGCAACGGGAAGTACGTGACGAGAAGCGGAGAGGAGGTCAACTATAGCACCGGGCCCATCGTGTGGGGCGAGCCGGGAACCAACGGGCAACACGCCTTCTACCAGCTCATACACCAGGGCACCAGGTAACTACAGCACCGGGCCCATCGTGTGGGGCGAGCCGGGAACCAACGGGCAACACGCCTTCTACCAGCTCATACACCAGGGCACCAGGTAACTACAGCACCGGGCCCATCGTGTGGGGCGAGCCGGGAACCAACGGGCAACACGCCTTCTACCAGCTCATACACCAGGGCACCAGGTAACTACAGCACCGGGCCCATCGTGTGGGGCGAGCCGGGAACCAACGGGCAACACGCCTTCTACCAGCTCATACACCAGGGCACCAGGTAACTACAGCACCGGGCCCATCGTGTGGGGCGAGCCGGGAACCAACGGGCAACACGCCTTCTACCAGCTCATACACCAGGGCACCAGGTAACTACAGCACCGGGCCCATCGTGTGGGGCGAGCCGGGAACCAACGGGCAACACGCCTTCTACCAGCTCATACACCAGGGCACCAGGTAACTACAGCACCGGGCCCATCGTGTGGGGCGAGCCGGGAACCAACGGGCAACACGCCTTCTACCAGCTCATACACCAGGGCACCAGGTAACTACAGCACCGGGCCCATCGTGTGGGGCGAGCCGGGAACCAACGGGCAACACGCCTTCTACCAGCTCATACACCAGGGCACCAGGTAACTACAGCACCGGGCCCATCGTGTGGGGCGAGCCGGGAACCAACGGGCAACACGCCTTCTACCAGCTCATACACCAGGGCACCAGGTAACTACAGCACCGGCCCCATCGTGTAGGGCGAGCCGGGAACCAACGGGCAACACGCCTTCTACCAGCTCATACACCAGGGCACCAGGTAACTACAGCACCGGGCCCATCGTGTGGGGCGAGCCGGGAACCAACGGGCAACACGCCTTCTACCAGCTCATATACCAGGGCACCAGGTAACTACAGCACCGGGCCCATCGTGTGGGGCGAGCCGGGAACCAACGGGCAACACGCCTTCTACCAGCTCATACACCAGGGCACCAGGTAACTACAGCACCGGGCCCATCGTGTGGGGCGAGCCGGGAACCAACGGGCAACACGCCTTCTACCAGCTCATACACCAGGGCACCAGGTAACTACAGCACCGGGTTCATCGTGTGGGGCGAGCCGGGAACCAACGGGCAACACGCCTTCTACCAGCTCATACACCAGGGCACCAGGTAACTACAGCACCGGGCCCATCGTGTGGGGCGAGCCGGGAACCAACGGGCAACACGCCTTCTACCAGCTCATACACCAGGGCACCAGGTAACTACAGCACCGGGCCCATCGTGTGGGGCGAGCCGGGAACCAACGGGCAACACGCCTTCTACCAGCTCATACACCAGGGCACCAGGTAACTACAGCACCGGGCCCATCGTGTGGGGCGAGCCGGGAACCAACGGGCAACACGCCTTCTACCAGCTCATACACCAGGGCACCAGGTAACTACAGCACCGGGCCCATCGTGTGGGGCGAGCCGGGAACCAACGGGCAACACGCCTTCTACCAGCTCATACACCAGGGCACCAGGTAACTACAGCACCGGGCCCATCGTGTGGGGCGAGCCGGGAACCAACGGGCAACACGCCTTCTACCAGCTCATACACCAGGGCACCAGGTAACTACAGCACCGGGCCCATCGTGTGGGGCGAGCCGGGAACCAACGGGCAACACGCCTTCTACCAGCTCATACACCAGGGCACCAGGTAACTACAGCACCGGGCCCATCGTGTGGGGCGAGCCGGGAACCAACGGGCAACACGCCTTCTACCAGCTCATACACCAGGGCACCAGGTAACTACACCACCGAGCCCATCGTGTGGGGCGAGCCGGGAACCAACGGGCAACACGCCTTCTACCAGCTCATACACCAGGGCACCAGGTAACCACAGCACCGGGCCCATCGTGTGGGGCGAGCCGGGAACCAACGGGCAACACGCCTTCTACCAGCTCATACACCAGGGCACCAGGTAACTACAGCACCGGGCCCATCGTGTGGGGCGAGCCGGGAACCAACGGGCAACACGCCTTCTACTAGCTCATACACCAGGGCACCAGGTAACTACAGCACCGGGCCCATCGTGTGGGGCGAGCCGGGAACCAACGGGCAACACGCCTTGTACCAGCTCATACACCAGGGCACCAGGTAACTACAGCACCGGGCCCATCGTGTGGGGCGAGCTGGGAACCAACGGGCAACACGCCTTCTACCAGCTCATACACCAGGGCACCAGGTAACTACAGCACCGAGCCCATCGTGTGGGGCGAGCCGGGAACCAACGGGCAACACGCCTTCTACCAGCTCATACACCAGGGCACCAGGTAACTACAGCACCGAGCCCATCGTGTGGGGCGAGCCGGGAACCAACGGGCAACACGCCTTCTACCAGCTCATACACCAGGGCACCAGGTAACTACAGCACCGGGCCCATTGTGTGGGGCGAGCCGGGAACCAACGGGCAACACGCCTCCTACCAGCTCATACACCAGGGCACCAGGTAACTACAGCACCGGGCCCATCGTGTGGGGCGAGCCGGGAACCAACGGGCAACACGCCTTCTACCAGCTCATACACCAGGGCACCAGGTAACTACAGCACCGAGCCCATCGTGTGGGGCGAGCCGGGAACCAACGGGCAACACGCCTTCTACCAGCTCATACACCAGGGCACCAGGTAACTACAGCACCGGGCCCATCGTGTGGGGCGAGCCGGGAACCAACGGGCAACACGCCTTCTACCAGCTCATACACCAGGGCACCAGGTAACTACAGCACCGGGCCCATCGTGTGGGGCGAGCCGGGAACCAACGGGCAACACGCCTTCTACTAGCTCATACACCAGGGCACCAGGTAACTACAGCACCGGGCCCATCGTGTGGGGCGAGCCGGGAACCAACGGGCAACACGCCTTCTACCAGCTCATACACCAGGGCACCAGGTAACTACAGCACCGAGCCCATCGTGTGGGGCGAGCCGGGAACCAACGGGCAACACGCCTTCTACCAGCTCATACACCAGGTAACTACAGCACCGGGCCCATCGTGTGGGGCGAGCCGGGAACCAACGGGCAACACGCTTCTACCAGCTCATACACCAGGGCACCAGGTAACTACAGCACCGGGCCCATCGTGTGGGGCGAGCCGGGAACCAACGGGCAACACGCTTCTACCAGCTCATACACCAGGGCACCAGGTAACTACAGCACCGGGCCCATCGTGTGGGGCGAGCCGGGAATCAGATATATTAGTTGATACAAGCGTTGAATAGCAAGGGACTTGTGCGACACTTGAACTAACTGGAGTAAGCCATAAATCGGTAAACCTCTAATACTACTTATTGTTGTCGATCTTGTAAATAAGAAGGGAACCACTTAAGAACTAAATCATTTTTATCTAACCAAATACTGTAGGAAACACGGTCGAATGCTTTAGAAAAATCGGTGTAGGTATATCCGCTTCTAATGCCCCTTTATCATATCTTTATTTGGTAAAATTTACAGGTCAAAATTGTATATGTACTATATTATTATGTTTATAGTTAATCAATAATTAAATAATTATTATTATAATATGTAATCAATAGTAATTAACGTAATCAACAAATTTTATTACAGAGTAGAAGGCCTGCTCGATCAACCATTGCTTTAATTTGTATTTAAAGCTGTGTATGCGTGTGTTTGCAGGCTGATCCCATGCGACTTCCTAGCGAGCGCCCGCACGCACAACCCGGTAGCGGGAGGCACTCACCACAAGATCCTTCTAGCTAACTTCCTCGCGCAGACAGAGGCGCTTATGCGGGGGAAGACCAGGGAGGAGGTGAGGACCACACGAAAATAGAAGAAGAAAATAATTAATGACATCAGTTAAATTAAATCGCATCACCAATAAAGAGGCGTCATGTGAAAAAGAAAAAATAATGGCAAGAAACAACCCACGCGCTGTTTAACTATGTCAGTAGGTACTCGTATACACTTAGTGTGCACTATAGTAAAGAAATCGCCAAATAAAGCGGTGTGATAGTCTGCTTCTATCATGCAAAGAATTATAGCCATATTATTTTTTATTTGTGTGTAGTGGTAGGAGTCAAAAACTTGTTTTAATTATTTTGGCTTAAAAAAAAAAGAAATAAAGTTACCCTTTTTATCAATTTTAGTGTGTATAATAGATTTGGTAACCAGAAAGTGTAAAACATCCCCACTTACTTCATGTGGAGTGGCGTTATTGCGTACAGGCATTTAAAAATCGCAGAAGGACCAGAATAGCGCAGGACCGGTCGTCATGGAGATCTATGTCCAGCAGTGGACGTCTTTCGGCTGATATGATGATGATGATATAAAAATAAGACCTTTGTGCGATACCTTCTCAAATGCTTGAGCGACATCCAAAAATACTGTAAAAAGCTTTTTTATCAAATTCTTTTTTAGGGTTCCGTACCTCAAAAGAAAAAACGGAACCCTTATAGGATCACTTCGTTATCCGTCTGTCTGTCTGTCAAGACCCTTTATCTCACGAACAGGTAAAGGTATCAGGTTGAAATTAATACCACACAAGATCTGAAAATTTCAATTTTTTACAACGACGCAATCAAAAGATATGGCATTTTATGTCCTCATCTCCATACATTTATGCAAAAAAGCAAAACCTACAGGGTACTTCGTTGAACTAAAATTATGAAATTTGGCAAGAAGCTAGGTCTCACAGTACAAATAATGGGAAAAGTCTGAAATCATTAAATACGTGGGACACTCAGAAATATTTGCGACACTAAAAAAAATTGTTCTACAGGTACATATATTTTTATTAAATCTTTTCAAAGTACTCTCCACCAGCCTCTATACAAAGATTCATGCGTCTGAACCAGTTTTCAAAACACTTTTTCCAGTCCGCCGTAGACACCTCGTTTACAGCCTGCTCGAACGCAGCCAGCGCATCTTCCGGCGACGAAAATTGTATCCCCTTGAGCTGATTTTTTATTTTTGGAAATAAAAAGAAGTCACACGGTGCTAGATCAGGGCTGTAAGGAGGGTGACCCAGGAGTTTGACTGGTGTGCTGTCCAGGAAGTCCCTCGTTTTGAGCGCGGTGTGTGCAGGCGCATTGTCGTGGTGGAGCAGTAGTCCGCGGAGCCCTGTGTTTGGTCGCTTGTTGCTCACAACAGAAAAAACTTCTGGTAAACATTTGGTAGTATACCATTCGGCGTTGATGCTTCTTTGATCTCGTAAGGGAATTGAGGCCAAGTGGCCAGTCAAATTAAAAAAGCTGGCGATCAAAATCTTCCCCCCGCTTCGAGATCGCTTCACTTTGGTAGGCGTTGGTTCATTTTGAAACACCCAAACTGTCGACTGGCGCTTGGTTTCTGGATCGTATTGATAAATCCAGGACTCATCACCTGTTACGATGTCGTAAACACGCCGAGACGAGCCTGCTTCAAATTTGTTCAGCATATCACGGCACCATTCCACCCGGGCCTGCTTCTGAGCGTCGGTGAGGTAGTGCGGCACCCAGCGCGATACTATCCTCCTCACGCGAAGATGCCCGTGTAGAATCTCGTGAACGCTTCCCGATCCAATCTTTAATATGTGCTGAATCTCCTGATATGTAATTCGCCTATTATCTTGGATTAAATTTTTCACTGCTAGCACGTTTTCTTCCGTAATAGCCGTCAAAGGGCGACCGCTTCTTTCTTCATCCCCCAAGGTTGGTCGACCGCGCCTAAATTCGTTATACCAACGATACACGGTTGCCTTGGAGGGGCCTTCATCCATAAATGCCATTTGAAGTCTATCGAACGATTCATCCGGTTTCAGGCGACACTTGAAATCGTAAAAAATCATAGCTCTAAAATGTTCCCGGCGCAGATCCATTTTTCAGTAAGACACGATACTTTGAATTGGCTCGCAAAAAATGTGGAGGGAAATTTTGAAAATGGAACACACATATTTTTACTTACAAGTAATCATATTTTCGAAAAAGATTCTGACCGGCCAGTCTCCCATATATAAAAACTATTTTTCGCAATACTTTCTGAGTGGCCTGGTATTACAACTTTTTTCACAACTAATGGTAACCAATTGTGGTGAGCTCCCGTTTCAAGAACATTCATATAAGAGAGGGGTCAAGTTGGATGGTCGCGGAGGCGATTTTTGTTTTAGTTCTATTTTAAAAACGGGAACACTTACAAACTTAAAAATTGGTATGTTTATAGTGCATAAGCTATAAAATAACAACAACTAATAAAATTTGATCAAGCGCGTGTCGGACTCAAAAAATCTTGCACATTAACTTACTGAAATTTCAACTAATACAATTATGATTATGTGGTGGTACGGAACCCTCGGTGCACGAGTCCGACTCGCACTTGGCCGGTTTTTATGATTTGAGTGTAGTTTTTCTTAAAGCAGAACAAAGTGATGCGTGTACGCAAGACGGAGCAATACGTGTTTCTGTCGCTGCAAATAACTACCGTGTCGCGCCGTCCTGCTCACACATTTTAACAGTCTCCATGCATGGTCTAGTGGTTAGGGCGCTCGGCTATCGATCCGGAGGTTGGATTCGATTTCCGGTGGGGACACTCTAACGAAAATCCCTTTGTGCGGCCTTCCTAGTTTGCTTAAGACATTGCAGTATGAATCATCAGATAGTCTGAAAAGTTAGATGACTCCGTTTGGTCTGAGTCTGTCATGTCAGAGGCCTTTGGCGGCTCAACAACTCTGACACCATGGTTTGTGAGGTCGGTCATTGACCTTGCAACCAACGCGATATGATGATATTGGTGTCGATTTTGGCCGACACTAACTCAAACTAAACTAAATTTGACAAGTCTCAAAGTGCTGCTGTCTTTCTTACCCACTGTAGGTTCCAAAAAGACGAAAACACTTTCCGGCCTGTCAAATTTACTATAGTTTTAGTTTGTGTCTGCCGAAATCGACACCAATAACTGCTGTAATAGGGAACATGCATGATTTTTTATATTTTAAAAAAAATATCTCCCATTAATGTAATAAAAAGTTAAGAAAAACAATTTTTCGAATAACTATGAAACTAAAAAAGATATAAGCCAGCGAAGATTTGTTTCTGTCTCTTTCTAGCAAAACGAAATTTAACACGGAGTTTATATGGCCGTAGTGAACTGTGACGTCACTAATGTCACTATTCATGTCGGATCTCTCTGTCTAATAGCCGCGTAATTAATAAATGCATATACCAGCCGTACTCCTAAGCCGATTTAAATTTTAATTTCACTTAAAATTTAAATCGTCATCTCTGCTACGGTATTTTCATATTTTGTTAATAAATGCGACTAACAAAATTTATGCATGTTCCCTATTGTAACCAAGCTGTATTATTTGGATAGTATTTGTGTGTAAGTTGCGTGGTGTGTGTTTCAGGCTAAAGCGGAGCTGGAGAAGTCGGGCCTGGCGCCGGAAGCCGTGACCAAGATCCTGCCGCACAAGGTGTTCAAGGGCAACCGCCCCACCAACTCCATCGTCGTGCGCAGCTTCACGCCCTTCACGCTCGGCGCGCTCATCGGTCAGTGCACACACATACACACTCTATACACATATACACTATAACACACATAAACACTCGTATATATATATACACACACACACACACACACACATAAACACTCTTATGCAGCGTGTAACGGAAAGGTGTGATAATACTGAAGGGTGTGAATCTGAACATGAAACTGAACAACTTTTCCCAAAGGTCGAAATAAGAAAAACCAAATTTGACCTCCCGTACAAAATGCGCTATCAGCTGATGCAGTTTCTATGGAAGGTCAAAATTTTATTTTGTTCCATGACCTACGTTCCTATTGTAAAGTTGTTCAGTTTCACACCTATCCGTTATACACCGTATACACTTACACACATTATTTAAGTGAAATCGTTCAACCAACTCCATTGTCGTGAGTTTTAAAATAATAAAATTATTGTCAATAGACTTACCTACTCTTGACCGCGATCTTCTAATCTTGAGGACAGTGATGAGGTCGACGATGGGCTGAGCTTTCCCAGAAGAAGCCTATTCACTCGCGACTTGAATAGATTCGGGTTATATGATTTTGGGAACACAGAGAATTCTTCTCCTTAGCCTAAGTAAACTTAATAGAATAGAAATAACATTACAATACAGAGTACGATACCTTAAAAACCGTGAATGTGTCGCGCTTAGACCCGGAATAAAATAAACATATTTGAAAAGTGCGAAAGTTTAAAACAAATGTGGTTTTTTTGCAGCAATGTACGAGCACAAGATCTTCACTCAGGGCGTGATCTGGGACATCAACTCGTTCGACCAGTGGGGAGTGGAGTTAGGGAAGCAGCTCGCCAAGAACATCGAACCGGAACTTCAGGACAACAAGCCGGTGACAACACACGATCCCTCCACCAACGGACTCATCAACTTCCTCAAGGAGAACTTCTAGATTGTCCGCTAGCAACTCGTTAACAACATCGGTGCCGAGCTTCAAGAGTTCAAGACGTTCGCATGATGACTTTACTGACGGACTCATCAACTTCCTTAAGCCCGAGTCACACTGAGGCGGTAGGGAAAGCGTTCCGGGGGCGGTATTTTTTGTAAAGTATGAGTTCTTTTGCACCCTGTCGCAATGAAAACTCTGCAGATCCGTCCCCGGACCGCTTTCGCAATCATACCGCCTCTGTGTGACTTGGGCTTTTTTACTATTAAACGAACAATATTATATAATCATATAGTACCTGAGCAACCGAACTTTGCTCTATAATAGCCGCCTGAATATTAAAATATCATCGGGTGAGCAAGCTATGCTAACCACCAACAGATGGCGCTATAGGTTTTTACTAAAACGCAAATGCTCAAAAACGGGGAAAACTCGAATTTTCCCAGACATGAGACAACCCCCATATGGTAAATTTCATCGAAATCGTTAGAGCCGTTTTCGAGAAACCGATTACAAAAATATATACAAATGTTGCTCATTTAATAGTAAAGGATTTGTAATCGGTTTCTCGAAAACGAGGTTTTTGGAGTGCAAAAAATCGATTAAGCGAGGTCTCAAGTCTGGGAAAATTTGTTTTCTCCATCTTTTTTAGCATTTCTTGAAAATAGCACGTTTCAAAAACCCTGCAGCGCCATCTGTTGACGGGCTTAGGTAAGATTGTATAGAGCGAAGCTTGGTCGCACAGGTACTGAGAACTAAAGAGTCACCATAAGAATTCAACCCATACGAGGTTGCATTTCCATACATTATAATTCAACTTTTAAAGGGAATAAATTTGAATTTTTAACGTCACAGCAGTGATATTTTATCACCCGTTGATTTTCAAGAATTGAGTCCCCGTGCAGTTTGATAGGGTCACTAGGGTACATCTTATTAGTCCTCTTTACTAAGTTTGTATAAAGAATTATTTACAGCTGCATTGAGTTGATAAACTAGAGGACATTCCTAAAACAATTACCAATTATTGTATACTTCGATTATAAATAAATACTTATGACAAGGTTGCAATATACGTAATACGCGTTGGTAAAGATACACTCTGCCATGGACGAATAATAATAAGACTGACAATCCCCAGACTAGAAAACGTAACCCGGAAAGGCATAAAACTCATGGAAACTAGATGGCGCTTTCAAAAAATCTGGAAATTTATTATGGTCTACTGAGTATTCTGCCAAAAAATCGTTCATTATTTGAACATAGTTTCAATGTTAAGTAACGCTAACATTGAAATTCGGTTCATTTTTTTAGCAGAACTTCCCGGACTATTTATTAGCGCCATATAGTTTTATATTTTTCCGGGTTACGATTTCTAAAAGGGGATGGTCAGTCCTTCTTATTGTTTGTCCATGACTCTGCATACATCCTACGCCTTGTCACAAACTATGTCAGATAGATAGATAGATAGATAAAACGTTTATATGGGAACGGTACAATTAGTTGACTAAACTGTAACTTTTTAACATATACAAATAAAACTAGTTTGCAGTACAGATTTTCAGGACTTATATTAAATTTACCGCACCCAAAGAAAGGCCCTAACTCAGCAATATGCCGTGATTCGTTTAGCGAGCCACGACGCTGTTATTCTGTTAGTACCTTAAGTGTGTGTCACATCCACACATCTTTATTTATTTTTTGTACGATATTTTTGAAATAATTATAATAAAATAATAAGAATATTCTTGATGAAATTATCAACATAGCATCCAAATGTTTGGATAATTATATTTATTGTAGAAGTTTTATATTAGTGTAAATCATATTATATAGGGTGACTTTTAATTAGTTCTTGATAGAAAAAGGTATGAATGTACTCATGATACTGAACAACTTTCCCCAAGGAACATAGGTCGAAATACAAAAATCAAGTTTTGACCTCCCATAGAAACTGCATCAGCTGATAGCGCATTTTGTATGGGAGGTCAAATTCGGTTTTTCGTATTTCGACCTATGTTCCTTGGGTAAAGTTGTTCAGTATCATGAATAGGTACATGCATTTCTTTTGCTATCAAGAACTAATCAAAAGTCACCCTATATTTAGGAAAGAATATTTTATAATTGTGTAAGAATAAATGATCTGCTTTGTGTATGTCACTGCCAGCTTCAAATAATAAAAAAAAATGCAGTACTTAAATAAAAATGCATTTTAATTTAAAAAAAAGCAATAGTATGGAAAAGGTAGTGATTCGCTTGTTAAAGTATATTTCAGACAAATGTTTATAAATAGATGCATTTTATGGTTAAAGGACAATAAAAATCGTAAAATGTTAGAAAAATGATTTTATTTCCATTATTGACAAATAACACTCAGAAGCAATTGATTTGGGTCACTTGCTACTCAGTTAAGCGACCCGGATTCATTGCTCGCTGTACAGGATGTAAGGAAAAGTAACCATTTCCTTTTAACCACATGTTGTGTAAGTAGAATAGAACATAAAATAAAACATATTGATAATAAAAAATAACATAAAAATAAAATACTGCTATGAAAAAAAAAGTTTTGCCAACCCTATTCTAAGAATCGCCACGCGCACCCGCCGCCATTCATAACGAACTCCATTCCCAAGCGTGCAACAGAGATAGAAGATAGAAAACTACGTAAGGACGACACTTGAGGCAAACTCGCGCTTATCTGTGCGATAATCTTGAGTTTGGCGAGGGTTGACACAATTAAATTTTAAAATGTTTTTTTTTTAAACAAGATTATTGTTGTTTATTCTACTTATAGAACATGTGGTTAAAAGGAAATCGGTACTTTTCCTTACGCCCTGTATGATAACTAAATGCACATTGGTACGGTACAAATCAAATTCGAGATTACTTAAATCTTAATTATTATTTTTACTTCGATCAACAATCTTGGAATTCAACTAACAAGGACTTATTACTATATTATTTAAATACGATCAATTTTTTTCGTTTAATCCAAAGCTCACCAACACATTTTGCAGCTACCTCAAAAGCAATCGGCTAAAGCTGTCAGAAAAAACAAGTTTGTAAAACAAGGTTTGAGTGCCATGGCTACAAAATGTGTTGGTAAGCGTTGAAATAAATGAAAAAAAAAAATAGATTATACAAGCCGTATTTCGCCAATATCAACAAGGACTTACTGCCGCACTCAGTGACGTCACTTAAAAACGAGCAATATTTGTGTATATATATATATATATATATTTGTATATGTATATATATATATATTTGTAATCGGTTTCTCGAAAACGGCTCTAACGATTTTGATGAAATTTAGAATCCGGGGGTTTTTGGGGACGCAAAATGGATCTAGCTAGGTCTCATGTCTGGTAACATTCGTTTTCCCCGTGTTTTTAAGCATTTTAAAAAGATTACCGCGTTTTAGACAGAAACCTACAGCGCCATCTGTTGGCGAGTAGCGTAGCTTGCTCACCCGATAATATTTTAATTTCGAGGTAGCTATAATAGAGCGAAGCTCGGTCGACCAGGTACTGTTTGTAATCGGTTTCTCGATTTCGATGAAATTTACCATACGGGGGTTTTCGGAGGCGGAAAATCGATCTAGCTAGGACTCATGTCTGGGAAAATCGTTTTCAAAGTTTTTTGAGCATTTTTTAAAAACCGCGTTTTAGACAGAAACCTACAGCGCCATCTGTTGGCAGGAAGCATAGCTTGCTCACCCGATGATATTTTAATGCCGAGGCGGCTATTATAGAGCGAAGCTCGGTCGACCAGGTACTTAAAGATAATCTTTCGTTAAGTGACAGCGAAACTTAGCGAAAGACTTAACTTTAAGTGACGTCTCTAAGAACGTCAGTTATAGATGGAGGTCCTGACTGTTGTCGTAGTTTGGTAGGGAGGTATAGTTTGTTACAAATATGGAATAATGTTATTTTTAACACATCTATACCCAAAACAAACGCTGTGTAATTTCCAAAAGCTTTTATGTCAAGAGCTGTCAATGACAACTCCTTCGTTGATTGGACAATAACTGCAAGCGAAAACAACTAAATAATACTTATACAGACCTGCTGGTAGTGTGTTCTAGGCCGGGTTCCAAAACGGCGTCAAATAAAGCTCTACTGCTGTCAGCGTAATTTCTCACCATTTTTAAACGCGGCCCTAATAATTCGCTTTTTATCATATCACAAAATCACTTCCATCATCGGTTATCAGTCACTTATCTTATCACTAAGTCACTGGCACTCTGCCGTCTTCACGATTATCTACACCACAATTAGAACACAAAAAATTTAGTTTTTGTGGTCAATGTATTCGAGAAAATGAGTCAAAAATTATGTTCATATTCACACCCTGTAGAATGCAATATAACGTGATGCAGCTTCTTATTTTTAGAAAAACTGAACTCTTATGGTGCGGCCGTCTGTCTGTCTGTCTGTCACAACAGTTTATCTCAGCAACTACTCACGCTATCGACTTGAAATTTGAAATAGTTTTAGAATATGCTTGCTCAACTTACATTTATTGCAAAATAAAAAATATTTTTATTATTATTGTGAATGGGGCCCGGATTTTTTTAATTTGAAATCGGCAAAAAGCTTTTACAAGCACACTTTAGTTTTTCGTAGCAATGGACTTCTGAAATGGAATGCAGGAACATCGGATCACTCGGCGCGCGAGTCCGACTCGCACTTGACCGTTTTTTTTTATTTACAGCTGTTTTATGGTGAAAGACGTCTAGGATTCGCATTGCTCTGTATGGCTTTTGTTAGGATCACATTTTGATCATTTTCCTTACAATTTCTCGAGTACATTAACCACAAAAAGGGCTATGAGCTATCTTATAGCTACTGAAGCTGTCGCCATTTACTTGGGTTTCCGCCCCCTCTTGGCGGTATTAGCTTTCTTGTTGGGTTTATTCTTCTCCTCGTCCGCTTTGCGTTTCGGGTTCGGCGTCGTCTTCACCTGCAATCAACATACAGGGTGTTAATTTCATTTCAGCTCAGGGGCGGGTTCAGTACCAGTAACTGAACAACATTTCCAAAGGAATATAGGGTGACTTTTAATTAGTTCTTTATTGAAAAAGGTATGAATGTACTCATGATACTGAACAACTTTCCCCCAGGAACATAGGTCGAAATACGAAAATCAAGTTTTGACCTCTCATAGAAACTGCATCAGCTGATAGCGCATTTTGTATGGGAGGTCAAATTTGGTTTTTCGTATTCGACCCATGTTCCTTGGGAAAAGTTGTTAAGTATCATGAGTACATGCATGTCCTTTTCTATCAGGAACTAATTAAAAGTCAACCAATATAGGTCGAAAGATTAAAAAAAATATTTTCACTTCCTATAGAAACAGCATCAGCTGATAGAGCATTTTGCCTAGGAGGTCAATGTTTTTTTCGTTATTCGAAAAGATGTCTAGTTACTGATGCTGATACTGAACGCGCTAATTTTTAACTAAAGTCTTGGCACATCAAAACTGTATCAACTAACAGCGCATTTTGTAAGATAAGTAAAAAAATATATTTTTTATTTCGACCTTTCTACTCTAAATTCTCAATTACCAGTAAATTAAAGTCCATACGATGAAATACGAGTAATATGAGACAATTTGGGCGCTTGAAAACTGTGACAACCAAGTTGGCCTGCCCTCTGGGTTGCGGAGGTCAGATGGCAGTTGAGTACATAATGATATAATGACAGGATTGTAATGTTCCAGAAATATAAATTAAGATTTGAATGAGCCAGTTTTTAAAAAAGAAAAACCAGTTTTAATTTTCTTGATAGATGGCGTTGTTGTAGGAAAATTTAACTGTCAACTTATT
This sequence comes from Athrips mouffetella, assembly GCA_947532105.1. Classification (NCBI taxonomy): domain Eukaryota; kingdom Metazoa; phylum Arthropoda; class Insecta; order Lepidoptera; family Gelechiidae; genus Athrips; species Athrips mouffetella. The sequence goes on along the minus strand of OX383974.1, from coordinate 26,794,874 downwards.
TTTTGCTATCTGTTGTCTGTCTATGTAAGTGTTGCCTGAGGAGGTTTATTTACTTCATGCTTCAAATACAAAATGTTTTATTAATATTTTTATACAATGTAATGCTTCATCTATGACAGATTTATTTTAAGTTCTTTAGCAATATCTTTAGCGCCATCTATCGACACCTTTGAATACTCAGTTGACGCTTAGCTGCGAAACCGGCTCATTCCCTTCATCGAACACGCCACGTTTCATTAGTTTTGTCTACGAGCGTGGTAGCACGTTTTCTTGTACTCGCGTTACTCCATAGCGTTCTAATTTGTAAAGTGTATTGCGTGTCGTTTGGCTGATGTAGCCTAGTGAGTATTTTTACCTTTTCAGCAGTGTAAACCCAATGTTTTCTGGTTAATAAAATTGATATTCTAATAACTTGAAGCTTGCATATTATTGATGAGGAAAAACAGCTGATAGATACATCGCAGGTAGCCAATTTTAGAATACTCCATCTGAGAAATTCTGCCCCCAGGTGCCCTTCAGGCTTATTATAGTACCATGCCTATATCTAGGGTGTAACGGACAGTGTACCGAAAAATGAACAGGTGTGGTTAGTCAATGAAACTGAACAATTTTCCCAAAGAAACATTTTTGGGAAATTAAAAATTTTTTAACCTCCTTACACAATGTTCAATCAGAGTGAGCAATTTGTATGGAGAGGTCTTTTTTTCATTTCCCAAAATGATTGTTTGGGAAAGTTGTTCAGTTTCATTGAGCATGCCCGTTCAGTTTTCGGTACAACGTCCCTTAAACCCTATATTTATGAATTATGTACCTACGCTAGGAAGAACATTCACCAATTACTTAAAGACTGTGACATGCATAATCTTAATTCTAGAAATGTGTACAAACTAGATCAACCATAAATATAGGATGACTTTTAATTAGTTCTTGATAGAAAAAGTTATGAATGTACTCATGATACTGAACGACTTTCCCCAAGGAACATAGGTCGAAATACGAAAATCAAGTTTTGACCTCCCATAGAAACTGCATCAGCTAACAGCGCATTTTGTATGGGAGGTCAAATTTGGTTTTTCGTATTTCGACCTATGTTCCTTGGGAAAAGTTGTTCAGTATCATGAGTACATGCGTATCTTTTGCTATCAAGAACTAATTAAATGTCAGCCTTTATACTAGATTAGCAAAAGTCAATATATCTTTTGTCGGTCTGTGTGTACGATACTACAACAAAGTACGTAACAATGTAGAGCAAATTACCTGAGAGAAAGTTTAAACAATGTGTAAAGCAAACGTTATGTAAAAAGGCTTAGGGCGGCCACATACAGTCAAAATTCCGAAACGGGATTCCGCGTACTCGCTTCGTGCGTTTCACGCACACTGACTGTCCTGACCAGAGGCGGCTCGTCCTAAAGAGCACTGGTGCAGTGCACTCCCTCTTTCACAAAACTAAAACTAAGGATGTATTACCTACCGAGTTAAATTACATACGATTACATACCTATTTTCATAACCCTATACGTTGTATACATTTATAATAGCCTAAGAAATAATTACGCAACAAATAAGTAGTCAAGTTGTACCAAGTGGCGCCAGGGATTGCGCTCCTATGAAGAAATCTTCAATACAATTCCTTATACACAATTCAATGAGTGTGAAAGAGAAACATCAACACGCTCGAGCGCGTGAAACAAAAGATTTTCTATGAGAAATTAGCCTCATCAGGATCGCTGCTCAAGGCTACGTTGCCAGATCGCGATGCCATGCAGTTCGGTGACAAGGCGCTGTTGCCGATCATACGTAAACAAACTTTTCGTATACAGCTTTCAGTTACTGTTCGCAATTTTGCTTGAAAATTTAGAAATAATTGTTTTTAATAGTGTACGTGCTTAATTACTATAAAAATGGGCGAATACAGTGTCGTTTACATAAAAAAATGCGAAAAAGACTTTACAAATACGACTTGAACTCAATGAAAAGGGGCCGCCACGACCTGAAATCGCGCTAGTTCAAAAATGTAGTACAAAAAATTTACTTTTAATCGTGTTTTCAAACCAGAACAATATTTAAAAATACCTTGGACGTGCGGTTATAAATAAATTGTTTTGTTTCCCGTGTCTGGTATTTGGAGCTGGCGCTGGCGCGCATAATATGTAGGTAACAATAAAGCCATAAAAAATATTTCATCAATAAATGGTAGGTAAGTAAATTTATTTAAGTATTTAATTTTTTTGTGCACACCCATTAAAAATGTCACGAGCCGCCTCTGGTCCTGACTGGCGTTCCGTTTGGAACGAATGGGTGTTGCGACTCGTACATATTCTATGGAAGAGTTGCGTTCGGAACGGCATTATTCCGTATGGGATTCCGGACGCATGGGCCACCATTCGGAAAAAATTCCGAACGGAAAACTACTCTATGTATGTGTTAGGTCAATAGATTTGTTTGGGTTTACTGCGCTCGGAAACCCGAATCAATATTCCGTTTCGGAATTCCGACTGTATGTGGCCGCCCTAATAAAGTAGGTACCCACAGTAAAGAACCCGTCGAGCCGGCCCTGCGTGGTGCTCCCTCGAGCTTTCTTCAGTTTCCGCGCGCCGCTCCTCACTCGATCCTCGTTGAACTGTCTGTCGCCACACAAGAACTTCACCAAGCCTTCCTCGTCTGGATCTGACCACTTTAAATCGAAGCTGTTTGCGTCTGCCACCTAGAAATTCAAATTAATTAATTGCACGTAAGAAAAAAAAATTTGGAAAGGAATGAAGCAACAGTAAGATCCTATGAAGCCTTTGGAAGGTGGTAGAGCTTTTGTGGAAAGTCCATCTGGGGAAGTACCACCGCCTTGCTTTTTTCTGCCGTGAGAGATGGAAAGTGTGAAAGTGATATCGAAAGAAGAGTGAATGCTGGAAACATGGTGAATGGTGCTCTGCATGCTTTTATGAAGAGTCAGAAGGTGTCTCACAAGGCTCGTCTGGCTGTTCATAGAGGCGTTTTGGTACCAACACTGATGTACGGCAGTGAAAGCTGGGTATGGCAGAAAAAACATGAAAGTAGAATTAATGCAGTAGAAATGAGAGCGTTGAGGAGTATGATTGGTGTGAAATTGAGTGACAGGATTAGAAATAGTGTGATAAGAGAACGTTGTGGCGTAAAAGAAGACGTAGTGACTAAAATTGAGAAAGGGATGCTGAGATGGTTTGGTCATGTAGAGAGGATGAATGAAGGAAGATTGACGAAAGAGATCTACAAGGCGAGAATGAATGGAAACGTTGGAAGGGGAAGGCCACGGCGAACATACCAGGACCAAATTCAGGACGTTCTGAATAAAGGCCAGGTTAAAAGTACCCTAAACCGACGAGCATGTATGAAAGGATTGGTGAAAGTTCAGGAAGCAAGGGAAGTATGTAGCAAGGGACCTGTGGTCTCTGCCTACCCCGACGGGAACAAGGCGTGATGTTATGTATGTATGTATGTATGTAAGCAGCAGTGTTTGCACTGCTGTGTTTCGGTTTGTAGGGCAAGGGAGCCAGTGAAATTACTGGCACATGAGAGATACCATCTTAGTTTTAAAGTGAGCAACGCACTTTGCTGTGTTATTAGTGTCAAAATATGCCATTAATAAGACTATGGGCGGTGGTGACCACTTACCATCAGGTGGCCCACCTGCTCGTTTGCTCACTTGTAAATTGTATTATAAAAAATGTACACTATTTCACACTGCGATTTTTTATGCGCGGTAGACGTGCTACAGTACCTTATGTGTATCGATCAATGACGTTAAGTAGCAGCACTTACTGCTAAGGAGAGAGCCATAAGCGTATTTATTTCTTGCAGGAGACCTCCATACAAAAATGTTTGGTTTTTATCACCAGAAAACATAAAATTGTTATTTTTCTATCTGAGAAATATGTGACTTGGGACTATTAAATGTTATTACCATAGTTTTTCTGGTAAAAGTACTTACCATATAGGAAAAAAACGGTGCTAAAAATCACGCATAAAATGGCTATTATGGATCATTTACGAGTGGTGCTGTCTGATGAGGTCGATGGCTGGTTCTAAGAACAGCTTCCTGGCCTGCTGGTAGTTCCAGTTCTCCGGAGCAGGGTACTTGTTAGTGTCAATGTTCTTCAGTATCTTCTCAAAGGAGTGGTATTGTCTACTGAGGTGATGGCTAGTTAGGATTACCTCTGGTTCTAAGAACAGCTTCCTGGCCTGCTGGTAGTCCCAGTTCTCCGGAGCAGGATACTTGTTGGTGTCAATATTCTTCAGGATCTCCTCGATGGAGCGGTGTTGCCTGATGAGGTCGATGGCCCGCTTGGGCCCCACTCCTCGGATGGAGCCGGTGTAGTCGCAGCCCAGAAGGATGCACAGGTCTATGAACTGAAAACAACCGTCATCATATCAGCCGAAAGACGTCCACGGCTGGACATAGGCCTTCCCAAATACTACGTTTTCATTCAGCCGAAGTGAGCAGGGAAGTGGGCAGGACGAGTATGTAAACACGATACTTCTCATGCCACTGCCGCTGCCACTCGCGCTGCCCGGCGCTCCCCAAAAAGGCGGTTTTTTGTGCGGAAGTCAAAGGACGGGCAGCGCGAGTGGCAGTGCCTGTTCACATTCAGCTCTGTCGCTCACTTTGAGCGCCCGTAGGAGACAATTAATTAATTCAATTATTTCGACGTCTGCCATTGCCGGTGGTCAGAAGCGAAGTGATTAAGTGAGTGGTAGGGCAGTATGTAAACACGCATTTCTCTCAATCCTGCTGCGGCATTATTCAGGGAATTATTGCCGGCAGCGCGAGACACAGCGGCAGGGGCTGAATGTAAACCCACTATAAAGATCTCAGTGATGTACACGCTGTAAGGGACGGTGTACCGAAACTGAAAGAGTATGCTCAGTTAAAGAAACTGAACAGCCATAGAATACATGAAACAGATTCATGTATTCTATGTGAACAACTTAACCAAGAAAAAATTTTTGGGAAATGAAAAAAAAAATACTTTTCCATACAAACTGATCAGAGTGAGCAATTTGTATGGAGAGGTGAATTTTTTTTCTTTGCCAAAAAAAGTTTCTTTGGGAAAGTTGTTTAGTTTCGTTGGCTGAGCACGCCCTTTCAGTTTTCGGTACACCATAAGTCGCCACGCTTGGCACACGAGTTGGCTCCCGCAATGTGATGGGATAATACATAATAGTAAACTAACGTTTACAGATCCGACACTCTCAGGCGGGGTGCCGACAAATTTCAACCTTACGGTTTAAGCATAAAGTCGATACTTGCAGTGCACCGCTTTGGACACGTTTTTAAATCGCGGTTGATCGCGGACAGGTGGGCTAAGGCGATGATTTTGTCACTTTATGAGATACTGAGCGAGATGCAAGTAGATATGTAATATTGTTCAATCAAAAATGCAAATACTTACTCACCTATTTTGCAGCCATAAGCTTAAGACGACATAAAGAAAAGTAAAATCAACTGCCTCACCCAGTCGACTTCCAGCGCCGCGTTGCATACCTAGAGTGCGGAATGTCATAGGCCTGCCCTGGATTTAATTCCCTTGGTCGCCTCTTGCGACACCTACGGGAAGAGATGGGTCGGTACTATTCTATTCTAGGCCGGTACCGCATGGTTTCATATCGAATAAATAAATAAATGAATAAATCATTGCCCTAGTTTTATTCTGTTTTTGACAAATGATTTTCAATTACGTAACCAAGGGGATTTGACGGGGTTTTTACACAGAGCGACTGTCATCTGACCTCCGCAACCCAGAGGACAAACCAGACCCAATCCTAGATGAGGCTTTACCAGGTTAGTGGTTGAGGGTTTTTACACAGAGCGACTGTCATCTGACCTCCGCAACCCAGAGGACAAACCAGACCCAATCCTAGATGAGGCTTTACCAGGTTAGTGGTTGAGGGTTTTTACACAGAGCGACTGCCATCTGACCTCCGCAACCCAGAGGACAAACCAGACCCAATCCTAGATGAGGCTTTGCCAGGTTAGTGGCCACCCTGGCTGTCAGAGTTTTCAAGCCGCCAAATGGCTTGACTTGGCTTAACGAATACTATCATTTACAGTAGTCGGGACCAACGGTTTAACGTGCCTTCCGAAGCACGGAAACGCTCTAGTTGTTGTGCCACTAGCGGTTACCCATCCGGGTTCTGACCACGGCGAATCAACTTATCTTTTTCGTGATCGGAAAGCTCGGCCACGAACGTTCATCCTAAACGAGCAATTATTTGTATATAGGGTGACTTTTAATTAGTTCTTGATAGCAAAAGATATGTATGTATACGACGCACAAAATAACTCTGGCCCTGTCATTGATGCGCAGAAGTAAAAAATGGCCCAATTTTTTACTTCTGCGCATCAATGACAGGGCCAGAGTTATTTTGTGCGTCGTATACTCATGATACTGAACAACTTTCTCCAAGAAACATGGGTAGAAATACGAAAAACCAAATTTGACCTCCCATACATAATGCGCTATCAGCTGATGCAGTTTCTATGGGAAGTCAAAACTTGATTTTCGTATTTCGACCTATGTTCCTTGGGGAAAGTTGTTCATTATCATGGTCTGAGTAACATACTAAAATTATGTTCACTATTTCATTAGGACCTTATATTTCATCGAAATCGTTAGAGCCTTTTTCGAGAAACCGATTACAAATATATATATACAATTATTGCTCGCTTAATAGTATAGGGTATGCGTATATTCGTCGAAAATCGTTTTAAACCGACCGTTGGCGAGCCTACGCCAAAAAGTGCCGTAAGTAGGGTTATTACAAACGAGTTGACGTTTTGTAAACCCGAGACGAAGTCGAGGGTTTACCATCGGCAAAAGTTTATCATACATAACCCTTATGGCCGTGTATCTTACGACGTTTTTCAATACATTTTGTGAGAAAACAGGTATAAGTAATACACTTGTTAAAGGGACATCAAATAAATTTTTATTACTAAGCAACTGATAAAATCAAGACCAAATTAAAAGCGCAGACAGGCTTGTATAAAATGTTATGTCAGAAGGTTATATCACTTAGTCGCCTCTTATCACATATGCTTAGATTAAGACGCTTAGTCGCCTTTTAGCACCTAATGGAAGGTTGAGTCACTTAGTCACCTTTTATCACACAAAAGTAGATTAAAACACTTAGTCGCCTTTTATGACACAAGGGAAGGTTAAGTCACTTAGTCGCCTTTTATGACACAATGTCAGATTAAGACACTTAGTCGCCTTTTAAAGCACTAAGGCAGATGAAGACACTTAGTCGCCTTTTAAGACATTAGGGCAGCAGAAGATACTTAGCGGAAGATTAGGACACTTAGGCGTTTTTTATGACACAAGGGTAGATTAAGACACTTAGTCGCCTTTTATGACACAAGGGTAGATTAAGACACTTAGTCACCTTTTATGACACAAGAACAGATTAAGACACTTAGTCGCCTTTTATCGCTCAAGGACAGACACTTAATCGCCTTTTATCTCACCCGGAAAGGGTAAATCTCTAAGTCCCCTTTTATCTCATAATGGCACTTAGCCGCCATTTATCACACAAGGGCAGGGCAGAAATAAAATAATTTAATGATCAGAGAGTAAAACTTCTTTTTAGTATACTTTTTTTACTACTTACGAGCAATGTTTACGTCCTTCCTTGTAAGTACGTTTTTCGAGTAAATGTAGTTACAATGTACCATGTGCATGGCCATTTGCTAGATTTTGTTAGATATAATATAATAACACGTCGCACATAATACGCGCATTATGACATGTTTTCAAAAATTACTACGCAATGAAAAAAAGTGACATTAATTTATGTGAAGTTTTACAAGTTATTAAATCAGGAAATAACAACGATACCACGTTTTAATCACCTTGTAGCGCCATCTGTGAATTTATATTAGAACTAATTTACTTCTATTCACTGACCTCTATGAAATGAAAAAAAAAAAAATTTACCTCTATACAAATTGCACTCTGCTCGAACAGTTTGTATGGAGAGATCAAAATTTATTTTCATTTCCCAACATATGTTTCTTTGTGAAAGTTGTTCAGTTTCGTTGACTGAGCACGCCCTTTCAGTTTTCGGTACACCGTCCCTCACACCCTTTATACACAGTTCTCCCAAACAATCTAAGTAAGATTTTACTACAGATTTTATTACAACCAGCCAGTTAGCACAGCGGTAGACACCATATCATCTGCTCCGTAGGTCGCAGGTTCGATCCCTGCCCACAGTAAAAAAAACAGGCTAAGTGTGTGTCGGGCCACGCGCAGTCTTGGCTTCCTTAGTTGCCGCAGGAATCATCCTATCATTTGTATATATATATTTGTAATCGGTTTCTCGAAAACGCCTCTAACGATTTCGATGAAATCTAGTAGACAGGGGTTTTTGGGGGCAAAAAATCGATCTAGCTAGGTATCATGTCTGGGAAAATTCTTTTTCTCCGTGTTTTCAAGCATTTGCGTTTTAGACAAAAACCTACAGCGCCATCTGTTGGCGGGTAGCATAGCTTGCTCCCCTGATGATATTTTAATATTGAAGCGGCTATCATAGAGCGAAGCTCGGTCGACCAGGTACTTATTGTATAGCAAGTTTTGATTTTTTTCATAAAATTTTTGAAATGAACAGCGACGTCCAGCTTCTGATTGTAATTGCTATTTCTATCATTTTCAGTATTTTGACTATTACTTGTTTTCTTTTTAAATTCATCATATACCTATACTCAACCGTTTAGCTGGCAGAGGGGGGGGGGGGGCACTTGACTCAAGCAGAAATTTGCGCTTCTAAGCTAAATATTTCACAAACGGATCCCTAATCCCATTTTTTTCTCCTCCACCGTGTGAGATGTCGTTGGATAGGCACTTTAAAAAAAATGTGAGTCTGCTAAGATAATTTTTCGATTTAGGGATCCGTTTGCGAAATATTTAGCTCATAAGCGCAATTTTTGTTAAAGTCGAGTGCCCCCACCCCTACCAGCTTTACGGTTGTTACTGGAAATGTGGAATAATTCATAGTAGTAGCATTTATGATGAAATGAAAAGGAAAACTATCACAGCTAAGAAGGCTTCACAAGTCCTATACTATTAAACGAGCAATATTTGTATATATATTTTGTAATCGTTTTCTCGAAAACGGCTCTAACGATTGCGATGAAATTAACCATACTCCCCGCACAAGGTGGACCGACGATCAGGAGACGCATTTTTGAAGCGTTCGAAGTGAATCTTTAGTTCGCATACGAAAACGAATCGTGTGCGAATTCAATTTCTAATGCTCTCGATTTTACGCATTTTTGAATCATTCGAAAGCAGTGTTGCCATTAAATTCAAATCTTTGAACAATTTTCTTTTCACGCAGAAAAAATTAAAACCGGAAAGCAATTACTCATTGACTTTAAAAACCGGTAATGAATTGCGGTGGAATGGAACGCAAATTAAAAAGTTGATATGTCAGTATAATGTCATATGTGAAGGAAACGTCAATGTCGTTCTCATCACAGATTATATATACTTTCGAGCGGTAGAAGTGCAAAACGAGTGGGTGGGACCACTCGTTGCAGAATTCACAGGTATGAATATTCAAAAATTGCGATTTTACGGATTCGTATACGAATCTTGCCAATTCGAATGCGAATCGAAGTTCGAACGCTTCAAAAATGCGTCTCCTGGTGGCGGTCGCGGGAAGCCGCTGGATGCGAGCCAAGCAGGACCGCGAGTCATGGAGTTCTTTAGGGGAGGCCTATGTCCAGCAGTGGACGTCTTTCGGCTGATATGATGATGATGAACCATACGGGGGTTTTCAGGGGCGAAAAAATCGATCTAGCTAGGTCTCATGTCTGGGAAAATTCGTTTTCCCCGTGTTTTTAAGCATTTTTTAAAAATACCACGATTAAGACGGAAACCTACAGCGCTATCTGTTGGCGGGTAGCATAGGTTGCTCACCCAATGATATTTTAATGTTGAGGAGACTATTATAGAGCGAAGCTCGGTCGCCCAGGTACTGGACTTTAAAACGACCAACAGGCAGCATCCATATACACAATACAAGTAGGTAGCAATAACTATCTTTAATGGGCTCTTGCCGACTCGACTGCCGGCGAAAGCGAGTTTATTGGATAGTTAGGTTAAAAGTTCATTCTTATTAATATTTCAATCAATTCTTTTTTCTTTTTAATTTATGTTCTCTTTTGTCTTTGTCGACGTAGGGTATAATTTTATGTGGATACTTAATTGGCTTATGTGCTTACCTGTAAAATTAAGTTTTATGTATTTATTACAGCTGTGTTTCTTTATGCTTAAATAAATAAATAGTTTTTTTTGGAGAGGCCGTTTTTTTATACATATCCGGTGATATGTTTCTTGGTAAAAGTGATTCAAATTTATTGACTGATCATGCCCTTTCAGTAAATGCCAAAGGCCGTCCGCTAAACCAGCGCGGGCGCACGGAGCGGGTGGCATGTCTCGGCATTCACTGCGTGTCACACAGCACCGCGCTTACATAACTTTCTTACTAAGCACGCAGTGAATGCCGAGACATGCCACCCGATCCGTGCGCCCGCGCGAGTTTAGCGGACGGTTTAACACAAGGAGGTTTTAGTAGCAGCTCTTACTGCTAAGGAGGGAGCCATAAGCGTAGCACTTTCTTGCGAGGGCCCTCCATACTAAAATGTATGGAATTTTTTTCAAATCCTAAAAACGTAATTTTTTTATCTTTCTCTCTGAGAAATATGTGACATGGGACTAATAAATGCTACTACCACAGTTTTTCTGGTGAAAACACTTACCATTCAGGAAAAAAAGGTGTTAAAAATCACGCATAAAATGGCTATTACGGATTATTTACGCTTCCGTTCTTAGTATTAATGATCAATTCACAAGTAAAAAACTATATATTTTCACTTTCGCAAACAAAGTTTATACTAAAACATTCGATTTTTAAAGATATCTTGATTTTTGTAAAACTTAACTGAGTTTTTTGACCGACTAGAATGGGCGACAGTGAGACGCTTCACGCTTCACTACCTCATACAGAATATGTATATGACGGACTCTATAGTTTTTTACTCTGAGGTTTAACACCTTGTTTAGAAATAGTGAACATAATTTTAGCATTTTACTCGGTCAGACCTTGTAACTGAAGACTGCTACTGATAGCGCATTTTGTAAGGAAGGCCAAAAAAATGTTAGGGTCTGTACCCAGATGGTGCAATACGGGACCTTACTCATACGAGTATGGCTCCTATGTCATTCTGTCTGTTAGCGGGCTGTATCTCATGAACTGTAATACATAGACGGTTGAAATTTTCACAGATTATGTATTTTCGTTGCTGCTATCAACAAATAATAAAAATAACAAAATTGTTTGAACTCTATCGTAAAAACGGGAACACTTACAAGCGTGAAAATTTATATGTTTACAGTGCATAAGCTATAGCAGATTCAGATAATATATTCACGAATAAAGATTTTTATAATTAGGTCTTAAAATTTAGCATGCACTCACTTATCTTTAGATGTGATTACAACAAATAATAAAAAGTGGTCAAGTGCACTTCCGCATGACTGCGCGTTCCTCCTAGTTGCGCGAGACTGATTCTCACTTGTTCTGAATATTTAATCTGCAAGATTACCGCTATGGGTTCAAATGGGTTTGACCCCCGATTGACGACTTCGCGTCCAAGAGATTCACCATGGCTCAATCAGGCTGCATGGCTTCACTGAGTGGGACAGATTTAGGGGCCCGCATTAAATCCTCAGTCGATGAAACTTTGCTGGGGTATTACTCTACATGAGACAAACCTTCTATAAAAAAATCCAAAATAAATCGGTACTTTAAATTTTTCCATACAAAAATTACAAAAAATGTATGAACATTTTCTTTTTTTGGAATTTTTTTTTGATTATTTTGAACTAAAATTTCATTCATGATTCTTTATCATCCTGTCAAATAAAATCTGCTTGAGAAATTTATGTTGGGGTCAACTGCTTCGTTGCCTACACTATTGGCCGGTTTTCGTACTTATTTCGATTTATGTTTCTTAGGAAAAGTTCCTAAACTCAAATTCAAGTTAAAACTGTGTTCACAATTGAATCAGGACCCTATGTAAATACCTCGCTATGTTTGAGCTCCAGCCCGTCCAGCACCTTCTCGAGATGTATCTCCTGCACGGGCACCTTGCGAGCCTCACTGAAGGTGAGGTGCCTCAGCAGGACGTTGGCCCCGAACGTCAGGGCATCCATGTCCTCCGTGGCCACTGCAAACACCTTGCCTGCCCGCACCTGCAAACATTGGTTCAAACATATACCAAACTATAATCCATATTACGAGTCAATGCCGAAGCTTACCAACACATTTTGCAGCTATATCAAGGCTATTTTGCTCCATGATCCATAGAATAAATTGTTTTTATTCTGTGACAGAATTTGTAAATTTCGACTTTAATAGGTGGCGTCCAATATGAAATGACATACATCACATTTAATTTATTAAGATTTTTTTATTTTTTTATTTGACATTTAGTTTTATTTGACATTTTTATTTTGACATTTTATATTTGACATTACCTCATAAATAATATTTCATTCATTCTTTTTAAAAAATTTGCATACCAACTTGTTGGTGCACCACGCTTGTACTTTTTATTTTTCACTTTAACAGCTGTAACATACCGTGTTTGCGTGCAAATAAATATATTTCATTTCATTTCAGTAATCAGCTAACGCTGTCAGAAAAAACAAGTTTGTAAAACAATGTTATTTTTAGGGTTCCGTACCTCAAAAGAAAAAAACGGAACCCTTATAGGATCACTTTGTTGTCCGTCTTTCTGTCTGTCTGTCAAGACCCTTTATCTCACGAACGGGTAAAGGTATCAGGTTGAAATTAATACCACATATTAGGATCCATGAACCACATAAGATCTGAAAATTAAAATTTTTTACAATGTCGCAATCAAAAGATATGGCATTTATGTCCTCATCTCCATACATTTATTAAAAAATGCAAAACCTACAGGGTACTTCCCGTTGACCTAAAATTATGAAATTTGGCAAGAAGCTAGGTCTCACAGTACAAATAATGGGAAAAGTCTGAAATCATTAAATATTACAACTTTTCTCACAACTAATGGTAACTAATTGTCGTGAGCTCCAGTTTCAAGAACGTTCATTTAAGAGAGGGGTCAAGTTGGATGGTCGCTGAGGCGATTTTTGTTTTAGTTCTATTTAAAAACGGGAACACTTACAAACTTGAAAATTGGTATGTTTATAGTGCAAAAGCTATAAAATAACAACAAATAATAAAATTTGGTCAAGCACGTGTCGGACTCAAAAATCTAGCACATTAACTTACTGAAATTTCAACTAATACAATTATGTTTATGTGGTGGTACGGAACCCTCAGTGCGCGAGTCCGACTCGCACTTGGCCGGTTTTTTTCCATCAAATATGCTCTGGTTAGTCTGGTTTGTGGTGGTTTGTCTGGTTCTATGGATGCTAAATGTGTTGGTAATGACTCGTCAAATGGATTATAGACATTGTAGAGATCAAAACAAGAGGCTGTAGTCAATGTAATTTACTACTTGTGATATAGCAATAAATATTAAAAATTAAATCATAAATAATACGCATTTTTAAATTAGTTTTAAAAATTGAAAATTTCATTTGTCAGTGTTTATCTATTATTAGTTTTTCCCTCTTTACTCTCTTCTCTTTCTCTTATTAGGCTTCCGTAGCGCCCATACAGGCGTTACGTGACATCATATGATAAATACCTACAATTACCTAGATACATGGACATTTCTAACAACATGACATCCCATGAAACATCCACTACAGGACAGGGAGCTCCCTCCAGAATTCTAGCTTTTGCTGGAAAAATTTAGAGGGGAAGTACCATAGTCAACTCGCCCAGCCCATGTACTCGATGCCCCTATGGTTAGCAACGGGTAAGGACAAAATATCAGAGGAGGACATCAGTGAAGTATCAGTAGCTGACATGGTAAGATACTACAAAGCAACAGGTAAGTTCCACGGGGTAATGCTGCAGGAGCACCAGTAAACCAGAGCCTCCACCACCGGGATGCCCATCAGCTGGAGCAGCGAGCGAGCCTCCTCACTGTGTCACCTAGAGGCCGGTGGGACTTGTCTGTAGACAGATGAAGGTTACCAGGGCAGCGCACTGAGCCTCGGCCTCACACGGAGCCTCCACCACCGGGATGCCCATCAGCTGGAGCAGCGAGCGAGCCTCCTCCCCGTGCTGCCGGGTCACCTTCACCAGCCGACGGTTGAACTTGTCTATAGATGCCTGGTCACCTGCAGCACACAAGTTGAGACTTGTTCATAAATTAAAGTCAGTTCTACTACATTTTTGAAAATTCATTCATCTTGAGGAATATCAATGGGGGTTGGGGTTTGTTTGAAAATCTATGCACATGGCTGGCTAGTCTAAAAAGATGACAAAGTATAAGGGAAAAATAATTCTAGTTGCTTTATTTTAAAAACAATTTAAACCTTTTTCTCATTTTATATAAAAGTAGTCAGTACCCAATCTGCCAGAGTTCACAAAAGACTGTCACTGACTGACTGTTTTGTAAATAAAATTATGACCTCAAATTGATGTAAAAAAACTTTATTTTTTCTTATTTTTTCAATTGAGTACATCAAGTAGGAAAAAGTTAAACAAAAATACAAACATACACATAAACACCCATATCCACAAGAGCACCTATTCACCTTGTTTTTATTTTATTTTCTAGTATTGCATACATTTTTATGTTGTTCTCTTGTCCTCATCACATATTGCTCTCACTTACCACATTATTAGGAACAGGGAGTGGCTGAAAACCAGCGCAGTTCGGGTCCTCGGACCCGTCACAGCATAGAGTAGAGACACCTCCTTTTTGCCATTTTCTAAATGCATATATTTTTAAACCTTACTTTTTCTTGTCTTATCGTCTCTTGGCCGCTCTGTTCTGAGGTAATAATTATTATCCTTTGACAGTAGTCCATCACAACCACACATAAGGACGATAAATAAAGCTATCCTGCTGCCATATCAGGGCAATTTCTACCTATTTCGAAACATGCACTTAATTCTTTAGCAGTTCGTAATAACCTGAGATATTACTACCCATAATCCATTTTATGAATTAATGCCAACACTTATCAACAACATTTTGCAGCTATACTATAGTAATCAGCTAAAGCTGTCAGAAAAAAAAAGTTTGTAAAACAATATTACTATCTGCCAAATAGGTATACTCTGGTTTTACAGTCATGGCTACAATAGTATTTTAAGATACAAGTGTGAAGTACCATCGGCACGAGTTTGTCATAACCCTTACGGCCGTGTATCTTACGACGTTTTTCAATACATTTGTGAGAAAACAGGTACAAGTAATACACTTGTTAAAGGAACCAACCATGGGTAGGTACTGTCAGCCTCTTGTCCATTTATGTTCTCCTGGTAGGAAAAAGTCAACACTAGTATTTTTACAAAACAATTTTATGATCAGAGTGTAAAGTCTTTGGTAGTATACTTTTTTTACTTACTGCACTAGTTCAGTAAGTAACTACGAACGAGCAATGTTTATGTCCTTGTAAGTACGTTTTTTGAGCAAATGGATTGAAAAATGTGTTGATAAGCGTTTCTATTGACTCATTCTATATTGTGTTATTTATTTATTTATTTATTTATTATAATACAATTAAAACGAACATGTAGTGCCACATACCAGCTTCAGTTGCCTTCTGCAGCTCCTTCTCCGCCTCGTCCCGGCGCTCGGCGCGCTTCGTGAGCTGGTGCGCCTTCAGGTCTGGCGGCTTCCCATCGAACACGTACAGCGGCTTGATGCCAGCCTCCACCAGGCGGATGGTGCGGTAGAATGTTCCCATCAGGTGCGACGTCGGCTCGCCGTCCACGCTCGTCAGCTGGTGACCTCAAACATCAACCAAACCCATTTAACAAACCACAAATAAACATTGCACACAACCAAACATATCAACACGCTGTTTGGAAAGAAATTAACACTTACCTTCACTTCTTACAGCTATCAAGAACTGATAAAGGCTCATAGATGCATCTATTGCGATTTTCCGACCTAAAACATACGGAAATACAGTATAATAATAGCTTTTCTAAAATGTTGAGGTTATCAATAGAAATGTGAATTTTACTAACCAAAATAGTTTTTAATCTCCATTTCTTTTACTGCTTGTGGTGCCACATCAGCAATTAGCTTAGATAATCCTAAAATACCCATTCTGATTTCATGAATTTTCAACTTTTTTGACAAAAATACATCCGCAAGCACGCAACAAATAAAATTGGCGCGAAAATAAACAAACTGTTCAGTGTGACCAACTTGAAATTAGAGATCCTGCCTCACACAGGGGAAAAAACTGCGAAATCTCCGATTCACAAGCATGTTTAAAAGAAGATCAAATGACAGTAAAGGGTTATGAAAGCAACTTTGAAAGCAATAAAGTTTAAAATTAAACAAATAGCCAATTAGGAACACGCGTGGTTGCGCCAACCAATCCCGAGGCTCGGTCCCAGACAGTGAGAAGGGCTGGTTGGCGAGCAGTTCAAAAGCCTGCACGCTTTTGATAGTTGTTGTTCTTTTGTTATTTTTCTGTTAATAGTCTGTGTAATTTAATTTAAGCATCTCTTTTCGCACACAGTTTGTACTGTTTTTTTAATAAAGATATGATGATGATGATATGTCAGCAGCCATATTTTGATGTGAAAAGAGATGTAAAATTTTACTATGGGGGTTGGATTTTTATTTCGAGGGAAAATTAACAGGGTTCAAACCAAGTTCATATGATAGATAGAATAGTAGATAATATTGTGGTGAAGAAAGAATATTTTTAAAGGCCACCATTTTTTTACAATCGATTTTTAAAGTTATTGAAATACGGCATCACTGATTGGAATATGGCAACACAGATTGGACTATGACAACCCTACTTACAAATAGTGTTGCGATCTATCGATTATTTTATTTCGAGATATTAGTGTGAGTCAGGTCACCTGCGTCAGTTTATACCTCGTAACGTCAAAAAATTACATTTTCCCTTTGCCTAGAGGCTCGTTCTAAGTCGGCAGATCATTTGACTGAGAGTTGTCAGTTTCTATGAGTCATATTAATGAGTTAACTCATTTAAATAATTTGAACCATTTGGTCAGTTTCTATGAGTCATATTAATGAGTCAACTCATTTAAATAATTTGGACCATATGAGTCCGAGAAGTAATACAAGATCTTATGACACGCACGACAAGCAGTCATCCAAGTACTATTAGGCCGGATATAAAGCAGGTTGTAGCAGACAGACCTCTGTGAAATATTCCCGCGCAACGTTGGAATTGTTCTCTAATTGCGTCACTGTCAGTGTTCAATTGTCAAGAAACTACCTAGTAAGAGCAGGCAAAATGTTTATCTCGTCGGCCGACAATTATTGAGGGATCGAGGGGAGTCGTGGCTCCCCCTGCCTCTACCACGAAGGTCATGAGGAGACCAAAGGCCACTCACAACGTCGCCCAGGCCACTTACCTTCGCGAAGAAATCGCCGCCAAGCTTTGCAAAAGTGCAGTCGCCCGCCTTACCGCCGCTTCACCGCACCCCGTCGAAGCCCCCCGCAACCGCAACCGCGGGCCCTCGACAGCCGCTTGCCTGGGCTGTACCGCCTTTGCCACAGAGCCTATTAACACGGTCTTCTCCCCACAAGCCGTGGGAGTGAAGACGAAGCACCCGGAGGTGTCAACAACTTCAGTCACACACGAAGCCATCGACCTTGCCATCAAGCTCCTGCTCTCCGTTCTCAAGGCCTTGAGAGCAGGCACAGACCCGGTGACAATTGTCACGGAGGGTGTCTCCATCCTGGCTCGCATCCCCTCCCCTCCACACCAGGTAGCCTACGTTCACTACGCCTCGTCGAGTAGTTAGGACTGTGGGCCCCTCACAAAACTGATACAGTGGATTTATTTTTTATACAAGAGAAGAAAAGAAAAAAAATGGGTTATCACTTTAAGGTACTAAAACGATAAAAACTAAACTGCGTTAGTTTTAATCGTTTTTGTACCTTGTATTCCTTGAATTTTCATCGTGTTCAGGTCTAAATCGACAATTTCAGTTTCATTTCAGGTTACTCTTTATTATTTCATTTACCTATTTTAAAATAGCTCCGCTACATATTACAAGAATTAAGACAACACATCAAACAAATGCACTTAACTTATTCGAGTGAGTGAACTGACTCACTCATTTGAACTATTGATACCGTTATCTCTACGGCTTTCAAAATGAAACGCTTGCTTGACAGATATAACCTAAAATACCTAACCTTTTTCCTCACTTCTTTGATATTGGCTAATTAAATTAATAAATCAAAGCAGTATTGATAAATATGTGTATTTTGTAGAATCGGGTTGTCAAGCTCACGAGATGTCTGTGAAAGTACATTCTTGGAATAAACGATAAAAATGAAATACTGGAGTTGAAATCAGTGCTTACATAGCCAGATAATTTACCACACAAAATAATAGATAGGCTCTAAGTCACCAGCCACTTTTGGCCGCACCGTGTAACAAGCTACCCAAAGAATACATCTATACATAAATAAATACAACATAGACTTACAAGAGGAGACACAAGACAACTCAGAAATTAATTAACTTAAGGGATCAAAAACTAAAACAAGGAATGAGTGCAGACTCACAAGATCTTAATATTGTAATATCAAGTGCCTTCGGACAATACTACACTAATATGTTATAATGTGAGAATACAATCATCCAGGCTCTACAAGCAATAAAATCAAGAAACATTACAAAAATAAATATTAGTATAGTGTAGGACAGCACATCAGTTCTACTAAAGCTGAATGGCCGCTATACAACCTCAGGATTGATACTACAATGCAATGAAGAACTATAAAAGTCATCAGTCATCACAAAATAGCATTATTAAAGGACATTTCCCTGGGAAATGATGCAACGGACTAACTGGCCATTACTTTTAAACCAGTTCCGGACTGAAATACAGATACAAATGTCCTTCACTCGTGCACAAGCCCCTACCAGGATTCAAACCTAGGACTCTCGGCTTGGCAGGCAACCGTACCACTCTGGGTGCCAACACCATTCTAGTCATCTGGCTGATGACATTGGTATTCCTATGTATTTCTCATCTGATTTATTTCTAATTAAACCATGAGTAAAATAATCACAAATACCTGTGTTTAGATATTATCTTCCTTAATCAACCAGTCTACAAAGAATATAATTTTAAAAAATTATATATTGGGAGACATTTCACACAAGGTTATCTGATCCCAAACTAGGCAAAGCCTGTACTATATGGGTACCAGAGACTGATATACATACATAAATAGATAAATAACACCCAGACACAGAACAAACACTTGTGCTCATCACACAAATGTTTGCCCTGGGCGGGGATTGAACCCGCGGCCCATGGTGTGAGAGGCAGGCTCACTACCAACCACACCAACGGGCTTGTCAACCCAATGTAAAAGATCACACATTTTTACCCGCAGCAATTATTATAATTAATATTTATGTTCATCTGTTGCCTCATAACTTCTATACAACTTATTGTAGTTAAACAAATGAGTAGCGTTAGATTAGAAGCGTCTTGATCTTCCTCTGGTTATAGGATATAAGATGTTACATTACATTGAATGTGGCGCCATCAGGACATTAACTCATGAATGACCAAAATAATATTTTTATATGATACCATGTTGGGTGTCAAATAAAAGGACATTATCTGAACATCACTATGAATATTTAGTGGCAAATAAGCATGCTGCTTCACCCAAGGGCAACTGAACATAGTGGGTCTTACTCCGTGGTCTTACTACAAAAAAGTTAGACATCTGTTGAACACTTGATTAAAAAAATGCGCACAAAATAACTGGCTATGTCAGTTGATGCGCAGAAGTCAAGTCATAATAAAATAAGTCATTTTTGACTTCTGCGCATCAATGACATAGACAGAGTTATTTGGTACGACATTTTTAATCAAGTGTTCAACAGATGTCTAACTTTTTTGGTGTAAGACGGAGTGTGTTTGCTTAAGATGAGGCAACGAGGCATGTCCAAGCAGCTTCATGCGGCCAATAACAACTTTACACTAAGTGTAATATTATTCATCTTATATTAATATCTGTTCATCTAAAAAAATCTTGCTAATTGTGTAACAGATAGTTAACACTTTGAATTGACATAATAAGCCTATTAATATTATTTCTGGTGGAGAATCTGCGCAGACGGGTGATCAGATCACTTAAATAGCTATTTCATTCACTATCCCAGCTAGAAACGGACGGTGTGGCCTGCTTCACTGTAAGCCCCATCCAGGAAGATGGCCAGTTTATGCGGCATGCTGCTCTTTTGGCTTCATCGGGGTATCCCCATTTTCCATTCCCCCTATCTACTGATTGAGATGTACTAAATAAGGACCCTGAGAGGACCTCCGAAGCTTTTCACACACAATTCTGTGTCCCCTGGTGTAAGGCTCTCTGCACCACAAGCCAATCTGCCGAGGGCACTGGTTTACTGGTGCTGTTAAGTCTTTTTTCTATCTATATCCCTTGATACAAAAATACAAATACAAATACAAAATCAATTTATTAGAACACATGGGTAGAATTTGTTTACATACACAAACCAGGTGCAAGAAAGGTGCAAGTTTTACAATAGGTACATTTACAGTAGGTAGGTATGTGGTAAACACAAATACAGGTTGCGCTAGTGCCTGTTCTAGGTATCACCTGTGTTACAGGGTCCAGCGCCCCCTCCAGGGCACGGTGAGAGTCATTGATTAAAACCCTTAGAAAATTAATTACAATAAATGTGATAACAAAAGAAAATGTATCTAAACTTAGCACATAATAAATAAAATAATAATAATGGCAACCTTTACTACTTACTACATTTGACAGATTTTGCTGTCCAAACATATGAAATTTTATATATTTTACGCATTATTACGATTACGCACTACCACAATATACACATTTTTACCAAAATCTAAACTAAAGAAAGGAGGTAAAACGTCCCAGCAGCAAATAATTTATGACGGTAGTTATAAGTTGTTATCATACTTAACTAGATTCTAATGGAATCGGACGCACACACGCTCAGTCACGCTACCGAGGGAAGATGACGTATTATGACGTCGTGTCATTTCACAACAGAAGTACTAGGATAACATTGCATCGAAGGAGTCAGTCAACATGTTAATTGTAAAGAATAAAGAATGACGGTGCGTACAGACTCGGGTGCTCAGGTCAAATGTTACCGCCCAGTGTAGATGGTCTAAGTTCACGAGGAAACTAATAGTAGTGATTCAGTTTCAGTGTATGTATAGTTAAGAAGAATTTTTTTTAATATGTTTTTACATTCGTGGATATTTTTAGGGTAAAGGTTAAGAAAAATGTTTAGCTTGTTATAAAGATATATTGATAGAAAAATATTTTGATGTCTGGCAAAGTCGGAGTGTGGAGAAAATTTACTTTTTAATATTGGACGTGTACTACGATTAGAGGAATATAATTGGTGGTCATATTCAATAGAAGAATGAAGTCTAATTACAGTATTTAAAATATAAAGTTTACGGATTGAGAGAATTTGACACATTGAGTATAAACTAACAGTAGGAAAACGCCGCTTTTTAAAAAACATGACTTTAAGAATAGCGCGCTGTGTAGTTTCAAGTCTAAAAATATTGGTTTTATGTGTACCACCCCATGCGGAAATGCAGTAGCAAATAATGGATTGACACAAAGCAAAATAAATGCGTTTTAAAAGATCTCGATCAATAATTTTTCGTAATCTTTTGAATATCCATATTAATTTACGACATCTAATAGCAACAGTTTCAATTTGGGGTTTCCAATTAAGATGACAGTCCACAATAACCCCCAAATATTTAATACAGTTAACTTTTTCGATTCTTGAACATAGACAGCTGGCCCCGACTTTAACACAGTTATTACAATCAAAGGCCCTGATTATGAGATTGGAGTTGGGGACACCGCGTTTATTTATGGAAAAAGGAATATATTTGGTTTTTAGTAGATTAAGGGTTATTAGATTAGTTTCCAACCAAGACAAGACTTGCCGAAAGCCTACTTCCGCGAGGTCATAGCATTCCGCCCAAGTCTTTCCTGAAACACCAATGCCGTATCATCGGCGTAGGTGAAAACTTTGCCATTTTGTAACGACATATTACAAAGGTCATTGATGTATATCAAGAAGAGAGTTGGGCCCAGTACGCTGCCCTGCGGAACTCCAAAGCTTACATTTGTAAATGTACTTCTAGCTCCGCCGATAACTACTCGTTGGGTTCGATTATTCAGGTAGTCGGTAAAAAGAAGCAAAGGGATTCCCCTTACTCCATATTTTTCCATCTTTGAGAGAAGGATAGGGACAGAGACAGTGTCAAAAGCTTTTGCTAAATCGAGGAAGATGCCTAAGGTTTTCATCTTTTTGTCGAGATTAGTTGAGATTACTTTGGTGAGTTCAACCACAGCATCCTCAGTTGATAGTTTAGCACGAAAACCATACTGAGAGTTCGACAATATATTAAATTTGTTTAAATAGTTAAAAAGTCTTTTATTAAGAAGTTTTTCTAGTACTTTTGATAATGCAGGTAAGACTGAGATGGGTCTGTAATTGTTGACACTGCCTCTGTCACCTCCCTTGTGAATCGGATGAACTAGGGCCTGTTTGAAGATATCAGGAAATTTACCATCTTTAAAGGATCTGTTGCAAATAAATGTAAGAACAGGTATTATAATATGCCTAACTTTTTTTAGAAATTTGGAAGGTATCTCGTCACTACCAGTTGCAGAACTATTTTTAAGGCCTAAGATAAGTGTTTCGATTTCCTTTTCGTCTGTATCTATTAGAAAGAAAGAGTTCGATTGTGATGGTATGTTGTTTATGTAGTTGTTAATTTGCTCTGAGGATACAGTAATCTTTTCAGCCATAGTTCGTCCAATATTGGCAAAATAATTATTGACATATTCAATAGGATCATCTTCACCGTGGTCAGCGAGTAAAAGTTGAATTGGGGTGGATTTCTCCTTGGCAGTGTTTGTTACTTCGCGTATAATACTGAAGGTTTTTTTGGAGTCTTTACATGCAAGGTGAAGCCTTTTACGATCAAAGTTATTCCTGACATTAAGTATGATTTGTTTGTAGAAATTTCTGTACCTTGTGTACGATAATTTGGCTATTTTGTCGTTAGGATTAGCTAGGGACTGTCGATGTAGGAAGTCACGATGTTTAGAACAACGTAGAAGACCTGGGGTCATCCAGCTTTTAATAGTGCGTCGACGACATGGTACAAAAAATTCCTTTGTATTCTTTTCAATAGATTCTTGAATTGCCTCTACTAAACATTTTGCGCTTATATCAACGGTTTCAGCTTTATAAATATGAGACAGGTCCATTTCATTTAGGTAGGTCGCGGCACTGTCCCAGTCTACACTTTTAGTACAATTAGGAACTGATGAAGTGTTAGTATTATTATTGTCGATACAGCAGAGCACTGCGTGGTGATCAGTAATTGGAGAATCCACCACAAAAACATGTGATGGGGATTTATTTTTAAGAATAACGTGATCTAAACAAGATCCGCTTATATGAGTCGAGAAGTAGTGCCCAGGGAGCATCCCTAGTTCAGCAAGAAGGTTAAGATAGTCATCTTTTTTGGAGTCATCACTAAACGGTCTGATGTCTATATTAATATCACCGACAATGCAAATATTCTGGAACGTTGTTAACTGGTTAACCACGGATTCGAGAGAGTCATAAAATTTTTCTAAAATGTGTATAGTGTTATTTTCCTTGGATGGGGAACGGTACAGCGCTATGATAGCAGTACTAATTTTGGGTATTTTGATGATCATACAGCTTGCCCCGTGGAAAACTGGTTCATCTACGTTGACATCGATTCCCTGCCTAACATATATTGCCACACCGTCATTTTTATTTAGTAATTTGGTTGAGAAGTAGGAAGTGTATTCATTTAAGTATGGAAGTGGCTTCATCTCATGAAGCCAGCACTCTGTTAGAACCAGAACGTCAAAACATGCTCGTAACCTTTTTAAGAGAATCTCAAAAGCTAGAAAATTTTTATATATGCTTCTGATGTTTTGGACAATAACTTTGAGGCCTTTACGTTGATCTTTAAGCAGTGCAGCACATTCTTCAGTGTTACATTCGATAGCATGCGCTGCGGTAATTGCATCCAATTCCATAATCAGATGAAGAGTTTGGATTGACGATACCCCTCCACATTTTCCAACTGTGTGATAGTTCGTCTCCATGTCCTGTATCGTTGCATTCTATCGGGTTTTCTTGAGCTTACGGTAAATGAACAAAAACGCGTAACACCCGCAGTAAGCTAAATCACTCGAATTCTTCATTTTTGTGCACTTTTAAGATATTTTCCAGCAAAATAAACTATTTTGATCACTTTAACCTCTTTCGTTTCACAAATGCAAAATCTCTGACACAGCCAGTTGCACAAAGCTACTTTAAAATTAAAGCTCCTTTAAATCTACTGCTGTCACTTTCTTTGTCAGCAGAATAGAAAGAGTCCGCAATAGACTTAAAGGAGCTTTAACTTTAAAGATGCTTTGAGTAACTGACGGTGAGAGTAGGATAGCTTTATGTTACGTCCATGTGTGTGGTTGAAACACACTGCTGTCAAAAAAAATATTACTTTGAAAAACATTACCCGTTGACAGCAGTCTGTCTTGACCACGCACACGGGCGTCATATACAGCTATCCTGCTGTCAAAATAATATTTCCTGTTCTGGAACGCACGTCTATACGAAGAAAAACGAAAAGGCAATTGAGTGTTGCCAGTTTATTTTGCTGTGGTGGTGCCAGTACTTAAAAAAAAAGTCCACTACAGATTTTTTTTAAAAATTATTTAAAAAAAAATGGCGGCATTAAAAAAATAATTCTTAGTCATTCTTCTTTCTTCTTTTTATTCTCCTTCATGTAATATAAATTTCAAGTCTGTTAATTTTATCTTGGAATAAAAAACCACTAGTATAGGTACATGTCTTTTGCTATCTAATAATTTTGTCTGGTTTGGTGGCAATTATAACATCCAATACCCTAAACTGTGTTTGCCTTGTGTCTCCAAGCCTTAGGAATCCTATCCGCCCTGATAAATTGGACGCCCAACTAGTGAGGTTTGGAGAAAGGCTACTAAAATGCCGCCGAAGAAATTGAACCGTCGGCAGTCACAGCAGTCTCGGAGGCAGTCTGCGCTCTTCGCCGACGCTATTTCCGATGACGAGGAGGATGTGTTATCGGTGTCAACAGTGGCTGGACTGATAGCCGCAATACAACGTTCTCAAACTGAATCGTCTTTGGGCGACAGTCAATGTCGATGCCGACGCTGCCAGCAGCACCATCGGGCAACTTCGCGGGATGTTCAGCGCATTTTAGTGGTACCGCTGACGAATCCGTTGAGGGCTTTCTAGATGCCGTGGAGAGCTACAAAGAGTGCACGAGCGTGTCCGACTCCGCCGCACTGCGGGGTTTCTCGATGCTGCTCACGCACGAAGCCACTACGTGGTGGCAAGGAGTGAAGTCGACCGTCACGTCGTGGGGCGCAGCCGTAGAGAATCTCCGCAGCGCCTACGGTGACCGTCGTCCTCCTGCCCGTATCTATAGTGAACTTTTTTCAGTTCAGCAAGGCCCTGAAAAAACGGACATTTTCATCGCGGGGGGCGCGCCTTGCTCGCTCTTTTGCCGAGAGGCGATTTAAAGGAGAAGGTGGAACTAGACATGATATATAGCTTGCTGCACCCAGGAATACAAGAAAAGCTGAGGCGAGAAGAGGTAAACACGTTTTCTGACCCCCTTCATCGTGCTCGTGAAATCGAAGATACTTCGGAACTCAGCGGATTCGCAGGTTCAACATACGTCGTGAATTCGGGTCGCACAGATCTTTCGACTGTTGGCGCCGCTCCACCAGAGACGTCGCGCCACACTTCGCAGTCGACTCCAACTTCGGTACACAAAACAATGACAATTTTTACCGGTGCTTCAAGCAAGAAGTCTCGCATACACGATATACACGAACAAAAAAGCACACATACATTTACACAAATTAACACGCCTGAAACACAAGCGTGCTCTCAAATTTTATTAAATGATTTCATATTTCATATTTATTTATTAGCGTTTATTTATTTATTTTTTAAAGAAGAGCTCACACTATCCAGAAACTGGCGCCTCGCTCTTGTACGAGTATGACGAAATAATTAGTGAGGTGAGCGTACCAATCGTTGGTCCTCGTCCGAATTTTATAAAAGCAAGTTCGGCGAGTCAGATGGAATTACCTAACGACGGAAACTTACTGAACCGATTTTCGTTAGTAAGCTAAGTGTGCCCGTCAATGACCACGTACACGCCACAGAAAACTTTGTTAACTTTTCTAGTAAAGACGAAAATGTGGAACCCAGTTCTATACTATTAAATTCGGTAGATTCGGTAGATTATTGTACCGATCGAGAAGTCAGCGCTGACCCGCAGACCAATTTTAAATATTCAGATTTGCGGTTCACGTGGTGTGGCACTTCTTGATACCGCAGCTAAGTGTTGCGTTGCTGGTCACTCGCTGTACCGTTTTTTGAAAGCTCATATTCAGAAATTCGTTGAGAAGCGAGTAAAGGTCAAACTTGCCGACGGGACAACCCAGTCACGAGATCTGTTAGTGGCTCTAGTTGACGTTACAATCTCTGTAGATAAAATTGTGACGACAGATTTTGTAATTTTCCCAGACGCTGAATAAAGCAATACACTCTTGGGAATAGATTTTATAAACGCGGCTGCAATGATAATAAATTTTGCCAGCTCAACATGGAAATTTTCAGGTGGTTCACAAATATATCCTCTGGCGTTTGAGGGGAAAGAAAGTAGTCACCCCACCTCATATTCTGTCGTGGCTTCTACCAACGCACTGGAAGAGGAGAGGAAGCATATGACTGCGCATCCCGTTCTGACCGCTACCAACTTGCTGAGAAAAGTTGTAAAGACGAGATCGACAATAAACCAACATCAGCAACTGGCTGGGCTCCCCTGCCAACACGAGGATACTTTTGGTCCAGGAGGAGAGACTCACTATGCTGAGCATATAATAAATTCTGGTGGTCACCTTCCCATGGCCAAACCTGTGTGTCGACTGACGGCAGAGAGCATTAAGCCCGACGGTCGGAAGGTTGAGGCGGTACTTCAGATGAATGAGCCGCAGAACTTGAAACACTTGCGGATTTTCCTCAAAACATGCACCAAGTTTAGAAAATTTGTACCTTGCCACTCAGAAATCACTCATCCCATAACCAAACTCACCAAGAAGAACGTGCCGTGGGCGTGGAAAGAGAAGCAACGTGAAGCGTTTAAGGAATTGAAAAGGAGGCTTACCACAGCTCCGATTCTAGTTAAAGCCGAATACAGCAAGCCATTCATCGTCCGTACCAAAACCAGTGATTGTGCGTTAGATGCTGTACTACTGCAGGGCAAAGGCCAGGAGGAGCGCCTATTAGAGTACTCGAGTCACTTAATGTCAGCTGCGGAAAGAAAATAGAGCACCACTGAGCGAGAGGCACTTGCTGTAGTTTGGGCAGTGGAGAAGTACCAGCCATATATTGGCGGTCGTGCGGTCTTAGTGAGGAGCGGTTATCAGCCGTTGAGGTGGCTCTTAAACCTCAAGTCACTCAGCGGACGGTTTTTGCGATGGGCCCTGAAACTTCAGGCGTACAACATTAAATATGAATTTACACCAGGAGAGGCTAACGTAATTGCCGATGCCGATACGTTGATTCAGCCTGTACAACCATGGCGCCAAAGCGGGCGACCGCGCAGGCACCATAAAACACTACCACAACAAAACTCACATATACCACTGACGGAGGCGACAGCCAACTCACCATCGAGACGATGTTGCGAGTTGGAGGAGGAGAGTATAGCGCGTGCAGCAGCAGCGAGAACGTACTCCCCACCTGCTAGCCAATTAGGAACACGCGTGGTTGCGCCAACCAATCCCGAGGCTCGGTCCCAGACAGTGAGAAGGGCTGGTTGGCGCGCAGTTCAAAAGCCTGCGCACTTTTGATAGTTGTTGTTCTTTTGTTATTTTTCTGTCAGCAGCCATATTTTGATGTGAAATTTGCTTTCTAATAATTTTGTCTGGTTTGGTGGCAATTATAACATCCAATACCCTACACTGTGTTTGCCTTGTGTCTCCAAGCCTTAGGAACCCTATCCGCCCTGCTAAAAACAAACTGCAAATTCAAACAGATTTTTTTTACCTCGATAGGTACTGCTTTATAATTTATAATTCAGTACTAGTTCGGAAGTCGCTAGGTGAACACGTATCAATCTGTTTAATCGTCTGCAATACGATAAGTGCCATACGTGAAAAGACTTTGTTATCGTTGTAACTGTGCTCATTCTCGTAATTGGGCATATTTCAAACTACTTGTACATGCCGTAAAATTTACTGTCCCATGGACAATTATTTACTTTTTTATGTCTCTATATCCCTGAG
Organism: Athrips mouffetella; assembly: GCA_947532105.1. Taxonomy (NCBI): domain Eukaryota; kingdom Metazoa; phylum Arthropoda; class Insecta; order Lepidoptera; family Gelechiidae; genus Athrips; species Athrips mouffetella. The sequence continues at coordinate 26,766,256 of OX383974.1, read as the reverse complement.
ATATTTTTTAGTTATTTTTAAATATTAAATTAATGTTTTTTCTGCTGATTTACATATATTAAACTAACAGTATTACATTTTAAATAAATAATGAATAATTTCAAAAATTGGCAATTTTATTGTTCAGTACTGTCCCATTTCCATTCACCAACTTTTGACCTGATATTCAACATTACTTTTCATAGAATATATTGTGGTTTCGACTTTTTTGTGTGTAAATATCTTTTTATCTTACGAATAAATACTAAATAGCTCTCTAAACCTTATTTAAGGAACATATTTTCAATATTAAATACTGTCCCATAATTTGGTTGTAACGGACATGTCCTAGCACCGTTACTGTGTTACAGGCGATATTTTTATGAATTTTTATACCAAATACGAATTGTATTTATCAAATAGTAACACTGTAATGAATCTTTCAAACTTCACTCTATGTTGTCGGCCATTTTAACAAGATTTACGGGTGGAGTGAGCTATGCGGTATATAATCTATTTGGTTTCACGTCTGATTGTCCGGTCAGTAATTTGAATGTACAAAAAACAATTAATAATAACCTTACCTTCACTTTATACTGTCATACGTTTTAGCTATTTTGGAATTAAGATATAACCACAATAAGCCTTTTTAAACAATATTTTTAGGCGAGGAAACCATTTTCGGTAGCATGATGTGGTTCCGTTACGTCCTGTTCGTTACTTTAAAACCAGTAACGTATGAACCGGACCTAATCAGTAACGAATAGGACAGCATAAAGTTGCGTCTAAAACTGATGTCTGGTCCAAATATAACCTTTTATATTCAATGGGAAAAAAACTAAAGTTTTAATGGCTTTCTGATCAATAATACATGCAGCCAAGTTTCTCTGTATATCTTCATCTTTACTGTGTCCTGTTCGTTATGAGTAGGTCAGGTTACGTGACTGTCCCATAAAAAATTCCCCAATCTTCTTGATTATTGCCTATATTTATAGGAAATCCATTTATTTATCAATATTAAAAGTAACTATAATATAGTGAGATCAAATAGCTAAGAAAACTAGTGATTAATTAGCCTAAGAATATGATTATACCACAAAGTAAAAGATTAAGATTTTTTATTAGGTAACGGTAAGGACTAATTAAATGCAAAAATAATAAATAAATATTTTTCTAAAAACAGTACGTGATTATTAAAAGATAAAGAACTTATTTGTTTTCCCAATAAATGTATTAAAACATGAAATTTAAAGTTTGTTTTAGAATTATAACCATTTTTCTCTTGGTAACGAACATGACAGAATTCAGAGAACTTTTTAGGTTTTTCTTTGATTAGATCATAATTATTTAAAATTGATCGGTTCTTTAAATGAAAATACAAAATTTATCTATTAGGCTACTTATAATTGCTAAAAATATACTAATGTAATCAACTTTGATAAAATCATGAATTTTTCAATAGCGTACAAGTAAATTGAAAAATGCCCAATTACGTGCCCTAATGAGCGGATGGTGAGAGGGGACTTACCTCGCCTCCGCAAGAACAGAAGCGATATACATTTTTCATCTCTATCATTCTTATAAGTGCAAATTACTTGTTTACGTCGGACATCAGTTTATCAACATGGAACACGTCGGTACTACTAAAATTAGTCAACCACTTGCGCCATCCGCATCATATCCAGATTTATCGAATGTTACTACACAGGAGCGGTTCGGAAACGCAATATTAAAGAAACGCAACAAACCTGATGATCACTTTGAATCTGTGTTGAAATCGTTTATGCAGGAAATGCGTGGTCAAATGTCGGAACTGAGTGAAAATGTGAATAAAAATATCTCAACAACTTCCATCAATATCACTGAGACACTTGCCTCCGAGTTGAAGGCGCTGAAGGAATCTAATGAAACATTTAAATCAGAAATAAAATCGGAATTGTCGGATGTAAAATCTACTTGCAACCAGTTGCAAAAGTCCCTGAGTGATATGGATTTAAAACAACAAAAAATCACTACCCACTTAACTAATATCGATAAACAACTTGATACCCACAGAATTCAGCTTTCTAAACTAAGTGAGGACTCGGCAAAGCACGCTGAACTTCACAAGAAGGTACAAGATCTTAACAAAACCGTCCTTGAGTTGAACTCCAAATTATCGGTGAAAGATCAACGAGATCGTATAAATAACCTGGAAATTTCCGGCGTACCTATTTCTAAAAGTGAAAACCTAAGCATGATGATCCAAACCCTGTCTATTAAAATAGGTTTCGATTTAGTTTCTTCTGATATTGATTTCGTACATCGAGTCCGTAGGTTTCAAGCTACTGGAACTGACGAACAGCTGGAACGTTTTCCCAATATTATTATACGTTTTGCGCAACGAAGACGCAGAGATGAGTTTCTGGCCGGTTGTAAAACTCGCCGCAACCTAACTACTGTAGACTTGGGGCTCGATGGTGCTTCTCGTCCCATTTTTGTTAACGAACATCTGACGCCTGAGAACAAGAGGCTGTACAGAAAGGTTCGCGTAGCAGGAAAAGAACATGGATATTCTTACATCTGGATCAAGGACTGTAAATTATTTGTACGAAAAAACGATACATCAAAAATCATTCATATTGGTGCAGAAACCGATATAGCTAAGATAAAGTGACTAACTATATTTATTTTACGACTATATTTAATTATTACCTTATTTTTTGTACCATGGCTTTTAACCTATGTTTTTATTTGTAGATATGTCACTGTTGTAGCATGTAACTCGACACTTTTAAAACACACTCATGGAGCACTGATTATGATTATTAGCAAAAGTGAACATCCTTTTACATACTACCACAACACAAATGGCTAACTTAAATTTAAAAATTGCATATCAAAATGTGAGGGGATTACGCACAAAATCCAATGAATTTTTGCGTAATACTGTTCATTGCACATACGACATCATTTGTTTGTCTGAAACTTGGTTAACCGAAAACTTTTACTCCGCAGAATTTTTTGATAATAATTATGTAGTTTATAGACAAGATCGTGACTCAAAAACTACAGGTAAGGCGAGGGGCGGCGGGGTTGCGGTTGCGGTGCGGCGGGAGCTGTGTCCGGAGCTCGTAAATCACACGTCACTCGGTGCACCGGCACTGGCGCTAGCCGATACAGACTGTTTGTGGGTATCAATTCCAACTATGAATCATCATAAGACTCGGGAACAACACGGCCAGCGGCGGCGCTCTTCTACTGATTTAACGCCGCCGCCCCTCACCTCGCGTAGCGGGATTGATAAGGAATTCCTGCATATTTTCTGTGCCTACGTTCCTCACGGATCCAATCACAGTGGAAGACTTTCCTCTTTGTTTACTAAATTGCAAGATATTATTATGGCTCGCCCATCCGATATTTATTTAATTTTAGGAGATTTTAATGTCACGCATGGTATATGGAACTATGATAGCGATTTTAATTACATGACTTTATTCACAAATGAAGACGAGCACGCCGAAATTACTGCAGATTTTATAAATCTGTCTGGCCTAAATCAATACAATTTAATACCAAATAAAAATAATAGATTTTTAGATTTAATTTTTTGTAACAAACAGTGCACGGTTGCCCGTAGTTCCGTACCTCTGACCCCAGAAGATAACCACCATCCAGCCCTGGACATCAGTTTATGTATAGAATATTGTGAAGTTTTGCCACCTAACGCAAATACCTACAAGCATCTGTTTTATTTAGCTGATTATGACGCAATACGCACTGGTCTACTGAATATAAATTGGTTAGAAGAATTTCAGAAACGTAGCGATCTAGAATCTGTTGTTACATATTTTTATTCTGTTCTAAATAATTTAATAAAACTACATATCCCTAGAAAACGCATATCCTCTAATACTTATTATGAACCTTGGGTCACACGACCGCTTATAAAATTATTAAATGAAAAACGTAAGTTTCACAAAAAATGGAAAATTTATGATAATAAATTAGACTACCTTACGTTTTCATTATTACGGAAAAGAGCTAAACTATTAGAGGATAAGTGTTACAATACTTATATGGCTATAACTGAGGATAAAATTAAATGTAATCCCAAATACTTTTGGACGTATGCAAAATCTAGATTAGGCCGCTCGGAAATTCCACGTACTCTTAAATATAACGACATATCTACTAGTGATGGCGTTCAAATTTGTAATCTGTTTAACTCATATTTCACTTCAGTTTTTATAAAAGATACAACCTTAAATAATCTTGATCAGATGCAAGAATTTAATGATTCCCCGGTAGATATTTGCAGTATTCACATAATACAGGATAATGTTTTCAAGGAGCTAAAAAATATTGATGTAAAAAAAGGGGCAGGTTATGATGGAATTCATCCACTTTTCATTTCCCGTTGTGCTACTGAATTGCAGATACCTATAACCTACATATTCAACATGTCGATTAATACAGGGACTTTCCCATCCCTTTGGAAAAAGTCGATGATAACACCTATACCCAAAACAAATCAATTAAACGATATCACGCAGTATAGGCCCATATCAAAGTTAAGTATTTTTGGAAAGATCTTAGAAAAAATAGTTACTCACCAGCTAAGCTCTGTTCTTCGAAACTACATATCCCCATATCAGCATGGCTTTTTCCGCGGTCGATCAGTCGAAACAAATCTTGTCACATATACCGATTTTTTATTACGATCAATGGATAAAAATTGTCAGATAGATGTCTTCTATTCCGACTTCTCAAAGGCTTTTGATAAAATAAATCATAATTTGCTTTTGAAGAAGCTTTGGGCAGCCCGAATACAAGGCGACTTATTTCGATGGATAAAATCCTACATCAGTAACAGACTACAGGCAGTGTCAGTAAGAGGTTACATGTCCGATTTATTAGAGGTACCTTCTGGGGTCCCACAAGGGTCCCATTTAGGGCCCTTGTTATTCTCAATTTACATAAATGACATAGCTACATGCATCAAACATAGTAACATTCTTCTTTATGCAGATGATGCCAAACTCTATAAAGAAATCAAGACTACAGAAGATTGTCAACACTTACAGGATGATATTTCCGCTTTGTCTGAATACTGTTCACGTAATCAATTATTTTTGAATACTGATAAGTGCCACATTATAACGTTTACTCGAAAGAAAAAGACAATTATGCATAATTATAGACTGGAAACTAATCAAATCTCTAGAGTAAATGTTGTACGTGATTTAGGTATACTGCTAGACAGTAAGTTGACATTTATTAATCATTACGATCATATTTTACAAAAGGCGACAAAACAACTTGGTTTTCTTTTAAGAGTTAGCAAACCTTTTAAGCTACCACATACATATAAAATACTTTACTTCAGTTTAGTAAGATCTCTCTTAGATTTCGGATCAATTATATGGAGTCCATACTATGCACGACATGTAAATAGGTTTGAAAAAATTCAAAAAAGATTCCTTAAAGCTTTGGAATATCGTACAGGTCGCAATTTTTCTGATTATACAGACTCACTTACTCGACATAACATGTTACCTCTTAACCTTCGTAGACAACAATTCGACTTTATGTTCTTATTTAAACTTCTAAACAATTTAGTAGACTCCCCTCACCTGTTACAATACATTAAATTTAAAATCCCTCGTAAAACTGTTAGAAGAAACAATCAGTTATTTGCTCCCCCAATGTTCACAACCAATTATACTGCTAATAACTTCTTTCGTCGTTCTCTTCATAGCTACAACAATGACATATCTCACATTGACCTCTTTTGTAACTCAGCTTCTAAATTCAAAAATCTTGTTATCACTTCCCTAAAAGAAAAAATGTAAACATAGCACTGTTAATTTATATTATATATTGTAATTGCTGTAATTAATTACTTCTCGACACTTAAAATTACCTGTATCTACCGTTTTGTTAACCTAGAACTGCTGTTCTTTGCTATTAAGTATTTATATTTATATTGTTGGCACTCAAGGTCTGTATTTATATATGAAATGTATAGTTTTATAAAAGTTTTGTCGATGTATATGACTGTTTGTTGCCAAAATAAAATAAATAAAATAAAAAATAAAATAATACACATACTTTAGCCTAAACTGCCAAATCTGTCGGCGTTTATTGTAATACTGCCAAATCCTGCCAGACTTAGAAAACGTCAACCGAATCCGAAAGTGCCAGCTAGCTAGATTAAAATAAAGAGCTAAAACTGCCAAAAAGGAAGGATCTTGCCACATATGGTCACACTGAAACTATTCGTTTATTTTACTGTCAATTTGACATTTGTAGTGCTGTACTATTACTTAAAACATAATCGATATTCACTCAACAAAGGCCCCGCACAGAGTATTGAAATAAAAAAAATATAAGACAAAACAACGAAATATCATAATCATTAACGCTATAATACGTAATAAATAAACACCAATTTTATTTATGAAAACAGACAATACTGAAAGAATGTAATAAATGATGCGTGTGTTGTGGTGGCGCTAGTTAAGTTTATTGACAACAGTCAGCTGTTTACGTGAACGCGTAACTAAAGTGTTTTATATATTACTTAGTGGTAACTAGCGCGAACATTGTGAAGAGGCGTTGTGTTGTTTTAAGAAATAGAATTCAAATAATTTCTAACAGGATGGGGAACTATTTTACGATTAACATGGAAGAAAATTTCAAAAGGAATCAAGAATTTATCCAAACAATCAATAAAATTAAAGTGAATATCTATTTTTACGTTTTCAACATGATGGTTCATTTAATATTCGTACATAATCTTACTAAATTTTAAGGTGGAGCGCCAAATTCAACTTCAATTCCAACTGCAAGAGCGACAAATGGCTATGCAAATAGCTAAAAATAGGGATACGTGCTTATGGCTTACTGCATTCTATATTACTACCACAACGGGACTATTTACTGGGTAAATAAAAATTTGTTCTTAGCGTTCAATTTAAACACTCGTCAATTACCAGCAATAATTTATTTAATTCGTGTTGTAATAACCTAGGTTCACAAATGTTCCTATTTAATCGATAATTATGCCAATTAAGTTTATAAGTTGGTAGATATGTACTTATTTTACGAGGATTTCGGAGAATATCTCTTTAGGTACTCGAAATATTAAAGCTCTTTATCTAATTTACTTGCAATTCATCTGTACAAGTCTTGTTTATGATTGAGAGCTCAAGGACTTTCTAAAATTAATAACTGACAATGAGTCCAAGAATAATGATTCAGTAACTTTTTAGCTAGCTATCCAAGCACCTGTCAAAATACATCTCCATCTCGTCATAAAATATGTCTCCCTGTATAAAAGTAGCTATGTTTGTTCAGTTTCAGACGAACAAAGCGTGCATATCTGCTGATGCCGCTGGTTCCTCTCACATTCGTGACGCTCTACTACTGGGATGCTGCTTACGGGAACAAAGTACATCGGATCAGAAGTACGAACTACGGATAAAACCCACACATTACACTGTTGACCCGTTGATAGACTAAAGTAAAATTTGGCCATTACAATAACACAAATAGATAACTCGCACGTAATTTATCGCTTCTTATAGTACCTACCAGTCCTCTTCACAAGTCAGTTTTTATAATCTTCTATGATAGTACACTCAAGAAGTATACGGAATGACTGGCTCTACGGAATGTAAATATTTTCATAATACTCAACAACCTTTCTTAAAAAATATTAAAGAAAATAAAATAAAATTTATTTCAGTGGAAGCGGAACACATCATGACACACGAAGCCGATAGCCTGGAGTGGCCGTGCGGGCTGCCGTCTGCTTCCTCTATCGAATTCGGTCGCATTGACGACGAAGAGAAGAAGAAAATCCATCCTCCCTTACTTGACTAAATATTAAGTTTATATTTATTCATGACGTGTGCCTTCACGCATTTGCTTCTTAGAAATTTAGTCGAATTGCCATCAAATTCTGAATATCATGAAATTAATGAATGACTTATAACTATAAAGCCATTGGCATATTGATTGGATAAGTGCACCTGTTTTCTGCGGGTACATTATTTGATGTTAAATTTAAAATTTCATGTTGTATCAAGATTAGATGGGTTGAATTTGATAGACAAAGCTAGTCGTAGTTACACGTTCACTAGTAGTAAGTTCAACGTTAACTATTTTTTTTTCATAATTACGATTTATTCCAATTTCAAAGATGTAATTCAAAAGATACTTCAAGATTTATATATAATGTCAAAATGAAGTGATGATTTAGGTACTTAACTTAATAGCGTACTTACTACTGACTAAAATCACCATAGTTCTTAAGTCAACTGATGGCCAAATATTTTGTGATGTGTAACTGGTTTATATTTTTTTAATTAATCAAGCAGTGGAAATATCTGCTCCTATTTCAATTTGTTCTAATGGTGCCTATACAAATAATCAGTAGATTGTTATCGTCCGCATATCAGTTGGACTAAGGTCTCCCTTTAAGATCTTTACAATATTGGCCACAGTCAGTAAGTGTTTTGTGATATAAGTATAACGTAAGCCCTATTTCAAATAGTCCATTTAATTTCATTCTTATCTTGACGGCTTTAAAAATGTCGAAATTAAATTGCAATCTAGTTAGCCACTATTTGATATTATAGGGATGAAGACATTTAGTATGTGATGTGGATAAAAATAAGATTGTTAAAATTATAGGCTTTAACTTAGTGCCACGCAGGAATCGACCCCGCTGGGTATGTAGATTTTAGGTAATTTTGACTCACTAGTGGGTACATACAGAGTTTATTTTTATACTTTAATTTATTGTTAAGTTTGATATTTTAATGTAATGAATATAATTTTTAACCTTTTTTATCTGGTGGCAGCTTAATTTAATTTTATAATATTATTTAATTAAAACATAACAAATAATACTTAGCCACGTAAGTAATCAATTTTTCAACACATTTGCTCATAAAACAGCTCTATTTGCACTGTATTAAGGTCCATAATCCAGCTCATTAAACACGCGTGTTTTTGTCATAATATTACTTAACTAGTGTTTTATTTTTAAATCGGCCAAGAGCAAGGAGTTTTTATGCTTATTATGTTATTAAAAATTTCAAGCTGACTTCGAGAAAATATCATAAATGAATGTTGATTTTATGAAATTATTTATAGTAATTAACTAATTAACAATAAATTTGTCATTTATTTCAAGGTAAATGGAATAGGATGTTTGGGTACCGAGTGACAATTACTTTTTTTTAGAGGTGGGCGTTAAATAACGTAAATAGTTTTGATAACTATTTATTGGTGCAATAGCTTCATTACGTTATTGGCTATTGCGAAAACTATCTATCGAGCGAAACTAGTTATTTCTGAAAACCGAAAACCATTGAGACCACGCGACTCAACGCGTGAACGAACGAAGCTTGATTACAGCGCGAAGTTAATTTCGATATTTGTTTAAATTTAAAGTCAAAAATCCGAAAATATCGCTAGTCTAACTAAATCACGTGTTTCATAAAAATAACCAACACGCATTTCGGTTATTCTGATACTCGTTTTCCGAACGTCAAGCGATATTCAAAAATAAATAGTTATTAAAATAAATAGTTTCAAAAGCCGCTATCGGCTACTATAACGATAGCTAGTTTCGGTATTCCGAAAAACGAAAACGACCCACCTCTACTTTTTTTTATAGCTTGGTTACTAGATTGACTAATAATTGATAAAAGATTGATGGTGTAAGATAACATGGTAATGTTTTGGGGGCTCTTCACGCGACGTATAATCTGTGACCGCTGAAAAAGAAAGAATGCGCGCCATTTTACAAATATTTGTCGTGTTTATTATTGTAATTATTTCTAATAGTGTCGACTTCTACATCCTGATCCTGAACCGTCTAAAATACTCATACACAAAATACAATTTTGAAATTTGGTAAAATTAAAGGGAAGCATGAACATATGCAGCCGACAAAATGTTCCGGTGGACGTGCGGTGGACGTAAGGTTAGCAAAGTTTAGTATTTTAAAGGTAACCAATTTGATTTGTTTTTATTCGCAAATGTGTTGAAAAACGTCGTAAAAAGCTCGTGCGCGTTGGTAATTACACCCTCGGCTCCATTAAGCCCTCGCCTGCGGCTCGGGCTGCAATTTCTGAGCCTCGGCTGTAATATCCAAAATAGCGCACTTGCATTTTAATATACTATTAATAGTATTATTCAAGACAAATAAAAATTGGGATTATAATTATAAAAGTATTAAATGGTGTTAATCCAAGTAGCTTTTCTCTAAAATGTAAATAGTTTGAAACCTTGCTTCGCTTTAATACATTCGCGTCATTGGTTTGTATTTAGTATCAGTAAAATAAAATCAAGTGAATAAAGTAAATAAATGGTACAGAAGCACTGCACTTACTTTCTCGCAATACTCAAGGAAAAACTATCAACCGCAAACTTAAATTTGTAATGCCATACACATAGTATGGAAATACAAACTCTTATTTACGTTTTTCCAAAAAAAATGTTCGAATGAAATATACAGATCAATTCAGAATTCAAATTGTCAAACATTAAAACAAACAAACATCAAACGATTTCGAGTAAATCACATGTTTAACTTTTGGTAGTACTGGAACACCCTTTATATGAATTTTCAAAGATCAATAGATACTACCGTAGGATACTTGCATGGAGATTTTTTTAATTTCCCAACACATGTTCCTTATGGATTATTGTTCAGTTTAGTCTACTGAGCAAGCCCTTTCAGTTTTTGGTACACCCTGTGTACTAAATTTTATTCAAAAAATCATAAAGAATATCCAGTCAGGTAGACAACCAATCCAGGAGTAATATTATAAATTTTTTTAATAAACTCAATGGAACCAATTTTGGGTACATCACATATTTACGATTTGGTGGTACAGGAACACCCCTTATATGAAATTACACAGATCATTTGATACTGGCGCAAGATATCTTACATGGAGATGCTTGGTCATGCAAAGTTTCATCAAGATTCTATGAGCCGTTTTTGAGAAAATTACAATTTATCATTTTCGTTGTATGACAGCTACCCTCAAAATGAGAGCCAGCCAGAAATCACTTAGAACCCTTCGATGGATTTGCATAAAACTCCTAAATTCCAAATATGGTGTCAATCGGACCATTCGTTTAGCCGCTAGGCCAAAGCGTGACGGACAGACCGACCGACGGACCGACCGACCGACGGACGGACATTTTTGGGAGACTTGTTTTTTATGATGTATAAGTGATATAGAACACATTTTTGAGAAAATTAGAAAAACTTTTTTCTTTCACGAATACAATACCTTTCTCGCTCCACTCGAAAGTAAAAAGTAACGATATAATGACTCCCGATGCAAGTCTGATGAGTGTGCGTGCATCTCTATTACAGTTGACAATTGCGGTTACCATGGCAACTGACACAATTGTTTGGGCGCCGTAAACAAATGAATTTCGATTGGCAGAATTCAAAACCTGTCGATATTAGCCTAATTACCTCACGAAATACTTAGTTTAATGTGGAAAATTCTCTGAAATTATGGAAATTGTGAGATATTGTGAAGGATTTGTAAGTAAGTACCGTTTTGCTAAAGTTTACAAAGTTTCGTGGTAGTTTGCTAATGACAAATTTTTCTTATCATTATTCGTCGATTTGTATTGATCTTTGGTTGCTTAGTTAGTGTATTGTTAGATATCAATAAATATAGTTTAAAATGATGGTTGTCACGAGCGGCCCTCGTACCTCTTGGCATGGTTTCCGGAGGCTCATTTACATATAGCTGAAACCAACCGTAGCAATCATAAAATATGTCTGTAATAAAATTGTGTTTTAGAACAGATTTTGGCGGCGGAGGTCTGATTGTGTGGGTCTAGAGTAAGATGAGCGTCAGCCAACAGAATGGACGGAAAGACGAGAAGAAACGCGAGGCCCCGAAGGCGCCTCAGAAGAAAAGCCCGGAGAAGAACATGTCGGAAATCGACGAGCACATACTCAAGAGGTACCGTACCTACTCCTTGCCGCTATGCGCTCCTGGTAGCACGGCTTTAAAGACATGCATCGAATTTTAGAAACAGCACGGTAAAAGCGCCACGCGTGAAGTACATCTATGCGTACCACTCAAATTCACCTTACTCTTGGTACCTAACCTACGTAGGTCGCAGAATAAAGTAATGTACTATCATACCTAAGTACTTCTTTGTACTTGTGAGCTCCTGTGAGCACAATGCTTGAAAAACCGGTCAAGTGCCATTCAGATTCGCGCACTGAGGGTTCCGCCAATACCATTACACTTTATTTGTATTGATTGAGACGAAATTTTTCTAAACTCGTATTTTTGATGTTTTTGTAATATAATCTACTATTTTTAAATCGCCCCTCAAGGAGGTGAATTAGGGATGTCTTTTTCCGTATGTTGGTCTATAAGTCCTTCATTTTTAAAGGTAGAATTTTATAGAAATTTGGTTTTGAGCTCTTGGTAAAAATAAAAAAAGTATGTGTTTTATAATTTTTCAAAATTCATCCCCATAGGGGGTGAAATAAGGGATGAAAATTTGTATCAAAGTCCTTTGTTTCCTGAGTTAGATTCACATAAATTCAACTTTAAGCTTTTGGTAAAAAATAAAGAAACACGTATTTAAGCATTTCTTAAAAATCACCCTTAAAGGGGGTGAAAAAGGGAATGATATTTTTTCCGTAAGTTGGTCTATAAGTCTTTCATTTTTAAAGGTAGAATTATGGAAATTTCTTTTTGAGCTTTTGGTGTAAAATAAAAAAGTACGTGTTTTAGAATTTTTCCAAATTCATCCCCTGACGGGGTGAAATAAGGGATGAAATATTGTATTATAGTCCGTCCGTTTTGAAGTCAGGATCTTCAAAATTTGTATTTAGACTAACGACTAAAAATTAAGTTTTACGTGTCTCAGGGTTTTTGTAAATTCTACACCCTAAGGGGTGAAAACGGGGATGAATTTGAAACTCCTTCATTTCAATGTAATATCCACTAAATTTATTATTTAAGCATAAGGGTTGTAATTCTGTGGAACGTACATCACTGTTATTGAAATTCCACCCCAAATTCAACCCCTAAAAGAGGGATGTGGGGTGAAAAAGTCTAAAAACCAATATGGATGTCGTTTGTATGGTTTATCGGGTCGCTGATTACGAAAACTAATACAATTTGGAAATCCAACGTGGTGGACGTGAAATACCGTCATCCCCTGGGGATGGGGATGGGGTGCGATAGGATTGATATGTCTAAAAATCAATATGGGTGTCGTTTGTATGGTTTATCGGATCGCTGATTACGAAAACTACAACAATTTTGAAATCCAAGGTGGTGGACGTGAAATACTATCATCCCCTGGGCTTGGGGTTGGGGTGCGATGGGTTAAAATGTCTAAAAATCAATATGGGTGTTGTTTCTATGTTTGTTTATATAAGGATAGGGATAGCGGTTAAGATGGCGTTAAGGATAGGGATAGGGGTAGGGTTAGGCGCAGGGATAGGGAGAGGGAGAAGGAGAGGTAGGGGGATGGGGAGAGAGAGGGAGTGGGAGAGGGTGAGGGAGGGGGAGAGGGAGAGACTGCTCATTGTCTGAATATCACGCGGGCGAAGCCGCGGGCACAGCTAGTGGCCTAATAAAAGTCTGATAGACGACGTATAGGCTTGGCTTAGTAATAGCGTCAGATGGTACCCTTTGGGATTCGGAACCCTACAAAAGAGACATCGTATTCTTTGATTATTAGTGATGGAGCAGGTCACGCAACGCAGCGCAGTTTTTCGTTAAAGCTTTGCTATCGAACCATTCATTTTAAACGACAAGTAAGAGTACCTAAGTTAGTACCACGACGTATAACCACGCGATGCGTACTACGACTACGGTACGTCATCAAGTCATCATCACATATTCTTAAAAAAAAATTGCCAATGGTTTTTACGAAGACGGCTACCTTACCTTGAAGATTTGACGAGGGCGCTGCTTTTTATAGACAAAGCGAAAGCCATCTGACCTCCGCAACCCAGAGGTCTGACCAGAATAGATAAGGTTTTGCCAGGCTAGTGGCCAACAATCTGGCTGTCAAAGTTTTCAAGCCTTCAAATGGCCTCTGACTTAACTATTATTTTCATTGACGTTAGTCGGGACCAACGGCTTAACATACATGCCAAAGCTCAAAAACTCTCTTGTAGTTGTTATACTAGCGGTGACCCATCCGGGTTCTGACCACGTCCAACGTGCTTAACTTTCCTGACCTCAAAAAGAAAACAAATATCACTCGGTGGACCACAAGCCTTCTTTTTCATAATTTTTTGTATGTGACAAGTTAGCAAGCGAGCTTGTTAGCCACTTGATGGTTAGTGGTCACCACCGCCCATAGCGCCCACTGCCTCATTAATAGCATAATTGACACTAACAAGATAGCAAAGCGCTAACAAGACAGAATATCACTCGATTCATATATTAGAGTTTGTTTGCAGCCGTAGGTATAACTTCCGACTTCATCATAATACATTTCCAGACACTCTATCGGCTCACTTTGCAATTTAGATTTTGATTGAGTATTAATAAAAAGTTTTCATAAAAGACGAAAATTTGGCAAATGAGCGAGCTTCAAAATCGGATATTTTTTTTTTTCAACCATGCATTATTGTGAGCTAGGTAGGGTCCATTAAAACCTTCAAGTGCGAGGTGGGCCGATAGATGTGTCTGGAACTGTATCATCCTTGCCAGTCTTGAATAAAACTTATCTATCTATAGCCTATTCTATCGTCGCGTGTAGGTTTGACATAAAGAAGCGCCTCGGTAAGGGCGCGTACGGCATCGTGTGGAAGGCGACGGACCGCAAGACGAAGGAGACGGTCGCCATCAAGAAGATATTCGACGCGTTCCGCAACCAGACGGACGCGCAGCGGACCTTCCGCGAGATCATCTTCCTGCAGGCCTTCCGCAACCATCCCAACATCGTCAAGCTGCACAGCATACACAGGTAACAAACAAGTCTACACATCCACACACGCAAACACTAACAACTTAAAAAGGTCAGAAATACCATACCTACCGTGCTTCTAAACACCATGCGGCCGCGAAACAGATTGGACTGATCATGACTGTCTTCTGCTAAATGTCTTGTGGGCGAAAACTGCCGCCCAGCGGCTGCCACCTTGATGAGTTTAAGACCAGACGTATTCCTAAAGAACTGACTAGGAAGTCTGGGATAGGTAATCGTGATAGGCATTGCTCTGCTTTTGCTTTACACCTCCAGATGTCGGATAACATCGCACAAGAGTACAATACAACCTGCTGTCGGTTGGAATCGATCAATGTGTGTGGGGAAGCTAAATCCGGTTGAATCTGTTTTCCTTTATACGATATGTACGATTTTTTAGGTTTGGATTTGATAGGTGGGATCGAAAGATGTGGATGGTCCTGTGGGAGTAGAGATAAATAAACTACGTTACGTTATTGCCTTTAGTACAAACTACTACCCAAACAAAAACAAGTGGAGGAGCGGGTCATGTAACTCTAGTTTATCTGTACCCCGACACCCACTACTAGTATACGATGCCCAAATCCGCCTCAAAAGCGGTTCAAGCTTCCAGAGATCAATTGCTCCCGTATCAGCAATAACCCAAGCTCGGCAAGAGAGCTACTGTAAGTCGAAAACATCCAGTACCTTGATGGATCATTCTAACTTTGGAAACTACATAGCAAGATGAGGCTTTGATAGACGTTACGAGTTGCTAATGTCCTGCGACTGTGGAGCTCCATCTCAAAACATGACCTATATACTCTCTTGTCTACTTTATCTGTACTAAGAAGGATCTATGCAAGGCATCTGATAATGCCATAGAAGTAGCGAAATTTGAATTTGGAAAGAGCTATGCAAGATTGTTTCATAGGATATTATGGGGCTAAGGGCTTATATAAACCAGAGGATGGGCAGCAGCATCTTTCTTTGCATCGTAACATCTTACATACTGCAGTCACCAAAAACAGCGGTGCCAACCGCAACGCTCACAAGCGTGGTTACTATGGAATATCCCCTTCTAAGTAGGCCGGACTGCTAGTGTTCTGGAGGGAGCTTCCTGTCCTGAAGTGGACGTTTCTTGGGATATTACGATGTGACAGTGTGTGTAGGGCGCTGAACAACCGCGACATCTGCTTGGGTTTCTGCTGGTGTTCTGAAGGGAGCTTCCTGTCCTGCGGTGGACGTTTCGTGGGATGTTATGATATAACATCGTGTGTAGGGCGCTGAACAACCGCTACATCTACTTGGGTTTCTGCTGGTGTTCTGGAAGTAGCTTTCTGTCCTGCAGTGGATGTGTCGTGGGATGTTACGATATTTACTTGGGTTTCTGCTGGTGTTCTGGAGGGAGCTTCCTGTCCTGCGGTGGACGTGTCGCGGGATGTTAAGATGTACATGTGTTGCGTGTAGGGCGCTGAACAACCGCGACATCTACCTGGGTTTCGAGTACATGGAGACGGACCTGCACTGCGTGATCAAGCGCGGCAACATCCTGAAGGACGTGCACAAGCGCTACATCATGTACCAGATCCTGAAGGCCACCAAGTACATCCACTCGGGGAACGTCATCCACCGCGACCAGAAACCTTCCAACGTGCTCATTGACAGCGCCTGCAGGGTCAAGGTGAGCACAGCTTAGTTCTTACTTGTATGATAATTTTTTTTTTCGCTTATTCCAACGCTTACCAACAAATTTTGCAGTCATGACACTAAACCCAGAGTATACTTGGCGGAAAGAATAAAACTGTTATTCTTTAGAATAAAACTTGTTTTTTCAGACAGCTTAAGCCGATTGATTTCGGCATTGCTGCAAAAAATGGATCATAAATATCTGGCTTAAAGCTGAATTTTGAATGTTTTTCTTTTTCGGAAAAGACTCCAGTTTTCTGCACTCAGGGGGTCTTGAAAGCAACCTGAAGGCTATTGATTGATGGACCACATTTTAGGCTAAACTTATAGTCACTTTTGCGAATGACTCGAAAGGAAGGAGAGGAGAAAGAAATAATGACTGTTTTTGAATCATTTGTAACATATGCTTTTGAAGCGTTGTGGTTTTGGCTTATAATAACAGATCTCATTTTATGGGTGTTCAGTTAATGTCAGCAATTAGGTAGAGCAGCAGCTCTTTTGCAAATGTTATTTCTTCGTCGTTTAAGATTGATTTATTTTATCAACTTAGGAACGTTTTTCTGACTTCACCTTTTGCGTCTAAAGGATTTCAATCCAGTCCAACTTCAATCGAGCAATTGATTCCTTCCTTGCTTAGGTAGGTATACCTAAATGTAAATTTTTGACTTGATTGTGGAGAATATACGAGTAGACCTTTGTACAGTACTGACTACATTTGATAACGATTCGGATCTCTAAGGCCGTTCCCACATGACGATAAAGACAGACTAGTTAGGTACCTATCCAATGCGAGTCTCGGAGACTATAGTCAGTGGTGATTCTCACACTACGCCACCGGTGTTATGTATGTCGGCGACTCGACTGGTCTTTGATAATAAAAATAATAATGCATTTATTTACCAAAGATCAAGTAACTGCGGTCCCCACACTAGGAAAACACCGTGCGAACTGGCTAAGGCTAGGCGTGTGGTCAGCCGCAGTCAGCGCAGCCACTGACGCACAGGAGCCTGTCTTATTTTTCGCTTTTTTGCGAGGAGACATGCAGAATAAAAATCTGTGCTATGTTGCGCTACGCCAACTGCGTCTTAACATCGCCTAGCCTCAGAGAGAGTTATACGACGTGTAACGGACAGGTGTGATAATACTGAAGGGTGTGAATCTGCCCATGAAACTGAACAACTTTTCCCAAGGAACATAGGTCGAAATACGAAAAACCAAATTTGACCTCTCATACAAAATGCGCTATCAGTATCAGCTGATGCAGTTTCTATGGGAGGTCAAAATTTTATTTCGATCTATAACCTATGTTCCTTGGGAAAAGTTGTTCAGTTTCATGGTAGATTCACACCCTTCAGTATTATCACATCTTTCCGTTAGGTACACGCTGTATAGTAACCTATTGTGTCTCGTCCAGCTGGCAGACTTCGGACTGGCGCGGTCGGTGTCGTCGCTGTACCGCGGCGGAGGCTCGGGGTCGGGAGTGGACGAGCCGGAGATCTGTCTCACGGACTACGTGGCCACGCGCTGGTACCGCGCGCCGGAGATACTCATCGCCAGCAAGAAGTGAGCACCACACCACACTACATCACAACACTCCGCACCACACCAAACCACACTACACCTCAACACACCATACCACACTACACCACAACACACCACACCATACCCCAACACAACACAATACTCCGCACCACACCACACTACAACAACACACCACACCATACCCCAAAACGGCATAACCCGTCACACGACATCACCACGCATCACACCTCAACACAACACAACAAAATACAACACACCACTCTCTAAGATCTGTTTGACGGACGAAATCGCGAATTACATAGTAACAAACCAGTTGATTGCTCTAGACACAATTTATCTAGGCGCCTATTTTTTATTCCCAGACTCTTCAATTTATTTAAAGCAAATGTCATGAAGTTGTTTTAGATGATCAAAATGTATCGAAAACATTATGATTCAAATCTAAAAAAATTACTTTCTCAGTGGAAGAAAGTTTACTAATGTTACAGTGTATTTACACATAATAAGTGGAGCCAGAAACCAGGCGTGCACACTCGAAATATTGACCGAGTGTGCACGCCTGGTCGATAGATGAGTATCAATATAGCATAACGTGATAATTGGATACATGGGTACGTGATATTTTTTTTTTATAAATATCTTCAATATACAGACAAAATCAATTTACAATTTCATAATAGTAGAGATCATGCAGTTTCATTTTCTATGCATAAAATTAAACTGATTTTATAGTGCAATATTTATAAAGAAGTTGGGTGTTGCCTCTATACTAGGAATTATTTTAATTCCATCTTCCGTCAAATGTTTTTGCCAAGGATGGAAAGGACTGGCTGTCCACCGCGACGATTTCGAGCCGATATCGATAAAACAAAAGACCAGCGCCGATAGAAGCGACACTATGAGTGAGTTATAAGTACTGTTTTTGCTTGTAACTTAGTCGGCGCTTGTCTTTTGTCATCAGCATCGGCTTGGAACCGTTACATTGGTTATGTCTCAGGCAAATCGTATAATTCGTCGTTTTACATTATGCCTTACAAAATGCCCAAATTTTTTTAGAAAAAGAAATATTTTTATTTACCAAACATTTGCACAATTTACAATAACTTGAACCCCACACTGGGTAAACCTGTATCGCGGGCGTCCACTTTAACGAAATTAACGAAATTTTAATTCGTCATTTTATATATTGCCGCGACATTTCACAAAACGGCGTGTAATTCGTTTCTGGCACTCGCCGGTCACTTCCTTGCCACGCTTGCTACTCTCGCTCGGCTCGTGTGATGTGGTCGTAAGATAACCTTACCGCTTTTTGCCCACATTTTCTAACTCGTTATTTGCAAATGTTACTTTATTAGTGTGCAATAAAGTGATATTCATTCATTCATTCATAACCTTACCCAACCAAACCGATCCCGAGCAGGGCTACCGTGGGCTAACAAACCCAAAATGCACCAGAACCTAATCTAAACACCTATTTACAATCTGTCGACGCCGTTTGACAAAATTTGTCGAGCGTTTATAGTTTGCCCGCGGTTTGTAAACGGCGAATTATACGATTTGCCTGGTGTCGATAGACTAGAAGCGTAATGTTGAGTTGTCCCGGTGCCGGCAGCTACACGAAGGGTATCGACATGTGGTCGCTGGGCTGCATCCTGGGCGAGATGCTGTCGGGCAAGCCGCTGTTCCCCGGCACCTCCACCGTCAACCAGGTGGAGCGCATCATGGCCGCGCTGCCGCGCCCCGACCCCGAAGGTACGCCTACACCATTATTCATTGTAAATTGTAAATTCATTATATTGAAATTGACTGATTTGAATGAATTTAAGTTCCTCAAGTAAGTTTTCATGTTCTAAAAAATCTATTCGTAAAAATTAGGAGATTTCCTTTGGCTTTAATTTGTCATATCTTTTTGTCTGCGCAAAACTAATGAATCTTAATTGTAATTAAAGAACGGGTAGCAGCTTCTTTTTACGTGTCAATATACCATGAACGTTAGCTGTAATGTTAACAGTGTGATGGATGACTATGTTATTTTATTAAAAAGATCAATTATCCTTCGACCTATTGCGTACCAGATGCAAAATTTTACAGAATGTATGCTATAAACAGTATTTAAAACGTTTAGATTCTTCTATTACATCTAATCCTAAGCTTCTATGGTCATTTATTAAAAGTAAAAAAGCGAACAGAAGTAATTACCCTTTTCAAATGTACCTTGATAGTAAGACCGCCTCAAATGGTCCCGATGTATGTGCTCTTTTTAGCTGACCAATTCTCGTCCGTTTTTAATCGTGAAGCTACGCCTTCAGCCGTGTGCTCCATCTTTCTTGAGAATAATGCTAACACTGCTTCTCTAGGGCTGATAACAGTCTGTGTCAGGCAAGTCCTTAACGCATTAAAAAGACTTGACCCTAACAAAGGTGCCGGCCCCGACGGGATCCCACCCGTTTTTGCTGTCCGTTGTGCTCACGCGCTTGCTTATCCTTTGTCAATTATTTATAATAAGTCATTGTTAGTAGGAATCTTTCCTTCCATATGGAAGAGAGCCAACATTGTACCAATATTTTAGAATGATGATGAAAAGCTAGTGGTTAATTATAGGCCAATTTCTATCCTCTCGGTCTTTGCTAAGCTATTCGAAAAGCTTGTATATCCGATCATCATTTGGCGTTTCAAGCAAATAATTATCCCACAGCAGCATGGCTTTACTAAAGCGCGATCTACCGCCACAAACTTGGTTTCCTTCGTGGAATATTTAACTTGTGAAGTTGATGCTAAGCACCCGGTAGACATTATTTATACCGACTTTAGCAAAGCATTCGACAAAGTCGACCATAGTATCCTTATCCAGAAACTCTCTCATTACGGTATCTTTGGTAGCTTATTGAATTGGTTCAGCTCCTACCTTCATGACAGGGAATCTTCTGTGGTAGTTAACGGCTACTCCTCAAGGTCATTTATCTCGCATTCTGGGGTCCCACAGGGTAGCCATTTAGGGCCTGTATTGTTTAACATTTTTATAAATGATATAAGTGATTGCTTCGTTAATTCGTCTTTTTATCTTTTCGCTGACGATTTAAAGTGTTTCAGGCGAGTTATTACCACACATGACGCTAATCTCTTACAGAGTGATCTGGACAGACTTGCTTCTTGGTGTGTCGCTAACAAGATGTGCCTTAATGCGAAAAAATGTTCTGTTATTAGATTTACGAGAGAGAAGAGGCACATGGTCAGGTCTTATACCATCGATGGTGAAGCTTTGGATGAAGTAAAATGCATTCGTGACTTAGGGGTTTTACTTGATAGCAAACTGCAATTTCACTCACATATTGATAGTATATGTAACAAAAGTTTTAAAATCTTAGGTTTCATCTTGCGTAACACCAAAGAATTCCGATATTCTAAAACAATGATAATGTTGTTCAATGCCTTAGTGCGCAGTAATCTCGAGTACTGTAGCGTAGTATGGAATCCTCATTACGAAGTATATGCAAAAAAAAATAGAAAGTGTACAGAAAAGATTTTTGTGGCATCTATCTTATAGATTTAGGTTGGCTAAAAAGTTAAAATCTTATTCAGGAAGGCTCAAGCATTTTAAGTTGGGTTCGCTTTCTGATCGTAGACGCTACCTGGACATTATGTTTTTCTATAAGTTTTTGAAGGGCTCCCTGGATTGTCCTGAGCTGCTCTCTCAGGTTAATATTAATGTACCAGCTAGGGTACCACGCCCTACAGACCTTTTAGTAGGAGATCAGCCAGAACTAATCTGGGGTTCCACTCACCTCTTAATAGAATGGCCTGTGAGTGTAATAAGTTTGCTTTACAGAGTGACATTTTGGCGGATAACTCTTATACTTTTAAAAAATCTGTTAATAATTTTATGTTCAATTGATTATTTTCCCGTTTCATTTTATTTTGATTTATGTTTGATTATATTTTTGTGGATGTTTAATTTGTTTGGAAAATTTTATTGATTTTTAGCTTATTTGTATAAATGTGTTTGAACCGTCTCCTTTAGAAAGCAGTTGTCACCTGTAATTGGGTTACCATTTAGTGTTAAGCTCATATATGTTACTCGGTTATAATTGTATTGGTGTGTAATCTGTAGGTGACCTTATCTTTAAATAATAAAATAAAATAAATAGTGGGGGGATGTCTGTGTCTCAGCTTATGTAGCATAGTACTGCGATTTGGCTTAATCTTCATCATTGTTTTTACGTCCAAACAGAAAAATATCTGCGAGTTTACATCTCGGCCAAATGAGCGCTACTCTTTGTTTAATGTCAAAACAGAAATCTTCTATGGGTTTTGAATAAAGTTTTTAAAACGATGACGTCATTACTTTTAACATCATTAGCTTTTCATTTATATGAAATGGTTCTTTTTTAGATGGAAACAGCTTTTTATTTTGTACCTATTAAACTCGGTAGCAATGCATATTGAAACTGATCAGTAAATTCGATGATGATGAGCTGTTGAGGAATAAAAAGCTGTTGATGTTAATGGTGACTGTCGGTCCGCGTGCGTGTCGCAGACATATCGGCAGTGTGCTCCGGGTACGGCTCGTCGCTGCTGACGGAAGCGGGGGGAGGGGGGGCGGGCGCAGGCGCGCACCCATCCCTCGTGTCCCTGCTGTCGTGCGCCCCGCGCGACGCGGCCGAGCTGGTGCAGCGGCTGCTGGTGTTCAACCCCGCCAAGCGGCTGAGTGCGGAGCGCGCGCTCGAACACGAATACGTGCACAAGTGAGCTGTAGTGTAGCTGTTGTTACTACGAGTATATTTATTTAACAATACAATGTGCTAGAATGTACCTGTGATAACAATGTGCTAGAGTGTAGTGCGGGTTCAGGATAATTTGGGCTATGACGGTTATTTCCTGCGTATGGGTGACAGACGGAGAGCCAATAAACGACTCGCTGGCCTCCTCCCATGTGCCGCGATCACCCTTGCGACTCATTTTTCGACTTCTGCGCTATAATGGTCACAGCCCGAATTATTTTGTACGCCTTATAGTTGGTTCCAGCGCGATCACCAATAACTATTGCCTGAAATAGGCATATTTTTTTAGCAGCCATCAAACAAACCCTATTTAAAAAGATTAAAAATTTACTTAGGCCTTAAAAAAGAGTATCGTCATCAAAGTGGAAGTGAATTTTTTTTGTAATTTGTTAGAAAACAGTCAGAAAGTTATAAGAAAGATAGTCTATATCTATGGATGGATGAATGGAGTCTGTTGATAAAACTAGACTATAATTGTGTTTCATAAGATTCCGGTAAACCTTTTCTTAACTGTCTGTCCGTTTTTGTATAAGACTGTGATTTACATACTATATTTAGCGCATTCTTGACACGTCCATATTTCGCTGTTTACTTGGTTTCCACAACGAGTGATATAAAATAATTATAAATTTCACGTTTTTATTTTCCATATATGATTATTGTCACTTCAAAATGGATTGTATAGTCGGTATTACAGAGACATGGTTCCCAGTATTTTGGCACCGTTCACTCTTTTTTAACAGACAGAATATTCTTTTGATAGTAACAACTTTCCAGACTAAGAGTCAGAGCCATGTAGTTGTATACTTGTCCGGGCTACGATTGTTACAACAGATTGCGTTCGCAAATGTGAAGAATGGTCCCTCGGTCCCTTTAGGTTGACTCTTTTTTAACAGAATATTGTTTAGACAGTAACAAGTTTGTAGACTGATAGTCGGAGGCATGTACCGGTATAGTTGTGTGTGCAAGTTGATGAATGTGAGGATGGTCCCTGGGGCCGGCCGCAGGTTCCACTGCGCGCGCGCGGAGCCGGCGCTGGCGGCGGACGTGGTGCTGCCGCTGCGCGACGACCGCCAGGTGTCGGTGGACGACTACCGCAACAAGCTGTACTCGCTCATGACGCGCGCCCCCCACAACAACCACGCGGCGAGGCATAAACACGCATCGCCTGCTCACCCGCCGGCCAAGACCACTCATCATCTCAGGTACACTTACAAGCTGCTTTTTCATATGGTTACGTTTCACAAC
This sequence comes from Athrips mouffetella, assembly GCA_947532105.1. Taxonomy (NCBI): domain Eukaryota; kingdom Metazoa; phylum Arthropoda; class Insecta; order Lepidoptera; family Gelechiidae; genus Athrips; species Athrips mouffetella. Next base: position 26,742,059 of record OX383974.1, on the reverse strand, counting down.
ATCTTAGGGCTTCTTACAGATCAACGAAAGAGTGAGGCGACGACCGTCGATGACTGTCAACGACGACAAGCGAGAGCGAGCGGAAAGCCCACGGCTGTCGTCGACTGTCAACGCCTCACCCTGTCGCTGATCTGTGCAAGCGCTTAAAGTGGGGCGCTAACGTAAGAAATCCATTTTGACGTTTTCTTATCACCAACATACAGAGTTCATTTTTCTTTGCAGGTAGTTTTTCATGCGTTTGACAGCTGTCAAAATGGACCTATTACAGTGGCCTTACTTTACTTAAATTTTAAGGTTCATTTTATCAAACTTCTACAATTCTACTTCGTAAATTCTGCGAAGTTCTGTTCTTCAAAGGCTAATTAAATACAGTCGACGTGGCCTTTATATTGTAAGGTTCTATATTTTTACAAGGCCTCTACATTATAAGGTTTCATTCTGAAAAGCACTTATATTATAACTACCTGTTCTACGAAGCGCCTGACTAATCTAGTTTCATTCTACAAAGTGCATAAATCATAAAGTTTAATTCTAAGGGGCTTCTTTATATATAGACGTTTAATTTCATCCTGCAAGGCTTCTGTACATTTACCAATTTTCGGGGCGCGATCATAATATTAAGCACACATTCATTCTAAGCTAATTTAAAATAATAGTAGTTAACAGTCTAGCTAGAGCAACTGTCATAAAATTTTAAGTCAGATTCTTCATGCCCCTTTCTTGTTCCGTGCTCACGTCAACAGACGTTAGATCGAATGTTTTTTTGGTCATCTCTAAGTTGATTTCTCGTCTCACTGAATATTTAGCGAACCAACCATCAATCGGATGGAAAGGTTTCAGAGAACATGAATAGGACGTAGTTTAGGCCTCCATAACTTGATTCGATTATCTATAGTTACGATCTGCGTCACCGAGACCTGCGCAACGCAAAAATATTCGTTGTGGAAATTTTAAGGAGGAAATTAGTTCAGGGTTGTGATGGAAAACTCTGGTTATTGGTTTCTAGTACGAAGATAGCGCCGGCACCACCGTCGATGGCTCCTACCAAGATATCGCGGAGTTTTCACGAACACGAGCTGACCGCGACGGCGGGGCGCGGGGGCGGGCGGCGCGAGGTGGGGGGGTCGGCCGACACGCGCGGGGGCGGGCGGGGGAAGGCGGGCGGCGGGGGGAGGGAGCTCCGGGCGGCCGAGCGCGCGCTCAAGGAGCACCGGTCGGAGCACGCGCTGGCGCCCCCGCCCTGCCGCCCGCAGTGGGAGCGCGCCGAGTGGGAGGGGCGCGGCCGCGGGGACTACCTGCCCCCCCGCGCCCCGAGCTGCCCCCCGCGCGCGCCCCCCGCCCCGCCCGCAGACAAGCGCCCCTCCCCCGCGGCCCTGCCCGGCAGCTCGTGGGCGCGACGCAGCTCGGGCTCCTTCTCCACCCTGCTGTGCCCGGACGAGCCCTCCGCAGTAGCTCCGGGCGCCGGGAACAGACGCTCGGGAGGGTACGGAGTCATCACAGCCAGCGCCTTCATGGACCTGCGTACAAGCATGAGGTGAGTCTGGACCAGACACTCAAGAGGACCAGTTTTGTATTAGTTTTGAAGTCGATCTTTGTTATTATGTGATGTTTTCGTGTTTGTGTACGTTTGTTCTGGCGACGGGGAAGGAGTCTTGTATTGTTCGCTACGCGCTTATATCTAATACTGCAGCGATAATTAAGAAAACACATTACTCACACTAGTGCGTTATACACAATCCATTATGAACGCAAACGAAACTAAGTGTTTCATACAACAGCTGTGAGCGTACAAAGATAACAAACTCTAACGTTTCGATAATGATGAAATATGTTTTTGCCTCAACTTTCGCTGCCCTATCTTATACCTATGCAACGAGAACTTTTATAAACCCTGACCACATTTAAGTATATTAGTCAATCTCAGAATACACAACCAATCTCAAAAAAAGCCATACAAACCTCGCGCCAACTTCAGAACCTATCGAACAAAAATTCTAATTTTTCGACTAATATGTGTGTTTGGAAAAAACACGCTAAAATAATTAGGCCAAAGTTCCTACAATAATCGTGTAAGTACTCGTTTAAGACCGCTCAATATTCAAATGTTTTTTTTTTTTATATTTTATTCAATCGTGGCCAATACTGTGTCATGGAAAATTCTTTATATATACATGTATACTACATGTAATTGTAATGTACTCAACAAGACATTTTTTTTTAAATATGTTATTTAAATTGTAAAAATTACATAGAGGAATCTATGATATTTCGATGTAATTTTTACAAAATTTAAATAACATGGAACGAATTTTTTAATTATTTCAACACTATGAGCCATACAGATTCAGATTCAGATAATTTTATTCAATGTAGATTCTTTACAGAATACTTATTGAATGTCATGCAGAATACAATGCAAATAGAGCGAGTCTACGCCGTTTCGGATCGTGCTATGGCAGCGTAAAAGAAACGGCAAGAAACCACTGCAGCACGGCCTACTTTAAGAGTCGGCTTTTTACAATGTGTTTCTTGTGTTTCGCTGGAATATCAGAGCACCATACCTCTTTGTCATTCATATAGTCATCCAATCTGTAGTAAGCTTTTTTACATAACGTTTGCTTTACACATTCTTTAAACTTTCTCTCAGGTAATTGCACTATATTGTCAGGTATTTTGTTGTAGTATCGTATACACAGACCAACGAAAGATGTATTGACTTTAGTTAATCTAGTATATGGTTGATCAATTTTATGCTTATTTCTAGTATTAAAATTATGCCTGTCACAAATTTTAGGTAATTGATGAATGTTCTTTCTAGCATACATTATATTTTCATAGATATACTGGCATGGCACTGTCATTATGTTGATTTCCTTGAACAGTTCTCTCAGGGAATCACGAGTCTTCAGGCAATAAATTGCTCTTATAGCCCTCTTTTGTAAAACGAATATTGAATGTATATCAGCTGCTCGGCCCCAAAGCAGTATGCCATAAGACATAATGCTATGGAAGTAGCTAAAGTAAACCAGCCTTGCAGTAGCTACATCAGTAAGTTGTCTGATTTTTCTAACAGCATATGCAGCCGAGCTCATTCGACCAGAAAGAGCCGTTATATGAGGGCCCCATTGAAGTTTAGAGTCTAGTGTTAACCCTAAGAAAACTGTACTATTTACAAAATCTAATCGTTCATTATTCAATACTATGTTATGTGAAGTAGACCTTACATTTGGTAGTGCAAATTTAATACATTTAGTTTTTTTGGCGTTTAGGACCAGATTGTTAACAGTAAACCATGCATGAATCTGTCGAAGTGCATCATTGACTTCGTTATAATTTTGTGATTTCCTACTTACATTGAATATTAATGAAGTATCATCAGCAAATAACACAATCTTTGACAGATTCTTCACCACAGAAGGAAGGTCATTAATATAAATAAGGAATAAAAATGGCCCTAATATGGACCCTTGAGGTACGCCAATTTTGACAACAGATCCCAGTGATTTCGTCCTGTTTACTTGTACCTTTTGAATCCTGTTTTCCAAATATGACCTAAGTAGTTTAAGTGAATTATTCTTAACACCGTAATGTTCAAGTTTTAGCAACAATGTGCTATGATCTACGCAATCAAATGCTTTGGATAGATCACAAAAGATACCAATAGCATCTTCAGATTTTTCCCACGCGCAAAAGATGTATTTTAAAAGTGCAGTCCCGGCATCCGTTGTACTGCGCCCTTTCGTGAAACCAAATTGATGGTCATGTAGTAAGTTATTTCTATTGAAGTGTGAAAGCATTTGATTGAGTATGACCTTCTCAAAAATTTTACTAAGTACAGGTAAGACTGATATTGGTCTAAAATTACTGGGATCCTTTTTGTCACCAGCTTTGAATAATGGAACTACTTTACTTTTTTTCATTAAGTCAGGAAATGTACCATGATCGACACAATCATTGAATATAACAGCTAAATATGGAGATATAGTATCAATGATCGCACTACAGACTTTTACTGACATTCCCCATAGGTCCTCAGTGGTTTTCATTTTAATACTTTTAAAGGCTTTAACAATTTCGTTAGGGGTGACATGATTGAACCCATACTTAATAGTAGTTTATGCAACTGTCATATAAAACTGGTTATTAAAACACGAGTTTGGGTTTATCACACGAGGCGCAGCCGAGTGTGATAATAGCATCAAACGAGTGTTTTAATACCATATTATATGCAGTTGCGTATACTACTTTATCTTCACTCATACAAAAGGTAGGTACTTATAAAAATTAAACAAAAGTAAGTAAACAACAAAGGCAACTTATATTATGTATACTACAGTTCTGATATAAGTCTATAGAAGCCGCCTTAATATATTCGCTAGGTCTTCTTTGAAATATACAAGCAGAACATTTTCTTAACATGGTTTTCTTTTAGATTTTCATTCTTTCCCAATTCATTGTAGGTTATGTCGTAAAATGTCCTAGACTAATATGAGAGAAGATCATAAGTTATTGAGTATCTTCTGGTGTGAGTGCAGTATTCTGACTGCACCACTTTATCTACTTTTTCAATAAACTTTCACATTACTTTCACGGGCACAAAATACTAGAAAAAGGTAAATGTTTGAAAATAGCGGCAAATCTAATATCTATTTCCAAGTCCTTTCTAATTTCAGGCTGCGCGCGCATATTTTGAGCCACAGATGAAATAATTGTAACTATAGTAACTGTTACTCTAACTGCTCCAAAATAATAGGTTGTTTATATGGTACACTTTGTAATATGCTACTGATATTTGACAGCTACTAAGAAAAACTGATATATTACTAACGGGCTCTCTAAAAGACCTTCTATTCAGTCTTCTTAAAAAAAGTTTAGATTCAAGGAGAATTGTATCCAAGTGTTATGTAATGATTAAAAAATTAAATTACGTAACACCTTTGCAAAATTTTCATACAAAAATCGTTACGTAATGGTAACTTTTTAATTTTTTATATATACTCTGCGTAATATACAGCCTTACGTATCAACTTTTTGAATCATATTTCAAAGTTTACGACATGAGTGTAGATAAAAATATTTACAGAATTATATTTATTATTTTGAAATTTTGCAAATTTCTTACGAGCCAAGAGTGTTTTTAAGATCCTTCCCCTGTAAGCTTTCTCAAATGAAGCTCGCTAAGAGACTCGGTCTGATTATATTTTGTACATTAGATATAATACTTTGTAATAAAACAAAATAATCCAATGTAATGTTTTATATTGTGTTTTGAATATTGCCAATGAAGTTTAGTGAGCGTGCACAATATCACGAAGCACAGCGTGCATAATTTCGGTACTTTTTTACAGTGTGCATTAACCTTTATTATGCACGCTCGATTGAGTGCACGCTCGATTGAATGCACGTTCGATTGAGCGCACGCTCCGTTTATATGCAAATGTATGAAATCTCAATAATAAAGTTGAATGATTCTGTGTTAATTTCTAGTCTTGTTGTTTCGTTTCGTTGCATGATTCTCGAATATTGAGTTTAAGTAGTTTTTATATTTTTAAGATGTCTGTTTTATTGAGGGAGATGAATTTCTTATTATTAGTCCGTCCAATTGCAATAAATTTTTGGACAATACTTTCTAGGATAGAGTAAAATTTTATTGTATCAAACACTGTAGCTACAAACTGTTATCTTAAAATCGAAAAGTGGTTTTTTCCTAAAAAGTGGTTCGGTTTTCGATTGTAAAATAAACAGTTTATAAAATATACTTATAAAATAAACACAATTTTGCAAATTTTTGATAAATCTGTGAGTACAAAACTACACACACGACCTAACACGTAGATGTACAAGCCACTGCCAATACAAATGATAGGACCATTACTATTTTTGTTAAACTGACTAGATTTACAATAGTTTTTAACGACATTGTTCATGATTAAGGGAACAAACTGTTTCATCTTTACTCAAGCCTATGACAATCTTCCACAAACTATGTAGCGAGGAAAAAGTGGTGATGTTCAAGAGGCTGCCAGCCGCGGTAGCATGAGCCATGATTAAGGGAACAAATATCACTTTTTGACTTTTTATGTATGAAGCAAATGTCAATTTTGCTAGTAAATGAAATGCGTTTATCCAGGGGCTCATGCTACCGCGGCTGGCCTAAGCTTTAGATATATTTTTATCTACCGGTCTTGCTGAGCCGGCAGTATTAGTCAAATTCCACTAACTCAAAACCTTTCAAATGGAAGTTCCACCTATGTAACTTTAGTATGAAAGTTCAGTTACCAGCATGGGTGGAACTTCCATTTCATTTAATAAAATATATTATTATCTAGAATGCCTTCCTCCACTGTCATGCTCCACCGCTGGAGCCAAAGCAAATTTTTTCTCCTCTTGAATCTACCAGTGGATCCAAATAGCATGTATAGGTACAGGTGAGGTGACAAACCTCTCGGGTGGTTGCTCTATTCATAAAACTGAACAACTTTTCTTAAAGGACAAGGTCCTAATACGAAAAAAATTTTTTTAACGTTCCATACATATTATGCTATCAACCTTTCCAACAACTGCCTATGGGACGTTGAAAATTGTTTTCGTATAAAGGTTCATCACAAAACACATACCTTGACTTTATCTGACTCTGACCAACGACCGACCTCTGACCAAGCATTGACCTTTACAAAAAGACGAGAACTTAGGCCGTCCGCTAAACTCGCTCGGGCGCACGGAGCGGGTGGCATGTCTCGGTAAAGACTGCGTGCTTAGTAAGAAAGTTATGTAAGCGCAATGCTGTGTGACACGCAGTGAATGCCGATACATGCCACCCGCTCCATGCGCCCGCGCGAGTTTAGCGGACGGCCTTACGGTGGGGTTGCACCATTTAACTTAGCCATAACCGAATTAACGCCTCTTGCTCACTCGAATATGCGCTATTCAGTCATCACACAAATCGGATGATGCCTCTATCACCTACTTGAATTTGTGACCGTGTGTTGTTACTCTTTTACATTCTTCCCTATTTAATGTTTACTACATGACGTGATGTATTGTAATACTAAAGTCGGTTACAGGAAAGCCCTTTTGCCATTGTCTTTTCTATTAAGTATTTTGAGAATGATTTAACTCTACTGCAACTGATATATAGGGTGCTTCCTAATTAACTGCGAAACTTTGAGTATGTCATTGAGACCATAAAATCGAACAACATGTCCTAAAAAAACATGCGTCGACAAACGAGAAAAAATTAAGCTTTCCTATTCAAACAATGTCTCAGATCAATAAACATTTCATTTCATAAAACCTGCGCCGCGCTCGCTGTTTTTGTTTGGAACATTTTGACACTTCCCAAAGTTACCACGTACCAAAATTACCATTTCCCAAAATTACCACTTCCCAAAAATACCATTTTCTAAAATTAACACTTCACAAAACGACCACTTTCCAAAATGACCACTTCCCAAAATGACTACTTCCTAAAATTACCTCTTAATAAAATTACCACATTCTTCCCACAATGACTACTTCCCAAAATGACCACATCTATAAATTCATATTTTTAACCCATGTTTTTAGTTTTTGGTTCGCGTATCATACTTAAATATTCGCAGTTAATTAGGAGGCTTCTAAGTAAGATTCTTGCATGTTGCTTGATTTTATGAAAAACAGAAAAAAAGACTGTATTATACTTAGTATGTTTTATACTGAATGAAGCGCAGTTTGTGTAATTTAATGTTATAATTCTGTGTATGGTTGCGCGTGCGCATGTATAGACCGAAGGGGTTCCTTAACGTTTGTAAAGTTTTGAGTTTATTTAACACATTTGTAAAACAGAATTTACATGCTAATAAACGATTGTACTCTATTTGTTTTTTTGTTTTTTTTTTGACATTGTCCCCACCACGGAAACCCAAAATCTACAGATCGACAGCTGAATGTTATAATCACTCGGCCATGGAGGCTAGGTAGGTATCACAAGTTTCACCAGTTAGAGTACGAGTATTAAGTAGGTATGGGGTGTTTGTAAGAGGCTTTCCAAAAACAAAGTGCATGATCAGTCAACGTAGCTGAACCACAGACCTGAACATTCGTATTCGGTGTATAACACTCAGAAAATGAAAAAAAATCATACAGCCTTTCCAAAGTTGCAAACTTGATGCGACAGTTTGATCATATGGAGAGGCCGATTAAATTTTTCATTTCCTCAATGTAGTTTCACTACGTTGACGGAAGTTATCATGCCCTTTTAGTATTTGGAAAGCTGCCCCTTACACCCTGTATAGCCTTTCCTTAGTGTGGATGTAGAAATATGGCTAAAAACTAAAATAGTCTCTTTGTGTGATTTGCCCAGTTTGCAAGGCTGAATGAATCCGTGCTCCGGGAGATTTAGTAACTCGGCGTCGGCGTAAGGCGCACTCTACATACAGAACATAGTTCGGCGCGCCGCGCCGTTGGTTTGGCCCCGCCCGGCGCTAGTCCGGACGAGAGGTTGATCTGCGTTTCTGCGTTGCGTTGCTTTCTGCTACTAGATGAGCCATGTGGTCAGAGGTCTTGGGCGGCTTAATGACTTTGACACCAGTGCTTGTGACGTCGGTCATCGACCTTACAATCCACTTAGTATGATGATGTTTAAGTTACGTAAGCAGTTCGTCTAAATCGCAGTCAGTCAATAGAAGTCCTAATCAGCTCAGGCTTCTAACATAGGTATATGTTCCTTTCCCAAATAATCAAGAAAATATGCAACGTTCAAGGTCCACTGCAATAAAACAATAGTTATGCTGACTATAAACTTCTTTATATTCTTCTACCAAACTGGCAAGAAGAAACCATAACAAAAAAGCAAAATGACAAGAAAAGTGACAACGACGATGACAAACGTCAATCTCTTTTGACCAACCGTTTTACATAAAGCAAAAAAAATAGCAAAAGGATGAATTTCTCATTCCTGATGGTGCTAGAGGTTCTGCTGGTGCTGGGCCGGCTCAACTCTCTGCTTGGAGAAAACCAGGTACCCGTGCTGGCTGCCAGCACTCAAGACCGGCCAGTTAGAGATGCCGACGATAACTCCACCGACAAGCCGGCAACCAACACCTCGCGGGTCTGAATCTCTTCTTTAAGTTAGCCATACACGCTAGGGTGCCTGTGAAGTTTAAGCAGTATAGGTAAGCAAGAGCGTGTGCGGCAGTCGTATAACTTGAAGGAACCAGCACAGTCGACTGCCACTCCCGCTTCTGTTTACCTTCGCAGTTTTAGTGAGTTGGTACTTAAAATCAGCTAGCCTTAGCTAGTTCATCGGCAACCAATGAGGTAATTATTCTGAGTTGCTAACATTCTTGGCTGTCTTTGTCACGTTAGCTAGGCTAGCCATGCTACTCGCTTTGTGGATCTTGTATTGCTACAATCCTGAGTGTGATTTTTATCAGTACCTACAAATCGATTTCAGGGATAACTTCGCTAAGTATTTATCACTTTTTTTTGTATAACCAATGAGAATCTGTGGCACACAGGTATAAGGCGTCGGCAAACACTGTTTATCTAGCCAATTTCGGGTAGATTTATCGCTGTTAGTTGATTATCACAAATTTATTTTATTTATTTTATTTTATTTTGTTTGGAAAACTTACAGCCTTATTTTTTACACATTACTCATTATACAATAGGTAGGATCTGGGCCATTAACAAGTTTTCACCTATAAAAATGAAACTTAAGATAAAAAAGAACTGAAGGTAAGCTTAAAAAACACATCAAAAACTAAATTCTATAGGTAATATCAAAAAGCAGGTCAAGCTCGACACTTGCAGCGCAACTATAGCTTCTATGCTTTATGAAATAAGTAGAACAATACAAAGTCCGAAGTGACGAGCTTGACATGCATGAATTAACGTGAGTAACAATCGGATAAAACAACTTAAAACTAAACAAACATTAAAATATACTTATATTTTATATGTACCTACTAAACTAATGTAGACTGGGTGTTTGTGCCACCTAAAAAAAATATTTTTTTTTTTACGTATGGAATAATAAAATAAATCATGCCTCAAATTAGAAATATAGCTGTAAAAAACTTATAAAAAGAAGTCATTATTAATAAAGGTTTTAAACTGAGCTGCCTTCTTGAAAAATAAGTCGGTATGCTGTGACATTTTATTGTTGAATAACCTACAAACTCGCGGTATATATGAGTTGCTCTTATAGTTAATCGTAGTGGCCGAAACATGAAGCGATAACCAGTTACGACGCGATGGACGCGCGACTGGTACTTGCAAGCCAAACTGAGAGAGTAACTCTGGCACGTCTAGACTACCGGTAAATAAATTGGAGAGAAGTGTGAAGTCTGATATTTCTCTTCGCAAGAACAATGGCAGAAAGTGAAAGTGCTTGCAACGATCAGTATAATCCTTAAGATTTGTTTTAAATCTTCGGTTTAGGTACCTCAGAAACTTACGTTGAATCAATTCAATTTTATCAATATATTTTGCGTAACACGGACTCCATACTTGCGAACAGTATTCTAGTTGGCTTCTCACAAGGGCGCAGTAAAGAATTTTTAGAGTTTTTGCCGATTTAAACTTTTTCCCCACTCTAAAAAGAAAACCTAATGCCTTAGTAGCCTTTCCAGTGATTTTGGCTATATGTTGATCATATAATAGTTTAGAATCGAACGTGACTCCCAGATCATTGACAACACCAGTTCTCGATAGCACAGATTGGTTTATAGTGTAATCATATAAAACAGGGTTACTCTTCCTTGTGAATGTAATACTATTGCATTTAGCAATATTAAGGTTAAGCTTATTAATCAAACAGTAGTTCGAAAGGCTATTTATATCACTTTGAAGCAACAAAGTGTCATTATGAGAATGTATAGTTTTGAAAATTTTCATGTCGTCGGCGAAGAGCAATACATTGGAGTGTTGGAAACAATTGTGAATGTCTGATTTACATAATGTAAATAAAAGCGGACCTAAAATAGAGCCTTGTGGCACACCCGACGGAATCAAAACGGGTTCAGATGAATAACCGTTAAGTACAACAGATTGGCTTCGACGCTGGACATACGAAGTAAACCATCTGTACAAATCACCTTGGATTCCAGCCTCTGAATTGACATACATATCTTGCATTGACATTGTGGAACAAAAGGCATCAAGGAATTGACGCTGTCTTCCCTCCTCACCTCCCACTGTAACTGCTGTTTAGCCATGATCTACAGTGTTACTCTAACGAACGACTAGCCGGAGAAGCTGACAAGAATCCGCTCGAGGACTGACTCTACGCTGCCTTGGGCCACAAAACCTGACTTTAAAGATTGTGTGGTGATGTGTGAAAGAAAGTGTTAAGCAGTGGGAATCTATGGCTAAAGTATACCTAGTCATCGTAATAGGTCCGTTGTGACAGCTATCAAACGTATGATAAAAATATGAGGTGCAAAGAAAATTTAACCCTGAGTGCTGGTGCTAAGGAAACTTTAAAACAGTCTTCTTCTTCTTACGTTATCCCTACTTTAGTATATGTTAAGATTATGGTGCAGTACCTGCCGTTGCTGGCACTGATCGACCCGAGCAAGGACACGAGCGAGTTCTGGCGCGAGACGGACATCCTCTCGCTAGTGCTGGCGCACTCGGCGGACCTGGACCCCGAGCAGTGCCGCGCCGCCAGCCAGTCAGCCACGCTCGTGCGCTTCCCCAGCCGCCGGACCGTCCGGACCATCTGCCGGGGACCCATCGGTAACTATACCTCACCACTTAAGACTGCACTCTGCGCACACTAGCGCCCTCATCAGAATTTAATTAATTTCTTTGAATTGGAGACCAAAATGAAAAATTGAAGAACGGCTAAGTGTTCTTTGTCAGGATAGCGTTATTTTAAACTATTACAATAAGCTTTATGTTATCCTGTTTATTCAAAATCCTTTGAACGGAACGCGGTGGCCACCAATTTCCGTTTTAAGGATTTTGAATAAACAAGATATCATAAAGCTAATTGTAATAGTTTAAAATAACGCTATCCTGACAAAGAACACTTAGTCGTTCTTCAATTTTTCATTTTGGTCTCCAATTCAAAGAAATTAATTAAATTATGATGAGGGCGCTAGTGTGCGCGGAGTGCACTCTTAACAATTAGAAGACTACTTTCGAAGGCATATTAAGCCGTTGGTTCCGACCACTTTCTTCGGAAGTAGTCGGTAATGAGCGATTTCAAAGGCATTATATTACCTTATTTTTCCCGACGTTTCGACTGAGTTGCATGATGATGATAATCACCCCACGGAAAGAAATGCGATTAAGGCTAGTGTAAATGTTGGAATAATGTCCAAATCAGGAGAATCCTAAACAGATTAGCGTGTATGTGCGGGTTGATGAGAGTAGAAGATGCGAGGGAAGTACGTCATATGATGTGGAAGGATGTGGTGTTTTTCTGCCACTACGGAAAAGAGGCTCACTCACACCGGTCAGTTTACTTTCGCACTGGCCACTCTCCCGCACAATATCGACAACGAATTCCACCTGATTGATGATGCAATTTAGAGAAAAGACATTTAAATGAAGAGTCTGTCCAAATGATACGAGTATCCTCGATGTATTTTCTTTTGTTTTGTTCAATGCTTATGCAGTTTCAAAATTTGTGAAGCCATTGAATGCCATCCACACCAATACCAGTAACTTTTGTAATATGATTGCTTTTATAATAATTCTAGTGTTCTTGTTAAAGACCGCCAGCTGTGCCCGCAATGTCCGCACTTCACCAACCACTCGGAATGTGAGCTGTTCCGGGATTCGTGCAAGTAAATATTTTATATTTTTTGTTGTTCTTAAAAAAGCATACAAACAGTTGGGTTTCATTCTGCGGGTCGGGAAACCATTTAAAAAGATATCAACTTATAAACTTTTATATAATAGCTACGTGCGAAGCCGCTTAGAATTTGCAAATATTGTTTGGCATCCTTTTTATCAAAATCACATTGACAAGTTAGAAAGATTACAAAAGAAATTTATCAAAAATATTAACTATAGGTTCGGAAACTCCTTCCCTGATTATGAAACCTCACTGTCTAATTACAAAATGGCATCATTACGTATACGTCGTGACCATGCTAATCTTATTTATCTACATAAACTCTTAAACAATCATGTCGATGCCCTTGCATTACTCCATGATATTTCTATCCGTGTACCTCACAGACGGGAACGTATTTGCACGAAAAGACCATTGTTTTTTGTTGCAAAAAGTGGCACTAATTATGTAGCAAATAGTTTTGTAAGGCGTAGTTGTAAACTTTATAACGACAAATATTCAAAGGTAGATATATTTAATCCTTCTTTATGTTGTTTTAAAAAAGCAATCTTTGAAAATGTTTCTTAATTAGTATATGTATCTATAATAGTTAGTACCTTGATAAGTTGTATTTTTTGGAAACGAAATACTTAGGTTGATAAGAATATAGGGAACTATAGGTCTAGTAGTATTCATGTTTGTACATAAGAAAGATCTGTAAATGACTGTTTGATTCCTGAATAAATAAAATAAATAAATAAATATGTTTATTTGTTTGAATAACAAATAAGGAATGAGGTCGACCAAAATTTAGTTGAAAGGTCGTGTGTTAATCCAAACATTCGTCCCTCTGTCGGGATCAGATGCCAGTGCCATCATAAAATATTAGTACCACCTAATGAGTTGTGAGTGTTATTTAATGTTTGTGTCGTCATGATGCAGGGAGCGCAAGGTGCTACCGTCAGAGCGCACCGTGTACTGCGATCGCAAGTACGGGCGGTGGCGCTCCATGCTGGTCCCTGCAGACTACTCCATGTGCCGCTGCTGCGACGAGTGCGTCTTCTACAGAGGTAGCCTTCACACTCGTCCATGGTCGTAACATCCCATTAAAACTTCCACTTTAGGACAGGGATATCCCTTTCCTAATCATCAGGGATCAGGGATTTGGCACTTCTAAGCGATTCTGCTAGCGACCGCTGTTGTTGGTGACGTCAGTATGTAAGATGGTACGATACACAGAAAGATGCTGCTACCCATCCTCCGGTTCCTAAGCCCATAGTCGCCTCTTACGACACCCACGGGTAGAAATGGGTTGGTACTATTCTTTGCCGTCACCTCACGGGTCTGCCGGCACCACTCGTCCATGGTACCATCTGCTAATAGAATAGACTATTCTACGGGCAAGGTGACAAGCATTGGCGGTCGAGCGAGATAGACGAGCGGCATAGCGGAGAGAGGAATTAAGTGTAACTGATTTCACTCCACCCCCCAAGGTCGGTCGACCCGCAAAAGAGGGTTTATTAACGTTGTAAAAATATTCGCCCGTTGGTATGATACAGTTACCTGGGCATGGAGGGTGCCTTCGAAATTTCAGGACCTAATTACAGCAATTACTTTTTGACAAGAAATCGTTTGTATAATGTCAAAGCATCGGTTTTCTCCTTTTTTTATGTTACAAGTGAGCAAACGAGCAAGTGGGCCACCTTATGGTAGGTGGTCACCACCGCCCATAGCACCCACTGTCTTATTAATGGCAAATTTTGTCACTAATAAGACAGCAAAGTGCGTTGCTCACTTTGAGAACTAAGATGGTATCTCTCATGTGCCGGTAATTTCACTGGCTCCCTTGCCCTTCAAACCGAAACACAGCCGTGCAAACACTGCTTCTTCACGGCAGAAAAAAGCAAGGAGGTGGTACTTCCCCAGACGGACTTTCCACAAATGCCCTGTCACCTTCATCAGACTCAATCCTAGATTGAGATTTGTCAAAGCTGTCAAATCTTTTCGGTTTGACTTGAACACTAACCGTAATAGTAACCAAGACAAAATATGCCTCTCAAAGCAAAGAGAACAATCAAGTTTCTCTCGCAAGTTTCAGCTCAAAATAGAGCGAAAACTTTTGAAAACTGAAATACAGAAGTTTCAAATAGCGATGTATCGGTATTGTGTTGCAGAATTGGACCAGTCGTGTATGGCAGACGATTACAACTTTGATGTAGAGGAGTTCTTGCCTATCACTTCGATTGGTAAATCATTTCATTTGTTCGGAAAGTATATCTTCACCGAGATGAGGTCAACCAAATGTAGCTACTAGTGATCTTATTTACATTTCTCTAGACTAACAAAGAATCTGTGGCAATAGTAGATTGTATCACAAGGCAGAAAAAATACATTTTTAAGGTGAGGGCGTTATCTTGAATGCAGACACATTTCTACCGACTTGCGGTTAACCGTACTTGTTTTGTGTGGTTGGTTGTTCCTCTGCCTTCAGTTGGTATGGTTGGTTGTTCCTCTGCCTTCTGCACCGCAGGTCTCGGGATTAAATGACTGTATAACTAACCACTCACAATTTGATACCAGATTTCCGCGCGGGCTGCAACCCTTACTGGGGCCATCCGGAACAAGAGTTCAGAGCGCTGCGATGCGACAAGGTTCTGCGACGATGTAAGATTATTATAATACTGTAGGTGCACTACATTTAAATAACTTATTATTTGCTACCACGTTTCGACAAAATTGTATAAATGGTTATAGGTATATGACTTGAATGAGTTTTTATGCTAATTGAATTGTTTAAACAAAAAATAGCTAAGGTATTATTAGGACATTTGATTCGTTATTTAGGTAATTGATTTTATTTTGATAATTTTGGAATAATGTATTAAGATAAATTTATGTAAAATATTGACCGATTTGCAGGCTAATCGGTCAATATTTTACATAAAATTTATCAAAACATGAATGTACTCTATACAGGGTGTTAATTTGATTGCGCGCCATAGCTTAGGGGGTGGTTCAGTAACGATAAAGGAACTAAAAAAAATATTTTAAAAAATCCTACTTAATTTTTTTTTAACTCTATTGAAACTAAACTAACGCGGA
Source organism: Athrips mouffetella (assembly GCA_947532105.1). Taxonomy (NCBI): domain Eukaryota; kingdom Metazoa; phylum Arthropoda; class Insecta; order Lepidoptera; family Gelechiidae; genus Athrips; species Athrips mouffetella. Next base: position 26,726,188 of record OX383974.1, on the reverse strand, counting down.
GGGCAATGACCTTGAGCACCGCGTTATCAAAAAGCGCGTGAAAGAGTTTCAGTTAAGTATGTGCCTACCTTATCCACTGATACTGCGTACCACTGGTGCTCCGTCCGGGCCATTGCCCTCCGCGTTAGTTAAGTTTCAATGGAGTTTTAGTTTTTTTTTAAAGTAGGATTTTTCAAATATGTTTTTTTGTGTTCCTTTATCGTTACTGAAACATCCCCTAAGGTATTGCACGCAATTCAATTAACACCCTGTATATATTATGAACATCTGTAATACCATGTTTTGTGCAAATAAACTATAATCTACTCTACCAACAAAGTTTTCTGCAAGACAAGGGAATGCTATGGTTATTAATATTATGCCTGTAGCGACTACCATGACCAACGTTGCTTTACTTTCGTAATCGTAAATGAAGTAAAGGATGTAAGGGTCGTTGTATCGAAAACTGAAAGGACGTGCTCAGTCAACGAAACTGAACAACTTTCCCAAAGAAACATTTTTACGAAATGAAAAAAAATTAACCTCTTCTCTCCAACGGTTCGATCAGAGTGAGCAATTTGTTTGGAGGCACAAAAATGTTTCTTTGGGAAAGTTGTTCAGTTTCGTTGACTGAGCACGCCCATTCTGTTTTTGGTACACCGTCCCTTACACCCTGTATAACTGGCACCTCACTTGGTCAAGTGATGAGTGAATACTTTAATTGTTGTTGTTTTTGTAGGCGTTCCTATGTCCACTCCAGCCGTGCCCAAGGAGTCTATGCAGATGTAAGTTTTTATTTAACATACTTCAAGATGAAGTGTCATACAGGGTGTTAGTTAAATAACGCAAGACCTCTCTCGGGGGCGAGCTACCGCTCTGGACATGAAACTGAACAACTTTTGTTCTACGACTTTAGGAAATTACAAAAAAAAATTGCTTTTTTATACAAATTCGCTCGGTCAGCTGGTCGATTATCTTTTGCGAATTATTTTTTGCGAATTTTCAAAATTCGTAGAACTAAAGTTGTTCACTTGGCCGGCTTTTTTCCTTATGCTAGTCACAAAGAAGAAAATAGAGCGATATGACAACACCACAGCAATAGCAGTTACTAGGTCTATTACAGTTATCTTTCGGTATCCCCATTTATACAATTTGAAGAGTTTATTTCTTTACACTTAAAACAAAAATTAACAAGAACAAAAACATAAGAATGTGGGGGCACAGGTCCTGTCCTGAGGGGTGGCTCGATATGGAATTCTATATTCGATAGCCTAGAAACTTATCCCTACTGTAGTGTATGTATTGGGATCATAATTTATCATTTAATAGATTTATACAAGGTGTTTTTTTTAATTCGAACAACTCAAGGCGTATATTCCTTGAGCTGATCGAAAACATATTTTCCAAGAAACATAGGTCAAAATACGAAAAAATGAATTTACAAAATGCGCTATCAACTGATGCAGTTTCTATGGGAGGTAAATTTTTTTTTTCGTGTTTCGACGCATGTTTCTTGGACAAAATGGCTCCTTTCAGCTCAAGGAATGTACTCGTACGCCTTGAATTGTTCGAATTCAAAAAAATACACCTTGTATAAATATCGAAAGTAAACCTCTCTCACAGTCATGAGTATAGACTTAAGGTTGATTGACGTTGTACAATGCTAGCTTCATTCTTATCCACCCCACCCTGGGTCAATAAATACCATTCGCAAATGGACCGCGGGCCCAGTCGTATGTCAGCCATCTCTAGTGTACAGTGTATACTTGGTAAGGTACGAGAATAAACCAGTTACCTCAGTGATATAGATTTGTATTATTGATGAGGCAAATAAACCTGAAGTCCCTCGGGATGCAAACTACATCTACCTAGCCTGGCGAGTGGCGGCATTTGAGTGTTACCTACTGTGTAAATTAATATTTATTCATGTTATATGATGTTGTTAAGGAGACGCAGCTTCCGCTACGAGCCGCCGCCTGCGCCGACCGACTGTCCTGTCACCTGCCGCGGGTACCACTGTCCCAGCGGTATGTAACTATTTTTAGGGAGCAAAACGTAGGTAGGTACACCAGGTGGCATATAAGTCCAACAGTGACAGTTTAGGCGGAATTTACAAGTACATTGGGTAAGTAAAAACGGGTCAGTAGACGTCCATTGCTTACTGCATTCAAGTGTTTTCGTACAGACAACGTATTAAAGAGACAATGTATTTGAGACAGTGTATTGTAAAAAAAATAAAAAAAAATTCTGCTGATCCCATTTTACTGAATCCGTTTAAATCTAGCCTTAAGATTTCAAAAGATGTAAATCTAGCCTTAAGATTGGGGTCTTGCGCTGCGCCGCGCCTGTGGGACAGGCGTGCAAATCCTTCACTGGCTCCCCGCGAGGTACTTACCCCTGCACGTCTATCCTCTCCGAATAACCGTCACTGTAGAACTTACATGTGCACGGTCTATAAAGTGATTTACAGGAAAAGACTTTCAAAGAGCAATAAACTTGGCGGTAAAAAGGGATTTCTTTGAGGCACACGTTTATAAGATAAACATAATTCAATACAGAAAAAGTTCTGTTAATTAAAACGTCACAAAATTTTAATTTCGAAATCGATATCAAATTAAACGTAAGGCTATGCCTCCGCTGCCGGGCCGTATCCGGCGACCGGCATTGAGAACGACTCCCGCAGACGTTATTCATGCCGGGGAGACACTACCTGTAAACGTAGTGAAATTATTTTACCTAAAAGTATGTTTATTAATTAGCTTGACAGTGAGAAAAGCGAACGAAGCGTAGTGTTGTTTTGGATACCGAGTGTGCACGTTCGATATACGAGTGTGCACGCTTCATTTCATAACGAGAGAAGCGTGCGTGCACTATACACAGACCATGCTCGTTTGATATTCAAAACAGTGTGCGTGCACGTTACACTTGTTTCTATAGGTAGGTATTTTGTTTCTATAAAGCGCATGATCTGTCAATCAACGAAACTGAACAACTTTCAGTCTATAAAACTTTCAGGAAATGAAAATTAATATCGGCCTCCCCAAACAAACTATCCACTCTAGTTTTTAAAAATTTTTTTGGAGATGCTGTTTTTTTTTAATTTCCTGAAAGTTGTTTAGTTTCGTTGCCTGATCATGCCTTTTCTGTTTTCGGATAGCTGTCGCTTACAAAGGGTGTAAGCCTTAGCCCAGTACACCTAGTAACATGGAGCGAAGATAACTCTATGCTGTGTATGTTATCTACCATGTTCAACATAATATTGGTGGGGTTTTCATTGGAAGGAATGAATGTAAACTTGCCTGTGTGTCACATTACAGACAAGGTGGAGGAGAGCGCGTGTCGCGCGGGCGCCTTCCTGCCACACAAGGAGTCTTGTAACTGCTGCGGGAAGTGCAGCCCCTTCCAGCGTGAGTACACCTATAGGTGTGGGCAAACTACTTGGACAGAGTCCATTTTACATACAGATTGGCGTGCGCAAGGCTTCCCCCACCACGCGATTTTTATTCAAGTTGTTTGCCTCGCACTATACCTACACGTCGCCAGAATTTGTGTTGAGGGACTTCACTGTAAATATACACAAAATCCCACGAAACGTGCAGGACAGCTGCCTGTATTCCGTACATATCTTTAAAAGGATCATCATATGAGTATCACTGCACTGGGTTTTTAGGGCATTTCTGGGGCTTAACCGTGTGCCCTGTCACACGGTTGCTTTGTTTTTTTTATTGTCAATGGGCTTACTCTTAACCTCGATCTAGCTCCAAGGACAGAAATGATGTCGACGACAGGACGAGCTGGTTTTTGTCAACGTGATCCCGAGATAGGTCACCTTGACATTGATTTTGACCGTCAGAATGACCTATGTTAGGACTCGATTGGCAGCCAAGTTGCAGGAACTACAGATACTGATAGCTAACGGTATTCTGTCGCCAGAATTGAACGAGAAATGCGCAGAGTTCAAGAAGACGGAACACAACAACAACGGCAGCAAGGAGATCGAGGTGAGGATCGTGACATGAAGGCCAATTTATGTCTACATGACCGCTCATAGGTAGAAAGTAATCTGGCTATCTCAAATAGAGAAACATAAAAAGCAAGTAGAGAAACTTATAAAGCTTAGAAACGATATTAATTGAACGATATTAATTCCAATTTGAGAAGATATTGTAAAGTTGTGCATTATAGTAGAGATACTCTGATAAGCCTGTTGTTGAAGTTGGAAGTAAGCCTGTCTTTCACGCTGTGGGCCGCGAGTTCGATGTCTGCCAAAGGGCAAACATTTTTGTGATCAACACAAGTGTTTGTTCTGTGTCTAACTATGCAAAGAATGTACTATGGGTATCAGAGACTGGTACACCCTCTCTGATACCCATAGTACATTCTTTGCCTAGTTTGGGATTAGATGACTTTGTATGAAATGTCGCCCAATATTTATTTATTTATTATCACCCAACAAGAGAATGCTTTAGTAGGTATAGTGCCTGAGAAAAAAATATGAGTACTTAGTGCAAAAGGTTAGTTACGAAGTAATAATTAAAGGCGCTTTTTAGATAAATTGACTAAAAGACGAGTTTTTCTTTTGATTCTACCGAGATAAAAGATTCTGAATAATTTCGTATTTGTAAGAGACGTCATGTGAAGTAGCTGCGGTTGAAATAGTAGTGGTCTAGTGGTTAGAACATTCGAATCTCGAGGTTTAGAGTTCGATTCCCGGCTACTATCTATCGATGGAAGTACGTCAGAGGCCTTTGGTGGCGGCTTTAACAATCTAAGGGTGGCTTCCGACTCGTAAGGGTGGGGAAGAGGGTCGTCTGTAAAAGCGCAGGCAAGATCATAGCGGTGCGAGTAACTTCTAAGGATACTCTGCGGTCCGGTTGTTGGTCCGCGGTGTGTGATAATTTGCAGTAATTCGTACCGTCGGACCGTCGGAAGCCACCGTAGCACCAGGGTTTGCCGGTCGGTCCTCGATGTAACAAATAATGTGATGCTTGTGTGGTTGTGAGGTGGAAGAGGAGTTCCTGGAGCCGGGCTGCGACGACGGGCTGGTGTGTCGCCAGGGCCGGTGCCAGGACATCCACGCCGTGCGCTCGCCCGCCGCCACGCGCCGCAAGCGGGACGAGGGCCCCAGCAACGCTAGAGGTGAGGTGCACACACACATAGTCTCTTTTGTTTCATGAGTGCACAGAAAGCATTTCCGAAACCTTAGAACATTCGACCTAGGGATCAGGTTATTTCAACAATTTTTAAGTAGATAGCCTTAAGCGTTTGTGTAGTATCTGTTCCTGTGGATTTCGTTAGAGAAATCATTAAGGTGATTACAGCCCTCAAATTAGAAGCTACGAGATCGTCAATGCAAATATCGACTTTATTGACACGTTAATAGCGTTCATATAAGAGTGCTCTTCAACGTGGCTGTTACCGAGACTCTCACCCATAAAAAAGGGGTTTTTATTGATTTTATACCACATTAATAATTATTTTTTCAAGTTTTTTACTTAAATTTCAGAAACCGTAAAATTTAGATTTTTTGGGTGGAAGAAGCATCAAAATCGTTTTAGACGTTTAGGAGCCTTCGAAGCAATAGGATATTTTTTGCGTTAAATAAGAGGAGAGAGAAGATTTTTTTCCGGCAAAACTAAAAGTTACAATAAAATAATCTACTTAAAAAAATGTTGTTTATCATATTGATTAGCTCATATATATTTTTTTGTAACGATTGGACCATCCGTTTGGGAGAAGTTTGCCTTCAAAGTTAGCTCATTTTTGCAATTTGAGGGTTATAATCGTTTTAATCGGAAGGTATGCAACAGCGTCCTTCTGCGTATCGTTCAACCAGACTGCTGTTGTCGCAAGTCACAATGACAGCAAACGTGGTACTCGTGGCATGGCATCAAAACATTCCACGAGACGTGCGCTGCAGGACAGGGTGCTCCCTCCAGAATTATGTGGTGTAATGATAAGGAAGTCTTTTATCTATTTATCTTGCTTGTGCTGATATCACTGTCACTCTGCAAGAAATAACGTACTGCTAAGATTTCTCTGTTGGAGAACTTGGGACGTAAATTTTACTTAAGGACAGATTGTGAATTGTTTTGGATTCTTGGAATCTAAGCTTGGAACTATCAACACTGCGGGCTTGGCGCCTCGCGAGTTGCGGTTAACAAATGACCACAATATGACCACAAATGAGTGTAAGCTCCATGCGATTCACCTCCAGTGCGGCCAGTTATCATAGCGAGAAGCCGTATCGTTTTGGTGAAGTTTTCAAGTGTGGGATTGCTCTCAAGAGGTACCTATACCGAAGGAACAAAAAGAAGTTTTGTGTAACAAAAAGAAGTAGGGTTTTTTGCAAAGTCCGTCTGTGGAAATGGCACCCCTATTTCTGCCGTGAAGCAGCATTGTTTGCCACCACTTACCATCAGGTAGCCCACCTCGCTTGCTACCTATACCGAAGGAACAAAAAGAAGTTTTGTGTAGTGGTAGGGTTTTTTGCAAAGTCCGTCTGTGGAAATGGCACCCCTATTTCTGCCGTGAAGCAGCATTGTTTGCCACCACGCTTGCTCACTTGTGACATATGACTTCTTTTGTGCAGTTTCACACTTGAGAGACATGTACCAATACGACCCTTAGTTTGTTTGTCAAGTGCTTTAAAAGAGGGGTTATGATAATGTTTGTTGCAGAGCCGTGCAAGCGCGAGCTGAAGCTGTTCAAGAAGAAGTACGGTCCCGACGGCCACCTGCACTACGACGCGCCGCAGTGCACGCCGCTCTGGCTCTACGCGCCCGTGCAGGTAACACTACCACTACCACTACCACTACCACTACCACGCAGCTCACGCGCAGTGCCAACAATGACAGGGTGATGAAGCCACTGACAGCAGACTGACAGCAGGCTGAACGAGTTACTCTTCAGTTCCCTCGTCTTCCGTCAGGCCAATTCCATCTGTTCAAGAAGATGTTCTCTGTTGAAGAAAGCTATAGGTAGCCTACTAATGGAATGGTGACTTGAAGTGGACGGTCTGGACTAGAAGGCCCTCAACGGGTTGTGAGCCCAGAATCCAGGCTGCTTCTAGGAGAATCTCTATTGATGGGGTTGTACTGAATGTAATAGATGATAATGTAAAGCTATGGCGCAATTTCAATTAGCACAGTTCGCCAAATAGCAACATATTTGGCTAATTGATATTCTCTATCGCTTCTTATTTTATTTCAGTGCATTATACCGTGCACATATATTGACGGTTTGCTTAGTTAGTAGACGGGATGCCACCAGTAGTTGGTGAAATTAGTCAGTGGATAGTAAAGGTCTAAACTAGACACAAGTGTTTCTCTATACTTCCCAACAGATCGTCCGATTCCGTAGACCGCATCCAGATGTAATTACTGTAGATCATCAGTTATGAAGACCTTTCTCTACCTCAGGAAGTCAGTTGGAATCATGACTTAGTGGTGATACGAGGTGGTAGGGTTTTTTCCGAATGCGTTTGGAAGCAGTACTTAACCATATCTATTTGTGTTGTGAAGGAGTTGTGTTTGAGATGTAGTAATTCGGTTCAAAGGGCAAGGGAGCCAGTAAAATTACCGCCACGAGAGACATTCCATTCTAGTTCTTAGGGCGGCTAACGTGCTTTGCTTAAAGTGTATCGTCAAGAGCATAAATCAAGCTTGACACAAAAACTTCGTACCGTCCTTATTTTAGCTAGAGCTACTTTTTATTTTGGTTAGAGTTAAAATGTGAGTATCAAACTTAACTTGTCGTTAACGACTATACCACATTATTAATAAGACAAAAGACTGAAGAAGCTGTGAGTACCTAGTGGTGAATACTTAAGTACTTACACTTTTAGGCATATCTACTCATTTGCTCGCTTCTGATATAAAAAATGTTGATAATATTAATGTGCAGTAAAGAGTAGGTCAAGTTTGCTGCTCGCATCGAGGTCCTGCGGCGATTTTATAAAAAATCAATCAAAGTGCAATGTGTTGTTGCGCTGTTTATCCTCACGCCTGACGTGACGTGGTGGTGTTGTGTTGTACTATACAGTGCCGGCGGTTCGTGTGCTACTGCGCGCTGGAGGACGGCGCGGCGGTGGGGGGGGTGCGCGTGCCGCGCGTGGAGGTGTCCAGCATGAACTGCGACTGCGCGCGCGAGCGGTGCCGCACCGGCTCCGACGTGGAGTGCGACGGCTACGGCAACTACCGCGAGGCCGTGTTCGCGCCGCACCGGGACGACTGGCCCGCCGCGTCACTCTCGCCCACTGTCGCCCGCGCCCAGCCGGACGGTACGTGACACTCTACAGTATAACAACTGCGACTGCGCGCGCGAGCGGTGCCGCACCGGCTCCGACGTGGAGTGCGACGGCTACGGCAACTACCGCGAGGCCGTGTTCGCGCCGCACCGGGACGACTGGCCCGCCGCGTCACTCTCGCCCACTGTCGCCCGCGCCCAGCCGGACGGTACGTGACACTCTACAGTATAACAACTGCGACTGCGCGCGCGAGCGGTGCCGCACCGGCTCCGACGTGGAGTGCGACGGCTACGGCAACTACCGCGAGGCCGTGTTCGCGCCGCACCGGGACGACTGGCCCGCCGCGTCACTCTCGCCCACTGTCGCCCGCGCCCAGCCGGACGGTACGTGACACTCTACAGTATAACAACTGCGACTGCGCGCGCGAGCGGTGCCGCACCGGCTCCGACGTGGAGTGCGACGGCTACGGCAACTACCGCGAGGCCGTGTTCGCGCCGCACCGGGACGACTGGCCCGCCGCGTCACTCTCGCCCACTGTCGCCCGCGCCCAGCCGGACGGTACGTGACACTCTACAGTATAACAACTGCGACTGCGCGCGCGAGCGGTGCCGCACCGGCTCCGACGTGGAGTGCGACGGCTACGGCAACTACCGCGAGGCCGTGTTCGCGCCGCACCGGGACGACTGGCCCGCCGCGTCACTCTCGCCCACTGTCGCCCGCGCCCAGCCGGACGGTACGTGACACTCTACAGTATAACAACTGCGACTGCGCGCGCGAGCGGTGCCGCACCGGCTCCGACGTGGAGTGCGACGGCTACGGCAACTACCGCGAGGCCGTGTTCGCGCCGCACCGGGACGACTGGCCCGCCGCGTCACTCTCGCCCACTGTCGCCCGCGCCCAGCCGGACGGTACGTGACACTCTACAGTATAACAACTGCGACTGCGCGCGCGAGCGGTGCCGCACCGGCTCCGACGTGGAGTGCGACGGCTACGGCAACTACCGCGAGGCCGTGTTCGCGCCGCACCGGGACGACTGGCCCGCCGCGTCACTCTCGCCCACTGTCGCCCGCGCCCAGCCGGACGGTACGTGACACTCTACAGTATAACAACTGCGACTGCGCGCGCGAGCGGTGCCGCACCGGCTCCGACGTGGAGTGCGACGGCTACGGCAACTACCGCGAGGCCGTGTTCGCGCCGCACCGGGACGACTGGCCCGCCGCGTCACTCTCGCCCACTGTCGCCCGCGCCCAGCCGGACGGTACGTGACACTCTACAGTATAACAACTGCGACTGCGCGCGCGAGCGGTGCCGCACCGGCTCCGACGTGGAGTGCGACGGCTACGGCAACTACCGCGAGGCCGTGTTCGCGCCGCACCGGGACGACTGGCCCGCCGCGTCACTCTCGCCCACTGTCGCCCGCGCCCAGCCGGACGGTACGTGACACTCTACAGTATAACAACTGCGACTGCGCGCGCGAGCGGTGCCGCACCGGCTCCGACGTGGAGTGCGACGGCTACGGCAACTACCGCGAGGCCGTGTTCGCGCCGCACCGGGACGACTGGCCCGCCGCGTCACTCTCGCCCACTGTCGCCCGCGCCCAGCCGGACGGTACGTGACACTCTACAGTATAACAACTGCGACTGCGCGCGCGAGCGGTGCCGCACCGGCTCCGACGTGGAGTGCGACGGCTACGGCAACTACCGCGAGGCCGTGTTCGCGCCGCACCGGGACGACTGGCCCGCCGCGTCACTCTCGCCCACTGTCGCCCGCGCCCAGCCGGACGGTACGTGACACTCTACAGTATAACAACTGCGACTGCGCGCGCGAGCGGTGCCGCACCGGCTCCGACGTGGAGTGCGACGGCTACGGCAACTACCGCGAGGCCGTGTTCGCGCCGCACCGGGACGACTGGCCCGCCGCGTCACTCTCGCCCACTGTCGCCCGCGCCCAGCCGGACGGTACGTGACACTCTACAGTATAACAACTGCGACTGCGCGCGCGAGCGGTGCCGCACCGGCTCCGACGTGGAGTGCGACGGCTACGGCAACTACCGCGAGGCCGTGTTCGCGCCGCACCGGGACGACTGGCCCGCCGCGTCACTCTCGCCCACTGTCGCCCGCGCCCAGCCGGACGGTACGTGACACTCTACAGTATAACAACTGCGACTGCGCGCGCGAGCGGTGCCGCACCGGCTCCGACGTGGAGTGCGACGGCTACGGCAACTACCGCGAGGCCGTGTTCGCGCCGCACCGGGACGACTGGCCCGCCGCGTCACTCTCGCCCACTGTCGCCCGCGCCCAGCCGGACGGTACGTGACACTCTACAGTATAACAACTGCGACTGCGCGCGCGAGCGGTGCCGCACCGGCTCCGACGTGGAGTGCGACGGCTACGGCAACTACCGCGAGGCCGTGTTCGCGCCGCACCGGGACGACTGGCCCGCCGCGTCACTCTCGCCCACTGTCGCCCGCGCCCAGCCGGACGGTACGTGACACTCTACAGTATAACAACTGCGACTGCGCGCGCGAGCGGTGCCGCACCGGCTCCGACGTGGAGTGCGACGGCTACGGCAACTACCGCGAGGCCGTGTTCGCGCCGCACCGGGACGACTGGCCCGCCGCGTCACTCTCGCCCACTGTCGCCCGCGCCCAGCCGGACGGTACGTGACACTCTACAGTATTAACAGTTAACACAAAATAATAGTAGTATCATTCAGACCAGACACTCTCCGCCCCCCTTGCAATCTCCCCCGCAACCCTGCGCGCACCCACTCGAGCGAGTCTATTGTACTGAACATGCAGCCTACGCGACCTTCCAATTTCAAATTCGCGCTCGTTGTATCTGGTTTCCGGGGTATGATATAACCAGATTTTTACCTTCAACTGAAGCGAGAAAGGTATTGTCGACGTATAAATCAAATTCTCGAAAATGTGTTCCATAATCACCTACCTCATAACATCCCATGAAACGTCCACTGCAAGACAGGGAGCTCCCTCCAGAATTCCAACAAAAATGCATGGTACAATTTGGAGGGGAAATACCATAATTACCACGCTTGTTAGAGTTGCGGCTAGCACCACGGATAGCGGTGGCTGTTGACAGCAGTAAGTAAGATGGTGTTTTTCCTATGTAACTTCGTAGGTATATTTTTCATAGCACACCCGGGGCCCGGGTGGGCTATGAAAAATCCGGGCTATCCTCACTGGCAAGGGATGAGAATCAGTGATTATGGGTTAGACAGAGGAAACCAAAAACAGAAATGATATTAAAGCTAAATTTATTTGAGAAAACACGCCATTTTACACGGCTACGTGACCAAGAAGAGCCATAGACAAATATCAAACCATAGAATAAACTAATGCACTTTAGTGTTGTGTTTAGCATCTACTAGTGATGTAACATTGTTCCATAACAGCCATCTCTGAGGGCAAATCTATCGCTGAGCCTAGCTTTGTCACACTACAGCACACACGTGTTTTGATTTGATCTTTAGTGAGTCTTAATCATTGTTTAAATGCATTGCTTCTTTATCAATGTCAATGTACCTACATATGTATTGGTGTTACAAACAAACGCTTTATCTATTCATCTATCTAATACACAGAATCTTGCGGCAATATCAATATGTTTAGTCGGGGAAACTTTGAGTTAAAAAAAAAGGAAAAAATATTGAAAATAACTTCTAAGTGTATTGTATCTTGCACTAACAAAATACTGAATCAATTTCTAGAACCGGTTCAGTTCAATAGGGAATGAATGAATGAAGGATGAATCACCTGATATTCCGAAAAGTAAGATGATTCCGTGCTTCGGAAGGCAGGATAAGCTGTTGGTCTACGATCTACGGAAGAATTCGTTATTGGCCACGTACGTTAGAGGCCTTGGGCGACTCAAAAACTCTGACACCAGGGCTTGTGAAGTTGGTCGTCGATCTATGATAATGATGAGTTCGACACTTCTACAGACTACTCTGACTTACACATTTGACATCATTAATACCCGCTTGAATTGATTTCCTGTCAATCTTTCTTAGACGAGAAATGCACAGCGGATGGCGGTAGCGCCCAGCAACACCTACTTAAAGCGCCCCAGGAGCGGATTATTTTCCTAAATACACCCCTGTACTTTTTGATGTGTACACCAAATGTTTATGTATGCGAACTGGGAGCCAATTTTTGAAAATAACCGAGGTATTTTCGAGATTTTTAAAAATTGAAATAAGCCCTCTTAAAGTCCTCAAAAGTAATCATCAATATATGTTAATTACTTGTAAAATAATGTTTAGTTTTAAAATTACCAACATAAAAATTTGAATTTTACGAGTCTATCGTGGCTTTTTTTATTTTTAAAAATCTCTTAAATCACCCGGTGACTCAAAAATTGGCTCCCTGGCAGGCATTCGTACGCACCGCAGCAAGCACGTAGGAACAAAACCAGTATAAGCTGAACCATCTACGCTTCAAACGTCCGAGACGGCGCCGGCGTCGTAAAGCAGCAGCTTATTCTGTCACTAGTTATTAATAATATTAGGTCTTTACCTATGAAATTGCCGTTTTGTATGGCGAATTTTAGGTAATCTCAATTTTCAGTACTAACATTTTTGCATTTTTCTTAGGAATTATAAATCCAATTATTTTAATTTTTTTTAAGCATTATTGGGAAGACATTAAGCTAACAAAAGCTTAAATTTAATTTTCGAAAAATATTACCTGTAAAAAAATATAACGAATGTAATGATGAAATCGGACGACATTTAAGACGAACAATTTTCGAACCTTTAATTTTATATATCAAACTAATAATAAAAACTTTATTTTAGGCGTAAATTGATAACCTTGAAGTCAACTTTCAAATATAAATCAAATGAAAAAAATAGCATTTGAATTGTAGGAATTATGATCTCATTAATCTGTAAGAAAATTTCGGCAATTTCATAGGTAAAGACCTATTATAATACAGAGTGGGTTTATGTGCGGTGGTGATCACTTACCATCAGGTGGCCCAACTGCTCGGTTGTCCACTTCTAACATGAAAACAAAGTAATGACTAGGTAGGTACTATGTTGTCCGTCCGTTGTACCAACCCAGCTCTATCCGTGGGTGTCGTAAGAGGCGACTAAGGGTTTATGAACACGAGGTTGGGCAGAACCACGGCAGAACCATCTCTCTTTGTATCGTACAGTCAAGAGCACATGAAGCTTGACACCACAGATTACAGAAACATTGGACTTTGTACCGTTCTTATTTCAATAGACGTACGGGCTAGAGTCGCACTGCGGGTGTCAAGCTTGACCTGTCGTTGACTGTACATCTTACAAACTGCGGTTACCAACAACAGCGGTCGCCAGCCGCAACGCTTACAAGCATGGTGACTATGGTAAATCAGTACCACGCTTTTTGCCGAAGTTTTGGAGGGAGTTCCCTGTCCTATAGTGGACGTTTCATGGGATCTTATGGGGTAGTTAGGTAGGTACTATGTTCAAGTTATACCAATTATATTGTGGCCTACCTAACCTGTTGTATGTATCGCTGTTGCGGCAGAGAGGAGCACCCCATTGATGACGTCATCACCGTCACCCCCAGGGAGCACCACCCCGCGGCCCACTCTCACCATGACCACGTGACCGCCACGCGTCGCAGCTCGCAGCGGAACCGCAGCCCAACCGCAATACAACCGCACCCTTACGTTATATAGGGTCCTAATAAAATAGTGAACGTAATTATAGCATGTTACTGTGACCATGAAACTGAACAACTTTCCCCATGGAACATAGGTCGAAATAGGAAAAAACAGACACCTCACCATACAAAACACGCTATCAGCCGATGCAGTTTGTATGGGAGGTCAATTTTTTTTTTGATCTTTCGACCTATGTTGCTTGGGGGAAGTTGTTCAGTTTCGAAAATTTATGTTCATTATTTCATTAGGACCTTATATAGTATAACCTAACTGTAGTTGACAAATTATCCCGTTGTAAATAGTAGTCTTATAGGTATTTCGACAAAATTTTGTATTTTTGTTAAGTATTTTTAATATTTGGTATCGAGTAAACGTCTCTAACATAACAAAACTAGATTTTATTTATACATAAAATAATCCTATACTATTAAACGAGTAATATTTGTATATACTTATATATATATTTGTAAAAATCGGTTTCTCGAAAACGGCTCTAACGATTTCGATGAAATTTTGTATACAGGGGTTTTTGGGGGCAAAAAATCGTATCGTACCGATAATGGTTGGTATAAAAAGACTAACAGACTGACAATAACCCTTCTTTTCCTGTGTACCCTTGGCTGTTCCCTTGATGGTACAGTGGAAGAATTTTGTTACAGCTGTACCCTTGTAACACGAACAAAATAAACGAGCAAGTGTCATTAAACATTAATCACCCCTTTTGCTATCGTTTTCAGAAACACTATTTAAAGTTTATCTTTCATTAAGTCTTGTACCGTTACTCACTTTGTCATAACTTTAAGTGACGCGTCTTTAAGGCGGTTGCCGGGTGGCAGCACCTTACTTTTAGAAATAAATTTATTTACAAAACTTTTCAGTAGTATTGTTCGTATGGCGGCAATATAGGGTAGTTATATATATTATAACCCATGACACCATAGCTTAGCTTATCATTTATAGCTTTGTATTGGTAAAGTGCTAAAAGTGGCCGTTTTTGGCAGTTTTACAATACAAAGCTACAAATTGCCGCCAATCAAACAATCCTTATTAAATGTTTTGTATTTATGACGCAATAAATTTATTTCTCAAAGTGGCAGCACTTCTGCTCTTCAACCACCTTAAGTACGGTATTTAAACAATGAGCCGTTTCTTAGGGTTCCGTACCTCAAAAGAAAAAAACGGAACCCTTATAGGATCACTTTGTTGTCCGTCTGTCTGTCTGTCTGTCTGTCAAAACCCTTTATCTCACGAACGGGTAAAGGTATCAGGTTGAAATTAATACCATATATTAGGATCCATGAACCACACAATATCTAAAAATTTAATTTTTTTACAACGACGCAATCAAAAGATATGGCATTTTATGTCCTCATCTCCATACATTTATTCAAAAATGAAAAACCTACAGGGTACTTCCCGTTGACCTAAAATTATGAAATTTGGCAAGAAGCTCGGTCTCACAGTACAAATAATGGAAAAAGTCTGAAATCATTAAATATTACAACTTTTCTCACAACTAATGGTAACCAATTGTGGTGAGCTCCCGTTTCAAGAACATTCATATAAGAGAGGGGTCAAGTTGGATGGTCGCTGAGGCGATTTTTGCTTTAGTTCTATTTAAAAACGGGAACACTTACAAACTTGAAAATTGGTATGTTTATAGGGCATAGGCTATAAAATAACAACAAATAATAAAATTTGGTCAAGCGCGTGTCGGACTCAAAAAATCTAGCACATTAACTTACTGAAATTTCAACTAATACAATTATGTTTATGTGGTGGTACGGAACCCTTAGTGCGCGAGTCCGACTAACACTTGTTTAATAAGGAAAAACTAGTTTTCATTTTCATGATAGCGTTTTTGTAGGAAAATTTAACTGTCAACTTCTTTTTTACTTTCGAGCGGAGCGAGAATGGTATTGTATTCGTGAAAAAAAAAAAATTTTCAAATTTTCTCAAAAATGTGTTCTAAATCACTTATAAGTACCTACACTACGAATAAATTTATCATAAAAAGCAAGTCTCCCAAAAATGTCCGTCCGTCGGTCGGTTGGTCTGTCCGTCACGCTTTGGCCTAGCGGCTAAACGAATATTCCGATTGACACCATATTTTAAATTTAAGATTTTTATGTGAATTCATCGAAGGATTCTGAGTGGTTTTTTGGTGGCTCTTATTTTGAGGGGTCATACAACGATAATGAAAAATTGCAATTTGCGCAAAAACGGCTCAAACGATCTTTATGAAACTTTGCATGACCAAGAATCTGTTGCTGCAAATTTAAATTCTGTATATTTCATAAAAACATTTTTTGTATAACTTAAATTTAAGTTTGTATTTCCATTCGGCATACATTGCTGGGAGGCTTGGTTTTGTTGATTCCAGTATCCGTATTGCAACCAGCAATGTATGCCGAATTAGTTTCTGAATTAATGAAGGTGTGATCACGGCTTATGGCAGATTTATTATAAGTTCTGTACTTATTTTGTCTTCTATCAAAAACTTTGAATACTCTGTTGGCACTTAACTGTGAAAACAGCTCATTACCAAGTCTTTAACTTGATCTAGAATGTAATCCCGTAACTGTAGGGATACTACGCACGTGTCGAATTTTCAAAGTTGTGCGACCGAAATTAACACTATGGTACTTTAAGCCGCGATCACACCTAGCTGAATTCAAAAACTAATTCGGCATAGATACATTGCTGGGAGGCTTGGTTATGTTAATTGCAGTAACCTTACTTAAACGAGCAAAGTATGCCAAATTAGTCTTTGAATTCAGCTAGGTCTGATCGTGGCTTTCGGCTTTTTTGAAGAAAACACCTAAAGCCATCTAGGCAGGCATACGAAATGGGAAATGCCTACATGGTGAGATGAGAATATCACAGTTGAAGCAGCAGTTTGCGCAATTAAGCACGTGCGTGTAAACGAAGCTTTAGACTAATAATTGTTATCGGCTAATCACTAACTTCCGTTTACGGCTGATAGAACCGCTGTCCGAGGAAACTGGACCATATGGTCATACTTTTAAGATCGAGCATGAACTCTGGAGCCGTCGGCCGCGTGCACCGGTCAGCTTGGCTTGTTGGGATATCAACAGACTGGAGTGACGACAAACGAACGGACTCCAAGCAGCATCTCGTCAGTAGCGAGGCTGCCGTGGTGTGGAGAAGACGTGTTAGTTGTGACGTTCAAGTTAAGTGCGCGTGTGATATGCGGTGGTTCGTGGTGCTCGCATTGTGCTCAGGCGCAGCTCTCGTCAGGGGCGGTGGTGAGTCATCCCCAAATTCTCAATCTTATAAGAATCCCATCAGTTACCAACTGCCTAACTTTAGAATTCCTGTTTACCTGCACATTTTAAAACCCGCGTTCAAAATCCTAAACTTTTTGTTCTGAAAAGCCGGTTGTCGGTCTCCAAATCGGGCATTCTTTAAATTCCTAATGTGGACCAAATTTCTGCGTCGTTTTTTGCACGAGATTCCATTTTAAAGAATTTAGGGTCCAAGGTTTACCTGGATCGGAGAGGAATCAACTAGGTTGTATTTTTAATGAGGCACATAAAAGCGCAAAGCTCATTTGAAAGTGTTCCTAAAAATATTGACTGGATCGTACGTTTTAATTTAATTAAGGATTATTATCGGTCCATTTAATTAAGCTTAATACGTATTTATTTCCCGAGTGGTATTTCGCATATCGATATTGGTTTTCTTAAAAAAGTAAAGTAGGTAGACATTAATTTTATCCTTTTAACCATCGCTAACAACACAACGTCATTATGGGAAAGTTGATAGGTAAATCAATTTTCGGATGCCGCTAAAAATAATTTGTTTTTTTAACTCAGTAGGAACATAATAGGTTTATATACGTTCTTTGTTTACAATGCTTTGAATTTTAAGGTTCGTTTAAGTTTGAAAAAAGTATAAAATGTCCGTTCAAATGATTTCATTTTTGCTCGTAACAGCTTAAGAGCTTAGCAACTTCTAAACGACGAAAGTTGTCGAACGACTCCTTTAAAATGATGCAAGATAGTTAAAAAAAAAATCATTAGAATAAATTTGCAAAGGGAAATTAATTACAATCTTTCGTTTTTCGTCGTGGAGGTGGAGATCTTAAGGGGAGGCCTATGTCCAGTAGTGGCAGTAGTAGACGTCTTTCGGCTGTTATATTATAATGATAGACATCAAACATAAAATCTTAACATTACCCTGTGTCTACATACTAGAGATAGCTAAGTACATGCGTCATAACATCCAACAGTTCCCTACGGTCGGTGATACCTCAAGCTATAACACGAGGCGGCATCACGATCTGCGCCTGCCCTCTTCTCGGCTTACTAAATCAATGAAATGCCTACATATAATGGGCCCTAAACTTTATAATAAAATCCCAAGTGAAATAAAAAACAGTAAGACCGATGTCTCGTTTGTTAATAAACTTAAAAGCATGCTAACGTTGGAAGCATACTACTCAATCCGCGAATTTGACTGTAAACCTGCGAATTTGCTAACCCAAACTCTAAAGGAAATTATGACAAATGTGGCAAATAATTTATAATTTTGAATGAAATTTAATAATATGTTGATTCCATTTCCATTTCTATTATAATTTTTGTATATAATTTGCTGACTTGTATAATGTAATATTTTATCAATAAATGAATTGAATTGAAGATGAATTTCTTCTTCTAAATTTATACGTGCCCTTGGGTACCGGTGGTACCCAAGCTTTTTTTTCAGTAGATTGCCCACGTTTTTCGCAAAAATACGCAAAAATTGACTCCCGAACCAGCCCCAGTCAGATCCCGGATGCCGGATACCGGATGCCGGATACCGGGTGCCCTAAACTAAGGTTGTTTTGGGCTTTCATTCCGAGAAATAAAACTTGGAGTTAGGTTTCTTGAAGCGGTCGGGTACATATTTCAATGGATTGCTCGATAGGTATCTTACCTACCCTTGGGTACAAGGGGTAGCCCAAGGGCAAAAACTACTGAAAAAAAAAATTTTTTGCGCGGGCGCGTGAGTGGATGTAAAAGAGCATCTTCGAGCCGTAGCCGCGGTAGCTACAGATATGAAATTATGTACAGGGATTTATTGCACATCTAAATCACAATCTAAAAGGATTTTCGAAAAAAAAGGGTTGAAAGTTTGTGTGAAAGTCCTACAGTTTTGACACGAGATACACATAAATTTGGATTTAAGCTAATGAAAAGAAAAAAGAAACACATGTTTCAGCATTTTGATAAATCATTACCCAAGGCGGTTAAATGAGGTATTGCATGAATCCTAGAGTTTTCATATGAAATGCATAAAAATTTGGATGTGAGCTACTGAAAAGAAATAATGAAAGACGTATTTCAGCATTTTTGCCCCTAGAGGTGAATTGAGGTTTTCTTATCCTATATACTATTAAACGAGCAATATTTGTATATATATATATATATTTGTAATCGGTTTCTCGAAAGCGGCTCTAACGATTTCGATGAAATTTAGTATACAGGGGTTTTTGGGGGCAAAAAATGGATGTAGCTAAGTCTCATGTCTGGGAAAATTCGTTTTCACCGTCTTTTTTAATATTTCTTAGCGCGTTTTAGTGCGTCCAAGAAACATACAGCGCCGTCTGTTGTTGAGTAGCATAGCTTGCTCACCCGATGATATTTTAATCATACAGAGCATAGCTCGGTCGCCCAGGTACTTAAGTTTTATAAACCTACATAGCTAAAGTACAAAACCATGCGAGCGATAAGCCGTGGGCAACAGCTATTATACAATATTTTCATCAACATTTTAACCAGCACAGATTTAGATATCTGGGGGTGATCGTGGTAATTTCAACGATGTCACAAAATTGTTTCCCTAAAACATCATGTTAAGCCTTAACCAAACGTTTAAAGCCTTAACACCCCCAGGAGAAACGTAACTGATCTGATTAGTACTTACAGGTACTTACTTACATGATTATTCTAGAGGATGTAAGGGACGGTGTACCGAAAACTGAAAGGGCGTGCTCAGTCAACGAAACTGAACAACTTTCCCAAAGAAACATTTTTGACCTCTCAATACAAACCGTTCAGTGAGCAATTTTTATGGAGAGGTCAAAATTTTTTTTCATTGCTCATAAACGTTTCTTTGGGAAAGTTGTTCAGTTTCGTTGACTGAGCATATCCGTTCAGTTTTCGGTACACCGTCCCTTACACCCTGTATAATAGGTCTTTACCTATGAAATTGCCGTTTTGTATGGCGAATTTTAGGTAAACTCAATTTTCAGTACTAACATTTTTGCATTTTTCTTAGGAATTATAAATCCAATTTTTTTAAGCATTATTGGGAAGACATTAAGCTAATAACAGAAACTTAAATTTAATTTTCGAAAAATATTATCTGTAAAAAATATAACAAATCTAATGATGAAATCGGACGACATTTAAGACGAACAATTTTCAAACCTTTAATTTTATATATTAAACTAAAAACAAAAACTTTATTTTATGCGTAAATTGATAACAAATGAAAAAAATAGCATTAGAATTATAGGAATTATGATCTCTTTAATCTGTAAGAAAATTTCGGCAATTTCATAGGTAAAGACCTATTATTTACTGTGCGGTAAATGTTCCTAACGGCTGACGAATGTAAACTTTGCTTGGCTCTTGATTTTTTTTTATCGTCAATGGGCTAACTCTTGACCTCGATCTAGTCTTGAAGACAGAGATGAGGCTGAGGATGGAACGAGCTTGCCCAGAAGAAGCCTATTCACTCGCTACTTGAATAGATTCGGGTTATATGAACTCGGGAACACAGACGCACGCAGAGAATTCCACTCTTTAACCGTGCGCATTATAAAAGATGTTTTAAAGTGCTTTGTGCGAATGTGCGGAATATCAACCAAGTATAGATGATATCCTGATCCGGAGATTCTGGGTTCGATTCTCGGTGGGGACTGTCAGACAATCAACAATCACTTTGTAGGACTTCCCTACTTTGGTTAAAACATTGCAGTAAGATGGTTCCGTGCTTCGGGAGGCACGTCAAACGTTAGTCTCGGCTGGTATGTAGAATGTAAGTGGTTAGGTAATGCTGAGTTTTTGAGGTGGTAGGGCTTTTGTGCAAAGTCCGTCTGGGGAAGTACCACCCCCTTGCTCTTTTCTGCCGTGAAGCAGCAGTGTGCACTGCTGTGTTTCGGTTTGAAGGGCAGGGGAGCCAGGGAAATTACTGGCACATGAGACATACCATCTTAGCTCTCAAGGTGGGTAACGCGCTTTGCTGTCTTATTCCCGGTTGAACCGGTTCACTTGTTAGTTTAACTTTAAATTAGTTGTTACATAATTTATGTACACTATGCATGCAGCTCACCCAGCTGTGTTATTCTAAAACAGGATAATGAAACATGGCTGGGTGGGCTGTATGCAGTCTACGGTTGCGGCGTTACTTAAGGAAAAGCGGAGCCTCCAAACACAGGCTACTTTCGCTTATATGGAAGCTCCAATCTATGCTAGATATAAGGAAATGATAAAAAATAAATAAATACTATTTTTTTTTATCCGTGTCAAATATTTCACTAATAAGACAGTGGGTATCATGGGCGGTGGTGACCACTTACCATCAGGTGGCCCACCTGCTCGTTTAGCCACTTGTGACATAAAAAAAATGCTGATCGCTGTACTGCTCACCCTTGATCGATCGCCCTTGCTTCTACTAAAGACTGCGCCGAAGGAACAGTGGCTAGACCATCGTCATTATAAATACCTCTGGGTATAGTTAGAGATGACAGCATCTCAAAACAATTTACCTACAGACAGTGTCTGCCGCCACTGGCAATTTGGAAGTAGGCACGACCCCGCCGCCGGCGCATATCTCCAGACAGGGGCCAGACAAGAAAAAAACTTCACCTACACTACAACCAATCAAGCCTTTCTTGATCTGACAGACGCTAGATTGGCAGGCAAGAAAATACACTCTGCCGCAATGAAATCGGGTCCTCGGCTAGCTATCATCCTACTTCCTATTATCCTATCCTATCCTACTCCTACTAATAGTATAAACGCGAAAGTTTGTAAGTATGGATGGATGTTTGTAACTCTTTCACGTAAAAACTACTGAACGGATTTTATTTAAACTTTACAATAATATACGAGTATACATCAGAATAACACAGGCTACAATTTATAAACCTGCGCAGATGAAGTCGCGGGCACCAGCTAGTATCAAATAATAGTAAACTGATGACGTTTCCTTACATGTCTCGCATTACAATTTTTGAAGGTACACGTGTTATTGACGACATTATTAGCACGGACAGCCGAACTAGTTTAATTGAGGTAGAGTACATTCGCCAAAACCGCTGCAGTCCTTTTTTATATCTTCACGAGTAAATTTGTTACTGTTAAACAATCCCCTGAACAAAATGGCTTTCTAAACAGAATTTATTTATTTATTACAAGAAACGAAACTTGAACCTCCCAAGCTCGGAAAACTTTACTTTATCGGTGGAAATCTGTGTGCAAAAGTCATTTTTGGCCGCTGGCCTTGAAAGAGGTCTGGGCTGGGCTCTCAAGCCCCATGTCAAATTCGCAGGAATCAAAAAGAAAACGTAGTTATTTACGCGTTAAACATAATTTCGTATACATTGCAATACATTTTTGATGAATTTTCCAATTTCCGGTTACTTTATGGGAAATTGACATAGGGATCATACGTAAAATTTTTTCTGTATGCCGAAGGATATTGTGTCTTTACAGGTTAATCAGTAGAAGTCTTTTGAACAAATTAAAACGTGATTTGATGATGAATTTACGGCGGTATTAGTTAGTGCATTGTCATCGCTGTTGTAAGGTGAAAAATTGTGAGTTACACTCGACAGCAAAGTTACTACGCGTGTCTTGCCTTGAAACCTTCGTCACTTCGCTTCGCTCATGATTCTTCTTTTAGACTAGCTTCGCTCGTGGCTCAATCCTAGAATTTCTAAATTTTGCTGCCTTGCATAACAAATAACTATTTCTTACCGCAAGATGAAAAGCGTTTTAAGTATTTCTTTTATGTAACAAGAGAGCAAGCGAACTTGTGAACCACCTGATGGTAAGTGGTCACCACCGCCCATAGCGCCCACTGTCTTATTAATAGTTTAATTCACACTAACAAGACAGCAAAGCGCGTGGCCCACCCTGAGAACTGTGAGATGGTGTGTCTCATGTGCCAGTAATTTCACTCGCTCCCTTGCCCTTCAAACCGAAACACAGCAGTGCAAACACTGCTGCTTTACGGAAAAAAAAAGCAAGGGGTGGTACTTCCCCAGACGGACTTGGCACAAAACCATCTTAAAATAAATGGTACAGCAGCACTGCACTTACTTTCTCGCAACACTCAAGGAAAAACTATCAACCGCAAACTTAAATTTGTAATGCCATACACATAGTATGGAAATACAAACTTTTATTTACGTTTTTCCAAAAAAATGTTCGAATGAAATATACAGATCAATTCAGAATTCAAATTGTCAAACATTAAAACAAACAAACATCAAACGATTTCGAGTAAATCACATGTTTAACTTTTGGTAGTACTGGAACACCCTTTATATGAATTTTCAAAGATCATTAGATACTACCGTAGGATACTTGCATGGAGATTTTTTTAATTTCCCAACACATGTTCCTTATGGATTATTGTTCAGTTTAGTCTACTGAGCAAGCCCTTTCAGTTTTTGGTACATCCTGTGTACTAAATTTTATTCAAAAAATCATAAAGAATATCCAGTCAGGTAGACAACCAATCCAGGAGTAATATTATAGAAAATTTTAATAAACTCAATGGAACCAATTTTGGGTAAATCACATATTTACGATTTGGTGGTACAGGAACACCCCTTATATGAAATTACACAGATCATTTGATACTGGCGCAAGATATCTTACATGGAGATGCTTGGTCATGCAAAGTTTCATCAAGATTCTATGAGCTGTTTTTGAGAAAATTACAATTTATCATTTTCGTTGTATGACAGCTACCCTCAAAATGAGAGCCAGCCAGAAACCACTTAGAACCCTTCGATGGATTTGCATAAAACTCCTAAATTCCAAATATGGTGTCAATCGGACTATTCGTTTAGCCACTAGGCGAAAGCGTGACGGACAGACCGACCGACCGACCGACGGACCGACCGACCGACCGACTGACGGACGGACATTTTTGGGAGACTTGTTTTTTATGATGTATAAGTGATATAGAACACATTTTGAGAAAATTAGAAAAACTTTTTTTTTCACGAATACATTACCTATCTCGCTCCGCTCGAAAGTAAAAAAGGTGTAAGCATTGCCGACACTTTCTTTTTGTCGATACAGATTTGTAACATAAACCTTTCGCGAAACAGGCATAATTAACTGGAAGTAAGTAAGGGTTATAAAATCCTGCTTACTGCGGTGTCTGCGGTCACCTACAACCGCGGTGCATGGTGCCAGCCGTAACGCTTACTAGCGAGGTGCCTATGGTCTCGTACTTCCCCTCTACATTTTTCCAGCAAAAGCTAGAATTCTGGAGGGAGCTCCCTGTCCTGTAGTGGACGTTTCATGGGATGTTATGATGATGATGGACGATGATGAAGTTGGAATTCTATTGGTACCTGTTTGTTCCATATTAGAGTGGAATTTGATTGATTTGTTGATTGCTGCAACCCTGAATGTGGCCGATCGGCTCGAAAGTCGATCTTCATTGAAGACAATTTAACAATTGGAGCTGATTGCCAGCTGATTGAATTGATATGAGGACGAGGCGCCGGCGCCGGCTGGCAGGTAGCATTTTTTCAATATTTTGACATGTAATAATCTGTAACTCCGCCAAAAATGCTCCAAAAAAGCTGTTTGATGTAAAATTCAGAAAAAAAACCGGCCAAGTGCGAGTCGGACTGGCACCCTAAGGGTTCCGTACCTATCTACCATATAATTATGATATACTAAAAGCTTCTGCTCTTTGATTTTAAAAACTCCGCGACCATCCAACTTGACCCCTCTTTTATAGAAAAGTTTTTGAAACGGGAGCTCACCTTAATTGGTTACTATTAGTTGTGGGAAAAATTGAAATATTTAATGATTTAAGACTTTTCCCTTTATTTGTACTGTGAGACCTAGCTTCTTGCCAAATTTCATAATTTTAGGTCAACGGGAAGTACCCTGTAGGTTTTGCTTTCTTGCATAAATGTATGGAGATGAGGATATAAAAAGCATTACCTCAATGATAAAAAGCCATATCTTTTGATAGCGTCGTTGTAAAAAAAATAAATTTTCAGATCTTGTGTGGTTCATGGACCTAAATATTCGTTATCAATTTCAACCTGATACCTCTTCTCGTTCGTGAGAAAAAGGGTCTTGACAGACAGACAGACGGACAACAAAGTGATCCTATAAGGGTTCCGTTTTTTTATTTTGAGGTACGGAACCCTAAGGCCAAGTGCGTGTCGGACTACGCGCAGTATGGGGTTCCGTAGTTTTTTAGATTTTTTATCGTAAATTAAGTTTTTATTTAATATTTCATTACATTCATAATATAATATATTTACCTCCTAATGCCCAACGAGGTCCTAGCGCCTAATAGCTGTTGCTATTTTTATATTATTTCCAGTTTTTCGGCTATAGTTTATTAACCTGTGAAGCCTACTTAGCTGTGATAGTTTTCCTTTAAATTTCTTCATATTATATGCTACTACTGTGACTTTTTCACATTTCCAATCACAAATGTTTATCTGGAAGGGGGAGGGGGGGGGGGGGGAGGAACTGGACTCCAACCAAAAATTCACCCCCACTTTACTGGTTAAAAAGAATGTTTTCGAAATTTTATTTTACCACTTGCTCGGCGTGGAAGAAATGTAAGTCCGTCATACTACAGCTTTCTAGTACTAAGGGTCTCTGAGCTAAGCCGCGGACAGACAGACAGACAGACGGACATGACGAAACTATAAGGGTTCCTTGTTGACTACGAAACTCTAAAAAAGAAGAATGAAATTTGGGTCTCTGAGCTAAGCCGCGGACAGACAGACAGACAGACGGACGTGACGAAACTATAAGGGTTCCTTGTTGACTACGAAACTCTAAAAAAGAAGAATGAAATTTGGGTCTCTGAGCTAAGCCGCGGACAGACAGACAGACAGACGGACGTGACGAAACTATAAGGGTTCCTTGTTGACTACGAAACTCTAAAAAAGGAGAATGAAATTTTGAAACTAACTTTAGTCCCTTAAAAAGAAAAAGAGTAAAACTGCATTGTGGGCTCAACTTCACAGTTATATAGCTTTTTTTTTATCGGAATTTATCCAACTAGCCTTTCGACGGAATTGCTACATAACGGATCCTTCTTCCAAATTCGTTTCGGAAGAGGTTTAGGCTGTAAGTATTATTTTATTTGTATTTACTTAATGTTTTAAAGAAACAACTTTATTAAAATAAGGCTGTTAATTGTTGTTCATATGAAACTTTAATTGGAAAATTAACATACCTAATTTTTAAGGGAAAATTTTATAATCTCTGTCTTCAATTTGATGACAGAGATGAGGTCGGCGATGGAACAAGCGTGCCCAGAACAAGCCTATTCACTTGCGACTTGAATAGATAAATAAACACCCACACAATTAATTAGGCATTAAACCTAAAATTAACCCTATGAGTGCCCGTCTTACGATCCGTATCGGACCTTGGAGCAGTTGGAGCAAGCTGAGGCCAGAAGGGACGATAAACATTAGCACGACCGCAAGCACGTAGATGCTCAAGGTCACCCAAAGAGCTATGGAAAGGGCTATGCTCGGAGTCCCTCTGCGAGATCCAATCAGAAATGAGGAGATCCGCAGAAGAACTAAAGTAACTGACATAGCCCTGAGAATCGCTAAACTAAAGTGGCAGTGGGCAGGGCATATCGCAAGAAGAACCGATGGCCGATGGGGCGTGAGGGTTCTAGAGTGGCGACCACGTACCTGAAGACGAAGCGTTGGCAGACCCCCCACAAGGTGGACCGACGATCTGGTCAAGGTCGCGGGAAGCCGCTGGATGCAAGCCAAGCAGGACCGGTCGTCATGGAGATCTTTAGGGGAGGCCTATGTCCAGCAGTGGATGTCTTTCGGCTGATATGATGATGATGAAGCACGTAGAAACAAAACCAGTATCAGCTGAACCACGGACCAGCTCAAGATGTTTCCACCAACGTGCGGCCCTGGTACCTTCTTAATTTACGCTTCCTTGTAACATCCTTCGTGTTTCGTGTTTATAGAACTGTAGATTTGTTCCTAGATCGCCTTATCGTGCTAATTGGTCCATTATCTATCATGGGAACCCGCTATTATCACCTATTGTGTTACAGCTCGCAGCTATAGATAGTTGTAGGAAGCAAGCGCGTGTTTTCCTCAACCAGTGATGCCACATCCATTTAGCCTGTCATACTACGGCTCGCAATTAAAACCCGGATGGAAGAGCTTAATAGAATTTTCTACATCACAGATTGCGTCCTCCTTTGTCGCCGCACCATGGCATTAATTCAAACGAAATATTTTGGTGGTGCCAGCCACAACGCTAACAAGCGTGGTGACTATGGTAGTTGCCTTCTAAATCTGGGAATAAAAAAGTCCCGCTAGTTCGGTCAACAGAACTACTCAAAGAACTAGTGGGAATAAACGCTAAATTGTACCACTAGCTTAGTTCCAGGGTGGGACACGCGCTTTGCTATCTTATAAGTGTCAAATTCTGTCACTAATCAGACAGTAGGTGCTATGGGCGGTGGTCGTGACCATTTACCAACATAAATTAAGGAAGCTCCCTGGCCTGCAGTGAACATTTCATGGGGATTTTATTTACGATGATTATGATAATAAATTAAATTTTAACTTTTCAATTGTCCCTGTCAACCGTCCGGCAACCTAACGCCCCGCAGTTCGCCTTATCGGATTCTGCTACCTTAAGCTACGATCACACCTAGCTGAATTCAAAGATTAATTCGGCATACATTGCTGGGAGGCTTGGTTATGTTAATTGCAAAATCCTTAATTTAAAGAGTATGCCGAATTAGTCTTTGAATTCAGCTAGGTGTGAATTACCTAAGAAATTTGATAAAGGTCCTACTTTTCTTATACTGAATGGTACGACTTTCATAGTTTAGCTGACGTTTTAATATCCAATGATTTTCTCAGAGCGACGGTCATCTGAACTACCCAGAAGGAATTAGAAAGTAGGCAGTGGGTGACCAATCTGATCTGACTGTCCGACCTCTGAATTGGCATAACGCCTACTTTCAGGGGTAGTAGCAGGCAAAACTCGGAAAAGGCTCGAGTTGTCTTACGAATAGCGGTCACCTGCGCCGTTATTAAGTAAAGCCTGTCGTCGTTATGGTGTTATTGACACTAATGAACTGATTTCCATTCAGTGTGTTACTCGGACCTTAAAACTGTACAACTTTCCCTCAGGCACGAAGGAGGAAACACAAAAAAATATTGACTCCCGTAGAAACTGCATCAGCTGATAAAGCATTTTATATGGGAAGCAATTTTTTTAGGCTTCCGTAGCAAGAAGTAACCCTTATAGCTTCCTCATGTCCGCCTGTCTGTCTGTCTGTCCACAAATGTCAGTTCACTATAATCTTATTTGTGTTCACACCGATCAAGCGGTAAAATAAAATTTTGGATAAATAAAATTATGGTACCGCCCCACAAGAGGTGTAAATTTTTGTATTTGTCTATCCCCGTCAAATGTAAGATAAGTCTTTTACAAATAATGTGAGTCTGATAAGATCTTTTTTCGATTTAAGGATTCGTTCGCGAAATATTTAGCTTGAAAGCACAATTTTTTGTTGCAGTCATGTGTCAGAAATGTGAAAATATTTACAGTAGTAATAAAATTAAATAAAATATAATGAAATTAAAAGGAAAACTATCACAGCTAAGGCTTCACATGTTAATTAATGAGCTATAGCCGAAAAACTGGAATTTATGATAGCAGAGATTTATGATAGCAGATAGCAAAATCAATCAGGCGCTAGCACCTCGCTGAGCATTAGGAGGTAAAAAGTTTACGTTATTAAACTCCAACTTCTTGCTACACGAAGCTTCTACCAACAATTCGCGTTCGTAATAGTCTAGGCAACACACAAACAACAAAATATAGCCTTCCATTCCAACCCGACTTCCTAACGGGACCTCGTATCGTGCGGCCGCCCAGACGCTTTTAGTGTACAACCAAGTCCGCGATTTTCTTTCTTTCGATTCAAATATTTTATGGCTGTGTGGTGCCGTCAAAGGATAGTACAACCCATCTCTACCCGTGGGTGTCGTAAGAGGCGACTAAGGGATTATGAACCGGAGGATGGGCAGCAGCATCTCTCTGTGTATCGTACCATCTTTAATACTGCGGTCACCAACAACAGCGGTCGTCAGCCGCAACGCTTACAAGCGTGGTGACTACGGTAAATCCCCTGCAAAGTACCACGCGTTTTTGCTGGAGATCTGGAAGGAGCTCCCTGTCCTGCAATGGACGTTTCATGGGATGTTGTGATGGACACCATAAACTTTAGTTTTTTTTTTTTAACACTGTCGAGGAGAAAGGGGTTGAAAATAGGAAGAACTTTAATAAGCTATTTGTTTTCTTTTACGATCAGTTTTGAGAAAAAATGTTTATTATAGTAATAAGTATGTGTGTGTCTTAATTTTGTACTTCAACTGATTATAAATTTAGCACACTTACCAAATTTATTTGTACTTAAATATTAAGTCAACAAGTATTTTATTTTTATTTTTGAATTATTTTGCCAGATTTTCATAGAACTAAGATTCAAATGTCTTATGTATTTATAATCGAAAATCAGTGCAAATTAATGAACGTTGAAAAGTGTCTACCCGCGTGCATACCTATATAGAGTGATGGGCGACTGTACTAATGTCACATCTAGCCATGTAAAGTTATTCCAGACGCATGCGCATGGTGTGCTGTAGAGATCGCGAACAACATGGAAATCAGCTCGGACGCAACAGGTTCTACCAGTCCAGTCGTTTGCTATTTTAGTGGACTCGAACCATCTGGCCCGCAAGCCGATGACCGCATGATAATCAAAACCCACTCAAATTTACATACGAATTGATTGAAAGATAAAATTAGATTAGGGAAATTATGAGGTATCAGAAAGTTGATAGCGTATTTTGTTGATTGTATTGTGCGTTACTTAGATGCGGGGATTTAACAGTTGTTAGTCTTTTTTTTTTCTTTTTTATTGTCAATGGGCTTACTCTTGACCTCGATCTAGTCTGGAGGACAGAGATGAGGTCGACGATGGAACGAGCTTGCCCAGAAGAAGCGTATTGACTCGCGACTTGAATAGATTCGGGTTTGTACTCCTACTCAATTTCAGGCATTATTATATTATCCTCCCGGTCACAGAACAACGATAGGGCCACTCCGCCTGCGCGCGCACCCCCCCAGAGCAAGACTTCAGAGCTCTGTGCTCTGGCGCATAGCGTCGTTTGTTGCCATGTTTACTGCTATTCAAATACGAAGAAAGAAAGAAACAATACTAGTATAAGCTGAATCAGCACTACCCTGCAAACGCCTGAAATCTTATCTTATCTTATTAGCCATTTCTGTCCCACTGCTGGGCAAAGGCCTTCCTCCGTTCCTTCCACTGGTCTCTACTCTGAGCCTCTTGTTGCCAGTCTTTACAGAAAGCGTCGAGTTCATCGCGCCATCTGCGCCGTGGTCGGCCTCGACGCCGTCTGTTACTTGGCGGTTGCCAGATAGTTGTTTCCAAAGAAATTTGACCTCATATAGAAGTAATATATAAGAAATAATTCGTCACAAGTAGGGATGTGGGCATGCTTTCATCTATCGATAGTCGATAAGTTACACAAGGACAAATCGATGTCGAAACTTTGACCAAAAAGTTGAAGTACTAAACTTTAATAAAAGGCAAATCTGTTAAAAGCAGTGATTAAATTCATTAAAAAAAATACTTTTTGCATTTTTTACTACAGGTGATTTCTTACGTAGGTGTTTTAATATTAAAGATACCAAATTTCTTACTTACTTACTTACTAAAAGTAATGGACGGTAGCGGTGGAGGCAAGAGGGGTAGGAGGTGTAAAGGTTCTTTTTTTTTTTCATGAATATCTCTAGCTTACATACAAATTATGTAGGATTTTAAAACAAACTTTTATCCCTCAATTCAATCCATTTGGGATGGTTTTGCAAAAATGCTGAAATACGGGTTGGTGTTTTTCTTCTAAGTAGCTCAAATTAATTTTCAAGCGAAATTTCGTGTATCTTATCTTGCCTTATAACGTGGAGCTGAGTTCCTTATTGGACCTTAGAGCACAAGGAGTCTGTAGTCTTCTGGTTTCGGATAAGCTTGACCCAGAATCTTCATACGCTTGTGAGCCAAAGCGTTGCATGAGCACAAGAATTGCTTGTCAGTATTGTTTGTAGCGAAAAACTTTCAAACCTTTTTTGTAGAGAATTTTATGTAGATTAATTTAGTATTTTTATTAATTTTCTTACAATTTGTTGATTCAGGATGATTCATGCTGATTGAGACATTTCAATTTGGCGAAGACACACAAAGTTATATTTGTTTGACAGTGTCCCCATCGGGAATCGAACCCAGAATGAAAACAAAACGCGTTGAATGTTGTAAAATATAATAAATGGTACAGCAGCACTGCACTTACTTTCTCGCGATATGCAATTAGAACTGTCAACCGCAAACTTAAATTTGTAATACCATACGTACACATAGTATGGAATTACAAACGTTTATTAAGGTTTTTCTGAAAAATGTTCTACCACATGAATTCGGAACTCGAATTGTAAAATATTAAAACAAACCAACTGTAAACGATTTCGAACAAATCACATGTTCAAATTTTGGTAGTACTGGAACACCTTTTATATGAATTTTCACAGATTTTTAAATTTCAAAACTCTGTTTCTTATGAATAGTTGTTCAGTTTTGTCGACTGTAAAGCTCTTTCAGTTTTTGGTACATCCTGTGTACTAAATTTTCACAAAATCCAATCAAATTGAATATCCATTCAGGTAGATAACCAAAACAAAATTAAAATTATAGAAAATAATACAAACTTAATGTAGTCAATTAGGGTCAATGTAGGTACCACTAGTTGCGAAGACGAAATTCATAAAAAAACTAAATTATTAGTTCTACTTTCAGAGTCACTTCTAAAAGTTCGACTATGAATTAGTTAGGCTTGTGATATAATAAGTGTTAAGGACTTTACAAAATATGCTCTTAAAGTTTTTTTTTTCAAATGTTACATTGCATGACCACTTCGAATAAACATACTAAAGTACTAGCTAGACAAACCCATAACTTTATTGTAAGACGCCAACATAGTTAAATTCTATATAAAATCGCGGTATTTTTAAATTTTCTTACTTTCAGTTCAAATTTAAGTTTTGGTCAGCTATTGGTGCTTGGTCATCTAGTGGTGCACTGACCCTATGAGTAAATCACAAGTTTACGTTTTGGTAGTACAGGAACACCCCTTATATGGAATCACACAGACAAACTGATGATGGCGCAAGATACCTTGCATAGAGATGCTTAGTCAAGCAAAGTTTCATAAAAATAATTTGAACCGTTTTTTTTTGTTGAATGACAGCTACCCTCAAAATGAGAGCCAGCAAAAAACCATTCGGAAATAAAAGTCTTAAATTAAAAATATGGTGTTAATAGGACCATTCGTTTAGCCGCTAGGCCAAACCGACCAACCGACAGACGGACATTTTTAGGGGACTTGCTTAAGTGATATAGAACACATTTTTGAGAAAGTTTGTGCAACTTTTTTCACGAATACAATACCTTTCTCGCTCAGCTCGAAAGTAAAAATACTACTATCGATAAAAAATACATCACTCATAAACTCCAACATGATCCCACAAAAAACGATAAATTACAGTAAAATACGTAACAATTTCCATATTATCTGACTGTAGAAATGATAAGTTGACATTTTTTTATGCAAAATTTGTGATAATAATCCACAAACATGAAA
This sequence comes from Athrips mouffetella, assembly GCA_947532105.1. NCBI lineage: Eukaryota > Metazoa > Arthropoda > Insecta > Lepidoptera > Gelechiidae > Athrips > Athrips mouffetella. Next base: position 26,693,265 of record OX383974.1, on the reverse strand, counting down.
AATACTGAATAAAACTTACAGATGAAAAGACAAAATTTCTTTGCAATTTTCGTTTTGTTGTTTTGAAGATGTACAGCCATCAACTACACACGTTATTATTAAAAAGAACAATCACTAATATGGAGAGCAACTTAAGAATAAATTCACGATATTTTCAAGTTATTCACTACATGTTTTTTATAATTTACACAATGTTTACAACATATAATTTAGGAAATATTTTCAACCGTTAAAATCCCAACAAGATACAATAATCCTATAAACTTTGTAAATGCAATGAACGCGTCGTTCATCTAATTTGGTAGGATGTGATCACTGACGACTTGACATGGCATGAGACATGCTAGCAGTTGTCATCCCATGCTGAAAAAAAATAGCATGGTTTCTTCTCCGAGCGAAGCAAGGAGGTTTTTGTTCTGAGGTTGTTTCCATCAACAAAGCAAAAAAAAAACATTTTGTGACACATCTCAAATAGGTGCTAAGTCAACATGTTGTCTTTAAGGGACATGATAATCTACAACTTTAAGTTCGCTCCAAGAAATGTTCTCGCGGTAGTTCCCAAGTTTCCCTTCTCAAGACCATCTTTTCTCTTATCCTGTGCGATGCCACTTCAGCCTGGTTATGTGCGTGGTGAAATTCGGGAAACTTTGTAGATTAGGATGTGCGAAGGATATTTGGCGATACATCACTATAATCGTACTTGTATAAGGAACATATCTGTGGCAGCTTAAGCCACGATCAAACCTAGCTGAATCCAAAGACTAATTCGGCATACATTGCTGGGAGGCTTGGTTATGTCAATTACAATATCCTTACTTCAACGAGCAATGTATGCCGAATTTGTCTTTGAATTCAGCTAGGTGTGATCGTGGCTTTAGTCCACGACGCGACGTAGCAAATAAGCTGCTCTGCCGGAACGCTAAAAATGCTTCATCGCAAGGAACGAATTGTGACGTCACAGTAAGTGCGGCGCAATGGCTTGGTCAGTGGTCTGGCAGGAAGAGATGAGACTTTATCTGTTATCAGCGAGCCGGAGGTCGAAGGTTGCGCCCATTCATACCAGTAGTACAGGCGGCAGCGCGTTGCCAGTGACGTCATATCACCCACCACGTACCACGCTCATAGATAAACATGTGCGTACAGGCCGAGTATACACAATTAACTGCTTTATCCGAGTGTTTTCCAGGTTTGTTTCCAGGGATTTCCGGCTAAGGGGGTGGCTTTCATAGAATGGGTGGTAGGGCTTTTGAGCAAAGTCCGTCTGGGGAAGTACAACCCCCTTTTCTATTTCTGCCTTAAAATAGCGGTGTTTGCACTGCTATGTTTCGGTTTGAAGGGTGAGGGAGCCAGCGAAATTACCGGCACACAAGACACGCTATCTTAGTTCTCAAGGTGGGCAACGTGTTTTGCTGTCTTATTAGTGTCAAGTTATGCCACTAATAAGACAGCGGGCTCTATGGGCGGTGGTGACCACTTTCCTGCTCGTTTGCTCACTTGTCACATAAAATAAATGGTACAGCAGTACTGCACTTACTTTCTCGCAACACTCAAGAAAAACTATCAACCGCAAACTTAAATTTGTAATGCCATACACATAGTATGGAAATACAAACTTTTATTTACGTTTTTCCAAAAAAATGTTCGAATGAAATACAGACCAATTCAGAATTCAAATTGTCAAACATTAAAACAAACAAACTTCAAACGATTTCGAGTAAATCACATGTTTAACTTTTGTTAGTACTGGAACACCCTTTATATGAATTTTCACAGATCAATGGATACTACCGTAGGATACTTGCATTCACATTTTTTTAATTTCCCTACACATGTTACTTATGGATAATTGTTCAGTTTGGTCTACTGAGCAAGCCCTTTCAGTTTTTGGTAGGTACACCTTGTGTACTAAATTTTATTGAAAAAAAATCATAAATAATATCTAGTCAGGTAGACAACCAATCCAGGATTAATATTATAGAGAATTTTAATAAACTCAATGGAACCAATTTTGGGTAAATCACATATTTACGTTTTGGTGGTACAGGAACACCCCTTATATGAAATTACACAGATCAATTGATACTGGTGCATGATATCTTACATGGAGATGCTTGGTCATGCAAAGTTTCATCAAGATTCTATGAGTCGTTTTTGAGGAAATTTCAATTTTTCATTTTCGTTGTATGACAGCTACACTCAAAATGAGAGCCAGAAGGAAACCACTCAGAACCCTTTGATGGATTTGCATAAAACTCCTAAATTCAAAATATGGTGTCAATCGGACCATTCGTTTAGCCGCTAGGCCAAAGCGTGACGGACCGACCGACCGACGGACCGACCGACCGACGGACCGACCGACCGACGGACCGACCGACCGACCGACCGACGGACCGCCCGACCGACGGACGGACATTTTTGGGAGACTTGTTTTTTATGATGTATAAGTGATATAGAACACATTTTTGAGAAAATTAGAAAAACTTTTTTTTTCACGAATACAATATCTCGCTCCGCTCGAAAGTAAATAAATGGTACAGCCGCACTGCACTTACTTTCTCGCAATACTCAAGGAAAAACTATCAACCGCAAAATAAAATTTGTAATGCCCTACACATAGTATTGAAATATAAACTTTTATTTACGTTTTACCAAAAAAATGTTGGAATGAAATATACAGATCAATTCCTCCATTGACATTTCTTCGCGCTTGTGGGTGATAGATTAGATGACATAATTCCTCAAATAAAGTGACATTTCTCCAAGATATATTTTCTCTCGGGCAGCGTGCTAAGCCGGCAGGGACTGATATATATACATGCATGCATATATAGATAGATAACATCCAGACACAGAACGAGCATCACACAATTGTTTGCTCTGGGCGGGGATCGAACCTGCGACCCACGGCGTGGAATGCAGACTCGCTACCAACCACACCACCGGGCCAGTCATAAAAAAATTTAAACTCTTTATTTCATATAAGATTTCATACAATAAGGGAAAAATCGTAACCTTTATATTATGGACCCAGGAGCCGTAATTTTAGTTAGGGTGGGTTAAGCTTAGGAGCGGGGTCTGGGATCACATACCTTTTTTTTTGTCGCTGGGAAAAAATACTTTATGCATCCCCTCCCACCGGAGAATGGAAGGGGTATGTGGGAGTCCCCGTATACCCGGTATACCCACTAAAACAATCCAGCGGCACTCCCGCATCGCCCGAGTGGCGGGGGACTGGGAAACCGGCAGAGCCTTTACTTCCAGTCCCACACCGGCGACCGCCCGCCTACACGGCAGGCCCTTCACGCCCCTCACATCAGGAGGGGCCGGAAATGGTCGTGAGTGCCCGGCCATTCCCTCCCGCGGGGGACCCATCCAGAAGGGCGCCAAACATCCCCGTGTCTGAACGCCCGGGGTCCCTTGCGACGGGTCAGGTCAATGGCCCCGCCGCCTGCCACTTCGGCTGCAGAGGATAGGGAAAGCGGCATAACGTAACACCGGCACTCCTCTTCCCCTGTAGCCCCACCGCGTCCGCCATCAAACGGTGGCGACCCCGCCGAGGCCGCGGAAGGTAGGGAGAGCGGCACAACGAAACACCGACACTCCTCTCCCGCCGCGGCCCCTACTCCTCAACTGCGGTGCCTCCCATACGACACCGCAGCCCGCCTCAGTTGCGATAGCGCCCATACACTACCGCAACCTACCGCCCCTAAGCCGCTCCATCACGGGCTTGGAGACCAAAGCCCGAAGGAGCAGCCCCGCCCGGGGCCGCCCAGCCGAACACCGGCACGGCCCCGTGGTGTTCCTCTTCGCTTCGCCGTGGGAGACCAAGCCACGGGTACTAAGCCCCCACGCCACGACAAGGCGGGAACCCTTGGGGGGGGGGGGGGGGATCACATACCTACCTACTTTTAGTATCTTTTGCCTCTGTTTAGTTTGATTTCTAAAAGTGATTCAATAAAATGTTTAGGCATTTGATTATAGTTTTCCCCTTCGGAATTCTGGGAACTGCGCGTGAGTCGTGTTTGCGGAGGACATGTCGTTTGTTTACTAGCCTGCGCCTGCGTCGACTGATAATCGTATACACTCGTGTTTTGGTCTAAAGGTCGAAAGTTTCCTTATTATTCATTGATCGATTCATCAAAATATTAATTACTCCATTATGCATCTAGTTTTCGTCATCGTAGCTTATACAGCGTGATTTTTATTTGAAGCCCAGTGATTCTACTCATAAAAACAACTCACTTGCTACATAAAAAAATTGTTTCTACTGATGTGTGATTGACTGTACTATACAATTTCAGAATGAAGTTATAAAGACATAAACGTCGTCTAAGTTTCAAAATATTTTTAATTTTTTTTAGTTAGACGTCTATATAGGGTGATTTTTAATTAGTTCTTGATAGCAAAAGGTATGCATGTACTAGTGATACTGAACAACTTTTCCCAAGGAACATAGGTCGAAATACGAAAAACCAAAGACCTCCCATACAAAATGCGCTATCAGCTGATGCTGTTTCTATGGGAGGTCAAAACTTGATTTTCTTATTTCGACCTATGTTCCTTGGGGAAAGTTGTTCAATATCATGAGTACATTCATACCTTTTTCTATCTACCCATAGCTATGCTTCCCACCGCGATTTCACTGGTAATTATCATTCTAGGTACGGTCAACCGCACGTCAGTGAAAACATTAGCAACTCTATGGCCATGCCATAAAGAACAAAGTATTTCCACCTGAAGTGCTGTTGGGTGTACTAATACCTACCTACGTGTCGGGTGAAAAAACCGGCCAAGTCCGAGTAATGCTCGCGCACTAAGGGTTCCATACCCGTGCACCACAACCTTTTAGCACTTGCTTTTCGGTTGTACCACAGAATAAACAATAGTAAACTAACGTTTAGTTGTACAAACTCTAGGACCAAATCTAAAGCCGTTATCTACTCCAGGCTATTTTTTTTTCGCTAGCCTATACTGTCCCACTGCTGGGCAAAGGCCTTTCCCTTCGGTCCTCCAACTGTCGCAGTCCATAGCAAATTCTGGCCAATCGCGACGGTATGAGTCGAAATCGTCATGCCACCTTTTTCGCGGTCTACCCCTGCGGTGTTTTTCGTGGTCTACCCCTGCGGTGTTTTTCGTGGTCTACCCCTGCGGTCTACCCCTGCGGCATCTACCCCTGCTACGTCCAGGCTATTAAGAAACTTTTATGTGAGTGGGTTTGAAGTAAATATAAATGTGACTTTTTTATTATTATTGACAAAATTAAGTTTAAATACATATATGTAAAATAGTATTTAAAAAAAAATATAGGGAAGATGACGAAAAATACATTTTAAACCGAAAAATTTAAAAATAAAGTTTATCATTACAGTTGACATTTTAATTTTGTATGAAATGTAATTAAAATCATATTTAAGAAGTAAAACATTAAACTTACTTCCATAACATAATTATTATCCTTTAAGTGCAATTTCGACTTAACTTATTACCTTACTGAAACTCCGAATTTCAGCAATTCCAATAGGAAAACATTTAAATATTTGGGTAAACTACCTATGATTATAGTTCTATTAACAATGCTAATCGATTGATTGCATTAGCATTTTAGTATAAATAAAAAAAATAAAAATATATGTTCCCGAGGTCATACGATTTTAATAATTATACATTTATAGAAGAGATTAGTTGTTTAACAAGAATCCGAGAAAAAACAGCCTTACTTAATTATTTCCAGGTATAATAGTAATTTCCCTGGACTAATCACACCTTCCTTAATTCATAAAGTAGTTCGGCATACATTGCTCGAAGGATATTGAAATTAACAGAACCAATTCTCCTAGAAATGCAAGCCGAATTAGTCTTTGAATTTAGGAAGGTGTAATTGCTGCTTAACCTAACTCGGAAGCCTCGAGAGCTCACATGCGGATCATAATCGGCCATGAAACCACAAAACAGTTTGAACGGAGAAGTTTATCAATGGACATGATATACTCATACGCTCCGAAATGGAGCGGCGATAGGTTATCGGGAGCTCTACGGTCAAGACCGAAGCCGCGCCAGACTTGACGGCACATTCTCATAACCTGACCAGTTAGGGTTACCAAACGTCAGAATTTGTTCTGACATGTCACAATTTTTCAGCATCTATCAGGATTTATTTTTTTATTTTATTTATTAGGGCTAACAAACAGTGAGCACAATTGGATTCCGACCGCAGTTATAAAATGACAGGAATTTTAGGACTATTCTATTTGACAGGCGAGCGAGAGCAATTTAGGGTGACTTTTAAGAAGTTTTTGATAGAGAAAGTTATGAATGTACTCATAATACTGAACAACTTTCCCCAAGGAACATAGGTCGAAATACGAAAAACCAAATTTGACCTCCAATACAAAATGCGCTATAGCTGATGCAGTTTCTATGGTAGGTCAAAACTTGATTTTAGTATTTCGACCTATGTTCCTTGGGGAAAGTTGTTCAGTATCATGAATACATGCATATCTTTTGCTATCAAGAACTAATTAAAAGTCACCCTATACACCGTGATCAGTCAATGAAATTGAACAACTCTCCCTAAGAAACATTTCTGGGAAATGAAAAAAATTTTTGATCTCTTCGTACCAACTGTTCGACCAGAGTGAGCAATTTGTATGGGAAGGTCAACAATTTTGGACTGCGTCTTAGTCCGCATAGATTTTGCCATAGGGATTTCGAATGATTTGTTTACTTGCCTTTTAAGACTGATCAGTTACTATTTCCCACGCGCTTCTTAGAGCAATGACGTACGAAACTATTTAATTAAGGACAGTGTTTTGACAAAACTTTTTGGCTCTCCGTTAATTGAGTCAGGCGGCTTCTCCTTTCATGTACCTACAGTTAACCGAACATCAAGCTTGAAACATTGCACTTTTTAGGGTTCCGTACCTCAAAAGAAAAAAACGGAACCCTTATAGGATCACTTTGTTGTCCGTCTGTCTGTCTGTCTGTCTGTCTGTCAAGACCCTTTATCTCACGAACGGGTAAAGGTATCAGGTTGAAATTAATACCATATATTAGGATCCATGAACCACACAAGATCTGAAAATTTCAATTTTTTACAACGACGCAATCAAAAGATATGGCATTTTATGTCCTCATCTCCATACATTTATTCAAAAATGAAAAACCTACAGGGTACTTCCCGTTGACCTAAAATTATGAAATTTGGCAAGAAGCTAGGTCTCACAGTACAAATAATGGGAAAAGTCTGAAATCATCAAATATTACAACTTTTCTCACAACTAATGGTAACCAATTGTGGTGAGCTCCCGTTTCAAGAACATTCATATAAGAGAGGGGTCAAGTTGGATGGTTGCTGAGGCGATTTTCGTTTTAGTTCTATTTAAAAACGGGAACACTTACAAACTTGAAAATTGGTACGTTTATGGGGCATAGGCTATAAAATAACTACAAATAATAAAATTTGGTCAAGCGCGTGTCGGACTCAAAAAATCTAGCACATTAACTAACTGAAATTTCAACTAATACAATTATGTTTATGTGGTGGTACGGAACCCTCAGTGCGCGAGTCCGACTCGCACTTGGCCGGTTTTTTTATTGCCAATGGGCTTACTCTTGATCTCGATCTAGTCTTGAGGACAGAGATGAGGTCGACGATGGAACGAGCTTGCCCAGAAGAAGCCTATTCACTCGCTACTTGACTACATTCGGGTTAAATGAACTCGGGAACACAGACGCAGGCAGAGAATTCCACTCTTTAGCCGTGCGCATTAGAAAAGATGTTTAAAGCGCTTTGTGCGAATATTCGGAATATCAACCAAGTATGGGTGATATCCTGCGGTGCATCTAGACTCCCGATGGGAGAAGGGAGATGGTGGAATAAGCTCGTGGAGCTCTCCAGCACGTGGTGCTCCGAAGTACAATCTGTAAAAGACCGACAGACACGCAACCTTGCGACGGTGGGCCAGACTGCGAAACTTGGTTTTCACCAGCATCTCATTACCAACGAACTTCTTGGCTCTGCGATCTATCGAGTTAGGTGCTTCTAGTTGGTATTTAGCTGAGCCATCCCACAGGTGACAGGATATAGAACTTGGGCTTTATGTAAATCTAGAAGCTGTCCAGGAGTGAAGTATCGCTTAACCATATCGCTTGCATTTCGCATGCATTCAAGTTCGTGTTCGACTAACAATGTCTCTGATTTCCATGTCAGAGGAAGAAGAAGAACGCACAATAAAAATTAAAAAAAAAACCATATCGCTTAACCAGCTATTACCACTTAATTCCTAGCTAAGCTACTTTCTTAGCTACTTTATTCCGTTCGTATTTCAATACCAGTAAGGGCTTTAGTCGCGCTGTGATGTCAAGCTTGACCTGCTCTTAACTGTACCTACATAGATAAGCTGTGGGGATTTTGAGAAATGATAACAAATGTAGTGTTGTTCGTTGTTCTGTTGTATGAGAACCGTTTATTAAGTTTAATGTGGACTTATTTAACAAGACCCGCTGTTCAACCTACACGATGTTATCATTCCTGATTCCGGGAAATCTTTGATAAAAGACGCGGCATTCATTGATTATCACTACTTAGCTGTGTTTTGTCCCGTGCGGTGCCGGCAAAGAATAGTACCGACCCCTCTCTACCCGTGGGTGTCGTAAGAGGCGACTAAGGGTTAATGAGACACAGAGCATCCTTCTGTGTATCGTACCATCTTACATTCTGCGATCACCAACAACCGCGGTCCATGGTGCCAGCCGTAACGCTAACAAGTGTGGTGACTATGGTACTTCCCCTCCACATTGTTTCAGCAAAAGATATCTCGTAAAGTGACAAAGTCATCGCCTTAGCCCACCTGTTCGCGATCACCCGCGATTTAAAAACGTGTCCTAAGCGGTACACTGCAAGTATCGACTTTATGCTTAAACCATATGATTGTATGGAGATGGGATTGTATGATTGAAATTTGTCGGCACCCCGCCTGGTAGTGACGGATCTGTAAACGTTAGTTTACTATTATTTAATCTGTGGCAAAAGCTGTAATTTTGGAGGGAGCTCCCTCTCCTGTAGTGGACGTTTCATGAGATGTCATGATGAGATGTGTTTTCTTATAAAGGATGTTATAGTAAAATTTTTTAGGGTACCGTACCTAGAAAAAAAAGAGAACCATTATTAGATCACTTTGTTGTCCGTCTCTCTGTTGGTCTGCCTGTTTATCAAGACCATTTATTCTCACGAACCCTAAAGATATAACTTGAAAGTGGTATTAAATGTTAAGGTCTATGGATCCTTAAAGATGTACAAAATTCCTGCTTCTACGATGATACTATACAAAAAAAAGTTACGGCCATTTACGTGCCCATCTCCATACATTTCTCAACGAAAAATAAAACCTATGGGGTACTTTCCATTGACCTAGAATCATGAAATTACGCAAGAAGCTAAGTGTCATAGAACAGGTACCTAAAGGAAAAAAAAATATTAATACGTATTACAACTTTTCTCACAACCAATTAGGGTGAACTCCCGAGTCAAGTACAGTCGTGTTAAACAGGGGCTTATGAATAAACAATAACATGTGTTATTATTTATTCTTATGAGATGGATTAGGTTTGAGTGGACACGGAGTTGAAGCTTGTAGTATAGACGGTGCGGAACCCATAGAATTCGAGCCCGTTTCGTACTTAGACGTCTTTTTTAGGGCTCCGTACTTTAAAAGAAAAAAACGGAATCCTTATAGGATCACTTTTTTGTCTGTCTGTCTGTCGGTCACGACCCTTTTTCTCAGGAACGCGTGGAGGTATCAAGCTGAAATTCATATCAAATACTCAAGTCTACTGTCCCTTTGGAGCTGTGGAAAAATCAAACTATTAGCCAACGCAATCAAAAGATACAGCCGTTTATGCTGCAAATTTTCGAGTTTTTCGACACTCGCTAGGGAATCAAAACCTACAGGGTACTTCCCGTGAACTCAAAATCTTGAAATTTGGTACAAAGCAACGTCTTATAGCACAAATAAAGGGGAAATGGCGAAAAGCATAAAGTTCTAGTTACATCATGTAATAAAAATATTTTTAATAATTTTAAACTTACTACCCCTTTCCTCATGAACGCGTAGAGGTATTAAATTGAAATTCATATCAAATACTCAGGTCTGTAATACCTTTAAGCTGTAACAACATCAAACTTCTATATCAACGCAATCAAAAGAAACAGCAATTTAAGCCGCATATTTTGAATCTCGCAACTACTCGCAAGGGAATCAAAACCTAAAGGATACTTCCAGTCGACCTAGAATCTTGAAATTTGGCATGAAGCAACCTTTTTTATCACATATTAAGAAAAAATTCCAAAAACCTTAAATTTTTAGTAACGTCACATTATAAATTGTTTTATCAATAAAAAAACCATAACTTTTACTTATACATACCTACAGGTTTATACGGAACTGTCGGTGCGCGAGTCCGACTCGCACTTGGCCGGTATTTCAATAAATAACTTATTAAGGTTTTACCAACTGGTTTAACAATACGATTATATTACTTGCTTTTAATGTGGTGTTTACAGCGTTGGTCTGAGTTACCAATGTTACCATTAAAACCATGGCAACGAGTTCTTGATATCAGCGCTTGCTAGTTCGACCATCTGCCGAAGACTTGAAGACACCAATTCGCATTAGCGTCATATATTATAAAAAACTAGCTGGTGCCCGCGACTTCGTCTGCGCAGAATTGGACAATTCACACAATATCTTTATAAATTGTAGCCTATGTGTTATTCTGATGTATAAGCTTCATTCAGGGACTAGATAAGTACTATTTCATTAAACTAAAGTTTCAGTAAAGTTTCATTAAAATCCATTCAGTAGTTTTTACGTGAAAGAGTAACAAACATACATCCATCCATACATACTTACAAACTTTCGCGTTTAAAATATTAGTAGGAAGTAGGATAGGATAGGATTGAACTAGTTTTGCTCTTTTCAGTTCATATTTATCTACGCAGTCGGGTATTTTGTTTTTGAAATATGTTTTTCACCTCCAAAGCTCGGAAACATTTGGTTTGTCGGTTGAATTCTGCGGCCAAAAGCGATTTTTGGCCCCTAGCAGGCAAAAGGTTTTTGAAATTCGAACGCGATGTACTTATTTATTTTGTAGTATGCAAACCATTGACGTAAGAAAAACGCTGCGCGTAGTTTCCAACATCTTTGATGCAAACCTCCCCACCCACCCTGCTGGCCGCTTGTTAAACCAGCCACGCACTATAGTTTTCAAGATGAGAAAGAGGTAAGCAGCTATAGGAAAGAAACAAATAGTATTATGAATAGTGAATGCCTGGTGGGTAAGGTACTGGCTGATAATGAAAATAAATTTAAAATTCGATTGGCTTTTGTTTTTTTTTTTGTTCTCTTGCCCAGATTAATGGACTCGCCCTTTCAAATCGACGCAATACAAAATAGATTTGCCCAGATTTGCCTGCCACTGCCTATCCTCTGTCTCCACATTGAAAACCAATGAAAATGAACCTTGTACTGCAAATTTATCAAGAAGTTTATAGGTAGAGTCACGAACATAAGCACAACAGTCCAAAAAATAATAGTGAATGTAATTATATTGATTTCCTTTTTAATGTCTAGTATTCTTAATCTATACACGGCCACTCGTCCGTGAAAACTCTTTGACCTTGAGCGGGGCTCTGGTTTCGGAGGTTTGAAGCGAAGCGCTGGTTCAGGTTATACTGGTTATGTTTCCACTTGCTTGCTGCCGTCAGTACCATTATGTAGGTATTCTGCCCTTACGTTAAAACGTATGACTAATTAATTAAATACTTGTTTCTTATTTTTGAATTGCTTTTCTTGCATTATGTTAACATTTCCTCGCTTTAATGAGGTGAAAAATTTTGTGTTTCGCTCGGCAGCAAAGTTATTTTGCGTCTCGTGCCTTGAAACCTTCGCCACGCTCAGGATTCTTCTTTTGAACCACTCGCTTTGCTCGTGTTTTAATCCGAAAACCTTTTGCTGCCTTGCATAACAAATAACTATTTTTGCTCTAAAATTCGGGAGGAAACTTTCGTCTGAAATAGTTCTCTTGTTTTTACCTACTTATAAATCAGATGGGAAAATCAAAATCAATTTCTTTCTGTCGGGTGATAAAAGGGCTGGCAGCTACCTCGGGCAGAGGATAAGTCTGGCTATCCAGAGAGGGAACGCTGCCAGCCTTTTGGGCACCCTACCCAGATATGATGATCTGGGTGACATTTTTTATTTAGTTTAGTTTATAAGGTAATTAGTACCTAGTATGTATGACTTGATCTGTAAAGACATGAATAAATAAACGTGATATTTCTTTCTTCTAAAAAGAAGTGTTAATTAAAAGCATAAAATTGGAAAAATAATGGTGGAAAGTCAAAAATATTTCATTTTCTTTTACCTTTTCCATTTCAAACGGTTCTATTTATCAAGTCAACCCTATTCTTCGCAACGCGCTTTGCTGTCTTATTAGGGTCACATTATGACACTAATAAGATAGTGGGTGCTATGGGCGGTGGTAACCACTTACCATCAGGTGGGCCACCTGCTCGTTTGCTTACTTGTGGCATAAAAAAAATCTGTTGCAGTTCTTTTTAAGTTACCTACAAGTGGGCAAGCGAGCCAGTTGCCCACCTGATGGTATGTGGTTACCACCACCCATAGCACCTGCTGTCTTAATAGAGACAAAATTTGACACTAATAAGACAGCAAAGCTTGTTTTCTACCCTGAGTAATAATGTGGAATGTCTCGTATGCCGGTAATTTCACTGGCCTCCTTACCTTTTGACTCGAAACACAGCATTGCGAAGACTGCTGCTTTGCGGTAGAAATAGGTAAGGGGCTGGTACACACGGCCGCTCGTCGGTGGAAACACTTCGACCTTGAGCGGGTCTCTTCTGGTTTCGCGCGTTTGTAGCGTAGCGATGGTTCAGCTTATACTGGTTTTGTTTCTACGTTTTTGTAGCCGTGCGTACTTCTCCAGACGGACTTTGCACATAAGCCCTAACACCTTGTAAAAAGGCCTGGTATCTAAAAATAGAAAAATGGTCAGATATTGGAAATTGTAATGACACGATCACAGGAAACGACGCGCATACAATATTGCCAAGTGCAAGGCTGTGTCAGTGGGGCGACGTGCCTTGCCACAGAGTAAAGTAGAGTCCGTCATATAAGTACATAGTATGTATAAGAGTGGTATAAGGTAGTAAAAAGTATAACGTCTCCAAGACGACTATGACTAGTCGGTCAAAAATCCCGGTCTAGTTTTACAAAAATCAGGAAATCTTTAAAATCTAATGTTGTAGCAAAACTTTATTTGCGAAAATGAAACTATATCTTTTTTTACTTGTACTGATAATTAATACTAAGAATGGAAGCGTAAATGATCCGTAATAGCCATTTAAAGCGTGATTTTTAACAGCGTTTTTAGGATTCCGTACCTCAAAATAAAAAAAACGAAACCCTTATAGGATCACTTTGTTGTCCGTCTGTCTGTCTGTCAAGACCCTTTTTCTCACGAACGAGAAGAGGTATCAGGTTGAAATTGATAACGAATATTAAAGTCCATAAACCACACAAGATCTGAAAATTTCAATTGTTTACAACGACGCAATCAAAAGATACGGCTTTTTATGTCCTCATCTCCATACATTTATGCAAAAAAGCAAAACCTACAGGGTACTTCCCGTTGACCTAAAATTATGAAATTTGGCAAGAAGCTAGGGAAAAAGTCTAAAATCATTAAATATTTAAAATTTTCTCACAACTAATTGAAACCAATTATGGTGAGCTCCCGTTTCAAGAACTTTTGTATAAAAGAGGGGTCAAGTTGGATGGTCGCGGAGTTTTTAAAATCAAAGAGCAAAAGCTATTACTATATCATATGGTAAACTAGCTGTTACCCGCGACTTCGTCCGCGTAGATTTTATAAAAAAACAGAACTCGAACTTAATTGAAACATATTTTACGGAGCGCTTATCCTTCTTGATCCCTACGTAAAAGATGCATTTGTACTTATCCAAGTTGAATAAATGCATCTTACTACAAACTTAATTATCTTTTGATTTTATTTAACTGGTAGGTAGTGCGGAATTTTCATTGTCAACTGTTACAGGCGAACTTAAAAAAGAAGGCAATAAAGGGAGTGAAGTGAATGGGTAGCGAGGAGGTATTCATAAAAGTAAAAAAGGTCCCTATTCCTCCCTATCTATCCTTTTGTATCCCCCCCCTACATTCCCACTCCCCCTCCCTCACTCTCTCTTCCTCTCCCTCGCCCCTCCCTCTTCCCCCCCTCACCCTTCCTTCCCCCTCCATTTCCCCCCTTCCCCTCTCCCCATCACCCTCCCTTTCCCCCCTCGCCCTCCTCCCATTCCCCTCCCTTTTCCCCTTCCCCTCACTCATCCTCCCCTTCCCCCTCTCCCTCCCTCTACCCCCCCCTCCCTCTACCCCCTCCCACGCCCTCTACCCCTCCCTCCCCCTTTCTCTCCCCTCATTTTCCCCTCCCTTACACTCTCTCCCTATCCCTCCCCCTCTCCCTCTCCCTATCCCTGACCCTACCCCTATCCCTGCTTCTACCCCTAACGCCATCTTAACCGCTATCCCTATCCTTATATAAACATACAACTGACACTCATATTGATTTTTAGACATTTCAAACCTATCAACCCCATCCCAGGGGTGGTGGTATTTCACGTCCACCACGTTGGATTTCAAAATCATTGTAGTTTTCGTAATCAGCGACCCGATAAACCATACGAACGACACCCATATTGATTTTTAGACATATCAACTCTATCGCACCCCAACCTTATCCCCAGGGGATAATGGTAGTTTACGTCTACCACGTTGGATTTCAAAATTGTAGTAGTTTTCGTAATCAGCGATACTTAGTTGAATAAAAAAAGTCCCATCAAAATCGGTTAAGTAGTTTCGGTGTGCTGTAGCAGATACAACCCCGCTAGAGTATTATTGTATGTGTAGATTCCCACGGGAATGAGATATTTTCCCGGGGTAAAAAGTAGCCTATGTCCGTCTCCAAGTTACCATCTATCACCATACCAAATTTCATCAAAATCCGTTCAGCCGTTTAGGCGTGAAAGAGCAACAAACAAACAGACAGACAGACAGACAGACAGACAGAGTTACTTTCGCATTTATAATATTAGTATGGATAGGTACGGAACGTTTCGGGCGCGAGTTCGACTCGCACTTGGCCGGTTTTTTTTTTGGTATTTTCACCAGTAAAACTGTAGTAATAACATTTATTAGTCCCAAGTCACATATTTCTCAGAGAGAAAGATAAAAATTTTCGTTTTTTGGATTTCATAAAAATTCATACATTTTAGTATGGAGGTCCCTTGCAAGAAATGGAGACGCTTATGGCTCCATCCTTAGCAGAAAGTGCTGCAACTTAAACATCCTTGTGCCTTGCCCAGTGCCCGCTGGCGTGGCGTGACGGGATGGTGTAATTATTGGGTCGGTTCGATGGCTGTGAGCTCGCCATCCATCGCCGGCTATTAATAGAACTGCAATTATTGCGAAGGCCAAAGGGCAAATGAGGACGCTCTGCGCTGCCGACGACGCGCCGCTTCGTATCACAACCAATACGGGATCTTCTATACTTACTACACTTTTCTCTATTTCTTTCTCTTCCTTGCTTCGAAAAGAAATTAAGGCGTTGCGTTAAAAAAAACGGTCAAGTGCGAGTCGGACTTGCGCACCGAGGGTTCCGTGCCACCACATAATCATAATTGTATTAGTTGATCTTTGACACGCGCTTGACCAAATTTTATTATTTGTTGTTATTTTATAGCTTATGCACTATAAACATACCAATTTTCAAGTTTGTAAGTGTTCCCGTTTTTAAAATAGAACTAAAACAAAAATCGCCTCAGCGAACATCCAACTTGACCCCTCTCTTATATGAATGTTCTTAAAACGGGAGCTCACCACAATTGGTGACCATTAGTTGTGAGAAAAGTTGTAATATTTAATGATTTCAGACTTTTTCCATTATTTGTACTGTGAGACCTAGCTTCTTGCCAAATTTTATAATTTTAGGTCAACGGGAAGTACCCTGTAGGTTTTGCATTTTTGAATAAATGTATGGAGATGAGGACATAAAATGCCATATCTTTTGATTGCGCCATTGTAAAAAATTTAAATTTTCAGATCTTGTGTGGTTCATGGATCCTAATATATGGTATTAATTTCAACCTGATGCCTTTACCCGTTCGTGAGATAAAGGGTCTTGACAGACAGCCAGACGGACAACAAAGTGATCCTATAAGGGTTCCGTTTTTACGGAACCCTAAAAACGGTCAATTGCGAGTTGGGCTCTCGCGCCGAGAGGTTCCGATATACTTATAGTAGCGGCAGCAGTGTTTGCACTGCTGTGTTTCGGTTTGAAGGGCAAGGGAGCCAGTGAAATTACCATCTTAGTTCTCAAAGTGAGCAACGCGCTTTGCTGTCTTATTAGTGTCAAAGTATGCCATTAATAGACAGTGGGTGCTATGAGCGGTGGTGACCACTCACCATCAGGTGGCCCACCTGCTGGTTTGCTCACATGTAACATAAAAAAAAGGATTTTTAGAAGCAATAAAGTCCATTTTGAAAATTGACTGTATTGCTTTTGTTTTCAAAGGTTTTTTGCAAATTTCTAAAAACCGTTAGTGCGCTTTTGCTAGGTCTGTGCTAAAAACTGTGCTAGGTACCTACTTAGAGAGATTATTTTATTTTTGCTGCAATATTTACGTAAACGGGAATCGACTATAATTAATTCAGATTTTTCCTTTTGCAAACTACGAGGATATAGGGGGGATTCAATTTTTTTATTTTTCATCGTAACTTAAAAACAGAGTCGTAAGAAATCTATTTTGGAATGTACGGTCAACCGCACGTCCGTAGACACTTTTTCAACTCTATTACCACGCCGTAAGGACCAAAAGCGTTTCTACTGACATGCTGTTGAGTATACAAGTGAAGCCTTTTCATATGATACCACACTTGACCTAGTAACAATTTAAAATTTTGCAATTTGCTAATAATAATATTTTTTTTATTCTTTCTGGTGGTCTTCTTTCCGCGTGTCCATACCATTGAGGTTCCGTACCCAAAACGTGACAGCAGGACCCTATTACAGACTGATAAATAGGGTGACTTTTAATTAGTTCTTGATAGAAAAAGGTATGAATATATTCATATTCATTTATTCCTGAACAAATGCATTTGTGTTGGAAATTAACTTATATCTAGACAATTTACACATACAATTAAATAAACTTAGAAAAAAAATACAGAATTAAATATTTACTTACATTAAGGGATTCTAACAATAATAAAATTCACCATTCTAATACGTATAACAAAAGTCAACAACTTTCCCCAAGGAACAAAGGTCTAAAATAAGAAAATCAAGTTTTGACCTCCCATAGAAACTGCATCAGCTGATAGCTAATTTTGTATGGGAGGTCAAATTTGGTTATCCGTATTTCGACCTATGTTCCTTGGGAAAAGTTGTTCAGTATCATGAGTACATGCATATCTTTTGCTATTTTTGTTTTTTTGTTTTAAAAGTTCTTTATTAGATCATAATACTATAACTAACAGAATATAATAGGTTAAAACACAACTATATCTACAAATAAAATAAGGTACTTACAGGCTAGGAATTGCTTCTTAAAGTTAACAGCATCAATGTCGGTATTTTATGACATAACACATATTTAAGCACTACACTTTAACCACAATTGATTTACACGTAAAAACAATAGTTTAGTGTTACTTTTTGCTGATGCTTATATCTATCATTAACTCAGTCGATCCAATAAGTAAACTGTTATTAACTCAATCGATCCAATAAGTAAACTGGACCCCAAACATCCAGCTTTGGTCTTAACCCTGGTTGATGTAGAACTAAGATCTCTCGGCCATAAGCAACTTTTACGTTTCAATTACTTTAAGGCAGACTATCAAGAAATTCTATCGGACTTGTGTCAGATCAACTAAGATGAGATATTTAGTGGCAGTGGTGATGTCAATGTCATGTTGTCTTCTTTTTACAATAGACTAAATAGTCTCATAAAGCTACATGTACCTACCCGCAACTGCAATAGTCATGTATTCCCTCCTTGGTTTAATAAAAGACTTCTACGTCTCCTTGCTGAGAAGGATAAGCTGAGGATAAAATACCGTAAATTTAAAAACCCTCGCGATGACTTTTAATTCGGTTTGTTGCGCGATCGATGTCACAAATTACACGATAGACTTCATTCAGAATATATGTGCAGGATGGAGGAAAATATTGTTGATAATCCTAAAGCATTTTGGAGATATGTTGCAGATAAAAGGGGTAAGCGTTCGGGATTTATGAACATGGGTGATAGGGTGGCCAGATCTGGCAGCGAAATTGCTAACCTCTTTGCAGATAAATTCTCTAGTGTATTTGTACCAGGTGGCGGTAGTGTTGACCAACTTCCGGGCTTAGTATCCTCATCCATAAATACTCTGAACTTGATGAATATAACGGAGCGACAGGTTTCCAACGCAATAAGACGCCTGAAGACTACTCAGGGCCCCGGTCCTGATGGCATTCCTCCTGTATTTGTTAAGCGCTGTGGTCGTTATCTCTCATACCCTCTTGCCGCTATTATGAATAGATCCTTATCGGACGGTACTTTCCCCGATGAATGGAAGAAGGCTGTCATTCTTCCTTTGCATAAAAAGGGTGACGTGGTCGAGGTGGATAACTACCGCCCTATCTCGATTCTTTCTTGTTTCTCGAAACTCTTCGAGTCAATTGTCTGCCCTTTAATTAGTCATCATGTTGATCAGCTTTTTTTTATTCATCAGCATTGATTCAAGAAGGGTCGCTCGACTGAAACGAACTTAGTCACCTTCGTGTCGGATTTAGCTTCGTGGGTTGATAAAGGTCACGAGATAGATGCAGTTTATACTGATATGAGTAGCGCTTTCGATAAAGTGAGTCACTCGTTGCTTCTGTTTAGACTTCGCGAGATGGGTATCGATGGCACCTTGGTGAAATGGTTTTGGTCTTATTTGAGAGAAAGACCTCTTGTGGTGTCAGTCAACAACTTTAGTTCTGCTGTATATGTTGCGCAGTCTGGCGTTCCCCAAGGATCACACCTGGGCCCGATATTATTTTCAATATTCATCAATGACATTTCTACTACTATACTATTACATAATACAAAGGTGAAGGGAAATAATTTTAAGTATATCACAAAAATAGACAAAGATAAGCTAGAAACAGAACTGCGCAAAATTAACTGGAAATCAGCCTTAGATTTAAAAAGTCCTAATGAAGTGTTAAAATTCATAACGAAAAATTATAGTGAAATATATAACAAATGTAAAATAAATTGTAAAATCAAATTAGGTAAAAGGCATGAGTGTGCATGGGTAAATAATAGAATGAGAAATATGTGTGATAAAAAGATAGAATTATACAAGATATGGAAACAAGACGAAAATAATTTGCAAAATAGAAAATTATTCAATAGCTACAGAAATAAAACCAATAAATA
Source organism: Athrips mouffetella (assembly GCA_947532105.1). Taxonomy (NCBI): domain Eukaryota; kingdom Metazoa; phylum Arthropoda; class Insecta; order Lepidoptera; family Gelechiidae; genus Athrips; species Athrips mouffetella. The sequence goes on along the minus strand of OX383974.1, from coordinate 26,673,698 downwards.
TATATCTAAAATTAGAAATAAGCATATTAGAAATAAGATCTCTATAAATTTTAAAAATAGCAGAAAGGTATGGCAAATAATTAACAATATTTGTGGTAATGTTTGTAATGCAATTGAAGACATAATTAAAAAGCATTTTAAATTAGATTTTAATACCTTATGCAACAAGTTCGCTTACGGATTTGAAGCAAATGTTAAAAATATTTGTCAAACCTGTGACGTGCCACTTTTACCTAATTCTAGTTACCAAAGAATGCCCACGGTATCTATGAGACTAAAAAAAGCTACTGATAATGTTATTTCTACTATAATTAAGCATTTAAATAAAAGAAAGAGTCCTGGTATAGATGGAATTAGAGTCAGCGACTTACAGTGTATAAGCACTGAAATAACACCTGTTATCACTCACCTTATAAATCTATCTATCTCCACGTCCTCATACCCTGAACTGTTGAAGACCGGCATAATTAGACCCATTTATAAGAAAGGTTCCCATGACGACATTAATAACTACAGACCGATAACAATATTGTCATCTATTGATAAAATCATTGAAAGATATCTAGGAAATGAAATTAATAGATTTTTATCTAATAACGATGTCATTAATAATAAGCAATATGGGTTTCAGAAGGGTCGAAGTACCTCCCAATTACTGTCAACCTTTACCGATGAGGTCAACAGGCACCTGGACGCTCGTGAACATGTGCTTGTTGCCCTCATCGACTTTAGCAAAGCATTTGACACTTTAAAATATGACACACTTTTTTGCAAACTGGAGCAAAACGGTATACAGGGTCCTCTACTAGAATGGTTCAAAAACTATCATAAGGATCGTCATACTGTTGTCCGCTTAGATAAATGTTTTAGCGACGAAATTCCGACCTTAATGGGAACGGCCCAGGGCTCGATAGTCGGCCCAACTGAGTACTTGTTGTACGTCAACGACATGACTAACATTCTAGGGGAGGACTCTGTATATCAGTTTGCCGATGACACATGTCTGTGTACTCACAATAAAAATGTCTCTGTGGCCCAAAACTCAATGCAATGTAACTTTGATAATTTATGTAAATGGGCTCACGATGTAGGTCTGGTGATAAATGCAAGTAAAACCAAAATTATATATATTCACTCACCGTACATGAAAAATGATAACGTCCCTACGATAATTGCACATGATCACCAGTGCCTGCATCGCGGGACCACTCCCTACGTGTGTGCGTGCCCGAAGTTACATATTGTAGACCAACATACCTACCTTGGCCTCATCATAGACAAACACTTCACTTGGGGACCCCATATCGAAAGTGTGGTCAGCAAGCTTAGGTCTATTAACGCCAGGTTAGCCGTTCTAAAATATAAACTGCCCTACCATACGTTACGCATGCTGTATCTGGCTTTAGCAGACTCAGTTATTGGCTACGGGCTATCTAGTTATGGACGTACCTATAAAACGTACCTAGATAAAATATACAAACTCCAAATAAGCATCCTGAAAAATATAGTACCTAAACATGTAAGACTACGATACAAAGACGACGAATTCGGTCTGTTTAGATACTGTAAGGTTATGTCTGTCTTCGATAAAGTAAAAATGACAATTATTCTAGATAAGTATGAAAATATTGCCTCTCTGACTAAAACCAGTAGATATGAACGATTGCGGAATCTTGATAATAAGATACCAATTTATCAAAGACCAAAAACAACTAACGTCTATGGCATGAGGACGTGGGAATATTCACTGCCAGATGTACTTAATGGCTTACCAAAAGAGTTACATTCTAATCTTTTAAAGGATAAAAAAGCGTGTAAAGCTGCACTAAAAAATTTTTATGTATCGTATAGCACTAAGCATTTAATGAACTAATCTAATTAGCAGTGAGCCTGAGATCTCATTCGCTTCTCGTATAAACCTTAAATAGGTTTTAGATAAGCGTTTATTATTGTAAGATGTTTGAATTTAATGTATCTTGATCAATAAATTAAAAAAAAAAAAAAAAAAAAAAAAAAATCACGTTCACTTCAGCAATGTTTCCCTATTTGCTGATGACCTCAAGGTATACCGGGTTGTGAATTCGCATGCAGACATGGTCCTTTTGCAGAGAGACGTCACCAATGTTTTTCAGTGGTGTACGGATAACCAAATGGTGTTGAACACAAGTAAATGCTTCCACATCAAATATACTCGCAAGAAGCAGCCTTATAACTCCACGTACAACTTAGGTGGGTCCACTATTCAGGAAGTCGGTGAAATCCGTGATTTAGGTGTCCTAATCGACGGCAAGCTTTCCTTCAAATCGCATATCAGTGCTATTGTTAGTAAGGGTGCTCAGATGCTGGGCTTCCTTAGACGCAATACCCGTCAGTTTCGTTCTATAAAAGTCAAACTGGCATTATATATCGCCTTGGTGCGCACAGGTCTCGAATACTCGTCGACTGCATGGTGCCTTTTATATGCGATTCAATCTCAGCGCTTGGAACGCATTCAAAGGTCCTTTACCCGATCGCTGGCTTTTACATCACATGGCATTTCTCATCGCTGGCCTTATGAGTCCCGTCTGACTTTCTTTGAATTAAAATCACTCCGCAGCAGAAGGAAGATTCATGACGCTCTGTTTTTGTACAAGCTTGTTAATAACCTCATTGACGCTCCCTCCATCCTAAGCTCTATAGGTCTCGCTGTGCCTTTTCGCTATCCCAGAGGTGTTGTGCGCCGAGTATTCTCTCAACCGATTTGTAAAACTAATTTGGGTCTCAACTCGCCTACTACTCGCATTGTAACTCTGTACAATGACCTTAACCTCACTGACCCTATCATACAAAAAATTCGCAATAATCTATGCAATTAAAAAGAGGGTTGCGAATTTTTACGGTCGCATAATATGGCCTTGAACCCCGGCCGCCATTGACCGACTCAAATCGGTCGGATAATGCCACGTGACCAAGATTTTCAAAAATTTTGAACTTTGGCGCGTCATACGTCCGATTCCCGCCAACTTTAGTCTATGGTTTATACGTCATTCGAAAGGTGATTTCAATAGGTCGTTACGCCCTATACACACCAAACCAAAATAAACCATAGTTTCGACGCAATAAGGCAGAATATAAAGCGCGGGAACTCGATCCTCTTCTGTATCCTTCGGGATACACCGGGGCTCTACAGGTTAATGGACTTAACCCTGAACTCGATATATTTTGTGATCCTCTAAATACATTCAAAAATAAACTAAATTTAATGTTAACTTAACTTATTTCAAATCTTGCTCGTAGATATTGTTTATAATATTTAACTAACTATTATTCTGTTTTGTATTTTGTTCTTCATTTTTGTAAGCAATATCATTTAATTTAAGCACTTACTGTATTGTCCGATCTCAATTTTGGCGATAGTTGTGTACGCCTGTCATTGGTTTTGGTATCAGTTCCTAGCCTTAATACTGTTAATACCATTACTGTTGGTGTACCTATTGTCATAAATAAATAAATAAATATCACTAAGAAGAACACACAGGAATAAATTACAAAACAAGAATTGAACTTGTTAAAAGAAGGTATACTTAGATAACTAGTAGTTACTTTGTATTGAACCGACCAAACTAGGTGCGCGTGGTGCTATCTATTAAGAACTATCTTTTGCTATTAAGAACTAATTAAAAGTCATATAATATATAGGGTGTAAGATTGAGCCTTACGAATACTGAAAGGGCATGATCATTCAAGATAACTGAACAACTTACAGCGAATAAAAGTTTCAGGAAATGAAAAAAGCCGGCCAAGTGCGAGTCGGACTCGCGCACTGAGGGTTCCGTACCATCACATAAACATAATTGTATTAGTTGAAATTTCAGTAAGTTAATGTGCTAGATTTTTTGAGTCCGACACGCGCTTGACCAAATTTTATTATTTGTTGTTATTTTATAGCCTATGCTATACTATACTATTTTCAAGTTTGTAAGTGTTCCCGTTTTTAAATAGAACTAAAACAAAAATCGCCTCAGCAACCATCCAACTTGACCCCTCTCTTATATGAATGTTCTTGAAACGGGAGCTCACCACAATTGGTTACCATTAGTTGTGAGAAAAGTTGTAATATTTAATGATTTCAGACTTTTCCCATTATTTGTACTGTGAGACCTAGCTTCTTGCCAAATTTCATAATTTTAGGTCAACGGGAAGTACCCTGTAGGTCTTTCATTTTTGAATAAATGTATGGAGATGAGGACATAAAATCCCATATCTTCTGATTGCGTCGTTGCAAAAAATTGAAATTTTTAGTTCTTGTGTGGTTCATGGATCCTAATATATGGTATTAATCTCAACCTGATACCTTTACCCGTTCGTGAGAAAAAGGGTCTTGACAGACAGACAGACAGACAGACGGACAACAAAGTGATCCTATAAGTGTTCCGTTTTTTTCTTTTGAGGTACGGAACCCTAACAATCGGCCTCTCCATACAAAACTGCAAACTTGATTGGACAATTTGTATACATGGAGGGGCTGATTTCTTTTTCATTTCCTGAAACTTTTATTCTCTGTAAGTTGTTCAGTTACGTTGACTGATCATGCCCTTTCAGTATTCGGAAGGCTGTCCCTTACACCCCATATAGACGGACAACAAACTGATCCTGTAAGGGTTCCGTTTATTTTCCTTTTTAGGTACGGTACTCTAAAAAACACGTTTCTTGTATGGGGAGCCCCCTCATCTATTTTTCTTTGTTTTTATTATTTTGTAGGTAATCCGCCATAATAACCCATTGTCTTTTTGAAGCGTTCAATCAAAGCATCTCGCGTGAAACAAGGTTATATTCATTGTGCGATCCCAATTTGTGTGGTATGTCGCGATTGGGAATCGAATGTTTGACCTACTCGTATTATTATGTATTTGGCAGTATATTTTTTATATTACCTTCTTAGTTATGTAGCGTGGAAAATGTATTTAATTTTCTTCTTCAAAATTCCTATTTAACTTTTCTTCTGTTCCAGCGTTAAGATGCGTCCCCGGAGAAGACTCATCGTGTTTGGCGGAAGAAACGGAAAAAGGTACCTAAGTAAACTCGTATAGTCAATACCTACTCTAGAACTATTATGTCCCGTGTGGTGCCGGCAAAGAATATACATACCCGTGGGTGTCGTAAGAGGCGACTAAGGGTTATACTACTTGAGGATGGGCAGCAGCATCCTCCTGTGTATCATACCATCTTACTTACTGCGGTCACCTACAACCGCGGTCCATGGTGCCAGCCGTAACGCTGACAAACGAGGTGACTATGGTACTTCCCCTCCACATTTTTCCAGCAAAAGCTAGAAATGTGGAGGGAGCTCCCGGTCCTATAGTGGACATTTCATGGGATGTTATGACGACGACGACGATATAACCCCCTTCCCCGTCCTACAAATTCCACCTGAGGGGTCGAAATATTATGACAAAATATATTAAAGAACTTCTTAATATAATGCCTACAGATTATCAGATTAGTTCGACCGCGTTAAAGATGCAGTAAGTCACTAATGCAAATGCAGGGTAAAGGTGTATTCACAATTTAGTAAAAAACAAAAAATAATATTTTTAAATTTTTGTTTTTTATGTAACACACAAAGGGAACAACCGCTTCTTTCGAAGGTTTGCCTTCAGTTAGTAATTTTATTGTGCATTTGACTTTATAATGCGACCTGATTGGTTACGGGGCTTGGCTACCAGCGGCGGAAAGCGATAACTCACTGCATTTTTAAGATAGAAAACTATAGACTGGTCAATATTGGTCTTGCAACATGGCTTTCTGTCAGTACTATTCCTTATGTCAACATTTAAATACTGCAGAATCGGATCCTGACGCTTTTTATGATATTAATACTCGTACAAGGTGTGACAAAAAGGGTATATCGTCCCTGAAGGATGTGATTGTGCTCTTTAAACTGAACAACTTTCTCTAAGGAACATAGGTCAAAATACGAAGAATTTTTATTTACCTCCCGTACAAAATGCGCTATCAGCCGATTCACTTTCTGTTTGAGGTCAAGTTTTTTTTTTCGTATTTTGACCTTTGTTCCTTAGGGAAAGTTGTTCAGTTTCATGGGGAGATTCACATCTTTCGGGGTTGGTATACCCTTATTCTTACATCTTGTATATGTTCGGGAACCCTTAGAATATCCCAGCACCTCTCAAATTTCAGATCACCCGACACAAGTTGCAGAAGAGGATGGTGTGAGGGAATCCACATCAATGGAGACAAAGTGCACACCCGGGAGTGAGTGGGACAGCAATTGCGACAGCTGTCGGTGTTCAGAAGATGGCCGAGCTGTCTGTAGCCGGCGGGACGACTGTGAACCTGCAGGTAAGAGTGGGACAAAAGATGGCTACATGGTTTGTTTGTGCAGGCGGGATCTAGCGGGTTCTATTCTTTTTATTTGGGATTGAGTGGGTCAGAGACTGATACAACATTGCTTTTGACACTCAAGCCGTAACTGTGGACATGAATCAATGTTATTTTCGCTTTGTTCCTCCGTTCTGTTTTCCACAGAAAGGTCAGCAAGATATTTTCAAATAAAATTTGATCCCCAACAAAAATCACTTCGTGGAACTTTCCCCAATTTGGTTAACGAGATTGCGGACTGACTCACTCGATTCTCCGAAAACTATGATTGTTTTTATTAATTTGGTTGGTCCTGACTGCTATCTATGTAATTACTCGTACTCGTAGTTTGTTAAAGATGAGCCATGTCAGAGTCCAGACACCAAATTTGTCGATTCATCACAAAATCCCATAAAACGTCCACTACTCCTGTAGTTTTCCTTTTGCTTCAACAATATGGAAGCTAAGAATCATAGTCGCCACGCTTGTTAGCGTTGCGGCTGGCACCATGGACCGCGGTTGTTGGTGACCGCAGAATGCAAGATGGCACGATACACAGAGGGATTCTGCTGCTCATCCTCCGGTCCATAAACCCTTAGTCGCATCTTACGTCACCCACAGTTAGAGATGGGTTGGTAGTGATGGTACTATTCTTTGCCGGCACCACACAGCTCCTATCATCTGATAATCGCAATGTCCTACTGATAGAGTACATGACATGATGATTCCAGATGTCCCAGAGCTACCAGTATTGGTGTTTGGGCGGGAATGCGCCGCGGGGTCTCGATGGACCAGTAGCTGCAACTCCTGCTCGTGCTCGGAAGACGGCCACCCCAGCTGCACCGAGCATCGCTGCACATCAGGGTACACAGGTCAGTGCAGCTCGCAAACGTATAGTTGAAGCGGGAACTTTTGATACCTATATTACAGATACATAAAAAATATGCCTACATCAGATCAGATACATAATCATTATACTCTCTACACTCATGCATAGGGCAAGTCTTGTGAAGAATGTGGATAGCCTAGACTCCTAGAGTTTCGATTGCGCTTACTGCAAAAATTATATTTATGGACGGACATCATTGATCGGTTGTCGATCAATGACGGACTTCGTCTATAATCCATTTTCTTCGTTTAGTCCAGCGCTTACCAACACATTTTTCAGCCAGGATACTATAAGACCAGAGTATATTAGACGGAAAGAATAACATTGTTTTACAAACTTGTTTTTTCTGACAGTTGCTATTGACATAGCTGCAAAATGTGTTGGTAAACGTTGGTAAAAACAAAAAAAATGAATCATAAGTAATTAAAAAGATTTTTACAAATTTCACAATTAATTACCCTAGCTGGACCCTTATTAAGGTTATTAAGGCTTTGTATCGGTAATATTATTATACTAGCTGGTGCCCGCGACTTCGTCAGCGCAGGTTATTAAATTGTAGCCTATGTGTTATTCTGATGAATAAGCTATATTATTGTAAAGTTTCATTAAAATCCATTCAGTAGTTTTTACGTGAAAGAGTAACAAACATCCATCCATACTTACAAACTTTCACGTTTATAATTTTTGTAGGATGTAGGATTGTAGGATGTAGGATTAACTAAGCAACGGAGTATAAGGGCGTTCCAGTACTGCCAAAATTTGAACATGTAATTAACTCGAAATCGTTTACGGTTAGTTTGTTTTAATGTTTAACAATTTGAATTCTGAATTGATCTGCATATTTCACGAGAATATTTTTTGGAAAACCCGAAACTAAAGTTTGCGGTAAAGTAAAAAGTGAGTGCGGTGCTGCTGTACGGTCCAAATGAGTGAAAGTGAGTGCGGTCCAAATTCAGGACGTTCTGAATAAAGGCCAGGTTAAAAGTACCCTAAACCGACGAGCATGTATGAAAGGATTAATGAAAGTACAGGAAGCAAGGGAAGTATGTCAAGATCGTAGCAGGTGGAGAACTGTGGTCTCTGCCTACCCCAACGGGAAAGAGGCGTGATGTTATGTATGTATGTATGTATGTATGTGCTGCTGTACCAATTATTATTGTTTACAGAACCAGTGCGGCAGTGCGCCCCGGACTCGTTGTGGCGCAACGAGTGCAACACGTGTTGGTGTGCGGAAGATGGCCGCGCTGCTTGCACCAGGATGTCCTGTCCACACGGTATCATACATATTTACCTAATAGCTAATTTAAATAGTATCTCGACCCGTGGGTGTTGTAAGACGGGACTAAGGGCTTATGAACCGGAGAATGAACAGCAGAATCTTTCTGTGTATCGTACCATCTTACATACTGTCTTCACCGTCGTCACCAACAACAGCGGTCGCATGCCGCAACGCTTACAAGCGTGGTGACTATGATACTTCCCCTCCAAATAATTCTATGGGTATCTCGACCCGTGGGTGTCGTAAGAGGCGACTAAGGGTTTATGAACCGGAGAATGCGCATCAGCATTTGTCTGTGTATCGTAGCATCTGTCGTCACCAACAACAGCGGTCGCCAGCATGTTGCGGGGGGGGGGGGGAAGCGAGCGAATCGTTAATTCTCTCAACACGCTATAAAGGTACCCCTTTTTATCTGATCTGCATCTATTTCTTAAATCAGGTAGGCAAACCAGACCCCGTCCTAGATTAGGCGTTTAGTTGACTTGATTTGAATGACATGAATTTTCCGTGCATGAATTTGAACATATTCCGAAGATCAGAAAACTTACACCCCGGACACAAATTTGAAATTGGAAGGTCGCGTAGGCCCGCATATACAGCGTGATTTTTGATTCACCAGAAAAAAATAAGGGCTGATTCTGCCCATGAAACTAAACAACTTTTCCCAAGAAACATAGGTCGAAATACGAAAAACCAAATTTGACCTCCCATACAAAATGCGCTATCAGCTGATGCAGTGTCTATGGAAGGTCAAAAATTGATTTTCGTATTTCGACCTATGTTTCTTGGGAAAAGTTGTTCAGTTTCATGGGCAGAATCATCCCTTAATTTTTTTCTGGTGAATCAAAAATCACTCTGTATTCAGTACCTACAAAAGACCCTCAGAAGGAGCACGAGAATCTCGCGGGCGGGTGCGCGCGGGGTGCGGGGTAGATTGTAAGGGGGCGGAGAGTGTCCGATCTGTGTGTCAATACTATTAATTAATTCTGTGGTCCTACCTATAGTATGCTCTTAGCTTTAATGATCCGAAAGAAAGAGCACCCAGCCATGAACGCTTCGAAATATGTGAATTTACTGTTAATGTTGAATATCTATCTCACCTTGTCTTTTTTTTGTATTCAGATCCGAGCATAGACTCCAGCACGAAAAGCGAACAATCTCCAGAAGCTGTAAGTAATATATTCTAGCAGCTAATGTTTTCTAAAACTATTATTGGTAAAACTTAATTCCGTAGTAAATTAATTCATCAGTCATTGCTGTGATAAAAAAAAACTTAATAATTGACTAAGTGTACGTCGGGTCAGGTCTTACATAGGGCAGCGTTTATACTTCGGAAATACTTGTCTGGTCACGAAACTTACGTTTAAGACGAACGCACACTTATTTGTAAGACAAGTCCCCAAACCGCACGAAGTATAACTTTGCCATAAAATATGTGCGTCTCAGAAAGTTTTAAAGTATTCTGATAGATAAGTGTGCGTACAAAATCTAAGATTTCATATTTTAACAACAATTTTAATTTTGGCACACTGCAGCGAGCACACTGTCATAAATCATTTGTCACGCAACTGCGAACCATTTTGTTTTGGCGATTGGTGATGGAACACTTGTTTTACTGCACAAAAAGATTCATTTGCACGGTGTTTGGATATTTGCACATCTCATTGTGTTGCGGTGAGTATACTTTTATTCAGTAAATAAAATTATGCGCATGCACCTTTTGGTGGTAGCTAAAATATTTATTTGAAATTCCATGAAGTTTAAAATAGTTTAATAATTGTTATTTATCAATATTTAGGACGAAGAAATTCTAATCATTCCAACGATAAATGAAGACAACAATAAGCAAGCAACGAACACAGAACTATTTATTAACTTCGATGAGACAGAACATCCCGACGTTGAGATAGAAAGAGAAAAAGAACAACACAGTTTCGAAGAAATAGACTACGACGTGTACGAATCTGATAATGATTTGAATCATATTCATACAATTCAAGAGCAGGATAACCTTTTAGAGGAGACAGATAAGCGTGATAAGGATGAAAGACATGTATTACTCAAGCGGTCGATGTCTGATGCTGATTTGAATCAAGAGGAGGACAATTTCCTAAGGCGTATTAATCAGGGCGAGAATGATGGTAAACGCTTAGCGAAGCAAATGAAATCTAATACTTATTTAAGTGACAGCCCGATGAAGATAGAGCAGGATAGCATACTAAGGGTTGTTCGTGAAGATGAAACAGCTAGTAAACACTTGTCGAAGCGGTCAGTTTGTGTCGGCGGGGAGGTGTTCCAGCTGGAGTGCAACGCGTGCAAGTGCGCGGCGGACGGACGCAGCTACACGTGCTCGCACAACGAGTGCATGGAGGGCGAGAAGAACAAGGAGGTCGAGGTGTTTATGGAGAGCGAGGTAAGGCTGCTAAAGAAAAATTTATGTATGATCTAGTTAGATATCGTGTTCTTTTCTAGAGTCTGTCATTACTCTTTGCCAGATTTTTCAAACCATTAAAGCATTTTTTATCAAAAAGCGATATACAGGGCCGATGTACCGAAAAAACTGAACGGAACTCAGTTGACAAAACTGAACATCTTTTCCAAGAAGAAAGTTTTTGAACTCTCCATACAAATTGCTCTCTCTGATCGAACAGTTTGTATGGAGAGGTCAATTTTTTCTTTTCATTTCCCAAAATTTTTTCTTTGGGAAAGTTGTTCAGTTTCGTTGCCTGAACGCTCTTTCAGTTTTTGGTACACCGTCCCTTACATGTTTAAAGGAATATATCAGTACACTTAAGTTTCTTCATTATGTGGATTCTGTTAGAAAACAGATTGTGACGAACACGAATTTTGAATTTTGGGTGACGACGATCTGTGATGATTGGTAATGTAATGTAATGGTATCTGCGCATATCGTAGGTCATGTTGGTCTCGACGGAGAATGACCTAATTCCAACAAGCCGAATGTCCTAAACGCATAATGTCTTAAACTCGTAATGTCCTAAACTCAGGACGTTCTGAATAAAGGCCAGGTTAAAAGTACCCTAAACCGACGAGCATGTATGAAAGGATTGATGAAGGTTCAGGAAGCAAGGGAAGTATGTCAAGATCGTAGCAGGTGGAGAACTGTGGTCTCTGCCTACCCCGACGGGAACAAGGCGTGATGTTATGTATGTATGTATGAAGATCTTATGAGAGATATCTTTGTAAAGCATTGTATGTCTGTTGGCAGATGATGACGATATAGTTTTGTACGGTTGTTGTGGTGTACGTAGGGTGTGGACCACATCGAGCGGCACACGGTGTGCGCGGCGCGCAGCACGTTCTACATCGGCTGCAACACCTGCCACTGCAACCAGCTCGGCACCGACTACTCCTGCACCAACAAGCCCTGCCCGCTGCCGGAGGACGTCGAGCTCTTCCACGAGCTAAAGGTCACTCTTACATGACATGAAATGTTTTATCCACTTTATGTTTAAGAGTGTTTTCGATTTCCCAAGGGGGTGCTACTGTTTTATGCAGTTATCTGGGAGCAAATGGCTCAAATATATCAAACGGACGCCTAGCAGTCATTCGCTGCTTATAAAGTAGTTTATACTGCGTACAAAATAACTCTCTCTGTGACCGTTAATGCACAGAAGTCAAAAAATTACCCGCGGGGGTGAGCGCGGCTCCCCCCAGGGGGCAAGCGAATCGTTCATTAGCTCTCCGCCATGCGCGAAAAATAAGCGTCATAGACAGACTTGTTCTTAATTTTTGATTTCATATTTATCTCAAAGATCAAAAAGCGAGAAAAATACCTATTAGCTTAACGCCACTACAAAGTAAACAGAACTTAAAAGTTCCCGTGGTAAATTAATTCTTAACGTTTGTTTCAGGATATGAAACCGATCATCCCGTTCACAAATAAAGACTCCTCGAATCGCGACGCAACGCGGAAGATTAAGAACACGCCTGAAATATAATTCTAATTTTATACACTTGTAGTTACATTTCTTTTTTCCTAAAAAATAAAGTATTATTAATTTTATTACAATCGACATAAATATTTACTTATAAATACTATACTTATAAATATTGTTGTTTTACTTTTGTACATCCAAGCTTATACCATCTTAATTTTTCACAAAATTGCTAAAAATCCCTATTTATAAGAGAATTAAGTTTCCTATAGAACAGCGCACAGAATTATTTCTGGAAAACTGACAGATTTACCTAATCAACCAAAAACTTTCGTATTATGTATGCACATAGTTACAGACCTCATTTGCTCTAAATTACATGCAATATTGATTCTCGTTGTCTATGAAGCTACACACCTAATGCTTACCTACGAGTATGTTCTTCCCGTAGAAGATGAAGTGGTCGCCACCAGCGCGAAACTCTTCCAAGGTGTGCGTGGCCAACCGAATGTTCATAAAAGACTGCAACACGTGTTGGTGCAACGAAGACGGTACCAGCTTCTACTGCACCAGGAGGGTCTGTCTCGACGAGCTGCCTGAAGAAAACACCGACAGCAAACATGAGGTAAGTTCTTGTGGTGAATCAGATGGTAGTGCATGCTGGTGCGACGAAGACAGAATTCAATGTTAGATTTAAACTTTCTTTGAAACGATATCTTACAATTCCAAGCAATCCAAGAACGTTGTTTTCAAAATAAGAATGACTTGTCGTTCTATCGTCCACTGCAGGGCAGTGAGCTCCAGCAAAAACGCTTAGTACTTTGGAGGGGATTTACCATAGTCACCACGCTTGTAAACGTTGCGGCTGGTGACTGCTGTTGTTGTTGTCCACAATAAGTAAGATGGTAGGATACACAGAAAGATGCTGCTGCCAAACCTCCAGTTTATAAGCTCTTAGTCACCTCTTACGACACCCAAGGGAAGATGGGTTGTTACATTTCTTTGCCGGCACCACACGGACGCCTCATATATACCAGACAAAATTCAGAGTAGAGTCTGACAAAGCGCTCTTTGAAGTTGCGCAAAAAACCACTGAAGCATGGTTTACTTCGCGGGTTTATCGTTTCTTTTTAGGGTTCCGATACCAAAATGGTAAAAAAAAGGAACCCTTATGGTGCCGCTCTGTCTGTGTGTGCTCTGTCTGTCTGTCCGTCTGTCTGTCACACCTCTATATCTCAGCAACCACTTATGCTATCGACCTGAAATTTGTAATAGTTTTGGAATATAGTTGCCCAACTTAATTGCACATGAAAATTTTTGAAAAAAGTATGATTATTTATGTAGAGGGGGCCAAAATAGGGGGGGGCAAATTTCAAATTGTCGCTACTAGGTCGAGTGGGGTATCATATGAAAGGGCTTTACTTGTACATTTTAAAATATATTTTTGTATTTTTTTAAGTTTCTTAGTTTTCAAGTTATGATGAAAAATGTCAAAAAAATACCATTCCCCCCCCCCCCCCTTATCTCCGAAGTTTGAGTAAGGAAAAATCTGAATTAATTACAGTTGACAGAGGTTTATGTAAACTTTACAGCAAAAATATAACGATCTTTCTAAGTTGCACAGTTTTTCAGAAATCTGCAAAAAACCTTTACAAACAAATTTAGTTTTGCGGTCCTGAAAATGGACTTTATTGCTTCCAAAAATACTAAAGGTATATCGGAACCCTCGGTGCGCGAGTCCGACTCGCACTAGACCGTTTTTTTTTTCTTCAGGTTAACAACAGCTACCAAAATCTAATTATAAACATAATTGAATCAATACACAGCCATTTAAAGGTACCCGCATAAAACAATTCACATTCAATGTGTGTTTTGTTGTATTCAGAAGCTACGCACCTTTAAGAAGACTTGCCGTCCGAATGAAGTATTCGAAATGGATTGCAACATGTGCCGCTGCAACCCCGACGGGGAGTCCTACTCGTGTACACGACGCGCGTGCGTAGATCTAGACTCACTCACACTGAGACCACAACCGATACATGATGTCGTCAAGGTGAGACAGAAATTCTTCTAAACCGTTAGGTACTCCATTGCACGCAGTATTGAACTAGGTGCGTGCTTGGTACAGGTGCATGCTGTGGAGACATGGCTCAACATGTCATGAAAAAAGAAATAAAATTACTTTTATTACTAAATCAAAATATATCTTAAGTTGTGGCTTCCTTTAAAATTAAACGTTAATTCCCCTTTCAGACCACGACTCTAGCGAGGAAGAGACGAGGAGCGCAACAGGTAATGTTATCAACATTTTTTAATGTGAATTTATCATGATTTAAGATAAATTAATGTAAAGACGTATGAGTGAGCATTCGGGCACCTTCTTTGCAATCTAACGTAATTATTTTCATCTGTCATGTTTTTGCCACTATCTTCAACGACCCATTATTCGAGCACAAATTTAATTATAGTACCTATGTTTTCCTAGATTTTTATGACATAAAATGTACAATTTGCGTGCCGCTAAAACTTTGATTTGGTAGCATTCTATCACTATTCATGAAGAAGGTTCCCTTTTACCTGAAGGTCGTGCTTTTGAACATATTGCAAGGGCTGGAATGGAACTGATGGAAGCATTTAAACAATTTTGGAATAGTCTAAAACATTCAAGATTCCACAGCATTCCGGAACATGCCGAAATATTTTGGGATTTTGTAGAAAGTCCGAGAATAGTTAAGACCATTCGAAGCCTTTTTTTTATGGGTGGGGCTACCAATTGATAGGGAGGGATCTTAATGTTCATCCTTTTATATCAACTACTCCCACCTTTACCCTAGCTAGTACTTGTATAATAATGAGTTGAGCTGATGTAACTGTTGTATGTGGGTGTGTGCCGCGACAGTAGGATGCGCGGAAGACCTGCGTGCCGGGCGCGGAGTTCCGGATGGACTGCAACACATGCCTGTGTTCTGATGACGGCCAGGACTTCTCGTGCACGCGCAACGACTGCGCCAACAACGGCGGCGCCGTCAGCAGCGCCACCGCCCGGGCCAAGCGAGGTCAGTAACTTCAAATCAAATCATATAACTACGCATCACAGTCACAGCTCCAAAATCCTTATCGTGAGTACTGAACACCTGGACTCAAATAACCTCGTGACAAACACCAAGACTCACAAACTGGTATAACTCTCAAATTATCGCTACTAAATGGAAGGGTCGCCTTTGCCCTGCATCGCGATGAAATAGGCTCGACAGACTATCGGGGTATCTAGACACACTATCGGGGTTTCTAATTATATAGGTATGATATATCAACCCTAAGAAAGCGTGCTAGCTATCTTGTTATTTTCTAAACTACTGGATTTAACATACATACCAAACATACATAACAAAATGTATCATAACATACATAACAAAATGTTATCATCATTATCATAACATCCACCATGAAACGTCCACTGCAGGGCAGGGAACTCCCTCCATAATACAGCAAAAACGCGCTGTACTTTGGAGAGGAATTACCGTAGTCACCACACTTGTAAGCGTTTCAGCTGGCGACTGCTGTGGTTAGTGAGCGCAATATGTAAGATGGTACGATACACAGAAAGATGCTGCTGCCTATCGCTTGATTCATAAACCCTTAAGTTAGTAAACCCACGGATAGAGATAGGATATGTTTGTACTATTCTTTGCCGGCACTGCACGGGAGGGCAGGAACGTCATCCTTAATTATATGACTACTTCTTCTAACTTCTTGTGTAGTTCATCGTCCAATATTTTCTTAAACGGGCTTGTGTTTTACCTATTCAGAGCATATAATGTAAATGTTACAGACACGTCGGAGACAGTAACGATGCAGTGCGTGGCGGGCAGCGTATTCGACCGGGACTGCAACGTGTGTCGGTGCACGTCGGACGGGCAGCACGCGCAGTGCACGACCAAGCCCTGCGTGCAGCCGGGGCCGGAGGACAGCACCCCGCCAGGTGAGCTAGCTACGAGCTGGTACTACAGCTGTTATCATAACAAGCAGCTGCTGTGGCTGCACAAAGCCACTTTAAAGTTACAGCTCTGTTAAATCGAAAGTTTTGATGGAAAAGAAAAATACAGCAATCAATTTAAAGAATTTAAGCTTTAATTTTAATACACTTTGTGTGGCTGGCAGTAAGTCGCTTTGGGAGTGCATTAAACGAATATATATATAGGTTTTTAAATAGGTAAATGAATCTATAACAGAACAGGAAATATAAAGATTAAACACATACATTTTGTAGAATTTTTGGATCAATATCCAATAGAAGCGGCTGTTGACGTGGCTTAAATAATTAATTTTCATTTAACCACTATCTATATATAGTTCTTATTTATTTTTTTTTTTTTCATTAACTACAATCTATATTTTAAGTTTAATCTTCGCCAAACTATGCAATAGTTTATAGGCGTTGCGCTCGTACATCATTTTTTATATTATTACCTCAGACTGTAAATATTTTTAAACTATATAGCTTTCCCTAACCTAACATGCGTTTTACATAATAAATACTAACTTAACCTATAGGTACAGTCAGGAGCACGTTAAGCTTGACACAGTGGAACTTATAAATTTCTTATTCCTCTCATTACTTATCTAGAATACATTTTTTCAATTTTGTTTTCAAGCCAGACTTAGAAGCAATTTTTATTTGGTCCAATAGCATTGGAAACTCATTACACAAGCGTGGAACTATGAAACCTCTCGTCCTCTCTCCATAATAATATGTAACACTTTTTTGTACTAATTTTCCCTTTTCTTTAGACCTAGCATTGTATTCAAAATTTCTTTCTACTTTAAATTCGCTTGTGTAATATGTTTCCAGTGCTATTAGATAATAAACTTTCTTATCAACTGATAATATCTCACATTCTTCAAAGAGCCTATCCTATGCGCCGGATAGTAACAACCTACAAAGATAGATTTATGCATATTGACACATTCTCAACAACGCCCAACAGATTTAGGAACTTGGTATTGAAAGAGCTTCAAGATTTGTAAACTAGCATTCTACTTTTTAAATTAAGTGAGTTTATATCTGCTTTCGACCTACTTCTTTTAAATAATCTGTGAACATTGTAGTTGGATGTGTATAGACTTAAGTCTCTTTGTATAACTTATTCTTAAAGTAAGCCTTTGTACACTGCTGTTATTTGTTCCAAATAAATAAAATAAAAATAAAAGAGCTTGTTGTAATCCTCTTTGCACTTCTCTTTGGTTTTTTTGTCAACAAGCTTTTTCAAGAACCTCACTTGTAATTTATTTATATTATCCAAATAGGTTTTAAAAGTTAATCCGTAGCAGCTAAGCCCATAGCTCACTAATGATTCAGGCAATGCAAAGTAAACCATGTACAGTGTTTTTCTGTCCAACACTTTTTCCAGATGAAAGAAATTACCTAATATCAACCTGAGCTTGTTGCATACACTGTCTACTTGCATCTTCCAACTAAATCTGCTTTCTATAATAATTCCTAAATACTTTATACTTTTAACATATTCTAAGCTTCCACAATCAAAAGAAACATTATTACTGTGCAAACATTCGTATGAGTGGCCTATGATTTTTAAACTCTCGCTTTTTATTTCCCTTGCTACTCTATTGTAGGGTGAACATATATGCATACACTTTGTTTTGTTGTCGTTGAGAATAATGCCGTTGTCGTGGGCCCATTTAGTGATATTTTCAAAATCTGATTCTAACTTTTCTTTAATTTTATAAACATCTTTATCTGCTATCAGCAAGCACGTGTCGTATGCGTACATGAATACCCTACAATGTTTAACTACGTTCACCATACTGTTAACATGTATAATATACCCTACCGGTCCAAAAACTGATCCGGTCGCTACACCTAGAGTTATGGGCTCCTCTGCTCCTGTTGTGCCAGACACACTGGTGCACAGTGTTCTGTTACTCAGATAGCTACTAAAAAACCTGCTAGTAGGTCCACGAATACCGCACTCATCCATAGATTTTAGTAATTGACAATGTTCCAGCGTATCAAACGCCTTTTTAAAGTCAATAAATAAGGCTAAAACTTGTTTCCCATTATCAAGCTCATTGTTGATAAAGTCCGTAATTTCTGTTAATACAGTATTCGTGCTCCTCCCTTTTCTAAAGCCATGTTGACAATCTGTTAAAATTTTAAATCTTTCCAAAAAAAACACTGATCTGATTAACAACTACCTTTTCTACAATTTTGTTTATCACAGATAAGATTGCTACAGGTCTGTAGTTTGTATAATCCTAATGAGATCCCTGCTTGTATATAGGTCTGACTATCGCTTTTTTCCACTCATCCGGGTAAACTCCTCTTAATACGCAAAAATTGATGAACCTCGCTAATACTTGACATATTTGCTCTTTTGCATATTTCAGATCCTGAACCCTTATTTGATCGAACCCCGGTGCCTTACTAATTTATAACATATATATAATTTTACCTACATTTTTACTATCTACTTTTCTAAATCTAAATGTTACATTTGCCTCTTCTACATATGTACTCCTATTTAACAATTTACAGTTGCAGCTGTGCTTTAAGTTTACAATCTCCTGGGTAAATGTTTTAGAAAATTTTGTACATATATTATACAAACTGCCTGTCCTACCCAAGTATTTATGTATTGTACTATCAATAGTAACCTTTTTCTTACCAATCCATTCATTTATATTAGCCCAAATTTTTCTATAATCCCCATGGCAGTTTACTAATTGACTCTGTCTATACCTATTCTTTGCTAAATTAATTTCTTTATTAACCTATATTTCGTATAATTCAGGCTGTTGCACATATTAGTAGGATCTGTTTTCCAAACTCGAAATAACTCGTTTTTCATCTGTAACATAATGATTTTGATTGAGAACTCTGTGTAAAACTTCAAAATTTTGAAAAATCGTATAAATTTGCTTTCAAATAACATTCGGATGAGATGTATACGCCAATATAAAATGCCAATTACAGCTATTTGTTGCAAGTAATTCTGCTTCTGATTTTTGCTCTATTACAAACATTATTTTTTATTCACCAGCTGCACTAGTGAATTTGGTACCATTTTTCACTCCAAATATCAGATCAGTGACCCCTCCTTACAACAAATCGTTTAAAAGCTTGTAAAAATTCTTCTGAAGTGAGACCCGTCACTATACATATACGAGTACTTCTAGATGCACTGTCAGCAGGGTTGTGTTTTGATGCCACATGTGATGTGACCAATGATGTGAATCGAGATTTTTTATAATTTCTGATAGTCGATTAGACACATATACTTTCCACTTAATAGGGTGACTATTTAACCATGCAAGAACAATAGTAGAATCTGTCCACGCATGTAGAATAGATTTGTCAATCTTCATGACCTCAGAAATTTCAATCATAAGTTTGTTTAGCAAAACTGCACCACAAAGTTAGTGCAGAAAAAAAAATCTAATTTTGATTCATTCATTAAAATTTACTATTAAAAATGATGAAATTATAGGGAAAATTAAAGCAATTTCTACATCAAAGATAAAAAAAAAATATTGTAATTAAAAAAAAATTAAGAGAAAATGGGATTCGAGCAGAAGATTTAGGGTCAAATCCTCATTCAAATGGAGAAGATTTTTCCCGGTCTCAATAAGTTTTTTTTTATTAAATTACAAATAAAAATATTATAAAATTTGAAATAAAAATAAAAAACAAAGTTATAATTAAAATTAAATTAATTATTTATGGCCATTGGGTACATTTGGCCAGGGATCTCTGCGCGGGGGACTATTTGACTAGTTTTAAGTGTCCATGTGTGTGTGCGTTTCTTTTATTTTGTTTTGATAATTTAATGAATCTACGATAATTTTATGTAATGTAATGTAATCTAATGTTTTTGACATGTAAATTCTATATTTTATGAATAAATAAGTTGACACTTAGGGTACATTATTTATATTTAAAAAATTTAAACTTTTTGATTGGAAGTCAAATATACTAAATATATTATATAAATGGAGCGCAGTATGCTGGGTCTGAAGCTTACTGATCGGGTCAGAAACACCATACTGCGCTCTACAACACAAATAGCCGACGTAGCCTATACCGCCGCCAAGCTCAAATGGGACTGGGCAGGCCACGTGTCCCGTATGTCGCCGGACCTATGGGCCAAGACCACCACTACCTGGCAGCCGCAAACCGACAAAAGGCGTCGAGGCCGACCAAGGCGCCGATGGCGCGATGAACTTGACACCTTTTGCAAGCTCTGGCAAGAGCGGGCTTTAGATAGGGACCAATGGAGGGAAGAGAGAGAGGCCTTTGCCCAGCAGTGGGACATTATAGGCTAGATAAGAAGATAAGATTATATAAATAGTTAATTACCTCATCAATAAATTGAAATATAGAGAAATAATCATACAACATCTACAAAATGTCAATATCGGGCAGCTGCTTCAAACCCAAAATGGTGATTATTAGAGAAATGATTATTTAAATGACGAATTAAACATACAGTTAAAAAAATTGTTCCAATAATAACATGAAGTCCATGGAATCCTGTTGCTATAAAAAATGTTGAACCATAAACTCTATCTGCAATTGTGAAAGGGGCCTCAATATATTCATAGGCTTGTAAAATAGTAAAATAAATTCCTAAACAAATAGTAATAAATAATCCTTGAGTTATTTGAGAGTAGTTATTTTCTATTAAAGCATGATGAGCTCAAGTTACTGTTACTCCTGATGAAATTAAAATAATAGTATTAAGTAGAGGAATTTGAAATGGGTTAAATGGCATAATACTTAAAGGAGGTCATATAACTCCGATTTCAATATTAGAGGATAAACTTCTATGGAAAAAAGCTCAAAAAAATGATTAAAAAAAAGTAAGTAAGTCTAGGTATTGAAACTTGTTTTACGGGAGCTATTTTTGTTTCTGAAGATATCAAAGCAACAACAATAATAATAGAACTTATTTGTAATGTAATATTGATAGTGTGGAGCTGAGATGCAGACAAGTGCGCGTTTACCCTATGGCATAAGCTGTTACCCTATGGCATAAGCAACTCGAGCGCAGTTGGAATGCAAACATGCTGGAGTTTAGACAATTCCATTCATAATTTATCTCTTTATTCTTTTCCTCTTACTTCCCTGTGAATAGGGAATATGCTTGATTTTTGTAATTAAAAATTTATCCGCATTTAGGTAATAAACAGTATAGTAAAACTATCCTTCGAATAGGTAACTATGAAATTAAAAAGATATAAGCCATCGAAGATTTGTTTCTGTCTCTTTCACTTCAAAATTTAACACGTCATATGGCCGTAGTGGCATGTGAACTCACTGTCTATGTCGGATCTCTCTGTCTCATCGGCGCGTAATAAAGAGTTTTGCTTATATCGGCCGTATTTCTTAGCCGATTTAAATTTTTATTTTACTTTTTGTCATCTCTACTACGGTATTTAATAAATGCGACAAAAAAAAATTATGCGTATACCTTATTGTAATATTCGTTAATGGAGAGCACAGTAGAGCGAGAGGCATATCCAGCTAGAAGGTTGTAAGATAGGAACAATATTTGATTTTGATATGTGTTTCTCAGTGTCAGAGTCGAACTTCCGCTGCAATCCCGGCGAGCAGTTGAAGAGAGGCTGCAACGATTGCTCGTGCTCAGCTGACGGCCGCAGCGTCTTCTGCACCGTGCGCTTCTGCGACCAGGACATCACCCCCCCGCCGGCGGAGTAACACCCCCAAAGCCCCCCGTACCCCCCCGACATACTCCTCATATATAGAGCATCTAGAGGATCCTCCATTCTTTCAAACAGACTTTACAAACGGTCATGAAATGATCGGCGATAATTGCAAACGTACCTAATTTTTCTGGCTTTGGGACCCAAGAGGATCTTGGTTTTGGACACTAAAACCCACTAGTTGTCACTTTGCACTTTTTTAGGCCAGTAGGGTTTTGAAGGGCAATAAGCTGCTTTACAGGCGAAACTACAAGCTCATTACTATGAACTTGAATTCCATTTATTGCTGATGGGCTTCAACCACATTGTCCCTGCGATTAATGAGTTTCAAGACTAAACCTCTAGAGTTTTGCAAAGAGAACAGTTGAACATTTTATTCACTCCGGCGATCGGCCTTTTACCCATCGGTCGTCCCAAGTACGCTATCTTTGCACCACGTGACCGAGCCAGCGAAGTTGAGCCGATTAGGAATTACAAAATTTATGCAAAATATTTGTTTGTTAGGGTTCAAGAGAGTTTATCCTCAATCCGTATTGAACATGTGATTTCCTAGTACTTTATGAATTCCTAGTACTTTATTGAATTTTAGGAACTCACGGTTGGTACTCAAGTTGTCCTTTTTAGGCGGCATCAGCTTAGATGCCAATAGAGGCCATTATCTTTTTGAGGAAGGCATTTTCGCGCTCCCTAAATTTGTCAAAAATCATGTGGTTAGGTTAGCGACCGACCGAGTAATCTCGATATTGTCTCTAGTGAACGTGAGTAAAAACCGTGACTCCCTTCTAACTTCTCGAACTAATAAGTGTTTTTGTGTAAAAGTTTAACTCTTAATAGTACTTGTTATTTAAGTGCCTAGTGTAAGATAATTGTCGTCCCGCACACGTAATTTTTTTTTCATGCAGGTTTTACCTAACATTCGTAATTATACAGAAATAGTGAACATAATTTTAGCATATTACTTAGATCATGAAACTAAACAACTTTTCTCAAGACTCTAGTTCGAAATATGAAAAACCAAAGTCCTTCCAAAGCGCTTTCAGGAGGTGAAAAACAGATTTTCGTGTTTTGACTTATGTTCCTTAGGGAAAGTTGTTCAGTTTCTATTAAAATTATGTACATTGTTTCATATATTTTTACATTTTAAGCGTTTCCGGAAAGCCTAGAATACTTTGTAGAAAAATAATAATAGGTAGTTAGATCATTTTAATAAAAACAATTATCTTTTTAGTTAAAAAAATTGTTTCTGTATGTGGTTGCTTTTTGTCTTTTGTATTGTACCTATAAATAAGTTTAAACACTAATACTCATAATATGGAGATTGAATATCGACACGACCAATATTGCCGGAAAATTGAAAAATCTGATACTTAAAATTAAGATCTTACCTATGTATAATATCTGACGCGGATCTCCGATACTGACCGTTAATTCCTGCGCATAGGCAAGCATGGGTAAAAAGAAAAATTATGATATCTATGCGTGCATTGTCCTTTTGTGCCTCGAGCGCAGCATAAAACCAAAAGTCCTCTAAACCGTGATCGCAATCAACCAACCTATTAGGTATAGCAAAATTTTTGTGCAAGAGGAAAATTTTCCCTACTTTTCGGCAATACCCGTCGTTTCGTTGTTGTTAAAACTGTTGTTGTGGATGTGTTTTCATCATGCTTGTTCTTCATGTGTAATATGGCGCCCGACGTGGGGCTCTTCAAGAGATCATCTTTGGTTGTTAATTTGTCTCTTAAGGTGGCGTGAATCGATTTTAGTTATGCAACGAATATCACAATGTTTGCATGCATGAGTTATGGCTCTTTTATTTGAAATTCAATGAGCTCTAATCTAGGAACATGGAGCATTCCTATTGGTTTAATTTTAACCAGCTCAAGCTACCTAGCACAACTCTGGTGGGAAGCCACCCTTACAAGGCTCGTTCAGAAAGGGCGAATTCGCGGTGATTTTGTTCACCATTTCACGTACAATGCTGCTTTGTTCAGCCGTGCAAGTGATCAAATTGTTAACGATTAAGCAATGTACGACAAAACGTGACAAATCGCGCGTTCTTCTGAACAGGGACTAACGTTATTGGTAAGGGTTTGTCAAAATAAAATCAGAACATCTTTAGGCTATAGAAATGTATCTTGCGTTAAATAGTTTTGAGTAAGTTGATAAGAAATATTCGTTGCATTACTAAATTTTGTACATTTAGATAGAACAATTAGTTTTTTAGTGAATGTACCTTCGCGTACAGTGTATTACCTAATAATAAGTAGCTAAGTATAAACTTAAGAATTGGACTCAGTTATTGAGGAATTATTACAGTAGTTTTGATTTGACTGGGTCGTTTTATTCAATTATAGGTACCTTATACACCTACCTACGTCGCACGGCCCAAATGTGCGACCGCGACCCGCGACGCACCCGATAAGCTCATGGCGCTCCACTCCGATTTCCTTTGATCTTCACCTCTATACCACCGCATCAAAATTGAATGAATGTATGAAAATGCTGTTATTTAGGTACGCAATGAGACATAATTATGCGCATGGGTGACAGGCATATGAACGATTCACTCGCCTATCCAGGCCAACGTAGGTCTGTACCCAAGGAGGTTTTAGTAGCAGCTCTTGCTGCTAAGGAGGGAGCCATAAGCGTAGCACTTTCTTGCGGGGACCTCCATACAAAAATGTATGGAATTTTTTTCAAATCCCAAAAACGTAAAACTTCTTCTTCTTCTTCGTAAACTCTCTGAGAAATATGTGACATGGGACTAATAAATGCTACTAACACAGTTTTTCTGGTGAAAACACTTTCCAATCAGGAAAAAAACGGTGTTAAAAATCACGCATAAAACGGCTATTACGGATTATTTACGCTTCCGTTCTTAGTATTAATGATCAATTCAGTAAAAAACTATATATTTTTCACTTTCGCAAACACAGTTTATATCAAAACAATAGATTTTTAAAGATATCTTGATGAGTTTTTTGACCGACTAGCATGGGCGACAGTGAGACGCTTCACGCATCACTAGCTCATACAGAATATGCATATGGCGGACTCTATAGTTTTTTAATCTGAGTCTGTACCTCAAAGATTTCGGACCTCCTTGCTTCGCTCGGAATAGATACCTTGCTAATTTATTTTACTATGGGATGGGACTTTTTGGCGGGAACTCGACATGGGCGTTTGCCTGCTTAATTGAAATTTTGTTTTTTTGTGCATTTAGTGATTTAGTGGAAAATAAAGATAGTGTGTTATGCAGTAAATTTACTACGGAGTGCGCAGCTGATGAAAATTTCAAGTGATCTCGTGTTTAAGCCCCGTTTGTGTTGTCCCAAAAAGTCACGAACATTTTCCTTCGTAAAGTTCACTATCGCTTTACGAGGGGAGCAAAAAGAAAGATTAAACACATCAGACATGGCTGCATGGGCTTTGTACTCTTTGCCTTTCCGAAAGGTAGAATGAAACCAAAAAAAAAAATTACTATGGGATGACATCTGCCAACATGTCCCAATATTTTATGTCAAACTATCAGTGATCACTAGGAAATATTCAAAATAACCCGTCAAATCCATAGAACGACGCCTTCGCTACCTTGTGACGAATTATTTCTTTAATCCTCCTTCTAAGTACCCTTATTTTTCTGTGCTGTACCTATTAAGTCCGTTTTGACGTTTTCTTATCACTAACGCACAGGGTTCATTTTTTCTTTGAACCTCAGCATACCACACTCAAATTAGGAATAGATAAATCGCTTTTCATAAATAAATAAATAGATTTTTATTTCAGGTCATACAAGAGGTAGGTAACAATTGCAGAGAACTTTTCGATTATACAGCGTGATACAGCCCGAAGCCCAGTGATTCTACTCATAATAACAAGCAACTTTCCCGAAGAAAAAAAATTTTTACTCGTATAACTTTTTTCGGGAGTTTCCTCGTGTCCGTACTAATGTCCTGACTAGTACGGACGCGAGGAATTTTAATTTGTTTTATTCCTCGTGTCCGTCATTTAATAAGTACTAGCCCATCGGCACGTTACACTGTCCCCAATTCGTTGGTCCGAAATCTGACGTTTAGGACCAACAAATGTCAGTCGTTGTCAGTCATATTGTCAACATTGGATGCAAATACACTTACCAACAAAATGGATGTTTTTATTTGAAGAGACAATATACTCTTATTATTATTATCGTTATTTCTTATTATTGTCTTTGACTATAATCCAATTAATGAAACTGAAAAACCAGGCCTAAATCACATATAAACAGTAAAAAGTTTGTTTTGTTTTTTTCCGCCATATTATTTCCGTTCCGCGTATTTAGTACCGACCGAAGTACTACACAACGTAGTTCACGCGATTTCTCACAGATGGCGCTATTTTTTCTTGTATGGGGAAATTTTGAACCGCTTGTTCCCAAGACCCTATCTTGACTATATGGTGTCCGTACTTTTTATTTCGCCTCTCCACCATAGTAAAGTGGTCACGTGATCGATTCATTTTGTATGGGGAGGCGAAAAATATTTTTTCGAGTAAAAATTTTTTTTCTTCGGTAACGTTGCATGTTTTCATGAGCAGAATCACTGGGCTTCGGGTGCATGCCAATACAAATTCGCGCTGTAGAAAGCCACTTGTTGTGTCGACCCTAAAAAGAATTCTTAAAGATAATTTAATATGAAACTTCGTAAAAATCTACGCAATTTATGGCATAATTAAACAGCTTTGGCCACATAAAACAAAATTATTCCGAGTTGGGTAGTAAGAATTCTTTGATAAGAAGAAATTAAAGCTGAAATTGACTTTTTCATCGTTCATTAAAAAAGTCTAAAATTAAAAATTCAGTAATCATCATTACTACTCCAAAGAAGCAATAGAAATAAAAATTATGTCGTAATTAATATTCTTAGGTAATTAGTTTCACTAGGTTCCGCCCGCGGCTTTACCTGTGTAGATTTTTTCTGTGGAAATGATCTACCTAGACTAAGTGCCAATTAGTGCCAAGCCACGCTCCATCTAAATCTACAAGTACCTAGGTATCATCATAACATCCCATGAAATAGTCTAGGCAACGAAGCGGATCGTTGTATAAAGACCCCCGCATTAAATCCTCAGTCGATGAAACTTTGCTGGGGTATTACCCTACATGAGACAAACCTTCTATAAAAAAATCCAAAAAAAATCAGTACTTACAATATTACAAAATATGTATGAAAAATATATTTGCAATTTTTTTTTGTTATATTTTGAAATTACATTTAATTCATGATTCTTTATCATCCTGTCAAATAAAATCTGCCTGAGAAATTTATGTTGGGGTCAACTGCTTCGTTGCCTACTCTAAAAAGTCCACCACAGGTCCCTCTCCCTCCTCCCCCCAAAGACGCGTGGAACATTTTGGAAGCAAATAGGTACACACGGCCGCACATCAGTGGAAACACTTTGACCTTGAGCAGGTCTCTGGTTTCAGGCGTTTGTAGCGTAGCGCTAGGTCAGATTATAATGGTTTTGTTTCCACTTGCTTGCTGTCGTGCGTACCATGTCACCACGCTTGTTATCTTTGCGGCTGGCGGTTGGACCGCAGCGGCGCGGTTGTTGGTGACTGCAGTATGTAATTTGGTACGGTCAACCGCACTTAAATGGACACATTTGCAACTCTACTACCAAAATACCGTCCAAAGTGTTTTCACCGTCGTGCTGAAAGTATGTTTCACAGAAGTACGCTGCTTTAGGTATAAAACGTGTAGTGGAAAGGTGTGGTAAAACTGATGGGTGTGAATCTGAACATGAAACTGAACAACTTTCCATAAGGAACATCATGTCGAAGTACGAAAAACCAAAACAAAATGCGCTATCAGCTGATGTAGTTTCTACGGAAGGTCAAAAATTGATTTTGTTCTATGACCTATGCCTATGTTCCATGAGAAAAGGTGTTCAGTTTTATGGGTATATTCACACCCTTCAGTATTATCATATACATTTCCGTTACACTCTGTCACGTCCACTGCTGGACACCCTCCAGAACTCCAGAAAAAATGCGTGGTACTTTGGAGGGGGATTACCATAGTTACCACGCTTGTAAGCGTTGCGGCTGGTGACCGCTGTTGTTTGTGACCGCAATGTGATACACAGAAAGATGCTGCTGGCCATCCTCCGGTTCATAAACCCTTAGTCGCCCCTTACGACACCCACGGGTAGAGATAGTTTGGACTAGATGAGCTAAACACATAACGCGGTCGAATTTTGACAAACGAACATACAAACTTACAATTTTCTATTCCTATGTGACTTCTACGAAAAACCTAATACTTAACCTAAACTACAAAATTTAATTACCCTAACGACAAGTTAAGTAGGTTCCTAACTTTGTTTTTTTTTTTCAATTGAGTTTTTTTTGTTTTAGTTTTACCTTAAATATTTCAATTTACTTGTTTAAAAACTATTTTCGAGGTATTCATTGAGATATTGTTGATTGCGTAGAGATGTCAGCGCTCACCCAACTGCTGTGTCTGGCTGTCCTTATTGGGAAACACTCCTCAAATGGTAAGATAATAAGATACCATTTCCATACTTACATTCAACTTGCATTCGTTTTTAGGGTTCCATACCTAAAAATAAAAAAACGGAACCCTTATAGGATCACTTTGTTGTCCGTCTGTCTGTCTGCTTTTTCTCACGAACGAGAAGAGGTATCAGGTTGAAATTGATAACGAATATTAAGGTCTATAAACCACACAAGATCTGAAAATTTCAATTTTTTACAACGACGAAATCAAAATATATGGCTTTTTATGTCCTCATCTCCATACATTTATGCAAAAAAGCAAAACCTACAGGGTACTTTCCGTTGACCTAAAATTATGAAATTTGGGAAAAAGCTAGGTCTCACAGTACAAATAAAGGGAAAAGTCTAAAATCATTCAATATTTAAATTTTTCTCAATTAAAGTGAGCTCCCGTTTCAAGAACTTTTCTATAAAAGAGGGGTCAAGTTCGATGGTCGAAAATCAAAGAGCAAAAGCTTTTAGTAGTATATCATATGGTAGATAGGTACGGAACCCTTAGGGCGCGAGTCCGACTCGTACTTGGCCGGTTTTTTTTGGGTTCCGAACTCAAAGGGTGAAAAACGGGACTATTAATATGCCTCCGATGTCTGTCGGTCTGTCAGCGGGCATCACATGAACTGTAATAGGTGAACAATTGAAATTTTCACAGGTTATGTATTTCTGTTGCCGTTATTACAACAAAAATACAAAAAATAAAAAAAATATGTAAATTGAGAGGGGCTCCCCCACTAAAAACATGTTTTTAGGCGATTGTTCATCGACTTTTGTTTTAGCTCTATCGTAAAAACGGGTACACTTACAAGCGTGAAAATTGGTATGTGTATAGTGCATACGCTATAATTCTATAATAATAGTAATTAATAATTCTATAACACCAAATAATAAAAACTGGTCAAGTGCGTAACTGCGCGTCCATAACTAAGACGGTATATTTATCTTAGTGGTACGGAACCCTCGGTGAGCGAGTCTGACTCGCACTTGCCCGGTTTATATTCTCGTTAGACCTAGCGTCTCCAATACAGCGAGAATTTTCATTGAAGCAAGCAACTTTCAAAAAAAAAAATCTGTTTATCGAAAGAAAAATTTTCGACGCCTAAGTGAAATAGTTATGGGATGTCAGATGATTTTGAGTATTTTTTTTTGCTTTGGAAAAGTTGCCTGTTTTCATGA
This sequence comes from Athrips mouffetella, assembly GCA_947532105.1. Classification (NCBI taxonomy): domain Eukaryota; kingdom Metazoa; phylum Arthropoda; class Insecta; order Lepidoptera; family Gelechiidae; genus Athrips; species Athrips mouffetella. The sequence goes on along the minus strand of OX383974.1, from coordinate 26,643,801 downwards.
GTAGAATCTCTGGGCTTTCACCAAAGTTGTAGCTTACCTACTTAACATGAAAAATTCCAAACAATAGTTTCTTAGCTTAGAGCTGAGCTTTAAAATGGAGCAAGCCTATTGGTAGGTTTTTTTTATCTTACGGGTTAGCTACCTAGTGCAGGTCTGGTGAGAAGGCACCCTAAAACTCGGAAGCCTATGGATGTGGTGTTTCTCATTGGCCTCATAAGAATGTCCCTCTTTATAGTTAAATTAGCTTTTACCCGCCGCGGCCTCGCTCGCGGTATACAGTGCGAATTTTTATTCGTTTTAATCCCGGAGCCCAGTGATTCTACTCATGAAAACAAGCAACTTTCCCGAAGAAAAAAGCTTTTTACACGAATGTTACACGATAAAAATTTTTGGCCTACCCATACAAAATGAGTCGATCACGTGACCACTTTACTATGAAGAGGCGAAGAAATTTTTACGATTAAGGTAGCGGTCAAATGCCTAACTTTACGTTGAAATATTAAAATAAATGGCCATCAAAACCATTGAAAAAAAATACAGGTGGATATATCAAGATTTTAAAAAGGTTTTTACTTGAACAGAATTGTATTTTTGCTAACCACGTTTTAGGCAAAAAATCCCCAGCAGCACCTGTTTTTGTGATAATTTGCAAAATTTCTCCAAAACCGCAAAAGTTCACTAGTTAGTTTTTACACACAAAAAAGTTATCCATTATATCAATATTTTTACTTGAAAATTTTATTTTCATTTCACATAATACTAATGAAAAGTGCAAAAAACCGAGTTTTTGAGCGCGTGCGCCCGCGAACCCGACCAAAAACTGAAAGCGCGTGATATCTTAGCGTGCACATAAGATTAGAGTGCATTTTTAATTTGATCAAGTAACGCTGAGCGCTATAAGGCCTTAAAACATTTTTTTCTTCCGGATAGTTGCTTGTTTTCATGAGTAAAATCACTGGGCTTCGGGATTAAAACGAATAAAAATTCACGCTGTAGTTAGAATGTTTCCACAGACGTGCTGTTGACTATACTATACAAACATAGCTCATTTTATTGTTTTCCTTCGCAGCAGCCTCCGAGGAGGTCGCGACAGAGCAACAGCTGAGTATAAACAGTGCCGGTAAGTTTTTTGTACCTACAGACAGAACAAAACATAGTATCTGACACACCTACCTAAAAATACAGGGTGCAAGGTAGGTCCAAGGGACGGTGTACCGAAAACTATAAGGCCGTGTTCAGTCTACGAAACTGAACAACTTTCCCGAAGAAAAATTTTTGAGACAGAAAAAAATTATGTACTTCAATGGGTAAAATGAAAAAATAATTTACCTCTCCATACAAATTGCTCACTCTGATCGAACAGTTTGTATGGAGAGGTCGATTTTTTTTTCATTTCCCCAAAATGTTTCGTTTATAAAGTTTTTAAGTTTCGTTGACTGAACACGCCCTTTCAGTTTTCCTGTATAAGGTAATAGGTGTGTAGTAGTTCCTACAAATAGTCGCATCGCACAGATCGCACCCCTTTGGCAAGGCACAACTTAGATTTCTTTTGACTAATTTTACCATCGAAACCCACCCAAAGTCCTGTGTTGCCGGCAGGAGAGACGGTGGACCCACCGCCGGAACACATCCACTGCGTTCCAACCGCGGTGACGCGCGGTCCGTGCCACGTGTGCCTCTGCAACGACCGCGGCGTCTTCCGCTGCCACGCTCAGGACTGTAATTTCGACGAACGCGGTGAGTATAGGATACACATTTTTCTTTTATTTATAGCGTACAGAGTTATCAATTTATTCATCTAAGGAAAATCCCAAGCAAATAGGAAATCAGGCCGTAGGAGGACACCGTAGCTTATAAAAATCTACGCCAATGGTTTAACATGAGCACAAGATCTCTTCTCTGAGCAGCAATAGCCTTAAAAGGTCTCCTCACGCAACAATTTCCATCACAATTAATTGTGACAATCTGTAGAATCGAGATTGTCTGTACTCTACTCACAAAGCAATTTCATCACAATTTCATGCCGCGAAATTTCATAATTTTCAAAACTATCGAAATTTCAACATGCGGAACTTGTGCTTACCATCGATTCATCAAATTACAAGCAATTAGCGTCGAAAAGAAGATGATAGTGGCTAAAAACATTGCTTTTATCAACAACAATAATAAATGACAGCCACAGATTAGATAGAATTCGTCCTCTAGATAGAGTTGCAAAATTGCGACCATAGAGCTAAATGTATGAAAATTGCATGCAATCACGCTCCACACATTGCAATTTGGACACAATTTGTTTGACAGATTGGATTGGATTGTACAATTTGACAATTAGTTGGAAGTCAGTCCCAATCTGCCTACTTACGTTGCAATCTGTTGACAATCTGCAGATTGCGACAACTTATTGTGATTGAGAATGTTGCGTGAGTAGATCCCATTAATGATTGCCAACTTTCGGTAGAAGAAGAAAGGAAAATCTATGAAAATATTCCTTAATACTATTAGTAGATAATTACTGAAATGATTTCCTCGTGATCAGAAATTCAAGCAATACATAAAACACCAAAACACATCATAACATCCCCTGAAACGTCCACTGCAGGCCAGGCAGCTCCCTTCAGAACTCCAGCGAAAACACTTCGTACTTTAGAGGAGAACTATCCATAGTCACCACTTGCGACCGCTGTTATTGATGACCGCAGTATGTAAGATGGTACGATACACAGAAGCTACTGCTGCCCATCCTCCAGTTCATAAACCATGCATTTTACATTACTATTCTTTTCCGGCACCACAAGGGACATGTTGCGTTTTCATGTAAGTAGTTAAATGACATACAGCCTGCTGGGCCTATTGCGGCTATCCAAAGAGTGTCTGGTTTCAGATCCGAACGTTCAGCCCAGCCACCCGGAGTGCGAACCCAACATGCTGTACAACGAGGGCATCCTCTGGTGCTCCTGCAACGAACATGGCTTCTGGCGTTCCAGCAACTGCCGGGCCAACTTCCGCTCCCTGCGGTCTCACCATCCTTCGCGACCGGGACCTCACCTGACCGAGGTAAGGTACCAGCAAGGGCCCGATTCATCCAGTATAACAGTTGTGGGACAATCATCATAACATCCCATGAAATGTCCAGGGCCCGATTCATCCAGTATAATAGTTGTGGGACAATCATCATAACATTCATAACATCCCATGAAATGTCCACTACAGGACAGGGAGCTCCTTCCAGAATTCTAGCTTTTGCTGGAAAAATGTGGAGGGGAAGTACCATAGTTACCTCGTTTGTCAGCGTTACGGCTGGCACCATGATCGCGGTTGTAGGTGACTGCAATAAATAAGATGGTAACATACACAGGAGGATGCTGCTGCCCAACCTCCAGTTTATAAGCCCTTAGTCACTCTTATGACACCCACAGGTATGCATGGGATGGTACTATTCTTTGCCGGACCACACGGGACTGTGGTGCCGGCAAAGCGGGACAATATTGTGGGACAATTCACACCATAGATTCACACAACCTCTATAGAAGGGGAACTCAATGGGAATCGTTTTAAAGCCAAATATTGCCAAGCCAATAATTGAACCTGTCAAACGCAAATTATAAGAAATTGGATCCCATTTACGCTATAAAAAGGATCCATTATCCAAGGAGAATTATTGTTATCTGACTCCAACACCCATAACAATATCAGAGAGTGAGCGCTAGTCCTTTTCCTGCATGATATTATTTCACTGGGAGCTCCCTTCAGAATTCAAGCAAATACGCAAGATACTTTTGAGGGGATTTAGCGGCTGGCAACCGCCGTTGTTGGTAACCGCAGTATGTAAGATGGTAAGATACTCAGAAAGATGCTGCTGCCCATCCTCCGGTTCATAAGCCCTTATGCGCCTTTTTCGACATCCATGGGTAGAAAAGGGTTGGTATTATTCGTTGCCGGCACCACACGGAGCCACGTGACGTTTCATGGGATGTTATGTTGATTATTTCACTGACCCAGGAGCCGTGTGAACGAGGCGGGTTCTACGCTGTGGATTGCAACGTGTGCGAGTGCCGCGAGGACCGGCTGGAGGTAGGAGGGTGCACCAACCGGACCTGTCCACGCGGCCTCATGACCGACCCCTGCAAGATGGGACAGCTGCTGCGATTCGAAGGGAAGCTCTGCTCCTGCAGCGAGATCGGGTAACATGGTTTTAACTTTAGGTTTAACGACACACCTGTGAATCATTCCGATGAGGAGAGTTCCGCAACGCTTTTAGGTTCATCTTACTCGGTCTCTCACTGATGAGGATCGCGACCACATATGGTTTCCTTCCACGGCTGCGATTGTATGATGTTGCCGCCCACTGACTTCTTCATTGTATCTGACCATCAAAAAAGTGCCCTACTTTGAGCACGTCTGCCTTCCATTTGGCCCAAAATAATCTGCTTCTCTGAACAATGCCTTGAAGACCGCATAATGTGACCGAAGAAACGGAGGGCACGCTTTCGGCATATAGTGGAGAGCCGCGTTGTGATGTTAAGTTCTTTTAATATGGACTCATTAGTTTTCATGGCATTCCAAGGTATGCGAAGTAATCTCCGCCAACGCTTTTAGGTTACCTATGACATATCTGGCTGGTTATCTGCTGGCGTCATACTTGGCAGATTTTTCGATCGCGGTACTTTTTGCGGCGGAATTTCCGCAGGTGTGTCGATATGTCGTAGCCATATCATATAATTCGGCGTTGTATAACGGCAGCGGCATTTTACAAAACGACACGTACATGGAGAAGCTCAGCAGACGAGAGCATGACGCTTGTTGAAACGAATATTGGGACTTTATTACCAAGGGAGTAGAGGTGAACTTTGCCCTCGTATTCCCACGTATGCCCCCGGAGGCACTTAAAGCACGGCACCTTCCTAAATACAAATCCTAATTCGGCATACATTGCTGGGAGGCTTGGTTTTGTTTATTCCAATATCCTTATTATAACCAGCAATATATGCCGAATTACTTTCTGAATTCGGGAAGGTGTGATCGTGGCTTTAGGTGTGTCTAGTGTTTGATGTTCGCGAGTGTTATGTCCCTTGTCTACTGCGTCTCTAAATGTACTGTTCTTATTCTTAAGAACTTTGTCTGTTACGAGCAAACACAAGCTCTGCGCTCAGATTGATGTTTTCAATCTAATTTCTTTCTTGTTTATTATTACATACAGACTCATTATCCTAAAAGAGCGAGTCTACATGAAGCGATCATAATAATGCAGTAATTTTACTGACGTGGACAATACTTAGATACCTTCTTGAAATTCGCGTTAACGTGACGAATTAAATGAGGCGGTACTGAGTTACTGCCTCCTAGTGGATTCTGATCTATCTTGTTGAAAGTAAAGATTTCCTAATAATGACAGGTACTACATGGACGAACTGTGCATCAAGCTGGACGACCTTTCACCCGCGGTGTACATCGACCGTGACCAGCTCGCGAAGCTAACGGGAGCGAGTCAGTACAGTAGCGGGCAGTGTGTTCCTCGGTCCGTGATCCATCGGGATTGCAACCGCTGCACCTGCTCTGAGAATGGAAATATGGTCTGCACCAGCAAGCTCTGCTTCACGGACCAGCAGTCTGACAATGTCACCTTCACCGAGACGGCTCTGAGGAAGTATGTCAAGCACCGGTCATTTTGTTTCATTTTTATTCCACATTAGTTGTAGTAGTAAACTTTTTAGAGATGAAATTCATCATGGATATCTGGATTTGTGATCTGGATGCTTTGTAGTTTCTGAGTCTTCATCCGCTAGATAACGTCTTGAACGTTCTCAAAATATTAGCCAGACCCAATAGTTAGTGAGCCATCCGAAACATCAAAAACACTCTATAAGACCACTATCTGGTACTTTCATGATCGAAAAGAAACCGAAATTACAATAAGGCGACCAAGAGTACCTAACCCTATAAGTAATTGTTCGCAAATTTGAAACAGCACTTTGCTTGAAACGCTTATTACTTTATGCTCTACGCAATACTTAAATTTAAGGAAAATTCAATAGTGTTGTCAGGCCGAGCAAGCTTCCCGATCTCCCGGAGCTACAAAGTGACAAGGACAGCTGCACCCCGTTCCAGCAGTACCGTTACCGCTGCAACACGTGCACCTGCTCCGCCAAGGGGGTTCCCATCTGCACCACCATGATCTGCCTCGACTTCTACCGCCACAACTCGTCCTTGAGATTCAGAGGTATACCCACTACCAGCTACTACAGTCAAAAATTTATAATAGTCAGACAGCTCACGCCGGGCTAGTATGTGTCACCACGGGTTCACAGTATCTGCATCTACCTACCGACACAATGACACCTCATCCGTGACTTAAGTACAACGCACTACCTGAGTTACAATAGGAAGTCAACTTCTCGCCGTGCCAACAGTGTAGCTAACAAGTTCCCTTCTGCACCTATAAGATTTCCCTGTTCTGACACAGTGACTTGCTTCTTCCGCCACATTGACACCTCGTCCTTGAGATTTAGAGCTATATCTACTACAGTTATTATAGAAAAACAGCCCCACGCCGTGCCCACAGTTTAGCTAACAGGCTTCCCTCTAAATCTTCATGATTTATTTCGACTTTTCCAACACAACGTCACCTCATCCTTAAGATAACCTATATTGTGGAAAGTAGAGAAGAGAATATACAATAATAAAAATATAGACAATTTTAAATCTAAACTAAAGATAGTGAATTGGTATAATATACTAAACCCTTGTAACGACGTAAATAAAAACTATAGCTTATTCGATAAAACACTTAATAAACTATTAAACGAATGTTTTCCAAAGGTTACAGTAAAATTAAACCTAAAAAAGCGAAAGAATTGGCTAACAAAAGGTCTAAAAACATCATGTCAAAATAAAAGGTTTTTAAAAACTATAAAAGAATACTTTGAAAGTTCACCATTAAAACAATATTATAAACAATATGATAAAACTCTTAAAAAACTAGTCAATACAGCAAAAAAAAAATCCTACATTTCCCGAATAAAAAAATCAAATAATATAATTAAGTGCATGTGGGGAATAATAAAAGAAAAATTAAATAAAAACACTAAAAAAGATAAACAAAACATTCAATTAACATTTAATAATAGAGACATTAATGAACCTAAAGAAGTCGCAGATACTTTGAATATTTTTTTCGCATCAGTTGGTAATAATACCGACAGAAACAACTCAAAAGCTGATAGAAAATCGAATATTTCTACATCGCGTATGCAAAATAGTATGTTTTTAAGTCCTGTTACACCAAAAGAAGTAAAAGATGCAATCCGCAATCTAAAAAACAAACATAGTTTCGGCATAGACGAACTTCCCCCCACTCTTATTAAGGCATGTATTGATGAGTTACTCTTACCATACTACCTACTAATAAACCAATCATTTAATGAAGGCACCTTCCCAGATTTATTAAAAATATCCCTCGTAAAACCGATTCATAAAAAAAACTCAAAATTAGATCCAAATAACTACAGACCCATAGCGCTCCTACCAACGTCAGCAAAAAATTTTGAAAAAATTATGTGTAATCGTCTTTATTCTTACTGCGAGAAATTTAATATTTTTCACTTTTTCATTTTTTGAAGTTTGAAATTTGAAAATTTAACTTCATCCAACAAGCCTTAGAAGCAATAAATAAAAAACAATACGCCGTAGGGCTATTGTTAGATATGACAAAGGCGTACGACAAAGTCCAATACAATATTCTCCTAGAGAAGCTCTATGATATCGGTATACGCGGTCCAACCCATAAGTGGTTTGTGTCTTATCTAAGTAACCGAATGCAGTATGTCGAAGTTGAAAATTTCAATTATAAAACCGGCCTTATCTGCAATGTAAGATCCGATGTACAATACATGCGAAATTCAATTCCTCAAGGTACAGTCCTTGGATGCTGCTTGTTCATCATCTACATAAATAATTTTCCAGACGCTTTTAATGAACCCTGTGCCTTATTCGCAGATGACGTTTCAATTTTAATAACCTGCAAAGGCTCCTCTGAGTTAACATCAAAAGCTCAAAACATTTTGACTAACGTAAATCAATGGATGACGGACCACTGTTTAGAAATAAACTCTAATAAAACCAAAGTCATGCAATTTCGACCATATCAGAAAGCGGCTTTAGACGTTAATATTTCATATAATAATACGACACTCGAATGTGTTAGTAATTTTAGCTTATTAGGTCTGAATATTGATACCCATATCAACTGGAAAAATCATATTCAAAAAATAAAGTCTAAGTTATCAAGCTTCACGTTCGCTCTCCGTGAATTGAAAAAAACCACCGATTTAGGAACTGCCCTCTCGGTTTATTATGCATATATGCACTCAAGATTAACCTACGGCATTATTCTTTGGGGCAATAGCACAAACGTATCAGATCTCTAAGATCTCTTCATATTACAAAAAAAATGTATACGCATATTAGGAAATTTAAAAAATGATGAAAGCTGTAGGTCGACCTTTACTAAATTGAAAATTTTAACTTTAACCTCTCTATACATTCTAGAAGCTTGCAAATTTATTAAGAACAACCCGCAGTTCTACGAAATGGAAGATAATCAGCCCCGACTGTACCCTCGCAGGTATAAAACAAATAAAATCAATAATATACCTTCTAAATTAAAAATACATAGTTCTGGCCCTTTAAGTGTATCAATAAAAATATATAATCATCTACCGCTAAATATAAGAATAGAAAATTCTTATAATAATATGATAAAACTATTAAAAGAATACCTAATAAATAAAACTTACTATAATTTAAACGAATATTTCAATGATAAAAATAAATAAACTAAAAAAATATACCTACATTATATAAATACATAATTAAATATTGTTGATAACTATTTAAAATCTCGGTCTATCTCAATTATTGCAATGCCTCTGAAAATGGGCTCATATGAGATACCTTATTTATAATACCATCTTGTTATGTACCATATGAAGGCAATAAATGTATTGAGTATTGAGTATTGAAGATTTAGAAGTACACCTACTACCAGCAGCTATAGTCACGGTAGAAGGACAGCTGCTTCCCGGACCAGTACTATCGCTTTCTTATTCTCGTCTGCACTTTCATGGTCTGCCTTGACTTCTTCTAGACTAACATCCCACGACAAGATTATGCACCTATCTGTTATTTGAACGAAATGTGGTTTATATGGAAGGTTATACATGGGGTTATACAACGCTCTAGGGTTGCCTATAAATTTCTTGCCGCAAGTACCTTAAGATTAATTACATGACATGAAGATTAAAAGATTAATTACATGGTGTAAGATTTTATAAAGATTAATTACATGGTGTAAGATTTTAATTTCGTTTAGTTTATTAGCATAGTCCGGCGTGCCAGGTTGGCACGGTTCGCCGGAGATAGCAGGTACAAATCCTTCTCGTGTCAATTTTTTTCTCTCTCTTTATATATTTAAAATATTGACAGTGACTCCTGAAGTGTTTAAATATAGGTTATAGGTTTCTACGTGCCATCCAGTAGGTTCATCTTTTACTGGAGGTTTCTTTAATTTGCAGGGAAAAAGTCACCTAATATAGACGACTTACCCCGGATACGCGACGGAGAGAAATGCAAAAAAGGATACACATATAGAATGGACTGCAACGTTTGTCGGTGTGGATCCCAAAACAATCTCATCTGCACCAAGAAACTGTGTCTTAACCCCGCGGAGATGGCTAAACATTATCTATTCGAAAGGGAAAAAAGACCTGATCGACTCAATAAAAAAACATCTAACGTAACAGTTGATAAGCCCGTTGATAAAGACCTAAAAAATATTGAAGAACCTCCTGCCCCTAGAACTCAAAAGGAAGACTCAGACTTAACAGGTAATAAACAATCGGATAAAGACATAAAAAATATTGAAGAACCTCCTGCCCCTAGAACTCAAAAGAAAGAAGCAGACTTAACAAGTAATAAACAATCGGATGAAGACCTAAAAGATATAAAGATACCTGCTACTTTGACGACTGAAAAAGAAAAATCCAAAAATATTAAAAATACTCAGCCAAATAGTTTAAATGATGAAGCCCCTAAACCAAATCCCTTAAAATCGACGAAAACCAGTGATTCTAAAGATAATAAAGAGAAGAAAGGTACGAGAGCCTCCGAGTTCCCTGAGCTGCCGAAAGTGAAGTGCAAGCCGGGACAGATCTACATGAAGGGGTGTCAGAGATGCTTCTGCAACTCCAAGAAGATAGCGCAGTGCACCAACCGCCCGTGCGAAGAAATGAGTAAGTTTTTTATCATTTATTTCTTTTGTATTTCATCTCCTGCAAGTTATATTCTCTGAAAGTTGTTCAGTTACATTGACTGATCATGCCCTTTCAGTTTTGGGTAACCTGTCCCTTACATTCTTTATTTATGATATTGTACCTTCAGAACTGGCTTTACCGAATCCAGAATCAAATGATCTAGTCAAGTGAGAAATATTACTATTGCCTGGATGTGTTTGTCTAAAAACTTAGTTAACAGAGTTTTCCGCCTGTTATTCTTCAATCTTTTCCTAGTTTATATCGATTGACAGATTTTTATTTGAGGTGTCAAGTAGTGACATCGTATGATAGAGACCATCTTTACAAAATCTTAAAGGCATTTGTTTTTATTCGTCACCTAGAAGGGCCAGTGCAAGGGCCGAAGGACGTGTACCCCCACCTGACCCCCAAGGAGCTGGAGTCGCTGCAATCCCTCCCGCACGAGGCCGCTCGCTGCAAGCCGGGTAACGCGTACCGGGTCGAGTGCAACACCTGTCTCTGTCTCGCTAACGGGAACCTGCTCTGCACCAACAAGCTCTGTCTCTCCGTGGCGGAAGTCAACAAGATTGCAGCGCTCAAGCAGAATGGTAAGTACTTAAAAGAGTTAAAAGGTCATCGTCATCATAACATCCCATAAAACATCCACTGCAGGACAGGGAGCTCCCTCCACAACTCCAGGTAAAACGGGTGGTACTTTGTAGGGGATTTACCATAGTCACCACGCTTGTAAACGTTGCGGCTGGCGACCGCTGTTGTTGGAGACTGCAATATGTAAGATGGTACGATATAAAGAACGATGCTGCTTGTACGAGCTATCGCATCGTACAGAATATGTTATAATTTAGGCTATTCTGATTTGTGCGGTGTTAACAATAAAGTAGTGATCAGCACGCTCTCGGCGGACACGGTCGTTTCATTTCAACCTTCCGTCTATCATTGATCATAATCTCTTATCATCTTATCCTATCATCCTATCATTAAATGTAGGGAACCCCCTACATTTATGGTCCTTCGAGGAAACGTACTAGTGAATTTCATCATTTCATCGTAACTAGGTCACGAACTTTGGACTGCGTCACGTTGCAATCTTCACGTGCATCGGTGAAAAAGTGTCGCGTGTTTTTTTAGTGACTAAAAATATCATAAAAACTTTATCATCAACGAACTTTATCATAAACATCTTCATCATCGAAAGTATCATCGTGTTATCATCACTTGGTGTATTTGAGTGTCTCGATACGGTAGCGATTCGGCTCAACCGGCCATCCAGAAGCGGGTATCACCGGGAGAGTTGAGAAAAGGACGCACATATCGTAAAGGGAAGTCAGATACATTAAACTTATCATCCCCCATGACGACTGCACTGCTAGAACGTCAGAGTGCTCTCATTAATGAGATTGAGAATATATTTAGGAATTTCAAGAAAGATCCTCAAGACAGGAAGACGCCTGAATATTTCATAAAAAGGTTTGAAGCCATAGATAATCTTTGGAGTGAATTTCAGACCAACAATGATACCCTGCAGAGTGCTGAAGATAAGTCTTCTGAATATTATACAAAAGACATTTTTAAACAAATGCAAAACTTTTATCAATCAGCCAGAGCGAACATGGAGGCTACCCGTAAGAAACTCCATGAAAAACCGTACATAAGTTTTGAAATACCATCATTTTTTAACGAAAACGACGACGATGCTAATAAATTATTGATTCACCAACAAGCCAATTTTCGCGCTCTGGAGAGACACATTGCACGTATCAACAAACAAAAAGTTGAAGAAAGGTGGGAGATTGAGGACGAGCTCCGAAGCCTCCAGAACTGTTGGCGCCGCATTGAGGAACTTCATCTCCGCATCGACACGATTTTATCGGGTAAAAACTCTGAATATGACGAGCAATACGCGCAAGTGGAAGACCAGTACACTATCATAAAAAGAGATCTGAATAAAAAATTGTGCTCTACTGCTCATTTACAACAGTCGGTCCCACAGGTAGAAATCCCAACTTTTACCGGGAAATATACTCAGTGGCCAACATTTTACGATCTGTATACCGAGGCCATCCACAACAATAAATATCTTACCAACGCGCAAAAGATGCAACATCTTAAGGGAAAACTTAAGGGAGAGGCAGAACGTACCATACAACATCTCCATATTTCAGCTGAGAACTAAGGCAGTAACCAAGGCAGTGCACTTAGAACTGGTATCCGATTTAAGCACTGAAGCTTTCCTTGCCGCCTTTAGAAGAATGTGCGCGCGGCGGGGGACGCCTAAGCATGTCTACTCCGACAACGGCACGAACTTTGTGGGCGCCTCCCGGGTCCTGAAAAAGGAATATGAAGCTATAATTAATTCAATAGACTTCAATATTATCACCAACCTATCAAACCTGGACATTACCTGGCATTTCCAAAGTCCTTCGGCTCCGTCTCAAGGAGGTCTCTGGGAGGCTGCTGTAAAATCTTTAAAATATCACCTGAAAAGAGTGTTGGGAGAACAGAAGTTGACCTACGAAGAGTTCACCACTTTATTAGATCAAGTCGAAGCATGCTTGAACTCTCGTCCACTCTGTGCACTATCCGAAGGCATTGATGACGAGTTCTTATCACCCGGCCATTTCTTGATTGGCAGCTCATTGATCTCTCGACCACAAACAGACCCAGAAAATATCAATTTGTCAAGAAGATGGCAGCTGGTACAGGCAATGAATAAGCAAATTTGGAAAAAGTGGTCAGGCGAATACTTGCAGCAACTTCAAAGCCGCTCTAAATGTAGAAAGACCTACCAGGACTTCCAAGTAGAAGATGTGGTTATAATCAAGGAGGATAATATGCCCCTCGGCAAGTGGGCTATGGGTCGTGTTCTGGAAGTACACCCAGGAAAGGATGGGCACACGAGGGTCGTGTCCTTGAAAACACAGAACAACATAATTAAACGACCAATAACAAAACTTATTTACTTACCGGTAAATAAATCTGTTGAAGAGCAAAATCATACCCAGACCCAATCGACTAATCAAAATTCTCAAGACCCTAAACAAACCACACAAAGAACATTGAGACCACGAAAAAATATATTTAAACATTTCTTCATCAGCCTACTATTACTTACGTGCATCATTCCATCAAGCCTACAACAGTCGTTCAATGTCACTCAACTGACTAACAACAATGCGCTATATTTCGACAAGACAGCCGAGATGCAAATCGTGAAAGATCAATGGACTATGATAGTCTACTATAATATGACTACTTACTGGCAAAGTGTGGAAAATCTGGAAACATACATATTCAACTTAACTAACAGCTGTGGAAAAATGAATATTTGTTCTGCCATAATATCACAGTACGAATATGAACTGAACGAAATTCGACACTTCAATGACCTACTTTTATTTACTCATCACCACCGGCGATCAAAAAGAGGTCTAATAAACGCTATTGGAAATGTGGCAAACGCACTTTTTGGGGTCCTCGATGACAAGTTTGCTGAACAATATAAACAGGACATTGACACTTTACACGAGAACGAATCACATCTACTAAACTTACTAAAAAATCAGACATCAATAATAGAGGCTGAAAATAATATTTTGCATCAAAATGAACAGCGTATGAACAAAGAATTTGAAGCTTTACATAAACAAATAATAAATATCTTAAATGAAGCTAACTATATCAGAGAATCATTTATCATATTTTCAAATGCAATTTCTATCGGTATTATGATATCAAATATCAGACGCATTCAAGAAAGTCTCATCAACACGGTGACTGACATTTATCAAGGACGCCTAGATGTGCATATACTATCACCGGAACAGCTTAAGGAGCAATTAAATATAATTTCAGGGCAACTAAACGGAGAATTATCTGTGCCCGTAAATCCTGAAAATATCAAGCACCTTTATGAGATTTTACATGTGAAGGCGAAGGTCAAATGTAATTATTTAATAATAGAAGTAAAAATTCCATTGACCGCCAACGGAATATATGAAATAGATCAAGTGATTAGTCTGCCACAGTCTATCAATAAAAATATCATCTACGCTATACCTATCACGGATCATATTGCATTCAACCTAAGGAAAGATACATTCATCCCTATAACGCAGACTGAATTATTTTCATGCACAAAATATCATCAAGATAGACTCTTGTGCGGTCTAACTGCGCCTATTTATGAACTAAAAATAGGCCAATCAATATGCGACATAAGAATTATCACCCAAAATAGCAATCAAACTTTCTGCAAAGTAAAGTCAACAGAATGTTCGGACGTTTGGGTCAAGTTACACTCCCGTGACGCATGGCTCTACTCATGTTGTGAAGAGTGTCGCGTGCGCATCATGTGTCCCACAAGCCTGACTTCGCAAGGATTACGTGGAAGCGGCATTATTACCCTAGGTCAAGATTGCACCGTAAAGGGAGACTCATTTACTCTAATCGGACACCACGATTACCGAAGTCAAATAAACACCCAATCGCCTACGGAGATATCGAGACTTGCCATGATATCGACCTTCAATAATTTCATTAATACATCCATACCCATACAACTTTTGAAATCGGATGAGAACAGTGACATGTATGACTCTATAAAGGAACAAATACATAGTTTGAAGGAAGCAACCATTAATGATATATCTCCCCATGACACCCATCTATACGTCATGATTTACGTCATATTAGCTATCATCATTGCATCCCTTCTATTTTTTCTGTATTCTTACCTGAAATGGAAAGCACACTCGATTGATAGAGCTAATCGAGTAATTGAAGCGCAACAGCCAACAACAGCACCAACGCCCTCTGGCGGTAATTATATGAGGTCTCGTAGCGTTTATGCTAAACCACAGGCTAAACCTTCAAGTGCTATGCAGCCAGTAATGCAGTCAAATATACGCGTCAAGGAAATAAAAATAGGATCAAGCTCAAGTTATCAAAAATACAATAAATAACTTTGATCTTCCGTCAATTAGTGATGAAACTGATGAATAGAATTAGTTAATTAGCTTTGTTATTTTAATTATGTTATTAAAACAATTGAATTGTATAAGTTTGTAAACTTGTTCTTAACATTTATTTTACGATATTTAATTTGTGTACATTTAGCCCCATGTAAAATTAATAATTTTCTTTGCTTTCTCTTTGGTGTTGGGCAAGATGTACGAGCTATCGCATCGTACAGAATATGTTATAATTTAGGCTATTCTGATTTGTGCGGTGTTAACAATAAAGTAGTGATCAGCACGCACTCGGCGGACACGGTCGTTCCATTTCAACCTTCCGTCTATCATTGATCATAATCTCTTATCATCTTATCCTATCATCCTATCATTAAATGTAGGGAACCCCCTACACATCCTCTAGTTCATTAGCCCTGAGTCGACTCTTACTACAGCCACGGCTAGAGATGGGTTGGTAGTACCAACTTGGTACTATTCTTTGCCGGCACCACACGAACGACTTTTTTTATTTGTTATACGTTGCAATATTTGAGATCGATCATGAAACTTATTTATTACCTTACCAAATTTCCATCACCACTATTTGGGAGCAACTGAAGGTAAAATGTACAACGAATCGTGATGTTCATTCTCGGGGGAATCTTACATAGTAGTTGGAAGCCTTGGCTGTAGTTTGGTGACTGTCTGATTCTAGTATCTTCGGTTGTAATTACAACTAGGCCACGAGCGCACAAGTCTTTACCAGACCTCGGACATTACACACGTCGAGCGTGAATTTGAAATTGGTAGGTCGCGAGTCTCGCATATTCAGTACAAAAGACCCTCAGAAGGAGCACGAGAATATCGCAGGTGGAAGTGCTCTGGGGTGCGGGGTGGATTGCAAGTGGGGTGGAGAGTGTCCGTTCTGTCATCATAACATCCCATGAAATGTCCGCTACAGGATAGGGAACTCCATCCAGAACTCCAGCATTTTCTGAAACAATGTGTAGGGGAAGTATCATAGTCACTACGCTTTTTAGCGTTACGTTACGGCTGGCACCATGGTCGGTGGTTGTTGGTGAACGCAGAGTGTAAGATAGTACGATACACAGAAGGATGTTGCTGTCCATCCTCTGGTTCATTAACCCTTAGTCGCCTCTTACGACACCTACGGGTAGAGATGGGTCGGTGGTATTCTTTGCCGGTACCACAAAGAACATATTACTTTATTCAGATTCTTTACTTGTTAAAGGGAAGAAGTGCTCAACGGTCCAAGAGGGCTCGTCCCCCCCGCGCGTGGTCCCGGAGCCGGACGTGGACTGCGTGACGTGCAGCTGCGCGCGCGGCGTGCTGGCGTGCCGCGCGCTGGAGGGCTGCGTGCCGGCCCGCGTGCGGCGCGCGTTGCACGGCCAGCTGCGCCCCGCCCTCCACGCCGAGCTGCACCTCGACGCCGGAGACGCCAAGTGCACGCCGGGCATGGTCTACAAGTATGTCCTCACTGAGTCGTATTCATTAATCTCTGCCGGCTTAGCACGCTGCAGTTGTCAGTTTATCTAGGCCCATAGATTATAGAACCAGTGTTGCCAATTTACTGACTTTAAGACAGTATCGTCACGAATTTTTGACAGCCGAATAGTGCAACACATTTTGAACGACAAGGACGACTACGTATTCATGAACACCTAAAGGTAAAGCCCCTTCTCTCATCCTGTAGTGCTCACTGTTAATATCACTTAGGGCTGCTGCAGCGTCTACAAAATACCTTATGTGAAAAATTAAACACAAATAGTTCTGCACAAGAGATTGATTTATTCACTTCAGCTTCCAAAAACCAAGTGAGTCAATTTCGCAAACTAGCGCATGGGGTTGAGGACCTGGTCACTGATATATTATCAATAAATGGTGGCAGGGTGGTCATCCCTTATGCTGCCGATGCCCTGTCAGTTTGGAGGTCTCTCAACCCAGACGCTCTCACCCCAACACTCTTACTCTTAGGTAGCCAGCGTGCGTGGGATGAGGTCGGGGCCAAGATAATTTTCAGCTATGTACTGGATAAGGCGGGGGGGGGTTGACAAAGCCAGACTTAGGGCCGTATCGCAAGCGGAGTCGGGATCTTGACTGCATGCGCTGCCTTCTCCCCATATGGGTACTTTCCTCTATAGCGACTCGCTGCGGGTGGCTGTGGCTCTCCGCCTGGGCTGTGATGTTTGTGAAAGACATCTATGGATCTGCGGCTCTACGGTGGAGAGCAATGGGCACCACGTATTGAGTTGTTGTCGTTGTTCTGGGAGGTTCCCACGGCACCATGCCCTAAACGACACTATCCGTAGGGCCCTTATCTCAGCTAACATCCCGTGCGTACTGGAGCCCCCGGGTCAAAGTAGATCGGATGGAAAGAGACCTGACGGTATGACTATGGTTCCGTGGGAAAAGGGAAGGTGCTTACTGTGGGACGCGAGGCCAAACATTTTGTCGCCGAGGTCGGACGGCGCCTTAGAAATAAAGGTTGTGACCCTCGCTCCGGATCATATCTGGTGCAAAGGTTGTCCATTGCCATACAACGTGGCAATGCTGCCACTGTCATGGGCAGGGGGGTGTCACTCCGCACTTTAGGTACGTTCGGCCGCCGCCTGTACTCGGTACACTATTGCAAAAGGCTGGCAATAGCTCGCCCGGCGGCCCGTTGCGTTTTTATTGAGGTCGCAATTTTTTACGTAAATCTTCACAATGACATCCACTAAAAGAAATACTACTTATTACGTTTATTGTTCTGCTCAAGTAGGCAAGCAGGTCATCATGTAAACTTAGTTATTGAATACTTAATATTTTACTTTAAAATAATTGATATCCGCGAGCGAGTTACAACCCTGTGTTATAGCCGCTAGACCGGTTGCATGTCAGCGGTACATATGAGCGCTCGATCAACGCAATAAGTTTCAATTTCAGATTGCAGATTGTTCGAGAGTGCTCTTTCTGTACGCTAGTTACCTATTCTGTGTCATGGGCACCTTTGCACCAGGGATGACGAAGGGTGGTTTGTTTAATTAGGTTTTATTTTCTTAAGTTGACGATGTTCTAACAAAAATTATATATCTAATGTAATTAATTTGTAATATTATACATATTTGTAAATTTTACAAGAACCTCGGTATTTAAACGCTACCCTACTCTACCACCTCCACTACTCAGTGGCGTAAGTCGACGTGTACCAATAAGAATCTTTTTCAACTACCTATCAAAATGAATCAATACACTTCCTTTTAAAAGCGTTAATCAACGGAAATTGCTTACAATAACTTTTAAAAATGATCAATACACTGTCTTTTAAATATATTATTTAAAAAAAAACAATACACTGTTCCTATTTATCCGTTAAGCTTACACTTACGTTTAAAAAATAAACTCTTGTATAGTATTATCACTATAAATATGACTATCATGATTTACTTATACCTATTAAATGTTTTATGTTACGCAGAGAAAACTGCAACAATTGCTACTGCCAGGAGGACGGCTCTCTCCGCTGTACCAGAAAGGGCTGCCTCAACTACCAGCAGGTTCAAAAGCTCAAGAAGCAACGCATGCGACTGCTGAAGCAGAACCTGTGACCACCCCGACACCCACCACCGCCTGGAGAGACATCGCCAAGCGCCGCCACCCAAACTCCGACCTTTCCGAGCCCTACTATGGAAGCATCGAAAATCCCCTCTATCCTATCCCCCCATTATATCTTACTACTTCCGATTTAAACAGTACGATGGTACCTAAAGCTAATCGTAGGAGTTACACACACAACAGTTAAATTAATTACAGCAACCACCACAGAAAATGTGACTTACGAGTATTTGTATTATTATTCCGAATATTATTGAGTCATACTTCGTCACTGACTTACTAATTAACGAACTGAACGTCAAATTGTAACGGCCTGATTATGTCAGTACCTCCTGCCAGAACCTATCCGTTATTGATATTTCATGAAATAATTGATTTAGATCAACGTTTCCGATGGAGATCTAAAAATATGCCATTCTCCTCCCACTACTTTACGCCGATGCAAGCGATAGCCCGGAATGTATAGCGACATATTACACGAACTCGGAATACGCAGCCAATATTTTGCAGCCAAGTGGTTTTCAATTTCGAGGTCTGAAATTACGAGGTCAAGCATTCTAGACTGGGCATCAAAAGCTCGGACAAATAATGTCCGGCCCAGCATTGCACGCCACACTAATTCCGATTGCAGTCATTACCTGCCTCCTTAGCACGCTGCAGTTGTCAGTTTATCTAGGCCCATAGATAAAGACTTTAAGCATGGTCATGTTTTTTTGACATCCGTGCAGTGCGCTGTGCGACACATTTTGAAAGACAAGGACGGTTACTTGAAGTAGTGTGTAAAGCTATCTCTGTCTAAAATATCAAAAACGTAATTTGTGGATTTGCTAAACATTTTCCTCCACTGACATTTCTTCGCGCTTGGAGGTAATAGATTAGATGACATAATTCCCCAGTTAAAGTGACATTTCTCCGAGATATATTTTCACTTGGGGAGCGTGCTAAGCAGGCTGGATACGTATTCCAAGGTCGTGCAATATTCTGGATTTACCATTTAATTTATTATCTTCTTGACGGCGATACTGCTTTCATCTAATGGACTTTTTATGCAACCACTCTCGTAACATTAGTTTTACTCGCAAATAGCATTGTAAATAATTATGTACCTATTTACAAATAAAGCAATGCGTGATAAATTGTCGACTTTTTTATTTCATATAAATGTTACCGTTAATCTGAGGAAATGTGGTAATCTCCAGATTACTTAGTTAATCTGCAGATTACCCGGCTGAGTTCGTTAAAGTGCGAAAAATTTTATCAGTTTTCAAATTAACTAGGTAATCTGCAGATTAACGACCTAGCATACGGTAAAGTGCATAATTGGATTATATATCGGTTAGGTGAGGTTTGGTTTGGTTATAAGGGGTCAAGTTTAGAAAGCTGTAGCAATAATATTTTTAAAATTTTAGATTTTTGTTTTAGCTACCGTGATCAAAGTAGGTCCGTTAAGGCAAACACTACGTAACCGATCCCGAAAGGTCCACTGTTATGTATGCGGTTCATGTTGGCACTGCCCCGTAATGTAGTCATTACCCGCAGGTTGGCGATCACAGAATTATGGCAATTAGTCATTCTCACGATTTTACCTAAAATAGATTTAATCGTGATTAATTTAGCAGTAAAAATGGTACCTATTCATCATAATAAATTTTTCAATAACTGAGCTCCAATTAGCCGGTGAAGTGAAATGTTAACTGCCTCTTCGAGTAAGGACCTTGCGACATGATTGGCATCTTCTTGTTGGCGCTGGTCCTCCACGCATCGGCTACCATTCTGAATGACCTGCAAGGTATGTAACTGTCCTCAAGCTAACTATACCGGGTGTGAAAAAAATTGTAAACACTATATTAACCTAGAATTGAATTACAATTTAGTTAATACATTAAAAATAAAAACATTACCGAAATTGGGCATGGGCACAGCAACAGGCTGATTTTAAGCCCACCCCTAGTCATAGGAGGCTAGTTAAATAATTAAATAATCTAGGAATATATAATAGATCACTAAGCATTATTTTAGTTATAATTTATAAGATTTTATTTTATTTTATTTACTGTGATGACTCATACCACTGTTTGTCTAATTATAGATGTATAAACAGCAGCGGAACAACTCACGTTCTCATATTTCTTTTGTATGTCAAGGAGCAACCTCTTATACCCTATTTTAAACGAGTTGAAGGAGAAAGTCGATCTTTTTGGCGGTGGAATGTCATTCCAGCATTTACTGGCCGCGTATTTAAACGATCCTCTAAAGTTAGTAGTATACTTAATCAAAGGTACTACAAGCTGAAGCGCATT
Source organism: Athrips mouffetella (assembly GCA_947532105.1). Lineage (NCBI taxonomy): Eukaryota > Metazoa > Arthropoda > Insecta > Lepidoptera > Gelechiidae > Athrips > Athrips mouffetella. Next base: position 26,622,630 of record OX383974.1, on the reverse strand, counting down.
CACGGTCCATTGACGGCCAGGGATTCCCGCAAACTCGAGCTTGGACCACAGAGCAGACTGCTCTGTGGCTTGGACGCTAGCGTCTGCGGGAACCCTGTGTGGACTAGCTGGTGCGTGAGACAAGCGAGGTGAAGCCTTCGGCGTGCAGCCATGTTGAGGGAGCCCAACGTGTTAAGTACAGGGGTAATGCGATTACGCTTGCCTACACGTTCGGAGAACCTGACACATGCGTTCTGTACCTTTTGAATACGTTTGCTATTTTTAGGGTTCCGTACCTCAAAAGAAAAAAACGGAACCCTTATAGGATCACTTTGTTGTCCGTCTGTCTGTCTGTCTGTCTGTCTGTCAAGACCCTTTATCTCACGAACGGGTAAAGGTATCAGGTTGAAATTAACACCATATATTAGGATCCATGAACCATACAAGATCTGAAAATTTGAATTTTTTACAACGACGCAATCAAAAGATATGGCATTTTATGTCCTCATCTCCATACATTTATTCAAAAATGCAAAACCTACAGGGTACTTCCCGTTGACCTAAAATTATGAAATTTGGCAAGAAGCTAGGTCTCACAGTACAAATAATGGGAAAAGTCTAAAATCATTAAATATTACAACTTTTCTCACAACTAATGGTAACCAATTGTGGTGGGCTCCCGTTTCAAGAACATTCATATACGAGAGGGGTCAAGTTGGATGGTTGCTGAGGCGATTTTTGTTTTATTTCTATTTAAAAACGGTAACACTTACAAACTTGAAAATTGGTATGTTTATAGTGCATAAGCAATAAAATAACAACAAACAATAAAATTTGGTTAAGCGCGTGTCGGACTCAAAAAATCTAGCACATTAACTTACTGAAATTTCAACTAATACAATTATGTTTATGTGGTGGTACGGAACCCTCAGTGCGCGAGTCCGACTCGCACTTGGCTGGTTTTTTTCACTAAGACACGGGCCGTAGACTGTGTCACAGTAATTAAAATGCGATAAAATTAATGATTCTGTGAGTGTTCGCCTTACTTTAACATTTAAGTAATCTCCCGCTTTGTACAATGACTTAAGTTTATAGATCGCACATTTTATTTTCATACTTATATGTTTATCAAAAAAGAGACCAGAATCTATGTGGAGGCCGAGATTTCGAGCGGAATCTACAATGGGCAAAACAGAATCATTAAGTTTCAAGGTAGGACAGCAATCTAACACTTGCCTTCTTAATTTGGCGGGACCGAACAACATGACAACCGTTTTGCAGGGATTAAGACACAAGGCATTATCCCTTGACCATTCCCAAATATGATTTAGATCTTCATTAACCGCACTTATCGAGGCGTCAAGTTGCTCCGGCGCAAACGAATACAGGAGTTGCGTGTCATCAGCGAACATCTCAACGGCGGCAGCGTGACGTACACAGCGCGGCAGGTCGGCTGTGTACACCGAGTACAACAGCGGCGAAATGCACGCACCCTGTGGACAGCCGCGCGTCAGTACACCTGGTCGCGAATATACCACCGATCCCTGGACATTTACGCATTTAACTATTTGCTGCCGGTCTTGTAGATAATTGTACATCAGTTGTAAAGCAGTACTGTCAAGCCCATAGTATTTAAGCTTCGATAGAAGGAGCTTACAGTCGATACAATCAAAGGCGTGAGAAAAGTCTAGAAGCACTAAAATTGAGACGAGCCCTTCATTTGAAGCATTCAAAATTTTATCTGTAATATCTGTTAAGGTTGTGACTGTACTGCGACCTTTCCTAAAGCCAGATTGGCATTCCGGTATAACTCCTAACTTATTAAGATAACCGCCTAATTGTTTATCCATAATTTTTTCTAATATTTTTGATGCTGCGGGCAGGATACTTATAGGTCTTAAATCGCTATAATCACTGACATGTGTTTTTATAGGGATTGGTGTAACCACAGAAAAATTAAGGTACTTAGAAGGAGGATTAAGTAAATAATTCGTCACTAGGTGGTGTAGGCGTTTTTCTATGGATTTGACAGGTTATTTTGAATATTTTCTATGGATCATCGATGATGGGGTTGTGACATGTTGGCAGATGTCATCCCCTACTAAAATAAATTAGCAAGGTATCTATTCCGGGCGAAGCAAGGAGGTCCGAAACCTTTGGGTGTAACTAAAGCAATTTTCAATTTTTTTGGAAAACACCCTTCTGACAGACAGCTGTTAATTATGTGCAATAGTATCGGTACAGTACGTGGAAGCGAACGCTTAATCATCTCAATAGATAAGTTGTCAATACCTTCAGCTTTCGATTTTATGCCTTTCAGAATCTGATAAAAGTCAGTTTCGTTTATAAGTGAGAAAGTGAATTTTTCGGCCCGGCTATCAAACTCATTTGAATTATAATAGTCACGCAAATGAAATGGCACATCCGCAGTGCTTGGGAGAGCTAGGAAGTGGCTGTTTATTTTATCAGATGTTCTGGAATTGCGGGGTCTTCCTCCTTAGTAGCTAGACACTTTCGTATACCTCCTCACATACGTTTTGGATCTTTTATTTGTGAATTTATCAAAAGCTCGAATGAAGCCTGTTTCTCGGTACGCACCATAGATGTGACCTGGTTCCGCAGCTGCTGGTAATATTTGTGAGGCGCGGAGTGCGGCGGCGCGGCGGCCGCGCGGACCCCGGCGCAGGTGCGCTCGCGGACAACCGTGGCGGTGCGCACGACGCCCGGCGCCCGTCAGCCACGGCCGCGGGACATCCTTGCAGTGCTTTGCAAGCAGCGGCGCGTTCTTTTTGAACCTGTTCTTCTTGTTATATTTAAGAGCCGCGCTCTTGTCGGTGGAGTAATCTCCATTGCTCTCTGTCCTCTGCCAATGATTTGACATTCTAATAAGACATTAACCTGTTATTTAGACCATAAAACTGAACAACTTTCCCTAAGGAACATAGGTCGAAATACAAAACAAAATGTTGACTTCCCATACAAAATTCTCAATCAGCTGGGTGCAGTTTCTATGGGAAGTTGAAAATCTTTTTTCGTATTTCGCCCTATGTTCCTTGGGAAAAGTTCAGTTTCACGGAACATGTTTGTTACTCAGAACATGCTAAAATAGTGCTTACAATTTGTAGGTATTCAACAGTATGTACGAGTAGTCTTACGGAATCTGGGTCATTTCCAAAAAAGATGTAGGTTCATTACAAAAATTTATATGTCCGACTAATATAACATTATTTTTTACGAATTCGGTGCTGCATTTTTTAAGTTGGGCAACTTTTCCTATTAATATGAACCTTGTTCTTCAAGACACTTATCAAATATATGGCTTTTACAAAATAATTGTATTTTATAAAAAAAAATATTTTTTTAGTTTGAACATATGAGTCACACAGAGTATGTCACGGTCGATTTTGTAGCTTTCTGTACCAATCTTACCACTTGAGGGCTCCCGCACACGACCGAGAATCGGTGGCCGATTTTTTGTCGGCATCCCGCTCTTACGTGTTATCACCTGGATCTTCCGTCCTTGTCCTGGGCGATAATCGGCCACCGATTCTCGGTCGTGTGCGGGAGCCCTGAAGCTAATTTTTCCTCAGAGTAAATAACTATAGAGTCCGCCATATACATATTCTGTATGAACTAGTGAAGTGTAAAGCGTCTCACTGTCGCCCATGCTAGTCGGTCAAAAAACTCAGTTAAGTTTTGCAAAAATCAAGATATCTTTAAAAATCTAATGTTTTAGTAAAAACTTTGTTTGCGAAAGTGAAAATATATCGTATTTTACTTGTGAATTGATCATTAATACTAAGAACGGAAGCGTAAATAATCCGTAATAGACATTTTATGCGTGATTTTTAACACCGTTTTTTTCCTGAATGGTAAGTGTTTTCACCAGAAAAACTGTGGTAGTAGCATTTATTAGTCCCATGTCACATATTTCTCAGAGAGAAAGATAAAATTTTTACGTTTTTAGGATTTGAAAAAATTCTATACATTTTAGTATGGAGGTCCCTCGCAAGAAAGTGCTACCCTTATGGCTCCCTCCTTAGCAGAAAGAGCTGCTACTAAAACCTCCTTGAATTTTTCATTACTGGCAATACTTTGCTTCACACTGTTTCAATAAATCTCCGCGATTTTGTAAAACCAGTTGATTTGTTGTCACGCAAAAAAATTGGTTGCCATAGTAATAAAAAAATATAACCAAGGTGAAGTGAGTATTATTTTCAATTATGTTTATAGCGTAAGCCTGAAAAAAACATGTTATCGTATTAATCTGTATTGCAAAATAATCTGACGTTATATTGTAGCTTTTTGAAGTTATGTTTTTCACAAAAATGCTTACATGTTAGTCACAGTTCGTGACTCACATCTACGTGTAAAGTAAAGATATATTTACATTGGCTAAAATTTTATGGGGTCATATGGGTGCTTATACCTATACGCCTTTGAATTTTATATTCAGCGCATGCAGGTTTCCTCACGATGCTTTCCTTCACTTTTTTAAGCAAGTGATAAATTATAAAAGTCTGTACTTAGAAAAAACTTGTTGTACATGCCCCGGCCGTGACGCGAACCAGGGACCTCTTTTCTATTCCGATTACCGCTGTTTTATTATAAAATCCTACAGATTATGCACTATAAATTATTATTATTGTCTTATTTTAGAAAAATGGCGATGAGCGCAAGCACAGAGAAAAACTCAAAAGTTAAGAACCCTGCTGTCATTAAAACATTGATTGATCTCATAGTTTAAAAGGCATACTATTTTTTGAATAATAAAGGTTTCGATTACTTTCATTTTTATTTTATTATACATATTTATTTCATAAACCTTTAGTTTGATCATTGTAAACTCTACCTTACAATAATTGTGACTCACATTAGTGTAAAATTATACGTATGTCACAAAACAGTTGAGTCACATTTTTGATCATGTTAGTCACATGTACATCTTTTTTGAAAATGACCCATCTACCATAACTGTGGCGTGATAATAATATGTCGGTTCATGAACCTCTAGAAAACAGTATTCTAATGTTCTAATATTGGTATTCAATATTTAAATATTGGTCTACAAAAGTTTCTTTTCATCATGGGTTTTTTACATCGGGTGACTTGATCCGAAATAAAACCACATTAAGATACCAAGGGGGGCTATTACGGTAGCCGGAACGTCTCTGCCATATGCGAACCATTGCCTCTGCAACAGTCCCACCGCCCTCTCAAAGCCCATAAGGGACTCAAATAGTATACTGACATTTTTAACTTTGACAGAATGTTGCGTTGGGCTACTCTCTTCCGGGTTATTTGTGGGAATTTGTGTTGCATGGGAAATGGTAGTTACACATAAGGCAGACATGTGTCCGCTATCGTAAAAGCACCCCTGGTCGGCTTCTGTCCTAGGTAAGGATCCTGGAATTGATTCCCATATTGTTATTTTCCAATAAGGAATTAAAACCTTTAAGAACACATTGAGGGCGACTGAATAACAACGCTATATTTTTTGCCAGAATGCGAGTTCTGCACAAAAAACGCGGTCAACTGCGTTGTCGGTCACACGCTACAGAACCGCTGCCTACTCTGTTCGTGTTTGGAAGACCGAATCTACCATTGCGAGACTCTCACGCCGCCCTGTGACGAAAGTAAGCCTCTCTCTTTCTACCTTTGGTTACACATAGCTTTCTTCTCCTTCTTTGTCTGAGTCAGTTATGAATAAGTCATAAATAGTTATAAATAGTACCTAAAACGTTTTACTTAATTCATGTAAGAAGACCGTTGCCTAGAGTGCATCGGGTGTATGGATCTGTTAATACGTCACTTGCTTCAGCTCCTTTCTTGGATAGTAATTTTTACTCGTATGATGATGTTATTTGTCATCATCACAATATTCCCTGATAATGTTGCATGTTCAGCTTATTTGGAACACCTTTTAAAGTTTCTCATATAAAATGTATTTCTTCACACAGACGAAGACAACGTGATCCTGGGCAAGTCTACGAAAGCGAGATGTGAGCCGCACGTGATCTACTCGCGCGGTTTGGTCACTTGCATGTGCAGCAAGGATGGGTACTGGCCACACGACAAATGCGAACATATTTTCTATACACTGCGAGACTTGAAACCACCGAGCAGTAGCCAAATAGTCAACAACAGTGACATATCCAGTCACAACCATTATGATGTTACCAAAACCTACAACACTCCCAACAAAGATGCTCTTGACAATATTCTCAGTGATAAAGACACTTTCACTAATGATGAGACTTACAGCAAAAACGTGAGTCTCAGTCACGATGGCAGCCGCAGTCGTAGCGAGGGAAGAATAGACAACGCGTCCGAAGTGAACGAACAGCTGGACGCAGAAAAGAGCTGCAAACCAAACAGCTTCGTCATCCAGGCGTGTAATGTTTGCAGGTATTTCATAATAAAACAACAGTAATATTCCTAGATTTGAATGAAAAAAATTCACAGTTATAGCGCAGCTGTCTAAAAAAGATCCCTGGTTGAAAGACGTTTGGACTCAATGATTGCTGTATTAATTTTGTAGATTATTGATCAAAATCTCCCTTTTAGCAAAAATGCAATTTCAAATATTTGTGCACATGTTAAACTATTTTCCTTATTTAATGATACTAATGATTTGTATGACGTAACTGTTTGTATTCCTAGATGCAACTCTCGAGGTGTAATCGAACAGTGCACTCACAACGACTGCACGAAGACTGCGAACCGGCGCACGATCAGCGACGAGCACGGCAGCTGTGAACCCGGCATGTGGTACTCCCTCGCGCCCTGCCAGTTCTGCTACTGCCAACAAACTAACAAACTCGTCTGCAGCACCGGCTTCACTGAAAATAGCAGCCTGCTTGAACTTGGCTCCTACAACCTCAGCGTCTGCGGCAAGGACCTCATGAAGGAAGCTTCCGAACTAGTTTTGGATGGAAAAGATGCGTTACGAGTCGGCACAACTACCGTCACGCAGGCTCCTCTAGGTGTTTACGGCACCGAAGAGGTCACTCAGATGAATCACTTCGATAATCCTCCAGAGTCAGAAAGCTCTGAAGAGCAACCAGAAGTCATTACGCAAGAATACTACCCCCAACAAACCCCCACGGAATCAAATCCGCAGCCACAAGAAAGCCTAAAATTGCTACGAGAGAGTATTCTACCACTGCATGGAAAACACGAGCCCTCCGTGGCAGAAAAAGAAGAAAGTGAAGAACAAAACGAGGAGGCGAACGGCAACTACATCGCTAGTCAATCCAGCAATAGCAGCCATCATTCCGCGCACTTCCATACTACTGCACCGAAGTCGCAGCGGATACCGAAGCCGTCAGTGCGAGGATCTGAGGACGTGACGGCGGAGCAGGATGTGTTAACAGGCGAGCCGGTCGTGCACATCAACCTGCCCACGATGCTGGACCGCATCATCCAGATGGCGGTGCGCAAGTCCATGGTGAAAGTCCAGAGCACCAGCACCTGCACCCCAGGGAGCACCACTATTAGTGACTGCAACCACTGCTTCTGCCTCACCAACGGGAAACTCCTCTGCACCGCCAGCAAATGCAACGAGACAGCAATAGCTCCGCCCAATTCTGAATCAATTCCATTGTGAATTTATATCAAACAATAATTATTCGCAGACCTTTATTTGTCAATTTTCTGATCTATTTTACAAAACAATTCTCATTTGCGTGAAATCATCTATCAGCTTCGTATTTCTATAAAGAATACTTCGCTTTTATTTTTATAGTTTTGCTTACTTGAAAGGAAATTAAAATTCACTGACGCTTGGCACATAAAGTAAGACCAATTAATTACGCATATGAGAACCTATACTTACAACCATTTGACTTTACCGAAGTTCAAAATTAAATTTATCTAACCATGACATAGTAAAACGGAAATTATTTTATCCCTTCTCTAAAATAATTTGTTGCGAAATGTTATTTAAAGTTATATTTTATATTTTTCTCCAATACAGATTTGTTTTTTCGTACTTACATCAAAAGCGTAAGTATTTTTATACGGTTATTCTGAATCCACGATATCACCTTTTGTAACTGTCACCTCTTTGATCTAGAGGTTACAGAATTCGGCTCTTGAGTCAGAGGTCCTGGGTTCGATTCCCGGCGAGACACTAAAAACAAAAATCGCTTTGTGAGACTTCCCCAGCCTAGTTAGGATATTGCAGGGTGAATCAACTGATTGTCTGAATTTTAAGATAACTCCGTACTTCGGAAGGCACGTTAAGTGGTGTTGGCTAGTAACTACGGAAGCAGTTAGCAGTCGATAATAAGAGGCCTTTGACGCAGCATACAAAACTCTATCCTAGCAGGCCTTAATGACACAATAGAATTCCAGCAGCCTTTCTGTTAAGGGATAGAATGCTCGATGTAGTTCCGATTCCCAGAAAACATATCAGTTAAATGATTAGTTTTTTATTTCAAGAATTAAAAAAGAGATTTGAACCGACTTATGAGCATAGGTACAGGTTTCTAATGTTTATTGAATAAGGTACAGTACAACTAATCCTTAAGGCTGGAAACACATTTTAACGCGCCACGGCGCACTAGTAGTACATAAGTCTGTTTTTCGCTCGCGTGTTTTGAACTATTTCATTCAACCGCACTTTGGGTCAATCGAGGAGGGTTATATTAAAACGATGTGGTGTGTCGTAGCGATCGCGAAGGAGATATGGCAGGAGACGTGCAAGCCCCACGAGAAAGTGCTGAACGACTGCAACTGGTGCCGCTGCGAGAGAGGGCAGTTCGTGTGCAGCGCCCGCGTCTGCAGCGAGGTGGACATGTTCGGACACTTCAATGGTACGGACATCATCTTTAATTATCTTTGTGTACGTACTGGTGAAACAGCTTTTGTGCAAAGTCCGTCTGAGGAAGTACCACCTTCTTGCCTATTCCTGCCGTAAAATAACAGTGTTTTCACTGCTGTGTTTCGGTTTGACGGGTGAGGGAGCCAGCGAAATTACCGGCACAAAAGACACACCATCTTAGTTCTCAGAATGGGCAGCGTGCTTTGCTGTCTTATTAGTGTCAAGTTATGCAACTAATAAGACAGCAGGCTCTTTGGGCCCACCTGCTCAGGTGGCCTACCTGCTCGTTTGCTCACTTATCATATTAAAAATAATAATTATCCTAATTGCGCTGCAGTTGCTCGATCGACTGTTTGCGTTACTGGGCGTTGCGGTGGGGAGAAGAAGGATATATAAAGGAGTGATCACACCTGGTTGAATTCAAAGACTAATTCGGCATACATTGCTCGTTGAAGTAAGGATATTGCAATTAACATAACTGTTGAAAGTGTGATCCCTTATGATCCACAGAGCAGAGTGCATAACGCTTATTAGTAGATTGACATAAAACACAATAAATAAGTATCACTATTTTAATTTTCTCAAAATTATATAAACAAACACATCAAAGATATTTTTCGTAAGACACAGATGACAAGACGGAATCTTTCATTCTCAATTCAAGCATCCATCATCTTTTCATACCAGCTCTGTCACGTATTCAGTAATGCTCTGGAACATGCTTAGCTTCAAGCTCACTAGCTTCGATAATAAACGACATCGGTTATTTATGCCTTAATCCTCATAAGCAGCTTTCAAATTATTCCAGGTCTCATGCGCTGTCTTAGCCTTGCGAACGTGTACCTTACACTGGCTCTCTATAAGAAGGCATATTTTGGTGCGCGCCTTCTGATCACCTCGCTTAGCAACTGCGTCTCCAGTAGCTGGCGGACTCTCTACATACTTCCACAAATCGTCATGCACTAGAATACATTCGACGTCAAACTTCCAAGTGTCAAAGTTGCTGCACCCTTGAAGCTTCTCAATTGTCGGAAGTCCTAGCCCCGAACCAGCATGTGCCATTGTTGATGATGATGTGCTCGTCTCTGGTATACTTATTGGAGGTTCCACATTTTGTTGCATTATTTATGTCACACTCTACTTACTGCGTGGTGCGGTTACCCTTAACCTGTTGAAAGTGTGATCCCTTATGATCCACAGAGCAGAGTGCATAACGCTTATTAGTAGATTGACATAAAACACAATAAATAAGTATCACTATTTTAATTTTCTCAAAATTATATAAACAAACACATCAAAGATATTTTTCGTAAGACACAGATGACAAGACGGAATCTTTCATTCTCAATTCAAGCATCCATCATCTTTTCATACCAGCCAGTCTGTCAACAATTGTAACCTCTTTTCTCTAACAATAACGAAGCCTTCCAGCAATGTATGCCGAATTAGTCTTTGAATTCAGCTTGGTGTGATCACTCCTTAAACTGGTAAACAGCTAAACAGTAGGTATTAATACCATGTCATAACTCAGATACTTTGCCAGAAAATATAAACCTACAGGGTGTAAGGAACGGTGTACCGAAAACTGAAAGGGCGTACTAAGTCAACGAAACTGAACAACTTTCCCATATGTTGGGAAATGAAAAAGAAAATAATGACCTCTCAACAAATTACTCTGGTCGAACAGTTTGTATGGAGCGGTCAAAATTTTTTTTCACTACACGGTAACTTTGAAGATATTCGACAAATTTTGAGGGTTAGTTCTGTTAATTTTGTATATTTGGAGATGTCAATAATTTTTATACGTACTTTAAGAATATTTAACTCCTACAAAAAAATCTACAAGTCCAAATATCAATAGACTTAGGTATTGTACGGTGTTTCCGTACGGACTTTAAAATGATAGATTGATCATGATATCGATGTATTTATCGCTAATTTGATTGATAGAATTATATGAGTGCACGCAATGAGTGTTAGGTAGTTGCGGCCATGTTGCGGCATGACGTGGTGATGACCTAAATTGGAGTAGTTCGAGTAAACATTGATCTATATCAATAACAGAACTGCCCCTTAAAATTTGTCGAACGAATATCTTCAAAGTCACCCTGTATAGCTGAACCGTGTCTGCCATATGCGAACCATTTTGAGTACCACCCTCTTACCTATTTCTGCCGTAAAGCAGCAGTGTTTGCACTGCTGTGTTTCGGTCTGAAGGGTAAGGGACCCAGTGAAATTACTGGCACATGAGACATAACACCTTAGTTCACAGGGTGAGCAACGCGCTTTGCTCTCTTATTAGCGTCAAAGTATGTCACGAATCAGACAGTGGGTGCTATGGGCGGTATAACCCACTTACCATCAGGTGGGCCACCTGCTCGTTTGCTCACTTCACTTGTATTGTAACAAAAAAAACATTTCTTTTGCAACAAGAATTCCCGCGCAAAAAGGTAGTACGCAAATAATTTTAACATTATATAGTTGCTATACTCTCTTCCGGGCTTTGCGCGGGAATTTGTGTACCGGCTTCGGCTACCGCAATAGCGCCCCAGAAGATGGATAGCAATACGGTCGCAGCAAAAACCAATTAAACTAAAACACCAGTCCAGTCCAGTTGCTTGCTCTCCAAAACCAGAAGTATTTTTCTCTGAGACTCTTTTGCTTTGTCCAATTATTGTGGAAGTTTTTAGGCTGCTGTAAAATGAATTTGAAGAAGAATAATTCCGAATTATGTGAACGAGTGTTAAGTTAAATGTAGGTAATGTTGACAGATGCAGTCCGCGAGTACCTGGTGGGCATGGAGGGTCACGGCTCGTGGCGCTCGGACAAGACGGCCTGCCAGCCGCGCGCGCACTACACGCGCCACGGGCTGCTCTGTGTGTGTGACGACGACGGGAACTGGCCCAACCCCGTGTGCAGGGATCTCTTCCGCGTCATGCATGAGGTCTCGTTCTTTGAGTTGTATGACTGCACACCAATATTGTTTTGTGACTCTCTCTCTGTAACTGAACATACCTATCTAGAGACGTTGAATTCCATACATCCGAGTCCACATCGTGATGAGATGACATGGTTGTGACTAATATTGTCTCAAAAAGTCCTTTATAGCGTGTGCAGGATAAGTTTGGCTCTGACGGTTATTTTCTGCGCATGGGTGACAGGCGGAGAACCAATGAACGATTCGCCTTCCCTGCCGCGTTCACCTCCGCGACTCATTTTTTATTTGCCAGAGTTATTTTTTGTGCCGTATAGTTTTGTAAGGGGTATAATTTGAAGTGTTTAAATGTAACGCGTGTGTATGTGTGTGTGCAGGTGGAGTTGACGGGGCACATGCGTCCGTCCGCGCTGCACGAGTGCACGCCGCAGCGCCTCTACCTGTACGGCTGCAACCTGTGCTTCTGTCCCCCCGAGGGCCGCATCGACCCCGCCTCCTGCACCCAGCACAACTGCTCCGACAGCGACCCCGTCCTGCTCAGCAACCAAGTCCTCGACAAGAAAGAAGCTTCATACAACCTCACCGAAGTCTACGCCGAATGTGATCTAAACAGAAAATACATCATCGGGTGCAGAAAGTGCATATGCTTGAAAAACAACCGTCTCCTCTGCGACAACTGCAATCGAACCGTCGACACCTGGCGATCTACCGACGAGGAGGAGAACTATTGCGACAAATACGGCACCGAGCACGTGTTTAACATCGATTGCAATATTTGTATATGCGATGAGAGGAGCAAGATGTACTGCACGACGAAGAAGTGTCTCAAGGACTCGATGAAGCCGAGCCTGGCAAGCAAGTCGGAGGACTTGACGCTGCGGTCGGTGCGGCGGCCGGTGGACGCGCTCGAGTGCGTGCTCGGCACCAAGTACCGCGTCGACTGCAACACGTGCTTCTGTACGCAGGGCTCGGACGGCCGGAAGTCTCTCAGCTGCACGCTCAAGCTATGCAAAGTGGATCCGAGGCCGTACCTGCTAGAGCGGATCAAGGGCGATTGCGTCGAGAACACTGTTTACGAGGTGGACTGCGTGGTGTGTCGGTGCGACGTGGTAGATGGAGTGAAGCGAGAGACGTGCGTGATGGCGTCCCCATGCAGTGAAGGCAAAGTTGACAAGCCAAGTCGCCCCGACCTGGACGCACTTCACGGATACTGCGAGCCGGCGCATATTTATCAAAAAGCTTGCAACACGTGTCGCTGCCTCTCTGACGGGAAAGTAGCCGTCTGTACAGCTAAAGTTTGCGCGAAGCAGGAGCCTCCGCTGGTAGTGGACATCATCCCGGTGACTCAACGGGGAGCCGCGCCCTGCCCTGCCGACCACATGTATAAGGTCGATTGCAACTACTGCTTCTGTCTCAAAAACGGCAACTTTTTGTGTACGACCGCTGTGTGCGGGAACTAGTTGTAATAAATTGTTTTTTATGAAAAAATACGAGATTTTTTGTTATATTAACGCACAAACTATTCCTCTAGGAGAACAGTTCCAAGGTGTACTGGGTTTGAAGTCAGAATAAACTCACAAGATCTTTCACTTTAATTCAAAATGAAAATTCACTCTTCTTGCTTGCTTCTCAGAATATGTTGCTACATTTCGAGCGCTTCGAACAAAATGGCGTGTTCGGACTTTCTTTCGTGCTCCGCTCCCCTCCTCACTCATACATAGCTAGCTAATCCTTCCCAGTGACGGCTTGGGTAAGAAAACAGTAAACTACTCTACTCATGACCACTATGAACAACCGACAAGTTAAAAGACTGTATTCATGACCAAAAATACAAAACTATACAGGGTGTAAGGGACGGTGTACCGAAAACTGAAAAGACGTGCTCAGTCAACGAAACTGAACAACTTTCCCAGTTTTGGAAATTGTTAAAAAATTTGACCTCTTCATACAAACTGAGTGAGCAATTTGTATGGAGAGGTCAACATTTTTATAAATTGTTTAATAATGAAATGATAGCTGACTCCATGCGACTCACTGCTGGTAAGTAGACGTGTACAGTCAAAAGCACGTCAAGCTTGACACTTGGAGCGACTCTACCCCGTGGGGCGCTTGCAATAAGAACGGTACAAAGGTCAATGTGTCAAGCTTGATGTGCTCTTGACTGTACTACCACTAACCTGAGGGAAGAGGTATAGTGGGCAAGTGTTCACCAGGTGGACCGACCATCTGGTACAGACAACGACAGGTCAAGCTTGACACTCGCAGTGCGACTCTAGGCCATATATTTATTGAAATAAGAACACACAAAGTTCAATGTGTCAAGCTTGATGTGCTCTTGACTGTACTACCACGAACCATCTGGTACAGTCAACGACAGGTCAAGCTTGACACTCGCAGTGAGACTCTAGGCCGTATATTTATTGAAATAAGAACGGTACAAAGTACAATGTGTCAAGCTTGATGTGCTCTTTACTGCACTATCGTTGGGTAACGCTGTTGCGTTGCGAATAGGGTAAGTTATATTTCATCGGGGTAATTAATAAAAATCTAATCGATTATCTAACTATATTTTTATGAACAATCTTAAAAGAATAAATTACAATCATCGTCTTTTCAATTCACTGATTAAAGTAAAAGCAGCTTGATTTGCTGACTGATTAACAAACAACAATAAAAATACAATCAAATAGCGAACCATACGCAACTAACATATTTAAAACTATGGAGGGCCTTTCTGAAGGTAGTGCATACATAACTAACTAAAGGAGATGTTTCGGATTACTATGGGACCCCGGCCATGTCTTTGTACAGCTGTTAGTTGACTTTAAGTTCACTACTAGAACACCATTATGTTAAGATTTCTATTTAGATCGGCATAGTTTACTTGTAATATCCCAATATTTTTTTCTTTGATCGGCCATACCGGCAACATAATATAGGGTGGGAAATGTCAATGTGACGTTTGTGTGTTGTAAGGCCGATAATACATTTTCAAGATGTTTTCAATTTTATTTTGCTTAGTTCGACCACTGATATATGAATGTTGCCATGCTTCATCACACAAATGAGTATATTTTAGTGATATGAAAATTATTTTTGTCGTAAAAACTATAGTATAATAAACGAAAAGAGTTTTGGGTAAAATTAAGTACATTTTTGTCTTTTTTTCTAGCTGGTGTACAAAGAGATGGTCGGAGATGAAACGTCTCCTTTATTATATTACTTATATATCTCTTTTTTCAAAAGAACACAATGTCACAATTTAAAAACTTAGATTACCTACTGATAGGTCTCCGTTTATACCAAAATATGATGTCAGCTCAACCAGTTTAGCAGAAGATGTAAGGTTCAAAATATAAAAAGTCTAAATTATGTGCACTATTTCAAAAGGACCCTTTTCGTCTACTGTTTTGCGCAAAATACCACAGTTTTGCTTCTGGCAAAGAATTAAAAAATAATCTCAAAGAGAAATCTAACTATAACATTTAAAAAAAATAACGTTATGAAGATCTTTAATAAGTAGAGTTTCTATCGAGAATAGCTTCATTTAAAATAATTTTCTTGCACCTCAGCAAAAACTAATTCAATGTTTATTACTTAAAAGAAAGGCATTTAAATTAATATTTAAAATACTGTAGACTGTTTTGTCTAAAAACAATCTTAGCGCCTAGTTTCACAAGGGCAACTATAACTTTGTCTTGCAAGCTTTGTTTTGCAGTGACGTGGCAATATAGGCAAGATAGCAAAGGAGAATGTTCATCTTCTAGAAGTCATTATCTTCCATACATTTGGCGTTCTGTCATTTCTATCAAATTATCGCGGATGTGTAATATGTTTTTCAAATGAAAATCATAATGTTCCCAGTGGTTTTGCGAAACTAAATCGAAACAGAGAAGTTAGTTTGACAGCAACTACTTCATATGATTGAGGCCGCAAATCCAATCCTATTCTCATTTGAAACGCAAGGAAAACGATGTGTTTTAGCTATTTAAAATGCCTTTCTCGTTCCGCTCTTAAGTAAAAATGGTGTATTTTTTATTTTATTAACACAGGATACCTAACTGATCTTTTTAATAAATTTAAATGGGACGTTTTCTGTAAAGCAATTAAGAAAAAAATATAGATCCTGAAAGACATGCCTCTGAAGAAAGACTTGTGCGTGTGGATCAAAGGACATAAAATGCAATGAGAGTGACCTAAACTTGTAGAAATGTTCAAACAGAACTTTTTTCATAGGATCTATAAAAATAAGAACAGTTCATACGTCCATATCAGATTATTAATGTAACGAGAGTGAGTCAAAAAAATCCCTCTTTAAATGTCAACCAGTTTTCAAAATCAATCTTAAATTTTTAGGAAACTAAATTGTATTAGAAATAAAAAAATCTGCATTTTTACTAAAACACATCATCACACTTACTCACGCGTACTCGCGACCTCTGTTTGAAATTCTTTAACATTCTTCTTAACTTTGTGTTGAGGACTCTAAAAATATAGTTTAAGTTGTTATTCATACAATAAGGTAAATGTAAATGCTGACTCCTGCTTCTTTTGCTATTCCTAATACTGGGAGGCTACGAACAATCGCTGCATACAGCATTTAAGTATAACAATACCAGATGTACTGATATCCTCTATCTAGCACCAGCATAATATATAGATAAATAATATTAAGATAAGTAGTTACAATAAATTCGCGTAAAACCTCTAAAGTGTTGTTTTGGAAAAAACATACTTTTTTCGGCTTTAAGTGTATCCACACAGAAGTTATATAACGTTATAAAACAATGTGTGACACAATAATATTTATAGTTTTAAGAATGTTATTCTTGTTACGCAATATTTTATAACGGTTAGCTCTTTTGTGGATACACCTTTAGTTATTATTTATATTCAGTTTAGAGCGATCACTTTTTGTATGGGTCGAATATTTAAATAAAATGTTGAGTGTGAAATGTTCCAGTATACCTAATCATTTGACAATGCCAATCTATGAATTTCTAAATATTCTTAGTACCTGTTTCACATGTTTTCACCATCCATCATCCATGAGAATTGTCTTCTTTGAGTAGGTCATTACTACAAACATAGAGGAGATCTCATAGAGGAGAATTCTTACTCCATAAATACCTATACCACATTTCAAAACGCGGTCAAGCGTTTTTAACTCTTTTATAAACTATTAAATTTCATTTAATGGGGACGAATCCTTTATACTTCAAATAATTACTCAAAGACTATTCTCACGCATTTCCATATAATCTTAAATAGGTTCCTAATGTCAAACTAAACTTTACGGCGGTTACAAAAGCACTTTGACAAAAAGACTAAAATGTCGACGATCGTGAAAGCACCAGACATTACCAAGATTATCATCAGATATTATTAGATTTCAATCTCTTCAGCTCTTCAAAATGAAACTCACAAGTGGGATTATTCTAGCGCCGCACCAAAAGACTCGTCGAAAACTGTGTCAAAACTTGAAGTTTGACTTTTGACATCAATTTCGTCAAGTCTTTTTAGCGCCGCAAAGTGCGCGGTGATTTTTTAAATACTTCTATGAGTCTTTCTAGATGTCAGTGAGAGTTTATCTAGTATTTTATTAGGTTATTTCAAGAGTTATACTTAGTAGTAGAGTTTTAACTACCTATTTCGTCTTAAAGCGTCCTAGGCGTTTATAATTGCTGAAGATATATGATTTAAAAGCTATGCCATAGGGATACTAGACTTGAAAAGCAACGTAGCTAGCTTACTAGGATCACAGAACCCGACAGATATTTCAATTGGTCATTTTAATTGTGACTGAACGATTAATAAATTCTAAGATGTCGCAAACATTTATCATTTCTCTTTACATAAATTTGTTCGTTTACACGCACGTTTTAGACGTGACTAAAACGAGTAAGTAATACAAAACATCTTCGATCATATGTTTTGGTAGATAAATTAAGACAAAGTGTCCCATTTTGAGAGAGTGCCCCTTTTTGAGCAATAATCGTGCATCTACAAAAAGGAGACGTTTCAGATTACTATGGTACCCCGGCCATGTCCTTGTACAGTTGTAAGTTGACTTTAGTACATTACTAGAAAGCATTTACGAGTATGTTATGATTTTTTTTAATTCGGTATAGTTTACTTGTATATTTTTTTCTTTGAACGGTCATACTAGCAACATACAATATGGTGGGAAATGTCACTTGATGTGGAGTTTGTGTGTCAAAAGGCCGACAAGATGTTTTGATTTTTTTTTGTTTGTCGAACCACTGAGTACAGGATAATAAATGAAAATAATTATTGGGTAAAACTAAGTATATTTGTCTTTTTTCTAACTGGTGTACATAAACGTCTCCTTTATGATCGAAGCCAAAGTGACATATACCGTCTTACTACAAAAAAGTTAGACATCTGTTGAACACTTGATCAAAAAATTTTTACAAAATACTCTGGCTATGTCATTGATGCGCAGAAGTCAAAAATGACTTATTTTCTTATGACTTGACTTCTGCGCATCAACTGACATAGCCAGTTAATTTGTGCGATTTTTTGATCAAGTGTTCAACAGATGTCTAACTTTTTTGTAGTAAGACCCGTATAGTTTTAAGAAGATTTCAGAAATGTGACATCAAAACACATACCTAAACTGGTCATTCTTGTAGCTCACTGTACTTTTCACACTAGTGGCAACACATAACAAAAATATAGCGATATTTAAAAAAAAATATCCTAAAGCAATATTATAGTGCCATAGAAGGATGGAATAAATCCATAGAGTAATAGACTGGGTGCCTTGATCGCGTAAAAAAGTTTATTTACAAACAAATAGATGTCACTCCTGATATTTATACTTCTAACTACGACTACAACACTTACTATAGTTTTGAAATCGGGTAAAGTTTGATATGATAATTTTCAAATAAATAAACGGGAATAATATAGAACCAAAAAATTCGCAGCCATTTTCTTTTTTTTTTTCGAGCACAAAACTATTTTAAAACTAAATTAATTAGGTTTCAACAAAAAAGTAACAGATTGATTTTGTAAAATTATCAAAAAAATACTCAAGTAAGCGGCAGAGCACAGATCAGATCACAGCTCTTACTCTGTATGCGATCAAGCTACCCAGGCCGTTTTTGTGCTAGAGAAGTACCAGGCGGTCAGAAGTTAGGAGAATATCTCGTTGACCTGCCGACAGCAGCGTATGAAGGTAGCCCTTCGGGGCAACTCGCGGAGATGCGCCGCTCCGACGTACGTGCACGCGGATCTCAGACCGCCCAGAATGTCTTTCACAGTATCAGCCACATCGCCTCGGTATTCCACCTCCACTGTCTTACCTGCAACCAAAACGGGTTTGATAAGTCGCAGGACCAGCAGAGAGTTGGTAAGTAGCCAGTCAATGCCACGATTTAGTACTAACGTGCCTAACGGATCACCCGTTTGCAGGACTTTGCAGCAGAATCAAATGACCATTTCTCGCGAGCTCCGCGAGCTTCTTGCCCTCACGGGTTTGGACCCAAGCTTGGTATGCAGGCTGCTAGATAGTATCTATTTCTGATTGTTTACTATTTTAAGCTAAAGTCTGTGCCGTAACGACTAAGATTTAATCCTTATTATGGGACCAGTAGGTCTTTCGAGGGTAAACTCAAAAGCCAGCTTCCTGGCCTCTGGCTCTTAGCCCCCTGGCTATTTTCTCATTCAACAGTTATTAGCAATAATTTTGCAAGACTGACACCGCTTAACAACTACACCACCAGTATCTACTGACTTCCTAAGCAAGAAACACACTAGAGTAGAGCTAATGTAAGAAGTCTGTTTTGACGTTTCCTTAACATCGACGTACAGGGTTACTTTTACTTTGCAGGTCGTAAACTTTTATACATTTGACAGTTGTCAGAAGGGACCTATTACGATGACCTAACTTTAAGTTTCTACGCGGTCATCCATCAAGTTCTCAGGCAGAACCGAAGTTTATCAACATTCATAAATGGAAAGTAAAGGTAATCGCTACTCGATCGAGAGTTAGTAAATGTAGGTTCACCTTCGGAAGACCTGTACTCGGCGACCCCGCCCGAGTGCTTCAGCATGGCGGTGGAGGAGGACATGCCGTAGAAGAGCTTGACCCTCCGGCCGTCGGGTCGGTCGGTGACCTCCCCCCCGCACTGGTCGTGCCCCGCGAACATGCCGCCCGCCATCACAAAGTCCGCGCCCGCGCCGAATGCCTTCGCCACGTCGCCGGGACACGTGCAGCCGCCGTCCTAAGTAAACAACCACATTTACGCCCAGCTCAGATGCTTTCCAAGCGATTTTAATTCATATTCACTTTGTTTTGCAAAGTACAGCATTTACAAAAGCCATGCAAAATTAATATAAATTATCAAATTAACATAAATTAATATTATATAAAATAGCTTATTTGAAAATTACTTCTAGCTTAATAAAAATATCACAGCATATTACAAAGTATCACGAAATTACAAAATTCATTTTTAAAAACATTTTCATGTCAAATCTAAGTAGTTTTCACATTAAAACAAAATAATATAATTTAAAATAACTACTAATTTAATATAAATATCACAGCCTATACATTATTCAAAATCCATTTTTAATATAAGTTTGCAAAATATTCTTTTAAATCGTAATATGGTCTAGTCACTAAATATGATTTTAATTGGTTTTTAAAGCTATTAATATTATCGCATGTTTTTATTTCAGGTTTCAAGTGATTAAAAAATTTTAATCCCATGTAAGGCATACTATTAAAATAATTGACATAATTCGATTTATGAGAAGGTATCAATCGACATTTATTTCTTAAATTATGCTGTTGTACATCACCTAATGTCTGATATTGGTCTTTTTGTTTAAAAACTCTTATACTAATGACATAGATGTACAGTGAGACCACCGTCAAGATTTTATGTTTGATGAATAGGGGACGACAATGTTCCATGCTCCATCTATTATTCTGACTGCTCCATCTATTATTCTGACCGCTTTCTTTTGAAGAAGCAGGATAGCATTTATATCTACACCATTGCCCCACACCTCCAAGCCGTATCTTAAAATACTCTCAAAATAGGCAAAGTAAACCACTTTTAGGGTTGAAGAGTCTGAAGTGCGGGCTAGATTTTTTAGTGCATAACATGCGCTAGCTAATCTTTTGCAGACTACCTCTATTTGTATATGCCATCTTAACTGCGGGTCCAGCTCCACCCCGAGAAACCTAATGCTGTCAGCTTTAGAAATAGGAAGAGATAGGGTGAATTCTTGTGAATTGGTATGTCTTTTGAAGTACATATAGAAAGTTTTATCAATGTTCATTTTGAGACCGTTTAAAAGAAACCACTGAGTGAGATCGCACCATGTTCTGTTCACTACTTCAGTCAACCCCGTAATAGTACTGTCTCTAGTAACAATACTGGTATCATCTGCATACAGATAAGAAGTACCATGCCTGATATTGGAGGGCAAATCGTTAACAAAAACGATGAAAAGTAATGGTCCCAGTACTGAACCCTGAGGTACTAACTTTATTAGAAATTTTTATTACCGAAGTAATGAGCAACTGATTAGAAAACAACTCAAAATCATCTAATATAGGAGAAAGAAGTCGTTTCATATTACTATGGGAACTCTTGGCAGTTGTATGCCATTTGACTCTAAATATATTATTAAAACGTCTATATGTTATGATTTTTGTTTAATTCAGCATAGTTTACTTGTAATACCTTAACACATTTCCATGAATCGGCCATAATGGCAACACACAAAGTGGTGGAAATTAACATTTGATGTGACCTTTGTATGTAAAAAGGCCAATAATACATTTTCAAGATGTTTTCAGTTTGCTTAGTTGGACCACCGAGACGTGAACATGCCACGCCATATCGCACGAATGAGCGTATTTTTAATGATTTTTCTCGTAAAAACTACCGAATAATAAACGAAAAGAGTTTATAGATAAGACTCAGTAAACTATTGTATTATTTTTTAGCAGGTGTACATAGAGATGGCCGGAGATGAAACACCTCCTTAAATCTCTGTATTCATATAGGGTGACTTTTAATTAGTTCTTGATAGAAAAATTTATGAATGTACTCATGATACTGAACAACTTTCCCCAAGGAACATAGGTCGAAATACGAAAATCAAGTTTTGACCTCCCATAGAAATTGCATCAGCTAATAGCGCATTTTGTGTGGGAGGTCAAATTTGGTTTTTTGTATTTCGACCTATGTTCCTTGGGAAAAGTTGTTCAGTAGATAGATAGATAAAAATCTTTATTTTTAGAACTTTTTACATTAGTTTACATAGTATCATGAGTACATGCATATCTTTTGCTATCAAGAACTAATTAAAAGTCACCCTATATAAAGGCAACCGGTTGCCAGCAATACGATGTTTCACGCTTATTGGAACAGATGCAGCCGATACAGATGCAAAAAAGCCAGTTGTCGTACTTTGTACATAACCAGCGTCGATATGAGCAGAAATTAATTACCTTTTTGAAGGCAACCAAAAGGCTATTGATGTGGCTACTTTTTGGGCTAAGCTTTTATAGTCAGTTTTGCCATTGACTCGAAAAGAAGAAGAAGAATTACCGATATGATGTGTCCTTTAAGGCCATGCGCCGCGTCTGCGCACTCGATGACGGCTGACAGCTGCGGGTATCCCACACCCGTCTTCATTCGCGTTGTACACACTGAACCAGGACCGATGCCGACCTAAAGAACGACAAACAATCATTTTCATTTAATTTTGTATTTATTTTACTAATTTACGCTCGCTTAGCTACCCTAAAAAAATCTTAAACTTATAAGAGCAGCCATTTTTCTCTGTTTTGCCTATTTTCCTCAATTTTGTCGATCCAGCAATACCTAGGACATCGGACAGGCCGTTTGCCAATCGGTTGTTTCTCTTCCATTTGTATATAGATTTAAAAAAGAAAATGTTTGATGACCAATACCTTAATTATATCTGCTCCGGAAAGTATGAGCTCCTCTACCATCTCGCCGGTAACCACGTTGCCAGCCTGAAAGACACCATCAGGGGTATTAAATAATCTTAAGAGAGTATTATGATAACTTCTTCCAGCAGTTGTTATATCTGTTCATTTTATTTAGACAACAGAAAGACTATAGAGTAAAGAATAACTGAAAAAAATCTTGTGTAGTCATTTAATAAGAATAGTAACACCCTACCTCTTCTCGTAAGCGTTAGCATAATATTAGATATTCAGTGCCATAAGTTTCGTAAAATGCTACTAAGGGTACAGAAAATGGAGGATGGGCAGCAGCAACTTTTTGTGTATAATGCTATAGATAGAGCAATAATAGCGAGAAGGGATTCAATGTGTACACACAGAAGTATATGAAAACTAACTTTGACTAATATGTGAGTGAGCTTTTACAGACAGGCCTGTTGGCGTGGTTGATAGTTAGCTTGCCTTCTACGCTGTAGGCCGCGGGTTCGATCCCCGCCCAGGGCAAACATTTGTGTGATGAACACTAATGTGTGTCTTTGTTCCCTACAAAGACACACATTAGTGTTCATCACATTTATCTATTTATATGTGTACATCAGTGTCTGGTACCCACAGCTCAAGTTTTGTCTAATTTGGGATCAGAATACTTTGTGTGCAATGTCCCCAACATTTATTTATTATTTTAATTTTTTTAGAACGAAAGCAATACTCACGATAATGGTGTGTGTAGGGAAGGCGGCTCTGACTCTCCGCACGTACTCGACAAAGTGCTGCGAATATCCGTTGGCGACGTCGAGACACACGAATCGCAACGCCGGTACGTTCTGTAAAATCTCTGTGAGACGCCCGAAGTCTGCCTCCGCCGTACCCGAGCTCGCCGCTAGAAAACACGTCAACTATCAGTTTTACCATATAAGGCTATCGTAATCAGGGACTAGATAAGTACTATATCGTAATAGGTCCATTCTGACAGCTGTCAAACGTATGAAAAATTACGGCCTGCAAAGAAAAATTAACCCTGTGTTTTGGTGATAAGGAAACGTCAAAAGAGACTTCTTACGTTGGCCCTAATTTAGCTTTTGTCCGCGACTTCGTCCACATAAGTTCTAAGTTCTAAGTTAAGTGTGTGGTTTCCGCACTTAATCCTATAAGGACCATTGTGCGTCCACATTTTAAATGATTGTAAATAACTCAACAAAATGGGACAAAAATAATTTAAAACCGGTTCCCATTCCCAAAAAAAAGGAAAGTATACTGATGTTTAAGTCAAACTAAGTTTTATTTTTGTGTGGGTTGCAAGGTTGTTGACCGACCTCATAAACCCTAGACCGCCAAAGACCTATGACATGGCTCATTAACGACTACACCCGTAGATAGCAGTCGGGACCAACGGCTTAACATGCCTTCCGAAGCACGGAATCATCTTACTTTTCACACAATCAGGTGATTCATCCAGCAATGTCCTAATCAAACTGGGGAGGTCGCACAAAGGGAATTTTGTTTGACAGTGTCCCCACCGGGAATTGAACCCGGAACCTCCGGACCAAGAGCCGAATGCTCCAACCACTAGACCACGGAGGCTGTTTAATTAAAATCGTAGTATTTTTTGTGTGATGCTCGAACAAATAAACAAACAGACAAAAAGTAAAAAAAATATGTGATTTGGATTCAGGGGCATCAAAATAATGTGACATTTTTTATAAATATCTTCAATGTGTAGACAAAATCAATTTACAATCAAATTTATTTTTTATATCTTCTATAGAATTCCTGTAAGACCTTGACCCACTGGCCGTATGCCAAATCGTAATTTAAAAACAAACTTATATCCCTAAAGGGTTTTCGGGCGATAGTTGAATCCCCTAAGGGTTTCAATAACCCAAGAGGACAAAACGAAATGTTTGACCATTTGAAATTTTCAAAAAATCTGTTTTAGTGCTCTCATATATAGTAATTCTTAACATGCTAAACCTCTCGGGTGGTTAGCTCTTAACAACTTTCGCTCTACAACTTTCAGATTTTTTTTTAAATCGGTTGTCCACACAAAATGAAAATCTGATCCAGTCAATTTGTATGGAGACTCATTTTATTTTTATTTCAATTTCCAAAAGTTGTAGAACAAAAGCTGATCAGTTTTATGGGTAGAACTGCCCCCCGGGAAGTTTTACGTTTTTTGAATTACGCGTTGTATAAGTCCTGTAAGGAAGGTAGTGTTTTATCTCCGGCCATCTCTATGTACACCTGCTAGAAAAAAAATAATAAGTTCTATATTATCAGTTTTACCCACCAACTCTTTTCGTTTAATAACTGCTAGTTTAGAGAAAAATAATTTAAGATACACGCTCATTTGTACGATAAGGCACGACAATGTTCATGTCTCAATAGTGCAACTAAGCAAAATAAAACTCAAAAAAAATTATTATCGGCCTTTTTACATACAAAGGTCACGTAAAATGACAATTCCCAGCATACTGTGTGTTGCCAGTGTGGCTTTGATAATGTATCAGGGTATTACGAGTAAACTATGCCGAGTTAAACAAAAATAATAACTTATAGACGTTCTAATAATGTATTTAAAATCAACTGAATACTGTACAAAGACATGGCCGGTGTCCCATAGTTATCTGAAACGTCTCCTTTCTGTACAAAATGACATGCTTCTGAGACCTTGAAAATTAGAAATTCATGGTCGATCGACGAAAGTCTTTGACCAGTGTGTGTTGCCAATGATGACATATGGCACCGAGACGTGGCCGCTCACGATGGGCCTTATCAGGAAGCTCAAAGTCATCTAAAGGGCTATGGAAAGGGCTATGCTCGGAGTTTCTCTGCGCGATCGAATCAGAATTGAGGAGATCCGCAGAAGAACTAAAGTAACTGACCCTGCGAATCGCTAAACTAAAGTGGCAGGGGGCAGGGCACATCGCAAGAAGAATCGATGGCCGATGGGGCGTAAAGGTTCTAGAGTGGCGACCACAAGACGAAGCGTTGGCAAGTGGACCGGCCCCCACAAGGTGGACCGACGATCTGGTCAAGGTCGCGGGAAGCCGCTGAATGCGAGCAGCGCAAAACCGCGAGTCATGGAGATCTTTAGGGGAGGCCTATGTCCAGCAGTGGACGTCTTACGTCTGATATGATGGTCGATCGAGGACTAATCGGCCCATAAAGTGCTTTACGCCAAGGGTAGATGGCGCTAGTCGTCCTGTTACCGACCAAGTGCATAATGAATAAGGAGGAGGGAAATTAGAACTAGCCGCTTGAAGACGCGATAGCTCAGTTGGTAGAGCGTCAGCACGGTACGCCGAAACTCGCAGGTTCGAATCCAGCTCACATCAAAATTTTTCTTAGTCTTTATCTATTGAAAAATTTTAACAGTGACACCTGCTGTGTCTAAATGTCAAAAATAAATTTAATTCATGGTTGATTTAATCTTGTATAAATGAGTATCTTATATTATTACCCATGGTTGTCCCACTAGTGGGCAAAGGCCTTCCTCCATTTCTTCTAATTACTACTACTGACTTACTTTCGCTGGCTTAGGGACCCAAAGAGGATCTTGGCTTTCGACACCGTCCCTTTCTGCACCTCCTCACTCCAATCGCGTCTTTGGAGGGATTTGAGGTCCTTTTGCACTTCGTCACTTCAGCGGTACCTGGGACGCCAGACCGGCTGTTTTCCCGTCGGTCGTCCCAGGTACGCTCTTTTGACTGCATGATCTTCCTCCATCCCCGCTACGTGGCCGAGCCAGCGAAGGATTTGGTTTCCCCAATCATATTGCGTTCAGCCACTAGGTCTTCTACCTCCTGGTCTTCTATTCCTTCCAATGAAGTAAAAAAAATCTCGTCTATTAATTCAATAATATATGAACTCACCCATGTGCTCTAACGACTCTGGATGCTCGGACGCAAATTGTTTCCATTCGTCAACTGAGTAGTACTTGTGGATGCATGTGAACAACCCGTGCTGAAACAAACACATACAGCATGTACACTAAACAGCACGTCAGTACACTTTGGACTTTATGGCATGGTAATAGGGTTGCAAATGTCTCCACTGAAGTGCAGTTGACCGTACCATAGTGCGCGTAAGTTAGCCTTAATTTCGCCATACTCTGTTTGTTAACTAATTGATTGGTTAGCTAACGGATACGAACAGGTTATAATGATACGATCGTAAATAAATAATTGTATTGATATATTCTCGATTCATCATCGTGACATCCCATGAAACGTCCACTACAGGACAGGGAACTCCCTCCGAAATTCCAGCTTTTGCTAAAACAATGTGGAAGGGAAGTACCATAGTCACCACGCTAGTTAGCGTTACGGCTGGCACCATGGACCGCGGTTGTTGGTGACCGCAGAATGTAAGATGATACGATACACAGAAGGATTCTGCTGCCCATCCTCTGGTTCATTAACCCTTAGTCGCCTCTTACGACACCCACTGGTGAGATGGGTCGGTACTGTTATTTGCCGGCGGCACCGCACGTTCCGATTCTCGTATAAATTTTCGATTAATTGTATAGATTTCAAAATTTAATATAAAAGACAGTAAAAAGCAATCAGGCGCTAGGACCTCGCTGAGCATTAGGAGGTAAAAAGTTTATGTTATGAAATAATAGTAGTAAATAAAAACCTGCTTTGCGATAAAAAAAATCCTAAAAAGCTACGGAATCCTTCACTGCACGTGGCCCGACATGCACCTGGCCGGTTTTTGTTTTGTTTATAATTATGTAAAAAAGCAAAATTGAAAATTTTGAGAAAAACCCACGACGGCTGTCATTCAAAAAATATTAATTAAAACTTTGGAAATTCCCCCGACTAAAAATAAATATTTTCACCTATCTATTCATATATTTTATAAGCCAAGAAAATCCGTCGGGGGCTGTCATTGCCATCTTTTCATAATTTATACTTAACTGCAGCAAACAAAAGCTATTTTACAACTAGCTCGCATGCACTATTAATTTACGTAAGATAAGGAATGGCAGCCCCGACGGATTTTCTTGGCTTATAAAATATATGAATAGATAGGTGAAAATATTTATTTTTAGTCGGGGGAATTTCCAAAGTTTTAATTAATATTTTTTGAATGACAGCCGTCGTGGGTTTTTCTCAAAATTTTCAATTTTGCTTTTTATTTTTAACTTTTTAGAGAATTCCCACTTTACTAGAGCGATTAAGAAGGACGTTGCGCGAGTAAAGAATAATTATTACTACACAGCACCCCCTGGTGAGTTGACTCCACAACTATAGTCTAAAAACTGTCAGTGATAAATATAATACTGATAGATAAATCTTATACTGAAAACCGTATCTAAATCGGTCAAACCGTTATAGTAAATAGAAATTTATTATTACAGCGCCCCCTGGTGAGTTGGCGCCACAACTCTAGTCTAAGAACCATCACTGATAAATCATAAATCTTTTACTGAAAACCGTACCTAAATCGGTCAAACCGTTTTGGAAATAAATGGCAACATTTGCTTAGATCAAATTTATTATTACAGCGCCACCTGGTGAGTTGGCGCCATAACTCTGGTCTAAGAACCATCAGTGATAAATCATAAATCTTTTACTGAAAACCGTACCTAAATCGGTCGCACCGTTTTGAAGATAAATGGCAACATTTGCTCAGATAAAAAATATCATTACAGCGCCCCCTGGTGACTTGACGCCACAACTAAAGTCTAAAAACTATCACTGATAAATCATAAATCTTATACTGAAAACCGTATCTAAATAGGTTAAACCGTTTTGGAGATAAATTGGAACATTTGCGTAAATAGTAATTTATTATTACAGCGCCCCCTGGTGAGTAGGCGCCACAACTCTGGTCTAAGAACCATCACTGATAAATCATAAATCTTTTACTGAAAACCGTACCTAAATCGGTCAAACCGTTTTGGAAATAAATGGCAACATTTGCTTAGATAAAATTTATTATTACAGCGCCCCCTGGTGAGTTGGCGCCATAACTCTGGTCTAAGAACCATCACTGATAAATCATAAATCTTTTACTGAAAACCGTACCTAAATCGGTCAAACCGTTTTGGAAATAAATGGCAACATTTGCTTAGATAAAATTTATTATTACAGCGCCCCCTGGTGAGTTGGCGCCATAACTCTGGTCTAAGAACCATCACTGACAAATCATAAATCTTTTACTGAAAACCGTACCTAAATCGGTCGCACCGTTTTGGAGATAAATGGCAACATTTGCTTGGATAAAAATTATCATTACAGCGCCCCCTGGTGGCTTGGCGCCATAACTCTAATCTACAAACCATCATTGATAAATTATAAATCCATTACTGAAAACCGTATCTAAATCGGTTAAGCCGTTTTTAAGATAATTAAGATAAAAGGCAACATAACTTTGCACACACAAACAAACACACAACATCTCACCCTAAACGCATACACCTTCTCCGTTCCGTCGTGGTACGCCAGTATTATATTACTCTATGGTCGTGGGTAAAAATAAGAACACCCACTTATGTTAGTACCATAGTACTCCAGTAAAAATACGGTTTTGCAAAACATTAAATGCTAATAGCTACTTTTTTGTGTATATCGTATTTAAAAATGATGTTAAGACGCAATATTTACGAATCCACCTAAAATTTAAAACGGAATATTTTTTTCGAATAACAGCTAAGGCAAAAATAGTAATAGACAATTATATACTTTATATCATAGATAAACGTATACTTTACATATAGGCATCAAAATCCACCATAAATATATTTAAAAATATCAATTTATTTCAAAATATAAAATCTCCACTTATTTTTACATATAAGGGCCAATAAAGCCGAGGTAAAATAATAGCAATAAACTGAGCTAAACTCAACCTTTTTAAATGTAAGTGATTCTTATATATATTCACAAAAATGCCATACTAAATAAAAAAAAAGTTTTTTGTTATCGCTGGTTTATTAACTAACATTACTACTACTTATTATTACTACTAACATTTATGTTGGATTTACCAAAAATGTGATTATATAGCACTATTTTAATTATTAGAAAGAAAAACGGATCTATTACAATTTTTGGTTGCGAAGATAAGCTGTATTTAAATTTCGTGCTATAAAAGTTAAACAATACAAAAAAGCTAATATTTTTAGGTGGATTCATGTATAATATGAAATTCTGAATATATAGCAAGCCGTAAATAAAAAAAATTATCTATTAACATTTTTTTCCGAAATTCCATATTTTTTTAATGTTTGAACGGCAAAATAAATAAATAAATGAAGTAAATTTAGGTGGATTCCATTAAAAAGCTTTACACAGAAATATAATCTATCGATCTGAAAAAGAATCACGGCTATTATCAATTATTTCCGTTTCGCCATACAATCTCTCGTAATTTTACTGGAGTATAGCTTTTAAGTTAGGATTAAGACTGGGCACCAGTTTACTATTATCTAATCTGTGGCACGGGCACGAACTCAAAGACATAACTTTTTTCGGGGCAGAGTTAGTTT
This sequence comes from Athrips mouffetella, assembly GCA_947532105.1. Classification (NCBI taxonomy): domain Eukaryota; kingdom Metazoa; phylum Arthropoda; class Insecta; order Lepidoptera; family Gelechiidae; genus Athrips; species Athrips mouffetella. Next base: position 26,592,407 of record OX383974.1, on the reverse strand, counting down.
AACGTCTTTCTTTTTCAGCTAGATTGTATCTATGGTGCGCCATTCATTTTATTTCATTAGTGGCAATATACTCGTAGTAGATACCTAGGTACTGGACGTTAACCAATGAATGAGTCAGTTGTTCTTTCTTGCTTATTTCCGTTAGACTTCTCTGAACGTAATCTAATCTAACAGTCGTAAGTGAAGTGCGTCTGCTACAATATAATCAGCAGAGAGCCGAGTGGGCAGACGTCACGTCATCTCGTGAGATGTAGGTATTATGATCTAGACTAGACTAGCTGTTATGTTAAGGGCTCCCGCACACGACCGAGAATCGGTGACCGATTTTTTGTTGGCATCCCGCTCTGACGTGTTATCACCTGAATCTTCCGTCCTTGTCCTGGCCGATAATCGCCCACCGATTCTCGGTCGTGTGCGGGAGCCCTAAGCCATACCTAACTGAATTCAAAGACTAATTCGGCATACATTGCTGGGAGGCTTGGTTATGTTAATTGCGATATCCTTACTTCAACGAGCAATGTAACCCCAATTAGTTTCTGAATTAGGGAAGGTGTGATCGTGGCTTTAAGCGAGTTATTGTTTTTAGGGTTCCGTACCTCAAAATATGAAAACGGAACCCTTATAGGATCACTTTGTTGTCCGTCTGTCTGTCTGTCAAGACCCTTTATCTCACGAACGGGTAGAGGTATCAGGTTGAAATGTCTATGAACCACACAAGATCTGAAAATTTAAATTTTTTAAAACGACGCAATCAAAAGATATGAAATTTTATGTCCTCATCTCCATACATTTATGCACTAAAGCAAAACCTATAGGGTACTTCCCGTTGACCTAAAATTATGTAATTTGGTAAGAAGCTAGGTCTCACAGTACAAATAAAGGGAAAAGTCTGAAATAATTAAATGTTACAACTTTTCTCACAACTAATGGTGACGAATTGCGGTGAGCTCCCGTTTCAAGAAGAGAGGGGTCAAGTTGGATGGTCGCGGAGGCGATTTTTGTTTTAGTTCTATTTTAAAAATGGGAACACTTACAAACTTGAAAATTGGTAGTGCATAAGCTATAAAATAACAACAAATAATAAAATTTGGTCAAGCGCGTGTCAGACTCAAGAAATTTAGCACATTAACTTACTGAAATTTCAACTAATACAATTATGATTATGTGGTGGTACGGAACCCTTGGTGCGCGGGTCCGACTCGCACTTGGCCGGTTTTTTTCTTTACATAAAACTAACTAAAAAAAAAGAGCCGTCTTCTCCATGTACAGAAAAAAAAAAAAAAATATTAGCATACTCTTTCCCGTAAGGTTGGGTGTACGTAATCAATAATATTGAGTCTTTAACTTTAAAATTCCCGTTTTGTAAGACGAATTTTAGGTAAACTCAATTTTCAGTAATAAAAATTTTGCATTTTTTTAGGAATGAATAATCCAAATTGTTTATTTTTTTTAAGCATGATTGGGAAGATATTAAGCTTACAGAAAGCTTTTTCGAAATATATTATCTTTAAAAAAATATAACAAATCTAATGATGAAATCGGACGACATTTAAGACGAACAATTTTCGAACCTTTAATTTTATATATCAAACTAAAAATTAAAACTCTATTTTATGCGTAAATTGATAACCTTGAGTCAACTTTCAAATATAAGACAAATGGAAAAAAAACAGTCAAGTGCGAGTTTTTTTTATTTTGACCCATGTTCCTTTGATAAAGTTGTTCAGTTTCATGGGCAGAATCCCATCTGAAATGAACTAAGCAAATGGACTGTAATAAATAATACCAAGACTCGAAGATAGGATTATATTGAGGAAAAGGGCACAAGTAGTTATTTTGAATGTTCAAGACAGACTGAAAGTTTTAAAAATCAAGTATAAAAAATACAAAGGAGAAAATGGAGCAAGGAGTCTGCAACACCATCCTTCAGGGTTGTCATACCCTTTCTGTTTGTAACTGAACCTATAACCTTACTTAATAGAATAAGTATTTTCTATTCAGACAAATACCGAGATATTCGTTAGAAAGTTTTAATTTAGCCAAAACACAAGTGTTCCAGCAGCGCAGTCCCTTGAACTGACACAATAAGATCATAGCGAGTTTCTTTCACAAGATCTTTTCTCAAATTTCTATATCATTGTCTATTCCGCACGGAATTAGAGAGATATCCACCGACTATGACAGTTTTATGTCCGAAGACAAAGCAAATTCGTTAAGCTTGGGCACACCAATACAATTGATGTGCTTACACTTAATTTTTAAATGATCTATTTACTTGGTCCTTTGATCCCGACAAATCCGCTTTTAAACGTAATCAATCTGGGTGTCCAAGTAGATCAACATCGTTACAACTCCGGAGAAAGCTGAAAATTAAAATACATTGAATGTTTTATTTAGGCCTCTAAACATTAAATTTTTGATCGACTTGTGGTAGGACTTACTACATGTGAATAGTAGCCCAAACTCTTTTTGAGGATCATGTTGTTGCCATCAAAAGGATTCATAACAAGTAGGTAACCTTTATATTATCTATCGCTTCACTTTTTAAGTGCTTATCACTGCGCCTTCAGTGCAATTGTAGCCATCAAAAGGATTCAACCTAGTAACTCTTTAATTATCTATCGCTTCACTTTTTAAGTGTTTATCACTGCCCCTTCAGTGTAATTGTAGCCATCAAAAGGATTCAACCTAGTAACTCTTTATTATCTATCGCTTCACTTTTTAAGTGCTTATCACTGCCCCTTCAGTGTAACCTATTCATGTTTTAGGTAAGGCTATAAACGGCACACCCCATTCCCTTTTCATCTTAAGCCCTGCCTATGCGAGGCCTAAGATGATAGCTCTCCCGTTTTCTATTCTTTATCTTAAAATAAAATAAAAAAAATAAAAAAGGTGGGAGAGATGGTCCGCTCCACCACTCGCGGCCCACGATGAGCACCTACCAACACACCAACGTGCGCAATGTGCTCCCCCCAACGGGGAGAGGGTATGCCGGCTTAGCCAGTCTTTTGATTTGGGCCGAAGCCCGTGCCGAAGCACCGTTGGAGCCGAAGCCCATTGTTGGAGCCGAAGCCCTTTGTTGGAGCCGAAGCCCATTGTTGGAGTCGAAGCCCATTGTTGGAGCCGAAGCCCATTGTTGGTGAAAGGCCGAAGCCAGGGTTAGGCAAAAGCCTAATGTGATTCCAGCGGTGGACGAGGATTTCTCCAAGTCGGAACCAACAGCCGACCGAAATCGAGGCTGCGGCCCCAAAGTGACAATTTAATGAATTAAAAAGGTGGCCGAAGCCAAATATTGACCTCCAAGGCGAAAACAGAATCATAAGAAGATCTATCGAAACAACTTACGTCTGTGTCGTCTTTTATTTTGAGTCCCGTAGGACAGACGAGGATTTCTCCAAGTCAGGACCAACAGCCGACCGAAATCGACGCTGCGGCCCAAAAGTGTCAGTTTAATAAATAAAAATAGTGATCGATACATCGGAGACATACTTTTGGATATTTCCAATGACGAAACCAACGTACCATCACCGTGGCCGTACTGTTCATAGCACTCAGGATACGGACTTCCATCCTTCAACGCACTATTAGCAGAACAGTGTTAAGCAAGATAGTTGTGTAATGCCGACGAGCAGCTCACGATAGCGAACTCCAGGCGCGCCGCCACATGATGCCCTCATCGTACAAAACACAAGGAAACTGTAAACTCGTCATCGTCGATAGTGCCGCAACTGCCAAGCAAGCATCGACTCGTGTACCGGATTTTCACGTCTCGATAACACAATCTCTGCTTTACTCAGAACAGTACCACATTCCTTCAATAACATCGCAAACAGCTCCCAACTTGCCCCGATCATATATATTTTTCGTCAGAATTATAAGAAGACCCAAACTTTTTGAGTTTTCCATCATGCCATGCACTCAACCAAACAGACGCGTTCGATAAGTATTTATACCATTTTATACTTTTCAGTTTTTCGAACAGGGGGCCTAAGCGTCTGCCTACATATTATACGAAATGCCTTTCGTATTAATTTAGTCTCATATTATCACATTTCATGTGATTAATCCATTTGCCAATATTTCTTGGATTCGGTCCGCCGCCTACTCGGCGACCGTCTTCCCCATAGTTATACTTCGTAATATAAAACGACAGATCGCGCAGTTGTACACGGATTCTACCGCGTAGTTTCGCGCCAAAACGGCTTCGATAGCCCGTTTTCGTATGAATATTTCAATACAGGCAGATTTTTGTTCTAAATTGATGCTTGATGGAAAGATATTCCTATAAACCATTGCGAATACTACTTTTAACTGCTTTAAGTAATGTTTTTATATGATTACATATCTTTTAACCTATCTTAATATCCATTTTCATTAACTTTGTAGTATTTCTAAATTTTTATGCGTTTCTAAGATATTTTTCAGCTCCCAGCCAGCTGTTTAATGGTTTTTAAGTATCTTAATATGTACCTAGGGTCATAGAGTTACAACCAGCCCCCAAAATTCTCTGTAATTCATGGAAGAGAATTTTTGAAAACTATATCAGCTAAAAAAAAAAAAAAAATCTGCTCCCTTAATTCCTTAAAAAAAATCGTTCTTTTGACTTGCACTATGCAAACACCCTATATTCGTCCTTTAATTTTTATACCAACATTTAAAACTTTAATTTCTAAGGTCAATTCTTTAGCTCAACAGGCAACATTATTTTGTTTATTTAGTCTAGAAGAGCATCTACCTACAGCCCCCTTTATTTGGAACTCTTTGATAGGCAAAACAAACAACGGCACTTCCAGATCAACTCGTTATAAAGCTCTTCTGATATGCATGTTATATCTGAACCCGTATCTAACAAAGCCTTAATTGTGAGCTTTTCACTAATTATAGAGATATCAGGCCTTATTCCTTTCAATAATTTCATTGCCTTCTCGTCCTCTTTGAATACTGTATTTAAATCTTTGTTAGGAATATGTTTTTCAGCTGAAAGCAAATTAAAACTGTCTAATTAGACTTGATATTATACTCTCTACAATATTTATAGTATAAAACCAAAGCCAGCTCGTTCCAACTGACCTCTGGTTTCGATCGGTCTCTTTATGCCTTTGCTATGTTTTTTTCAAATATTGGACTTTCTATCAAGCCTTCTTTGTCATTATTTTGTTTGTTTAGAATCGAATTATGCAATTGTGCTCTTTTTGTAGCTGAGTGCTTAGGGACAACTCCGCACTCAGTATTATTAAGGTTCTTGGGCTTCTTTGTTGGCCTTCACTAGTCCCACAAATGCAGCAACCGATGCGGTGGGCGCCTTAACCCCACCAGCACTGCATCGTGTGGAACACGTGCTGTCTTCTTTTGGCCTTCTCAAATCCTTATATTTGAAATTTATATAATAAGTGTCCCTTTCATACAAATTTTTATTTAGTTTCTCTGGTGGTCCCTGAGCCACTTTATTAAGTTTCAATCCCTTTGTATAAATACATTTTTTATTAATAATTCCGATCTGTATTTATATTTATACGCATGTTAACTAGGAATTTCAATTTCTATACCCTTTTCAAAAGAAACTTTTTCTTATCGTTTGGCAATAACATGATCGCTCATTCCTTTTTCACGGACAGCAAATTGTAGGCTTCGGAAGCCTACATATGGCTAGCCACAACCAGTACCCGATCTAGAAATAGATCGTTGATCCATATCCTGGTCACGGCCCCAAATTGTAACTGAACCTATAACCTTACTTAATAGAATAAGTATTTTCTATTCAGACAAATACCGAGATATTCGTTAGAAAGTTTTAATTTAGCCAAAACACAAGTGTTCCAGCAGCGCAGTCCCTTGAACTGACACAATAAGATCATAGCGAGTTTCTTTCACAAGATCTTTTCTCAAATTTCTATATCATTATCTATTCCGCACGGAATTAGAGAGATATCCACCGACTATGACAGTTTTATGTCCGAAGACAAAGCAAATTCGTTAAGCTTGGGCACACCAATACAATTGATGTGCTTACACTTAATTTTTAAATGATCTATTTACTTGGTCCTTTGATCCCGACAAATCCGCTTTTAAACGTAATCAATCTGGGTGTCCAAGTAGATCAACATCGTTACAACTCCGGAGAAAGCTGAAAATTAAAATACATTGAATGTTTTATTTAGGCCTCTAAACATTAAATTTTTGATCGACTTGTGGTAGGACTTACTACATGTGAATAGTAGCCCAAACTCTTTTTGAGGATCATGTTGTTGCCATCAAAAGGATTCATAACAAGTAGGTAACCTTTATATTATCTATCGCTTCACTTTTTAAGTGCTTATCACTGCGCCTTCAGTGCAATTGTAGCCATCAAAAGGATTCAACCTAGTAACTCTTTAATTATCTATCGCTTCACTTTTTAAGTGTTTATCACTGCCCCTTCAGTGTAATTGTAGCCATCAAAAGGATTCAACCTAGTAACTCTTTATTATCTATCGCTTCACTTTTTAAGTGCTTATCACTGCCCCTTCAGTGTAACCTATTCATGTTTTAGGTAAGGCTATAAACGGCACACCCCATTCCCTTTTCATCTTAAGCCCTGCCTATGCGAGGCCTAAGATGATAGCTCTCCCGTTTTCTATTCTTTATCTTAAAATAAAATAAAAAAAATAAAAAAAGTGGGAGAGATGGTCCGCTCCACCACTCGCGGCCCACGATGAGCACCTACCAACACACCAACGTGCGCAATGTGCTCCCCCCAACGGGGAGAGGGTATGCCGGCTTAGCCAGTCTTTTGATTTGGGCCGAAGCCCGTGCCGAAGCACCGTTGGAGCCGAAGCCCATTGTTGGAGCCGAAGCCCTTTGTTGGAGCCGAAGCCCATTGTTGGAGTCGAAGCCCATTGTTGGAGCCGAAGCCCATTGTTGGTGAAAGGCCGAAGCCAGGGTTAGGCAAAAGCCTAATGTGATTCCAGCGGTGGACGAGGATTTCTCCAAGTCGGAACCAACAGCCGACCGAAATCGAGGCTGCGGCCCCAAAGTGACAATTTAATGAATTAAAAAGGTGGCCGAAGCCAAATATTGACCTCCAAGGCGAAAACAGAATCATAAGAAGATCTATCGAAACAACTTACGTCTGTGTCGTCTTTTATTTTGAGTCCCGTAGGACAGACGAGGATTTCTCCAAGTCAGGACCAACAGCCGACCGAAATCGACGCTGCGGCCCAAAAGTGTCAGTTTAATAAATAAAAATAGTGATCGATACATCGGAGACATACTTTTGGATATTTCCAATGACGAAACCAACGTACCATCACCGTGGCCGTACTGTTCATAGCACTCAGGATACGGACTTCCATCCTTCAACGCACTATTAGCAGAACAGTGTTAAGCAAGATAGTTGTGTAATGCCGACGAGCAGCTCACGATAGCGAACTCCAGGCGCGCCGCCACATGATGCCCTCATCGTACAAAACACAAGGAAACTGTAAACTCGTCATCGTCGATAGTGCCGCAACTGCCAAGCAAGCATCGACTCGTGTACCGGATTTTCACGTCTCGATAACACAATCTCTGCTTTACTCAGAACAGTACCACATTCCTTCAATAACATCGCAAACAGCTCCCAACTTGCCCCGATCATATATATTTTTCGTCAGAATTATAAGAAGACCCAAACTTTTTGAGTTTTCCATCATGCCATGCACTCAACCAAACAGACGCGTTCGATAAGTATTTATACCATTTTATACTTTTCAGTTTTTCGAACAGGGGGCCTAAGCGTCTGCCTACATATTATACGAAATGCCTTTCGTATTAATTTAGTCTCATATTATCACATTTCATGTGATTAATCCATTTGCCAATATTTCTTGGATTCGGTCCGCCGCCTACTCGGCGACCGTCTTCCCCATAGTTATACTTCGTAATATAAAACGACAGATCGCGCAGTTGTACACGGATTCTACCGCGTAGTTTCGCGCCAAAACGGCTTCGATAGCCCGTTTTCGTATGAATATTTCAATACAGGCAGATTTTTGTTCTAAATTGATGCTTGATGGAAAGATATTCCTATAAACCATTGCGAATACTACTTTTAACTGCTTTAAGTAATGTTTTTATATGATTACATATCTTTTAACCTATCTTAATATCCATTTTCATTAACTTTGTAGTATTTCTAAATTTTTATGCGTTTCTAAGATATTTTTCAGCTCCCAGCCAGCTGTTTAATGGTTTTTAAGTATCTTAATATGTACCTAGGGTCATAGAGTTACATGTTGCACCTTGTACTCGTATTGTCAGTAATCTTTTTATTAATAATATTATTTTTAAACAACTAAACAGCATGCATATGTATTTGCATAGTTAGCTCTTTTAGCGTTTCTATTAAAGGTCTCTGTGTCCAAGTCAGCTTGTTCAAGTTAGTACGGTCAACCGCTTGTCGGTAGAAATTTTTTCAACTCTATTACCACACCATAAGGTCCAAAAGTGTTTCTACCGATGTGCGGCCGTGTGTACCTAGTCAACATTCGCAGAACCCTTGCGCTTTATATTAGTTAGTTACTATAACAAGCAATATTGTTCCGTTCGCTAATCTCTTCTCAGTAATAGCTTACAATGGAGCATTTTGTCACGCCTATTTATTTGTACAGTCAACGACCCATCAAGATTGACAGCTACAGCGCGACCAAAGAATAATATTACGCTAAGCGCGACTCTAGCACGTAGAGCGTTTGTAATAAAAACGGAAAAAAGTCCAGTGTGTTAAGGGGCTGATAAGAGCAAAATTGGCTTCAATTGAGCAGGTTTTTAACGAAAAGTGATGAATATATGGCCGCGAAAAAAAATTATGTGATAATTAAGCATCTTTCCAAGAATATGGCCGACTCCGAAACACGATTAAGTATATTTTGTACGCCATAAAAAAAAATCCAAAGTTACCTCTGCTTTTTGCTTTTAAACCGTTTTTCTTATCTTAAGTACCCAATAACCTATGATGCTAAAACTTTTACACGTTATTCAATACATTATGCATAATAAATGGGTACAGATTTTGAGAAAAATGCATAAATGAGCGAAAAACGTAAAATAGCGCGAATCCGCTACGTTCTAGCAAGCGCATTCCGCCCTTTGTTAGAAAGGGAGTAATTCAGCTCTTATCAGCCCCTTAAGCTTGATATGTTGTTGACTGTACTTACCTAAAGAGTAATGTTTCAAGTTATGATGCTAGTACTTTTCTAAAAGAATATTCTTGTAACTAACAAGTTATTCTTGTAAACAGTGTGTTAAAGTAAACACTGTGTTCCTTTGAACTGTGCATTCAGACTGACCATGAAACTGAACAACTTTCGCTAAGGAGTATTGATCGATATAGGAAGTAAGAAGAAGAAGTTTATTTGCCAACAGAATGACAACACTTACAATAACAATGATTGATTATGATTAGACAAGAAGTGTTAGGTTACAGAATTACTCGGTTATAAGCAAAGCTTGTATCGAAAATGAAAAATATATTAATAACATTAGTTACAAGTCCAAAGTGTATAATATCATTATAAAAATATATTATTATGATTAAATAATAATCCATTTAACATTTTTCAGGTCCTAAATATATATTAGTAATTGAATGATTCTAAAGCGTCACGTCTAATTTCAAGAATTCATCAAGGTTATAAAATTCATTGTTAATTAAATATAATTTGAGTTTATTTTTAAAACTAGCGATGGTAGTTGCATCGCGTACCGATTCGGGTATCGCAGAGGGACCTGAACTATTAACCGTCTACATTATTTCGGACAAAGCAAAACTGCTCAATCTGTTTCTTTAAATTCTTTTAAATAAAACATTATTTCAACACTGACATTATTTAGACCAACTTTTATAATATTGATAAGTTTAAATGTGATTTCGTTTATGTTTTGAATTTCTATGTGTAATTTTAATGCTAAATTTATATATTCTATGTTTTTTGTGACATTATGTAATTTATTGTGGGTCCCATTTGCCTGAATAAACAAATTTTTTATTTATTTATTTATTAAACAAAATTTACAACATTATTAAATGACAATAAATAGGTACTATTAATTAATTGATGGAAACGAAAAAACAATAAAAAAACAATTGTGCTTAAAACTACAGTAGGTGTATCTGACATCAAAGCTAAAAAAAAACATAGATGTGAATGAGTGTTGTGTTTTGCGTGTGTATGTGTAATTTAATGTATATGTGTGTAATTTAAAGTGCTCTCTTTGAGAGGTCCGGTGCCATGCTAAAAGTCCCCACGGTGTCCATGTATGAAGCCATCACGGGGACACCGCGCTGTAACTTTAGGGAGTTACTAAGCGTGCTCTCCGAGGTGCTAAGGAGTGTGTGTTACCTTTGAAAGCTCCTGTGCCATGCTGAAAGTCCCTACGGTGTCCATGTTTGAAGCCATCACGGGGACGCCGCGGTAACTCTGCCCGGAGTTTCTGAACACGATCTCCCGGTACAGGTCCACCTGAAATTGTACCACAAAATAAAGGTTAAAAAAGCGACAAAGTATTTATGCATAAGTAGGTACTTTAACTTAATCTAGCCCATCGTGTGGTGCCGCCGAAGTACCTATAGTACCAACCCATCACCGTCGTAAGAGGCGAGTATACTGCGTGCAAAATAACTCTGTCTGTGACCGTTAATGCAAAGAAGTCAAAAAAATTGTCGCGGGGGTAAGCGCGGCATCCCCCCACAAGGCGAGCGAATCGTTCATTGGCTCTCCGCCTGTCACCCATGCGCAAAAAATAACCGTCATAGTCAGACTTGTCCTGAACGCGCTGTACGTGATCGCATGAATCGGAGGATGGACATAGCAGTGTCTTGTGTCGTGCCATCTTTCATACTGCGGTCACCAACAATTGCGGTCCATGGTCGCCGCAACGCTCACAAGCGTGGTGACTATGGTACTTCGTTTCCAAATTGTTCTACGCGTAATGCTAGAATTCTGGAGCCAGCTCCCTGTAATGCAGTGGACGTTTCATTGGATGTTATCATGAGTTTAACTTGATGTGTATTAGACCGTAACGTATATCACACATTCTGAGACGCTGCACGCGGCGGCATCGTGCCAACTCCTAATAGCCGTTCTATAGCTGCGCACTGCCAGATTTGCGCGTCCATCGCTCGTTATATCGCGTCCTATCACTGCCACCGCGTTAGCACGCGCCCCCAGACAAACGCTTATCATTCACACGCCCGAGAAAATTGCGGTTTGCTCCAAACATTATTACAAGTCAAAATATGACATTTGGCCTTAGATATATTTTTATCTCGGGGCTCGTGCTGAGTCGACAATCATTCCTCGTCACAAAAATTGACAGACTCGTTTTTCCCCACGTTTTTCCTCCATACATTTTCATACAATTCGTGAAATGAAGTTAGTACTACACTGATGTTTCAGCAGATTTCGTATACTTTTTGAATGATACGTAAACTCTTTCGAAATAATTTAGTCAAAATTACTGAGAATAGAATGTTAAAATCTTATTTTAATTCGGTCTAAAAAATATTGACGCTTACTATGACCCTATGACCCCATTATTGCATGAATATGGAAAATAAATGTACGGCGAAAAACTGAGTGTCCTTTTTATGACGAGAAATGTATTACTTTTTTTATGTAACTATTTGGATTTTTTTCACACCTTGGCTTACATTATCGAAATTTTCATACCGATACCCTAACTTTTTGAAAATATTCTATAGCCTATGTTCATCAGGGACAATGTAGGATTCTAATGGTGAAAGAATTTTTCAAATCAGTCCAGTAGTTTCGGAGCCTATCCAATGCAAACACACAAACAAACAATCAAATCTGTCCTCTTTATAATATTAGTGTAGATGATATTCAATAACTATTCTGTAAAGAATCTACATTGAATATAAAAATTTCTACCAGTTTCAGGGTTTGGTCTATGTAGGTGGGGTTGTCATGCCACCATTGCTTCTTCTAAGGAATATAATATTACGCTACGCTACTTTGTTCGATCGATTCTGCGATGGAAGTCTACACACAAGGTGCGCCGATCCAGCGCGCCCAAATGACCAATTTCCGTTAGAACGTCTTCTACTCGTATAAAAAGGTTAGTAAGTATGTTATTTGGGGTTATTTGTTTAAAACTGTATAATATTTAAAATGTCACTCACTCAGACCATAAAACTGAACAACTTTCCCTACAAACACGTAGGTCAAAAAGCGAGATTTGTATGGAGAGGTCAAATTTTCTTTTTCATTTCTCAACATATGTTTCTTTGGGAAAGTTGTTCAGTTTCGTTAACTGAGCACACCCTTTCAGTTTTCAGTACACCGTCCCTTACACCCGTACAGGTGAACCCCGCGGGTGAACCACGGGCAATACCCGTCGTTTTCTAACCTAGTCTGAGTAACACTTATAAGTACACCCAACACCACGTCAGTAGAATCACTTTGGACTTTATTGCATGGCAATAGAATTGCAAATGATTCCACTGACGTGCAGTTGACCGTACGTACATGGTACCTACTGTAAATTCTTGCAGAGCTATATGAAAATATTTTTTGTATATTTTCACTTCTTAACCAATCTGAATAAAAAATCGTACGGTCAAACGCACGTCAGTGGAAACTTTTGCAATTCTATTACCATGTCATTAAGTCCAAAGTCTTTCTACTGACGTGCTATTGGATGTAGCTACATACGATATGTCACTTAAAATAAAACAAAATTTTATCTATCAGTAAACGACTCGTGAGTGTTACATTGTTTCACCACATGATTACTACCTATATGTTCTTAAACGGATAAACCCAATGCCGTGTCCATATGTCACAGCCAACAGGTTAAGCCCACGTCACACAGAGCGGTACAAGCGGTAAAGCGGTCCGGGGGCGGACCTGCGGGAAGCGAAAGCGTTCCGGGACCGGTCACACAGAGGTACCGCGCGGAAACCGCGGCGGGACAGCGGGGCGGTAGTGGTCGGTGTGACATTATTTATCTGTGATTATTCAAAAGACGTAAATCCTTTGCTCTAAACAAAAAACCAAACTGATAAACTAAAAAAAAGTCTGCGCAAAGCCGCAAAATTCTTGTAAAAAAAAATACAACGTCAAAGTCCGCGCCCGGACCGCACCGCACCGCACCGCGCCGCGCCGCGCCGCTGAGCTCTGTGTGACGGGTTGCATTGAACGCAATGGAATACAGCGCCCGCTCCCGCCGAAAGTTCGGCCCCGCGCCGCGCCCGGTCCGCGGGGTTGTACTAGCGGCCCGGCCGCCCGGCGCCCCCGCGCCGCACCGCGCCGCGCCGCAACCGCTTTCAATGTGACAGGGTGCATAAGAACTCATACTTTACAAAAAATACCGGTACCGGAACGCTTCCGCTACCGCCTCAGTGTGACTTGGGCTTTAATCAGACAGTTAATTTAATGCCTAGGCGGTTGGTTGATTGACTGCCGGCATTCAATTGAATGGCTATGAAACACATATAAAACGTAGTTTATCCGTTTAACTAGATAGGTACATATGTAATTACAAAAGTTACTTAAGTAGCAAGTTTAAAATTGTAATTTTAAAAACTCTCGTCGCTATAACGTGGTTCAATACCAGCCAGTAATGGAATTAAACAAGACCACACCAGCAGCGTCTCATCTCATCTATAATAGTATGGCGACACACATTCTTGCTGAATTACAGCCAAGGTCGGAGATTACTCGTTTTTACAGCTTTTTTACTAAGTAGATACGTAGTCTTTGTTAACACACACTGATTATGATGAGACAAGTCGCTAAGTAACGTAAGAGTTGATGGTTAAGGGGCTGATAAGAGCTGAATTACCTCCCTTTCTAACAAAGGGCAGAATGCGCGTGCTAGGATTCACGCTGTTTTACGTTTTTCGCTCATTTTTGCATGTTTCTCAAAATCTGTACCCATAATATTAATTATCAAATACCTATATTGTTATGCATAATGTATTGAATAATGTATTGAATAATGTGTAAAAGTTTTGGCATCATAGATTAATGGGTACTTAAGAGAAACGTTTTAAACGCAAAAAGCAGAGGTAACTTTTGATTTTTTTTATGGCGTACAAAATATATTTAATCGTGTTTCGGAGTCATCCGTATTCTTGGAAAGATGCTTAATTATCACATAATTTTTTTTCACGCCCATATATTCAACACTTTTCGTTAAAAACCTGCTGAAGTGAAGCGTATTTAGCTCTTATCCGCCCCTTAAAGTTGTATGAATTAACAGAAAATTGTGAATGCTTGTTATCTGTCTATGCCTACCTGTTTACAAATAATATTGTCCCTATTTCTCACAGTCTTCGTGTTGTCTGTGTATACAGGGTGTAACAAAAAGGGACCAAACCTGTAGGATGTGAATCTGCCTATTAAACTGAACAACTTTCCCTAATGAAGATAGGTTGAAATGCGAAAATGCGAAAAAAAATATTTTACATCTCTCATATTCGGTAAGTAGGTCTTTATTACCCCCAAATGGGGCTTGTAGGTGACCAATTAGCGCTCTAGGGTAATAATGTAGCTAGAAAAGCCCTAGGGCGGAAAGTAATTGAGTTTGAAAGAGTGAAGTGTTTTTTTTTTAATTACTTACCGCCCTAGGGTTTTTCTAGCTACATTATTACCCTAGAGCGCTAATTGCTCACCTACAATTTGGTGGTAATAAGGACCTACTTACCTCACGTAAAGCTGTTGGTCCCGACTACTATCTACGGATGTAGTCGTTAATGAGCCATGTCAGAGGCCTTTGGCGGCGCAACAACTCTGACACCAGGGTTTGTGAGGTCGGTCATCGACCTTGCAACCCACACGATATGATGATGACCTCACAATCGAGATGTAAAGCAGAGTAGTTAGCTCGGGTGTAAGCATCAATTGCACCGTCGAACTATAGGCGCCCTCACTGCGCTCGTGCGCCTAAATATCTCGGGCTGCAATTGATGCCTTACAGCCCTTGGCTACTAATCTACTATTATTATTTCGACCTATTTTCCTTAGGGAAAGTTGTTCAGTATCATGGGCAGAATGAGATCCTTCAGGTCAAGAGTAGAAAGTATACAGGGGCTGTATCAACGTGTAACAAATCCTGAAAAGTATTAATCTGCCCCGAAAGGAAGGGGTCAGGGGTCACGCAAGACCAGCGCTACAGCTGCGCAAGGTGCTGTAGCATAAGCTGAGTGACTACCTTTTTTTAGTATTGTTTTACTAAAATAAACATTTTTCTTTCTTTCTTTCTTCAAACAGTTCTAAATTCGAAAATTTCAACCTCCCAAGATAACTGATACGCAGATTGTATGGGGCGTCAAATGTTTTACGACCTACGAGTATGTTCCTTATAAAAAATTGTTTTACATGGGCAGATAAACATCCACCAGGTAAGTTGTATATATACTTTGTTACACACGTGACATCCAACTCGAACAGTTTGTTCTTCGATTGACCTCCCTCATAAAACCGTACGATACGCTGGCCTATATTGGCCGACATTGGCCCAATATGTAGGTACAGTGCCTTCAGCGATGTTGACAATAAACAAACAATCTACACACCACTACATACTTAAGCTAACTCTACTAGGCGCCAGTGTGGGAGACTAAATTACAGTGTTTTTGTCGTCCCTTGCTATTACTAGGTTAGATGAGGGAGGTGTATAAACGATTTCGATGCGATTCTCATCATAACATCCTGTGAAACATCCACCGCAGGACAGGGAACTCCCCTTAGTCACCACGCTTGTAAGCGATGCGGCTGGCGACCGCTGTTGTTGGTGAGCGCAGTGTGTAAGATGGTACGATTTACAGAAAGATGCTGCTGCCGATCCTCCGGTCATTATTATAAAGGTAAAAGCAGAGTTTGTACACAGTAGATTATATATTTGCCATTAAGTGTTGGTTGCCAGTATGGAAATCTTTCGCATCGACGAGGCGAAAGGATTTAGGTATATACTTTGCGCTTGTTTTGTATAGGCAAACCGTCGTCGATCGCCGTCGATCAATGTGGCCCACCCAACCCTTACACAGAATGCAGTTTTGTGACTGATGGACAGAGAATACTCTTATAAAAATCATAGTACCTGGGTGACCGAGCTATGCTCTGTATAATTAAAATATTATCGGATGAGCAAGCTATGCTACTCAACAACAGATGGCGCTGTAAGTTTCTTGAACGCACTAAATCGCGCTAAGAAATATTAAAAAGACGGTGAAAACGAATTTTCCCAGATATGGGACCTAGCTAAATCGATTTTAGCCCCCAAAGACCCCTGTATACTAAATTTCATTTTCAGAAACCAATTACAAATATGTATACAGGGTGTAAGGGACGGTGTACCGAAAACTAAAAGGGCGTGCTCAGTCAACGAAACTGAACAACTTTCCCAAAGAAACATTTCTGGGAAATTAAAAAAAAATTTACCCCTCCATACAAATTGCTCACTCTGGTCGAACAGTTTGTACGAAGAAGTCAAATTTTTTTTTCATTTCTTGGGAAAGTTGATCAATTTCGTTGACTGAGCACGCCCTTTTAGTTTTCGGTACACCGTCCCTTACACCCGGTATATATACAAATATTGCTCGTTTAATAGTATAGGATTTAAGCCCAAGTCACACAGAGCGGTATAAGCGGTAAAGCGGTCCGGGGCCGGACCTGCGGGAAGCGAAAGCGTTCCGGGACCGGTCACACAGAGGTACCGCGCAGAAACTGCGGCGGGTCAGCGGCGCGTTAGCGGTCGGTGTGACACTATTTATCTGTGATTATTCAAAAGACGTAAATCCTTTGCTCTAAACAAAAAACCAAACTGATAACCTAAAAAAAGTCTGCACAAAGCTGCAAAATTCTTGTAAAAAAATACAACGTCAAAGTCCGCGCCCGGACCGCACCGCACCGCACCGCGCCGCGCCGCTGCCGTCTATGTGACGGGTTGCATTGAACGCAATGGAATACAGCGCCCGCTCCCGCCGCCGAAAGTTCGGCCCCGCGCCGCGCCCGGTCCGCGGGGTTGTATTAGCGGCCCGGCCGCCCCCGCGCCGCACCGCGCCGCGCCACGACATGTGACAGGGTGCTCATACTTTACAAAAAATGCCGGCCCCGGAACGCTTCCGCTACCGCCTCAGTGTGACTTGGGCTTTAAACATCTGTCAAAATACGGCCAGGATGTTCTCATTGTTACGAAGGAGTTTCAACAATAGGTAATCCCTTAGTCGCCTCTTACTAAATCCACGAGTAGATATGTAGTTTCCGAAACATATATTTTGTTCAGTTTCTGCCGGAGAGTCTAGAAATGGTAGGTATTTTCACACGTAAAATTATGAACTTCCTAGGCAAAATTCCTGCAAGGAATTGAAAAGGAACCGCAAATAAGGACTTTGCAAATTGTCGTAGATTCTACTACGGAAATGGATTTGCAGCCGTAGACGAGGTACACCGCCTTAAATTTCTACCAATTTCCGTAGAACACGGCAATTGGCAACGAAACCGGAATTGGACTGGAATATAGTTAAAGCCTATCTATCATATTCGAGCAGTTTCCTATTATCTAATCTGTCTTCAAGCCCCATGTAAAAATTCACAGGAATCGAAAAGAAAACTTAGTACGCATACGCAATAGGGCATTATTTTACATAAATAACAATAGTTTTTTCATGAATTTTCCATTTTCCGGGAACTCTATGGGAAATTTACATAGGGATCATATGTCAAATTTTTCCCCATGCCTCCGCTCGGATATTAATGAGTTCCAGTCGCGACAGTCGTAAAATAAACGACCGATATTTTACGAAAGTACACTGTTAACTGTTACTCGTAACAGCGTTTTAATTGTATATTAGTGGACCAATTTTCGGGGATCCTTAGGTATATACATCAAGAGCTAATTACCGTAGCAAATAGCAAAACTGACTGTCTTAAATTGTGCTGTGGCATTTTGATATAATCTGATACCTCCCCAACGGCAAGTCAGTACCAACCAACCCTTTGGACTTTATGGGATGGTAATAACGTTGCTAATGTTTCCACTTACATGCAGTTGACCTTTCTAACGCCTCCCGATAAGATGGATGGCACGATACCACAGAATATGTAATAGGTAACGTATTATATTGCTGTATGTAGGTAAACACGTGCCGGAGTTCGCTATCGATCTGATCAAAACAAACGACGCCGCGTCATTCAAGCCTCAAGTCAACGAAACAATAAACACTGATAAATAACGCGAGGTACTGTACTGGACTGTTGTTGCAGTCAGTTGTGTGGTGCTAGCTAGGTATAGTACAAGACAAGTTGTGTGGCACACACGACCCTACGTCGGTGGAATCACTTTGACCTCGAGCGGGTCTCTGGTTTCAGACGTTCGTAGCGTAGTAATGGTTCAGCTTATACTGGTTTGTGCTTGCTGCCGAGCGTACACTCAACAGCACGTCAGTAGAAACACATTTGGATCTTATGGCTTGGTAATAGAGTTGAAAAAGTTTCTACCGACGAGCGGTTGACCGTACTAGCTAGCTAGGAATACTACATGATGTGTAGTGCCAGCTAAAAATAGTACCTACAAGTTGTGTGGTACTGTCTAGGAATGGCACAAGTTGTGTGTTACTAGCTAGCTAGGAATAGTACAAGTTCATTAACAACGTATGTAGTAGTTGGGCGGGACCAACACAACACCGAAGCATGGAATCATCTAACTTTTCAGAAAATCAGGTGACTCATCTTGCAATGTCCTTACTAAACTGGGGAGGTCGCACAAAGGGATATTTGTTTGACAGCACCGGGAATCGAACCCAGATCCGCCGGATCGAGAGCCGAGACCTCTAACCACTACACCAAGGAGACTGTTACCTGTGTTTGCCAGGAGTCCATGCTACCACTATTGGGTCACAAAGGCGAGGAGTCCGAATTCTTTAGGCATACAGGGTTATTTTTGGACCTCTGGCCAAATTTTTATTTGTTGCTCAAAACATCACTTTCGCAAAGGACCATGCTCAAAAAACGAGAAAAAAATTTGGTACAAATATTGTGCCGTGTACTTTATAATTAAATAGTGTAATTTGTACGGGATGAGCAAAACTTTTCTCAATTTTCGACCCATGCTCCTTTGGTAAAGTTGTTCAGGTTCATGTTGTGAGTAACATAATCAAATTTGGATATGGGTCCAAAAATAACCCTGTATACATACAGGGTGTAAGGGACAGGTTGGCAAAAACATAATTGAACGGCCTCTTCATACAAAATTGTATTCATATTCATATTATTCATATTCGTATATTTCGTAATAACAGTTATTACAGGTCAAAATTTTAACAAATATCTTAATCATAATATCAAAATTAAAATAATACAATATAAGAATGTCAGTCTAAAAATAATATAAAAATAAAGAACACAAATGTCAAATCTGTAAATATCAAATTATTTGAATGCTATCAGTATAGTCACAAAATAAATTAGGTACCTTCAAGTACTAGTTTACATAGTCAGATTGCATTAATTCCTTAACACTATAAAAAGTGCGATCAAGAAGCCAGCTTTTAAGCTTAGCTTTAAAACAATTTAGCGATGGGGTGTCTATAATGGTCTTCGGCAGTCTGTTGTATATCGCTGGCCCTATGACGTGGGTCAGTTTTCCAGACTTGGCAAGTTTATGTGTGACAGATTGGAGTCTGCTCGCATGACGGAGCGTCTTACCAGCATTGTCCCCTCGCAGTTGGTACTCGTCCTTGTGCGTGTGTACGTACACTGCGATCTGATAGATCACGATCGACGGTAGTGTGAGTATTCCCAGTTTGGAAAAGTATGGTTTAGCGGAGACATCTTGTGGTATGTGTACTATAGCTCGAACGGCTCTCTTTTGCATACGAAATGCCCGCTCCCATTCAGCCGCTTGTCCCCATAGTTCAGCGCCATAAGTTAAAAGTGAATGCACTGTAGCGAAATAGCACGACCGGGCCACATCTTGCGGGACCACTCGGGCCAAACGCCACAGTGCAAAACAAGCACTGCCGATTTTCCCACATATTTTCCCTATGTGCGACTCCCAGGTCAGGCCTCGATCTAATTCATAGCCCAAAAATGCAGTTGATGTCACTTGGTCTAACTTATTGCCGCCTACGTAAACCACGATGGGTCTCGGTGGCCTGCCCCTTAGATGAAAGTGGACGAAGTGCGTTTTTTTTAGATTTAGTGCTAAACCATTATAGCCAAACCACTGCGATAATTGTTCCACGGCTACATTCAACTTTTCCTCTAACTGTTTTGCACTCGGAGCGCCAACGACGCAGGCGACGTCATCGGCGTACATGAACGTTTCTCCGGCTTGTATGGCTTCAGGCAGATCATTAAGAAGTAATGAAAAGAGAATGTTCGACACCGACGAGCCTTGTGCTACACCCATAGTTGTTGAGAGGGCATCAGACTTGACGCGACCTCCACACGCGACCAATACTTGCGACCGTTCACGCAAAATATCTGTAAACAACGCATGTGCTGGACCCCGGATGCCATAGTGATGCAGCTTGTGGGCAAGCACGGAGTGGTCGGCTACATCAAAGGCCTTGGAGAGGTCACAGCACAGCACTGCCACCTGCAAGTTGCGCTCCCGCGCGTCCAGCACCCGGCGCACCACCTCCCGCGTGAGCCCGGTCGTCGAGCGCCCCGCACGGTAAGCATACTGTCGGTCGGAGATGGCTTCAGTCGACTGTAGGTAACCAATTAGTCTCTCACTCAAGCCATTCTCTAGGACTTTCGCTACCGCCGGTATTATTGAAACGGGTCTGTACCCATCAATATCTTCTCTCTTTCCCTTACCTTTAAATAGCGGTGATATTTTGCTTACTTTTAAAGGTAACGGAAAGGTCCCCCCACTTAAACACAGGTTAAAAAGGTGAGCCAAAATTGGAGAGAGCTGAGAGGCAGCTCCGTTCAGAAGTTCCATGGAAATCTCGTAAATATCTTTAGTCGGTTTATGAGGTATGCGCATCCTAATGATTTTATATATCTCCTCTGGAGAAAAAAGTCGAAGTCGAAAGGAAGTGTGAGCAGGTGGACGCGCGGCTGTTAGCGCGGCGATCACGCGAGACAGGTCGGCAGCGGGCGCCCCACAGGCAGCCGCTGCCGACACGAAGCGTGAGTTCATCGCATCCACCACGTCCTTCTTACAGTTAAACTTCACACCTTGAGAGTTTACGGCTATGTCTGTGAAGTCAACGTTTGGGTGGTTGGCTTTACCTCTTTCTTTATTGACAATTTGCCACATAACTTTACAACGATTCTGGCCGTTAGTAATTAAATTACAATAGAAGTTAGTCTTTTTCAAATTAATTAGTAAATTGTATTTTTTGTCAATAATATCTATAAATTGTTCAATAATGTCAATATGAGGAAATTTATTGTTTAAATTAATTAAGTCAAATAAAAATTCTTTTGTATTAATTACGTCATCCGAAATCCAACTACCCAAATTTTTCTTACGATTATTTTTACGTTTCAAAGGAAAACATATGTCAAATTTATTATAAATTACATTAATCACAGCCATAGCCAAGCCCTCAACAGACTGTTCATTCTGAGCATATATCTGTGGCCAATCAACACTTTCAATTGCACATGCAAAATAAACCAAATTATCTTTGGAATAGTCCCTAGTAATGCGAGTGAGTGGGTGAGGTACTCGGCGGGAGCAGGTCATCTCGCCCCGAATCGCTAAATGGTCACTTAAGTTGGTCGTGACAGGACAGGTAGTTACCGAACCTGTAGGTATATTGGTATATAAGTGATCCAGTGCCGTGCTTGAATGCGAAGTTATTCTCGTCGGGAAATCAACCTCACATCTAAAGTTATAGTTAGATAAAATGTCGAATAGTTTTTTCGTGTCAGCATTAGGTTTGCCTAAACAATTAATGTTGAAATCACCGACGATAACACATTCACAATCGCTCAAACTAGCTACCTCGATCACACTTTCCAAGCGAGTAAGGAATACGTCGGTAGTAATATTTTGAGACGGAACAGTTATGCCTGTTCTATAAATACACACAATTATCAAATTAAAATCTATAAGACGTACTGCAGATATCTCACAAATTAATTCCGCAGATAAGTTATTTAGCTCGGGAATTTCTACTGCGTTTAAGCTAGATTTCACATACAAACAGCAACCGCCGTGCGCTGCTCGTTTCCGACAAAAATGTGATAAAAGAGTGTAACCGTTTAAATTAACACATTTTAATTTGTCTTCTGGCAACCAATGTTCCGTTAGAGCTAACACGTCACACTTTAAATCAGAACTGAGCAGCACTTCGAGCTTAAACGTTTTGTTACTTAGCGATTGCATATTTTGGTGGCATACAGTAAGTTGGATCGTAGGCGAGTTAAGAGTTGTGAACGCCGGCGCCGGCGCACGGTTACTGTGCGGAGGTTGGCAGCTGAGTTGCGGTGGGCCCGCGCGCTGCGCGGGGAAGTACGCGAAACCAGTCTGCATAGCGGACGCCTTGTGGCCACGAAGTCGGCGCGGTTAGTAGTGGATATAAACTCTCAGGTATTCCAATTACGAAAGCGGCATGTCGGTTGGTTTTTATCACTCGCTTCTCAACCTGATATTCTTTGGACGGTGACACCTTATTCAAATAGTTAAGAAGCTGTTCTTCTGTGGTCTCGGGTGTAAGAGACCATGCTTGGATATACTTCAATTTTTGTACAGCTTGAAGGACACTGGTATTTTTTCCTGTTCCTGAAATCACTGTAGTTGGCTTAGATTTTCGTTTATTGCGCCGAACTTCCTGCCACTTAATACCGTCACCGTCATTTGTATTCAGCTTCGGCGTTTTTCGTGACCCGACTCCGTCGTCACCTTTCTTCGCTGCGTCTATGATTTGTGGAAGTGGAAGTAGTGGTGGAAGTTGTGCTGGAAGTAATGGCACAGTATTCGTCTCCTTCTTACTTGTGGTAGACAGGGTATCCTTTGGAGCTTCGGGCTTGCTTGCACATAAGACTTCTCGGTACTCTTTCTCGATAGTAACCGGTGAAAGAGTGCTACTCTTACATCCGCCGACGTCCAATAAGCCATCTCCTTCAGTGTGTTTGCCGACGACTAGCCGAGTGCTAATTGATGCCTGAAGGGTACTTACAATGTTTTTGAGTTCGTCAACTACCTTCTTATTATCATCTAAGAGCTCTTGTTGGGCTATCAATTTCTTATTTTGTGCTTCAATCAGCGAAGATTGAGTCGAAATTTTTTCTGTCAGCGCTGTCAGAGCTTTTGTCAAGTCTTCTAGTGCTGCAAGTGATGTTTTGGGAAGTGATGATTTTATAAAGGAGCTTTCGTGATTCATCGATTCTTCCTCTGCCCCCGGCGTTTCCTCATCATCACTGTTTGGAAATGATAGGGTAGTATTTTTATCCTGCTTCTTGTCCTTCGGTCTATGTGCGATTCTATTTAATTCGGACCGGCTGAAATCGAATTGTCTTGGGTGTTCAGGATTCGATGCATTAGCAACGCAGTGAATAGGCGTGTCATCGTTTTTTGTGCGGCGCATTGTACAGTTTGGGCATGACCAAATACGCTCTAATTCGTCTTTTTGTTGGTGGAACCTCGCTTTAGGTATATTCACACAAGTATAGTGAAACATTTCTATGCATTTACTACATTTTAACAATTCGCCAATGGAGATATGAGTATTGCAAGCAGCACATACCCGCATATTGATTTTGTATGTTGTTGCGCTCGGAATAGAGTCCAAAATCAGTGGGTACGACCTGCGTTATTGGCAATCAGCTGTGTCTACTAAATGGCCGTTACACATTCACTGTTTGATTTGCACAATTTTGATTTCGTGATTAATTGATGTTATCACATGTATCTAAAACTGTGGATTGCACTATCACTTGTGAAATTGTTTAGGGCTTCTTTAAATACAACTTATAGGCACGATTTTCTTGTTTTACTATTATTTTGGATTTATTTATATCGGACAACACGGTATCACTTGTATATGCCTCAGTGGTTGCGCGGGTATTTGCAAACTTGATTGGAAAGTTTGTATGGAGAGGCTGTTTTCTTTTTCATATCCTTAATGTTTCATTTACTGAAAGTTGTTCAGTTACGTTGACTGCCAATAGTTTTTGCCAACCTGAGGCGCTAGCACCGAACTCAATCGTTATCGAATCTCTCTCTTCTTCTTGTATATAAAAAAAGAGAGAAACGATAAGGATTGAGTTCGGTTCTAGTCCCTCTGCCCCTTACACCTGTATAATATCTGTCAGTTGGACTTGTGCGATTCTGGGGACTGTGAACGTAACATCATAATCAGATTCACCCTAAAATCGATAATCTCCTCCGAATTTCAAAGTATCTCTACCCATCCACTACTATTTCATATTTAAGAGGGTTATCAATGTTATCATCGTCAAATTGTCGTTAAACAACATTGCATGACGTTCCGCAGCACGCAATCCTCCATTTAAACCTCGATCACAGATTAGATGATGGTGAAATGACGTTACGGTAAAAGATACGATGCGTCACGCACCCGCAGCCGCACACGTCATGTCGGTCGAGTAGACTTATTGAGTCTCCATTAATTCAGTACCAAGAAACCGAGTTTTGCTCTGTATAATCTTAACAATTGCCCACCAACAGATGGCACTGTAAGGTTTCTGAAACGAACTATTTCAAAAAAATTAATCGTTAGAGCAGATTTCGAAAAACTGATAAAACCGATATGCTTTATCATGTAATTCAGAAACATTTCGCTAGCACGGTTAGTAAGTTAGTTATTTATCTGATGGTACCAAAACGGCGCGGCTCTGCCTTCTGACTACTCATAAAAGCGTGCAGAGCACCATTCAACATATTTCCAGCATTCACTCTTCTTTAAATATCACTTTCAAACTCTCCATCTCGCGTAAACTTCACTCTTCTTTCAATATCACTTTCAAACTCTCCATCTCGCGGTTACTTTGAACCCAGATATACAAACTCTTTCAGTTCACCTTCAATATCACTTTCAAACTCTCCATCTCGCGTAAACAAACTCTTTCAGTTCACCCATACTCTCTTTCAGAAAAGGGTGAACACTTGAACAGTCAAGGTGACGCTACACATCCCTGTCTAACACCTTATTCGATACGAAACGATTCAGTGTACGCCCCGTTTATTCTCACACAAGAACTATAATCCTCATAGAGAGATTAGAGTAGTGCGTTTATTATTATATATTCTGTGGTAGTGCTTGATTCAGATGACTGTTCACCCCATGCGCAGATAATGCCAACGCACGCAACGGTGTGGAGGTAGGCGCTGTATTAAAAATTCGCTGGTCGCGCCGCCGCCGCACCGCACCGGTCGCACGGTCACGGGACCCCAGCCAGATAATTTTTTTTAAGTGAGCAAACGAGCAGGTGGGCCACCTGATGGTAAGTGGTCGCCACCGCCCATCGCGCCCTCATGTCTCAAGTGTCTCAAACCTTCAAACCGAAACACAGCAGTGCAAACACTGCTGCTTCACGGCAGAAAGAAGCAAGGGGGTGGTACTTCCCCAGACGGACTTCCACAAAAGCCCTACCACCTTCGATAACCAACTAACGACACCATTATGAGTTTCCTAACTGTAGTGAGGTAAAAAAATTATTTGTAACTCGTTCGGCCTACTATCTAATGTCCCTTGGGAAAAGTTCTTTAGTTTTATGGTTTGACTTATTAATTTAAAAAGCTCGGCCTTGACGATCTCCAGTTTTTTTCGTTTTCTTATGATTAAATGTTACTTTGCACAGTGCTCAGTGATGCATTAAACTTATTTTAATTTCGTTACACCTATGAACAATAATAATTAATAATTATGGTGTGACTAAATAATTAGTATTGTTATAGTAGAGTCGAAGCTAGCGATCTTATCACAGTTATTACTTGAACAGAAAGCACTTTACTTTGAAGCAAATGTACGGGATAGAGTAAGCCGTGAGTAAGACAGTAGTGTTACTAGAGACATCTAGACTAGACACAGAGTAAAGTAGAGTCCGTCATGTACATAGTATGTATGAGATAGTGAAGTGTAAAGCGTCTATACTGTAGTATATGTATATATACTTATATGACTGACTAGTCATTCAAAAAACCCGGTACAAACATCTAGTGTTTTTTGCGAAAGTGAAAATATAGCATTTTTCTAAAGGAAACGTAAATGTTCCGTAATAGTTTTTTCAGGATTTTTTTAACGCAGGGCAGGTTTTGAATAAGAAGAGCTAAAGAGTGGAATTCTCTGCCTGCGTCTGTGTTCCCGAGTTCATATTACCCGAATCTCTTCAATTCGCGAGTGAATAGGCTTCTTCTGGGCAAGCTCGTTCCATCGTCGACCTCACCTCTGTCTTCATGACTAGATCGAGGTCAAGAGTAAGCATATTTTCAATTAAAAAAAAAAAATTTCGTAACGTTCGTACCATAATTTTTTTATCTCCTAATGCTCAGCGAGGTCCTAGCGCCTGATTGCTATTTTTATTATTTCCAGTTTTACCTGTGAAGCCTACTTAGCTGTGATAGTTTTCCTTTTCATCATTGTATACTACTACTGTGAATTTTTCACATTTCCATACATATTTCAATGGAACTATAAAGCATAGGTCATCATCATGCTGTAACAACCCCCCCATGCAACCCGCACGTTTATTCTAATATCTAACCTATCTGTACCTAAAGACCTAACTTAGTTAGGTCTAGAACCGTAGTTTATTTAAATATCCTAATTTTAACTAAGAAAGACCTAATATTGCCTAAAACTTTACCTAACTTCCTAAAATCTGAATAAGTCTGCTTTGATCTATAAAATGGCCAATGAAACGTCTAGTAGTTATAAAACCCTACATTATGTACCGCGCCTAAGCAACCCTAAAATTCTTTCAGTCAGAACCGTTCTAATACCTAAATATTTAAATTTATCTATTTTTTCCCACAAGAGCTTATAAATGTTGCAAAAGGTGGACTTATCACTAAGAGTGATTTCTTCCAGACAACCTATTAAATTTTTGATTACCTAATATGGAAAAGAAAATATTCTAACCGTCTTTATTAGTTCTTACTATAATGTACTTGGAAGAAGTATAAGTCCTGAGCCAATTTATATCAGAAAGTGGTAAATAAGATAAGTCAGTGAAAGTCTTATAGTCAAGAAGATATTAAGGAAATGGGTAAATTGAGTTATTTTTTAGTATTTTATGATTTTATATGATAGATTATGGAAAGAATTGTAAGGAAAATCAAATAAAAACTTAATATAGTATTTCTTTTAGTCTATGTGGCCCTTTTCAGGGGAGGAGCTCCCCTCCGCCGAACCCCTCAGTTGACCTCAGACCAGTGGCGGACGGTCATCCTCCAAGACTGCACTCATATGCTTAAATTCGCATACAGGTTTTTTTAACCTTATAAAATAAAATTGGGGAATCTTATCTTATCCAAGTCTTATTCAAAATGTAAGTAAGTTAGTAAATTGTACTGTCAAACTCCAGACAGGAGAAGGATTCAAATTCTGGACTGTCCCGAAAACCAGAATATAAAATATATACACATATACATAATATGATCATTTCTTTCAGCAAAACAAAGTTTATTGGGAAGTGCCTTGGGACATTGACTACCTACTTAGACAATTTACATTTAAAAGTCAGGGAAATAAAGTCGAAAATAACCTTACTTTTTTTATCAACAGTCAGCATCTTTTAGTCAAACGGTCAGCATCTTTATTTGAACTTTTATATCTTTGACAACGAAAATTTTAAGTTATTTCTATCAAATGAGAAAATCTGTTACCTTTCTAGCTTTTCAACTCATTTCGCTTGAAAAGGAAATGTTATTTACAGAAATTTGTAACAAGAAGATGATACACTAAACTGACACAGTGAAAGTAATGACTCCATAAGGTATATCATCAAATTCTAGGGTTTTAGTTTCCCTATCAGTTTCTTTAACCATCAAGCCATAATTTTAGCCGGTTTGCAAGTTATATGAAATCTGTATAAAGAATACTGCTCGTAAGCTATTTATAGTATTCTATAAGATAATTTATATATGAGTTCTTTTAATATGCTATTTTTCATATTTGGTATAGCAAATTGAACTAACAAAACCATATTTAATAACAAAACTTCTCAAACTTTAGAATGCAAATCAATCAATAAAACTGCAATAAATTATCTGACGTGCAAAGAATTAAAAAGGTCAGTTATAAATGAGCGAAATATATTTTTGTCTGCAACATTTTGAAAGTCGGTTTTTAATTTTTAAATTTATAATTTTTATAGTAATTTTGCAACAAGATTTATACATTATTATTTTATTATTTTGAAGGAAAAAAGCTTTGATTCTACTGTTGTTTTCCTAATCTAGAGTGTATTTTCATTCAAACTAGAGAACCCGGTCTCACATTTACTTTAAACGTGATGAGTTTGGCCACTTCCACACCCAGATGGAAGGTAGAGACCCTGAGCTTGCGAAAGATTGAGTAAATCTATAGAAAATAAATTGTGAGAATACTACCTATAAGACAGTGTTGTAAATCAAACAAGAGACACGAGTCTCGGGTGTAAATTTAAATTCGTGGTGTGTAGTGATTTGTCTAAGCCAGCACGCTCACTGGAGTCGACCCCTAAGCTAAAGAATTTACCTTACAGACGGATTTTGGCATAATCCAATGAGTGCCTAGTACCCTAAGCCGTGTACGAAGAATCCTAAGAAATCCACCACACGCCGTGATCACCCCCATCACTCAGTTCGGTAAATGGATTTCGCTAACCAACAAGCCCTATTCTTCAAAAATATACCTCTGATGAAGTAGCAGGAAGGAATGACATCCATGACACACTTCGACATGCCCCTGCTACCGAAATAGAGACATAAAATTGAAGAGATTCACTGAGATTTCCAACATCATGAAATCCCACTGGAGAATCACATCCAGTGCCTAACTCACTCCTAAGCAGAATAGATGCCATAATTCACGAGAGGAATATAACACCGATTCTAATTTACCCCAGCAACCCACGTTTTACACCATTAAATTATTCATGCTAGGTGAAGTATTTATCCTGGGAAATTGCAAATGCGGCTATAGACCTCTCCATGAATCGAAATGATTCCTAAGAAAACATTTCTCTTCACAAAGGTCTACGAGGCGGTTCTCCAAAATTCCCTTGAAATACTACCTATGATGGGTTTGTTCCGTCTTCCTTTCACAGACGGGCAAGATTTAGGAACAAGCCATCGCACACAAATCCTTTAAAGGTGTAGAACAAACAACTCTCGATTTTACACAGCAAAAATAACTTAGAAAAAATTAAATATTACCTAATAAAACTTGGAAAACGTAAGCTCAAAAGGAGCACTTCCGCGAGTAAAATCAAATGAACAATAATCCAAAAACATCTGCGTCAAATCTATTTATAGCATCGCTTTTCTTTTGTTTAGAGCTATGAAGCACAATTTTGAAAATATCGCCCTCAAAATTCAAAATTTAGAGTTCCTTAGTTCAAATAAATTATGAAAATAATAAAGCAAGGTTCTGTATCTTAAAATGTTATAAATGATTTCAAGAATAACTAAAGTTTTGAGTGAAATTGTACGGAAGACACCTGTTCCGTTACAATGCGTCGTGTGGAGTGGACTGTAAGATCAATGACCTACACCATAAGGGTTCCTTTTTTACCATTTTGGTATCGGAACCCTAAAAACTAATCAAGTGCGTTTAGAAAAAGCCGGCCAAGTGCGAGTTGGACTCGCGCTCCGAGGGTTCCGTACCACCACATAATCATTATAATTGTATTAGTTGAAATTTCAGTAAGTTACTGTGCTAGATTCTTTGAGTCTGACACGCGCCTGACCAGATTTTATTATTTGTTGTTATTTTATTGCTTAATCACTATAAACATACCAATTTTAACGTTTGTATGTGTTCATGTTTTTAGGATAGAGCTAAAAAAAATCGCCTGAAAAAATATAGGTCTTTTTCTTTATGAGAGCCACCCTTAATTTATTTCTTTTTTTATTTTTAGTATTTGTTGTTATAGCGGCAACAGAAATAGGTACATAATCTGTGACAATTTTAACTGTTTAGCTATTACTGTTCATGAAATACAGCTCAAACAATTTTTTGTAAAAACTGCTGACTTTGGTGGCATCTTATTCCTTTGTTTTTAAATATAAAAAAATGCAGTATTTGTTTACTCAATGAGCTCTAAACAACGATATCCCACTCAATGGGGTAGGTCAAACTTTTTTTTACGCTCCCCCCTTTAGCTGTTTGTGAGGCCCCCTTAATTTTTTACATTTTTTCATTTTTAGTATTTGTTGTTGTAGCGACAACAGATATACACAATTTGTGACAATTTCGTATTTCTACCTATTACGGTTCATGAGATACAGCCCGCTGACAGACAGACAGACATCGGAGGCATATCAATAGGGTCCCGTTTTTCACCCTTTGGGTACGGAACCCTAAAAAAATGCCACGGTTGTTTTGCCTTAACTTTTTCGTCTATCAAAAATAATTGAGTAGCTGCTTCGAAACCTCGTTTTTTGTATTGTTAGAAATTTTATTTAGCTTGCTTCGTTTTCATTTATTGCTTTTGTCTTTTCTCTTTAGTACGTAAAAAGAACACTTCAGTAACGAATGTAGCTAAAGAATTATTCTTGATGTGGCTACTATACCGCATTACCTACCACGCAATTAACGCAACCAAGTAAATTAATGGTCAGACGTTTCATGCCGCTCGATCAGCTGATCGCAGTCCCGCAGACCGCTACGGTAGTCACACACACGGAAAATTGTGCACAGTGAGCGTTTTCCAACACTGTTATGTAACATTTTTAGTATAAATTGTGTATTATTTCGTTACCATGGAGTCTGTTCTATTTAAATTAGACAATTATTTTTAACGTGCTGTGCTGCTAATATGGACAGTATTATCTAACGGTAGAGACAAGACGGCGGCTGAACATTTAGCACAAAGCGCCAAGGTCCTTACAATGCTAAAAGAATCTCATTCGGGCGGCCTTTTCCGATGAACCTTGATCTTTCAGCTGTGATCATTTTCAGGAAGTCTCAGGAATTGACACTCACATCGTTTCTGCTGCGGAGCGTGCTGCGTTTGGGCCTCAGCAAGACGTCTTTGAAGTCTAGCTTGACTTCGTTAATAATATTAGGCATTATGAAGGCAGGTGTTTGCCACTCGCGCGACGATATAAACAAATGGCGGGAGACGCGGCAAATCTCCACCCGCTCGCGGTATCGACTGACGGACGGCTGGCGGTAGGGTTGCCAGAGCGGTTACATCGTGTAGATCAAGCAAATGTGCTGAACTGTTATCAAGAAGCTTAAAATAGATCAAACATGTGGTTGCACTACATAATTACTGCGAGTACGGGATAATGTAGGATAACTAAGTGCATGATGCATGCAAACTGTGTGATGCCTGGATAAGGTACTCCTATTTCAATTTTCCCCGGTTAATCATCATATGAAAAATTTGTTTAAAATATATATTCAGAAACCAGTCAGACAATCCGAAAATGTTGGTATTACTTAGTGTTGACGAGTAAGTTTAGTCAGTTAAAAGTAAAAATTTAAGATTGTGAAACGTTTTTATATTATTTATACGTAAGAGATAACCAAATTAAACAACCTTCTCAAAGAAATATGTGAATAAAAATAATTATTTTAGACATTGGATAAGAAATGTGTAAGATAATAAGTGTAAGAAAGACATAGTTAAATAAGGGACGGGAATAAAAATAGCGGCAATCTTATTTTCCCTTCGTTCACACAATTAAGATAACAGAAACAAGTTTTAAACTTATACAGCGTGTGACAATACTGAAGAGTGTGAAACTGAACGAGTTTTCCGAGGAACATAAGTCGAAATACGAAAAACATAATTTGACCTCCCATACAAGTTGTTCAGTTTCTTGTGCAGATTCACACCCCTTAGTATTATCACACCTTTCCGTTACACGCTGTATAAGGTCCTAATGAAATAGTGAACATAATTATAGTATGTTTATATGTTACTCAGACCATGAAACTGAACAACTTCCCCCAGGAACATAGGTCGAAATACGAAAATCAATTTATGACCTCCCATAGAAACTGCATCTGCTGATAGCGCATTTTGTATGGGCGATCAAAAATAGCTTTTCGTATTTCGACCTTGGGAAAAGTTGTTCAGTTTCATGGTCCAAGTAACATGCTAAAATTATTTCCACCATTTCGAATAAGCGAAACCCTCATACACCCCAACTGATTTTTAATAAAAATAAATCCATTACCGTAAAAAAATCTTAAAAAAAGTTTTTTTTGTCTAGATATTGCTATTTTAAAGTTTCATCAATGTTCTAGATTCATCGCTGTTCTAGTCCGCGCACACCGCGCACGCCACGCCCACTTTCCCCGCCGCCAGCGCGCGTATCCATAGAAATTTTTAGAATAGAAGCGGCAAAAATTTAAACAATAAAAAAAAAAAATAACCGTTGCAAAAACACGTGAAATTGATTCTTCTCTCGATTCTGAACAAACTATTTAGGGTAACTTTTAATTAGTTCTTGATAGCAAAAGATATGCATGTACTCATGATACTGAACAACTTTTCCCAAGGAACATAGGTCTTAATACGAAAAACCAAATTTGACCTCCCATACAAAATGCGCTATCAGCTGATGCAGTTCTATGGGATGTCAAAACTTGATTTTCGTATTTCGACCTATGTTCCTTGGGGAAGTTGTTCAGTATCATGAGTACATTCATGAATACCTTTTTCTATCAAGAACTAATTAAAAGTCACCCTATATACAGGAATTCGCCGCAAATGTGTAATATGGCAACCCCGGCGCGCAGTAACGTGATGCGGCGTCACAAGGGCGCGGGCGCGGCAGGCTGAAATACTCGCTTTTCCCCGCTCGCCGCTAGGTGAAGGTTAGCTAAGGAAAAACCTTTCTTTTTTCGTAGTATCGTATTGCTGCAATTTGTAAGATAAGCCGTGACATTCAGGCAAGACACATAACTAGAATCAAGATAGTATTTTTTTTATTATGTCACTTAAAGTTGGTATCTAAGAAAGATAATCTACTGGCATTAGATAATATAGGAAAACTGGTCAAATTTTAGTGGAAATCAATCAAAATTTGTCATACTTAGTTAAAAACTACTACCACAGAAATTTTGTCTGTTCCTATTTTGAATGTAGTGGTACGGAACCCTCGGTTCGCGAGTCAAATTCGCGCATACCGACTTTTAATACCTAGGTCGAAATACGAAAAACCAAATTTGACCTCTTTAGGGTTCCGTAGCCAAATGGCAAAAAACGGAACCCTTATATAGCGTGATTTTTCATTCACCAGAAAAAAATAAAGGATGATTCTGCCCATGAAACTGAACAACTTTTCCCAAGGAACATAGGTCGAAATACGAAAAATCAAATTTGACCTCCCATACAAAATGCGCTATCAGCTGATGCAGTTTCTATGGGAGGTCAAAAATTGATTTTCGTATTTCGACCTATGTTCCTTGGGAATAGTTGTTCAGTTTCATGGGCAGAATCATCCCTTTTTTTTTGGTGAATGAAAAATCACGTTGTAGATTCGTCATGTCTGTCTGTCTGTCCGTCCGTATGTCACAGCCACTTTTTTCCAAAACTATAAGAGCTATACTGTTGAAACATGGTAACTTAATGTATTCTGTGAACCGCATTAAGATTTTCACCCAAAAATATAAACAAAACAATAAATTTTAGGGTTCCCCATACATAGAACTGAAACTCAAAATATTTTTTTTCATCCAACCCATACGTGTGGGGTATCTATGGATAGGTCTTCAAAAATGATATTGAGGTTTTCAATATATTTTTTTTCTAAACTGAATAGTTTGCGCGAGAGACACTTCCAAAGTGGCAAAATGTGTGTCCCCCCCCCCCCCCCCCGTAACTTCTAAAATAAGAGAATAATAAAACTATAAAAAACCGGCCAAGTGCGAGTCGGATCGCGCACTGAGGGTTCCGTACCACCAATTTGTTGTTATTTTATATCTTATGCACTATAAATATACCATTTTCAAGTTTGTAAGTGTTCCCGTTTTTAAATAGAACTAAAACAAAAATCGCCTCAGCGACCATCCAACTTGACCCCTCTCTTATATGAATGTTCTTGAAACGGGAGCTCACCACAATTGGTTACCATTAGTTGGTAGAAAAGTTGTAATATTTAATGATTTCAGACTTTTCCCATTATTTGTACTGTGAGACCTAGCTTCTTGCCAAATTTTATAATTTTAGGTCAACGGGAAGTACCCTGTAGGTTTTGTATTTTTGAATAAATGTATGGAGATGAGGACATAAAATGCCATATCTTTTGATTGCGTCGTAGTAAAAAATTTAAATTTTCAGATCTTGTGTGGTTCAATTATCCTAATATATGGTATTAATTTCAACCTGATACCTTTACCCGTTCGTGAGATAAAGGGTCTTGACAGACAGACAGACAGACGGACAACAAAGTGATCCTATAAGGGTTCTGTTTTTTTCTTGTGAGGTACGGAACCCTAAAAATATATGATGTACATTACTATGCAAACTTCCAACGAAAATTGGTTTGAACGAGATCCAGTAAGTAGTTTTTTTTTAATAAGTCATAAATCGTAACCGGTTAAGGAGAGCTCCTGTTTCAATAACTTTTCTATTAAAGAGGGGTCAAGTTGGATGGTCGCGGAGTTTTAAAAGCCAAAGAGCAAAATATTTTAGTATATCATATGATAAACAGGTACGGAATCCTCGGTGCGCGACTCCGACTCGCACTTGGCCGGTTTTTTTGATGCAGTTTCTATGGGAAGTCAAAATTTGATTTTCGTATTTCGACCTACGTTCCTTGGGGAAAGTAGTTCAGTATCATGAGTACATTCATACTATTATGTCTCCATACAAAATTGTAAACTTGATCGGGCAGTTTGTTTTTTTCCTGAAAGTTTTGTTCACTAAAAGTTGTTCAGTGTCGTTGATTGATCATGCCCCTTCAGTATTCGGAAGGCTGTGCCTAACAGCCTGTGTACAGGCACAGAATCAGGCATTGCCTGTGGAACACCCGCGTGGTTCACCTGGGTGTACCACCTAACACCACTGTAACACCTAAGTATTAAGTAATAGTAGGTACTATCACACAGAACGGACACTCTCCGCCCCCCTTGCAATCCACCCCGCACCCCCGCACGCACCCGCCCGCGAGATTCTCGTGGTCCTTCTGAGGGTCTTTAGCTATTTTGTATGTAGTATCTGGGGTGTGATACAGAGTTATTTTTGGACCCAGGGCCAAATTTTTGTACATCAAGACACGAATCTGAGTAACTTTCCAAAAAGAACATGGGTCGAAAAACAATAAAAGTTTTGGTCATCCCAAACAAAGCCCAGTATTTGCCGGCAAAAGATTTTTATGGGAGGACCAAATTTTATCTCGTTTTTCAACCCATATATATATATTCTTTATTGCACATTTAACATACAGAAAGTAAACAAACAAAAGGACATTTACAAAGGCGGGCTTATCTCTACAAGAGATTTCTTCCAGCCAACCCATGGTTGTGAGAGAGAATATTCATATTCCTTTGGGAAAGTTGTTCAGATTCGTGTGTTGAGTAATATACAAAAATTGTATATTACTCAACACTGAGGTGAGCCTGAGGTGATTTTGATGGTGGTAGGGCTTTTGTGCAAAGTCCGTCTAGGGAAGTAACTACCACCCTCTTGCCTTTTTATGCCGCAAAGCAGCAGTGTTTGCATTGCTGTGTTTCGGTTTGAAGGGTAAGGGAGCCAGTGAAATTACCGGCACATTCTTAGGTTATGTAACGCGCTTTGCTGTCTTATTAGTGTCAAATTATTTTACTAATAAGTCAGTGGGTGTCATGGGCGGTGGTGACCACCTGCTCGATTGCCCACTTGTGACATAAAAAAAAGCACGGATTGGACAAATAGTAAACTGACGTTCCTGAGGTCCAAAAATAACACTGTAAGTAGTAAGTAATAACTAATCAAATCAAGGTGGGGTCGGGTTTAGAAGCCGGCCACCTTCTTTTCTTTTTTAATTTTATATTTTTGGCTTGGCTATCGAGCCTTTTCATCATGTTCATACAGCCTACAGTTTGCCCAAATATTTTATTATAGATATTGCTTTCTCTTTCTTTTACATTATTGCATCTCTTTCTGGAAGTATTATATGTTATGGCAATACCAAGAAAGTTGTGTTTTATTTTAATACATTTTGCTAAAACAAAGTAATAAGTAAGAGAAAAAAAAAACATCAATGCTTGTATTCTGTCTTTATTTAATATTCTTACTTAGTTTTTTTTTAAACAATGGAAAATAATTTGTCTTGCAACCGATCGTTCTTTACGTAGTATTTCCATTTTCGAAATTCACTAACACGGTCGCCAGAAATATTAACGGTGGTAGGTACAGAAATACCTATAGAAGGATATCTGCAGGTTTCTACACGAAATTATAAAGGAAATACTAAGAATTAGACGGATTAAAATATATTTTGAAAAATAACAAACAATTGATTGACAACCAAAACGTAAAGACCATTTTGCCGACGAGCTACATTTTAAAAAAAGTAGTAAAGAACTACAATGTTCTATGAAGGCCGTACTCGACACCACTAACGGCTTACGCAACAGCATCTTTCCGTGTGTCGTACCATCTTACATACTGCGGTCACAAACAACAGCGGTCGCCAGCCGCAACGTTACACGGGTGGTGACTATAGTAAATCCCACGGAACAGTAAATCCACAGACTACTTAGATGATACTGACGTAAGTAAATCCGCTCCAAAGTACCTCGAGTTTTTGATGGAGTTCTGTCACCTCTTGGCAGATTGGCCGCCCTAGGCCCGGGCCTACTGGGCCTTAGGCGTTGGTTTACTAATATTTAATCTCTGGCCTTAGGGTAAATCCACCACTGATACTTTCTTTTTTATGTTACAAGTGAGCAAACAAGCAGGTGGACCACCTGATGGAAAGTGGTCACCACCGCCCATAGCGCCCACTGTCTTATTAATGGCAAATTTTGGCTCTAATAAGACAGCAAAGCGAAGCAATAAATAAAAAAAACCGGCCAAGTGCGAGTCGGACTCGTGCATTGAGGGTTCCGTACCACCACATAATCATAATTGTATTAGTTGAAATTTCAGTAACTTAATGTGCAAGATTTTTTGAGTCCGACACGCGCTTGACCAAATTTTATTATTTGTTGTTATTTCATAGCTTATGCACTATAAACATACCAATTTTCAAGTTTGTAAGTGTTCCCGTTTTTAAAATAGAACTAAAACAAAAATCGCCTCAGCGACCATCCAACTTGACCCCTCTCGTATATGAATGTTCTTGAAACAGGAGCTCACCACAATTGGTTACTATTAGTTGTGAGAAAAGTCGTAATATTTAATGATTTCAGACTTTTCCCATTATTTATACCTGTCCCATTATATGTACAAATAAGATGCTTCTTGCCAAATTTCATAATTTTAGGTCAGCGGGAAGTACCCTGTAGGTTTTGCATTTTTGAATAAATGTATGGAGATGAGGACATAAAATGCCATATCTTTTGATTGCGTCATTGTAAAAAATTGAAATTTTCAGATCTTGTGTGGTTCATGGATCCTAATATATAGTATTAATTTCAACCTGATACCTTTAGCCGTTCGTGAGATAAAGGGTCTTGACAGACAGACAGACAGACAGACAGACGGACAACAAAGTGATCCTATAAGGGTTCCGTTTTTTTCTTTTGAGGTACGGAACCCTAAAAACACTCACTTTCCCAGACGGACTTTCCACAAAAACCCTACCACCTTCAAACTTACCTACTTAAAGATTGGCACAGGGTGGGTGGGTGTTTAATCTCTTCGCGCTACTTTAAAATTGTATTCTACTAAGTTAAGTGTTTGTTTATAATATGAAACGTATTAATATTCTCTCTCGCATAGACCAACAGAAATGGCGATGGACGGGTTACAAGTTGCGTAGCTCTCTAGAATATGGAGTAAAAGGGTCACAGAGTGGTACCCAAGGGGAGTTAAACGACAGAGAGGACTTCCACCGAGACGATGCGATGGGAAGACGAACTAAAACTTACCGTTGGCCCCCTTTGGAGAAGAGTGGCACTAAATAGAACTCACTGGAAGGAGTTGGAGGAGGCCTTTGCCGAGAGGCACCTTATGCTCAGAGTTTATTGTGACCAAATCTTAATATTGAAGAGCAGCATAAATTAAAGAGATTCATCATCATCATCACCAACTAAATTAATGATAATCTTAGTATTATATAGTCTAAGGATAATCTAAAAAGGCAGAACACTAAAGACGTGGCTGTATGCGTTTATTCCCCTTACACAAAAAACTTGAAGTGTCAGTTTGACATTGACTTGACGTTGACGGTACAACTCAGTGCTGCCAATACAGATCTTTTGTTCTAATCTCGGAACTTTCAGGTACTTGGCGGAACTTTAGTGGAACCTCAGTACAATCACAGATTAAATAATAGTAAACTAACGGAACTTTTGATCTGTTGCCTGGTTTATTTGTTAAGTTTTAATCGACCATACGTCTGAAGTGTCGCACTCACTCATATCGATTCACACTTCTACGTACTAACTAAGGTGTCCGTCTTCCCAGCAAGCCCGTACGAGATATGGCCAAGTGGCATACACCAAAATTTCGTGGAAATTGGTTCATTCCATCAGTAAAGTGTCAGATTCAGTGCATCAAAACTGACCACACTACTAGGTGAAAACTTTGGGTGGCTGTAGAGACGTCTCGTCAGCCAGCCCATTCTATACAGGGAAAACTACGAAGATTACATAAAAGCAAAATAGTTCCACATTTACTGCATGTCTAGTGCAATTGATTGTGAAAAAGCCGAATCGAAAATGTCCATATGGTAGGAGCACTTCGTCAATAATTATGGGTGGCTGGAGAGACGTTTTCCCAGCCAGCCCAGGTGATATCTCGGAACATATACTCGTAGTAGGTAGGAGGATAAAACAAAGCTTAATATTTACTACCTACTCGGAACAGTAGGAAGCAAATATTTCAAAATCCTAGCTCCACTAATTTTTGAGATATTTGTATTTTTTCATGGGCTTGCTGGGGAGACGTCTCGCCAGCAAGCCCATGCTGTAACTCAAAAAGTACTGCACGTAGAATGCTGAGCGATATACCAATAGAGAGTGCATATTTGATGCAATAAGCACCAAGAAAAGTGAGTCCCTAGGTCTAACGGTATCGGTGCTAGAAACAAAAATCATTTTCCCGCCGAAAATTTTGAATGCATCATGTGAAGTCAGTGGCGTGCCTAGGGTTTCCGAATAGGGCAAGCCGAGAGATACGTTTCTGTAGGTTTTACAGTTTTTCCTCACTTATCTCATCACTCTTCACTTTCATACTCACTTACTGGCCTGGACGAGCTCATAAGGCACACTGAAGATATACTACTACTACTTCATTGCAGTGGCTTTGAAAAAAGCCGTTTGGTTTGTTTGAGTGAATTATATTAAGGTGGACTTCTTATCTTTGCTTGCCCAGTGAGAGATTTTTTTTCTTTTGATCAAAGTTAAAAGACTTTACCTTTTCCTTGCCTTACAACTTTAAATCCTTACAAGGAAATATAACTTTTGCCATTTTTTCGAACAAAGTAATCACTTTTTACTGATAAAACACTACACAAACAAAACAAACAAATCCATCCGCAAACCCAAACTAAAGAAAAACACAATAAAGTGAAGTTGGAACACCACCGCGCACTCGCCGAATTTTCGCATTCATTATGAATCCGTGTATAACTTCATACGCAAGCAGGGCTTTCAGTCTAGTACTGATTGCTATATAAACCTACGCATAGCTATATCCTTATAGAGCACATTTTCAATAGGTAAGAAAGAGATATGCCGGCTGGAATCGAAGCCCGCTTGCAAGCCAGCGCGTGCGAGCGAGATGACTAGCCGAGTCTCAGTGGGTGACACTGCCTCTCGCGGCTCGGTTGCACGGCGGGACGCGCGACTTATTTTGAAAAGTAAAATGGCGCGAACTTTTAAAATAAATATTTCGGACTCTCCGCTCTCATTAATTTGATTTTTTATTTGTTCTTGATTCGTAATCGATAATTATTTTTATAGGGCAAACCCGGCTTTTGGGCTTGTATGACAGTACCGCCACTGTTTGAAGTGCGACGTTGCCGTTCTGTGCAACTCTACATGTTGCTGTTAGAGCATTCAAAAATTAATCTTGTATCTTTATAGTTAAGAGGTACTGTCGACGCACGTGTAGATTATTTGTAATTTGAGAATAGTTGGGGAGACGGTGTACTTAGTAAAAGGCTAATTGGTTAACAAGAAGTTTTTATTTATTTGTGGACAACATGTTAAGAACGAAAGAGATAATATTTATTTTAGCTCACGTGAAGACTAATTGGTGCCTCAATCTCTTTTCAGCAACTGTGACAACTGTATTCTAGGAGGAGATGTAGGTTTAATGGTTTCAGTAACAAACTAAAATTTTTTAAGTATTCTTAAATTGTCCTGTAATTAATAAGTTAAGAAAACTGATTTATTATAATAAATACGTGAGCCAAAATACATATTATCTCTTTTGTTCTTCACATGTTGTCCACAAATCAATAAAAACTTCTTGTTAACCAATCAGCCTTTTAAGTACACCGTCTCCCGAACTATTCCCAAATTACAAATAATCTACACGTGCGTCTATAGTACCTCTTAACTATAAGGACACACAAGATTGATTTTTGAATGATCAAACAGCAACATGTAGAATTGCACAGAACGGCAACGTTGCACTTCACATCATGCATTCAAAAATTTCAGCGGAAAAATGATTTTTGTTTCTAGCATTGAAACCGTAAGACCTAGGGACTCACTTTTCTTGGTGCTTATTGCATCAAATATGCACTCTCTAGTGGTATATCGCTCAGCATTCTACGTGCAGTACTTTTTGAGTTACAGCATGGGCTTGCTGGCGAGACGTCTCCCCAGCAAGCCCATGAAAAAATAATAATATCTCAAAAGTTAGTGGAGCTAGGATTTTGAAATAATTGCTTCCTACTGTTCCAAGTAGGTAGTAAATATTAAGCTTTGTTTTATCTTCCTACCTCCTATATGTTCCGAGATATCACCTGGGCTGGCTGGGAAAACGTCTCTCCAGCCACCCACAATTATTGATGAAGTGCTCCTACCATATGGACATTTTCGATTCGGCTTTTTTACAATCAATTGCACTAGACATGCAGTAAATGTGGAACTATTTTGCTTTTATGTAATCTTCGTAGTTTTTCCTGTATAGAATGGGCTGGCTGATGAGACGTCTCTACAGCCACCCAAAGCTTTCACCTCGTAGTGTCGTCAGTTTTGATGCACTGAATCTGACACTTTACTGATGGTATGAACCAATTTCCACGAAATTTTGGTGTATGCCACTTGGCCATATCTCGCAAGGGCTTGCTGGGGAGACGGACACCTAACTAACTAAGCAGTTTCAGCACTGAAGTCAATAGGCTATTTGACAACTTTGAAAATATACAACAAATTTTGGTCATCTTGTCAGATAACAGCCAAAACAACACATATTTCACTTTAGTTTAACTAAATTAACAATATTTTTCGCAAATTACATGAAATAAAATTCAAAATTTTTGAATATTTTACGAGTGACGTGAACGCCCTGTGATTGGTGGCAACTGTGGTGACGTCACACGCAAGTAAACATGGATTTCTCAACTGATTTTTGTTCGTGTTTTATGTA
Source organism: Athrips mouffetella (assembly GCA_947532105.1). Taxonomy (NCBI): domain Eukaryota; kingdom Metazoa; phylum Arthropoda; class Insecta; order Lepidoptera; family Gelechiidae; genus Athrips; species Athrips mouffetella. The sequence goes on along the minus strand of OX383974.1, from coordinate 26,550,582 downwards.
TCTTGGATGTTAAATTTGATCTGTAAGCTGTTTCTGAAAGATTTTTATACCAATTTATGTCAAATCTTATGAATAGTGGCTTAAATATTCGTTTTATTAGTAAATCACCCCTTTCTAACTTGCCTGTTCGCGCCTCTCGCGGTCGGCAACCTTCGCGATACATCGTCGACCCGAACGAACTAATCCGAACGCGCCGCCATACTTGTGAAGTTAGAATTGGAGTTTTTGTGACAAGGCGCGCGTTTTTTTCTAAAATTTACTTGTTTTACTCGCATAGCTGTTGTGTTTTCTCTACAAAGTGAAATTCTTTTCTATTAGACCCTGTGCTTCCTGCTCACCGAAAATGGAACCAAATTTTATGCGAGCCGATAACAGCAACTTACCTAAGATAGACGCGCTTATGGTTGCACTTTTACGATGATTATTACGCTGCGGAACTCAAAAACGTGAAAACAGCTGCGTAAGTACCATGTAGTAAAATTATTTAGCAGACCTTTATGTATTTATATTATACTTTCATAAATTTTGGAAAATCAAGGACCCATACAAAGCCGGGCCCTGCTTGCAGTAGAGGTGGGTCGTTTTCGTTTTTCGGAATACCGAAACTAGCTATCGTTATAGTAGCCGATAGCGGCTTTTGAAACTATTTATTTTAATAACTATTTATTTTTGAATATCGCTTGACGTTTGGAAAACGAGCATCAGAATAACCGAAATGCGTGTTGGTTATTTTTATGAAATACGTGATTTAGTTAGTTTAGCAATATTTTCGGATTTTTGACTGTAGATTTAAATATCGCTTGACGTTCGGAAAACGAGCATCAGAATAACCGAAATGCGTGTTGGTTATTTTTATGAAATACGTGATTTAGTTAGTTTAGCAATATTTTCGGATTTTTGACTGTAGATTTAAATATCGCTTGACGTTCGGAAAACGAGTATTAGAATAACCAAAATGCGTGATGGTTATTTTTATGAAATACGTGATTTTAGTTTGATTAGGAATATTTTCGGATTTTTGACTGTAGATTTAAACAAATATCGAAATCAAATTAACTTCGCGCCGTAATCAAGCTTCGTTCATTCACGCGTTGAGTCGCGCGATCTCAATGGTTTTCGGAAATAACTAGTTTCGCTCGATAGATAGTTTTCGCAATAGCCAATAACGTAATGAAGCTATTGCACCAATAAATAGTTATCAAAACTATTTACGTTATTTAACGCCCACCTCTAGCTTGCAGTGTCCACTTCGAATCGTATGCATGCAGGGCCATTAAAATCGCCGTTGTATATCGGCCTTGCATGCACACAATACCTACGATTGTCAGTAGTCAGTGCATTTCAGTGCAAGCAGAGTACCTACTACGGCTACTACCTACTGCAGGCAGGGCTTTGTATGGACCGTTTTGGGTTATGTTGATATAGGTACGAGAAACATGCCAATTCTCTTCGTCATAGTTACGAGTATGTGTTGGTGTCACAAATAAACGCTTTATCTATCTATCTATCATAGTTTCTTGTTTTTGTTTTACAGGTCTGCAAGGGAATCTTATGGAGATGATGCGATAGGCTACGTCCAACTACACCGGGAGCGTGGGATTTGCTCAGTTAAGTGTAAAATGTGCCCTGAACATAAAGTGAAAGCCAAAGCATATAAAGTAACAATGATTGTCAATGAAAATGATGGCGAAATTATGAGCTGCCAGTGTCATAAAAGTGCTGCTTCAGCCGGAGGATGCAAGCACGCTGTGGCTTTTTTGATGTGGGTCCATCGTCGTTTTGAAGAACCCGCATGTACTTCTGTTGATTGCTACTGGAAAACGCCTACTTTATCCAGAGTGGGGACTACTCTGATGTACATCACTGTGCAGCAACTGTCTAAAAAGGAAGTACCTCACCAACCAAGTAGGTATATCAGCACTTTCTACTGAATTTATTACAGAAGCCAAAAAGAGAAAAATTTGAATTGCTAAAATATCAGCATGATTTTAAACACAGGAATGTTATGCAGTATTCATTGCATTGTTTTATTATGGACCAATCTCCAGAAATTAGATCAGATGTGGATAAACTTGTAGACGTGATGAAAGCAACATTCACTAAAGCTGGGATGAGTGCCATAGAAGTAGCTACAAGGAAGCAAAACAAGAGCTGTGGTATGAGATGCATTATGGCTGTATCACAGCTTCAAGAGCGCATGAAGTAAGTGTTTGTCATACACCAGATGGTTCATTAGTTGCTACTATAATGGGTGCAAAAATACCTGATACAGGTGCAATGAAAAGAGGCAGAAATTTGGAACTATCCGTCCGAAAGAGAGTTGGTGATATATTGAGAAAAAAAATTACTTCATGTGGGATTTATGTATGCCAACAGAATCCCATGATTGCGGCATCCCCTGACGGTTTAATGAAAGATGCTATCATTGAAATTAAATGCCCTACCAAGGCAAAAGCTAAGGACAACTATTTAAAAAATGGAGTTATATCAGAGAAGTAAGTATAAGGCACATGTGCAATTGCAAATGTATGCAACGACTGTAGAAAAATGCTATTTTTGTGTTGCTGATAGCAACTTTGAAGAAACAAAGAATGTGGACATTATTTTAGTGAGATATGATAGCGTTAACTATTTTTTGGAAAAGAAATATATATCCTATTTTATATGCTAACACCAGTCTGTGATAGATAATGATTAAATAAAAAACTGTTTTGTATATATTATTTTATTCTTTTTATTTAACATTGGCCCCTATGTAATGTGTGCACAGTGACAGACAATGGGATTATAAATGATGAATACTCAGATTCAGAATCATCATCATAACATCCAATGAAATTTCCACTACAGGAATGGGAGCTTTTGCTAAAAAAATGTGGAGGGGAAGTACCATAGTCAACTTGCTTGTCAACGTTACGGCTGGCACCATGGACCACGGTTGTAGGTGACCGCGGTAAGTAAGATGGTATGATACACAGTAGGATGCTACTGCTCACCCTTTGTTGCCTCTTACGACACACCCACAGGTATGTATGGGATGGTACTATTCTTTGCCAGCACCACACAGGACAGAATCACCTACTTATTAATGTAGATTATATACAGAAAAGTGAACCGACGAGAATGTATGAAAGGATTAATGAAAGTACAGGAAGCGAGGGAAGTATGTCGAGATCGTAGCAGGTGGAAAGAGGCGTGATGTTATGTATGTATGTACCTACTTATTAAATGTCGTAATATGCCAATAGAGTGAATTTACTACTGTTTTTGATTGTTCTGTGAAGAAACCACTGCAGCACTGTCTACAGTCTGCTTTGTACAGTGTTTTCCTTTTTTTGTTTTAACATCATACCATACCTATTTGCTATTAGGTAATCTAATCTATAATAAGCTTTTTACATAATGTTTGCTTTACACATTTCTTAAAGGAGAAAGGGCATTTTGGCCTATCGGCGGCCATTGATGTTAAGAGTATCATATGAAATAGCTTTTATAAGGTAGGTAACTTTTGCTACAAACGTCATGTTAAATTCCATTTGGAAATGCAAAAAAATATAGATATCCTAATTACTCTGTTTGTAAGAAATAAACATTTTTAAGTTAATCTACACGTGGTATAGTCATACATAAAACATAACAAAACGCTTATTACCTTACTCACACAACCTGAGCAAGCACAAGTGATTGTTGTTTGCAATTCTTTACACAAAAGTTAAAGCTCCTTTAAAAATATTGCTGTTACTTTCATTGGCATCAAAACGGAAAGTGACAGAAATATATTTAATAGAGCTTTATCTTTCTGTGCTCTACCCACCCTATAGAGAGCAAGAGGCGTATATTCCGTTATGCTCAAGTTAGATGGTGCAACAACCCAACCTTAGTATATACGAAACATGTTGGCAACGATCGGTGTGAAGTGAGAGAGAGGGTGTGCGGGCTAGCCGATCTGCATTGCGAAGCGATTCATACCGGTGGAGGAAAATAATACGCCGTATTCTTGTGAATTAAATCCCGGGCGGAGAGGCCGGAGATCTCTGGCTGGTGCTTTTCAATTCTTTTTTCATCTGAGCTGTTACCCTTTTAGGAGCTCTGATCGATATAGTCGCTTTATATACAATCTTTGGTTACCAGTCAGCGATCCCTTTTCTTTCCCCTCACTAAACTTGAGATGGATTCCTATAATAAATTTTTAAAAGGTATAATTTGATACTAAGTGCATTACCGAGGTATAAATAGCACTTCACCCCCCCCCCCCCCCCCCACTAAACCCGCATAAAAATGTCGACCTCGAGCAGCGGCGACGGCGTCTCAGACTGCGCGGGATCGTCGTGAGGAAACACGTGCGTGGGAAATAACTACGTAGCCCTATTTCTAAAGTTATTGTACTATTCTAATACCACAAATGGATTTGCCTACCAATATTCTATAGCGTCTTGTATGTTGTACAAACAAAGCATTACAATACAGAGAAATGTTAACGCCTACAATAAAAAGTATTTACAATGACTACGTAATGCAATGTTTGTTTACATGCTAAAGAATGAGAACTGTTTACAGGGTTTATCTAATAACATAAGTCCGTCTTGCACAAAATATATAATTTTTATGTTCAATATAGATGGTTAACACCAAAATATTGGCTTGCGATTTCCTTCGGCGAGACGTAGTAAGACACCCAAGTAGAGTTTAGAAATTGAACTCTATTTACAATTTTTAGAGGTTGTGAGCACACAATAGAACCATAAAAGCTCAGTAGTGGTGAGTCAGAGGTACATTGTAAAATTGACAACTTTTTTGTGGTCTCATATGCGACCACTGGCCTATAAAGGGTTAAAGACAACTGTTAAATGTGGATAAAAAAGAGCTTTTTAATTCTACGCTTGACGATAAAACTCGGCAATATTTAGGTGGTGCCATAAATATTGAATATAATTTATATATATTTCTTATTTATTTGTTATAACAAAAATCTTGGATAGGTCCCTTTCGTGTCGGGCCAGGGTTTTTTTCCTATGGGCCGTGATCATTCTCCTTTAGCAGCCACGCTGGCATTGGCCCTATTATTTAGTTGAATATCCTAAACTATTAAACGAGCAATATTTGTATACATATATACACCGTGTTCCTGAGAATATGCATTAATTTTAAGATCACGTTCAGTTAACGAAACTGTACAACTTTCTTTAAGAAACAGGTTGAAACGCGAAAAAAAAATTTGCCCATACAAAACAAAATTTTCGTATTTCAACCTGTTTCTCAGGGAAAGTTGTTCAGTTTTGTTAACTGAACATGCTCTTAAAATTTATGCAGATCCTCAGGAACACGTTGTATATATATATATATACTAGCTGGGGTATCCAGCTTCGCTCAGGGATAATATAAGATTAAGCATATGAGATTTTGTAGTAGTTGGAATAAAAGACAAACTTAAAAATATATGAGACACTTTTTTTTATTGAAAATTTATTCTAACTACAATACTTCCATTTACAATACTTGTTTATAAACAACATTTTCCATTTTGTTATCCAATTTCCTACTCGAGAGCAATCTACGTTTAGTTGACCGTGAGAAAGCAGGAGTCTGAGGTTGATGCTACAATATTTTAAAATATCTAGGATATTTTTCAATGACAATATGTTTCTTAAGTGGTTTAACAACTCCCGACTGTGATGGTTGAAAACGGCATGGTTCAAACTTAAAAGGCGAAGTGCAATGAGATAGTGTAGAACCTTTCATTGGTGAGGTACAAATACTTTTATTTTGGCATCTGGTTTGGACAGCTTTGCTCCTATAATGCATATTCACTTTTGTTACTTGAAGAGATTTGTCTGTAGTTATAATAGAGGATCGGTGATGGTTCCTTTGTCCTGAGTCTTAGGTAATTCTGAAAAGACAAATATTTAAATTTATTTACTTACATTATATGAAGTTTATCAATACAATTGTATTATGATTATTTGTCATATAATATAACATAGGTACTGTGCACTTGCGGAACCCTAAAAAAATTTTAAATGCATAAAATACTATTTAGAGGAAGTGTCAAGAAGTGTAACGATAAACGGGGAGTAGAAAAATATGACAAGGAGTGACAGTCGAGACAGGGTCGGGAGAGAGTCAGAAAAGGAAATGAAAGAAAAAAGCTTTTTAACCGAATAAAAGGAATAGTTGCTAAAATTTTGATAAACGAAAGCAACAGAAGAAAACTATGAATCAGGTTTTGTTGAATAGTGAGGGCAATGAAGCTGAAATAGAATTTTAACATGTTTAAAGGTTTCAGGTGAGAGAGATTTTGGGCCGTCAAGCAAGGAAAATTTGGAAAAAACGGAGAAAAATGGAAGAAAGGAATCGGTAAACGTTCCAAATATCCTTGTTGTTACTTTGAGACGTCTGTGAAAGAAAAGTCGTTAGTAAGCTGGATTTATGTGAGTTATATTTTTTTTTTATTTTTGTAGCTCGCGGAAAATAGAATTCATACAGCTGATGAGACGAATCTTTTGAAGGAGGCTATGATCCTGGATTGTGGATTCCTTCAATTGAGATAAAGATAGGGATTGCTTCGTGTAGGATATAGTATAGGAAGGTTTATTTGCGCATAAATTCAAGATGCTAACATTCAGGGTTTGATTCCAAAGTGTAAAGAATAAGTGGAGTGAAACTAATGTTATGTAAGTATTCAATTTTGTGGTTTTCATCTTTTATTTATTTTCGGTTCAAAGTTGTTGTGTGTATTTGAGTTAAGGTGAAATGTGACTTAATGAAATTTATAGTTTCTTCCAGGTTAAGTGAGCTAAATAACGTTGAGAAAATCAGATTTCAATGTCAAAAGAGGAAGAGTTGATTGGAGAATATTTGCAGCTTTACAGATCTACCTGCGAGGTCATAAGAGGCTTGTACTGTGTGATACTTTAAGTAAATTGATATTCCCACTTAATGATTTTCGTTTGTAAACATTAATAACTCTGCGGAAATTATAACATACTGTGTTTCTAATCTGAGTCGTTATTTGTAGATAGTAATAAAGATTTTCTTTTCCCATAATTAAGTATAAACTAGTTCTACCAGTGTCTCAGAGTCTTTTGTTCGCGTATAGCTAGGCAGGATAATATTCTATTTCTAAACAGGTACAGGAATTACAAGGAACATTAAAGACATGGAAAAGCAAACCACAAATGATAAAACATGAAGGCTAAAAAAAGGTATTGCTTGGATTGTAAAGGTAATGTAAATTTCATTGTGTTTAATTCTTTCCTTTACAGAGAAATTGATTAAAATAGTCCTTGGTGAAATCATGGAAACTGGACTCTGATGTATATTTATTATCATCAAGTCAAGGAGACTTTAAACGATGTATATTTTTATACTCTTTTAGGTAGAATTGTCTATTTGACATTATTGTCAAATAGTCAACAAATAAATCATTTTTGATTTAGTTTTACTCAAAGCTAGACGCTATTTTGAAATCTTTATAAATTTTTTATCTCTTTAACAAAAAATAAATCAAAACCCAAAATCAAAATGGAAGAAAATATTAATACATTAAATAATTACCATTTTTAGAAAATAATATAAAATCTTTGGCCCTAAATCAAAATTCCAGTTTTTAATATACTAATGTCTTCATATGATAAAATTTAAGAAAAATATTCCGTCAGATCAAAAGAATTAGAACGTCAATTCAAAATCTTAAAATAATATATCTGAAAACTAAAACTTGGATATAGATTGTGATATTTTATTGTGAAATAAAGGGTAAGTTTAAGTAGAGTGAATATTATAAATAATAATATTTCAAGTAATAATAAATTGCTTTGATAGTGATTTTGAATCTTTTGCCTCAATTTCCCAAAATTGGAACATGCTGAGAGCATTACTACATCTCAGTACTCAAGCTCATAGGAGGTGCTTATCTTTCCTTTTACTTTCATACTGTAGGAGTCCCAGATTTTGAGATTAAGAAATGTCTGCTCTCAGGTTTATTTAGTTCAACCAAGCATGGATGGATGCCCTCGTGTCATGTGTCCCCGATGTCCACTATATTGGATGTGGCTAATGTAAGTCGCGTGTCACTGGAGTATCTGTCTAAGTCTATCTGATAATATCAACCTTCGGATTTATTTATTTTAATCATTCTTGGGCCGGAGCCCTCAAGCCTAAAAGGGTCTGATACTAAAGTTCTTCTCTTTCTATTTGTGTGAGGTTTCGCTGATACATCCTGAATTCCCTCTTCTGTATGTGTGGGATGAATTGGAGTTACTCCAATACAAATGGAAGGATATTAGCAAGGTGTTTTAACGTTGGATTTTGGAAATAGTGTTTCTTGTGTTATGTGCTGACAGCGCTTGCCCACTATTGGTTGCGTCGTTTGAGTGGCATATACCGCGGGAGGACCTCCTGATCTTAGCGTTAGATTACCAAATGTAGAGTAGTTAGACAACATAAAACTTTCTTCTTATGTGAAGGGACATTCTAGTTTAGTCTAATGACATTAAATTGTTTATAAGGAATAAATTAGAATTGTCCTGAATCAATAGGAAGAATATTCTTGATGGAGACATTACGTTCGTTCGTGGGTTGCTTCTTGTAAAGTGTGTTGACGACGTTCGCCCATAAGGCTGCGACGGCTGTACGACACTCTGACCTTGGGGGACCTCTGAACTTTATGTGTGTCATCCTAAAGTAGTTAAATAATTTATTTAATCTTCATTGAATCATACAGGAATCTAAACTTTATAAGATTCTAAGTTTTATTTTCCCTTAATAAAACTTGTCATAAATTATCATACTTAAAATTATACTTTGACTCAGTGTGAAACCACCTTAACTTTACTAAATAGATTCTTGAAAACAATAATGGAACAGAAATTATAATGTTTAGTTTCTTTTCATTGTAGATAAGTTCCGAATATTTAAGTATATACAATAACCCCATTTTTTATACTTCTTTTGAGTCCTCTTTTAAAGAACATCGAGTTTTAGCTAGTGTTGTTTACGCTAAATTCTCCCAGTGTTTTTGGTTTTGAATACTCGATGCTTTTGATTTTCCCTTAAGATCTTAAATCATAAATGTTTGGCCCAACCTAGCTTAGATACTATTATCCCGTATCTTCTCGGTTCTGGTCATCATACTTCACTTTTAATTAAGGATTACCTTCAGTAATCTTTTGTTATACTTACTTCTTATATGTTCTTCTTCGAAATATGCTGGGTAATCCCATTATAGTTTAGATGCAATTCATTTTATTTAAATGAGTGTTTAGACTGGGGTTACTCTACATAATCCTTGTCCTGCGTGGGTTGGTAACGGAAAAGAGATTTAGCTACGCATCACAAGTGAGAGCTATGAAGGATATACGGAGACCTTGTTGGTGCAATAAAGTCACGCAGTGACTGGGGGGAGGGAGATTGCCCTTCAAACTCTTTATGTCTCTCGTTATAAAACCGTTATTGATCTAGGCTGGCCATGCAAGCAATAATACTATACCCGTATCTAGTACAGACTTCACACTTGGACGTGTGGAGCTGGCTAATTATTTTCAGTTTAACTTATTTCAAAACAAACTAAGGGATTCGATGATGTCGGTCATTGTCTGCCCGGAGGGATTACAGGAAGAGCTCTTATAGCTCATGATGGAGAGTGCCCTGTTTTCCTAAAGGAAGACCGTATGCTTCGTGTGCCTGGCGGGCTCGGTGACCAGCTCTGGTATGGGTGACTAAAAGAAATAGTCAATACCCTGTGAACCCTGGATGAGTCAGTGATCGTCCCTTAAAGGTGGGCCACGTGGAAGTCGGGTTTGACGCGGGGCATGAACATACCGGGGGGAGACATCATCACCGTCTGGGTTGTACTGTGGTTAGTTAGTTCCGCTCTCCACATACATTAACCCTAGTCTTTACTGTAGTTTAAGTTTTCGGTGGGATTTCCAGCTCCGCGAGGGTGATCAGAATCCTGACGATCCAGTTGGATTGTTAGGGTAGTTTAGCGTCATGTCATCGTGAGCTGGGTGATGATATGCCTCGGACCTAGGACTTAGGGTAGAGGAGGCCTAGGACGAGCTGCTTGGGGCGATGGCGGTGCCCCAAACCTGGGGATTGTCCCCACATTATTTTTATTACTTCGTTTATATTAACATAGGTTTCTTTTCAGAAACTTATCGGCTCTAACATTGCATTGTAAATGAGATGAAACCTTTCCTAAATTGATGAAACTACATGAATTCAGATGAACTACTCCCGTCAATATGAGACTAAATATAAATAAATAGTGATCCAATATAAAATAAATAACACAAATTAGACATGTGAAGATTAGGTTTATATTCTAATATAAGTATTAAAATAACAAGTGTGTTTCTTTTTCATTCTTCTATTGCCACTCTCCACCGAGCAGAATCTGTAAATTACAAATTATTATAAGGATATAAAACGGAATGACGTAGGATTCAGTAAAAATATAATATTCTTAAAGGGTATTATTCTAGACGATCAACCTTGGCCAAAACTTTCACGTATCTGATTTGAGGATCCTATATGAAGGGACTTCAGATCTGTACAGCTGGTGCCGTGACCAGGATATGCTGGTTTCAAGCGAGAGAGGTATTGAGGAGTGAAAAGGGAAACAAAATGAAAAATACACTAATTTCGAGTTTTGAACTGAAGAAACTTGAGAGTAAAGTCTATCTAAGTTAAAGTTGTTAAGCGGGACGTTATAATTGGTTTTAGCTTAGGGTTATTTGTTTTGGAAACCATAGAAAATATGATGCATTCCTTGTTTCAGAATAAAGATGGGAAAATTTTACAGTCTCAATAGAAGGAAACATAGGGTCAGGGAAGTCTACTTTATTGGCAGCTTTGGGAGGCAACTCTGATTTTGAGATAATACCAGAACCAATTGATAAATGGACTAATTTATCTGGCGTTAATCTCTTCCAGTTATTTAAGGAAAACCCTAAGAAGTGGGGTTTCTGTTTTCAAAATTATGTTCTTCTAACAATGTTAGAGAATCATACGAAAGAATCTAGCGCTAAGTTTAAAGTTATGGAACGTTCCATCTATTCAGCCAAAAACTGTTTTATTAGGGAATTGCAAGAGAGTGAATTGTTGCACCCGGCTGAGTTTGCAGTTTTAGATGAAACTTATTCTTATTTCAAAGAACAATTGGTTACTCGAATTAATTTAGTGGTTTATCTTAGGACTTCCCCTATGGTTTCTTATCAGAGAGCCCTAAGTCGTGGTCGACCTGAAGAGACAGGGATAACGTTAGATTATATAGAGAGGATTCACAACATTCATGAGGAATGGTTATTGAATCCTAATATAAAGGAGGATTTTGACAGGATAGAGATTATCGATGGAGATCAAAATATTAGCTCCATAAAGCAACAGTTTTGGGAAGTTAAGGAAAGAATATTAGATAAGCTTTCTATTCTTTAATTTAAACAAAATTCCAACCTATAATTTGTAATAAACTTTCAGTATCCAAAGAAAAGAAAAAAAAATGCCTCCTCGTTATAATCTTAGATCATCTCAGGGACAAGAAGAATTAGAAAGGACAGGTCAGCAAGAAGAACGTCCACGACCTTCTTTACGCAACTCCACTATGTTTCGCCAACTTCGAAGAAACATGGGAATTCTGACACAGAAGGTGTCGAACTTAGAGAATCAGCTGTCGCAAGCTCGGGAAACTAACGCTGCATCAGCTTCGTCTGAAAGGCATGAAGCACCGATTAATATATGCCCGGTGATTGATACAAGAGTCGAAAAACCACGTTTTCCTGGAAGATTTGGGGTACATCCAGTGTCGTTTTTGGAGGATCTTCAGAATTATTTACGGAGGATGCCTAATGAAGATGCTACAATTGAAACTATAATCAGTTGTTTAGAAGGTGATGTTCGAAAATGGGCCAGAATTTATAGACAGAGATGGTTTACACAGTCGGATTTCAAAAGAGATTTTTTGGATGCTTATTGGGGAGAAGCCGAGCAAAACACCTTGAGAAGAATGATTGTAAATGGCACTTGGTCTAAGGAAAATGGAACAATGCTAGAACATTTCGTTAGTTTAGCAGGGCAAGCAAAGATGATGTCTAGACCAATTCCTGAATGGCAAATAGTGGAGGATTTGATGAGACACTTTCCGAAGGATGTACAATATGCTTGGCGGATGAAGAAAGGAAATACTTTGATTGAGGCAACAGAGTTTCTTCGTGAATTGGATGACGTGAATAAACAATGTGGATCTTCTTCCTTTGACTCCTCTACTGGAGCTGATAGGGGAACAAAGCGTCAAAGTCCTTTCGTTTCAAATAAAGACAAGCCATTTTATAAAAAACCAAAAGTGGTGGCTCACATCGAGGGGGAGACTTCAAGGGGAAGGATCACTGATGAAATAATTCAAGAAGAAGATTTAAACTAGTTGGGGCCATTTCCAATAAGCAGGAGGTGGCCGCAATTAACAAAAAACTAAATTATCTTTTTCCTGTAAAATATTTAATAAAACAAGGTTGGAAGCCAGGGGTAGGATTGGGTTGTGACCAAGAAGGGATCTTATATCCTGTTTCCCCGAATAATACTAGAACGAATTGTGATAGAGAAGGTTTAGGATATTCTTCAGAAGATTATAATAATAAACAAACAGTCGTAAATTTAATTAAAGTTTTTGACGTTTCCGTGATTAAACAAAATCAACCAATGTATAATCAGTTCATTAGAGAATATGAAGGTAACTCTTTATATGATGAAGAGGTTTGCTTTGAGAATGAGGGGCCCAAATTTAAATCAGAAATTGAGTTACAAATTTTGGGGCAATCTATAGTTCTCTTGGTAGACACTGGAAGTGAAGTAACTTGTATTTCGGAAGAATTCTTAGAGTGTTTACAAGGAGAATTAAAGTTAAAATTCCCTGCGTTACCAGTTAGACCAATATGTGTGAGGGGAGCCGTTGGACAAAAGAGTCTCCAAATAAAAAAACTAGTCTCTATACCGTTGACGTGTGGTTCATTTGATATTGATACGGGATTTTTAGTGATTGCTAAGTTAACTTGTTCTGCTATCCTTGGGGTAGATTGGTTAGTTGCGCACAACGCTGTTTTGCATTTAAAAGAACCACAAACATTAGAATTGGGTATCGTTGGACAAGGAGAGATTACTATTCCGTTTCGAAATCTTTCTAGTGGGTTTTTAGAAGAGAATCGAATAAATCTAATATCTGGAATAGAGGAACAAAACGAAAAAGAAGGCGGTGAAGAAAAGCAATTATTAGATTTGTTTAAAAGTATTCGGTTGGGAATGGATTTGTCTGATGTAGAGAAGGAACAAATTTTTAATGTTTTGAGATCCCATATGCAAGTTTTTACAAAGAAACTTGGAAGGGCAAACTGTTATACTCATGACATTAAAATGATTGAGGGTACTCCAAGGATTCAACGAACCTATCCTATACCATACGCACATAGGGCAAAAGTAGAAGAAAAGTTGAGGGAGATGGAAGAATTAGGGATTATATCGAGGAAAACTACAAATTTTTGTAGTCCTCTAACTTTCACTGGAAAACCCGATGGATCTGTTAGAATATTACTTGATGCTAGGGAAATCAATAAATATATGGTTCCAGAAGTAGAAGCACCGCCTTTACAGATTGACATACTTAATGCTTTTCTTGGTGTAAAATTTATAACATTGATTGATTTAAATAACGCTTATTTTCAAATACCGTTGACTGAGGACAGTAAAAAATATACTGGATTTACAGTTAATGGAAAATCTTACGTATACAACGTGCTTCCGCAAGGACTTAAAACGTCAGTAGGGTCCTTTTGTCGCGCAATGGACATTATATTGGGTCCTGGTGTTAGAGAGTTTTGTGTCAATTATTTGGATGATCTTGCAATCCTAACGAGTGGGACTTGGCAAGACCATTTGGATCATATTGATATAGTTTTGGATCGTTTAGAATCAGCTGGAATGACTTGTAATTTTGCAAAGTGCAACTTTTTCTGCAGTGAAGTAAAAATGTTAGGGCATATAGTTACAACTTCGGGAATTAAACCTAACCCGGATAAAATAAAAGCTATAAAGGAATTCCCTATTCCAAAGAAACAAAAACAGTTAAGAGGATTTTTGGGACTTTGTAATTATTATAGACGTTTCATTAAGAACTATAGTATTTTGACTGCTCCGTTAACTAGGTTATTAAAGAAAAACCAAACATGGTTTTGGGATGAAGAATTAGATCGAGCTTTCAATAATATAAAGGAAGAATTTATTACAACGATTCTATTGAGCCATCCAGATCAGGATAAATTATATTATTTACAGACCGACAGTTCAGGGATCGGAATAGCCGGATCATTGTTTCAGATTGGAAATAATGGTGAGGTTAAAATTTTGGGATTCTGTAGTCGTGCGCTACGGGGTTCTGAATTACGATGGACTGTAACTGAACAAGAGATGTGGGCTATTATTTATTCTGTGAAAAAGTTTGAGACTTATTTAAGAGGAGCGAAATTTGTTGTTCGTACAGATCATAAGGAATTAACTTTCATGAAACAAATGAAATTATACAATAGTAGAGTCACACGTTGGATTTTATTTCTTGAACAATTTGACTTCGAAGTCGAACATGTAAAAGGTGTAGAAAATATTGGGGTAGATATTTTATCTAGATATCCGCCAGGGGGAGTTTTGCAAGAAGAGAAGGTGTGGTATCCAACTGTTATGTATGTAGGTGTTTCTACTGACCGTGACTTGAAAAATAAATTGCAACGTATGATGGAATATCAACGGCTTGACAACGTCATATGTGGGATTAAGGAGAGAATAAATGTTTCTAGAGTTCCCGAAAGAACAGATAGATTTACGCGTATAACTTTGCGTTGTATTGTCAATAATGATCTACTTTATTTTAAAACTGTACGTGGAGATTACGTTTTGTTTATGCCCAAGGTTCTACAAGAAGAGATTTGTAAACAGGTACATATAGAGATGGGTCATCTTGGCGCATATAAAACTTTGAAATATTTACAATTAAGGTGTTATTGGATAAATATGGGTAAGACAGTGAAGTCTTGTATTCAGAAGTGTCATGTTTGTCAGCTTTCTAGACCTGACTATATAAAAGGGGTAGGGAAATGTAAATCGATTTTAACTGAAAACCCGGGTGAATTAGTAATGGCTGATATTTTCGGACCACTACCTAAAACTGAGGCTGGTTATATTTACATTTTTGTAATACAGGATTCTTTTAGTAAATTTATTAAACTTTTCGGACTTCGTGGAGCTTCAGCAGACTCAGTGCTTTATTGTATGAGAGTGTTCACTGAAATAATACAACCTAAGGCTGTTATGACAGATAACGGAAAACAATTTATTAGTCACAAGTGGAAAAATGGACTCAGAGCCTTGAGAATTAAGACTTTGTATACTACTATTCGTAATCCTCGACCTAACACTACAGAACGAGTGAATAAAGAATTAAACAAATTCTTTAGAATTTATTGTCATGATGACCATACTAGATGGGATCATTACTTGTTGGAGATTGAGGAATTGTATAATAATACGTTCCACGAGAGTACGAAATTTTCTCCTAATGAAATATTATTTGGAAATTCAGAGAAACTTAAAGTAGACTGTTTTCTACCACGGGCACTCACGAATAAAACGTTAGACCAAATTAGAGAGGAAGTTAGAGAAAACCTTAGACTTTCGAGTCAGAAGCGGCAGGATAGATTCAATAGAACTCATAAGTTGATAGATTTTCAAGTTGGTGATTTGGTAAAATTAAGGAGGCTTAATAAATCGGATTCTAGTCGAAATAAAACTAAGAAATTTGATTTATTATATGATGGACCATATCGAATTGGAGGAATAAAATATGCTAATGTGTATATTCTCGTTGATCCTGAAACTCAAAGTGTCAAAGGAGTTTATAATGCAGTCCATTTGGCTAAATATTATACTTAGGATGTTAGCTATTGAGATTTTCACGGGACTATATCATAAATTTTAACTTTAGAGGAATTGAGATATTCCTGGTCACAACCTAATTAATATAATTTTACTAGTTTTAATTTAATAATTAATATTAGAAGACTATTTTGATTATAGTATATAGTGAGTCAATTTGTTAGTGAATTGACTGGCATTATTAAATCGACTTCGTTTTAAAAAATATAATGAACTATAATAATTTATAATTTAATACAAATTTAATTTGGTTATTTAATCAGGGTTGAACTGAAATAAATCTAAATTTAGATAAACATGCTAAATAATTTTAATAATTTTGAATAAAAAATTAATTTAGTTTAATGATTTATAATATTAGTAGTTTAGTTATTTGTTTTGTTTATTGTATTTGTGAATAAAAAAAAATTAAGGGCCAATATAGGAGGTTTTATTTTAATAAAATAATAATAATAATAATAAAAAAAAAAAAATAATTTAAAATTGAAAATTTTAGAATTCTCGAAAAAAAAAAAAGTTTTTTTAGATTTTTCGAAATAATAAAATTTTGGGGGAGGCTGTGCACTTGCGGAACCCTAAAAAAATTTTAAATGCATAAAATACTATTTAGAGGAAGTGTCAAGAAGTGTAACGATAAACGGGGAGTAGAAAAATATGACAAGGAGTGACAGTCGAGACAGGGTCGGGAGAGAGTCAGAAAAGGAAATGAAAGAAAAAAGCTTTTTAACCGAATAAAAGGAATAGTTGCTAAAATTTTGATAAACGAAAGCAACAGAAGAAAACTATGAATCAGGTTTTGTTGAATAGTGAGGGCAATGAAGCTGAAATAGAATTTTAACATGTTTAAAGGTTTCAGGTGAGAGAGATTTTGGGCCGTCAAGCAAGGAAAATTTGGAAAAAACGGAGAAAAATGGAAGAAAGGAATCGGTAAACGTTCCAAATATCCTTGTTGTTACTTTGAGACGTCTGTGAAAGAAAAGTCGTTAGTAAGCTGGATTTATGTGAGTTATATTTTTTTTTTATTTTTGTAGCTCGCGGAAAATAGAATTCATACAGCTGATGAGACGAATCTTTTGAAGGAGGCTATGATCCTGGATTGTGGATTCCTTCAATTGAGATAAAGATAGGGATTGCTTCGTGTAGGATATAGTATAGGAAGGTTTATTTGCGCATAAATTCAAGATGCTAACATTCAGGGTTTGATTCCAAAGTGTAAAGAATAAGTGGAGTGAAACTAATGTTATGTAAGTATTCAATTTTGTGGTTTTCATCTTTTATTTATTTTCGGTTCAAAGTTGTTGTGTGTATTTGAGTTAAGGTGAAATGTGACTTAATGAAATTTATAGTTTCTTCCAGGTTAAGTGAGCTAAATAACGTTGAGAAAATCAGATTTCAATGTCAAAAGAGGAAGAGTTGATTGGAGAATATTTGCAGCTTTACAGATCTACCTGCGAGGTCATAAGAGGCTTGTACTGTGTGATACTTTAAGTAAATTGATATTCCCACTTAATGATTTTCGTTTGTAAACATTAATAACTCTGCGGAAATTATAACATACTGTGTTTCTAATCTGAGTCGTTATTTGTAGATAGTAATAAAGATTTTCTTTTCCCATAATTAAGTATAAACTAGTTCTACCAGTGTCTCAGTGTCTTTTGTTCGCGTATAGCTAGGCAGGATAATATTCTATTTCTAAACAGGTACAGGAATTACAAGGAACATTAAAGACATGGAAAAGCAAACCACAAATGATAAAACATGAAGGCTAAAAAAAGGTATTGCTTGGATTGTAAAGGTAATGTAAATTTCATTGTGTTTAATTCTTTCCTTTACAGAGAAATTGATTAAAATAGTCCTTGGTGAAATCATGGAAACTGGACTCTGATGTATATTTATTATCATCAAGTCAAGGAGACTTTAAACGATGTATATTTTTATACTCTTTTAGGTAGAATTGTCTATTTGACATTATTGTCAAATAGTCAACAAATAAATCATTTTTGATTTAGTTTTACTCAAAGCTAGACGCTATTTTGAAATCTTTATAAATTTTTTATCTCTTTAACAAAAAATAAATCAAAACCCAAAATCAAAATGGAAGAAAATATTAATACATTAAATAATTACCATTTTTAGAAAATAATATAAAATCTTTGGCCCTAAATCAAAATTCCAGTTTTTAATATACTAATGTCTTCATATGATAAAATTTAAGAAAAATATTCCGTCAGATCAAAAGAATTAGAACGTCAATTCAAAATCTTAAAATAATATATCTGAAAACTAAAACTTGGATATAGATTGTGATATTTTATTGTGAAATAAAGGGTAAGTTTAAGTAGAGTGAATATTATAAATAATAATATTTCAAGTAATAATAAATTGCTTTGATAGTGATTTTGAATCTTTTGCCTCAATTTCCCAAAATTGGAACATGCTGAGAGCATTACTACATCTCAGTACTCAAGCTCATAGGAGGTGCTTATCTTTCCTTTTACTTTCATACTGTAGGAGTCCCAGATTTTGAGATTAAGAAATGTCTGCTCTCAGGTTTATTTAGTTCAACCAAGCATGGATGGATGCCCTCGTGTCATGTGTCCCCGATGTCCACTATATTGGATGTGGCTAATGTAAGTCGCGTGTCACTGGAGTATCTGTCTAAGTCTATCTGATAATATCAACCTTCGGATTTATTTATTTTAATCATTCTTGGGCCGGAGCCCTCAAGCCTAAAAGGGTCTGATACTAAAGTTCTTCTCTTTCTATTTGTGTGAGGTTTCGCTGATACATCCTGAATTCCCTCTTCTGTATGTGTGGGATGAATTGGAGTTACTCCAATACAAATGGAAGGATATTAGCAAGGTGTTTTAACGTTGGATTTTGGAAATAGTGTTTCTTGTGTTATGTGCTGACAGCGCTTGCCCACTATTGGTTGCGTCGTTTGAGTGGCATATACCGCGGGAGGACCTCCTGATCTTAGCGTTAGATTACCAAATGTAGAGTAGTTAGACAACATAAAACTTTCTTCTTATGTGAAGGGACATTCTAGTTTAGTCTAATGACATTAAATTGTTTATAAGGAATAAATTAGAATTGTCCTGAATCAATAGGAAGAATATTCTTGATGGAGACATTACGTTCGTTCGTGGGTTGCTTCTTGTAAAGTGTGTTGACGACGTTCGCCCATAAGGCTGCGACGGCTGTACGACACTCTGACCTTGGGGGACCTCTGAACTTTATGTGTGTCATCCTAAAGTAGTTAAATAATTTATTTAATCTTCATTGAATCATACAGGAATCTAAACTTTATAAGATTCTAAGTTTTATTTTCCCTTAATAAAACTTGTCATAAATTATCATACTTAAAATTATACTTTGACTCAGTGTGAAACCACCTTAACTTTACTAAATAGATTCTTGAAAACAATAATGGAACAGAAATTATAATGTTTAGTTTCTTTTCATTGTAGATAAGTTCCGAATATTTAAGTATATACAATAACCCCATTTTTTATACTTCTTTTGAGTCCTCTTTTAAAGAACATCGAGTTTTAGCTAGTGTTGTTTACGCTAAATTCTCCCAGTGTTTTTGGTTTTGAATACTCGATGCTTTTGATTTTCCCTTAAGATCTTAAATCATAAATGTTTGGCCCAACCTAGCTTAGATACTATTATCCCGTATCTTCTCGGTTCTGGTCATCATACTTCACTTTTAATTAAGGATTACCTTCAGTAATCTTTTGTTATACTTACTTCTTATATGTTCTTCTTCGAAATATGCTGGGTAATCCCATTATAGTTTAGATGCAATTCATTTTATTTAAATGAGTGTTTAGACTGGGGTTACTCTACATAATCCTTGTCCTGCGTGGGTTGGTAACGGAAAAGAGATTTAGCTACGCATCACAAGTGAGAGCTATGAAGGATATACGGAGACCTTGTTGGTGCAATAAAGTCACGCAGTGACTGGGGGGAGGGAGATTGCCCTTCAAACTCTTTATGTCTCTCGTTATAAAACCGTTATTGATCTAGGCTGGCCATGCAAGCAATAATACTATACCCGTATCTAGTACAGACTTCACACTTGGACGTGTGGAGCTGGCTAATTATTTTCAGTTTAACTTATTTCAAAACAAACTAAGGGATTCGATGATGTCGGTCATTGTCTGCCCGGAGGGATTACAGGAAGAGCTCTTATAGCTCATGATGGAGAGTGCCCTGTTTTCCTAAAGGAAGACCGTATGCTTCGTGTGCCTGGCGGGCTCGGTGACCAGCTCTGGTATGGGTGACTAAAAGAAATAGTCAATACCCTGTGAACCCTGGATGAGTCAGTGATCGTCCCTTAAAGGTGGGCCACGTGGAAGTCGGGTTTGACGCGGGGCATGAACATACCGGGGGGAGACATCATCACCGTCTGGGTTGTACTGTGGTTAGTTAGTTCCGCTCTCCACATACATTAACCCTAGTCTTTACTGTAGTTTAAGTTTTCGGTGGGATTTCCAGCTCCGCGAGGGTGATCAGAATCCTGACGATCCAGTTGGATTGTTAGGGTAGTTTAGCGTCATGTCATCGTGAGCTGGGTGATGATATGCCTCGGACCTAGGACTTAGGGTAGAGGAGGCCTAGGACGAGCTGCTTGGGGCGATGGCGGTGCCCCAAACCTGGGGATTGTCCCCACATTATTTTTATTACTTCGTTTATATTAACATAGGTTTCTTTTCAGAAACTTATCGGCTCTAACATTGCATTGTAAATGAGATGAAACCTTTCCTAAATTGATGAAACTACATGAATTCAGATGAACTACTCCCGTCAATATGAGACTAAATATAAATAAATAGTGATCCAATATAAAATAAATAACACAAATTAGACATGTGAAGATTAGGTTTATATTCTAATATAAGTATTAAAATAACAAGTGTGTTTCTTTTTCATTCTTCTATTGCCACTCTCCACCGAGCAGAATCTGTAAATTACAAATTATTATAAGGATATAAAACGGAATGACGTAGGATTCAGTAAAAATATAATATTCTTAAAGGGTATTATTCTAGACGATCAACCTTGGCCAAAACTTTCACGTATCTGATTTGAGGATCCTATATGAAGGGACTTCAGATCTGTACAGTACCTTCAATGAGTTTTTGTGTCACATTGTCATCTTTTTGTAGGCTATCAGCTCCATAATCAGCATAGGTGTCAGTAGCACTTTGACCTTGCAAGCATTCTGAGACAAGATCAGTCCTTTGCCTTTTAAGAAACACTTTCCGAGAAAATCCAGCTTCAGGCAGCCGTCTCTTCGATCCTCTTGACACTGAAATGTGACTGAAATTTAGTTGGCACAGCTTTTTCTTCTAAAAGTATCTTCTGACTGAAGCTCATTTTGTACATCATGTAATTCTTCGTGTCTTTTTCCATCTGCAATTGCATAATTCATTTTAAAATATAGAATAGGAAAGAGAGTTCATGAAAGAGTGACACATTATGTCAACAAACATGTTTTTAATTACCAAGTGAATCCCATTACGTCCCATATGCCATTATAACTAAGAAGAAAAAACTCTAGAAAAAACACTAGAAAAAATATCAGGTTTTCAGAGTAAACTGTATAGTTTATTTTATGGTTACAATATTTTGTAAAATTCTATAACAATAGGACCGATTCTGATTATTTTGTATTGTTGATTTTAAAACAATTAAATAGTCAATGTATATTTCTTAAGAACAGTAAACATAGGTAACAAATTAACAAAATTTGTAAAGATTTTGTTTCCGAATGTACTAAAATCTGCATAAAAAAGCTATAGGACGTATCGGGAATACCTACAACATTTAAATGTCCCATTACGCACCAACTTGATACGTAGGTACTGGGACTTATTGGGATTCACTCAAATAAATAAGGTAGGTACACGTTTGTAATCACAATGCATACATTGTATAACAGGCTATCGATTTATATAGGTAAACGACGCACAAAATAACTGTAAAAAATGTGCAAAAATGGGCCATTTTTTTCTTCTGCGCATCAATGACAGGGCCACAGTTATTTTGTGCGACTACTAGGTACCTACATCTAGTCCGAAATATTCACATTTTCACTTATAACAGAGGCTAAGAACAGAGGTTATTATTTCGTTTATAAAACGTGAGGCTCTTTCTAGAACTGTGGTATAGGATAGGTACAAGGACCTATCGGCAAATTAGAAAGTCAACATCAACAAAGCGCGTAGTAGTGCTGCAATATAATGTAGAGTTAAAAGGGATTCTTCTATGAGCTTTTAGGTTAGGTTATTTCGTTTTAAAAATCAGGTACTTTTTGCTACCATCTACCTAGTAGGTTTAGGTATTTAAATATTACTTACATCAAAGTGATCTTCAGACGTAAAAACATTCGAATGTAACAAAATGCTCTTAGGGTGTCTTCGAGCCAACTTCAGCCACATCTTTCTTCTTTTTGGATGCGTTGGAACGCTTACAAACACTTTGTTAGGATTATTTATAGTCGTATTGGTGCACTGAGGCACTATGCACCATTTATAAACCATTATTTTTGAAGGAAAAGTATAAAATTTGTAATTCACTTCAGTCGCGCCGTATATTGTCGAACTAGTTTACTTGCGTGTGACGTCACACGGGTCACGTGACCTGCGCCATCAAGTGTGTGTTCCAAATTGTACAAACGCTGCTAAAAGCGTATACAGTACTCACGGACGGTCCAAATTGATTTATCACGCTCACAAAGCTATCACTGCTTTAATGGCTCTAGTCAATTTGGAATGGATTTAAGCGCGCTCACGTGTTCATCTGTCAAAATGTCAGTTTTGTTTTTATTTTCTTTAACAAAGCCTAAGCTAATCCCTCAAAAATGTGCGCCAAATCCACTTTCATTTCCATTAGAGACAAACTCATTAAAATTAAAACTTGAGAAACATCAGCTGGTTGCAAATGTGTGGGATTTTATATGTGTCAAATCGATTTTGACATTAGCGCTTTCACTGCTCCACCTATTTGACTAAAGCACTGATAGCAAAAACGATGACGTCATTAATGACGTAAGGCGGTGAACGAGCGAGTGCTTTAGAGCACGCTTTTGGTCAATTTGGACCGACTTAAGCGCGCTCACAGTGCTCTAAAGCAGTCTGTTAGCGCAAATTGGACCGCAGAGACAGAAACATCGTTTTTGGCGCGGTTTTGAAAAATGTAACTTTAAAATTGATTTTAAATAAAAATACAGTAGATCTCGCGGAAATATCAAGGTATAGTGCTTATTAAGTAATAAATAATCATTCAAAACGATTTCCAAAATTAGTCAAATAGCCTATTGCGTGTGTTATGCAGAAAATGCTTTTACGTATGTTTTTAATGGATAAAAGTGTAGGTTCCTTTTAGTTACGGTTCCTGTACACACCGTTGAACTAGCTCGCTAACTGGCTTGAAGTTGCCAGGCCTGCCAGAAAGAAAACCTTTGAAAAAAATAATTGACATGACGTTAACGATTTTTTGACTAAAATTATTTAGGTATAAATTTTATTTCGGGTCTCAGCACGATAATTATAATTGGTCAAAATAAATTACCTTACTTTTCCCGACGATTCGGCTGAGTCGCGTCAGCCGTGGTCAAGGTTAGACTGAAGGGAGGTAAAATTGAAAATCCGTGAATCTGGTAAAGTGAAACCGCGTAACAATCAAATCACACTTCAAATTTACAAACTTGTATCTGAAATCGAAACCAAATTAGATCTTGTCTCTCTTCGGGTTTTCTCGAATTTTATTTTTACTCAATCGGAACTTTTCGGATCTTTTTGGGGAAGATAGCGGAACAAACTGAAGCGCACTTCCGGCAACACTGGTAGAAATCCTTTTTAGTCTGTGGTCTGATTGAAGGACCATGTGTGGATTTATTTTGAAATAATAATCTTGATTTAAAGCTTTAATTACTTTTTTTATTTAGCGTTACTGAAAGAAAGTGAAAAATGGAGGTGGAAAATATAAAAGTAGACGACTTCCTTCCAGCCAAAAACCCTATTAAGCTGAAAAATGTGAAGCGAAGAGCCGTGTCAGAATCTGGCGATGTTATGGAAGTAGAAGAGCACAATGGGATCCAAGGGAGCGCCAAACACAGCCGGCCGAAAGCGAAGAGGTCGAAGAAAGGCGCGGAGCCCAATGAGAGCAAAGTTAACATGAGAAAAGTACCAGTTCCAGCACACAGGTACAACCTACAATCCTAACCTCTTTGTAGATAACAAAGGCTATTTTTAGTAGCTACCAGCCTCTGTGGTCTAGTGGTTAGGTGATCCGGAGGTTCCGGGTTCGATTTCCGGTGGGGACACTCAAACGAAGTGCACTTTGTTAGACTTCCCCAGTTTGATCAAGACATTGCAGGATGAATCACCTGATTTTCCAAATAGTAGAGGAATTCCGTGCTTCAGTAAGCATGTTAAGTCATTGGTCCCGGCTACTATGGTCGTAGATATTAATGACCTATGTCAGAGGCCTTTGGTGGCTCAACTGGAGTGCGAGATCTGTCATTGACCTTGCAACCCACATAATCCTACTAATATTAATTAAACGCGAAGGTTTGTAAGTATGGATGTTTGTTACTCTTTCATGTAAAAACTACTGAATGGATTTTAATGAAACTACATTAATATAGCTTATACATCAGAATAACATATAGGCTACAATTTATCCTGCGCTGACGAAGTCGCAGGCACCAGCTAGTTTGATAATAATGATGAGTAGCTAACATCATAAATCTGCAAAATAAATTTAATAAGCTTCCACAGTACTTGATACAATGCAAGTCATTAGTACAACTTACAGATCTACCTACAGATTAAATTTTTTCAGCGTAGATTTTTTACAGAATACTTGATCATCACGAAATGTTAAATACAATGCAAATAGAACAAGTCAATTATCGGCTTTGCATATCTGATGTTCTCATGTAAAATAAATGTCAGTTTTTTTTTTTGTTGTAATAACATTAAAATTTCTAGATATACTCCTCTAAAAGAAAACTGGTTGAAGATCTTCACTCCGATAGTAGAGCACCTCCTGCTACAGGTGCGATTCAACACCAAGTCCCGCAACGTGGAGATTCGAGTCGGACCGGAGACCAAGGATGTTGCCAACCTCCAAAAAGCTGCTGACTTTGTCAAGGTCTGACTCTTCAAACTAAACTTCTAGATGGAGCGTATTTTGCTTACATTTTTTTGTATAGAGTTTCTAAATTTGTTTTTCTTTGATCAATATTTGAAATTAAAAATACTAGTAGAAATAAATTGATAGCTGCTCTAACTGGAATAGGTCAAGTGCTATTGAGACTGTTGCTTGATCTAGAATCTTCACTAATATTATAAATGCGAAAGTACCTATTGATGTTTGTTTGTTTGTACCACCATCACGCCTAAACGACTGAACCAATTTCCATGAAATTTGGAAGGTACATGCATGGAAAAATGCATGGTTCCTGTAGGAGTGACTAGGATAACAGACCACACAGGTGTAACAAAAAGAGGTATACCAACTCTAAAGAATGTGAATCTGCTCATGAAACTGAACAACTTTCTTTAAGTAACATAGGTCAAAATACGAAAAAAAATGTTGACCTCCCATAAAAACTGAATCAGCTGATAGCATTTTGTATGGGAGGTAAAAACCTTTTTTTACATATTTCGACCAGTTCCTTAGGAAAAGTTGTTCAGTTTCAACAACATCTTCAGGATTGATACACCTTGTACAAAGCTGCAGGTAGAAGCTAGTAAATCATTTAAATCAATATGCTCATTGGCAAACATTTGAAAGTTAAATTACAGACAATCCTACATTTTATTACTGTATGCTTTCAGGCTTTCATCTACGGTTTTGATGTAGAAGACGCACTGGCCTTACTCAGACTAGACGACCTATTTGTGGAGTCCTTCGAGATCAAAGATGTGAAGACTCTACAGGGTGACCATTTAGGGCGAGCGATAGGCAGACTCGCAGGCAAAGCCGGCCGAACTAAGTTCACTATAGAAAATGTCACTAAAACTAGAATAGTGCTTGCAGACTCAAAGATACACATTCTAGGTAAGTGCATCATCATCATAACATCCCATGAAACCTCCACTGCAGGACATGGAGCTCCCTCCAGAATTACGGCTATCGATGGAACAATGTGGAAGGAAAGTACCTTAGTTAGTCACCACGTTTATTAGCATTGCGGCTGGCACCATGGACCGTGGTTGTTGGTGACCGCAGTTTGCAAAATGGTATGATACACAGGAAGACGCTCCTGCCCATCCTCTAGTTCATAATCCCTTAGTCGCCTCTTACGACACCCACGTTTGGTATGCTTATGTAAGCTATCTCACTTATATTTCCTGACCAAGTAGTGTTACTCCTTCTTTTATAAATACAAAATCATTTAAGGGCTTTGTTTTGATTATAAAAATTACTCATAGTTGGAAAACTGTATCACCTTCGCAAAAGATCTCGTTCGCATAATGTCACATTCTCCAGACCAGACAGTATTAGGAAAAGATATTTTATAAAATTTTATTCAGCATAGTTAGAGTGTCAAAGTCCATCTAATGAAATATATTATTTACTACTACCCACAAGTACAAGTGCCTACAAATACTTACAAGTGCAAGTATTCTTGGTTACAAACTTATTTTTGTGCCATGATAAGGTGTGAAATTATGCAAAATTAGTGATATTGTGCTCTGGTAAACCTGTGTGTTACAATTTGCGAACGTGACAATAAGCGCCGGAAGGAACTGATCATCAGCAATCCCACGTTCTTTTTGCGTAAATAAAAAAAATCATCACATACCAACGAACAGCATCTTGAAGTTGCTAGCGAAAAAGTATTGACCCACCCATTTTCATGCATTTTATGCATGTATATGTCAGGCGGAGTGTCACTTTGCCCTAGACAAATGTATGAATGTGATACTAACATTGTTGTAAATGTTCTTGGCGTACACACGGCCGCACATCGGTAGAAACACTTTTGGACCTTATGGCGTGGTAATAGAGTTGAAAAAGTTTCTACCGACAAGCGGTTGACCGTACTAATAAAAATTTTATTAAATTATTATTATGCCACACAAAAAGCGATCCAGCTAGGGTGCTGTACATATTTCGAAGTGTTTCTAGGGGTAAGTTTGGTTTTATGGTGTGAACCCAGTAGAATTTAGAAGATGTCTCTTCACAAGCTGAATTTTCTGGGACAAATAGTTTTGCCATTTTCAATAACTTTAAAAACTTACAAAAGATTTTTGAAATTAATCCCCGGTGAAACCTAATGACAATTTGTGACTAACAGCCAGTTGCACAAAGCGTCTTTTTCTTTTCTTTAAATATAAAGCTCCTTTAAATATATTGCTGTCACTTTCTTTATCAACAAAGCAGAAAGTGATAGCGACCGATTTACTGGCGTTTTAACTTTAAGAACACTTTGTGAAACTGGCAGAAAAAGACATACATTTAAAAAAGGAGGTTTAATTTTAAATACACTTAGTGTGGTTATCTATTATGCTGAGTAAACAATTTTTTTTTCTTTGTTTCTAGGTAGCTACCAGAACATCGCCCTCGCTAGGAGAGCGATCTGTAACCTGATAATGGGGTCTCCGCCATCTAAAGTTTATGGAAACCTGAGGAATGTTGCCAGTAGGGTCGCCGAGAGATTTTAGTTGTAATAAAAAAGTATTTATCGTTCATAAATTATGTTTTATTTATATAAACTTAACTTAATTATACTAAATCAATCAATATATGAATTTTAATAATAGTTATATAAAGGTGGAAAAAAATAACAATACACAAAGAAAAATGGCCTTAATTAATGTAGTACCTTGGCGACCGAGCTTCGCTCTATAACAGCCGCGTCAACATTAAAATATCAGGTGAGCAAGCTATGCTAACCGCCAACAGATGGCGCTGTAGGTTTCTGTCTTAAATACGGCATTTAAAAAAATGCTTAAAACACGGGAAAACGAATTTTCATTGACATTAGACCTAGCTAGATCGATTTTTAGCCCCGGAAAGGGCCATTCGGGGGTATTCACTGGCGAAAAATCCATCTAGCTAGGTCTCATGTCTGAGAAAATTAGTTTTCCACGTGCTTTTATGCATTTTTTAAAATATTGCGTTTTAACAGAAACCTACAGCACCATCTGTTAGCAGGTATCATAGCTTGCTCATATAAAGTATTATAACTCCATACTAGATAGCGCAATTCTTAATAATGTGTTTCAAAAACCGGGCGGGCTTTGGGAAGATGATCAGTACGGTCGTCCAGGTACTGCATACATAAAATGACTTATTCTGGAATGCATTAAAAATACTGTTCAAACATAAATAGATTTTTTGACTTTTGTAAAACCATGGACGAATAATAATAAGACTGACAATCCCATACTAGAAAACTTAACCCGGAAAGGCATAAAACCTTAGAGCAACGCGTCAAACCGCGCAAGCCCGTTCCGGGCTTTGCGCGCGAAAATCGTGTTACTCTATGCATAAAACTCATGGAAACTAGATGGCGCTTTCAAATAATCTGGAAATTAATTATGGTCTAACGAGTATTCTGCCAAAAAATCATTCAAAATTTTAACATAGTTTTAATGTAAAGAAAGACCAACCAACAGAAAAACACCTTACATTACCCTCTTTGTATATATTGGAGACTGCCATGTTCGTGAGACAACATATTGGCCTGTTTGAATTTGTAAAAAGCGACCGCAGGAAAACTAAACTTGTCCCTCCAACTGCCAGGCTAGAGATGTTCCGTAATAGCCCACTATACAGATGCATACAAATTTATAATAAAATCCCAGATTCGATTAAACTGACAGATAACGAAAAAACATTTAAAAAGACACTTAAAACTGTATTGACTAGTAAAGCCTATTATAAAATTAATGATTTTTTGACAGATAAGAATATTTGTTAAATATCTTTTCTGTATATAATTTTAACATAGGTAATAAACATATTATGTTAGCGTTAATTTCTGTTATGTTATATTTTTTTAATGTACTAAGATAGTGAATAAGTACTTAAATATGTATTAACGCCCTCTTTGCTACACCCTTACAGGGTATGTACATTATCAATAACTGTTGTATGTACACTTTGCAATGAATAAATACTAAATTCGGTTTATTTTTTTAGCAGAATACTCGATAAATATAATTTCCCGAACGATTTATAAGCACTGTCTAGTTTTATACTTTTCCGGGTTACGATTTCTAAAAGGGGATGTTCAGTTGTCAGTCTTTTTTTTGTTCGTCTATGGTAAAACTTAACCGGGTTTTTTGACCGACTAGTCATAGTCAACTAGGAGACATTTTTCACTTTACTACCTCATACAGACTACTCTGTGCAGTCAATGGTAAAAAGTATCTTACCTAATACGTGAAAAAAAATAACCTCCTCGCTCCGCTCATTTTACTTGTCGGGTATACTTCGGGGCCATGAGTAGGTACGGTTCTTGTTTGAACTTCAAAGTGATGTGACTGAGTGCGCGCCCCTCGCCTGCTTCCATTTTTGGATCAGTCTACGTGCGGCAGCCGAGCAAGGCACTTGGGTCCTGACTGGTGCTTGTGCTGGACATTAAATCATAGTCCGGGGCTCTAATATGAGCCATCAGGAGAAATACGCAAGTCTGACTACAGTGAGACGCGATGTGGCTAAGATAATGAGTGATTTTGATAGAAGAGTAAGCCTTTACAGCTATCTAGGACTATCGCCAATGACTAATCACGACATACTTTATAATTCTGCGCTGCTCTTAGAGTCCAACATAGTCCCTTGAAGGAAATTTCCTTTTACTTCACTTGTTGGTTAATCTACTACTTTAAGGGCTATATTTCACCGGGACACCATGGCATCGCAACCAGTCGCGCCACCGTGGTGTCCGTAAGCTACCAAACTAGACACCATACAGAGTGCACGAGTCCGAGCTGGTCGCGCCGCCAAATTGGTAACTCCCCATAGAGCTGTAGTACCTGGGCAAACGAGCTATGCTTTGGCTCTGTATAATTAAAATATCATTGGGTGAGCAAGCTATGCTACTCAACAAAAGATGGCGCTGTAAGTTTCTTAAATGTACATACATACATACATAACATCACGCCTCTTTCCCGTTGGGGTAGGCAGAGACCACAGTCCTCCACCTGCTACGATCTTGACATACTTCCCTTGCTTCCTGTACTTTCATCAATCCTTTCATACATGCTCGTCGGTTTAGGGTACTTTTAACCTGGCCTTTATTCAGAACGTCCTGAATTTGGTCCTGGTACGTTCGCCTAGGCCTTCCCCTTCCAACGTTTCCATTCACTCTCGCCTGGTAGATCTCTTTCGTCAATCTTCGTTCATTCATCCTCTCTACATGACCAAACCATCTCAGCATCCCTTTCTCGATTTTGGTCACTACGTCTTCTTTTACGCCACACCGTTCTCTTATCACACTATTTCTTATCCTGTCACTCAATTTAACACCAATCATACTCCTTAGCGCTCTCATTTCCACTGCATTAATTCTACTTTCATGCTTCTTCTGCCATACCCAGCTTTCACTGCCATACATCAGTGTTGGTACCAAAACTCCCCCATGAACAGCCAAACGAGCCTTGTGAGACACCTTCTGACTCCTCATAAAGGCGTGCAGGGCACCATTCACCATGTTTCCAGCATTCACTCTTCTTTCAATATCACTTTCACACTTTCCATCTCTCGTAAACTTTGAGCCCAGATACACAAACTCCTTCACTTGTTCGACTTGTTCACCATCTATTAATATAGTACACTCTGTCATACATTCTTCTCTTTCAAGTACCATTACTTTAGTCTTGCTTACATTTACTTTCATTCCTTTCTTGTCCAAAGCCACATTCATTATTGTTACCATCTCCTGCAACTCGTCAGCAGATGACGCAAGTACAACTTGGTCATCAGCGTAGAGAAGACATTTGATGAGTAACTCATTCATTCTCAGTCCACACATACTCTCTTTCAGATCAATCAAACAATTATCCATGAACAGGTTAAACAGCCAAGGTGACGCTACACATCCCTGCCTAACACCTTTTTCGATGCTAAACCATTCAGTGTACGCCCCGTTTATTCTAATGTGCTAAGAAATATTTAAAAAGACGGTGAAAACGAACTTTCCCAGACATGGGACCTAGCTAGATCGATTTGTTGCCCCCAAAAACCCCTGTATACTAAATATCATCGAAATCGTTAGAGCCGTTTTCGAGAAACCGATTACAAATATATACAAGGTGTAAGGGACGGTGTACCGAAAACTGAAAGGGCGTGCTCAGTCAACGAAACTGAACAACTTTCCCAAAGAAACATTTTTGGGAAATGTAAAAAATTTTTGACCTCTCCATACAAACTGTTCAGTTTCGTTGACTGAGCAAACCTTTTCAGTTTTCGGTACACCGTTCCTCACACCCTTTATACATGCAAATATTGCTCGTTTAATAGTAAATGATAGATAGAGACTCTATATATACAAATATTGCTCGCTCTATAGGATACATTTTGTTGGTAGCGGCGACTGGTTGCGCAGCCATGGTGTCCCAGTGAAATATATAGTTAGGGTGCTGGCTGCAATTTGGGTATATGATTTGCTCATGATTCATATTAATAGGGATGATAGATCAGCTGAATACGAATCGATTTGGTCCTTACACGTTTTTCTGTGCGTCGCTGCGTTTTTGAGTTAAAGCAAAAAAAATTAAAATAAGATACTATATAATGTTTTTGTGGTCTGCCTTTGTGGCTCCTGTTTAAAATACTTCTGAAGATGTAGAAAATAGAAGAGCTCTGCATTATGACGGGACAAAGTAGTGAATAATTGCATTTTGAAGCGCTGTAACTTTACGACGCAGGGCTATTATGGTGGCAGACCATTTTTCTGGGGTTTTATACATTGTATTTAATCAGATAGTCATAGTCTGCCAGGTGTACGTTTCATTTTCAAATTTCAAAATAGTTGAAACTTAATTCCTCAAAAACGCAGGGGTGTGGAAGTCCGCCAATATTTTTTGTATCTTCTAGAGGATGTTCCTTGTCATCAGTGAAAGAGGCAGACATGAGCAAATCATATAGAAATAGGTCCTTCATCACCCTTACTACGAGTGATAGGCTTTATATCGCACGTTGCTCACAGCAGCAGCCTGTACTTGAAGTGCGTGGGCACAGTGGACAGCACGAGCCGGGCGTCGTGCGACAGCGAGGCGAAGGTCCAGGGCTCCACGGCGCTCCACTCGCAGCAGTACACGCTGTCCTCGTGCTGCTCGTACGACTGTAGCACGCCGTCCATTAAACTGTAAATAACAACAAAACATATACAAGGTTAGGTAAAAGAATGGGGGAGGACCGGTTCGTCAAGAAAGTCTTTGAGGGTCGAGCTGGCGCGGCGGACGGGGTCCGGTTGGCCGCCCGAGATACCGGTGTGTGGTGGGCCGATGTAGTTGGTGCAGACTTGCGCGAGCTACAGCTGATGACTGGCAGGCTGCGGCACAGGATCGAGACCAGTGGCGAATTCTCGTATCGGAGGCCAAGATTCACTTTGGGTCGTTGCGCCAGAGGAGTAAGTAAGTATACAAGGTAATTTTTTGGACCTGATTTCCTTTTGCCCACTTTTGCCCACAAAAGCAGCAATATTTGTTCTACGACTTTAATAACAACGCACAAAAAATTTTCGACTCTCCATACTAAAGTGGTCACGTGACCGACCCATTTTGTATGGGATGTTGAAAATTTTTCGTGCGTTAGCAAAACCGTAGAACAAAAGTTGTTGCTTTTGACCTCACTAACAAGTGAGCAAAAGGAAATTAGGTCCAAAAAAACCGGCCAAATGCGAGTCGGACTCTCGCACTGAGGGTTCCGTACCACCATATAATCACAATTGTATTAGTTGAAATTTCAGTAAGTTAATGTGCTACATTTTTTGAGTCCAACACGCGCTTGACCAAATTTTATTATTTGTTGTTACTATAAACATACCAATTTTCAATTTTGTAAGTGTTCCCGTTTTTAAAACAAACTAAAACAAAAATCGCCTCCGCGACCATCCAACTTGACCCCTCTCTTATATGAATGTTCTTGAAACGGGAGCTCACCACAATTGGTTACCATTAGTTGTGAGAAAAGTTGTAACATTTAATGATTTCAGACTTTTCCCATTATTTGTACTGTGAGACCTAGCTTCTTGCCAAATTTCATAATTTTAGGTCAGCGGGAAGTACCCTGTAGGTTTTGCTTTTTTGCATAAATGTATGAAGATAAGGACATAAAATGCCATATCTTTTGATTGCGTCGTCATAAAAAAATAATATTTTCAGATCTTGTGTGGTTCAAGGATCCTAATATATGGTATTAATTTCAACCTGATACCTTTACCGGTTCGTGAGATAAAGGGTCTTGACAGACAGACGGACAACAAAGTGATCCTATAAGATCCGTTTTTTTCTTATGAGGTACGGAACCCTAAAAATAACCTTTTATAACGTGTTAATGGAATAAGAGAAACCCTCATACACCCCAACTGATTTTTATTAAAATTATTCCATTCCCGTAAAAAAAAAGTATTTTTTTTCTAGATATTGTTATTTTAAAGTTTCATCATTATTCTAGTTTTATCGTTGTTGTATCCACCGGAATATTTAGAATAGAAGTGGCAAGAATTTAAATCTTCTCTTCTTCTTTTCTCTTATATATAAAAGGCAAATCTGACTGACTGATCTATAAAAGCACAGCCGAAACTACAGAACGGATTTCGCTGAAATTTGGTACACAGATAGTTTTAGTGACGTAGGCATCCGCTAAGAAAGGATTTTTGAAAATTCGCCCCCTAAAGGGGTGAAAAAGGGGTTAAAAGTTTGTATGGAAGTACGTCATTTTTAGAGCTAGAAGCTTGAAACTTTGTTTTTAGGTTAACGATTAGAAATAAACAATTACGTGTCCTAGGGTTTTTGAAAATTCAACCCCTAAGGCGGTGAAAAAGGGGTTGAAATTTTGTATGGGGAAACAAGATTAGTTAAACTATTTTGTTCGAAACTTCACAGGAGTACTCCTATTAATAGATGAGTAAAGACATGTTTATGGTTTTTTCAGAATTCAACCCCTGAAAGGGGGGAAACGGGGTGAAAAAGTCTAAAAACAAATATGGGTATCGTTTGTATGGTATTTCGGGTCGCTGATTACGATAACTACAACAATTTTTAAATCCAACGTGGTGGACGTGAAATACCATCATCCCCCTGGGGATGGAGTTGGGGTGCGATAGGTTTGAAATGTCTAAAAATCAATATGGGTGTCGTTTGTATGGTTTATCGGGTCGCTGATTACAAAAACTACAAAATGTTTTAAATCCTACGTGGTGGACGTGAAATACCATCATCCCCTAGGGATGGGGTTGAGGTGCGATGTCTAAAAATAAATATGGGTGTCGTTTGTATGGTTTATCGGGTCGCTGATTACGAAAACTACAATAATTTTTCCAACGTGATGGACGTGAAATACCATCATCCCTTGGGGTTGGGGTGCGATAGGTTTGAAATGTCTAAAAATCAATATGGGTGTCATTTCTATGTTAATGATAGCGGTTAAATTGGTGTTAGGGGTAGGGATAGGAGCAGGGATAGGGTAGACGTAGAGGTAGATAGGTACAGGTAGAGGGAGAGGGAGGGGAAGAGGGAGGGAGAGAGGGAGGGGGCAGGGGGAGAAGGAGGGGAAGAGGGAGAGAGAGGGAGGGAGAGAGGGAGGGGGCAGGGGGAGAAGGAGGGGAAGAGGGAGAGAGAGGGAGGGAGAGAGGGAGGGGGCAGGGGGAGAAGGAGGGGAAGGGGGAGAGAGAGGGAGGGGGCAGGGGGAGAAGGAGGGGAAGGGTTTTAGTTTTTCTCAATTACTTCTGCGAATTGGCTCTGTTTTGAAAGATTACATAAAGGTGTCTCTCATCTCTCTTTCTACATTTGTTAGGTTAAATGACAACTTTAAGGCATAATACTGCTGCTAAGTTCATCTGTTCTGAGTAATTTATGAGTAACTTCAGCTGGATCTTGAATTTTACTCATTGATTTGCGCAGGGTTAGTCCCGTTTTTCCTTAGTTTAAAATTACCCCGAAATGACGGGAAAATATCTCATTGCTTCGGAAAACCGGTAACAACATAAATACGAAAACCACGCGAGCGAAGCCGCGGGCAACAGCTAGTAAAAAAAAAACCCGTGAAATTGATTCTACTCTCGATTCTGAACAAACTATTTTCTCAGTTTCGCTTATTCCGTTAACACGTTGCATACAAAACTATAGAAAATAAAGAAAACTTGTAAATGGCCTCGTTTCAAGCCTCTCTTTTTGTATTAACATAAGTATATTTTAGCTGTGTTGAGATAAATTAATTAGCTATTATTGACAGACAGACTCAACATTTTTCATAGCCTGTAGTTTTTTTAAGATTTAGTGATGGCAACTCTGTGTGGTGAAAAAAATGGTGGACTGATGCATGTGGAAATTACTTCAAAAACTAAATGTGAAGGTTTAAGTGAAATAAACAAACTGAAATGATATGGAAGTTTTTATTTGTAGTGAGCAAAACCAATACAACATATTAATAGCACGCTTCCACTGCGCCAAAAGTCAAAGTGAAGAAAATTGGTAACTGCATCATTGTTGAAAATTTCGTGTTGGAAAGATGGCTGCGGCACAAGATTACAAGTATAATATAAGACAATTCGACGGGAACAACTTCAATACCTGGTTATACAGATTGAAGACGATTTTGAACGAACAGGAATGTGTAAACGCAATTTTACAACCTGGATTTGCAAGCGTCGCGGAAAACAAGAAGAAGGAAGCTCGTGCAAGGAGTATTTTGGTAAGCGCTGTAGCTGACAGCCACATAGAATATATTCAAAATGAAGACACAGCATACAAAATGCTTAAAAACCTGGAAGAGAGCTTTATGAAGAAAAATACTCGGAGTAGAATGTTTTTACGGAGACAGTTATCAGATATGAAGTACAGTGAGAAGGAAAAGCTACAAACACATTTCACACAAATGGAAGAGGTATTTACCCAACTAAAAAATGCAGGTACTGTTCTGTCAGAAGAGGAGAAAATAAATTACTTATTGCTTTCTATGCCAAAATCATATGAGGTGGTAGTAAGTACATTAGAAACAATGCAAGATTTGAAGTTAAGTTTTGTCAAAGAAAGATTGTTAGGAGAAGAAGAGAAAAGAAAGAAAAAGTATCAAGAAGGTAATGAACAGTATTCAGCAGCATTTACATGTTTCAACTGTGGACGTCCCGGTCACAAGCAGTACCAGTGTATGCGACAGAAAGAAAATTACAGAGGATCGAGTAACATGGAACGAGGTAACAGAGGACATGGCAATTTCAATTATCAAGGAAGAGTGGGACATTTTCATACAGGAAGAGGAAGTTTTGGTCAATCAGCAGGCGAACAAAGAACAGGATTTAGTCAACCAGGAAGAGGACGTTTCAGTAGTCGAGGAAGAGGAAGATACAATTATCGAGGAGGACAATCGGGAAGGAAATCGTTCATGGCAAGTGATGACACATGTGATGGTAAATTTAATGATCATAATGCTTTTGTTTGTGACATGAATAATAATGATGATGACTGTATGACTACAAATTGGTATGTAGATTCAGGGTGCTCCGATCACCTCACAAATGACAAGGAACTTTTTAATGGTGATTTCATCTTATTGAAAAAGCCTAGGGCAATCTGTGCAGCCAAAAACGGTGTGACCTTATTGGCAGTAGGTATAGGAAATATTAGAACTAAAACTGTTGTGAACGGAGTTACTCATTACCATTGCATTAAGAATGTATATTATGTACCGGATTTGAGAAAAAATTTAATATCAGTTTCAAAGCTTGAGAGTGCAGGTTATACTGTAATATTTTCAAATGGTTGCGTTGAAATTTATAATCCAAAACAGATTTTAATAATTATCGGCTATCCAGAAGGTTCATTATTTTCTGTTGAAATGAAACTTAGTAATTCTTTTTGCAATTATTCAAATGGTAAAAATAATGAAAGGATTGAACTCTGGCACAAACGTTTTGCTCATCTATCGATGAATAATTTAGGACAGATTATAAATAAAAATATAGTAGACGGACTAACTGACTTAAAAGGAATAAAAATTGAAAATACACTCTGTGAAACTTGTATGGTAGGACGGATGACTAGACTACCCTTTAACAATACAGGACGTAGAGCGACTAAACCGTTGGAGCTGGTACACAGTGATGTATGTGGACCAATCACACCGCAGACTTGGGACGGATATAACTATTATGTAACATTTATTGACGACTATACACATTTTGTTATTGTTTACTTGATCAAACATAAATCTGATGTTTTTGAGAAATTCAAGCAATACTTTCAATATGCGACTAGACACTTTAATGTGCATTTATTAAATTTAAGGATTGACAACGGCAGGGAATATTTGTCTAAAGAAATGAGAGATTTTTGTCACAAGAATGGAATCACAGTACAGACTACAGTTCCATACAACCCGGAAATGAATGGGGCAGCTGAACGCATGAACAGGACTTTAACTGACAGAGCAAGAACTATACTTATTGATTCCGGACTAGACAAAAGTTTATGGGGAGAAGCCATACTTTATTCAGCATATGTGACTAACAGGTGTCCAACAGCTTCCAAGGATTTGACACCTTCAGAACTGTGGCAAGGAAAGAAACCGGATGTTTCGAATATGAGAGTATTTGGGTGTATTGCATACAATCACATACCAAAAGAAATTAGAAAGAAATTTGATCCCAAAGGTAAGAAAATGTACATGGTAGGATATAGTTTGAATGGATATAAATTATGGGATGAAGAAACAAGTAAAGTAATTGTGGCGAGGAATGTGATCTTTGATGAAAGAGAAAGGAAAGAGAATAATGTGAAGATACCAAGATATATAGATGAAGAGGAAACAATCGAGGAAAATGAGGGAAATAAAGAGAATATAGAAAATAAACAAAATAAAGGAAATAAAGAAAATGTAGAAAATAAAGAAAATGAAAAAGTACAAGAAGTGGTACCAGAAGAAGAAATAAACACAAATAATAATGAGAAAACTAGAAAAGAGACCACAGAAGAAAATAAAGGTTCAGGAAGAGAGAAAAGGAAAAGACAAAAACCAAAATGGCAAGAGGATTTTATAACTGATTTTGAGGATAAAGAAGATGAAGCTTTATTTGCTTTATTAGCTGATCATGCAGGAGAAGCACCTACTACTTATGAGGAAATCAATGAGAGAGAAGATAGAGAACTATGGAAGGATGCAGTAAAGGAAGAGTTAAAAATTTTAGAAGAAAGTTGTACGTGGAAAAAAGTTGAAAGGAAAGATGGAATGATACCACTTGGCACTAAATGGGTTTTTACAAAGAAGGAAGTTGGAGACAAAGAAATATGTAAAGCAAGATTGGTAGTATTAGGATATCAACAGAAAGAACAGATTAATGACTTATATTCTCCTGTCTTAAAGATGCAGACCTTGAGAATACTATTAGCTGTAGCAAATAAAAAGGATTACGAGATTAATCAAATGGACGTAAAGGGAGCCTTCCTCTATGGACGAATTGAGGAAGAGGTATATTTGGAACCACCTAAAGGATACAATTTTGAAGGAAATGAGAGACACATATTAAAACTGGAAAAATCTTTGTATGGGCTGAGGAAATCACCGAAATACTGGTACGAAAGATTTACAAAAGCTATGACAGATTATGGCTTCAAACGCTCTGAAAATGACTATTGCCTTTACATGAAAAAAGACTTATATGTATTATTATATGTGGACGATTTATTGATTGTAGGAAAAGAAAAGACAGAAGTAGATAAGGTAAAGAAGTTTCTAGCTACACAGTTTAGGATGAAGGATCTAGGAAACCAGGACATGACCTATTTGGGAATTTCAATTAAAAGACACGATGACTGCTTACTTATTAACCAGACAAAATACTTACAAACTATACTTAAAAGATATGGCATGACAAACTGCAAAGGGATCGATACTCCTATGGATACAAATTTCAAATTAAGTGACACTAACATTGACATGACTTATGAAAATAAATGCAGAACTTTAATTGGTTCACTTTTGTATGTGACAGTCAATTCAAGACCTGACTTGGCTTATTCAGTTGGATATTTGAGCAGATTTCAATCTAAACCTAATGAAATTTTGTGGAAAGCCTTAAAACGTGTTTTAAGATATATAAAGCAGACAATTTATTATAATTTAGTTTTTGAGAAAAATTGTGACATTCCATTACTTGGATATGCAGATGCAGATTGGGGTAGAGATGTCGATAGGAAATCAACAACTGGCTATGTTTTTCAAATCTTTGGAAACACTGTAGTTTGGAAATCTAAAAAACAATCTGTTGTGGCGCTTAGCACTACTGAAGCTGAATTAATTTCACTTTGTGAAGCTTGTGTAGAGTCTAGTTGGATTGTTAAATTGCTCAAAGATTTAGACATTGTAATTGATAATTTTAAAATTTTTGAAGACAATCAAAGCACTATTAAATC
Source organism: Athrips mouffetella (assembly GCA_947532105.1). Classification (NCBI taxonomy): domain Eukaryota; kingdom Metazoa; phylum Arthropoda; class Insecta; order Lepidoptera; family Gelechiidae; genus Athrips; species Athrips mouffetella. The sequence continues at coordinate 26,511,007 of OX383974.1, read as the reverse complement.
AGTTCAAACTTACGATCAGAGGAAACTTAAGCATTTGGAAATTAAATATAACTTTATTAAAGAAAAGGTTGAACAAGGATTTGTAACAGTAGAGTATATAAGAACTAACAAACAATTAGCTGATGTGTTTACTAAGCCGGTAGGCAAGAATCATTTAAGGGAATTAGTATATAAGTTGGGAATGAAAAATGTAGAGTCTGAGGAAGAGTGTTGAGATAAATTAATTAGCTATTATTGACAGACAGACTCAACATTTTTCATAGCCTGTAGTTTTTTTAAGATTTAGTGATGGCAACTCTGTGTGGTGAAAAAAATGGTGGACTGATGCATGTGGAAATTACTTCAAAAACTAAATGTGAAGGTTTAAGTGAAATAAACAAACTGAAATGATATGGAAGTTTTTATTTGTAGTGAGCAAAACCAATACAACATATTAATAAGCTGTAAGTTTTCCTAAAAAAGTAAAATAAAATCTTATCGTGTAATACATTTTTTTCGTTTATTCCAACGCTTACCAACATATTTTGCAGCCATGTTACTAAGACTAGAGTATATTTGACGGAAAAAATTAAATTGTTTGACAAACTTGTTCTTTCTGACAGTTTTAGCCTATTGCTTCTGACATAGATGCAAAATGTGTTGGTACGCGTTGGAGTAAACGAAAAAAATATTCGCCAAATCCCGTCAACTTTCCAGCATCAGTGATAATTGGTAATAATCAAAACATCCCATAAAAAACTTACACTGCAGGACAGGGAGCTCCCTCTAGAATTCTAGCGTTTGCGGGAATGTGGAGGGGAAGTACCATAAATACCACGCTTGTCAGCGTCGCGTCGCGGCTGGTACCATGGACCGCGGTTGTTGATGACCGCAGTAAGAAAGATGGTATGATACACAGCTGCCCATCCTTCAGTTCATAATCACTTAATTACCACTGAGCAAGGAACCACTAGTCACCTTTTACGACACCCTAAGGTAGGTACTTAGGTAGAGACAATGATACCTATTACAATTATTTAACCGACGTAGATACGTAGATACGTTACTACCTTAAATTTAATTAGACCCAAATATTGTTAGGGTTATCTCAAGCATCTAAATGAATACCATTGGTGTTATTTTTATTGATTTCTATTCGCTAGTTTTCGAGAAAAATCCCAAAAACAATACCACTAAAATTCGTAAAATGAACACTCTGTAGTGTCACGTGGCACCATCGATACATTCACACTAATAAAAAATATGAATGAAATGCAGTGAGCGGTGCGTAAACCCCGCCCTCTTTTTGTCCAACCGCCAACACACGCATGCGCACGCGCGACCGGCCCGGTGCATCGTGCCGCCGCCGCCGCGTGCGCCCGCCCGCCCGCCAGCTTCAGTTGCTCTACTTACCTTGTGCATTACGCATACGTCTTATGGCCGCGATTGATATTTGGCAAAATGCCTTACGGTTTTACGAACCAAGAATACCAAAACATGGCAATATGTTACCATGAAGTCGGAGAAATAGTGACAAGTGCTGTAAATTTGTACCGATGAATGCACGTTCACTCGTGTAGGGATGTTCAACATCCATAACGCCCATTACTGATGTGACCACAACCCGCGAGTGATTCGTCCGGACCACTTCCAATACCGGATAAGTGTCAATGTGTGGGCTGGTGTGCTGAACGGGGTGTTATTCGGACCCTGGTTCCTCCCAAGACTAAACGGGGCGACGTACCTGGACTTCCTGCAGCGTGTCCTCCCTGAGCTGCTGCTGAAAGTTCCGGTGTGGAACCGCCGCTGGTTGTATTTCCAGCACGACGGCGCGCCGGCGCACTACGACCGGACGGTGCGGAATTACCTGACGCAGGAGTTCCAGGGGCGTTGGATCGGGCGCGGTGGTCCAATCGCCTGGCCAGCACGTTCGCCGGATCTCACGCCGCTAGATTTCCACGTCTGGGGTAGGGCCAAGGACCTTGTGTATGGCAATGACGGCCATACTATTCGCACCGAGGAGGAACTGCGCGCCCGCATTACCAGGGCTTTTAACTTCATGGCCAGTGAAACTGATGTTTTAAGTGAAGTGCGCAGACACAGCATTGACCGTGCAAGACAATGTATCCGACAAATAGGTGGTCACGTTCAACATTTTGATGTGGTGAAAACTAAAGTGACTCGTGTAAATAATTTTGTAAATAATCTTGTAAAACTGATTTAGTAGGTTACACTACAGTAAATAACACGTAGGTAGGTATAGGATTTCAAATTAACTACAATTACCTACTTTCGTTACTTACGAAAATCAAGTTGTATTAATTTGACAGTCCAAAGCCTGAAAGTGTGATGGGAAGTTAAAGTTATGTCGATTTCATAGCTTCACCTTTGACAAATGCCGCCCGCACGTGTGCTACCGCGGTCAAAGCATGCCGACAGAGCCGCCGAGCCGCGGTCCCCTATTTGACTTTACTTGTTTCGAATAAATATTAATCAATCAACCGACGCTAAAAACTGTAATACCTACCTACCAGAGCTTGTCAATAAATAAATAGGTACCTACCTACTACAAAATTGTTTTACTACGGTACAGTCAAGAGCACTTCAAGCTTGACACATTGGACTTTGTACCGTTCTTATTTCAATCGCCGGAGGAGCTAGAGTCGCGCTGCAAGTGTCAAGCTTGACACTGCTCTTGACAATACCTGCCTTCCACAAAAATCTAGATAATTAAATTACCTACTGACACGTTAGGTACAGTCCGCGCGACGAGTAAAAGCTGGACGGAGTCTGGACGGGAGTGGAGGGGGTATGTGCAGTAGTAACTATTTTGCTTGCAAATATTGCAACTGCGCATACCCCCTCCACTCCTCCCAGAGGCCTTAAGTAACTCGTCGCGCGGCCTGTAAGTAGGTACTTACACCTACTATTGATTGTCTAATTAAAAATGGAAATGCAATGTAAAATGAATGATACAAAACAACTGGGAGTCGTAAAAAGCGACTAAGGGATATCCAACTACGGGGGCTTATCGTACCTACCACACCATACTACGGTCACCAACCTCTGCCGACCATTGTGCCAGTCGCAACGCTAACGGCGCGGCGGCGGCGGCGTGGTGAATGTTGTAGGTAGTTATTTCCAAATGTATTTAGATAGATACCAGCTAAGCATTCTTTTATGTGAATATCTGCGTGGATTTTTTCGTCAACTTGTTCGATCCGATCTTGGTCCAGCTAGAACGAGTTGATAAAAGACAATGTTTCTGTTCCCGTGTCGTCCCACAATTTGTTTTTCTACTCTTCAGGTAAAGTTGATAAAAAGCTTAGGTAACCAAAGACAATCCATACCTCCTCATGCTTGTTCCGCTGATTCGATTTAGATAAAATTTGCTTTTACCCTGGGAAGGACATCTTTAGGTAGGTACCAGCTAAGCATTCATTTATGTGAAATTCTGCGTGGATTTTTTCGTCAACTTGTTCCATCCGATCTTGGTCCAGCTAGGACGACTTGATACCAGACAATGTTTCTGTTCCCGTGTCGTCCTACAATTTGTTTTTCTACTCTTCAGGTAAAGTTTAAAAGAAAGCTTAGGTAACCAAAGACAATCAATACCTCCTCATGCTTGTTCCGCTGAACCGATTTAGATAAAATTTGCCTTTACCCTGGGAAGGACATATCTAGGTACATAGTACCTATCTATCCCGGAAATCTTCTATGGGAGTAAAAAGGGGTGTGGATGTTTGTATGGGAAATTATTTCTCAAGTAAGTGATATAAAACTCATCATAATTGTACTTTTGATAAGAAGTGAGGCAAGATTACCCTGGCCTCCGTACTGTAGCTAGCCGCCGTCTTGACCTGGAACGGTACGAGACGGTACCTGTCCAAGAGCTGATGTTGTTTATCCTTTGTTCTGTTCGTCCATGCGTGTGCCGGCGCAAGAATAGCACCAACCCTTTCTCCCCATGCATGTCGTAAAAGGCGACTTAGTCGCCGGCGGTATCAACCAGAGGGCGGGCAGTAGCGTGCTACCACCTTGCTGCTGCGGTCACTAATAAATAACAGCTGTCCGTTGTGCCAGCTGCAACGCTAATAAGCGTGGTAACATAAAACTCATCATAACTGTACTTTTGATAAGAAGTGAGGCAAGCTGCCCCTGGTCGATTCTGGTGCAAAGGTGCCCATGGCACCAGGAACGACCCAGAACGGGCGTCACCACCTTGCGCCCTAAGTCGACGCCCGATCTCCCTGGCCTCCGTACTCCAGCTAGCTGCCGTCTCGAACGCGAACGGTACGAGAAGGTACCTGTCCAGGAAGTGTGCCAGCTGCAACGCTAATAAGCGTGGTGACTTTTGTTGTCGATGTAAAATTAATTGTAGAGCAACTAAGGGGGGTGTATTTTGAATTTTATCAACTCGTCCCAGATGGTCCTAGTTCGGATCGGACGAGTTGACCAATAACTTTTTATGGGATCTTATGATAATGATATCCTAGTTCCTTCTCATAAGTATGGTAGGTTAAGTAAACTGATGGACGTAGCAAAAACGGTGGTAAGTAGGTAGGTAAAGATTACCTACTCTGATACCGTCGTAAGAGCTTAATTGAGAGAAGTAGGAACCTACGAACTTTTCTAGTTTTAATTGGATTGAATTGAAAAATAGGTTCTTGAATATCTAGGTACAGCCAGGAGCAAGTCAAGCTTGACACGTTGGACTTTGTACGGGCTAATCATGATGAAACTATGAAGCTTGACTTGTTCTTGACTGTACCTTAGGTCCTTAACTATGGTCCTTAATCATGTACAGTCAACGACAGGTCAACCTTGACACTCGCAGTGTGACTCTAGCCCGAATGTCTATTGAAATAAGAACGGTACGAAGTCCAATGTGTCAAGCTTGATGTGCTCTTGACTGTACGTGCGCACGTAAGAAGAGGTATAGGACGCAACAGCTCGGGATTGCGGGCGAAAAGTAGGTAGGTATGACGTGCCATACATTTCGCCCGCAAGTAGGTACAGTCAACGACAGGTCAAGCTTGACGCTTGCAGTGCGACTCTAGCTCGTACGTCTATTGAAATAAAAACGGTACAAAGTCCAATGTGTCAGGCGTGATGTGCTCTTGACTGTACTTTACGTACGTATTATAGCAATAGGTACTTGTAAATTTGTTATGTACCTACAGCCTCCGTGGTCTAGTGTTAGAGCGCTTGGCTCTCGATCAGGAGGTTCTGGGTTCGTTTCCCGATGGGGACACTGTCAAACAAAAATATTTTTGTGCGACCAGCCCAGTTTGGTTAGGATATTGCAGGATGAATCACCCGATTGTCCGAAATGTTACATGATTGCTTCGGAGGGCACGTCAACCCGATGGTCCCGACTATTACCTATCTACGGATGTAGTCGTTAATGAGCCATGTCAGAGGCCTTTGGCATCTGGCGGTACCAGGGTTTGTGAGTACGGTCATCAACCTTGCAACCCACAACGATATGAATAAATGAATGAATTTGTTATGTAGGTACCTAACTACCTACTCCTCAGGCAAGTAGCTGCCTAGGTAGGTATGGCGGCTTAGGCTCCTTCCTCCCTCTGCCCACGGCACAACCCATGGTCCGTTTATAGGACAGTTAGGTACCTATGTAGGCGATGGTAGGTAAAGGTCAGGCCTGTCGTCGCTCATCCGATCCTGCAAGGCGTAGCACGAGGCGCGAATGCTAGGTTTCTAGTTTATTTCGTAGGGACTCGGTCGGTGCGTGCGTGGCATGCGCGATCCACACAGAGCGTCCCGCGGCCGCAGACGTCGTGGTGCTTGCCCCCCCCCGCGCTGCCGCCCTTTGAATTAATTGAATGAATAGTCGTAAGCCAATCGCGCGCAAGGCGGCCGATCTTGTGTGTGTGAGTGTGCAGGTGCCATACTTGTAGTACGGTGGAAATCAATACTACAGGATGATTGCAAAGATTTATTATTTTTTTGTTTGAAAATTACAAAAAAAAAACCAGCGAGTCGATTTCGCTAAAACTTTGAAAAACCTGTTTCTTTATCAAAGTTACACCACCCCTAGAAATATTTGGGTCTAATTAAATTACACCTTATATGCATGCAGGGCCATTAAAATCGCCGTTGTATATCGGCCTTGCATGCACACAATACCTACGATTGTCAGTAGTCAGTGCATTTCAGTGCAAGCAGAGTACCTACTACGGCTACTACCTACTGCAGGCAGGGCTTTGTATGGACCGTTTTGGGTTATGTTGATATAGGTACGAGAAACATGCCAATTCTCTTCGTCATAGTTACGAGTATGTGTTCGTGTCACAAATAAACGCTTTATCTATCTATCTATCATAGTTTCTTGTTTTTGTTTTACAGGTCTGCAAGGGAATCTTATGGAGATGATGCGATAGGCTACGTCCAACTACACCGGGAGCGTGGGATTTGCTCAGTTAAGTGTAAAATGTGCCCTGAACATAAAGTGAAAGCCAAAGCATATAAAGTAACAATGATTGTCAATGAAAATGATGGCGAAATTATGAGCTGCCAGTGTCATAAAAGTGCTGCTTCAGCCGGAGGATGCAAGCACGCTGTGGCTTTTTTGATGTGGGTCCATCGTCGTTTTGAAGAACCCGCATGTACTTCTGTTGATTGCTACTGGAAAACGCCTACTTTATCCAGAGTGGGGACTACTCTGATGTACATCACTGTGCAGCAACTGTCTAAAAAGGAAGTACCTCACCAACCAAGTAGGTATATCAGCACTTTCTACTGAATTTATTACAGAAGCCAAAAAGAGAAAAATTTGAATTGCTAAAATATCAGCATGATTTTAAACACAGGAATGTTATGCAGTATTCATTGCATTGTTTTATTATGGACCAATCTCCAGAAATTAGATCAGATGTGGATAAACTTGTAGACGTGATGAAAGCAACATTCACTAAAGCTGGGATGAGTGCCATAGAAGTAGCTACAAGGAAGCAAAACAAGAGCTGTGGTATGAGATGCATTATGGCTGTATCACAGCTTCAAGAGCGCATGAAGTAAGTGTTTGTCATACACCAGATGGTTCATTAGTTGCTACTATAATGGGTGCAAAAATACCTGATACAGGTGCAATGAAAAGAGGCAGAAATTTGGAACTATCCGTCCGAAAGAGAGTTGGTGATATATTGAGAAAAAAAATTACTTCATGTGGGATTTATGTATGCCAACAGAATCCCATGATTGCGGCATCCCCTGACGGTTTAATGAAAGATGCTATCATTGAAATTAAATGCCCTACCAAGGCAAAAGCTAAGGACAACTATTTAAAAAATGGAGTTATATCAGAGAAGTAAGTATAAGGCACATGTGCAATTGCAAATGTATGCAACGACTGTAGAAAAATGCTATTTTTGTGTTGCTGATAGCAACTTTGAAGAAACAAAGAATGTGGACATTATTTTAGTGAGATATGATAGCGTTAACTATTTTTTGGAAAAGAAATATATATCCTATTTTATATGCTAACACCAGTCTGTGATAGATAATGATTAAATAAAAAACTGTTTTGTATATATTATTTTATTCTTTTTATTTAACATTGGCCCCTATGTAATGTGTGCACAGTGACAGACAATGGGATTATAAATGATGAATACTCAGATTCAGAATCATCATCATAACATCCAATGAAATTTCCACTACAGGAATGGGAGCTTTTGCTAAAAAAATGTGGAGGGGAAGTACCATAGTCAACTTGCTTGTCAACGTTACGGCTGGCACCATGGACCACGGTTGTAGGTGACCGCGGTAAGTAAGATGGTATGATACACAGTAGGATGCTACTGCTCACCCTTTGTTGCCTCTTACGACACACCCACAGGTATGTATGGGATGGTACTGTACAGATCTGAAGTCCCTTCATATAGGATCCTCAAATCAGATACGTGAAAGTTTTGGCCAAGGTTGATCGTCTAGAATAATATCCTTTAAGAATATTATATTTTTCCTGAATCCTACGTCATTCCGTTTTATATATTTATAATATCTTGTAATTTACAGATTCTGCTCGGTGGAGAGTGGCAATAGAAGAATGAAAAAGAAACACACTTGTTATTTTAATACTTATATTAGAATATAAACCTAATCTTCACATGTCTAATTTGTGTTATTTATTTTATATTGGATCACTATTTATTTATATTTAGTCTCATATTGACGGGAGTAGTTCATCTGAATTCATGTAGTTTCATCAATTTAGGAAAGGTTTCATCTCATTTACAATGCAATGTTAGAGCCGATAAGTTTCTGAAAAGAAACCTATGTTAATATAAACGAAGTAATAAAAATAATGTGGGGACAATCCCCAGGTTTGGGGCACCGCCATCGCCCCAAGCAGCTCGTCCTAGGCCTCCTCTACCCTAAGTCCTAGGTCCGAGGCATATCATCACCCAGCTCACGATGACATGACGCTAAACTACCCTAACAATCCAACTGGATCGTCAGGATTCTGATCATCCTCGCGAAGCTGGAAATCCCACCGAAAACTTAAACTACAGTAAAGACTAGGGTTAATGTATGTGGAGAGCGGAACTAACTAACCACAGTACAACCCAGACGGTGATGATGTCTCCCCCCGGTATGTTCATGCCCCGCGTCAAACCCGACTTCCACGTGGCCCACCTTTAAGGGACGATCACTGACTCATCCAGGGTTCACAGGGTATTGACTATTTCTTTTAGTCACCCATACCAGAGCTGGTCACCGAGCCCGCCAGGCACACGAAGCATACAGTCTTCCTTTAGGAAAACAGGGCACTCTCCATCATGAGCTATAAGAGCTCTTCCTGTAATCCCTCCGGGCAGACAATGATCGACATCATCGAATCCCTTAGTTTGTTTTGAAATAAGTTAAACTGAAAATAATTAGCCAGCTCCACACGTCCAAGTGTGAAGTCTGTACTAGATACGGGTATAGTATTATTGCTTGCATGGCCAGCCTAGATCAATAACGGTTTTATAACGAGAGACATAAAGAGTTTGAAGGGCAATCTCCCTCCCCCCAGTCACTGAGTGACTTTATTGCACCAACAAGGTCTCCGTATATCCTTCATAGCTCTCACTTGTGATGCGTAGCTAAATCTCTTTTCCGTTACCAACCCACGCAGGACAAGGATTATGTAGAGTAACCCCAGTCTAAACACTCATTTAAATAAAATGATTTGCATCTAAACTATAATGGGTTTACCCAGCATATTTCGAAGAAGAACATATAAGAAGTAAGTATAACAAAAGATTACTGAAGGTAATCCTTAATTAAAAGTGAAGTATGATGACCAGAACCGAGAAGATACGGGATAGTAGTATCTAAGCTAGGTTGGGCCAAACATTTGTGATTTAAGATCTTAAAGGAAAATCAAAAGCATCGAGTATTCAAAACCAAGAACACTGGGAGAATTTAGCGTAAACAACACTAGCTAAAACTCGATGTTCTTTAAAAGAGGACTCAAAAGAAGTATAAAAATGGGGTTATTGTATATACTTAAATATTCGGAACTTATCTACAATGAAAAGAAACTAAACATTATAATTTCTGTTCCATTATTGTTTTCAAGAATCTATTTAGTAATGTTAAAGGTGGTTTCACACTGAGTCAAAGTATAATTTTAAGTATGATAATTTATGACAAGTTTTATTAAGGAAGATTAAAACTTAGAATCTTATAAGGTTTAGATTCCTGTATGATTCAATGAAGATTAAATAGACTAGTTAACTACTTTAGGATGACACACATAAAGTTCAGAGGTCCCCCAAGGTCAGAGTGTCGTACAGCCGTCGCAGCCTTGCGGGCGAACGTCGTCAACACACTTTACAAGAAGCAACCCACGAACGAACGTAATGTCTCCATCAAGAATATTCTTCCTATTGATTCAGGACAATTCTAATTTATTCCTTATAAACAATTTAATGTCATTAGACTAAACTAGAATGTCCCTTCACATAAGAAGAAAGTTTTATGTTGTCTAACTACTCTACATTTGGTAATCTAACGCTAAGATCAGGAGGTCCTCCCGCGGTATATGCCACTCAAACGACGCATCCAATAATGGGCGAGCGTTGTCAGCACATAACACAAGAAACACTATTTCCAAAATCCAACGTTAAAACACCTTGCTAATATCCTTCCATTTGTATTGGAGTAACTCCAATTCATCCCACACATACAGAAGAGGGAATTCAGGATGAATCAGCGAAACCTCACACAAATAGAAAGAGAAGAACTTTAGTATCAGACCCTTTTAGGCTTGAGGGCTCCGGCCCAAGAATGATTAAAATAAATAAATCCGAAGGTTGATATTATCAGATAGACTTAGACAGATACTCCAGTGACACGCGACTTACATTAGCCATAACCAATATAGTGGACATCGGGGACACATGTCACGAGGGCATCCATCCATGCTTGGTTGAACTAAATAAACCTGAGAGCAGGCATTTCTTAATCTCAAAATCTGGGACTCCTATAGTATGAAAGTAAAAGGAAAGATAAGCACCTCCTATGAGCTTGAGTACAGAGATGTAGCAATGCTCTCAGCATGTTCCAATTTTGGGAAATTGAGGCAGAAGATTCAAAATCACTATCAAAGCAATTTATTATTACTTGAAATATTATTATTTATAATATTCACTCTACTTAAACTTACCCTTTATTTCACAATAAAATATCACAATCTATATCCAAGTTTTAGTTTTCAGATATATTATTTTAAGATTTTGAATTGACGTTCTAATTCTTTTGATCTGACGGAATATTTTTAAATTTTATCATATGATGACACTAGTATATCAAAACTGGAATTTTGATTTAGGGCCAAAGATTTTATATTATTTTCTAAAAAAGGTAATTATTTAATGTATTAATATTTTCTTCCATTTTGATTTTGGGTTTTGATTTATTTTTAGTTAAAGAGATAAAAAATTTATAAAGATTTCAAAATAGCGTCTAGCTTTGAGTAAAACTAAATCAAAAATGATTTATTTGTTGACTATTTGACAATAATGTCAAATAGACAATTCTACCTAAAAAAAGTATAAAAAATATACATTGACTAAAGTCTCCTTGAATTGATGATAATAATATACATCGTCCAAAGTCTCTTTGATATGTTGACAAAATATACAACATCTAAAGCCACCCCTAATCGATGACAATATATATACATCAGAGTCCAGTTTCCATGATTTCACCAAGGACTATTTTAATCAATTTCTCTGTAAAGGAAAGAATTAAACACAATGAAATTTACATTACCTTTACAATCCAAGCAATACCTTTTTTTTAGCCTTCACGATTTATCATTTGTGGTTTGCTTTTCCATGTCTATAATGTTCCTTGTAATTCCTGTACCTGTTTAGAAATAGAACATTATCCTGCCTAGCTATACGCGAACAAAGACACTTGTAGAACTAGTTTATACTTAATTATGGGAAAAGAAAATCTTTATTACTATCTACAAATAACGACTCAGATTAGAAACACAGTATGTTATAATTTCCGCAGAGTTATTAATGTTTACAAACGAAAATCATTAAGTGGGAATATCAATTTACTTAAAGTATCACACAGTACAAGCCTCTTATGACCTCGCAGGTAGATCTGTAAAGCTGCAAATATTCTCCAATCAACTCTTCCTCTTTTGACATTGAAATCTGATTTTCTCAACGTTATTTAGCTCATATAACCTGGAAGAAACTATAAATTTCATTAAGTCACATTTCACCTTAACTCAAATACACACAACAACTTTGAACCGAAAATAAATAAAAGATGGAAAACCACAAAATTGAATACTTACATAACATTAGTTTCACTCCACTTATTCTTTACACTTTGGAATCAAACCCTGAATGTTAGCATCTTGAATTTATGCGCAAATAAACCTTCCTATACTATATCCTACACGAAGCAATCCCTATCTTTATCTCAATTGAAGGAATCCACAATCCAGGATCATAGCCTCCTTCAAAAGATTCGTCTCATCAGCTGTATGAATTCTATTTTTTTCGCGAGCTACAAAACAAAAAAAATTATAACTCACAGAAAACCAGCATACTATCGACTTTCTTCCAAATCTGTTGGATGGCCCAAAGATCCTTTCGAAATAAATGGTTCGTTTCACGATTTTGCGTGTTAGGCTTTTGCCCAGCAGTGGACTTTTGTTTTTCGGGATCATCTGCAACTTTTACAAACAAGTCAAAATTCTATTTGAGCTCCATTGCCCTCACTATTCAACAAATCTTGATTCTTAGTTTTCTTCTGTTGCTTTCGTTTATCAAAATTTTAGCAACTATTCCTTTTATCAGCAAAAATAGCTTTTTTCCTTCATTTTCTTTTTTTCGACCCTTTCCCGACCCTGTCACGACTGTCCCTCCTTGTCATATTTTTCTACTCCCCGTTTCCTGTTACACTTCTTGACACTTCCTCTAAATAGTATTTTATGCATTTAAAAATTTTTTAGGGTTCCGCAAGTGCACAGCCTCCCCCAAAATTTTATTATTTCGAAAAATCTAAGAAAACATTTTTTTTTTTTTTCGAGAATTCTAAAATTTTCAATTTTAAATTAATTTTTTTTTTTTTATTATTATTATTATTATTTTATTAAAATAAAACCTCCTATATTGGCCCTTAATTTTTTTTATTCACAAATACAATAAACAAAACAAATAACTAAACTACTAATATTATAAATCATTAAGCTAAATTAATTTTTATTCAAAATTATTGAAATTATTTAACATGTTTATCTAAATTTAGATTTATTTCAGTTCAACCCTGATTATATAACCAAATTAAATTTGTATTAAATTATAAATTATTATAGTTCATTATATTTTTTAAAACGAAGTCGATTTAATAATGCCAGTCAATTCACTAACAAATTGACTCACTATATACTATAATCAAAATAGTCTTCTAATATTAATTATTAAATTAAAACTAATAAAATTATATTAATTAGGTTGTGACCAGGAATATCTCAATTCCTCTAAAGTTAAAATTTATGATATAGTCCCGTGAAAATCTCAGTAGCTAACATCCTAAGTATAATATTTAGCCAAATGGACTGCATTATAAACTCCTTTGACACTTTGAGTTTCAGGATCAACGAGAATATACACATTAGCATATTTTATTCCTCCAATTCGATATGGTCCATCATATAATAAATCAAATTTCTTAGTTTTATTTCGACTAGAATCCGATTTATTAAGCCTCCTTAATTTTACCAAATCACCAACTTGAAAATCTATCAACTTATGAGTTCTATTGAATCTATCCTGCCGCTTCTGACTCGAAAGTGTAAGGTTTTCTCTAACTTCCTCTCTAATTTGGTCTAACGTTTTATTCGTGAGTGCCCGTGGTAGAAAACAGTCTACTTTAAGTTTCTCTGAATTTCCAAATAATATTTCATTAGGAGAAAATTTCGTACTCTCGTGGAACGTATTATTATACAATTCCTCAATCTCCAACAAGTAATGATCCCATCTAGTATGGTCATCATGACAATAAATTCTAAAGAATTTGTTTAATTCTTTATTCACTCGTTCTGTAGTGTTAGGTCGAGGATTACGAATAGTAGTATACAAAGTCTTAATTCTCAAGGCTCTGAGTCCATTTTTCCACTTGTGACTAATAAATTGTTTTCCGTTATCTGTCATAACAGCCTTAGGTTGTATTATTTCAGTGAACACTCTCATACAATAAAGCACTGAGTCTGCTGAAGCTCCACGAAGTCCGAAAAGTTTAATAAATTTACTAAAAGAATCCTGTATTACAAAAATGTAAATATAACCAGCCTCAGTTTTAGGTAGTGGTCCGAAGATATCAGCCATTACTAATTCACCCGGGTTTTCAGTTAAAATCGATTTACATTTCCCTACCCCTTTTATATAGTCAGGTCTAGAAAGCTGACAAACATGACACTTCTGAATACAAGACTTCACTGTCTTACCCATATTTATCCAATAACACCTTAATTGTAAATATTTCAAAGTTTTATATGCGCCAAGATGACCCATCTCTATATGTACCTGTTTACAAATCTCTTCTTGTAGAACCTTGGGCATAAACAAAACGTAATCTCCACGTACAGTTTTAAAATAAAGTAGATCATTATTGACAATACAACGCAAAGTTATACGCGTAAATCTATCTGTTCTTTCGGGAACTCTAGAAACATTTATTCTCTCCTTAATCCCACATATGACGTTGTCAAGCCGTTGATATTCCATCATACGTTGTAATTTATTTTTCAAGTCACGGTCAGTAGAAACACCTACATACATAACAGTTGGATACCACACCTTCTCTTCTTGCAAAATTCCCCCTGGCGGATATCTAGATAAAATATCTACCCCAATATTTTCTACACCTTTTACATGTTCGACTTCGAAGTCAAATTGCTCAAGAAATAAAATCCAACGTGTGACTCTACTGTTGTATAATTTCATTTGTTTCATGAAAGTTAATGCCTTATGGTCTGTACGGATAACAAATTTCGCTCCTCTTAAATAAGTCTCAAACTTTTTCACAGAATAAATAATAGCCCACAACTCTTGTTCAGTTACAGTCCAACGTAATTCAGAACCCCGTAGCGCACGACTACAGAATCCCAAAATTTTAACCTCACCATTATTTCCAATCTGAAACAATGATCCGGCTATTCCGATCCCTGAACTGTCGGTCTGTAAATAATATAATTTATCCTGATCTGGATGGCTCAATAGAATCGTTGTAATAAATTCTTCCTTTATATTATTGAAAGCTCGATCTAATTCTTCATCCCAAAACCATGCTTGGTTTTTCTTTAATAACCTAGTTAACGGAGCAGTCAAAATACTATAGTTCTTAATGAAACGTCTATAATAATTACAAAGTCCCAAAAATCCTCTTAACTGTTTTTGTTTCTTTGGAATAGGGAATTCCTTTATAGCTTTTATTTTATCCGGGTTAGGTTTAATTCCCGAAGTTGTAACTATATGCCCTAACATTTTTACTTCACTGCAGAAAAAGTTGCACTTTGCAAAATTACAAGTCATTCCAGCTGATTCTAAACGATCCAAAACTATATCAATATGATCCAAATGGTCTTGCCAAGTCCCACTCGTTAGGATTGCAAGATCATCCAAATAATTGACACAAAACTCTCTAACACCAGGACCCAATATAATGTCCATTGCGCGACAAAAGGACCCTACTGACGTTTTAAGTCCTTGCGGAAGCTCGTTGTATACGTAAGATTTTCCATTAACTGTAAATCCAGTATATTTTTTACTGTCCTCAGTTAACGGTATTTGAAAATAAGCGTTATTTAAATCAATCAATGTTATAAATTTTACACCAAGAAAAGCATTAAGTATGTCAATCTGTAAAGGCGGAGCTTCTACTTCTGGAACCATATATTTATTGATTTCCCTAGCATCAAGTAATATTCTAACAGATCCATCGGGTTTTCCAGTGAAAGTTAGAGGACTACAAAAATTTGTAGTTTTCCTCGATATAATCCCTAATTCTTCCATCTCCCTCAACTTTTCTTCTACTTTTGCCCTATGTGCGTATGGTATAGGATAGGTTCGTTGAATCCTTGGAGTACCCTCAATCATTTTAATGTCATGAGTATAACAGTTTGCCCTTCCAAGTTTCTTTGTAAAAACTTGCATATGGGATCTCAAAACATTAAAAATTTGTTCCTTCTCTACATCAGACAAATCCATTCCCAACCGAATACTTTTAAACAAATCTAATAATTGCTTTTCTTCCCCGCCTTCTTTTTCGTTTTGTTCCTCTATTCCAGATATTAGATTTATTCGATTCTCTTCTAAAAACCCACTAGAAAGATTTCGAAACGGAATAGTAATTTCTCCTTGTCCAACGATACCCAATTCTAATGTTTGTGGTTCTTTTAAATGCAAAACAGCGTTGTGCGCAACTAACCAATCTACCCCAAGGATAGCAGAACAAGTTAATTTAGCAATCACTAAAAATCCCGTATCAATATCAACTGAACCACACGTCAACGGTATAGAGACTAGTTTTTTTATTTGGAGACTCTTTTGTCCAACGGCTCCCCTCACACATATTGGTCTAACTGGTAACGCAGGGAATTTTAACTTTAATTCTCCTTGTAAACACTCTAAGAATTCTTCCGAAATACAAGTTACTTCACTTCCAGTGTCTACCAAGAGAACTATAGATTGCCCCAAAATTTGTAACTCTATTTCTGATTTAAATTTGGGCCCCTCATTCTCAAAGCAAACCTCTTCATCATATAAAGAGTTACCTTCATATTCTCTAATGAACTGATTATACATTGGTTGATTTTGTTTAATCACGGAAACGTCAAAAACTTTAATTAAATTTACGACTGTTTGTTTATTATTATAATCTTCTGAAGAATATCCTAAACCTTCTCTATCACAATTCGTTCTAGTATTATTCGGGGAAACAGGATATAAGATCCCTTCTTGGTCACAACCCAATCCTACCCCTGGCTTCCAACCTTGTTTTATTAAATACTTTACAGGAAAAAGATAATTTAGTTTTTTGTTAATTGCGGCCACCTCCTGCTTATTGGAAATGGCCCCAACTAGTTTAAATCTTCTTCTTGAATTATTTCATCAGTGATCCTTCCCCTTGAAGTCTCCCCCTCGATGTGAGCCACCACTTTTGGTTTTTTATAAAATGGTTTGTCTTTATTCGAAACGAATGGACTTTGACGCTTTGTTCCCCTATCAGCTCCAGTAGAGGAGTCAAAGGAAGAAGATCCACATTGTTTATTCACGTCATCCAATTCACGAAGAAACTCTGTTGCCTCAATCAAAGTATTTCCTTTCTTCATCCGCCAAGCATATTGTACATCCTTCGGAAAGTGTCTCATCAAATCCTCCACTATTTGCCATTCAGGAATTGGTCTAGACATCATCTTTGCTTGCCCTGCTAAACTAACGAAATGTTCTAGCATTGTTCCATTTTCTTTAGACCAAGTGCCATTCACAATCATTCTTCTCAAGGTGTTTTGTTCGGCTTCTCCCCAATAAGCATCCAAAAAGTCTCTTTTGAAATCCGACTGTGTAAACCAACTCTGTCTATAAATTCTGGCCCATTTTCGAACATCACCTTCTAAACAACTGATTATAGTTTCAATTGTAGCATCTTCATTAGGCATTCTCCGTAAATAATTCTGAAGATCCTCCAAAAACGACACTGGATGTACCCCAAATCTTCCAGGAAAACGTGGTTTTTCGACTCTTGTATCAATCACCGGGCATATATTAATCGGTGCTTCATGCCTTTCAGACGAAGTTGATGCAGCGTTAGTTTCCCGAGCTTGCGACAGCTGATTCTCTAAACTCGACACCTTCTGTGTCAGAATTCCCATGTTTCTTCGAAGTTGGCGAAACATAGTGGAGTTGCGTAAAGAAGGTCGTGGACGTTCTTCTTGCTGACCTATCCTTTCTAATTCATCTTGTCCCTGAGATGTTCTAAGATTATAACGAGGAGGCATTTTTCTTTTCTTTGGATACTGAAAGTTTATTACAAATTATAGGTTGGAATTTTGTTTAAATTAAAGAATAGAAAGCTTATCTAATATTCTTTCCTCAACTTCCCAAAACTGTTGCTTTATGGAGCTAATATTTTGATCTCCATCGATAATCTCTATCCTGTCAAAATCTTCCTTTATATTAGGGTTCAATAACCATTCCTCATGAATGTTGTGAATCCTCTCTATATAATCTAACGTTATCCCTGTCTCTTCAGGTCGACCACGACTTAGGGCTCTCTGATAAGAAACCATAGGGGAAGTCCTAAGATAAACCACTAAATTAATTCGAGTAACCAATTGTTCTTTGAAATAAGAATAGGTTTCATCTAAAACTGCAAACTCAGCCGGGTGCAACAATTCACTCTCTTGCAATTCCCTAATAAAACAGTTTTTGGCTGAATAGATGGAACGTTCCATAACTTTAATCTTAGCGCTAGATTCTTTCGTATGATTCTCTAACATTGTTAGAAGAACATAATTTTGAAAACAGAAACCCCACTTCTTAGGATTTTCCTTAAATAACTGGAAGAGATTGACGCCAGATAAATTAGTCCATTTATCAATTGGTTCTGGTATTATCTCAAAATCAGAGTTGCCTCCCAAAGCTGCCAACAAAGTAGACTTCCCTGACCCTATGTTTCCTTCTATTGAGACTGTAAAATTTCCCATCTTTATTCTGAAACAAGGAATGCATCATATTTTCTATGGTTTCCAAAACAAATAACCCTAAGCTAAAACCAATTCTAACGTCCCGCTTAACAACTTTAACTTAGATAAACTTTACTCTCAAGTTTCTTCAGTTCAAAACTCGAAATTAGTGTATTTTTCATTTTGTTTCTTTTTCACTCTACAATACCTCTCTCGCTTGAAACCAGCATATCCTGGTCACGGCACCTGCTGTACAGATCTGAAGTCCCTTCATATAGGATCCTCAAATCAGATACGTGAAAGTTTTGGCCAAGGTTGATCGTCTAGAATAATATCCTTTAAGAATATTATATTTTTCCTGAATCCTACGTCATTCCGTTTTATATATTTATAATATCTTGTAATTTACAGATTCTGCTCGGTGGAGAGTGGCAATAGAAGAATGAAAAAGAAACACACTTGTTATTTTAATACTTATATTAGAATATAAACCTAATCTTCACATGTCTAATTTGTGTTATTTATTTTATATTGGATCACTATTTATTTATATTTAGTCTCATATTGACGGGAGTAGTTCATCTGAATTCATGTAGTTTCATCAATTTAGGAAAGGTTTCATCTCATTTACAATGCAATGTTAGAGCCGATAAGTTTCTGAAAAGAAACCTATGTTAATATAAACGAAGTAATAAAAATAATGTGGGGACAATCCCCAGGTTTGGGGCACCGCCATCGCCCCAAGCAGCTCGTCCTAGGCCTCCTCTACCCTAAGTCCTAGGTCCGAGGCATATCATCACCCAGCTCACGATGACATGACGCTAAACTACCCTAACAATCCAACTGGATCGTCAGGATTCTGATCATCCTCGCGAAGCTGGAAATCCCACCGAAAACTTAAACTACAGTAAAGACTAGGGTTAATGTATGTGGAGAGCGGAACTAACTAACCACAGTACAACCCAGACGGTGATGATGTCTCCCCCCGGTATGTTCATGCCCCGCGTCAAACCCGACTTCCACGTGGCCCACCTTTAAGGGACGATCACTGACTCATCCAGGGTTCACAGGGTATTGACTATTTCTTTTAGTCACCCATACCAGAGCTGGTCACCGAGCCCGCCAGGCACACGAAGCATACAGTCTTCCTTTAGGAAAACAGGGCACTCTCCATCATGAGCTATAAGAGCTCTTCCTGTAATCCCTCCGGGCAGACAATGATCGACATCATCGAATCCCTTAGTTTGTTTTGAAATAAGTTAAACTGAAAATAATTAGCCAGCTCCACACGTCCAAGTGTGAAGTCTGTACTAGATACGGGTATAGTATTATTGCTTGCATGGCCAGCCTAGATCAATAACGGTTTTATAACGAGAGACATAAAGAGTTTGAAGGGCAATCTCCCTCCCCCCAGTCACTGAGTGACTTTATTGCACCAACAAGGTCTCCGTATATCCTTCATAGCTCTCACTTGTGATGCGTAGCTAAATCTCTTTTCCGTTACCAACCCACGCAGGACAAGGATTATGTAGAGTAACCCCAGTCTAAACACTCATTTAAATAAAATGATTTGCATCTAAACTATAATGGGTTTACCCAGCATATTTCGAAGAAGAACATATAAGAAGTAAGTATAACAAAAGATTACTGAAGGTAATCCTTAATTAAAAGTGAAGTATGATGACCAGAACCGAGAAGATACGGGATAGTAGTATCTAAGCTAGGTTGGGCCAAACATTTGTGATTTAAGATCTTAAAGGAAAATCAAAAGCATCGAGTATTCAAAACCAAGAACACTGGGAGAATTTAGCGTAAACAACACTAGCTAAAACTCGATGTTCTTTAAAAGAGGACTCAAAAGAAGTATAAAAATGGGGTTATTGTATATACTTAAATATTCGGAACTTATCTACAATGAAAAGAAACTAAACATTATAATTTCTGTTCCATTATTGTTTTCAAGAATCTATTTAGTAATGTTAAAGGTGGTTTCACACTGAGTCAAAGTATAATTTTAAGTATGATAATTTATGACAAGTTTTATTAAGGAAGATTAAAACTTAGAATCTTATAAGGTTTAGATTCCTGTATGATTCAATGAAGATTAAATAGACTAGTTAACTACTTTAGGATGACACACATAAAGTTCAGAGGTCCCCCAAGGTCAGAGTGTCGTACAGCCGTCGCAGCCTTGCGGGCGAACGTCGTCAACACACTTTACAAGAAGCAACCCACGAACGAACGTAATGTCTCCATCAAGAATATTCTTCCTATTGATTCAGGACAATTCTAATTTATTCCTTATAAACAATTTAATGTCATTAGACTAAACTAGAATGTCCCTTCACATAAGAAGAAAGTTTTATGTTGTCTAACTACTCTACATTTGGTAATCTAACGCTAAGATCAGGAGGTCCTCCCGCGGTATATGCCACTCAAACGACGCATCCAATAATGGGCGAGCGTTGTCAGCACATAACACAAGAAACACTATTTCCAAAATCCAACGTTAAAACACCTTGCTAATATCCTTCCATTTGTATTGGAGTAACTCCAATTCATCCCACACATACAGAAGAGGGAATTCAGGATGAATCAGCGAAACCTCACACAAATAGAAAGAGAAGAACTTTAGTATCAGACCCTTTTAGGCTTGAGGGCTCCGGCCCAAGAATGATTAAAATAAATAAATCCGAAGGTTGATATTATCAGATAGACTTAGACAGATACTCCAGTGACACGCGACTTACATTAGCCATAACCAATATAGTGGACATCGGGGACACATGTCACGAGGGCATCCATCCATGCTTGGTTGAACTAAATAAACCTGAGAGCAGGCATTTCTTAATCTCAAAATCTGGGACTCCTATAGTATGAAAGTAAAAGGAAAGATAAGCACCTCCTATGAGCTTGAGTACAGAGATGTAGCAATGCTCTCAGCATGTTCCAATTTTGGGAAATTGAGGCAGAAGATTCAAAATCACTATCAAAGCAATTTATTATTACTTGAAATATTATTATTTATAATATTCACTCTACTTAAACTTACCCTTTATTTCACAATAAAATATCACAATCTATATCCAAGTTTTAGTTTTCAGATATATTATTTTAAGATTTTGAATTGACGTTCTAATTCTTTTGATCTGACGGAATATTTTTAAATTTTATCATATGATGACACTAGTATATCAAAACTGGAATTTTGATTTAGGGCCAAAGATTTTATATTATTTTCTAAAAAAGGTAATTATTTAATGTATTAATATTTTCTTCCATTTTGATTTTGGGTTTTGATTTATTTTTAGTTAAAGAGATAAAAAATTTATAAAGATTTCAAAATAGCGTCTAGCTTTGAGTAAAACTAAATCAAAAATGATTTATTTGTTGACTATTTGACAATAATGTCAAATAGACAATTCTACCTAAAAAAAGTATAAAAATATACATTGACTAAAGTCTCCTTGAATTGATGATAATAATATACATCGTCCAAAGTCTCTTTGATATGTTGACAAAATATACAACATCTAAAGCCACCCCTAATCGATGACAATATATATACATCAGAGTCCAGTTTCCATGATTTCACCAAGGACTATTTTAATCAATTTCTCTGTAAAGGAAAGAATTAAACACAATGAAATTTACATTACCTTTACAATCCAAGCAATACCTTTTTTTTAGCCTTCACGATTTATCATTTGTGGTTTGCTTTTCCATGTCTATAATGTTCCTTGTAATTCCTGTACCTGTTTAGAAATAGAACATTATCCTGCCTAGCTATACGCGAACAAAGACACTTGTAGAACTAGTTTATACTTAATTATGGGAAAAGAAAATCTTTATTACTATCTACAAATAACGACTCAGATTAGAAACACAGTATGTTATAATTTCCGCAGAGTTATTAATGTTTACAAACGAAAATCATTAAGTGGGAATATCAATTTACTTAAAGTATCACACAGTACAAGCCTCTTATGACCTCGCAGGTAGATCTGTAAAGCTGCAAATATTCTCCAATCAACTCTTCCTCTTTTGACATTGAAATCTGATTTTCTCAACGTTATTTAGCTCATATAACCTGGAAGAAACTATAAATTTCATTAAGTCACATTTCACCTTAACTCAAATACACACAACAACTTTGAACCGAAAATAAATAAAAGATGGAAAACCACAAAATTGAATACTTACATAACATTAGTTTCACTCCACTTATTCTTTACACTTTGGAATCAAACCCTGAATGTTAGCATCTTGAATTTATGCGCAAATAAACCTTCCTATACTATATCCTACACGAAGCAATCCCTATCTTTATCTCAATTGAAGGAATCCACAATCCAGGATCATAGCCTCCTTCAAAAGATTCGTCTCATCA
Source organism: Athrips mouffetella (assembly GCA_947532105.1). Lineage (NCBI taxonomy): Eukaryota > Metazoa > Arthropoda > Insecta > Lepidoptera > Gelechiidae > Athrips > Athrips mouffetella. Next base: position 26,488,409 of record OX383974.1, on the reverse strand, counting down.
GCTGTATGAATTCTATTTTTTTCGCGAGCTACAAAACAAAAAAAATTATAACTCACAGAAAACCAGCATACTATCGACTTTCTTCCAAATCTGTTGGATGGCCCAAAGATCCTTTCGAAATAAATGGTTCGTTTCACGATTTTGCGTGTTAGGCTTTTGCCCAGCAGTGGACTTTTGTTTTTCGGGATCATCTGCAACTTTTACAAACAAGTCAAAATTCTATTTGAGCTCCATTGCCCTCACTATTCAACAAATCTTGATTCTTAGTTTTCTTCTGTTGCTTTCGTTTATCAAAATTTTAGCAACTATTCCTTTTATCAGCAAAAATAGCTTTTTTCCTTCATTTTCTTTTTTTCGACCCTTTCCCGACCCTGTCACGACTGTCCCTCCTTGTCATATTTTTCTACTCCCCGTTTCCTGTTACACTTCTTGACACTTCCTCTAAATAGTATTTTATGCATTTAAAAATTTTTTAGGGTTCCGCAAGTGCACAGTACTATTCTTTGCCAGCACCACACAGGACAGAATCACCTACTTATTAATGTAGATTATATACAGAAAAGTGAACCGACGAGAATGTATGAAAGGATTAATGAAAGTACAGGAAGCGAGGGAAGTATGTCGAGATCGTAGCAGGTGGAAAGAGGCGTGATGTTATGTATGTATGTACCTACTTATTAAATGTCGTAATATGCCAATAGAGTGAATTTACTACTGTTTTTGATTGTTCTGTGAAGAAACCACTGCAGCACTGTCTACAGTCTGCTTTGTACAGTGTTTTCCTTTTTTTGTTTTAACATCATACCATACCTATTTGCTATTAGGTAATCTAATCTATAATAAGCTTTTTACATAATGTTTGCTTTACACATTTCTTAAAGGAGAAAGGGCATTTTGGCCTATCGGCGGCCATTGATGTTAAGAGTATCATATGAAATAGCTTTTATAAGGTAGGTAACTTTTGCTACAAACGTCATGTTAAATTCCATTTGGAAATGCAAAAAAATATAGATATCCTAATTACTCTGTTTGTAAGAAATAAACATTTTTAAGTTAATCTACACGTGGTATAGTCATACATAAAACATAACAAAACGCTTATTACCTTACTCACACAACCTGAGCAAGCACAAGTGATTGTTGTTTGCAATTCTTTACACAAAAGTTAAAGCTCCTTTAAAAATATTGCTGTTACTTTCATTGGCATCAAAACGGAAAGTGACAGAAATATATTTAATAGAGCTTTATCTTTCTGTGCTCTACCCACCCTATAGAGAGCAAGAGGCGTATATTCCGTTATGCTCAAGTTAGATGGTGCAACAACCCAACCTTAGTATATACGAAACATGTTGGCAACGATCGGTGTGAAGTGAGAGAGAGGGTGTGCGGGCTAGCCGATCTGCATTGCGAAGCGATTCATACCGGTGGAGGAAAATAATACGCCGTATTCTTGTGAATTAAATCCCGGGCGGAGAGGCCGGAGATCTCTGGCTGGTGCTTTTCAATTCTTTTTTCATCTGAGCTGTTACCCTTTTAGGAGCTCTGATCGATATAGTCGCTTTATATACAATCTTTGGTTACCAGTCAGCGATCCCTTTTCTTTCCCCTCACTAAACTTGAGATGGATTCCTATAATAAATTTTTAAAAGGTATAATTTGATACTAAGTGCATTACCGAGGTATAAATAGCACTTCACCCCCCCCCCCCCCCCACTAAACCCGCATAAAAATGTCGACCTCGAGCAGCGGCGACGGCGTCTCAGACTGCGCGGGATCGTCGTGAGGAAACACGTGCGTGGGAAATAACTACGTAGCCCTATTTCTAAAGTTATTGTACTATTCTAATACCACAAATGGATTTGCCTACCAATATTCTATAGCGTCTTGTATGTTGTACAAACAAAGCATTACAATACAGAGAAATGTTAACGCCTACAATAAAAAGTATTTACAATGACTACGTAATGCAATGTTTGTTTACATGCTAAAGAATGAGAACTGTTTACAGGGTTTATCTAATAACATAAGTCCGTCTTGCACAAAATATATAATTTTTATGTTCAATATAGATGGTTAACACCAAAATATTGGCTTGCGATTTCCTTCGGCGAGACGTAGTAAGACACCCAAGTAGAGTTTAGAAATTGAACTCTATTTACAATTTTTAGAGGTTGTGAGCACACAATAGAACCATAAAAGCTCAGTAGTGGTGAGTCAGAGGTACATTGTAAAATTGACAACTTTTTTGTGGTCTCATATGCGACCACTGGCCTATAAAGGGTTAAAGACAACTGTTAAATGTGGATAAAAAAGAGCTTTTTAATTCTACGCTTGACGATAAAACTCGGCAATATTTAGGTGGTGCCATAAATATTGAATATAATTTATATATATTTCTTATTTATTTGTTATAACAAAAATCTTGGATAGGTCCCTTTCGTGTCGGGCCAGGGTTTTTTTCCTATGGGCCGTGATCATTCTCCTTTAGCAGCCACGCTGGCATTGGCCCTATTATTTAGTTGAATATCCTAAACTATTAAACGAGCAATATTTGTATACATATATACACCGTGTTCCTGAGAATATGCATTAATTTTAAGATCACGTTCAGTTAACGAAACTGTACAACTTTCTTTAAGAAACAGGTTGAAACGCGAAAAAAAAATTTGCCCATACAAAACAAAATTTTCGTATTTCAACCTGTTTCTCAGGGAAAGTTGTTCAGTTTTGTTAACTGAACATGCTCTTAAAATTTATGCAGATCCTCAGGAACACGTTGTATATATATATATATACTAGCTGGGGTATCCAGCTTCGCTCAGGGATAATATAAGATTAAGCATATGAGATTTTGTAGTAGTTGGAATAAAAGACAAACTTAAAAATATATGAGACACTTTTTTTTATTGAAAATTTATTCTAACTACAATACTTCCATTTACAATACTTGTTTATAAACAACATTTTCCATTTTGTTATCCAATTTCCTACTCGAGAGCAATCTACGTTTAGTTGACCGTGAGAAAGCAGGAGTCTGAGGTTGATGCTACAATATTTTAAAATATCTAGGATATTTTTCAATGACAATATGTTTCTTAAGTGGTTTAACAACTCCCGACTGTGATGGTTGAAAACGGCATGGTTCAAACTTAAAAGGCGAAGTGCAATGAGATAGTGTAGAACCTTTCATTGGTGAGGTACAAATACTTTTATTTTGGCATCTGGTTTGGACAGCTTTGCTCCTATAATGCATATTCACTTTTGTTACTTGAAGAGATTTGTCTGTAGTTATAATAGAGGATCGGTGATGGTTCCTTTGTCCTGAGTCTTAGGTAATTCTGAAAAGACAAATATTTAAATTTATTTACTTACATTATATGAAGTTTATCAATACAATTGTATTATGATTATTTGTCATATAATATAACATAGGTACCTTCAATGAGTTTTTGTGTCACATTGTCATCTTTTTGTAGGCTATCAGCTCCATAATCAGCATAGGTGTCAGTAGCACTTTGACCTTGCAAGCATTCTGAGACAAGATCAGTCCTTTGCCTTTTAAGAAACACTTTCCGAGAAAATCCAGCTTCAGGCAGCCGTCTCTTCGATCCTCTTGACACTGAAATGTGACTGAAATTTAGTTGGCACAGCTTTTTCTTCTAAAAGTATCTTCTGACTGAAGCTCATTTTGTACATCATGTAATTCTTCGTGTCTTTTTCCATCTGCAATTGCATAATTCATTTTAAAATATAGAATAGGAAAGAGAGTTCATGAAAGAGTGACACATTATGTCAACAAACATGTTTTTAATTACCAAGTGAATCCCATTACGTCCCATATGCCATTATAACTAAGAAGAAAAAACTCTAGAAAAAACACTAGAAAAAATATCAGGTTTTCAGAGTAAACTGTATAGTTTATTTTATGGTTACAATATTTTGTAAAATTCTATAACAATAGGACCGATTCTGATTATTTTGTATTGTTGATTTTAAAACAATTAAATAGTCAATGTATATTTCTTAAGAACAGTAAACATAGGTAACAAATTAACAAAATTTGTAAAGATTTTGTTTCCGAATGTACTAAAATCTGCATAAAAAAGCTATAGGACGTATCGGGAATACCTACAACATTTAAATGTCCCATTACGCACCAACTTGATACGTAGGTACTGGGACTTATTGGGATTCACTCAAATAAATAAGGTAGGTACACGTTTGTAATCACAATGCATACATTGTATAACAGGCTATCGATTTATATAGGTAAACGACGCACAAAATAACTGTAAAAAATGTGCAAAAATGGGCCATTTTTTTCTTCTGCGCATCAATGACAGGGCCACAGTTATTTTGTGCGACTACTAGGTACCTACATCTAGTCCGAAATATTCACATTTTCACTTATAACAGAGGCTAAGAACAGAGGTTATTATTTCGTTTATAAAACGTGAGGCTCTTTCTAGAACTGTGGTATAGGATAGGTACAAGGACCTATCGGCAAATTAGAAAGTCAACATCAACAAAGCGCGTAGTAGTGCTGCAATATAATGTAGAGTTAAAAGGGATTCTTCTATGAGCTTTTAGGTTAGGTTATTTCGTTTTAAAAATCAGGTACTTTTTGCTACCATCTACCTAGTAGGTTTAGGTATTTAAATATTACTTACATCAAAGTGATCTTCAGACGTAAAAACATTCGAATGTAACAAAATGCTCTTAGGGTGTCTTCGAGCCAACTTCAGCCACATCTTTCTTCTTTTTGGATGCGTTGGAACGCTTACAAACACTTTGTTAGGATTATTTATAGTCGTATTGGTGCACTGAGGCACTATGCACCATTTATAAACCATTATTTTTGAAGGAAAAGTATAAAATTTGTAATTCACTTCAGTCGCGCCGTATATTGTCGAACTAGTTTACTTGCGTGTGACGTCACACGGGTCACGTGACCTGCGCCATCAAGTGTGTGTTCCAAATTGTACAAACGCTGCTAAAAGCGTATACAGTACTCACGGACGGTCCAAATTGATTTATCACGCTCACAAAGCTATCACTGCTTTAATGGCTCTAGTCAATTTGGAATGGATTTAAGCGCGCTCACGTGTTCATCTGTCAAAATGTCAGTTTTGTTTTTATTTTCTTTAACAAAGCCTAAGCTAATCCCTCAAAAATGTGCGCCAAATCCACTTTCATTTCCATTAGAGACAAACTCATTAAAATTAAAACTTGAGAAACATCAGCTGGTTGCAAATGTGTGGGATTTTATATGTGTCAAATCGATTTTGACATTAGCGCTTTCACTGCTCCACCTATTTGACTAAAGCACTGATAGCAAAAACGATGACGTCATTAATGACGTAAGGCGGTGAACGAGCGAGTGCTTTAGAGCACGCTTTTGGTCAATTTGGACCGACTTAAGCGCGCTCACAGTGCTCTAAAGCAGTCTGTTAGCGCAAATTGGACCGCAGAGACAGAAACATCGTTTTTGGCGCGGTTTTGAAAAATGTAACTTTAAAATTGATTTTAAATAAAAATACAGTAGATCTCGCGGAAATATCAAGGTATAGTGCTTATTAAGTAATAAATAATCATTCAAAACGATTTCCAAAATTAGTCAAATAGCCTATTGCGTGTGTTATGCAGAAAATGCTTTTACGTATGTTTTTAATGGATAAAAGTGTAGGTTCCTTTTAGTTACGGTTCCTGTACACACCGTTGAACTAGCTCGCTAACTGGCTTGAAGTTGCCAGGCCTGCCAGAAAGAAAACCTTTGAAAAAAATAATTGACATGACGTTAACGATTTTTTGACTAAAATTATTTAGGTATAAATTTTATTTCGGGTCTCAGCACGATAATTATAATTGGTCAAAATAAATTACCTTACTTTTCCCGACGATTCGGCTGAGTCGCGTCAGCCGTGGTCAAGGTTAGACTGAAGGGAGGTAAAATTGAAAATCCGTGAATCTGGTAAAGTGAAACCGCGTAACAATCAAATCACACTTCAAATTTACAAACTTGTATCTGAAATCGAAACCAAATTAGATCTTGTCTCTCTTCGGGTTTTCTCGAATTTTATTTTTACTCAATCGGAACTTTTCGGATCTTTTTGGGGAAGATAGCGGAACAAACTGAAGCGCACTTCCGGCAACACTGGTAGAAATCCTTTTTAGTCTGTGGTCTGATTGAAGGACCATGTGTGGATTTATTTTGAAATAATAATCTTGATTTAAAGCTTTAATTACTTTTTTTATTTAGCGTTACTGAAAGAAAGTGAAAAATGGAGGTGGAAAATATAAAAGTAGACGACTTCCTTCCAGCCAAAAACCCTATTAAGCTGAAAAATGTGAAGCGAAGAGCCGTGTCAGAATCTGGCGATGTTATGGAAGTAGAAGAGCACAATGGGATCCAAGGGAGCGCCAAACACAGCCGGCCGAAAGCGAAGAGGTCGAAGAAAGGCGCGGAGCCCAATGAGAGCAAAGTTAACATGAGAAAAGTACCAGTTCCAGCACACAGGTACAACCTACAATCCTAACCTCTTTGTAGATAACAAAGGCTATTTTTAGTAGCTACCAGCCTCTGTGGTCTAGTGGTTAGGTGATCCGGAGGTTCCGGGTTCGATTTCCGGTGGGGACACTCAAACGAAGTGCACTTTGTTAGACTTCCCCAGTTTGATCAAGACATTGCAGGATGAATCACCTGATTTTCCAAATAGTAGAGGAATTCCGTGCTTCAGTAAGCATGTTAAGTCATTGGTCCCGGCTACTATGGTCGTAGATATTAATGACCTATGTCAGAGGCCTTTGGTGGCTCAACTGGAGTGCGAGATCTGTCATTGACCTTGCAACCCACATAATCCTACTAATATTAATTAAACGCGAAGGTTTGTAAGTATGGATGTTTGTTACTCTTTCATGTAAAAACTACTGAATGGATTTTAATGAAACTACATTAATATAGCTTATACATCAGAATAACATATAGGCTACAATTTATCCTGCGCTGACGAAGTCGCAGGCACCAGCTAGTTTGATAATAATGATGAGTAGCTAACATCATAAATCTGCAAAATAAATTTAATAAGCTTCCACAGTACTTGATACAATGCAAGTCATTAGTACAACTTACAGATCTACCTACAGATTAAATTTTTTCAGCGTAGATTTTTTACAGAATACTTGATCATCACGAAATGTTAAATACAATGCAAATAGAACAAGTCAATTATCGGCTTTGCATATCTGATGTTCTCATGTAAAATAAATGTCAGTTTTTTTTTTTGTTGTAATAACATTAAAATTTCTAGATATACTCCTCTAAAAGAAAACTGGTTGAAGATCTTCACTCCGATAGTAGAGCACCTCCTGCTACAGGTGCGATTCAACACCAAGTCCCGCAACGTGGAGATTCGAGTCGGACCGGAGACCAAGGATGTTGCCAACCTCCAAAAAGCTGCTGACTTTGTCAAGGTCTGACTCTTCAAACTAAACTTCTAGATGGAGCGTATTTTGCTTACATTTTTTTGTATAGAGTTTCTAAATTTGTTTTTCTTTGATCAATATTTGAAATTAAAAATACTAGTAGAAATAAATTGATAGCTGCTCTAACTGGAATAGGTCAAGTGCTATTGAGACTGTTGCTTGATCTAGAATCTTCACTAATATTATAAATGCGAAAGTACCTATTGATGTTTGTTTGTTTGTACCACCATCACGCCTAAACGACTGAACCAATTTCCATGAAATTTGGAAGGTACATGCATGGAAAAATGCATGGTTCCTGTAGGAGTGACTAGGATAACAGACCACACAGGTGTAACAAAAAGAGGTATACCAACTCTAAAGAATGTGAATCTGCTCATGAAACTGAACAACTTTCTTTAAGTAACATAGGTCAAAATACGAAAAAAAATGTTGACCTCCCATAAAAACTGAATCAGCTGATAGCATTTTGTATGGGAGGTAAAAACCTTTTTTTACATATTTCGACCAGTTCCTTAGGAAAAGTTGTTCAGTTTCAACAACATCTTCAGGATTGATACACCTTGTACAAAGCTGCAGGTAGAAGCTAGTAAATCATTTAAATCAATATGCTCATTGGCAAACATTTGAAAGTTAAATTACAGACAATCCTACATTTTATTACTGTATGCTTTCAGGCTTTCATCTACGGTTTTGATGTAGAAGACGCACTGGCCTTACTCAGACTAGACGACCTATTTGTGGAGTCCTTCGAGATCAAAGATGTGAAGACTCTACAGGGTGACCATTTAGGGCGAGCGATAGGCAGACTCGCAGGCAAAGCCGGCCGAACTAAGTTCACTATAGAAAATGTCACTAAAACTAGAATAGTGCTTGCAGACTCAAAGATACACATTCTAGGTAAGTGCATCATCATCATAACATCCCATGAAACCTCCACTGCAGGACATGGAGCTCCCTCCAGAATTACGGCTATCGATGGAACAATGTGGAAGGAAAGTACCTTAGTTAGTCACCACGTTTATTAGCATTGCGGCTGGCACCATGGACCGTGGTTGTTGGTGACCGCAGTTTGCAAAATGGTATGATACACAGGAAGACGCTCCTGCCCATCCTCTAGTTCATAATCCCTTAGTCGCCTCTTACGACACCCACGTTTGGTATGCTTATGTAAGCTATCTCACTTATATTTCCTGACCAAGTAGTGTTACTCCTTCTTTTATAAATACAAAATCATTTAAGGGCTTTGTTTTGATTATAAAAATTACTCATAGTTGGAAAACTGTATCACCTTCGCAAAAGATCTCGTTCGCATAATGTCACATTCTCCAGACCAGACAGTATTAGGAAAAGATATTTTATAAAATTTTATTCAGCATAGTTAGAGTGTCAAAGTCCATCTAATGAAATATATTATTTACTACTACCCACAAGTACAAGTGCCTACAAATACTTACAAGTGCAAGTATTCTTGGTTACAAACTTATTTTTGTGCCATGATAAGGTGTGAAATTATGCAAAATTAGTGATATTGTGCTCTGGTAAACCTGTGTGTTACAATTTGCGAACGTGACAATAAGCGCCGGAAGGAACTGATCATCAGCAATCCCACGTTCTTTTTGCGTAAATAAAAAAAATCATCACATACCAACGAACAGCATCTTGAAGTTGCTAGCGAAAAAGTATTGACCCACCCATTTTCATGCATTTTATGCATGTATATGTCAGGCGGAGTGTCACTTTGCCCTAGACAAATGTATGAATGTGATACTAACATTGTTGTAAATGTTCTTGGCGTACACACGGCCGCACATCGGTAGAAACACTTTTGGACCTTATGGCGTGGTAATAGAGTTGAAAAAGTTTCTACCGACAAGCGGTTGACCGTACTAATAAAAATTTTATTAAATTATTATTATGCCACACAAAAAGCGATCCAGCTAGGGTGCTGTACATATTTCGAAGTGTTTCTAGGGGTAAGTTTGGTTTTATGGTGTGAACCCAGTAGAATTTAGAAGATGTCTCTTCACAAGCTGAATTTTCTGGGACAAATAGTTTTGCCATTTTCAATAACTTTAAAAACTTACAAAAGATTTTTGAAATTAATCCCCGGTGAAACCTAATGACAATTTGTGACTAACAGCCAGTTGCACAAAGCGTCTTTTTCTTTTCTTTAAATATAAAGCTCCTTTAAATATATTGCTGTCACTTTCTTTATCAACAAAGCAGAAAGTGATAGCGACCGATTTACTGGCGTTTTAACTTTAAGAACACTTTGTGAAACTGGCAGAAAAAGACATACATTTAAAAAAGGAGGTTTAATTTTAAATACACTTAGTGTGGTTATCTATTATGCTGAGTAAACAATTTTTTTTTCTTTGTTTCTAGGTAGCTACCAGAACATCGCCCTCGCTAGGAGAGCGATCTGTAACCTGATAATGGGGTCTCCGCCATCTAAAGTTTATGGAAACCTGAGGAATGTTGCCAGTAGGGTCGCCGAGAGATTTTAGTTGTAATAAAAAAGTATTTATCGTTCATAAATTATGTTTTATTTATATAAACTTAACTTAATTATACTAAATCAATCAATATATGAATTTTAATAATAGTTATATAAAGGTGGAAAAAAATAACAATACACAAAGAAAAATGGCCTTAATTAATGTAGTACCTTGGCGACCGAGCTTCGCTCTATAACAGCCGCGTCAACATTAAAATATCAGGTGAGCAAGCTATGCTAACCGCCAACAGATGGCGCTGTAGGTTTCTGTCTTAAATACGGCATTTAAAAAAATGCTTAAAACACGGGAAAACGAATTTTCATTGACATTAGACCTAGCTAGATCGATTTTTAGCCCCGGAAAGGGCCATTCGGGGGTATTCACTGGCGAAAAATCCATCTAGCTAGGTCTCATGTCTGAGAAAATTAGTTTTCCACGTGCTTTTATGCATTTTTTAAAATATTGCGTTTTAACAGAAACCTACAGCACCATCTGTTAGCAGGTATCATAGCTTGCTCATATAAAGTATTATAACTCCATACTAGATAGCGCAATTCTTAATAATGTGTTTCAAAAACCGGGCGGGCTTTGGGAAGATGATCAGTACGGTCGTCCAGGTACTGCATACATAAAATGACTTATTCTGGAATGCATTAAAAATACTGTTCAAACATAAATAGATTTTTTGACTTTTGTAAAACCATGGACGAATAATAATAAGACTGACAATCCCATACTAGAAAACTTAACCCGGAAAGGCATAAAACCTTAGAGCAACGCGTCAAACCGCGCAAGCCCGTTCCGGGCTTTGCGCGCGAAAATCGTGTTACTCTATGCATAAAACTCATGGAAACTAGATGGCGCTTTCAAATAATCTGGAAATTAATTATGGTCTAACGAGTATTCTGCCAAAAAATCATTCAAAATTTTAACATAGTTTTAATGTAAAGAAAGACCAACCAACAGAAAAACACCTTACATTACCCTCTTTGTATATATTGGAGACTGCCATGTTCGTGAGACAACATATTGGCCTGTTTGAATTTGTAAAAAGCGACCGCAGGAAAACTAATGTTACACCAACCCCGATGCCAGCCCGACCATCGGCTGGCCAGCGCCCATAAACGGAAATCCAGAGCGCCACCTACGTCCTCGCGCCGGAAGCTCGCCGACAACGGTCATTTTTTTGAGTAGGGTTAGGCGCGAATCGGTTGACATAAATACGGTCGATTGCCACGCGCGCTCTCAGTTATTTTTTGAATTTCGTTTCGGACGGTACAAAAGAATTAAGTCTACCACGCTGCCGGTTTGCCTCGTTAATAGATAAGTGATTTATGAAATTTGTGTGCTAAATTATACTAGAAATAATTATATTTTGTGTCTAGATATAAAGAGGTGAATTTAGTATTGATTCTTGCTCTTAAAATTTTTGATTATGTGGAAGGAAAATAAAAGATGAAGTTATTTTGTGATATTTTATTGTGTCTGCTGATCCATCTAATCTTCATTCGTATCAGTTTCAGAAGTGGGATTGCAATGAAGAGGGCACGTAGTGTAAGGAGAAACGACAGTGATGAGGATGAGGTCGTGGAGAGGGCGACAAAACGTGCTCGAGGACCGAATCGCCCGCCGAGCGAGGGCAGATGTACACCGCCGCCTGACATATTGGAGCGTATGGTAACAGAGAAACTGGAAGGTATGGTGAATAAATTTTTGGATACTAAGAGAGAGTGTGGCCGGTCTGACAACGTAAAAGGTGATGTAATTATTCCTCTTTTCGACCCCGATGATCGTGAGAATAATGTGTTCAGTTGGTTAAAGAAAATTAATCAGTTGGGGGATATTTATGGATGGGACGATTCGAAGCGGGCATATTACATGCAAGCGCGTTTAGACGGCTCTGCCCGCAGATGGTACAACCGATTAGAAAATTATGATTTATCTTGGAGTGAATGGCAGAATCTTTTGAAGAGTACATTTCCTAGAATGTTTGAATTCTCCGAATTGTTAGAAGATTTAGTTTCTAGAAAAAAGGACTCTAAAGAACCCATGAGCAAATATTTTTATGACAAGTTGGCCATGTGCCGTAGATGTAAATTAAGTGACGAAGCATCTGTGTCGTGCATTATTCGTGGCCTACCCACCGAATTGCAAGCCAGCGCTAAAGCTTTGAAAAGTACTCGACCTGAAGACCTTTATTGCGAGTTTTTGGTTTCTCTCGAAAATTACCAGCCTTTACTGCTCAAAAATAGAGAGATGGATGATCGAAAAGCAAAACCGTTTACACCTAATCCAAATTACAATAAGAATCTCAGCAGTGACCGATCCGCTTCAACCAGTAGTGACCGTGCCGCTTCAGCCCCTCTTACAAATACTTTAAAATGTTACCGTTGTAATACTGAAGGCCACACGGTCAAAAATTGCCCAAAACCTGATCCTAGAATTTGCAATACCTGTGGTAAAGCCGGACACATAGCGCGGTTTTGCAGGACAGACCAGACCGATATGATAAAGGATATTAAGATTGTACAAAACTTGAATGACGCTTATTTTAAGACAGTTACTTTAGGCAATAAGAATCTGACTGGCTACATTGACACGGGGGCACAAAGCAACATAATCACCCTGGATGCCGTTAAGAATCTTCAACTCGAAATAAAACCTTCCAATAAATTCCTGAAGGGTTTTACTGGCATGCAAGTGCCTGCTTTGGGTGAAGTGCAGATGAATATCACTATTGATGGTATTTCGGTTGAGACTTGTGCTCTGGTTACTCACCTAAATTTTGGCAGGATGGATCTGTTAATTGGGCAACCCGTTGTAAATAGAGATGATGTGACTCTGTTAGTGCGGGGTGACGACGTTAAAATTAAGCACAGAGAGGATTCGCCGATTACCCAAATCGAAGTTGAGGCTGATAGTAGAATTGACATTTTATCAAAAGTTGATGTAAAACTCCTGGCTAATCAAGCGGCTATGGTCGAAGTTGAAGTCCAAGGTTCTTCTGGTGGAACCATAAGCACTCAACCGCGGTATTTTAATTTCGCAGGGCTAGAATATATCATCCCAGCTACAATCCTGGAGGGTGCCGGTGGCGTGGTCAAAGTCTATAACCTGGGCGCCAAGGACGTGGAATTTAAAGCTGGCCAAGTTTTGGTGAGAGGACAGAGCTGTACAGAGGTATTGAATAAGACTGAAAATGAGATGGTGAGTCAAATTTTTTTATGTTTTTGGTCCAATTTTGATGCAAATAAAAATTTGGCTGGCTCCGTACCGTGCTGTTCTGATGCTGCTGTTGGCTCCGTACCGAAATTGAACAAAGATTATGTTGATGTAAAGACTGTCAGTAGTAAAGTGAATTCATCGCTTGGAGAGGAGACTGTGGGAGGGATGAAGCTAAAAGATATAGACGTAGGCGAAATAGATGTTTCAGATTTGTATCAGTTATATGAAATTCTTGTACGACACCGATCTTCCTTTGCTTCTAGCACGGGCGAATTAGGTCTTACGCATTTAGCTGAAATGGATATCAAATTGAACTCCGATAAACCCGTATATCACCGACCATACAGATTATCATTACCTGAATTCAATGTCGTGCGTGCTAAAGTAAAAGAACTCTTAGACGCAGGAATAATACGCGAATCGTGTTCGGATTTTGCTTCACCGGTCGTACTAGTTAAAAAGAAAAATGGCGATATGAGGCTGTGCGTTGATTATAGAGCTTTGAATGCTGTCACAGTAAAAGACAGATATCCCCTGCCTATCATAGAAGACGAACTGTCAAAACTAGCCGGAAAAACATATTTTACCAGTTTGGATCTGTCGCAATCATATCATCAAGTGCCATTGTCTGAACAGTCAGTCCCTAAAACTGCTTTTATAACACCAGACGGCCAATACGAGTATCTACGCGTTCCGTTTGGTCTGGCCAATTCACCCGCGGTCTTTCAAAGATTAATCAACAAAATTCTAAGCAAAGTTAATAAATTTGACGAACCTAATCAGATTTTAGCTTTCATGGATGACATTTTATTACCTACCGACAGTATATCGTCTGGACTACAACGCCTTAATTTACTCCTCGATACTTTAAAAGAAGCTAACCTAAAATTAAATATGAGTAAATGTTCCTTTTTGAAAACCGAACTAAATTACCTTGGCCACCACGTTAGCAAAGATGGAATCAAGCCTGGCGAAGGCAAAGTTAAGGCGGTCCGCGACTTCCCGATACCAGGCAATGTTCATCAAGTGAGACAATTTATCGGGCTGTGTTCATTCTTTAGAAAATTTATTAGAAATTTTGCTTTAATTGCCAAACCGCTAACAGACCTAACCAAGAAAAACTCTGTTTTTACCTGGGATACAAATCAAAATAGTGCATTTGATGAGCTAAAGTCTAAGCTAGTTTCAAAGCCGGTTTTGGCCATTTACGATCGTAGACTCCCCACTGAAATACATTTAGACGCAAGTCGCTATGGCGTAGCAGGAATACTCCTGCAGTGTCAGGATGATAAAGCGTTAAAGCCTGTAATGTATTTCAGCAGGACAACCACGCGTGAGGAACAGAATTATCATAGCTATGAGTTGGAAACTCTTGCGTTGGTAGAATCATTAAAAAGATTTAGGGTATATGTGCTAGGCCTGAAAGTGAAAGTTGTGACTGATTGTTCTGCTTTGAGGTACACCTTTGTGAAGAAGGACCTAGTTCCAAGAATAGCCAGGTGGTGGCTGCAGGTACAGGAGTTCGACATAGAAATTGAGTACAGGGCCGGAGATAGGATGAGACATGTTGATGCCTTGAGCAGGAACCCGATAGAGACCGATGACATTGAGACTGACATACTTGCGTTGTCTACCGAGGACTGGTTTTTGACTGTTCAGATGCAAGACGACCGGCTAAAGAATATTGTCTCTCAGCTGCGCGGTAATGACCCCAACCCGGATTTAGTTAATAATTACAAGATTTCTGAAGAAAGGCTGTACCGGAAAACGTTGAATGGGGACCGATTGGTCGTACCGGACAGTGCTCGTTGGAAGTTACTACAAAAGTACCATGATAATACCGGCCACATCGGCCTAAAACGTTGCGATGATCTAATTAAAAAAAAGTACTGGTTTCCGAAAATGACAAAATTTATAAGGAAATATACGTAACTGCATGTCTAGATTGCGCTTTTCGAAAGGGTCATTACGGCAAGCTAGAGGGTGAATTATACCCTATTCCCAAACCAGATATTCCCATGCACACAGTTCATATGGACCATTTGGGCCCTTTTCCCAAATCGAGTAAAAATTGCCAATATATTTTGGTTATCACTGACTCATTCTCAAAGTTTGTTATCGCGCGTCCTACACGAACTTTAAGCTCAGCGGAAACTGTCCAAAATCTAAGAGATGTTTTCAGCTTGTTCGGCTATCCCTCTATTATAATATCTGACCGGGGTCTTGCTTTCTGTAGTAGACATTTTAAAGACTTTTTAGTGGAACGGCAAATCAAACAGGTGCTAAATTCTGTTGCAACTCCCAGAGCAAATGGACAGGTAGAACGTGTAAATAGAACCATTTTAGATGGACTGAGAGTGACAAGCGAGGAAAACACTTGGGATGCAAAGTTACCAGATGTAGTTTTTAGCATTAACAATTCTTTGCACGATACCACACGCCACGCCCCCTTTAATCTTATGTTCAAACACAAAAGTAGAATACTTTGTGATCTAGAAAGAAGTGAAAACAATTTGGATCTTGATAACTTGAGGCAAGAAGCTTCTAATAATATAAAGAATAAACAGGCTAAAATGAAACAGCGTTTTGACAAAACGAGAAAGCCATGCCACGTTTACAAGAAAGGGGACTTGGTGTTGTGGAGAAATCCTAAAAATTTTAGTCAAGCGGGTGTTAATAAAAAACTAGATCCTTCTTTTGCTGGACCATACAAGGTGTTTAAGGTTCTTGGGCATGACCGTTACTTGATTCAGAGCGTGAAAGGCTTTAGAGGATATAAACATTTTAATACTGTGGTTGCTGTAGATTCGCTGAGGCCTTATGTGGGCGCTGCTGGTTCAGGAACTGAGGCTGATAATGATAGTGAGATGGATGCTGAAGACCTCATAGATCTTCTTGAAAGTTAAGTCTCTGAATCTACTAATGATTTTCGTGTGGTCACTCTATTCCAGGATGGCCGAGCTGTTACACCAACCCCGATGCCAGCCCGACCATCGGCTGGCCAGCGCCCATAAACGGAAATCCAGAGCGCCACCTACGTCCTCGCGCCGGAAGCTCGCCGACAACGGTCATTTTTTTGAGTAGGGTTAGGCGCGAATCGGTTGACATAAATACGGTCGATTGCCACGCGCGCTCTCAGTTATTTTTTGAATTTCGTTTCGGACGGTACAAAAGAATTAAGTCTACCACGCTGCCGGTTTGCCTCGTTAATAGATAAGTGATTTATGAAATTTGTGTGCTAAATTATACTAGAAATAATTATATTTTGTGTCTAGATATAAAGAGGTGAATTTAGTATTGATTCTTGCTCTTAAAATTTTTGATTATGTGGAAGGAAAATAAAAGATGAAGTTATTTTGTGATATTTTATTGTGTCTGCTGATCCATCTAATCTTCATTCGTATCACTAAACTTGTCCCTCCAACTGCCAGGCTAGAGATGTTCCGTAATAGCCCACTATACAGATGCATACAAATTTATAATAAAATCCCAGATTCGATTAAACTGACAGATAACGAAAAAACATTTAAAAAGACACTTAAAACTGTATTGACTAGTAAAGCCTATTATAAAATTAATGATTTTTTGACAGATAAGAATATTTGTTAAATATCTTTTCTGTATATAATTTTAACATAGGTAATAAACATATTATGTTAGCGTTAATTTCTGTTATGTTATATTTTTTTAATGTACTAAGATAGTGAATAAGTACTTAAATATGTATTAACGCCCTCTTTGCTACACCCTTACAGGGTATGTACATTATCAATAACTGTTGTATGTACACTTTGCAATGAATAAATACTAAATACTAAATTCGGTTTATTTTTTTAGCAGAATACTCGATAAATATAATTTCCCGAACGATTTATAAGCACTGTCTAGTTTTATACTTTTCCGGGTTACGATTTCTAAAAGGGGATGTTCAGTTGTCAGTCTTTTTTTTGTTCGTCTATGGTAAAACTTAACCGGGTTTTTTGACCGACTAGTCATAGTCAACTAGGAGACATTTTTCACTTTACTACCTCATACAGACTACTCTGTGCAGTCAATGGTAAAAAGTATCTTACCTAATACGTGAAAAAAAATAACCTCCTCGCTCCGCTCATTTTACTTGTCGGGTATACTTCGGGGCCATGAGTAGGTACGGTTCTTGTTTGAACTTCAAAGTGATGTGACTGAGTGCGCGCCCCTCGCCTGCTTCCATTTTTGGATCAGTCTACGTGCGGCAGCCGAGCAAGGCACTTGGGTCCTGACTGGTGCTTGTGCTGGACATTAAATCATAGTCCGGGGCTCTAATATGAGCCATCAGGAGAAATACGCAAGTCTGACTACAGTGAGACGCGATGTGGCTAAGATAATGAGTGATTTTGATAGAAGAGTAAGCCTTTACAGCTATCTAGGACTATCGCCAATGACTAATCACGACATACTTTATAATTCTGCGCTGCTCTTAGAGTCCAACATAGTCCCTTGAAGGAAATTTCCTTTTACTTCACTTGTTGGTTAATCTACTACTTTAAGGGCTATATTTCACCGGGACACCATGGCATCGCAACCAGTCGCGCCACCGTGGTGTCCGTAAGCTACCAAACTAGACACCATACAGAGTGCACGAGTCCGAGCTGGTCGCGCCGCCAAATTGGTAACTCCCCATAGAGCTGTAGTACCTGGGCAAACGAGCTATGCTTTGGCTCTGTATAATTAAAATATCATTGGGTGAGCAAGCTATGCTACTCAACAAAAGATGGCGCTGTAAGTTTCTTAAATGTACATACATACATACATAACATCACGCCTCTTTCCCGTTGGGGTAGGCAGAGACCACAGTCCTCCACCTGCTACGATCTTGACATACTTCCCTTGCTTCCTGTACTTTCATCAATCCTTTCATACATGCTCGTCGGTTTAGGGTACTTTTAACCTGGCCTTTATTCAGAACGTCCTGAATTTGGTCCTGGTACGTTCGCCTAGGCCTTCCCCTTCCAACGTTTCCATTCACTCTCGCCTGGTAGATCTCTTTCGTCAATCTTCGTTCATTCATCCTCTCTACATGACCAAACCATCTCAGCATCCCTTTCTCGATTTTGGTCACTACGTCTTCTTTTACGCCACACCGTTCTCTTATCACACTATTTCTTATCCTGTCACTCAATTTAACACCAATCATACTCCTTAGCGCTCTCATTTCCACTGCATTAATTCTACTTTCATGCTTCTTCTGCCATACCCAGCTTTCACTGCCATACATCAGTGTTGGTACCAAAACTCCCCCATGAACAGCCAAACGAGCCTTGTGAGACACCTTCTGACTCCTCATAAAGGCGTGCAGGGCACCATTCACCATGTTTCCAGCATTCACTCTTCTTTCAATATCACTTTCACACTTTCCATCTCTCGTAAACTTTGAGCCCAGATACACAAACTCCTTCACTTGTTCGACTTGTTCACCATCTATTAATATAGTACACTCTGTCATACATTCTTCTCTTTCAAGTACCATTACTTTAGTCTTGCTTACATTTACTTTCATTCCTTTCTTGTCCAAAGCCACATTCATTATTGTTACCATCTCCTGCAACTCGTCAGCAGATGACGCAAGTACAACTTGGTCATCAGCGTAGAGAAGACATTTGATGAGTAACTCATTCATTCTCAGTCCACACATACTCTCTTTCAGATCAATCAAACAATTATCCATGAACAGGTTAAACAGCCAAGGTGACGCTACACATCCCTGCCTAACACCTTTTTCGATGCTAAACCATTCAGTGTACGCCCCGTTTATTCTAATGTGCTAAGAAATATTTAAAAAGACGGTGAAAACGAACTTTCCCAGACATGGGACCTAGCTAGATCGATTTGTTGCCCCCAAAAACCCCTGTATACTAAATATCATCGAAATCGTTAGAGCCGTTTTCGAGAAACCGATTACAAATATATACAAGGTGTAAGGGACGGTGTACCGAAAACTGAAAGGGCGTGCTCAGTCAACGAAACTGAACAACTTTCCCAAAGAAACATTTTTGGGAAATGTAAAAATTTTTTGACCTCTCCATACAAACTGTTCAGTTTCGTTGACTGAGCAAACCTTTTCAGTTTTCGGTACACCGTTCCTCACACCCTTTATACATGCAAATATTGCTCGTTTAATAGTAAATGATAGATAGAGACTCTATATATACAAATATTGCTCGCTCTATAGGATACATTTTGTTGGTAGCGGCGACTGGTTGCGCAGCCATGGTGTCCCAGTGAAATATATAGTTAGGGTGCTGGCTGCAATTTGGGTATATGATTTGCTCATGATTCATATTAATAGGGATGATAGATCAGCTGAATACGAATCGATTTGGTCCTTACACGTTTTTCTGTGCGTCGCTGCGTTTTTGAGTTAAAGCAAAAAAAATTAAAATAAGATACTATATAATGTTTTTGTGGTCTGCCTTTGTGGCTCCTGTTTAAAATACTTCTGAAGATGTAGAAAATAGAAGAGCTCTGCATTATGACGGGACAAAGTAGTGAATAATTGCATTTTGAAGCGCTGTAACTTTACGACGCAGGGCTATTATGGTGGCAGACCATTTTTCTGGGGTTTTATACATTGTATTTAATCAGATAGTCATAGTCTGCCAGGTGTACGTTTCATTTTCAAATTTCAAAATAGTTGAAACTTAATTCCTCAAAAACGCAGGGGTGTGGAAGTCCGCCAATATTTTTTGTATCTTCTAGAGGATGTTCCTTGTCATCAGTGAAAGAGGCAGACATGAGCAAATCATATAGAAATAGGTCCTTCATCACCCTTACTACGAGTGATAGGCTTTATATCGCACGTTGCTCACAGCAGCAGCCTGTACTTGAAGTGCGTGGGCACAGTGGACAGCACGAGCCGGGCGTCGTGCGACAGCGAGGCGAAGGTCCAGGGCTCCACGGCGCTCCACTCGCAGCAGTACACGCTGTCCTCGTGCTGCTCGTACGACTGTAGCACGCCGTCCATTAAACTGTAAATAACAACAAAACATATACAAGGTTAGGTAAAAGAATGGGGGAGGACCGGTTCGTCAAGAAAGTCTTTGAGGGTCGAGCTGGCGCGGCGGACGGGGTCCGGTTGGCCGCCCGAGATACCGGTGTGTGGTGGGCCGATGTAGTTGGTGCAGACTTGCGCGAGCTACAGCTGATGACTGGCAGGCTGCGGCACAGGATCGAGACCAGTGGCGAATTCTCGTATCGGAGGCCAAGATTCACTTTGGGTCGTTGCGCCAGAGGAGTAAGTAAGTATACAAGGTAATTTTTTGGACCTGATTTCCTTTTGCCCACTTTTGCCCACAAAAGCAGCAATATTTGTTCTACGACTTTAATAACAACGCACAAAAAATTTTCGACTCTCCATACTAAAGTGGTCACGTGACCGACCCATTTTGTATGGGATGTTGAAAATTTTTCGTGCGTTAGCAAAACCGTAGAACAAAAGTTGTTGCTTTTGACCTCACTAACAAGTGAGCAAAAGGAAATTAGGTCCAAAAAAACCGGCCAAATGCGAGTCGGACTCTCGCACTGAGGGTTCCGTACCACCATATAATCACAATTGTATTAGTTGAAATTTCAGTAAGTTAATGTGCTACATTTTTTGAGTCCAACACGCGCTTGACCAAATTTTATTATTTGTTGTTACTATAAACATACCAATTTTCAATTTTGTAAGTGTTCCCGTTTTTAAAACAAACTAAAACAAAAATCGCCTCCGCGACCATCCAACTTGACCCCTCTCTTATATGAATGTTCTTGAAACGGGAGCTCACCACAATTGGTTACCATTAGTTGTGAGAAAAGTTGTAACATTTAATGATTTCAGACTTTTCCCATTATTTGTACTGTGAGACCTAGCTTCTTGCCAAATTTCATAATTTTAGGTCAGCGGGAAGTACCCTGTAGGTTTTGCTTTTTTGCATAAATGTATGAAGATAAGGACATAAAATGCCATATCTTTTGATTGCGTCGTCATAAAAAAATAATATTTTCAGATCTTGTGTGGTTCAAGGATCCTAATATATGGTATTAATTTCAACCTGATACCTTTACCGGTTCGTGAGATAAAGGGTCTTGACAGACAGACGGACAACAAAGTGATCCTATAAGATCCGTTTTTTTCTTATGAGGTACGGAACCCTAAAAATAACCTTTTATAACGTGTTAATGGAATAAGAGAAACCCTCATACACCCCAACTGATTTTTATTAAAATTATTCCATTCCCGTAAAAAAAAAGTATTTTTTTTCTAGATATTGTTATTTTAAAGTTTCATCATTATTCTAGTTTTATCGTTGTTGTATCCACCGGAATATTTAGAATAGAAGTGGCAAGAATTTAAATCTTCTCTTCTTCTTTTCTCTTATATATAAAAGGCAAATCTGACTGACTGATCTATAAAAGCACAGCCGAAACTACAGAACGGATTTCGCTGAAATTTGGTACACAGATAGTTTTAGTGACGTAGGCATCCGCTAAGAAAGGATTTTTGAAAATTCGCCCCCTAAAGGGGTGAAAAAGGGGTTAAAAGTTTGTATGGAAGTACGTCATTTTTAGAGCTAGAAGCTTGAAACTTTGTTTTTAGGTTAACGATTAGAAATAAACAATTACGTGTCCTAGGGTTTTTGAAAATTCAACCCCTAAGGCGGTGAAAAAGGGGTTGAAATTTTGTATGGGGAAACAAGATTAGTTAAACTATTTTGTTCGAAACTTCACAGGAGTACTCCTATTAATAGATGAGTAAAGACATGTTTATGGTTTTTTCAGAATTCAACCCCTGAAAGGGGGAAACGGGGTGAAAAAGTCTAAAAACAAATATGGGTATCGTTTGTATGGTATTTCGGGTCGCTGATTACGAAAACTACAACAATTTTTAAATCCAACGTGGTGGACGTGAAATACCATCATCCCCCTGGGGATGGAGTTGGGGTGCGATAGGTTTGAAATGTCTAAAAATCAATATGGGTGTCGTTTGTATGGTTTATCGGGTCGCTGATTACAAAAACTACAAAATGTTTTAAATCCTACGTGGTGGACGTGAAATACCATCATCCCCTAGGGATGGGGTTGAGGTGCGATGTCTAAAAATAAATATGGGTGTCGTTTGTATGGTTTATCGGGTCGCTGATTACGAAAACTACAATAATTTTTCCAACGTGATGGACGTGAAATACCATCATCCCTTGGGGTTGGGGTGCGATAGGTTTGAAATGTCTAAAAATCAATATGGGTGTCATTTCTATGTTAATGATAGCGGTTAAATTGGTGTTAGGGGTAGGGATAGGAGCAGGGATAGGGTAGACGTAGAGGTAGATAGGTACAGGTAGAGGGAGAGGGAGGGGAAGAGGGAGGGAGAGAGGGAGGGGGCAGGGGGAGAAGGAGGGGAAGAGGGAGAGAGAGGGAGGGAGAGAGGGAGGGGGCAGGGGGAGAAGGAGGGGAAGAGGGAGAGAGAGGGAGGGAGAGAGGGAGGGGGCAGGGGGAGAAGGAGGGGAAGGGGGAGAGAGGGAGGGGGCAGGGGGAGAAGGAGGGGAAGGGTTTTAGTTTTTCTCAATTACTTCTGCGAATTGGCTCTGTTTTGAAAGATTACATAAAGGTGTCTCTCATCTCTCTTTCTACATTTGTTAGGTTAAATGACAACTTTAAGGCATAATACTGCTGCTAAGTTCATCTGTTCTGAGTAATTTATGAGTAACTTCAGCTGGATCTTGAATTTTACTCATTGATTTGCGCAGGGTTAGTCCCGTTTTTCCTTAGTTTAAAATTACCCCGAAATGACGGGAAAATATCTCATTGCTTCGGAAAACCGGTAACAACATAAATACGAAAACCACGCGAGCGAAGCCGCGGGCAACAGCTAGTAAAAAAAAAACCCGTGAAATTGATTCTACTCTCGATTCTGAACAAACTATTTTCTCAGTTTCGCTTATTCCGTTAACACGTTGCATACAAAACTATAGAAAATAAAGAAAACTTGTAAATGGCCTCGTTTCAAGCCTCTCTTTTTGTATTAACATAAGTATATTTTAGCTGTGTTGAGATAAATTAATTAGCTATTATTGACAGACAGACTCAACATTTTTCATAGCCTGTAGTTTTTTTAAGATTTAGTGATGGCAACTCTGTGTGGTGAAAAAAATGGTGGACTGATGCATGTGGAAATTACTTCAAAAACTAAATGTGAAGGTTTAAGTGAAATAAACAAACTGAAATGATATGGAAGTTTTTATTTGTAGTGAGCAAAACCAATACAACATATTAATAGCACGCTTCCACTGCGCCAAAAGTCAAAGTGAAGAAAATTGGTAACTGCATCATTGTTGAAAATTTCGTGTTGGAAAGATGGCTGCGGCACAAGATTACAAGTATAATATAAGACAATTCGACGGGAACAACTTCAATACCTGGTTATACAGATTGAAGACGATTTTGAACGAACAGGAATGTGTAAACGCAATTTTACAACCTGGATTTGCAAGCGTCGCGGAAAACAAGAAGAAGGAAGCTCGTGCAAGGAGTATTTTGGTAAGCGCTGTAGCTGACAGCCACATAGAATATATTCAAAATGAAGACACAGCATACAAAATGCTTAAAAACCTGGAAGAGAGCTTTATGAAGAAAAATACTCGGAGTAGAATGTTTTTACGGAGACAGTTATCAGATATGAAGTACAGTGAGAAGGAAAAGCTACAAACACATTTCACACAAATGGAAGAGGTATTTACCCAACTAAAAAATGCAGGTACTGTTCTGTCAGAAGAGGAGAAAATAAATTACTTATTGCTTTCTATGCCAAAATCATATGAGGTGGTAGTAAGTACATTAGAAACAATGCAAGATTTGAAGTTAAGTTTTGTCAAAGAAAGATTGTTAGGAGAAGAAGAGAAAAGAAAGAAAAAGTATCAAGAAGGTAATGAACAGTATTCAGCAGCATTTACATGTTTCAACTGTGGACGTCCCGGTCACAAGCAGTACCAGTGTATGCGACAGAAAGAAAATTACAGAGGATCGAGTAACATGGAACGAGGTAACAGAGGACATGGCAATTTCAATTATCAAGGAAGAGTGGGACATTTTCATACAGGAAGAGGAAGTTTTGGTCAATCAGCAGGCGAACAAAGAACAGGATTTAGTCAACCAGGAAGAGGACGTTTCAGTAGTCGAGGAAGAGGAAGATACAATTATCGAGGAGGACAATCGGGAAGGAAATCGTTCATGGCAAGTGATGACACATGTGATGGTAAATTTAATGATCATAATGCTTTTGTTTGTGACATGAATAATAATGATGATGACTGTATGACTACAAATTGGTATGTAGATTCAGGGTGCTCCGATCACCTCACAAATGACAAGGAACTTTTTAATGGTGATTTCATCTTATTGAAAAAGCCTAGGGCAATCTGTGCAGCCAAAAACGGTGTGACCTTATTGGCAGTAGGTATAGGAAATATTAGAACTAAAACTGTTGTGAACGGAGTTACTCATTACCATTGCATTAAGAATGTATATTATGTACCGGATTTGAGAAAAAATTTAATATCAGTTTCAAAGCTTGAGAGTGCAGGTTATACTGTAATATTTTCAAATGGTTGCGTTGAAATTTATAATCCAAAACAGATTTTAATAATTATCGGCTATCCAGAAGGTTCATTATTTTCTGTTGAAATGAAACTTAGTAATTCTTTTTGCAATTATTCAAATGGTAAAAATAATGAAAGGATTGAACTCTGGCACAAACGTTTTGCTCATCTATCGATGAATAATTTAGGACAGATTATAAATAAAAATATAGTAGACGGACTAACTGACTTAAAAGGAATAAAAATTGAAAATACACTCTGTGAAACTTGTATGGTAGGACGGATGACTAGACTACCCTTTAACAATACAGGACGTAGAGCGACTAAACCGTTGGAGCTGGTACACAGTGATGTATGTGGACCAATCACACCGCAGACTTGGGACGGATATAACTATTATGTAACATTTATTGACGACTATACACATTTTGTTATTGTTTACTTGATCAAACATAAATCTGATGTTTTTGAGAAATTCAAGCAATACTTTCAATATGCGACTAGACACTTTAATGTGCATTTATTAAATTTAAGGATTGACAACGGCAGGGAATATTTGTCTAAAGAAATGAGAGATTTTTGTCACAAGAATGGAATCACAGTACAGACTACAGTTCCATACAACCCGGAAATGAATGGGGCAGCTGAACGCATGAACAGGACTTTAACTGACAGAGCAAGAACTATACTTATTGATTCCGGACTAGACAAAAGTTTATGGGGAGAAGCCATACTTTATTCAGCATATGTGACTAACAGGTGTCCAACAGCTTCCAAGGATTTGACACCTTCAGAACTGTGGCAAGGAAAGAAACCGGATGTTTCGAATATGAGAGTATTTGGGTGTATTGCATACAATCACATACCAAAAGAAATTAGAAAGAAATTTGATCCCAAAGGTAAGAAAATGTACATGGTAGGATATAGTTTGAATGGATATAAATTATGGGATGAAGAAACAAGTAAAGTAATTGTGGCGAGGAATGTGATCTTTGATGAAAGAGAAAGGAAAGAGAATAATGTGAAGATACCAAGATATATAGATGAAGAGGAAACAATCGAGGAAAATGAGGGAAATAAAGAGAATATAGAAAATAAACAAAATAAAGGAAATAAAGAAAATGTAGAAAATAAAGAAAATGAAAAAGTACAAGAAGTGGTACCAGAAGAAGAAATAAACACAAATAATAATGAGAAAACTAGAAAAGAGACCACAGAAGAAAATAAAGGTTCAGGAAGAGAGAAAAGGAAAAGACAAAAACCAAAATGGCAAGAGGATTTTATAACTGATTTTGAGGATAAAGAAGATGAAGCTTTATTTGCTTTATTAGCTGATCATGCAGGAGAAGCACCTACTACTTATGAGGAAATCAATGAGAGAGAAGATAGAGAACTATGGAAGGATGCAGTAAAGGAAGAGTTAAAAATTTTAGAAGAAAGTTGTACGTGGAAAAAAGTTGAAAGGAAAGATGGAATGATACCACTTGGCACTAAATGGGTTTTTACAAAGAAGGAAGTTGGAGACAAAGAAATATGTAAAGCAAGATTGGTAGTATTAGGATATCAACAGAAAGAACAGATTAATGACTTATATTCTCCTGTCTTAAAGATGCAGACCTTGAGAATACTATTAGCTGTAGCAAATAAAAAGGATTACGAGATTAATCAAATGGACGTAAAGGGAGCCTTCCTCTATGGACGAATTGAGGAAGAGGTATATTTGGAACCACCTAAAGGATACAATTTTGAAGGAAATGAGAGACACATATTAAAACTGGAAAAATCTTTGTATGGGCTGAGGAAATCACCGAAATACTGGTACGAAAGATTTACAAAAGCTATGACAGATTATGGCTTCAAACGCTCTGAAAATGACTATTGCCTTTACATGAAAAAAGACTTATATGTATTATTATATGTGGACGATTTATTGATTGTAGGAAAAGAAAAGACAGAAGTAGATAAGGTAAAGAAGTTTCTAGCTACACAGTTTAGGATGAAGGATCTAGGAAACCAGGACATGACCTATTTGGGAATTTCAATTAAAAGACACGATGACTGCTTACTTATTAACCAGACAAAATACTTACAAACTATACTTAAAAGATATGGCATGACAAACTGCAAAGGGATCGATACTCCTATGGATACAAATTTCAAATTAAGTGACACTAACATTGACATGACTTATGAAAATAAATGCAGAACTTTAATTGGTTCACTTTTGTATGTGACAGTCAATTCAAGACCTGACTTGGCTTATTCAGTTGGATATTTGAGCAGATTTCAATCTAAACCTAATGAAATTTTGTGGAAAGCCTTAAAACGTGTTTTAAGATATATAAAGCAGACAATTTATTATAATTTAGTTTTTGAGAAAAATTGTGACATTCCATTACTTGGATATGCAGATGCAGATTGGGGTAGAGATGTCGATAGGAAATCAACAACTGGCTATGTTTTTCAAATCTTTGGAAACACTGTAGTTTGGAAATCTAAAAAACAATCTGTTGTGGCGCTTAGCACTACTGAAGCTGAATTAATTTCACTTTGTGAAGCTTGTGTAGAGTCTAGTTGGATTGTTAAATTGCTCAAAGATTTAGACATTGTAATTGATAATTTTAAAATTTTTGAAGACAATCAAAGCACTATTAAATCAGTTCAAACTTACGATCAGAGGAAACTTAAGCATTTGGAAATTAAATATAACTTTATTAAAGAAAAGGTTGAACAAGGATTTGTAACAGTAGAGTATATAAGAACTAACAAACAATTAGCTGATGTGTTTACTAAGCCGGTAGGCAAGAATCATTTAAGGGAATTAGTATATAAGTTGGGAATGAAAAATGTAGAGTCTGAGGAAGAGTGTTGAGATAAATTAATTAGCTATTATTGACAGACAGACTCAACATTTTTCATAGCCTGTAGTTTTTTTAAGATTTAGTGATGGCAACTCTGTGTGGTGAAAAAAATGGTGGACTGATGCATGTGGAAATTACTTCAAAAACTAAATGTGAAGGTTTAAGTGAAATAAACAAACTGAAATGATATGGAAGTTTTTATTTGTAGTGAGCAAAACCAATACAACATATTAATAAGCTGTAAGTTTTCCTAAAAAAGTAAAATAAAATCTTATCGTGTAATACATTTTTTTCGTTTATTCCAACGCTTACCAACATATTTTGCAGCCATGTTACTAAGACTAGAGTATATTTGACGGAAAAAATTAAATTGTTTGACAAACTTGTTCTTTCTGACAGTTTTAGCCTATTGCTTCTGACATAGATGCAAAATGTGTTGGTACGCGTTGGAGTAAACGAAAAAAATATTCGCCAAATCCCGTCAACTTTCCAGCATCAGTGATAATTGGTAATAATCAAAACATCCCATAAAAAACTTACACTGCAGGACAGGGAGCTCCCTCTAGAATTCTAGCGTTTGCGGGAATGTGGAGGGGAAGTACCATAAATACCACGCTTGTCAGCGTCGCGTCGCGGCTGGTACCATGGACCGCGGTTGTTGATGACCGCAGTAAGAAAGATGGTATGATACACAGCTGCCCATCCTTCAGTTCATAATCACTTAATTACCACTGAGCAAGGAACCACTAGTCACCTTTTACGACACCCTAAGGTAGGTACTTAGGTAGAGACAATGATACCTATTACAATTATTTAACCGACGTAGATACGTTACTAGTGCTTCAAAAATTAAGCTCAAAAGTTGCGCCACATGGCGCAACCCGCTTCAGTCACTCTCGAACAAGGAGACTATGTGCACGTACTGTCATATTTGAGACCTTGTTTGCGTTTTTGTATTATTAAAACAAAATGCCAACGTGTGTAGTGCATAAATGTAAAAATAGTTAGGCAAAAAAGAAAAAAGTCGACGGGATCACAAATCACAGGTAAGTTAGACAAAATTATTACATTTTATTTGGTTTATTATTTTATTACAAAAAATATGACGCCATAATGATGTAGTAGAGGTAACATGAAAGAAAAAGATAACCATATTCCTTTCGAAACTGGAGTGATAGGGACATAAAACGTGAACATAGATCAACTAACAGAAGCGCCATTCTCATTAATTTTGAAACACTTTAATGCCTAAGGGAAGCTGAAACACGTTTTGGATTATATTTCGGAAATGTTGCTTATTTCATGGGAACAGTCACTGGGCTTAGGTTTGAATATTCAAAAATGTTAATTGGAGCGGGCTCGCTTAAAATGTGTGGCATAAAATGAGTATAAGGCCAGTATTTCACTGGGACACCATGGTGGCGCGACTGGTGGCTCGACTGGTTGCGCCACTGGTGTCCGTAACTAGACACCAGCTCGGCTGCTGGTCGCGCTACCACTCCCAGTGAAATATAGCCCTTAATACTGTGGCCGCAGGGTGTAGCGATTCTGGTGTCTTGTTACGGACACCAGTGGCGCAACCAGTCGCGCTACCAGTGTCCCAGTATCTAAAAATCGTTTCAGAAACCGGCTATTAAAATACTTATAGTGAGAATCTAATATAAATTTCCAAACCAGCGTTACGCTTAAATGCATAAAACCAAATACTCGCTCAAGGTCATAGTGTCACCATTGTCGTGCGGCCAACTGTAACTTCTTCTTCTTCGGGTGCCATATCCTCAGCGGATGTCGGCGACCACCGTCCGAAACTCGTTTCTATCTTCGGTCTTCCTGCTTAGAGTAGTAGCGTCTAATCCGGTCCAGTTCCTCAGATTGTCCATCCAGGTTTTTCTCCTCCTTCCTCTGCCTCTGATTATTTTCTAATATTTTTACTGTTTTAGATTTCCATGTGATATAGCAGTCTGGCCAACGATCCAAGAGCTAGACTTACCCGACACCATACCGAAGATATCCCGGACGTCAGCTTGTACGAGATTAGAATGGCTCTCAGACAGCGTAGAAACAACAAGGCACCCGGGCACGATGGAATTACGGCTGAGCTTCTGAAAGCAGGCGGAAGGCCAGTGCTTAAAGCTCTTCAGAAGCTGTTTAATTCTGTCATACTCGAAGGGAAAACGCCACAGGCATGGCACAGAGGTGTGGTGGTACTCTTCTTCAAAAAGGGTGATAAGACCCTGCTGAAGAATTACAGACCCATCTCACTTCTGAGCCATGTCTATAAGCTGTTCTCGAGAGTCATTACGAACCGTCTCGCGCGCAGGCTCGACGACTTCCAGCCTCCCGAACAAGCCGGTTTTCGTAAAGGCTTCAGTACCATAGACCACATACATACGCTACGGCAAGTTATACAGAAGACCGAAGAGTATAACCAGCCACTTTGCCTAGCGTTTGTGGACTATGAGAAGGCCTTCGATTCGATCGAGACGTGGGCCGTGCTACGATCTCTCCAGAGGTGCCAAGTCGACTATCGGTACATTGAAGTGTTGAAGGATCTGTACAAAAACGCCACTATGTCAGTTCGTCTTCAGGACCAGGACTCGGAACCTATCCAATTGCAGCGAGGAGTGAGACAGGGAGACGTCATATCTCCTAAACTGTTCACCGCTGCATTGGAAGACGTCTTCAAACTCCTGGACTGGAAAGGACTTGGCATCAACATCAATGGCGAGTACATGACCCACCTTCGATTTGCCGACGATATTGTCGTAATGGCTGAGACCCTGGAAGATCTCGGCACGATGCTCAATAACCTCAGTAGAGTTTCCCAACAAGTGGGTCTTAAAATGAACATGGATAAGACGAAAATTATGTCTAACGCCCTTGTTGTACCCACTCCACTTAAAGTTGGAGACTCTACGCTCGAAGTTGTTGATGAGTACGTATACCTGGGACAAACAGTCCAGCTGGGTAAATCCAACTTAGAGAAAGAGGTTACTCGTCGAATCCGACTCGGATGGGCAGCGTTCGGGAAGCTCCGCAATATCTTCACGTCCAAAATACCGCAGTGTCTCAAGACGAAAGTCTTTGACCAGTGTGTGTTGCCAGTGATGACATATGGCACCGAGACGTGGCCGCTCACGATGGGCCTTATCAGAAAGCTCAAAGTCACCCAAAGGGCTATGGAAAGGGCTATGCTCGGAGTCTCTCTGCGCGATCGAATCAGAAATGAGGAGATCCGCAGAAGAACTAAAGTAACTGACATAGCCCTGAGAATCGCTAAACTGAAGTGGCAGTGGGCAGGGCACATCGCAAGAAGAACCGATGGCCGATGGGGCGTGAGGGTTCTAGAGTGGCGACCACGTACCGGAAGACGAAGCGTTGGCAGGCCCCCCACGAGGTGGACCGACGATCTGGTCAAGGTCGCGGGAAGCCGCTGGATGCGAGCAGCGCAGGACCGGTCGTCATGGAGTTCTTTAGGGGAGGCCTATGTCCAGCAGTGGATGTCTTTCGGCTGATATGATGATGATGATGATGATGATGATGCACAATATTAGTTCGAGAAGAGAGAAGTAAAGAAGATTGGAGTCCGTCAAATGGCAGCACTATTTTCTCCGAACATTCCGTTGCTTACGACAAATATTGTACAGCAAAAGGACGCATATTCCTTGAAAATGTTATTCCCAAGATTGTTATTCCCACTTATGGAACGGCATTTTAGAACAAATGCCGTTCCATAAGTGGAACGTTAGTAGAGAAGTTGTAGACATGTTGTAGGTATTAATATTTTTCTTTTTTGTAGTGTTTTTCGTTTATAGGTGTCAACTATATGAGAGTTTTAATAAATTTTTACTTAAGACAGTAAACAATGAAACGTTGATTCCAAGAAAATGTTTTATTTTTTAAGATACACAACAGAAACATAACGTAAAATATGGATTCTGAATATTCTCGATATAAACCTAGATGGTATTTGGATTTTTTGTGTTGCGTAAAATCAGAGTGCCAAGCGCTTTGGAACATCTGATACAACGTGTTAATGGAATAAGCGACACCCTCATACACCCCAACTGATTTTTATTAAAATAAATCCATTCATTCCCGTAAGAAAAATCTTGAAAAAAGAGTTTTTTATCTAGATATTGTTACTTTAAAGTTTTATCACTGTTCAAGTTTCACCGTTGTTCTAGTCCGTGCACTACGCGCACGCTACGCACACTTCCCTCCCCTCCTCAGCGCTCACTAACCGCGCGGCGCCAGGCTGCCAGCGCGCGTATCCACTGACATATTTAGAATAGAAGCGGCAAGAATTGGAATAATAAAAATTTTAAAAAAATCCCCTATCAAAAACCCATGAAACTGATTCTACTATCGATTCTGAACAAACTATTTACTCAGTTTCGCTTATTCCGTTAAGACGTTGTATAGTACGCACAACTCAACCAATGCCTTCCCTGCTTGTGTATTTCTAGTTCATATAACTACCCCGAATCTATCCGAGTCGCAAATAAATAGGGTTTTCCGGAGTGAGCTCTTTGCAATGTCAACCTTCTTTGTCCTTAGGGGTGGACTGAGGTCGAGTGAAAGCCCATTGAAAATAAAAAAAGTTTAAATTTACGTACAACAACCAAGTCATTTTTTCTAAGTATTTTTTCCCAATGCCAAAGTAAAATGGTCTGTTCTAGAAGAGTTTGGTAGTTTAGGTCTTGTAAATGTGTTTTAGGTATTTAATGTCCCTTCTGTTTAATCCATAGTTAATCTACTCGTATGTTGAGTCAGCTTGCTTCAAGAACATCTCTTGAAAATAATGCTATTTCGTTCTGTCTCATAAGTTCCTTATTATCCATCTCATATATTGAAGTTTAGTATGTATGTGTCAAAGCGACGCAATATTTTAGGCTGCATAGTATGAAGGTAACTTATCTTACTATTCTTTGCCGGCGGCACCACGCGGCACACGGGATAATGCGCGAGTCCTATTCACAACTGGCTACTTTTTAATACTATATAGTCCTGTCCCTTATAGTCTTATATCGCCAAATTCACCAAATATTTTTTTCAGGTACTAGTTAGGTACATAGCTCTCAATTTTTGATAGGAGCCAATTCTTGAATTTTCTATGGAATTTTTTTTAAATTTAAGAATTGGCTCCTATCAAAAATTGAGAGCTATGTACCTCTAGTACCTGAAAAAAAAGTTTGGGGAAATTGTAAATCGTGTCTACGACGTCTACGTAAAACAGCTAACTTACCGCACTAATAATACGTCTATGTAAAATAACGAAGCGGCGCGTAATGTCCCGTTCGCAATGCACGTTTAGAACGCGCTTTCAAAAATTCCAAATTCCTATTTGGTAGAGAGGTGCCTGATGCAAACGTAGATTAAATAAATAAACAAGAGAAGTACTAACGATAACGCGTTTTAGGCCGTCCTTACCGCCATCTAGTGCTGAGTAGAAGTACCGGGTACAACGTTTAGATGTATAACCAAAATATTACAGGGACAGCCTTCCAAAGTAACGGAACCACTATCAGCGAAGAAAAAAATGCAATTGCATGTCTGTCGGTCTTTTACAGATTGTACTTCGGAGAGTGTGCCCAAGAGCTCCATGAGCTTATTCCGCCATCCCCCTTCTACCATCGGGAATCCAGACGCACCGCAGGATATCACCCATATTTGGTTGATATTCCACACATCCGCACAAAGCGCTTTTAAACATCCTTTATAATGCGCACGGTTAAGGAGTGGAATTCTCTGCCTGCGTCTGTGTTCCCGAGCACTTATAACCCGAATCGTTTTAAGTCGCGAGTGAATAGGCTTCTTCTGGGCAAGCTCGTTCCATCGTCGACCTCATCTCTGTCCTCAAGGCTAGATCGAGGTCAAGAGTCCATATATAGTAAAAAAAAAACCTTTTGGAAATGGAAAAAAAACGGCCTCTCCATACAAACTGTTCAATCAAGTTTGCAATTTTGTATGGAAGCCATTTTTTTTAATAACCTGAAAGTTATATTTAATGAAATATGTTGAGAGAGGTACGTTGACTGATTGATTGTGCCCGTTCAGTTTTTGGAAAGATCTTAAAATGGCGCCTTGATTTTTTTTTACCATTGCCAGTCGAAAAAAGACCTCTGAAAAAAAGCTCGTGTTTTTTTTCAGCATAAGATTACCCTATTCTGTGGCATAGGTGATTCGCAATAATCATACCATCCCATAAAAAACCGGTCAAGTGCGAGTTGGACTCGCGCGCCGAGGGTTCCGATATACCTTTAGTATTTTTGGAAGCAATAAAGTCCATTTTTAGAAACGCAAAACTAAATTTGTTTGTAAAGATTTTTTGGATATTTCTAAAAAACTGTTTAACTTAGAAAGATCGTTTTATTTTTGCTGTAATATTTATACAAACTTCTATCGACTGTAATTAATTCTGATATTTCCATTCACAAACTTCGGAGATTAGGGGGACGGTATTTTTTTTTTGAATTTTTTTATTATTACTTAAAAACTAAGAGTTGTAAAAAAAAAAACAAAAATATATTTTAGAATATACAAGTAAAGCCCTTTTATATGATACTCCACTCAACCTAGTACCAACAATTTGTAATTTTGCCCTCCATATTTGGGCCAACAATAACAATTATTATTACATCAATAATAATATTTTTTTCTTAATTATTTTACGTGCAATTAAGTTGGACAACCATATTCTAAAAATATTCCAAATTTCAAGTCGATAGCATGAGTGGTTGCTGAGATATAGAGGTGTGATAGACAGACAAACAGACAAAGCGGCACCATAAGGGTTCCTTTTTTTACCATTTTGGTATCGGAACCCTAAAAACGTCCACTGCAGGACAGGTGG
Source organism: Athrips mouffetella (assembly GCA_947532105.1). NCBI lineage: Eukaryota > Metazoa > Arthropoda > Insecta > Lepidoptera > Gelechiidae > Athrips > Athrips mouffetella. Next base: position 26,453,875 of record OX383974.1, on the reverse strand, counting down.
ACACGAATCCCTCCAGAATTCTAGCTTTTGCTTGAATAATGTGGAGGGGAAGTACACCATAGTCACCACGCTTGTTAGCGTCACGGCTGGGCGGGCACACAGGAGTCAACTTTTAGGACGCCCTAAGGTAGAGATGGATTAACTTTTCTTTTAGGACGCCCTAAGGTAGAGATGGATTAACTTTTCTTTTAGGACGCCCTAAGGTAGAGATGGATTAACTTTTCTTTTAGGACGCCCTAAGGTAGAGATGGGTTAACTATTCTTTGCCGGCACCACACGGTTGATGCGCGACTCCGACTCGCACTTGGCCACTTTTATACTTAGGCCGGTATTTCACTGGGACACTGGTAGCGCGACCGGTTGCGCCACTGGTGTCCGTAACTAGACACCAGAATCGCTACACCCTGCGGCCACAGTATTAAGGGCTATATTTCACAGCTCGGCTGCTGGTCGCGCTACCACTCCCAGTGAAATATAGCCCTTAACTTAATACTGTGGCCGCAGGGTGTGGCGACTCTGGTGTCTAGTTACGGACACCAGTAGCTAGAGGTGGGCGTGAAATAACGTAAATAGTTTTGATAACTATTTATTGGTGCAATAGCTTCATTACGTTATTGGCTATTGCGAAAACTATCTATCGAGCGAAACTAGTTATTTCTGAAAACCGAAAACCATTGAGATCGCGCGACTCAACGCGTGAACGAACGAAGCTTGATTACAGCGCGAAGTTAATTTGATTTCGATATTTGTTTAAATCTACAGTCAAAAATCCGAAAATATTCCTAATCTAACTAAATCACGTATTTCATAAAAATAACCAACCAACACGCATTTCGGTTATTCTGATACTCATTTTCCGAACGACAAGCGATATTCAAAAATAAATAATTATCAAAATAAATAGTTTCAAAAGCCGCTACCGGCTACTATAACGATAGCTAGTTTCGGTATTCCGAAAAACGAAAACGACCCACCTCTACCTTAAATTATCAATACTATGCATGCACGTTAACAACGCGCCTTCAAAAATTGAAATAATATTTCTATAGGGATGAAACAGAAAAAACCATGAAGAAACTATGACACATAACTCTTAAATCAAACGTAGATTCAATATCTAAACAAGAGAAGTACTAATGATAGCGCGTTTTAGGCCGTTTTTACCGCCATCTAGTACGCGATGAACTCGACGCTTTCTGTAAAGACTGGCAACAAGAGGCTCAGAGTAGAGACCGGTGGAAGGAACGGAGGAAGGCCTTTGCCCAGCAGTGGGACAGAAATGGCTAATAAGATAAGTACTGAGTAGAAGCACCGGGTACAACGTATAGAAGTATAACAAAAATATTACAGGGACAGCCTTCCGAATACTGGAGGGCATGATCAGACAACGTAACGGTTCACTATCAGCGAGGAAAACTTTCAGGAGATGGAAAAAATCTGCCTCTCCATACACACAGTTGAATCAAGTTTGCAATTTTGTATGGAAGGCCATTTTTTTAATAACCTGAAAGTTTTATTCACTGAAACATGTACGTAGACTGAATATGGCCTTTCAGTTAACGAAAAATAAAATTGCGCCTTGTTTTTTTACCATTGCCATTTGAAAAATGGCCTCTGAAAATAAAACTCATGTTTTAACTAAGTGAAAAGAGACTATTTTAATTTAAAAAAGAAATCGGCCAAGTGCAAGTCAGACTCGTGCTCTAAGGGTTCCGTACCCATCCAACATATCATAATCTTCAAGCTTTTGCCCTTTGATTTTAAAAACTCTGCGTCCACTCTAACCTGACCTCTCTTTTATATAGTCCATGGGCCAGATGGCCAAAAATGAGGAAATAGTATAATTTGGGGTTACCCATTTTCCTTTTTACCACTGATAGATAGGTTTATAAGGATGTCATTAAACCATGAGTGCTGTCTTAAAGTGGTAGCAGACCAAAATAGCAGCTAATCCAAGAGTTCAGATGCTGCTAAAATTTGGTATGATTTGGGGACACCGTTTTCGTTTTTACAGTAGTTAGATAGGTTTATAATGGATGTCAAATAACCATGATTGTGATTTCAAGTGGTACCTGGATAAAATGACAGCCGATCAAAGATGGAAAATGCTAAATTTCACAAATTTTACTGTATCTCAGGAACTAATCCTCCGATTTCATTTATTTTTATTTTAATCTAAAGGTCTGTATGTGTTCTATAAATAATGTCGTAATACTGTTTCAGTTAAATCAACCGCTATTAAGTTTTTAAGGAAATACTGATAATTTTCTGATATTCTTCTTTTTTAAATCAACTTTTTACAAAATTCTTAAGTCATTCGTGAAGATCATCACATTAAAGTTGTAGTGTAAAAAAAATATCTTTAACATGATGTATGACATGCTTCTATTCCATGGCTAAAAAGACATGGAAACATGAGTTTGCCAACTTCTACTGTTTGCTAAATAAGTGTGCGTACTAAAAACAAGATTTGAAACGGTGCAGACTCGCTCTATTGAAATTAACTTAAACTTATGTTATCATGTGTTTGAGCCATCAAACCCAAACATGGTATGCATCAAATTAAAGGTAGTGTATTGTACTTCATCTGAGATATATTATTTTTTTCAAATTTACAAGATAAGTTAATGATTACTCGATTTGAAAAAAAGAATATCACAAAAAAATATTTTTTTTCTTTAATTATTTAGTAACGGTTGAATCTACTGTAACAGTGCCTATGACATAATTTGAAGTACACATGCAGACCTTCGGTCTAAACAAAAAAATAAGGAAATCGGATGATTGGTTCTCGAGATACAGTTGACTTTATAAAATTCTGCATTTTTCATGTTTAATTGGCTGTTACTTCATCCGGGTACCACTTAGAGATCGCAATCGTGGTTTCTTGACCTCCTTATAAGCCAGTCTAACTACTGTAAAACAGGAAATTGTTCCCCCCATATTAAACCAAATATGGGCAGCAACTGAACACTTGGATTGGCTACTATTTTGGTCAGCTACCACTTTGAGACAGCAATCATAGTTTATTGATATCCTTATAAACCTATCTAATTGTGGTAAAAAGGAAAATGGGTAGGCACCCCCAAATTATACCGATATAATTTCTGGCCTCAGGACTAATATGAATGTACTTGAAACGGGAGCTCACCTTAATTGGTTATGATTGCTTGTATGAAAAACTGTAATATTTAAGTAAATAAAGTTGTGGTGTGGGTGGTAGCTAAGTGTGCGCTCACCTCTGCTTGTCGTCCCTTGTGTCGTTAGGGTCGGCGCACACCGAGCTGGCAGCAGTGAGCAGAGCGCGCGCGTCCGAGCTTCCCGTCAGCAGCAACTGCTCGTGGTAGAGGTTGTACCGGACCGTCCAAACCCTAACATGATAAAAAAAATCGTTCAAGTGCGAGCTGGACTTGCGCGCCGAGGGTTCCGATATACCTATAGTATTTTTAGAAGCTATAGAGTACATTTTTGGGACCGCAAAACTTTTTTGCAAAGGTTTTTAGCAGTTTTCTAAAAAACGGTGCCACTTAGAGAGATCGTTTCATTTTTCCTGTAATATTTACGTAAACTTCTATTAACCATAATTAATTCAGATTTTTCCTTTTGCAAACTTCGGAGATAGGGGGGAATTGTATTTTTTTAGATAATTGTGTCGATTCTGGCAAACACAAACTAAAATTAAAATAAATTTGACAAGCCTAAAAGTGTTGCCGGCTTCGTTACACCCTATGCGTTCGAAAACAGACAGCAGCACTTTTAGAGTTTAGTTTTAGTAGGTGTCTGCCAGAATCGGCACCATTTTCATCATAACTTGAAACCTAAAAGTCGTAAAAAAGTCAAAAATCTAATATGAAATGTACAAATAAAACCCTTTCATATCATACCCAGGATACCCACTCAACCTGGTTACGATAATATTAAATTTTGCCTTTGTCTATTTGGGGCCCATTTACAATAATAATAATAATGTTTTTATGATTATTTCGATTGCAATTAAATTAGCCAATCATATTCTATAAATTTTCAAAATTTCAAGTCGATAGCATGAGTGGTTGCTGAGATATACAGGTGCGACAGACAGACAGACAAAGTCGCACCATAAAGTTTCTACCATTTTAGTTGGGAACCCTAAAAAGTAACCCACTTATCCACTATCATAAAATTGTATATTGATATTGTGTATACATTGAAATAGTAGTTTATGCAACGGTACATAATGAGGGGTATAAAACTCGAGTGTCGATTTATGGGACGCAGGCGAGCGTAGCGAGCCAAGTTCCATAATAGAAGACACGAGTGTTTTATACCTAATTATGTGGAGTTGCATACACAACTTTATGTACTCTCATATCGTGAATCCTAAAATAATGTGTTCAAAAACAAACCTCAATGTTTTTCTTTTTTCCCGGTGATAACTGCTAAGCGTAGTTCCTATAGCTGCTTTAAAAACAATCGAAGGCAAATCGTAAACAATCTTATCACTACACAAAAGTAATAAAAATATGTAAATACAACTTTTGTTTGCAGAGTTTTCCATTATTGCAATGAAACCTCCTTGCAGCCACAGACTACAAACGCATCAAGCTGTCAATGGCGCACCTATAAAAATTAAAAAATTGTTTAATAGGTCTCCCGCGATGACTGTTAGTAAATTCAATACTTCATAATACACTCCCACAGATAAAAAAGTGCTGCTTGGAGTGTTTCTAAGCACAGATTGACATTATGAAGATGTTAACCTACAATTTTTGAACGCATTATTGAGGATTAACGATATGAGAGTAGATAAACGTTTATAAAATAAATATGACGTTATTAAATTTGCCCGCGACGACGTCTGCGTGTACTTTAGCTAGTGCTCCACCCGCGTGGGATTTTGTGATAGAATTGTAGAATTCTGATAGGAGATAGATAGATGAATTCTTTATTGCCACACAAAAACAAAACAATTCACAGGAGACTCTTAGAATTAGGGTGGACAAAGGCGGTCTTATCGCTTAAAGCGATCTCTTCCAGACATCCTTAGTTGCTTTTAGGAAAATGTAAAAAGTAACTGTATACACTACTATAGTAGTGTGCATATCCTATCCTACTAATATTATAAACGCGAAAGTTTGTAAGTGTGGATAGATGGATGGATGTTTGTTACTCTTTCAAGCTAAAACTACCGAATGGATTTTAATGAAACTTGGCACACATATAGGTTAGGTCCTGGAATAGCACATAGGCTACTTTTTACCGCGAGAAAACACTTAATTCCCACGGGAAGACGCATTTAATGCGGGTGAAACCGCAGGCGGAAAGCTAGTACCAAAATATAGATAAAAGATCATAGGAGATATGGCTACTATGATTTGCCCCTATAAATAGACTTACTGCGTTTTATCTTTCTTTCTGAAAACCACCCCCAAGTAAACACCTTTAAATACCGACAGCCTTCTGGTCTAGTGGTGAGAGCGCTCGGCTCTCGATCCGGAGGTTCTGGGATCCATTCCCGGTGGGGACACTGTCAAACAAAAATCCCTTTGTACAACCTCCCCAGTTTGGTTGGGACATTGGAGGATGAATCACCTGATTGTCCGAAAAGTTAGATGACTCCGTGCTTCGGAAGGCACGTTAAGCAGATGGTCCCGACTAATATCTACTGATGTAGTCGTTAAGTGAGCCATGTCAGAGGCCTTTGGCGGCTCAACAACTCTGGACACCAGGGTCAGTGAGGTCGGTCATCGTCCTTGCAATCCACACAATATGATACCACCCTCGACGCTCGTCTCTCATTTCGACCCGCCATTTTGTCCTCTCATCATTCCTCAATATAATGCAAGTTACCAGTGCGAGTGGTCGGTCCTGGTGAAGATGGGTGCGCCGGAGTTGCGGTAGTCCCAGATGTTCAGCGCCGCGTCATCTCCCACGCTCGCCAGCTGGAACTGTCTGAGGGAAAACAAACAATAACCCTATACTATTAAACGATCAATATTATATAGACATGTCGTGTATACTTCCGGGTCATGAGTACGGTTCTTGTAATGACGAGCAATTATTTGAAAAGCGACTGACTTCTGAGTGATGTGACTGGGAGTGCGCGCCCCCACAGCGCGCCCCTCCCCTGCTTCCATTTTTGGATCAGTCTGCGTGCGGCAGCCGAGCAAGGCACTTGGGTCCTGACTGCGGTGCTTGTGCTGGACATTAAATCATAGTCCGGGGGTCTAATATGAGCCATCAGGAGAAATACGCAAGTCTGACTACAGTGAGACGCGATGTGGCTAAGATAATGAGTGATTGTGATAGAAGAGTAAGCCTTTACAGCTATCTAGGACTATCGCCAATGACTAATCACGACATATATATATAGGGTGCACCGGCACCAGACCCGTAATATTGTAGGAGCTTTCACCGGCCATTTTGGCACTAGAGAGCATCTACACAAAATGGGTCTGTCGGATATAACTACCTGCAGAGCATGTGGTGAAGAAAGCGAACGCATGGAGCACCTTATGTGCACATGCGACGCTTTGGCTAACAAGCGAATGAGCATTCTGGGTCAGGCTTATCCGACACCAGAAGACTACAGGCTCCTTCCGCTGAAATCTACATCGAAGCTCATAACGAGCATATTCGGAGACAGCGGAAGATCACAGGAGCAATAAGGCAGGGGAAGCACAAAAGATCCCATAGGGTCGAAGTGCTCTGAGGTCCAACAAGGATCTCAGCCCCACGTAATAAGATAAGATAAGATAAAATATAGGGTGTAAGGGACGGTGTATTTGTAATCAATCAGTTTCTCGAAAACGGCATTAACGATTTCGATGGAATTTACCATACGGGGGTTTTCGGGGGCGAAAAATTGATCTAGCTAGGTCTCATGTCTGGGGAAAGTAGTTTCCCTGTGTTTTTCAGCATTTGCGTTTTAGACAAAAACCTACAGCGCCATCTGGTGGCGGGTAGCATAGCTTGCTCACTCGATGATATTTCAATGTTGAGGCGTCTATTATAGAGCGAAGCTCGGTCGCCCTACGATTTCGTCTCGGGCTTACAAAACAACTCGTCAACTCGTTTGTAATAACCCTACTTACGGAACTTGTATCTTAAACTACTATTAACCTCTTGTAAAAACTGCATCAGCTGATTGCGCATTTTGTATGGGAGGCAAAATTTGTTATTTCGTATTTCGACCTGTGTTCCTTTGGGAAAGTTGTTCAGTTTCATGGTCTAAGTAACATGCTAAAATTATGTTCACTATTTCATTAGGACCCTATATATATATAGGGTGACTTTTAATTAGTTCTTGATAGAAAAAGGTATCAATGTACTCATGATACTGAACAAGGAAGGTCGAAATACGAAAATCAAGTTTTGACCTCCCATGGAAAATGCATCAGCTGATAGCGCATTTTGGAGGTCAAATTTGGTTTTTCGTATTTCGACCTATGTTCCTTGGGAAAATTTGTTCAGTATCATAAGTACATGCATATCTTTTGCTACCAAGAACTAATTAAAAGTCATCCTATATTTGTAATCAGTTCCTCGAAAACAGCACTCCAGGCGGGGCGATGTGTGGTCAGTGGCGGTACTGTCATACAAGCCCAAAAGAAAAATAATTATCGATTACGAATCAAGAACAAATAAAAAATCAAATTAATGAGAGCGGAGAGTCCGAAATATTTATTTTAAAAGTTCGCACTATTTTACTTTTCAAAATAAGTCGCGCGTCCCGCCGTGCAACCGAGCCGCGAGAGGCAGTGTCACCCACTGAGACTCGGCTAGTCATCTCGCTCGCACGCGCTGGCTTGCAAGCGGGCTTCGATTCCAGCCGGCATATCTCTTTCTTACCTATTGAAAATGTGCACTATAAGGATATAGCTATGCGTAGGTTTATATAGCAATCAGTACTACACTGAAAGCCCTGCTTGCGTATGAAGTTGTACACGGATTCATAGTGAATGCGAAAATTCGGCGAGTGCGCGGTGGTGTTCCAACTTCACTTTATTGTGTTTTTCTTAAGTTTGGGTTTGAGCGGATGGATGTTTGTTTTGTTTGTGTAGTGTTTTATCAGTAAAAAGTGATTACTTTGTTCGAAAAAATGGCAGAAGTTATATTTCCTTGTAAGGATTTAAAGTTGTAAGGCAAGGAAAAGGTAAAGTCTCTTAACTTTGATCAAAAGAAAAAAAATCTCTCACTAGGCAAGCAAAGATAAGAAGTCGACCTTATAATTCGCTCAAACAAACCAAACGGCTTTTTTCAAAGCCACTGAAGGTATGCAATTGCTGATATGTTTGTGAATCCAATGAAGTAGTAGTAGTATATCTTCAGTGTGCCTTATGAGCTCGTCCAGGCCAGCAAGTGCATATAAAAGTGAAGAGTGATGAGATAAGTGAGGAAACACTGTAAAACCTACAGAAACGTATCTCTCGGCTTGCCCTATTCGGAAACCCTAGGCACGCCACTGTGTGTGGTAACACTGTGTACACATGTGCACACCTCGTGACGGGACGCTACCTGTTGGGGTTGAAGTCCAGGTCGCGAACCAGCTGGCGGTGCGCGGTGTCGACACTCCAGGCGGGGTGGTCGCCCGGTAACCGCGTGTCGTAACACTTGATGTGCGTGTCTTGTAGCACTGCGAACTGACACGGACGGGGTGTGAGGGACGGTGTACCGAAAACTGAACGGGCGTGCTCCGTCAACGAAACTGAACAACTTTCCCAAAGATACGTGAAATAAAATTTTACCTTTCTTCAAAACATTTTTTCATTTCCCAAAAACGTTTCTTTGGGAAAGTTGTTCAGTTTCGTTGACTGAGCACGCCCTTTTAATTTTCTGTACACTGTCCCTTAAATCTTCTATACAAGTAAGTTGAGTTTTAAAAGCTTTACAAAAAATGCTAATAATCTAATAAATGCAAGTCGGGGTGTACTGCGTCATATCATGCATGAAAAAGTTGCAAATTTAAGTCCAGCTCTTATTTTATGTATCCAAAACAGTAGACAACTTTGTATTTTTTAACATCCCGGATATTTTAAGAGATGGTTCTGCGCATGAAACTGAACTACTTTTCTCAAGGAACATGGGCCAAAATACGAAGAAGAAATTTCGACCTGCTATACAAAATTTACTGTCAGCTGATGCAGTTTGTACTTTGCAAAAAAATTATTAGGTTCATGGACAAAAATACCTCTTAAAAAATCCGGCGTGATAAAAAATAAGGGTAAATACTAAAAATAATTCATATCATTAAGTTTGAAATAACATTACTTTTATATTTATTGACCTAGCTAAAGCTTTTTACACTGTATCTCATGACATTTTGTTTGAGAAACTAGAGGGATACTGTACCACAAGCAAGGTACTTAGGTTTGAATGTAAGTTTTCAGGCAAATCCTAAACAATCGATTCTAATTTGTGATATTACTTACTAGTAAATAGCGATATTTTTTTGGTGTCCTACAAGGGAGTGTTATGGGTCCGACGTGGTTGATAATGTATATAATGATATATGTGACAAATACCCGGAAGTGGAGGGCCTCTGCGAACATTCGAAGACTAAACTCAGTATGTTTTGAAGACAGTTCAGGCGAACCCTGTGATGGTGTGTGTGCAGATTGATGAAGGTGGAAAGAGCAAGAGAAGTACATCGTAGTAGGCGTAGAGATCGTAGCAGGCGAGGATGTGATGTCTGACTACCCAATAGACAAAAAGTGTAGTGTGTGGTATGTATATTTAAGTGTGTATCTTTACCTGTGTGTGTGGCGCGTGCGGACTCCACTTGCCGGCAGTGAGGTTGGCGCGGCGGTCGGCGCGCTGTGTGTGTGTGCGCGCGCCTGTGTGTGTGTCGTACACAGCGAACGAGCTCTCGGTGACGACGCCCAGTCGGCTCGGTTCCGTCGCGTGCCACTCCGCGCACCGGATTTCTTCCTCCGGCTTCTGAAACGTCAATACCAAAGATTATCCTACTCTATGGATCATAAAGAAAGAAAAAACTTATCAGAAACAGCGTTGCTCTAGAAGAAGAAGAAAGGCGGCATAAACCGAATGTTTCTTTGACAAACAAAATATTTAAAACTATGTATGAAGTATTGCTGGAAAAATAAACAGTTTACGTTTCTTGTGTAATTTTATATTCACATTTAGGAATTATGAAGTCAAGAATGAGTACTCTCATAAAAAATCATGGCCAATTTCCGTCTCTAAGAGCATTAAAGAGAATCTTATTAAACTAGATTATTAAATAGCAGATGCCAGATTTAGCATTGGATCAGATAAGTTTGTTTGTGGCAATATTTTGGCGATTTCGAAAGAATTCGTTCGAAAAGCTTTAATAGGCAAGCATTCAATGCAGGAGACTTTTTCGCGTTAACTATTGGTAATTAGGTGCCATCATCATAACATCCCATGAAACGTCCACTACAGGACAGGGAGCTCCCTCTAGAATTCCATCTTTTGCTGGAACAATGTGGAGGGGTAGTACCATAATCAACCCCGTGTTAGCGTTACAGCTGGCACCAAGGACCGCGGTTGTTGGAAACCGTAGAATGTAAGATGATACGATACACAAAAGGATGCTGCTGCCCATTGTCTGGTTCATTAACCCTTTGTCGCCTCTAACGACACCCACGGGTAGAGATGGGTTGGTACTATTCTTTGCCGGCACCGCACGGGCAATTAAGTACGTTAAAGCCCAATTACCAATGTTTGATTCCAGAAAATAAATATTTAAATATTCGGGTGTTTAACACACTCAAAGTTTGCAACTGCAGTACTTAATCTAAAGTCTACAAAGTAGAATATCGCAAAATTTCACAACCACAGGCAGGATTTAAACCTGCGTCTCCTGCATCAGTACCGCAGACGCTTTACCAACTAGGCTACCGTGGTTCTGCCTGATGTTGTGAAATTTGCGACCTCTATACGCATTTCAACGTTGCGTTTGTGCTGCCACTTAGTAAGCATTTGCTGTACTAGCTCAACTAGTCCATCATTGCAGATAGATTTCAAGTCGAAAATTGGTAACACTACGCATAAATGAAAATGGTTTTTATTTTAACAATTCCTGTGTTCGGATAAATCAACAAAGTAGAAATGGTTGTGCAAATTTTGCGATTTTCTACTTTGTAGATTTATCCGAACACAGAAAGTGTTAAAATAAAAACCATTTTCTTAATTTAAAGTGCTCGCAACAAATAATTAGTTGAGGTACGAATAATTAGCTCGCGTAGGTAACTTATGAATGTTTCTTTGAAAAGGTTTTGACTTGGAATGCACGGTTTTCTTTGACATTTTACTTGTTCCTTGTAAGTTACAAAGAATGAAGAGAATTGACGAATGAACGAATGACTTCTGAAATAGTCGGCGCAATGTTATCATACAGCGTCGTAACTTAAAAACCAAATGTTACCGTGTCGAGAAGTGCCCCACTGTAGTCGCAGCGAGCAAAACAAAGTCGGAGAAGCGACCAAAAATGTAACTGGTGTCGTCTTTTCAGTGTCGACTAGTTTCGTAACGGCTACCAAAAAATCCTATCTGGGATACGTCTATGCTCTTATTTGCAAAGTGTATATAGGCCATCTGGCGGCAATAATCGGTACTTCATCGACCTTAGAAGAGTCTGAGGTAGAGTGGAGTGGACGTGGGTGGGTGCTTGACTTGCTCTAAACTGTACTTACTAACATAATTGAACGAATGCACGTAAAACTTACGCTTACAGCCGTATCAAGGATATAGTCAACTAGGGATTAGGGCTTTGCTTCTTTTTCTACAGTGTTTAGTTACGGAGTCAAAGTATACTTTATTCATATTAGGATTCTTCGATCACTTGGTCACGTCATCTTCACGAGCTTATTCCACCATCTCCCTTCTACCTTCGGGAGTCCAGACGCAACGCAGGATTACACCGATACTTTGTTGATATTCCGCACATTCGCACCAAGCGCTTTGAAACATCTTTTATAATGCGCACAGCTAAAGAGTGGAATTATCTGCCTGCGTCGGTGTTCCCGAGTTCATATAACCCGAATCTATTCAAGTCGCGAGTGAATAGGCTTCTTCTGGGCAAGCTCGTTCCATCGTCCACCTTATCTCTGTCTTCAAGACTAGATCGAGGTCAAGAGTAAGCCCATTGACGATAAAAAAATATATTTAAAAAAACTAAAAGGTATGTCTCTTCGCAAAGAGGCGACATGTGTAAAAAACCCAAGCGCGCTTTTAAGTTGTGTGTAAGGTAGGGAGTGGTAGGTAGGGTAAAAAAAGAAAATAAGAACTAACCTCTGGAGTGATAGTCCTGAGCAGCTGCAGTTCTTCGGGGCTCCTGTTCTGCATCGCGCTCAGCTCCTCCACATCTTTAGGAATCACCTGCAAAACGACAGGACCGTCGTAACACGGACGAATATCTATTGGGGTTGTATTTTTAGATTTTAGCCGGTTCGATTCCTGGTGTCCAAGTAAATTTTCGAAAATCTTTGAATGCAGTTTTAATAATAATATTATATTACGCAATTAGTAAATAAAAGACGGATTTAAGCGAGGGCCAGAGATGAATCACGAGCAAGTGAAGGATTCTAACGACTGAATCACGACCGCAGGGAGAATCCGGTTAGAATCAGGTTAGAATCCTGAGCGACGCGAGTGATTCATGGCCCTAGATTTAAATCCCTTTTATTCAAGAGTCTCATACTATACGAGATAGAGACATTACCGCCAATGTGGTAGCAGACCCCCATACGGCAGGGATTCTACCTCCAATGTAGGCAGCTTGAATATAGAAACCCCCATAGAACGTGCGGGGAACAGCGCAGGTGCCAGATCTCACCTACACGTCACCAGTGTTTGACTAACCCCCATATGGCAGAGATCTTAATGTGGGCTTGTATATAGAGACCCTGATATCAATAAATTGTATTGTGTGGCAGGGATAATGTAGGTAGCTTGAATATAGAGAACCCCATATGGCAGGGATCTTACCTCCAATGTGCGTCGCTTGAATATAGCAACCCCCATAGGCAGCTTGAATATAGAGACCCCCATATGGCAGGGATCTTACCTCCAATGTGCGTCGCTTGAATATAGCAACCACCATATGGCAGGGATCTTACCTCCAATGTAGGCAGCTTGAATATAGAGACCCCCATATGGCAGGGATCTTACTTCCAATGTAGGCAGCTTGAATATAGAGACCCCCATATGGCAGGGATCTTACCTCCAATGTGCGTCGCTTGAATATAGCAACCCCCATATGGCAGGGATCTTACCTCCAATGTAGGCAGCTTGAATATAGAGACCCCCATATGGCAGGGATCTTACCTCCAATGTGCGTCGCTTGAATATAGCAACCCCCATATGGCAGGGATCCTACCTCCAATGTAGGCAGCTTGAATATAGAGACCCCCATATGACACTGCGCCGTGTCGGCATCGTACGAGTTGTGAGTGGTGACGAGCGTGGCGGCGTCGTGCGGGGAACAGCGCAGGTGCCAGATCTCGCCCAGCTCGTGTTTGAACACCTGGAACGATCACCGGATTACAAATATACAGTACAATGACCCATACATCAGTACGAATTCTTGTGTTATGCCTACGGTCAATCTAGATTTACGTTCTAAAGGTATAGGAAGGAGAGAAATAGTCGTATAGCATTCTTTTTCTTTCACATAGCTGCCTAAATCTGAATAGCAATATTTATTTATATATAAGACAAGTGGGCATTAGTAAAATAATTTAGCACTAATGAGACAGCAAGGCGCGTCGCCCAGCTTGAAAACTAACATGGAATGTCTCATGTGCCGGTAATTTCACTGGCTCCCTTACTCTTCAAACCGTGCAAACACTACTGCTTTACGGCAGAAAAAGGCAAGGGGTATCGTACCATCTTACATGATGCGGTCACCAACAACTGCGAATGATAATTACTATGAGGACTATAATCATGGACGAACACAATTATCTTACAATGGTGCCTTAGCTTCGATTTTTTTTGTGACAGATATACACTTTCTCAGTTTGTTTGCAATCAGAAGCACATAGGTACCTTAGTGTGCAGCGCCCCAGTGTCTTCCTCTAACTCGACCACGTGGACCTGGTTGGCTCCCGGCTTCAGACTCTGCGTGCCGATCAGGAACCGCACCGCATCACCTTCTCCATACTGAGCTGACAGTGCCCGCGTCTAAAAGAGTATTACCCATTAGTACTTTTAAATCCTATACTATTAAATGAGCAATATTTGTACATATATAAATATATATATATTTGTAATCGGTATCTCTAAAACGGCTCTAATGATTTTGATGTTATTTTGTATCCGGGGGTTTTTGGGGACGAAAAATCGATCTAGCTAGGTCTAATGTCTGGGAAAAATCGTTTTGCCTGTGTTGTTAAGCATTTTAAAAAAATACCGCGTTTTAGACACAAAGGCAAGTAGCATAGCTTGCTCACCCGATGATAGTTAATATTGAGGCGGCTATTATAGAGCGAAGCTCGGTCGACCAGGTAATTAATTTTAGTATTAGCACAATTTCTACTCAAAAAATAGCACCAAAAATTAAAAAAGCTTTGTCATCTTACTCAATGAAACTGAACAACTGTCTCAAAGCAACATTTCTGGGAAATGAATAAAACTTTTGACCTATCCATACAAATTGATCACTCTGGTCGAAGAGTTTGTATGGAGAAATATTTTTTTTTCATTTCCCATAAATGTTTCCCTGTATTATGCATCTTTGTGCTCTCACACGCAGCTCCACAAAGTCTATTGCTGACTGTTTCTGTATTGTTGACAAGGAAAGTGATAGCAATAGATTTAAAGGAGCTTTAACTTCAAATAAGGTTTGTGCAATGGGCTGTCAGTTTCTTAATGTTTCAGAAAACTTATACTTTAAAATTTAACTTTAGAACACATGAAATGGGGACACTTTCCATCTTACTACAAAAAAGTTAGACATCTGTTGAACACTTGATCAAAAAAATTGAACAAAATAACTGGCTATGTTAGTTGATGCGCAGAAGGCAAGTCATAAGAAAATAAGTCATTTTTGACTTCTGCGCATCAATGACATAGCCAGAATTTTTTTGATCAAGTGTTCAACAGATGTCTAACTTTTTTGTAGTAAGACTGTTTAAGTTCAAATCCTGAATGCCGCTGGGAATACTAGTATTATTGTAATAATACTAGTATTATGCAAGCAAGTATTATGCTAATTTTATTTAAAAGTAAACAATTATCATAGCCCTAGCTTTACTCCATTTTCACAGAACAGCTACCTGCCCTAGGGAACTTCATGACGCACTGGTATTTACACAGACCGACTGCCATATGACCTCTGCAACCCACAGGGCAAACCAATCCTAGGTAAAGAATATAAATATTAAAATGTTTGTTATTTTATTATTACTAATACTTGGAAGACCGAGCTTCGCTCTATCACACACAATATAATTAATTTTACTAAAGTGGAGCTAATACACCCCGTTTCTGAAAAACATTATTTTTAGGAATGCCTTTAGCGCCATCTAGTATGGAGTAGAAATATTGCAGTTTATAAACCAAAATTCTGTACCGGGAGATATTTGGGGGTTGTAAAAATTTTAAATGCCCTCATAATAGTATTAATAACAATCAATATTAAATAACACTTTTAATAGCCGCTGTATATGAGCAAGCTACGCTACCAACCAACAGATGGCGCTAAAAGTTGGCTCTGTAAGTTTCTAAAACGCGCAAAGAAATAAAAACGGAGAAAACGAATTTTCCCAGCCTAGCCAGCCCGATTTTTTGCCCCAGAAAACTCCCGTATGGTAAATTTCATCGAAATCCTTAGAGCCGTTTTCGTTCTTTCCGTTTGGATGTAAAAGTTTCTTTCCGTTTTAGGTAGCAGTTGCCTGTGTAAAAGTAGCCTCTGAGCCTGCCCGTTTGGAATTTCCATACCAAAATATATTTATGCCATTTCTATTCATCTGATTGAACGAACACATCTATTATGGATGAATATGTAAAGTAGGTAACTTTTTTACCTGGTGTTCAAGACCGTAGATTATTGAGTTTCCTTCCTCCATTCTGAATGTTTATTTTCAACCTACAAACACTCAAAAAAATTGCTTGTAAATAAATTTTTGTGCTTCCTCAAACAGCTGATGAAACTGATAAATGTTGCCAAATCAAATTTCTGAAACATCGGAAATCGGCCTTAAAATAATCTATTGTTACTAGCTGTTGCCCGCAACTTCGTTCGCTTGGGATTCAGTAGTTGCTAAATTATCTTCATTTCCTGAAGGAGAAAACATACAATATTAATATTCGAAAATCATAATAAAG
This sequence comes from Athrips mouffetella, assembly GCA_947532105.1. NCBI lineage: Eukaryota > Metazoa > Arthropoda > Insecta > Lepidoptera > Gelechiidae > Athrips > Athrips mouffetella. Next base: position 26,437,582 of record OX383974.1, on the reverse strand, counting down.
TAGGAACCAAATGGTCATCGAGTAGATAATTAATAAAAGTAATAAATTTTTCGGTAGACTGTTGAAGAACAGTTTTCACAGTATTTCCTTATACACTACCTACGTTCGCTGTTTCTCTCGAAGAAGGAGCAACAATAGATAGGGTTTCTGCACTGGTCACTCGTGAGCATTTAACCTCTTGTACGTACGAGAAGTAGCTGGTCCTAAGACCACCGCCTGCGGCCTGCATAATTTGTCCTTGTGACTTGTTGATGGTCATAGCGAAGCTCACACTCACGGGGAATTGTATGTGTTTGAATTGAAACATAAAGTTGTAAGGTATAAGAGGTAGCTACCTAAGCGGGGAATGTACACAATTTCTCCATCGCCGCAGCCTGTGAGAATCTCCGCTTCAAAAGACTTCAACTACGAGTATGTTGCGTTGTAGTGGTAGCATTTTTAGCCTAGTTTCGTTACATAGCTTTGGAGAAGATAAGTTTCGAAGAACAATGATTGGGATACCGAATTTCAGGGGCACGGTATACTATCATACTATGGGAGTCCAAATGCAGACAGAGACCTAGGAAACTCTACCGGTTAAGAGTCTGTTACCAGGATTACCTCGTTTTTGTTATAAACCACTTTTATGGAGCTGTATACATATAACCTCATCCCCTTCAATATCTTTAAAAATGTTTCCATTTATAAGAGCCATCTGCTCATTTTTGGGTTTCATAGCCAAGAGTTTTCTTTATTTATTTTATTTATTATTATTCAGTCACAATATAGCTCACAGCATTAGCCAAAGCACTATAAAGTTATAAAAAACAATTACTAGTTTACAAGTTAATGTAATCATTATCATAATTCTATAAAATTAATTAAATTATATAATTTAATGTCACAAGTTAATTAAATACAAATGTCATTAAGAAAAATATTACATTGTGTAACAAATATCTCAACACTAGGTACCTCGGTCAGTAAGAATTAATTCAATAAATTGATGGCCCGCGCAGTAGGCGCAGCGTCACCTCGCTGTGTGCGCATGCGCGGCACGGCCAGCAGCGGTCGGCGCGTGCGCGGGTTGCCCGCTCCATCACCTCGGCTGTATGCTTGCGGAACGTACAGCCCGACACGTTCCACCACTTGAGGGTTGTCTACATTATTATTCAATGCCAGGTAATAATATTTGAGAATGGCAAGTTTACGCCTCAAATTTAGAGTCTCCGAACCAACCATGCCTCCAACGAATAGCGAAGGGTAGAGGTAAGGGTAGTAGCCATACGTTTTTTTATATAGGAATCTGGCAAACTTCCTCTGAACCTGTTCCACCATATCCGAATATTTGCCCTCCACAGGATCTCATACGGCGGCGTTATACTCCAGACGACTTCTGACGTACGAGATATATAAGGCTATTGCTACTTGCGAAATCCTAAAGTTGTAAGTGGTACGCATGATAAAGCCAAGCATCCTATTCGCATTTTTACAAACATCTACCACATGGGTACGAAAGTTGAGTTTTGGGTCCAAAACCAGTCGCAAGTCCGCTTAAACTCAGTGACATGAGCTAATTTTTTACCCAATACCTCATAGTCTACTTAAAGTGGCGCTAGACTATTAATGAATGTCATAACCTTGCATTTGGAAATGTTAAGCGGTAGACGGTTAGTTTCGCTCCATTCGGCAACAGCGGTTATATCATTCTGCAATGCCTCAGTATCTGCCCTATCTTTGATTGCCAAAAAGAGTTTCAGGTCGTCTGCGAAAAGTAAGCACTTTACAGCACTGATAATTCTCGGCAAATCATTCACCATGATCAGAAAGAGCGTCGGGGCCAGTGTGCTGCCCTGGCTAACGCCTGATCTCGTGTAATAGGTTTCAGATTGACAGCTCAGAAGCTGGACGTATTGTTTACGATCTCGGAGATATTCAGCAAAAAACCTGAGCAGCTTAGATGTAGCACCCAAAGCTCCGAGCTTTCTGAGAAGAATGTCATTATCCACCAGATCGAATGCTTTTCGGAAATCGAAAAATGCTGCATCGACTTGGCGTCTTGCGCCGAGTTCAGCTAAGACATAGTCAGAGAAGTTAATATGATTCGATAAGGTGGACTTAGCTTCTCGGAAACCGTGCTGACTAGCGTCCAGAAGTCTACCAATCTGTTGCTTTAGGCAGTGGCAGGCAGCAGCGTCTGCTCCTAAGATTCATCAGAAACTGATAATTCATACCTGCAACACTAACCCGCTTAGCTTGCCAAATACCTGCTCCTGTGAAGTGATATCATGTTCAAGCACAATCAAATACCTGGGCGTCTTGCTTGATCAGAGACTGACTTTCCAAAATCATATACAGACTACGGCAGCAAGGGTTAGAAAATTGATATACATTTTCAAACAACTCAGACATGTAGCGAGCTCAGAACTGTTAAAATCGATTTATACGTCCCTTTGTGAGCCAATTATTACTTGTCTGGGAATATGGGGTGCAGCAGCAAAAACTCACTTAATAAGCTTAGAGCGAGCTCAGAGAGCGCTTCTGAAAGTGATGCTAAATAAACCGTACAGGTATCCCACTACCATACTCTATAGTGAAGCGAAAGTCTTAAGTGTAAGACGCCTTTACATACTCAAGGCAGTTTTGTCTACACATAAGGAAATGTTAAATTCGGACGATAGTGATACATTAATCAGCAAGAGAGTTTTAAAGGTACGTCTAAAGAGTGCAAAAACCAACTTTGCAACTCGATTTCCGCCATTTATGTTCCCCTTCATTTACAATAAAATGTTAAAAGTTCTCGACATGAGACATATGTCAGTAACTGAAGTAAAAATTAAAGTCAAACAACAACTATTAAGTATGTCCTATGAACTGACGGAAAATATGCTGATTCCCTTAAAATAATGACGCTTGCATACAAACACACACACATACACACACAAACACATACACAAACATCACACACATACACACACTGTTTTCGTTTTTATATTTTCTTTTATTATTGTTTTTCCAATTAGGTACTATGTAACTTACATCAATAAATTAATTGTTTCTTTTCAAGATGTGTCCAAATGTAAAATGCTTTTGTTATGATAACCGCAAAACAGGCTTTGCCTAGTGTGGGTATCATAGTTTTAACAATTTTTGTAATTCTGGACTTTTAAATAAATAATTTTGTATTTTTTTTTTTTTGTAGTTATTAATGCAAGTCTCAAACAGCTTACCGAAGACTGGCAGAACCGCAATCGGCCTATGGTTAGTAACATCAGCATTTGACTTGTCCTTCGGTACTGGGGTCACCCTTGACACCTTCCATTGCTTAGGATACACAGCACGTTCAAGTGATAAATTGTGCAGGTACAAAAGTGGATTTTGAAGCATTGCTATGCAATCCTTAACAACATTATGGAGGTATATTGTCAGGGCCCGCAGCTAATCCTGCTTTCAGGTGTTTTGCTGCTTGAATAAGGTCTTTTTTATAAAGCTTATCTACTGTAACCTGAGATACAGATGGTAGAAAGCCATCAATATCAGGCTCAATAGAGTCCAGTTTAGGCACGTCACTCAAATAAACGGAACTAAAATAGTTAGCAAATTCATTTACAGCCTCCTGTCCAGAAACTGTTTCGCCATTACTGATATAGTCCTTGCATCTGGACCTATCGCTTCGAAGGTCTTCACTTTTTTTGGATTAATTATGATAGCTTTCTCAATCTCGTGGATGTAAAGCTTATAAGCTTCATCGATGAGAGACTTGGACAGGCTTCTGTAATATTTAAAAAGTTCTCTATTAACCTCTTTGCCTTCTGATTTGTATCTAATTAAATTGAAGTATTTACAACGTATATAATGAATTATTTGTTCGGTATACCACAGTGGATAAACATATTTATTTGAGTGAAATTGTTTTTTTCCTGGGAATATAGGTATCAATGCATTCGTAGAGTTTATTATAAAACTTATCTGGTTGATATTCCACACATTCGCACAAAGCGCTTTGAAACATCCTTTATAATGCGCACAGCTAAGGAGTGGAATTCTCTGCCTGCGTCTGTGTTCCCGAGCTCTTATAACCCGAATCTATTTAAGTCGCGAGTGAATAGGCTTCTTCTGGGCAAGCTCGTTCCATCGTCGACCTCATCTCTGTCCTCAAGGCTAGATTGAGGTCAAGAGTAAGCCCACACATAGTAAAAAAAAAAAAAAACTTATCCGTAGCCTTATCTACATCACACTCCGATAAAACTTCCATCCAATCAATTTTAGATATCGTATCATAAAGCCCTGAGATATCACCTTTATGTAAATTCTATTGTGGTGGCAGTACCGTACTTGGATGTCCTGCTAAAGCTGGAGGCCTGTTGGGAGTCTTGAACAGCCCAGGTAGTGACAGAACGATGTCAAGAGCGGGGTGTGGTTGGTCTAGAGATAATAATGGTTCGTTACATTCAGAAACATCAACAGTATAATGATTATCAAAATTGGTAAGTACTAGGTCAAGAATGCCTCCGTATGGATTACAGATAGTATTATGTTGTTTAAGGTTGCAAAACTCAGTCATGTTGTCGAAGTTCTGTTTGACCTCATTGTTAAAAGAATTTAAATTAAAATCACCTAACATCAATACCTTACTTGTAGGATAGCTTGATATTACATTTTCTATGCAATTTAATACGTCAATATATTGGCTAACCTTATATGAGGGAGGAAGATATGCAGCACAACATAGTATTTTGTCAGATTTACAGTCAATGGTAGCAAACAACAGTTCCTTATCTCTGGTTAATCCGTCCGCGTTGATTATTCTTCGTACGTGATTCTGTTCCTTAACAGCTAAGAGAACTCCTCCCCACCCAACATCATTGCTGCGATCCTGCCGAAATACTGTGTATCCACTTGGTAAAAGCTCCCCATCGTACACTGAACTAATCAGAAAAGTTTCAGACAAAGCCACAATATCAGGTGTACCTTCTGAGATATTTTTCCTAAAAACCGCAACTTTTGAACGAAGCCCTCGGACATTCTGATAGTAAACGCTCATAGTTTTTTTCTTATTGCTGCTTACAACGAAATTTATGCCTCCAGTTCTTGACACAGATACCAGCTGCCCAGTTGTCTGTAGAGAGCACGCATTCCTTTAAGCTCGAGGGTACACCTAACTTGAAAGAGGCGTAGTAACCTCGCGCCTTTAGCACTTCAACAGTACAAAATTCACCACTACATATTTTAGTTAGAGGTTGCTGTATTTGTGTAGCAGTAGTTCCTTGTTTTACATAATACAAATGTAAGCTTATTTTCTTTTCTGAGGCTTCTAAGGTATTAGTGCAAGGAACAGCTGTTCCATGCAGAACTTTTGCATACGAAGGTCGTTAACGTTTCTTTTCCACAGTAGTCCCGTCTGAATCTTGTTGCTTCGGTTTAGCAGTAGCAAAGTTCATCACACTTTTGTTGCCAATAGAATCTGTACTCTTAGTTTTATCAGATTCCACATGTCTCTGGACTAAAACTTCAGGTTGTACATGAAAATCACGTTGTGGATCAAAATCTTTTGGAGCTAGGTTAGACTTTTTGGCTGGTTGATTTTTCGGTTTGCTAGTGCTTGTTGCAGTGTCCCGGCTGCTATCGATATGTATACAACTTTGTTCCTTCTTTTCGTTCGGCTTATGTAAAGAGGTCATCCCACCGTCTGGTTGACACACTCTCTTCTCGATCTCGATTAGCCGTTGGTCCATCTGAGATATAGCTTCCTTCACTGTTTCTTCTAGTTCTTTGACCACTATGTTTTTGATTGCTTTTAGTAAATATATATATATATAATTTTTGTGACATTTCTCTAATTATTATTGTTAATTTCTAACACAATTGTAAAAAATTGTTTATGAATAAATGAATGAATGAATGAATCTCGTTGTTGTCGATAATCAAGCGGGACACCTCATCTCTAATTAGCTGTCGAATGCTGTCTATAAAGATGGTGTCGTTAACAAGTGAATTATCGAGTACACTGACTTCCAGATCTACTCTCCGCTGATGACGCGATGAGGTATTGACATATGCTGACATACGGGCAGCCGCTGCGGCAACTGCGGCTATTTCGTCGTCGGGTAGATCTATTCCCGAAATTCTCGATGTAGTAGAGGTGTCGAAATCACTTAATGCACCAGCTATACCTTTAGTGCCAGTAGTAACTTTGATCTTGTTATGAGGCTTCTCGTCGCTTGGATTTTGTAGTGTATCATGAGTAGATAAATGATGGGAATTATTAACATCTACTCTGCTTGGCACCTTTAGGGCTCCCGCACACGACCGAGAATCGGTGACCGATTTTTTGTCGACATCCCGCTCTGACGTGTTATCACCTGCATCTTCCCTCCTTGTTCTGGCCGATAATCGCCCACCGATTCTCGGTCGTGTGCGGGAGCCCTTATAGGCGTATCATCATTACGGTTTCTGCGGTCGCTTCTTGTACATATCTTAACTTGCAGTTTGGGTGATTGATGGTCCCGTAGACAGAATGGATAAGTTCCTCCTCTCAGGAAACAACCTTGCAAAGACTTTCTGGAAGAGTCACCAAACCATTTGATTCAGGTACTGTACCTTGACTTATTTTTGATATTACATTAGTAAACTACCCACATTCAGTAGGGGGACAGTTTTCTCCATTATTTACATCCGAATGTTGGCATCAGTCATCTTCTTGAATGCGTAAAAGAGGAAACTAAGGACTACACACTAGAAGATTATTGTGTTGTGCTTATTGGAGACAGTGACTTCAAAATTACCCAAAATTACGCCAGTCTGGTAGAGCAGATGAAAGAAAAATTAGTAAAAATAACACACACTAATTTGATTATCTGTGTTCCGACTTTCAGACTCGGCCCCTACAATCACATATTTAATAAAAGGATAGAAACTTTTAATTCAGAATTGCACATCAATAGTAACAAGTATCAATATGCGTATGTGTTGGACTCAAACCTAAATCTTAGTTACGACAAAAAAACATTCAATCGACGTACTGGATCAATCAATAATTAGGGCATGAAAACTGTGCTCGAATACCTATTTTCTTTGATATCTGACCTAGAAGAATATTATATTATGACACAATTTAGAGAATATAATGCAAATCATTATTATCAGGAGGGAAATGATGACCAGAAAATTCCTCATGAAAACGAGTATTTCGTGCATAATGAAGATGAAAAAAAGGAAAAAAAAACAACTATTCACTATAATGCACCAAAACATTCAAGGTTTACTATCAAAACTTGAAATTCTAGAGATAACATTGTGTGATATTGATTTATATTCTAACCCTCAAGTAATCTGTGTTACTGAAACATTTTTAAAAACAAATGACATACCTAATGTTCAATTTAATAACTACGAGTTGACATCTTTTTATTGTAGAAAGAAAAGAAGAGGTGGATCATGTATTTTCGTAAGGAAAGGAATTCAATATAATGTACTGAACTCTTTCACAAATCTGTCAGTGACTAATTACTTTGAGTGTAGTGCTATACATATTCCGAATATAAAAACAATAATAATTTGTATTTATAGACATCCAGATAGGAAGAAAAGCAGCTTAGATCTATTCTTTTTGAATTGCTATTGTTTAATTATAACAAACGATATTTAAATAAAAAACTAGTTATAACTGGCGATCTTAATATTAATATTATGGTTGATGATTACGCATCACAAAGGCTTAGCGACATTCTAAAAAATTATAATTTGGTATCACATATCAATGTGCCTACGAGAAAAAAAAAATGTATTGACTTAATCATAAGTAACATAAGAAAAGGCACTGGTAGCACACTATCACTCATGTTATCGGATCATGACACTGCTCAATTCTTACAAATAAATATACAGGGTACCTCATACATATATATGCCTAAATTTATATTTACGTATAAACGTTTGTATAGTAAATGTAATATTGAAAAGTTTCAGACCTATTTAAGGAGTCTAACATTTTCAGAAGTTTATGCTCATGATGATATGAATTTGTCTTTTAATGTATTTCATGATTTATTTTGTTTACTTTATAAGCAGTGTTTTCCCAAGGTAAGAAAAAGAGTTAAAACAGGATCAAGTTTGAACTGGTTATCAAAAGGAATTAAAAAGAGTTGTGACACTAAAAGAATGTTACGCTACCTATATTACTCAGAAAGTACAAGGCGTAGTAAGAAAAAATATTACAGATACGAGTACAGCAAACTTCTAAAGAAGTGTATATTCAAATCACTTCGTTTCTAAATAAATTTAATATCATAAATTTGGACCAATATGGCTTTCAAAAGAATAAATCTACTACTCTTGCTATGTTTAACCTTGTAAATGAAATACTACATAAACTCAATGATAAAAACTTTGTGACGGCACTATATTTTGACATGTCAAAAGCTTTTGATTTTGTAAATCATGATTTACTAATGAATAAACTAGCACAATATGGGATAAGAGGCCTTGCACACAAATGGATAAGGTCGTATTTGGAAGACAGGAGGCAAACGGTAGAGATTATTAGAACAAATTCTAAAGGGGTTATAGAGTCATTTAATTCGGACGAGGAATTAAATAAATCTGGCGTACCCCAAGGAAGTGTCCTAGGCCCACTTCTCTTTTTATTGTATATAAATGACATAAATAATTTAACTAAGTATAGATGTATTTTGTTTGCAGATGACATTACAATTATTTTAAGTACACACAAATCACTTGGCTTGACATGGCATGAATCAGAAGTGAACAATGTAGTATCATCCACAATTCTATGGCTTAGCAAAAATAACCTAAATGTTAATTTAAATAAAACTAACTTCATGAATTTCAATGACATAAACGATATGAATATATGCTATAATAATATTAATGTGACTGAAACTGTTACCACGTCATTTTTAGGGTTCAAAATAAATAACACACTAAACTGGAAAGATCACATAGTTCATGTCTGTAATAAAATAAACAGATTTTCGTACGCGCTATACAAATTAAATAAAGTTGCAGACAAAAAAATTGCAATCATAACATATTTTGCACATGTAGAGTCAATCTTACGCTATGGCATTTTAGTCTGGGGAAATGGAACAGATGTTAAAAAAGCATTTGTCGCTCAAAAAAAATGTATCAGAGCAATTAGTGGAGTAGCTCCGGATGTTTCATGTGTACCCCTGTTTAAAGAGTTGAATATATTACCTTTACCATGTTTATATATTTTGGAGGTGGCTACATTTGTAAAACTTAACGATAATTTTTTCATCACATCAAGACAAGTTACAAACACAAATTTAAGACCCCTTGATACCATAAGACACGATATCATTCCAAAAAGTGCAAGATTTGTCAAAAATAGTTACGGAATGTATATTACCATATACAGTAAAATACCTGTTGCCCTTAAAAACATTGCATGCCACAGATTTAAGAAATTTCTAAGAATCTGGTTGCTCAAACATGTATTTTACTCAGTTAAGGAATATCTGGAACATAATTTTGATAACTGTTAGATTTGCTCTACATAAATGTATTTTTTTTTATTAATTGACATTTATTAATTGACTTAGTTTGACATTATTGTAATTGAAATATTTTTGTGTATTGTTCGTATAGTATACCTATGACTGGAGCTAATAGTCAATTTCAAAATATTTGCATGCTATTTAAGTAGGCTAGATATGTAGAACTTATACTGCTGTTTACAACCATCATGTTGTAACCATATCTATGGCAAATAAAAAAGATTAGATTTGATTTATAAAAAGCCATTCAATAAAAAGTTGAATCTTAACGAGGAGAGCGCAGCCAACAGTAACTCTCAAAATAGGTTTTGTATAAAACTTTAAGGTGCAAAAGAATCATTATATTTATTACTTTTTGAGCTATGACATAAAGTCATTTTGACAAAATGACCGTCTGGATGATACATTAGTTTAGTTAATTAGGCGTAACAGGGCAAAACTGCGATATGTTTCACCGATCCTTTGAAGACGGTCATCACTTAAATGCAATATAATGTCCCTTTTATCACATTCTAGATCAACGAGAAGGGTAGCTACTTCATTCGATGTCGGGCATTGTAACAGCCTGGATGTGCTCCCGTTAGCCTTCTATTAGTTGCGATCACAAACTTATAAATTATTCTGGTCATTATTAAAATACAGTCTCAAGTACAGCCTTGAAACTGTTAACGTACGGGTTCACACAGTAGAGCATGATTTGCAAGAGTTTAATTGACGAATATGTTGCAGCCTAACATTTACCCGCTCCTCCAGTTACAAAATATACTTGCAGGAATTTTGGCAACTGTCGGCAACAAAAAGCCTATCAAGTGGTACATTTGACACTGTATTTTAAAAGTAGGCTAAAATGCTCCTTCAGTAATCTTATTCGCTCCCAATGAGGTCAATTGAAACGCATTGTTATAGGCCCTAATTAGATGAGAGAAAAATTGTTTTGATTGTGGATGTTCCCCATTTAGTAACCCTTTTAATGGCTCTGGTGGTTCAAGTATTTTTTTCAGGTGTACCTTTTCAGATGCATTCCCTTAGGTTCTCCGTTCCACTTGATAGCGTGACAATGTGTGGAAATTTAATGTGTGTTTAATGTGAGAATAGTCTAATAATAGTTAAATAATTGAATTTTAGTTATATCAACCCTTTACTTTTCTAGCCACGGCAGTTCTTCAGGTTCATGAATAATTGACACTTCTTCAAGAAGCTAGGTCTTATAGCACAAACCAAGGAAAAAGTCTTAAATTACTTAATATTACAATTTTACTTACAAGTAATGTGTTATGTGGTGGTATGGAACCCTCGGTGCGCGAGTCCGACTCACACTGGACTGGTTTTCTTTTACCCTCCCAACGAATAATGTTACATTTGCAAAATGTCACTGTCATGTACTAAACCTAACTCTGGTATAAAAGAAAACTGGAACCTCCAAATTACACAATTTCTTTATCTTTGGCTGGTCGGCTAGCCGATGGCCTTATATTATTAGTTCGAATTTCTCAGCAAGATACATTTTGCCAATTTCAGAGTAGATTTTCCTAATTTACGACAATTACCGAACAGTTGGCAGCACTAATAAGTGACAACTATCAGCTGGACGTGACACTGACAGCTGCTGTCAAATCTAAGAATGCGTTCATCAAAGTTTTAGGTTTGGCTCAGTTCACGTTGGGCTATATTATTGTTCTTAGCTTCCACTTTTTTGTTTATCTAACACCCGGGACACAGATTTGATTTTAGTAAACTCCCCGGGAAAGGTGCTGTTATGCTTTATAAAATGATTGTTTTATATTTTGCGACAAGGTATCATTTTATTTTGTATGACACCAACTTTGTCTTTACCAATTTTATGAACGCATCTATAATATATCTCCTACCCGGGCTGCCAGAGTGTAACAAAAGTATACATTTTCTCCTTATGTAAGATGAATCTGATTTCTATAATGTTGCTACTTACCTACCAGAATTTTGTAGTATTTGAAGATCATTCAAAGTAAGACATGTTGAGCTAGTGTCTAAAACGGAATAACTTCTGCTTTTAAATGCATGCTCTATATAGCTAAATTTGAAGCTATTACTGGCAACATTCAAACCTTGTTATGTCACAGGTTTTGTAGCGAATATTTTGTTAAAAAATAATTTGATTTGAGGTAAGAATTAACCTTTCTATTACGTTTCAGTTCTTTTTAACCCATACAAATGATTATACATCCACTCTGCAGGTACCGTACGTGGGGAAGGTACCTCATGTCAAGATGTCTTCACTCATCAGGACCGCAATAATAAGGGTGGCTCCGCAGCAGACGGGTAAGGTAGCAGCATGCGCTCTGAGCCAGAAACGCACGATCATGGGACGCGCCATGCGGGAGTCCCTTCCTTACCGCTGGAAGACCAAACCCCCGCCTTTTGACTACGTAAACAAGGATTACACCTGGATCAGAAGTCTTTTCGACCGCACCACCCACAGAATCGACGACAACTCCAAGGTGATCGTCGTAGAAGGACCGGTCGCTTCTGCCAAGACCTGCTTCGCTCAGCAGCTGGCTGAAGACCTTAATATGAAGCACTTCCCTGAAGCCAATATGGACATCCACTACATCCGCCCAAACGGCTGCGATCTGCGTTCATTTAACTGCCAAGTTCCTGAAGATACTATGACTTACGACCATGTTGATTTTAACAAGTGCCCGAACCATCGTTTAGCAGGGAACTTCCAAATTATGATGTACATTGCACGATACAGCCAGTACATTGACGCTTTGACTCATTTGTTCAACACTGGTCAGGGTGTCGTCTTGGAACGGTCACCATACTCTGACTTTGTGTTCCTGGAAGCAATGTTTAAGGAGAAGTTCATCTCGCGAGGAGTCCGGTCAGTCTACTACGAGTTGAGGAACAACACCATTGAGGAGTTGCTCCGACCACATCTGGTCATTTATCTGGATATGCCTGTTGAAAGGGTAAGATAATTATTTATTTTTAATGTTTTTTTTTAAATGCATTTAAACAACTTAAAAACAACTTAATTATAAAAATTCTACATTGTCGAACAACGGAGTAGTTTATTGGCGATAGTGATCTTCCACGTTTTATTAACTAAGCTTACACTACATACACTTACATTTATGGTGCATTATACTAACGTAACCTAACATGCACCTTTTTATTCATTTCTTAAGACTAGGTATATTTCTGATCACTTCTTTTCTTTTTCTAAAAGCATTGCGTGCTTATTGCACACTTTTGCATTTAAATTAATTATTTTAAGAAAGAAACGTTTCAAAAATCATGGTGCTTTTAGAAATGTTCACTTATGAACAGACAAACCATGAACATAAAATGACAGCGTCTCTGCAACTGATGGTTAAACAGACCCTCAGAACAAAGCTCCTTTAAGGTTAAAACTTCAAAGTTGAACTCTAATAGATTTAAAGTAGCTTTAACTTTGAAGATGATTTCTGCAACTGGGGTCTCTTTTTGGTGAATTTATTTTTTATTATTATTAGTGATCTTGCTCCTGACCAGTTTCTCTAGTCACAGAACTTTAGGTAACAAAGTGTGGATTAATTTTCAGTAACTGTTTTTTGGTCACATAATGCTACAGTACCTGGGCGACCGAGCTTCGCTCTATAATAGCCGCCTCAACTTGAAAATATTACCGGGTGAGCAAGCTATACTACTCACCAACAGATGGTGCTGTAAGTTTCTTAAACGCGCAAAGAAATTTTAAAAACGGTGAAAACGAATTTTGCCAGACATGAGACCTAGCCAGATCGATTTCTTGCCCCCAAAAACCCCTGTATACTAAATTTCATCAAAATCGTTAGAGCCGTTTTCGAGAAACCGATTACAAATATATATATATACAAATATTGCTTGTTTAATAGTATAGGATTGGATGGAAATAGGTAGGTAGTCATTTTGTTTGCTCATTGCTTTAAAAAGTTGTTCAGTTTCATGGTAACCCTAAAAACTTTGCCTAATTATAAGTATCGTGCCAAAATCCAGAATATAATAAACATGTATGAAAAGTGTGAAAGTTTAAAACAAACCTTTGCCTAACTTTCTTTCTGTATTTATATTTTTAATAGTTGAAAAGTACCTGTTGTTTTTTTACCCTCCCTACGCATAATGTTACATTTGAAAAATGTCTTACTAGGCTTTATATTATATAATTATTTCATAGTATATAATTATTCTGTGGCACAATGCCACCTTCACAGAATGTTACATTTGCAAAATGTCAAGTTCTCAGAATGACACTATGTCATTGAAAGTACTATCTGTATGCCCAGTATTTCTTTAAAACTGCACTTTTTATGAAAAACAAACTGTTTGGTACAGTGATAGGTAAGGCTGATATTTCACTGGGACACCATGGCGGCGCAACCAGTCGCGCCACCGTGGTGTCCGTAACTAAACACCAGAGTCGCCACACCCTGCTGCCACAGTATTAAGGGCTATATTTCACTGGGAGTGGTAGCGCGACCAGCATCCGAGCTGGTCGCGCCGCCAAATTGGTTGCGCAACCAAACGGACACCAGGTGAGTAACTCTCTATAGAGCTGTATACATTTTGTTAGTAGCGGCGACTGGTTGCGCCGCCATGGTGTCCCAGTGAAATATCGGCCTAAGACCTTTCAAAATGATTTGGCCCGTAGTGATTTATGAATTACCCCTTATAGGGGGTTTGGGGGATACAAAATTAAGCTAAGCGGCTTGCTTTTCATAGAAAGTGCAGTATTTTTTCATACCGCTAGTACTATGACATCATTTCAACTGTATAAAAAAATAAGTTTATAATAAAGAAAACTTGTTGGTATGGTCTCTCAATGCTGAATTAAATGCTATAATCCTGGTACTGTCTGGAGAATGTGACGTCCTGCGAACGTGACATTTTGCGGAGTTGTCATTTCAAGAACGTGACATTATGCATGGGGAGTTATTCTATGTGTATGTTATGATGTATTGCAGGTGAAGGAGGCGATCCGTGGCCGCAACTACCAGTACGAAGTGACCGGCAAAGCGCTCTCTCACAACTTCCTCTCTCATATGGACCGCCAATACAAGGATAAATACCTAAGAGATATTGCTACACACGCGGAACTACTCATCTATGATTGGAGTGGCGGTGGTGAGGTTGAAACGGTAAGTTCTCACCTCTGGATATCTTCTTATCTTATCTTATTCCTGTCCCACTGCTGGGCAAAGGTTTCCCCCCGTTCCTTCCACTGGCCTCTACTCTGAGCCTCTTGTTGCTAGTCTTTACAAAAAGCGCCGAGTTCACTTATGACTGGAGTAGCGTAGGAGAGGTCGGTGATGGAGAGGTCGAAACTAAGTTATGATCCTTAATCTCTGACTGTCGACATTAATGCTTTTGATCCTTGACCTACAAATCCTCCAATTACTTTCGACTTCTATACTCTGACTTCAGACTTGCCACACACGACGATATACTTACTTATGACTGGAGCGACGGCAGAGAGGAGAAAGCAGTTGATCTCTGACTTCTGCTTATTTATCACTAGAGCGATGGCAGACAGGTGAAAACAGATGATCTCTGACTTCTGACATCGTGACTTCTGACCTCTATCTTTGGTCTCACCGCACACGACGAAATACTTTTTTGTCACTGGTTCGATGGCAGACAGGTGAAAACAGATGATCTCTGACTTCTGACTTTTATCTTTGGTCTCACCGCACACGACGAAATACTTATTTATCACTGGAGCGATGGCAGACAGGTGAAAACAGATGATCTCTGACTTCTGACATCGTGACTTCTGACCTCTGTCTTTGGTCTTACCGTACACGACGAAATAATTATTTATCACTGGAGCGATGGCAGACAGGTGAAAACAGATGATCTCTGACTTCTGACATCGTGACTTCTGATCTCTGTCTTTGTTCTTACCTCACACGACGTAATACTTATTTATCACTTGAGCGATAGCAGACAGGTGGCAACAGATGATCTCTGACTTCTGACATCGTGACTTCTGCCCTCTGTCTTTGGTCTTACCGCACACGACGAAATACTTATTTATCACTGGAGCGATGGCAGACAGATGATCTCTGACTTCTGACCTCTGTCTTTGGTCTTACCACACACGACGAAATACTTATTTATCACTGGAGCGATGGCAGACAGGTGAAAACAGTCTGACTTCTGTCCTCTGTCTTTGGCGTTGCCGCATTCGCCGGCCCGAACTACTTATACAAGGTTACTTCTTTGTACCTGACATCCGTTTACCCAATTATTTATTAGTGAGGTCAAAAGCAACAACTTTTGTTCTACGACTTTGCTAACAATTCACAAAATTTTCAACTTCCTATACAAAATGTATTCACTCATGTAAACTCATGTTGAAAAAATGAGAAGTTGAAATGTTTTTGTGCATTGTTAGCAAAGTCGTAGAACAAAAGTTGTTGCTTTTGCCGCACTAATAAGTGGGCAGACGGATGTCAGATACAAAAAATTACCTAGTATAATGACTGGAGTGGCAGTGGAAAACTGGAAACTAAGTTCGGGCCCTTAAATCTGACATCAGGACTTTCGTTTTTTTTATTGTCAATGACTTACTCTTGACCTCGATCTAGTCTTGAAGACAGATATGCAGTCGACGATGGAACGAGCTTGCCCAGAAGAAGTCTATTCACTCGCGACTTTAATAGATTCGGGTTATATGAACTCGGAAACAGACGCAGGCAGAGAATTCCACTCTTTAAGTCAAGAGGCTAAAATCATAGATCTCTGATCTCTGACCTATGATTAGTCACTTTAGTCTCTTGACCTCTGACCTATGATTAGTCACTTTAGTCTCTTGACCTCTGATTTTGGACCTCTGCACTCTATCATCTAACAGGCCGTCGCCACTGATTTCTAACCTCATGACTTCTGCTCTCTGACCTACGATTAGTCCTTTTGGACTCTTTACCTCTACATTTTGACATCAGACTTGCCACACACGATGAACTACTTATTATGTACACCAAAGTGGCGGCGGCGGAGAATTAGAAATAGTTCTTCTTATTCTGATTTTTAATTTGTCACTTTGAATTTCTTGTCTTGATTTTGTGTTTTTAACTTGACTGACCATGCATGCCCTGAGAATCGCTAAACTTAAGTGGCAGTGGGCAGGGCACATCGCAAGAAGAACCGATGGCCGATGGGGCGTGAGGGTTCTAGAGTGTCGACCACGTACCGGAAGACGAAGCGTTGGCAGGTAGAGCCCACAAGGTGGACCGACGATCTGGTGGCGGTCGCGGGAAGCCGTTGGATGCGAGCAGCGCAGGACCGCGAGTCATGGAGATCTTTAGGGGAAGCCTCTGTCCAGCAGTGGACGTCTTTCGGTTGATATGATGATGACCATGCATGGTTCTGTTTAAAAATTTCTGCATTTCAACGTAATACCTATTCTTCACATATAATTGTATTTTTCAGGTAGTAGAAGACATAGAACGTCTGGACTTCGACAAGTACACACATCGCGAGGACCCCAAGATGAAAGACTGGCGGTTCCCGCGCGAGGTGGAGTGGGCAGACCAGAGGATGAAGTTCACCAACGGGAAGCATTACCTCATGAACCTGTTCAGCGTTCCCAGGTTGGACGTTCCGGAGCTGATCACCAGCCCTGATGATGCCTACGAGAGGGATCAGGTAACTAGCTCATCATCAGTTGAAGTCCACCAACAGGAAACATTATCTGATGAACCTCTTCTTAGTTCCGAGGTTGGATGTTTCTGAGCTTTTTATTTTATAGTTAGCGAACGAGCAGGTGAGCCACCTGATGGTAAGTGGTCACCACCGCCCATACCACTCGCTGTCTTATTAGTGGCATATTTCAACACTAACAGCAAAGCGCGTTGCTCCCTTTGAGAACTAAGATGGTATGTCTCATGTGCCGGTAATTTCACTGGCAGTGCAAACACTGCTGCTTCACGGCAGAAAGCCGATTGATAACCAGCCCGGATGATGCCTATGAGATGGATCAGGTAACTAGCTCAGTTTTAACGGATGAAGTCACCAAGAGGAAGCAATACCTCATGGGGATTTTCTACAGTGTTCCGAGGTTGAACGTTTTTGAGCTGATCATCAGCCCTGATGATGCCTTCGAGAGGGATAAGATAACCAGCTCATTATCAGCTAAGAAGTTCAGCAACGGGAAGCATTATCTGATGAATCTCTTCATAGTACCGAAGTTGGACGTTCCGAAGCTGATCACCAGCGCCGATGGTGCCTACAAGGAGGGTAGTGTAGACACCCTTACTCTCAATTTTCGATATATCGATACGATACTACTTCGATACAGTCGAATTTATAACTTCGATCACTAACAATAGAGTAGAATATTAGTTGGATGATTTGTCAAATCGGCAGTGATTAGCATCCAACCAATATCCTACTCTATCGTCAGGGGACGAAGTTTTAAATTTGAATGTTTTGAATAAGATAAGATAATGGTTTATTTCATAAATTGGTAACAAATTGATCTTATTTATACAAAGCATAAGCTTATATTGCGCATGCCCACATTATTACAGAGGTCAAAAGCAACAACTTTTGTTCTACGACTTTTCTAACAACGCACGAAAAATATTCAACTTCCCATACAAAATGGGTCGCTCACGTGACCACTTTAGTATGGGGAGTCGAAAATTTTTTGTGCGTTAGAAAAATCGTAGAACAAAAGTTGTTGCTTTTGACCTCTGTAATAATGTGGGCATGCGCAAATCAGGTCCAAAAAAATTACATAGTATCGAAAATTGAGAGTAGTTCATTATCAGCTATGAAGTTCACCAACGGCAAGTATTAATCTGATGACCCTCTTCAGTGTGGCAGAACTTGAAGTTCCTGCGATCACCAGTGCTGATGGATGAGGCGTCAACGAATTACGCGCTGTTTCGTAAAATACCGCCGCCGTTATGTAATACGGCGAATTTAATAATAATATATTGAATAATGTGTAAAAGTTTTGGCATCATAAATTAAAGCCCGCGTCACACAGAGGCGGTAGCGGAAGCGTTCCGGGGCCGGTATTTTTTGTAAAGTATCAGTTCTTATGCACCCTGTCACATTGAAAAGCGGTCGCGGCGCGGTATTTTGTTTCCGCCAAACCGCCCCGGACCGCTTTCGCAATCATACCGCCTTTGAGTGACTTGAGCTTAATGGGTACTTAAGAAAAACTGTTTAAAAGCAAAAAGCAGAGGTAACTTTGGATTTTTTTTATGTTGTACAAAATATATTTAATCGTGTTTCGGAGTCGGCATATTCTTGGAAAGATGCTTAATTATCACATAATTTTTTTTCACGACCATATATACATCACTTTTCAAGTGAAGCATATTTAGCTCTTATCAGCCCCTTAACGCGCAGAACTCAAAAAATTAATCGCGACTGGCGGGGGGAGGCGAGCGAGTCGTTCATTGGCTCTCCGCCTGTCGCCCATGCTCAGAAAATATCCGTCAGATCCAAACTTATCCTGCGCGCGCTATAGCAGTTCAGTCTTAATGTATAATCCCTTTCACGAATCAATGCCAACGCTTACCAACTTATATTGCAGCCATGACTCTAAAACTAGAGTATATTTGAGATAGATAGATAGGACACAACACCAGGCAGGCAGACCTGTCCCCGGCAAGCCGGATAACACCAGTGTGTGCGTTTTTGGGGATTTTAGGAAGACATGCCCGAGGGAGGGGGGGGGGGGACAGCAAAACACCGCAGCGTATTTGCTGAGAACCGACCGGCTGTACAACCTTTAGCCAGTAGTGGGATGAGGGAGAGACGGGTTTATCATATTAGGAATGGGCGTTGACGACAGTGGGAGTTGGGCTTTCAGTGCCTTAGATGGGTGCAGTGCTGAAGGTGCTGGTAGAAAGTGCGAGGTTGTTGGTTGTCTCGTTGTCTCCATCCGTTTCACTATCAGTTTCCTCTCGCTTAGATATGTCCTGAGCTGCTGTTTTCATCTTATTCTTGTCCAGGGCAAGTAGTTGCCATTCGTCGAAGTTCCTGTCGTAATATTGCATGTCTTGCTTGATAGAGTTTATATTTTATCACTTTTTGTTTTGGCAACACTAAGCACTGAACTAAAAAGAATTCACTGTTACCGACCGACTCACTTCGACACAAAGGGTGCCATAAGGATATTGTTTATACTAGACAACGGGCTCGGGAGCGCATGTTTTTTGTTCTCAGGCCTTGTTTGCGTTTATATGTACTTTAGTTTTTGCTTAGCAGATGTTAAATCTTTTTCTGCACCTGGGGTGTGGTAAAATCCCGGTCCTGTGACCTCGGCGTCCCATGTCGGCGTCGAACAAAAAGCGAAACTACGTAACTATATAATTTGATTACGCTGGAGTGGACTAGAATTCAATGGTGTTTGGGGTACGAGTATATTTCCTTCCAAAGATTTTCGTTCCTGGTGTTCTTTTGGGGCTACTGTCATTCTTGTGAATGTAGTTTGAATGAACAAAACGTTCTCTGACTTTCATGTCACCCCAGACTTGCGGCTGCACAGTATGTAGGTACCTAATTTTAATATGAACCGTATAAAGTAATCAATACGATGTTAGCGTATAAAATAGCGTGCATAAAATGTAATCAGAAAGACCTCATCAAATGTCAGCTCCTCGTTATTTTCATCCTTGATGAAAATTTCTGCATTGTTCAGGAGGCGTACCTATTTATTCGATATTACTTATGGACAAACGTTACGACGCTTTCATGTTCAATTATGTAGTAAACTCGCGGTAACATGGCGTTGAAAACACAATCTGATATTAACACAAAACATCGCACACGAGCACTTGAGGGAATTCTAAAACCCTAGGTACACCTTATAATGCACTGAACAAAACTTTCACAAAACACTTAAATATAACACTCTTTGTAAATAGAGTTAAATTAAATCACAATATTGAGGCACTGAGGTATTACGCGCCGCGCGGGCGTCAAACAAAAACAAACAACGACTCTAAAACTAGAGTATATTTGAGGGAAAAAATAACATTGTTATACAAATTTGTTATTTTCTGGCAGCTTTAGCTGACTACTGTTTATATAGCTGCAAAATGTGTTGGTAAGCTTTGGCATTGACTTGTGAAACGAATTATAGTTTGAATAAAATTACCGCAGAACGGAGCGATGCGTAACATATTGGAGCGAGAGACACATATCGCTCCGTCCTGCTCACATTCTAATCAATATAGGGTGACTTTTAATTAGTTCTTGATAGCAAAAGGTATGAATGTACTCATGATACTGAACAACTTTTCCCAAGGAACATAGGTCGAAATAGGTGTAAAGCAAACGTTATGGAAAAAGGTTACTATAGATTGGATGACTATATGAATGACAAAGAGGTATGGTGCTCTGATATTCCAGCGAAACACAAGAAACACATTGTAAAAAGCCGACTCCGTGCTGCAGTGGTTTCTTGCCGTTTCTTTTACGCTGCCATAGCACGTTCCGAAAGGGCGTAGACTAGCTCTATTTGCATTGTATTCTGCATGACATTCAATAAGTATTCTGTAAAGAATCTACATTGAATAAAATTATCTGAATCTGAAAATACGGAAAACCAAATTTGACCCCCCATACAAATTGCGCTATCAGCTGATGCAGTTTCTTTGGGAGGTCAAAACTTGATTTTCGTATTTCGACCTCCGTTCCTTGGGGAAAGTTGTTCAGTACCATGAGTACATTCATACCTTTTTCTATCAAGAACTGATTAAAAATCACCCTATATACATTACACCGACTGCATTTGCTGGTCAGCCCCGGTGGTCTAATCGTTAGAGCGCTCGGCTCTCGATCCGGAGGTTCTGGGTTCGATGCCCGGTGTGGACACTGAAAATCCCTTTGCGCGACCTCCCCAGTTTGATAAAGACATTGTAGGATGAATTACCTGATTGTCCGAAAAGTTAGATAACTCTGTGCTTCTGAAGGCAAGTTAAGCCGGACCTACTATCATGCCAGGGCCATGTCAGAGGACTTTGGCGGCTCAAAAACTCTGACACCAGGGTTTGTGAGGTCGGTCATCGACCTTGCCACCCACACGACATGATGATGATGAGGTCGGCAACCTATAAAAACGCACTACTCACCGATTTAACCGTCTCTTCGTGTTGGTTGACCCCGTCAGATCGATACCGAAATTTGTCCGTACTGGCAATATTTAAGGCTGATTTCAGAACGTGGCGTGTGACACGCGCGCGTTTGAAAGTGCACTAGATAGTAAGTAGCGTTTTAGAGCCGCGGCGGACGGCGCTGCCTTCTATCTAGACACGCGCGTGCCGCCGGCCAAAATGCCTCGACGGTATTTTGATTAAATATTTTTTTAATTTGTGCAGGTAATCCACAGCCATCCTGAGTTCGAGTACATGGAAGGCTACACCAAGGGAGGCACCCTTATGAAGAACAAAATGCCCAAATACACGGACTACATTTAAATCATTGTATGGACGAACGAGAGTAGACATCCAGATATTGTAATAAATTAACTTAATTTGTTGTACGTTTTTCATTTTGTCGTATTGGTATATAACCCATTGCTTCCAAGTTATTTAAAAGTTTCATTTGGACTAGATTTCTTTCTAGGAACCTTGTCAACGTGAGTTCAAAATTTTAATCTAATGGGAGCTCGTGTTAATATAAACGTTTACCTACATCCCACTCTGATCGCAGTCTCCCTATAGTTTAGGTACCAAATTATTTTAAAGCAAATAGTACCTTCAAAGTTTCTTGTGATAGCAAATATTTTAACATTTACTCAAGGGGTGGTCTGGCAAAGAATAGTACCAACCCATCTCTACTCGTACGTGTCGTAAGAGGCGACTAAGGGCGTATGCAGCGAAGGATAAGCAAACGCATCTTTCTGTGTATCGTACCATCTTACATACTGCAGTCACCAACAACAGCGGTCGCTGGCCGCAACGCTTACAAGCGACTACTATGGTAAATCTTCTCGAAACCACACTTTTTGCTGGAGTTCTGGAGGGAGCTCCCTGTCTTGCAGTGCACGTTTTATGGGATTTTATGATGATAGCGGCGTTATGAAACACGAATTCCTTGAATGTATACTCGTAGCTGTTAATTTTAGGGAACAGAACTCATTTGAGTCGTGCTGGTGGGGGACGCGAGCGAATCGTTCATTGGCTCTCCGCCTGTCACCCATAAATAGAAAATAACCGTCAGAGCCAAACTTATCTTTCGCATGCTATAATTATTCATTTTTAAAGTTTTGTATTAATGTTTAAAAAACTGTATGAGTCTTGGGATTATAAAATGTCTGTTATAAGTACAAAATTCTATTTTATTTCAATAAAACCATACAAATGTTAATTATTATCGCCACTTTAACCTAATTTCAACTATTAACACAGCACCACGATGATCTATCGGTTTCGTCGACGAATTCAGATTATCAAAATGTCACTTTTTGCAATGACAAACTAAAGCCTGTCTCACCGCTACCTACAAAGTTCCAGATGGCCTATCTGCTAGGTATACTGTCAGATAGTGAAAATGTTTTGTTTCACAAGTGCTGACTGTACCGAGCCTGCCAAGTTGTGCATCGGCAGACCAACGTTTCGTGGATCTAAAGGGCAATACACACCACAGCCGCCGGCCTGCCGACACAACCCGGCGGCCTATTAAAAGGAATCAATCATGACTTGCGTACATACAAATGTCGAGCCGCCGACATGTCGCCAACATAGCCCGCCGACAAAAAGTTGACAACATATGTCGGCGGGTCGGCGACTTTGGTGTGTAGTGCCCTTAACAGGCCACTACTCTCTCAATAAAGTTTCAAACTTATCACGTTAAATAACTTTAGAGTCTATGACCCAGTAAGGAGTAAATTGGCTGTCAAAGTTTGTAGAAACTGGAAAATCTGACATGTACAACGTGATTTTGTAATGTCTGACTATACTTGAGTATGTTCCTTAGTACTTACATGAAACTGAACAACTTTTCCCAAGAAACATGTTGGAAAATGAAACAAAAAATTTGGCTTCCCCATACAAACATTGCGCAGTCAATACTGGAATTTGTATGGAACGACCAAAAAAAAAATCTCATTTTTCGACCTATGTTTCTTGGGGAAAGTTTTTCAATTTCATGTCCTAAGTACCATACTCAAGTATAGTCAGACATTACAAAATCACGTTTTATAAACCCATATGTCGACCAAACCGTTCATCAAAATACAATTTCTAGAACTAAAATACAGTCAATACAATATTTTAATTTAAAATCTGTACAGCAAACATTTTATTTTCAGTCATTCAAGTTTTTGCTGTTTTTTATGTAGTTTACTCGTGCAACCAAATCGAGAGTTTGTTATAAAAAAAATGGTTCAGTAATGCCTACTTTGAGAATAGCTTCTTTGGTGTGTTGACTCGATTTGGTTGTTCGCGAGTGTAGTACATTACTTAGTACAGATAAAGTAGGATAACTTGGCCCGCCTGTCCACTTGCTTTCGTTTGTGTACATAGTTGCTTGTACTAAAAGCGATGTGGAGGGGCGAGCCATGTTATCGTACTTTATATGTAAGCAGTCACTCGTTTACAATTCCTGATTTTTCATTGTTTTTACGTAACATACTTTGAAATAGTTTAGTAATAAATTTAACTTAACCAAAAATGTCCCTGTACTAGATTCAATATTTATTCACATTTTTTAAATATAAAGCTGACTGATCCAAAATCAAAATAACGTAATGTTTTATAAACTGGAATGTAAAAAAAAAATATTAATAGTAATTTATTTAAAAAAATATAACATTGCTAGGCTGGTCTGTTTGTACAGGTGGCCAAATAAGTTGTTGATGCATTAAAACTTTTTTGTTAATTCCATTCCTTACCAACACATTTTGCAGCTATGGGAAAATCAATCGGCCAAAGCTGCCAGCCAAAACAAATTTGTAAAACAACGTTATTATTTCCGTCAAATATACTCTGGTTTTAGTGCCATGGCTGCAAAATAGGTTGTTAAGCGATGGTTTTATTTTCTGATTTGAATAAAAGAATTTTTTTATTATAATAATTAATTAAGGGGCTACTCCGGTCCACTAGCGCCCCCATTAGTTAAAAAAAGATTACTCGCTAAATACGAAACTTATCAAATATCCGGAAAGACAGATTGAAGTAAAGGTACATTTGTTTATTAAGAAACTACTTACTCTGTAAAATAAAGTTCACTGTAGTTACAGATACGAAAACTGCTAAAAGTGGCCGTTTTTCGCACTTTTTGTTCGTCAATAAAGGCGAACAAAATAGCTGTTTTCTCCAAGAGACTTTCGTAGCGGGTAAAAATTGGATTTAAAATTAGAATTTGAATTTAGGTCCACCATAGCACCATAGGGATATTTTAGGTCAACCATAGAGGCCGAACCAAAATATTGTATGAAAAATGATACTGGCCGGTTGTACACACGGCCGCACATCGGTAGAAACACTTTTGGACCCTATGGCGTGGTAATAGAGTTGAAAAAGTTTCTACCGACAAGCGGTTGACCGTACTATTAAGAATATAAAAAAAGAAATATGCTCTAAATGTATACAAGACTACCAACCAAAGAGGTTCTGTTCCTAATTGATACAAAAATGTAAATAACATTTTCAGTTTTTATAAATAATACTTAATATGATTTTTAATTTGTTTCATCAAGTAATAATATTGTAATGGTATTTTATATTTAAAATTAATGACGAGTGTGTGTCTCAATGAGCCTCTTATTCTTTTCTCATAGAGGGAGATGAAAAGTAGAGTGTATTACGCGGCTGCAAAAATATTTTTACCATGGGCGACCTATTGAATCCCTCGCTACGTTCAGGATTCTACTCTAGAATCCCTCGCCATGCTCGGGATTCTACTCAAGAATCCTTCACTTCGCTCTGGATTCAAAATAGCGCCCTCGCCTTAAAAATATTATTTTACAGCCTTGTGATACAATCTACTATTTTAGAATTGATAGGTTCTGATTAAACTAGGATATCTTTACTTCAATCTGTCTTTCCGGATTTTCGATAAGTTTTGTGTTTAGTGAGAAATATTTTTTTAAACTGATGGGGACGCTAGTGGACGGGAGTTAGCCTCTTAAGTCAAACTAATAATTTTCTTTTAATAATTAAGTAAGTCAAACTAATAATTTTCACTAAGGTCTAACAGAAAAGGTATATCAACCCTGAAGGATGTGAATCTGACCATGAAACTGAACAACTTTCCCTAAGGAACATAGGTCGAAATACGAAAATCAAATTTAACCTCCCATACAAATTGCGCTACCAGATAATTCAGTTTATATGGAAGGTCAAAAAATTTATAATTCTTTTTTTTTCGTATTTCGACCTGTTTCCTCAGAAGTTGTTCATTTACATCCTTCAGGCAAAGAATATAGGGTGACTTTTAATTAGTTCTTGATAGAAAAAGGTATACTCATAATACTGAACAACTTTCCCCAAGGAACATGGGTCGAAATACGAAAATCAAGTTTTGACCTCCCATAGAAACTGTATCAGCTGATAGCGCGTTTTGTATGGGAGGTCAAATTTGGTTTTTCGTATTTCGACCTATGTTCCTTGGGGAAAATTGTTCAGTGTCATGAGTACCTGCATATCTTTTGCTATCAAGAACTAATTAAAAGTCACCCTATATATAATATTACCTTCAGGGTTGGTATACCCTTTTTTTAATTCCTGTATAAAAAGTCTCAGAAATGAAAATTTTATATTCCTACTACCGGTTTTTGACCATACTGTACAAACAAACGGACTACCCTGTATTAATAAAACAAATAAAAATTATCTAAAGAATCCATCAGATTTATTATTTATAAAGGAAATAAATGACACCACAACCACCCACAACATACTTGATGAGGTCAAAACAAAAATTTCCTATAGATTTTACTATGATGTAATTTAAAACGAAACACTAAATAACTAAAATTTTAAATGATTTTGTCAAATTTACGTATGTAGGACTATGATATTTCATGTAGGTGGTACGGTGCCATTTATTTTCCAGTTTATACTCATTAAAACATAAATAATGCATAAAAACTTATTTACATTTGGTGCAATCAAATTTTAATTCATCTAAAATAGTAATAATTAGTCTAAAATTATCACAAAATCATTGTATTTTTATATATTAGTTACAAAAGAACCTCTGTATGTCACGTCATTAAAACTTTTTCGGTTATTATTGAATAGAAAATCAATATGCCATTCTCTAGTTTGAGTCGGCATATTCGGTGCGACTTTTTGATACAACTTATTGACACTAAAGTTTAGCAACTTTGATACTTCCTTTTGTATGCTTTTGTTAATGAATTTAGCTATTGTTCTTAGGTTGGTTTGGTAATTGGTATTTTTGGCTACCGATTGGAGATTGTTTGTGTCTTGGGAGGCTACACATCAACGAAATAAGAGGAATTAAGATTTCTAAAGTAATGACATCCCATCGTTGCCAAATGGTTTAAGATTGGATTCAGTTGATTGTCAACGGGATGTTGCCTGTTGACGATTGTAGTTTTCGATTGACATTTGTAGTTTTTGTTTGACAGTTGTAGTATTTGTTTGACAATTGTAGTATTTGTTTGACAGTTGTAGTATTTGTTTGACAGTTGTAGTATTTGTTTGACAATTGTAGTTTTTGGTTGACAGTTGTAGTATTTGTTTGACAATTGTAGTTATTAGTTGACAATTGTAGTTTTTGGTTGACAGTTGTAGTTTTTGGTTGACAGTTGTAGTGTTAGAAGGCCAGTAGTTGGGGTTATAAATCGACGAGGTAGGGGACTCCAGCGTCTCGAGCCAGATACAGTCCGCGCTTATACAATTATTTATAACATTTCCCCTCTAAAAAGATTCTTTTATTTACTGAAAACAGTGAATAAAAAGCACTTTTAATCACTATTATGATATTTGAATTTAGAACACACTAATATATTCGACTTCCATCTCAATAATTTTCGATTAAATCTTTCTTTTTCTTGTAGTCATTCATGGTATTAAGTATAGTATGCAACTTTTAAATAAAAGGGATTTAAATCGAGGGCCATGAACAACTCGCGTCGCTCAGGATTCTAATACTTGAATCATTCGCTAAGCTCGTGATTCTAACACTTGAATCACTTGCTCAGTTCGTGATTCCAACGTCATGAATCACTGCTCGTGATTCATCTCTGGCCCTAGTTTTAAATTTGTCTTTTATTCATGCATAATATACCATAATTACGCGCCGATTAGACGGAGAGATCCGACATGGACAGTGACGTCACATGTCACTACGGCCATATAAACTCCGTGTTCAATTTCGTTTTGTATATCTTAAATTTTCGATGGTTTTTATTTTTTTGAATTTCAGTTATTCGAAAAATTGGGTTGCTAAACTGTTATAACATGAACGAGGATATTTTTTTTAAATAAAAAGAAATCATGCATATTCCCCTATTGACGGTGTGTAGTGGTTGCTGAAATTTGGTCATTGTTAGCTGTCAATCTGTTGAAGAGGAGTGGTGTTTGCTTGCCGGATGCCTGTTTGAAGATGGTAGTTTTTCTTGGCGTGGGGGCTTGGGGGGTGTGGGGTGGGGTGGGGGGGCTACAAGTCGACGAGGTAGGGGGAGTCGAGCGCCCCCAGGCCGGCGGCCACGCCCCCCTCGTTAGCGTGGGGGGTGGGGGGGCTACAAGTCGACGAGGTAGGGGGAGTCGAGCGCCCCCAGGCCGGCGGCCACGCCCCCCTCGTTAGCGTGGGGGGTGGGGGGGCTACAAGTCGACGAGGTAGGGGGAGTCGAGCGCCCCCAGGCCGGCGGCCACGCCCCCCTCGTTAGCGTGGGGGGTGGGGGGGCTACAAGTCGACGAGGTAGGGGGAGTCGAGCGCCCCCAGGCCGGCGGCCACGCCCCCCTCGTTAGCGTGGGGGGTGGGGGGGCTACAAGTCGACGAGGTAGGGGGAGTCGAGCGCCCCCAGGCCGGCGGCCACGCCCCCCTCGTTAGCGTGGGGGGTGGGGGGGCTACAAGTCGACGAGGTAGGGGGAGTCGAGCGCCCCCAGGCCGGCGGCCACGCCCCCCTCGTTAGCGTGGGGGGTGGGGGGGCTACAAGTCGACGAGGTAGGGGGAGTCGAGCGCCCCCAGGCCGGCGGCCACGCCCCCCTCGTTAGCGTGGGGGGTGGGGGGGCTACAAGTCGACGAGGTAGGGGGAGTCGAGCGCCCCCAGGCCGGCGGCCACGCCCCCCTCGTTAGCGTGGGGGGTGGGGGGGCTACAAGTCGACGAGGTAGGGGGAGTCGAGCGCCCCCAGGCCGGCGGCCACGCCCCCCTCGTTAGCGTGGGGGGTGGGGGGGCTACAAGTCGACGAGGTAGGGGGAGTCGAGCGCCCCCAGGCCGGCGGCCACGCCCCCCTCGTTAGCGTGGGGGGTGGGGGGGCTACAAGTCGACGAGGTAGGGGGAGTCGAGCGCCCCCAGGCCGGCGGCCACGCCCCCCTCGTTAGCGTGGGGGGTGGGGGGGCTACAAGTCGACGAGGTAGGGGGAGTCGAGCGCCCCCAGGCCGGCGGCCACGCCCCCCTCGTTAGCGTGGGGGGTGGGGGGGCTACAAGTCGACGAGGTAGGGGGAGTCGAGCGCCCCCAGGCCGGCGGCCACGCCCCCCTCGTTAGCGTGGGGGGTGGGGGGGCTACAAGTCGACGAGGTAGGGGGAGTCGAGCGCCCCCAGGCCGGCGGCCACGCCCCCCTCGTTAGCGTGGGGGGTGGGGGGGCTACAAGTCGACGAGGTAGGGGGAGTCGAGCGCCCCCAGGCCGGCGGCCACGCCCCCCTCGTTAGCGTGGGGGGTGGGGGGGCTACAAGTCGACGAGGTAGGGGGAGTCGAGCGCCCCCAGGCCGGCGGCCACGCCCCCCTCGTTAGCGTGGGGGGTGGGGGGGCTACAAGTCGACGAGGTAGGGGGAGTCGAGCGCCCCCAGGCCGGCGGCCACGCCCCCCTCGTTAGCGTGGGGGGTGGGGGGGCTACAAGTCGACGAGGTAGGGGGAGTCGAGCGCCCCCAGGCCGGCGGCCACGCCCCCCTCGTTAGCGTGGGGGGTGGGGGGGCTACAAGTCGACGAGGTAGGGGGAGTCGAGCGCCCCCAGGCCGGCGGCCACGCCCCCCTCGTTAGCGTGGGGGGTGGGGGGGCTACAAGTCGACGAGGTAGGGGGAGTCGAGCGCCCCCAGGCCGGCGGCCACGCCCCCCTCGTTAGCGTGGGGGGTGGGGGGGCTACAAGTCGACGAGGTAGGGGGAGTCGAGCGCCCCCAGGCCGGCGGCCACGCCCCCCTCGTTAGCGTGGGGGGTGGGGGGGCTACAAGTCGACGAGGTAGGGGGAGTCGAGCGCCCCCAGGCCGGCGGCCACGCCCCCCTCGTTAGCGTCGGCCAGCTTGGTGCGCAGCATGTGCCCCACCTGCTTGTTGCACAGGATCTTGTCCTTCGTGCTGGAAACAAACAAAATGGCGGATTGAACAACTACACGACGAAAGCGACCAGGCGAGAGAGAATGGAAACTTAGAAAGTGGAAGGCCTCGTCGAATTCTCCAAGCCTAACTTCAGAATTTTCTAAATAAAAACCAGGTTGAAAGTACCACAAACAGGCCCAGGAGAAACGCACCCTGCGCGCAATTATTGACGTCCCCGGTACAAGTGGGCGCACGTGTACATCACATGTCTTAAACGCGGTATTTTACCAAAATGCTTAAAACACGGGGAAAACCATTTTTCCCAGACATGACACATAACTAAATCGATTTTTCCCAAACCCCGTACGGTAACTTTCATCGAAATCATTAGAGCCGTTTTCGAGAAACCGATTACTAATAAATTTACAAATATTGCTCGGTTAATAGTAGATATATGATAAGAATTTATGTTGAGATGTATTTTTTTTAAATAAATTTCCACTTCTGATGCTAATAGTAGATTAGAAGCCAAGGGCTGTAAGGCATCAATCGCAGCCCGAGATATTTAGGCGCACGAGCGCAGCGAGGGCGCCTATAGTTCGAGGGTGCAATTGATGCTTACACCCGAGCTAACTACTCTGCTTTACATCTCGATTTTGAGGTAAGTAGGTCCTTATTACCACCAAATTGTAGGTGACCAATTAGCGCTCTAGGATAATAATGTAGCTAGAAAAGCCCTAGGGCGGTAAGTAATAAAAAAAAACACTTCACTCTTTCAAAATTTAATTACTTACCGCCCTAGGGCTTTTCTAGCTACATTATTACCCTAGAGCGCTAATTGGTCACCTACAAGCCCCATTTGGTGGTAATAAGGACTTACTTACCGAATATGAGAGATGTAGAAGTATATTATTATTGTTGTGGTGCCTCTTCATTGCTGAAGTTTGGCCGTCGTCAGCATTTCGTAAGTTTTTTTAAAAGTAAAAAACGAGTAGGCGACCACCTGATGGCAAGTGGTCACCACCGACCGTAGCGCCTACTGTCTTATTAGTAGCATAATTGACAATAAATAGATAGCAAACCACGTTGCCCACTGAGAACTAAGATGGTGGGTCTAATGTGCCAGTAATTTCATACATACATAACATCACGCCTCTTTCCCGTCGGGGTAGGCAGAGACCACAGTCCTCCACCTGCTACCATCTTTACACTTCCCTTGCTTCCTGTACGTTCATCAATCCTTTCATACATGCTCGTCGGTTTAGGGTACTTTTAACCTGGCCTTTTCACATTTAATTTCACTGGTTCCCTTATGTAGGTATTTAATTTAGTATGGCAAGTAAGCAACTGACCCGATGATGACGCCGAAGATGCCGAGCTCGGAGACCAGGTCGTTGAGGGGCGGCGGGAGGGCGCCCCCCGGCCGCACCACGTAGCCCTGCACCTGCAACACACAAACATCACATTCAGATAATTTTACTCAATGTAGACATACATTTTTATCGTCAAGATACGATTTTGGAAACAAGCGGATCAAAATTTCCACATACAAGAAAAAAACCGGCCAAGTGCGAGTCGGACTCGCGCCCTAAGGGTTCCGTACCTATCTACCATATGATATACTAAAAGCTTTTGCTCTTTGATTTTAAAAACTCCGCGACCATCCAACTTGACCCGTCTTTTATAGGAAAGTTGTTGAAACGGGAGCTCACCTTAATTGGTTACTATTAGTTGTGAGAAAATATTAAATATTATATAATGATTTTAGACTTTTTCCATTATTTGTACTGTGAGACCTAGCTTCTTGCCAAATTTCATAATTTTAGGTCAACGGGAAGTACCCTGTAGGTTTTGCTTTTTTGCATAAATGTATGGAGATGAGGAATTAAAAAGCCATATCTTTTGATTGCATTGTAAAAAATTTAAATTTTCAGATCTTGTGTGGTTTATGGACCTTAATATTCGTTATCAATTTCAACCTGATACCTCTTCTCGTTCGTGAGAAAAAGGGTCTTGACAGACAGACAGACGGACAACAAAGTGATCCTATAAGGGTTCCGTTTTTTTATTTTGAGGTACGGAACCCTAAAAAAGCGCCATCTGTGAATAATCGCGTGAACGACTTTGTGTCTTCGGTCGGTGCTAAATACACGGAACGGAAATAATATGGCGGAATAAACAAAACAAACTTTTTTCTGGTTATATATGATTTAGGCCTGGTTTTTCAGTGTTTTTCAATGGATTATAGTAAAAAACAATGAAAACAAGAAAAGTAAGTAATTTTTCAACTAAGAAAATCAATCACTTTGTAATGGTAAGCTTGTAGTTTTTAAGTTGGAAAACTCACATCTGCTTATTGAAAAATCGCGTCTTACACGAATTCATTGATACATCTCTTGCTTTATTTACTTCTTCTATCGTAGTTAGTGCACCCTTTTATGCAACAGGCTGGCATTTATGTATGTGGTCGCGCTTTTGCGTGGTCTGCTCAAAGTTCAATAAATAGTATAATAAAATATTGTGACAAACATTCTTTGGTCCTAAATGATTCCCGTAAAAAAATCTTAAAAAAAGAATTTTCTTCTAGATATTGTTATTTTAAAGTTTCATCGTTGTTCTAGTAGATGGTCCACGCTTGCCACACCCACTTCCCTCCCCTCCTCACCGCTCATGAACCGCGCGGCGCCAGCTGCCAAGGCGCGTATCCACTGAACACGCCCTTTCAGATTTGGGTACACCCTCCCTTACACCCTGCATACGTACGAGTGGCGGCAGTATCCGCTCCATGAGAATGTAAGCAGCTCGCTCCTGCGAGTGGCGCATGCGCTGTAGGGCCTCTCTGATCTCGCCGCCGTAGATGTTGTTGCCGCCACCTTCGCGCTGTGGCTTTAGCACGAACCTGCAACACAACATTATAATTTTATTATTAATTGGTTACGACATTGCAGGATGAATAACTTGATTGTAAGTTAGATGACTCCGTGCTTCGAAAGGCACGTTAAGCCGTTTAAATAAATAAAAATAGTTTTTGTTTCTGTAAACATTTTTTCTCAGTTATAACATAGATTGGAGCCTCCATTTAAGCGGAAATTGCCTGTTTTTGGAGGCTCCGCTCCTCTTTAAACAACGCCGCAGCTGCAGACGGCATACAGCCCTACAGCCCGGGTTTATGTTTCTTTATCATATTTACATTAGAATACATTGTAAAATGCCGTTCAGTCTAGGAAATGAAGCGGATCGTTGTATGAAGACCCATGCATTAAATCCTCAGTCGATGAAACTTTGCTGGGATATTACACTATATGAGACCAACCATCTATAAAAAAAATCCAGAAAAAAAAATCGGTACTTTTAATTTTTCTACACAAAAGTGTCCAAAAATATGTTTTTTTTTTTGGATATTTCGAATTTATATGTTGGGGTCAACTGCTTCATTTCCTACACTAGTTGGTCCCGACAACTATCTACGGATGCAGTCGTTAATGAACCATGTCAGAGGCCTTTGGCGGCTCAACAACTCTGAGACTCCAGGGTTTGCGAGATTGGTCATCGACCTTGGAACCTACACGATATGATGATGATGCTGAATTAACAAGAGTCAAAACATAATTACTCATTCAAAAATTAATGGAAGCCACACAAATCTCGTGGAGCCATGCAAAGGATTAAATATCATGCTTTGACTTTTTTTCTCACAAGAAAATCTGCTATTTCTTTCTCTTTCTGGTGCTAATGTAACGGGAATTATCCAGCACTCTATATTATTTTTGCAAGATCCGAAACTGTAATAAAATATTCGCATTAAAATTCTTCATCTAATTTATGACGTTTAATAAGTATTCTGAAAAAATCTAGATTCATCAAAGAAAAAAATAAATCTAAATCTTTCTCTATGGTCAAAATCAAATATCCCTGTTGCAAATTTTAAATCCATTGTCGCGCCATCTATGGATGATCTCTGGAACTACACATCATCTCTAAGCGTCTGCCAAAACCACTTCCACAGCCCGTTCTCTACTCTTCAAAATCGAGCAAGTAAATAAAACCTTGAAAATATATCTGTTGTTATTGTCCGATGAGAGTGCCATGCTCTGAGTCCACTATGCTCTGAGTCCGCCAAAGCATTAATTTTTACAGCCCGATTTCCAGTCTTCAAAATCGAGCGAGTAAATGGAACCTCGAAAAGAAATCTTTGTTTTTAATAAGCACTAACAGCGCCATCAATTTTGAACCACAACTCAACCCTCTACGTCCACTAGAGCCACTTCCACGACCCGTTTTACACTATCTTTATCCCTCACTTGCTCAGTTCAGTTTTAGGAAACAAATACCGCCATCTATTAATTATCTATGTTAAAGTATATGTTAAAGCGAAATAAATGAATCTAATCTAATCTATTGTTAGCCTCCACAACTCACTTCTCAGCGTCTGCCCGAGTCATCTCCGCAGCCCGCTATCCACTCTTTATATCCCTTACTTGACTAGTTTCAGAAGACAAACAGCGCCATCTGTTGCCAGGCGTCGAGCTAACCACAACTCACCTCTCAGCGTCCGCCAGAGCCATCTCCACGGCCCGCTCCCCACTCTCGTCGAAGTCCAGCGAGTACAGCCCGGCGAATATATCTCTAACTCGGCTAGTGCTAGCGCCGGCTCCCATAAACTTCTCCAGCACTCCGGGAACCGCCAGCGCTTGTTGGACCTTCTTAGTGCCCGCCAGCTGATAGTGGATCGACGGACATTTTATTGCGCTGCGGAAAACAAACGCATGTTGAAAATGAAAAAAAAAAAAATTTGCTACTTTGAGATAGACACACAGCACTATGACAGGGGACCCAAACTGGGACGCAGCCCTCAGAGTAAAAAACTATATAGTCCGTCATATACATATTTTGTATGAGCTAGTGAGGTGTATCGCGTTACCCAGTCGCCCATACTAGTCGGTCAAAAAACTCAGTTAAATTTTACAAAAATCAAGAAATCTTTAAAAATCTAATGTTTTAGTATAAACTTTGTTTGCGAGAGTGAAAATATATCTTTTTTTACTTGTGAATTGATCATTAATACCAAGAACGGAAGCGTAAATAATCCGTAATAGTCATTTTATGCGTGATTTTGACACCGTTTTTTTCTCAGAGTAAAAAACTATAGAGTCCGCCATATGCATATTTTGAATGAGCTAGTGAAGCGTGAAGCGTCTCACTGTCGCCCATGCTAGTCGGCCAAAAAACTCAGTTAAGTTTTTACAAAAATCAAGATATCTTTAAAAATCTAATGCTTTAGTATAAACTTTGTTTGCGAAAGTGAAAATATATCGTTTTTTACTTATGAATTGATCATTAATACTAAGAACGGAAGCGTAAATAATCCATAATAGCCATTTTATGCGTGATTTTTAACACCGTTTTTTTCCTGAATGGAAAGTGTTTTCACCAGAAAAACTGTGTTAGTAGCATTTATTAGTCCCATTTCACATATTTCTCAGAGAGAAAGATAAAAATTTTACGTTTTTAGGATTTGAAAAAATTCCATACATTTTAGTATGGAGGTCCCTCGCAAGAAAGTGCTACGCTTATGGCTCCCTCCTTAGCAGCAAGAGCTGCTACTATAACCTCCTTGGTTTTTTTCCTGAATGGTAAGTGTTTTCATCAGAAAAACTGTGGTAGTAGCATTTATTAGTCCCATGTCACATGTTTCTTAAAAAGAAAGATAAAAATTTTACGTTTTTAGGATTTGATAAAAATCCATACATTTTAGTATGGAGGTCCCTCACAAGAAAGTGATACGCTTATGGCTCCCTCCATATCAGAAAGTTCTGCTACTTAAACCTCCTTGACGCAGCCTGTATCTTGGGAGCCTGTTTCTTTAAGATAAGCTAGTACGAGTACAAGCGTCTCTTTCTTACAAGAATGAGTCTAGCTAGAACTAGCAATCTCGCTTCAAATTAAAGCGGAATTGAAAAAATCTATTTATCGACTATATCTTTCCTTCTGGGTGTGTTTAAGATCTAAACTCGACGAATTTGTCTTGAAATATTGAATGTCATTAGTTAGGTACCAAAATAAATAGTAAAATATCAGTAGTTTAGTCATAGTGATGAAAAATCATTAAAAAAGGGGAAACTTAGTAGTATTTTTTATCGATTGAATCAATTGAATCGTGTATATCAACTTTTAGCAACACGATTTTAACTAGACTACATTCAAGCAAGACATATATACAGTGGATTTCGGATATAACGACGATGAAGGGACCACTATTATTTCGCCGTTATATCCGGGAGTCGTTACAGGCAAAAGCAAAGAGATATAAACAGAGTTTCTACTCAGAATATCACTTTTTATTTTTAAAACGTATACGCGTACGTACCTGCCTGGCTAAATCTTTAAACAAAATGTAAAGATCACCACAGTTGCTGACCATTTGTGTAAACAAAAGATAAGAAAGCTCTTTGTGTTTTTAGCGGACAATTCCGATAGCAATATCTGCATGGGATTTCTAGGAATTTGTTACAAATACTTGTTGATGAAACATAAATGAAACTGAAAATTTTCAGTTTATGGACAGCTAGATCTATTGTGACGACAGTGAATTTAAGAAAACTTTTGGCGATCCGTTTTCCATACTAAATTCAAATGACTCGCATTCTTATGCGGGACATAAAATGCTGTTGAAGAACAAGTATATACTGCTATTTTTAGTTAAAATTTTCGCTAATTAATACAAAGATACTGCTAATGCACCGAAAGTACTAGTTTTTGAAAGCAAATTTTTGATTCCATATTACCATTGTGGGTGTGCGATCTATACTGTAGTACTTTCGGTGCATTAGCTGTATCTTTGTATTAATCAGCGAAATATTTAATTGAAAATAGCAGTATACACTCGTTTTTCAACAGCAATTTTATGTCCCGCATAAGAATGCAAGTCATTTGAATTGAGATGATATTATGAACTGCAGAACTTACTTGGAGCGTTCGACCCTGAGCCTCGCGTCCCACTCTCTCTGCGAGGGGTACTGCGCGGGCTCGTAACCTGATCTGTAGTACACCACCGCCACCGGCCGACCTTCCCTGCAACGCAAACAAAACAACATTAATAATAGGTTTTTACCTAATGAAATTGCCGTTTTGTATGGTGAATTTTAGGGAAACTCAATTTTCAGTACTAACATTTTTGCATTTTTCTTAGGAATTATAAATCCAATTCTATTAATTTTTTTAGGCATTATTGAGAAGACATTAAGCTAACAGAAGCTTAAATTTAATTTTCGAAAAATATTATCTGTAAAAAAATATAACAAATCTAATGATGAAATCGGACGACATTTAAGACGAACAATTTTCGAACCTTTAGTTTTGTATATCAAACTAAAAATAAAAACTTTATTTTGTACGTAAATTGATAACCTTGAAATCAACTTTCAAATATAAGACAAATGAAAAAAATTGCTTTAGAATTATAGGAATAATGATCTCATTAATCTGTAAGAAAATTTCGGCAATTTCAGAGGTAAAGACCTATTATTACAATATCATCATTTGTTCTTTAACACATTATTTTAGGATTCACGATATGAGAGCAGATAAAGTTGTGTATGCAACTCCACATAATTAGGTATAAAACACTCGTGTCATATATTATAGAACTTGGCTTGCTACGCTCGCCTGCATCCCATAAATAAACCGACACCCAAGTTTTATACCCCTCATTATGTACTATAACGAACCTATTGGGGCTCGTGGGGGAATTGTTGCTCAGTTAAAATTTGCTACCTGCAAAGCACCTAATAGCTGATCCTCGATAATGAAATATAGCACTTCAATTTTAAATAATATCAGTTTAATCCACAAAAGATAATAATGATCACACAGCTGGAATAGAAACACGTATATATCACACAGGGAGCCCTAGAGGCTTTTCACTTCGGATAACGCATGAAGTACAACGCAATTCCTATACAAAAATTGATATAGATCGTAGCGCGAATGAATGAAAGACGTTCGATCAAACTCGATTCAAAACTAATTAATTTTTTCTTGATATATGGCGTTGAGAAAAGAAATATCATGTGCAGTTCTTATTGCTGTTACAAGCACTCATTACAGTACCGTTGCACGAACTACTATTACAGGTCAGCTAATACTGTTAAAATAAGTTTTTAAACTTACAAAATTAGTTGCTTCTTGTCATTCAATGCTGTTTCTTCGAATATTTCATTGAGTGTTTTTCTGATGATCTGTAAAAATAATGAATATAGTGTAAATGACAGATTGACAAAACCAAAACATCGAATTGTTAGAAATAAAAAACTTTGGCACCAACAAGATAGTAAAGAGTGCCCACACTGAAAACGATGGAATTTCTCATGTGTTGGTAATTACACTTGCTCCCCCCTTGTCTGTCGAACCGAAACCCCCTCGCATGAGTAAGTTAGGTTCGAAAGTTGCTGCGCGAGTTTAGCTCCAACAGTAATTGAAATAGGAAAGGTAAAGACTACGACATGCTTATTACTTTACCGCGGTTTTCCCCCGTACCAGTATATCGGGGCGCTTCTCAGAGATCTCAAACTCGTGGAACCTTTGAGTGCAGATATTGTTTCTTTTTAGGGTTCCGATACCAAAATGGTAAAAAAGGGGACCCTAATGGTTTCGCTTTGTCTGTCTGTCCGTCTGTCTGTCTGTGTCACACCTCTATATCTCAGCAACCACTAATGCTATCGACTTGAAATTTGGAACAGTTTTAGAATATGGTTGCCCAACTTAAATGCACATGAAAGAATTGTGAAAAAATTATGATTATTAATGTAAAAGGGGCTAAAATAGGGGGGGGCCAAATTTCAAATTGTCGCTACTAGGTCGGGTGGGGTATCATATGAAAGGGCTTTACTTGTACATTCTAAAATATAGTTTTATATTTTTTTACGTTTCTTAGTTTTCAAGTTATGATGAAAAATGACAAAAAAGATACCACCCCCCCCCCCCCCCCTTGTCTCCGAAGTTTGTGAAAGAAAAACTCTGAATTAATTACAGTTGACGGAAATTTATGTAAACATTACAGCAAAAATAAAACGATCTTTATAAGTTGCACAGTTTTTTAGAAATCTGCAAATAACCTTTACAAACAAATTTAGTTTTGCGGTCCTAAAAATGGACTTTATTGCTTCCAAAAATATAAAAAGTATATCGGAACCCTCGGCGCGCGAGTCCGACTCGCATTTGATTTCTATTATTCTAACGCTTACGAACTCGTGGAACCTCGGACCACAAGTTGTAGGAGATTTCCTCTGCTAATGTACCCCGTACCACTGACCTGTATCACCTGCTTGACAGCCTGTGACAGGTGTCACCCCGTACCACGCTTCCAGTGTAT
Organism: Athrips mouffetella; assembly: GCA_947532105.1. NCBI lineage: Eukaryota > Metazoa > Arthropoda > Insecta > Lepidoptera > Gelechiidae > Athrips > Athrips mouffetella. Next base: position 26,398,281 of record OX383974.1, on the reverse strand, counting down.
CTCGTGTCCTCCCCCTGTACCAAGTTACCTGAATATCGGGTCGCTTCCCGGAGATCTCGAACTCGTGGGACCTCTGGTCGCAGATGTTATAGAACATTTCCTCCGCTAACGTACCCCGTACCACGCGACATTAATGTCAGACGTCCCCCGTACCAAGATACCTGAATGTCGGGTCGTTTCTCAGAGATTTCAAAATCTTGGGACCTCAAAATTTCCTTCGCTAATGTGCCCCGTACCACGCTCCCTCTGCGTCGGACGTCCCCCGTACCAAGTTACCTGTATGTCGGGTCGCTTCTCCGATATCTCGAACTCGTGGAACCTCTGGTCGCAGATGTTGTAGGACACCTCTTCCACCACAAACAGCACGACCGCGGACGGCACCGCGTACAGATCGTACGCGTCTATGATTCCCGCGCACAGACCGGACAGCGCGCGGTTCTCCGGCATCTGCGTATAAAAGGGTGGTACCGTACAAAAACATGATACAAACACGTCCACCACTGAATAATAAACACCCCTTAAGATCTTGACGACCGATCCTACTAGAATTAGACTTGGCCATTCTTTAGACTTGGCTATTCTTTAGATAGCTGATAGAGCAAGTCGTGCTGCACATCCTAGCCCGGCTGTCCTGACCGCATTCAGAGGCTCAGAGTAGGATCTGTCGTCAAGATCTTAAGGGGAGATTATTATTTAGTGGTATCGTATGCTCCAGCTAGGTCACGCTTGCGGCAAGCGTGACCTAACTGGAGCATACGCACCGCGACTTAGCGAGTCTTCATAGACTAAACCAGACATAAAAAGTGACACTTATGCGCGACACGACCAAGTCGTAGTGCGCATCTTAGCCCCACAGAACTACGGTCTGGCTTGTAGGAACAATTGCACACTACGTCTTCCAACACTAAGACGCCGTTCTAGGGCCTTTCTGTCTCAACGGCCATCCGTTTTTAGAGCGTTGTATCCTACCCACTGCTACTTAAATTAGCTCCTTTACATCGAGTGACATTGCTCGGTAACCATTTCTTTTAAGTTCTTCATTCGGGAATACAGACGAGGGAATTCCACTCCTTGACTGTCCGATTGCGTATTAAATATGGTTGCAAAGTTGCAATGCGTTTCGTGCAAATGTTTAGAGTTTTAACCATGTAGGGGTGATACTGATAAATAATAAAAAAATATAAATAAAAAAATATACCCTCTGGTGCGTCTGTAGTGTCTGTAGAAGGACTAGGACGTAATAAGCTCAAGGAGCCTTGGGCACACTCACCGAAGGCCGACCAACATGCAACTTAGCGGTGGAGGGCCAGGCTAGTAAACTCGTTTTCCACCAGCTTCTCGACACCAACAAGTTTCTTAAGTCACCGCACTACCATGGAATGCAATTACCCATGTTACAGGGCGAAGTGTATTCTTCGGAAGACAAGTACAAGGCTCCCGTGTGGTGCCCATCTCTATCCGTGGGTGTCGTAAGAGGAGACTAAGGGTTAATGAACCAGAGGATGGGCAGCAGCATCCTTCTGTGTATCGTATCATCTTACATTCTGCGGTCACCAACAACCGCGATCTATGATGCCAGCCGTAACGCTAACAAGCGTGGTGAATATGGTACTTCCCCTCCACATTGTTTCAGCAGAAGCTGGAGTTTTGGAGGGAATTCCCTGTCCTGTAGTGGACGTTTCATGGGATGTCATGATGATGACAGGGCGAAGTGCATTCTTCGGAAGACAAAGGTTAGTTATATCTATCTGCACCAGTTCTGCTCAGCTATACGCTTCAGTCGAAATAATGTCCTTATCATAATGACATCAGTATATGAGCAGGACGGAGCGATGCGCTACACATTGGAGTGACAGAGACGCAGACTAAGAGCTGACAGTTAGCAACCCTACCTCATCGCCCACCAAAAAGCGACCTGTCTAGGCTGGTGCACAGTGAAAAGGTGAGTAAAAAAAAACAGGGTTGCCTGGGCGCAACCTGGTACGTTTTGTACAGTCAACAAAAAACTGTTTATTTTTTTTTACAAATTCGTATACCAAGTAAGAACATAACGCCCGGTAGTTTATGGAGTTGCAATGTAATTTTTCTTTTATTTTTCAGGTTATGTAAACTCACTAAGTACCTATACCAGGTTTGGGCGAGGCAATCTTGTTGGTTTTGGTACTTCTTAATTAGTACTTTTGCATACACTATGTACATCTCAGAGTAAAAAACTATAGAGTCCGTCATATACATATTCTGTATGAGCTAGTGAAGCGTGAAGCGTCTCACTGTCGCCCATTCTAGTCGGTCAAAAAACTCAGTTAAGTTTTACAAAAATCAAGATATCTTTAAAAACCGAATGTTTTAGTATAAACTTTGTTTGCAAAAGTGAAAATATATAGTTTTTTACTTGTGAATTGATCATTAATACTAAGAACGGAAGCGTAAATAATCCGTAATAGCCATTTTATGCGTGATTTTTAACAACGTTTTTTTCTTGAATGGTAAGTGTTTTCACCAGAAAAACTGTGGTAGTAGCATTTATTAGTCCCATGTCACATATTTCTCAGAGAGAAAGATAAAAAATTTACGTTTTTAGGATTTGAAAAAAATTTCCATACATTTTAGTATGGAGGGCCCTCGCAAGAAAGTGCTACGCTTATGGCTCCCTCCTTAGCAGTAAGAGCTGCTACTAAAACCTCCTTGATGTACATACTTGGACACGATTTGGTAAAAAAATAAACTTTTTTTTTTACTGTACAAAATGTGTCAGGTTGCAACCCTGTTTTTTAGACTGACCTTTTCCTTGCGCACCAGACTAGATAGGTCGTTTTTTAGTGGGCGATGAAGTAGGTTTGGCAACCGACAGCTATTGGTCTATAATCAGCTAAGAACAAATAATAAGTCAGGAATTGTAACTGCGCTCATAAAATGACCCAACGTAAGTCGTGTATTTCAGAAGTCGTTCCACCGCGTCATTGGCTCAACTACTACTAGCTGACATTGCAGCTCGCGCGCGAACCAATCGCTGCTCTCGTTCTCAATTTGAACCAATTGATTCGTATTTTAAATATACGTCCTTTTGGTTTCACGTAGGCCCACTTTTTGTTTGGAATTTGTTCTGAATTAGAGTTCCTGACTTATTATTTATTCGTAGATAATTAGACTATATTATTTCGACTGTAAATCTGTAAGTACGTAGTATAATTAAAAACAAGAAATAACAACTTACATGTTTAATTAGATCTCCGTGTCCAAGTTGTCTTAGTATGTAGCTGAAAAAGCAAATTATATGCGTTATTATTTCCATACACATTGGTGGTCCAACTCAACATTTTTAAAAGCTTTGTACAGTCAAGAGCACTTCAAGCTTGACACATTGGACTTTGAACCGTTCTTATCTCAATAGGCATACGGGCTAAAATCGCAATGCGAGTGTCAAGCTTGATCTGTCGTTGACTGTACCTATTGTAGAAAGCTTCTTCAAAGTTAAAACTCTTTTACATGTATCGCTGACAACTCTTTTATCAAAAAATAAATGAGGTAGCAATTTTATATAAGGTTTTACATGTATTTCTGACACTTCTTTAGTCAAAAAATTAATTATGTATTAATACACTTAAGGTAGTTTTAACTTTAATGGAGCTTTATAAAGCTAGTGATTTAAAGAGTCATGTGCAACAGGCGCTAGGCAATTTAAAAGCACATAGGCAATTTCTGAGTGTAGAGAAGTGTAGGCGATTTCGCAAACTATACACAGCCTTATTTTTATATCACACCGGATATTTTAAGATGTGGTTCTGTCCATCAAACTGAACAACTTTTCCCAAGGCACATAGGTCAAAATACAAAAAAAAATGTTTTTTTTATGCAGTTTGTATGGGAAGTTGATTTTTTTTTATTTTAACTTGTGTTCTTTGGGAAAAGTTGTTCAGTTTCATGGACACAGCTACCTCAATAGCTACCATATCCGGGATGAAATAAAAATACGGAGAGGTATAAAACTAAGTGCTCATTTTAGATAGTCGAAAATACCCGCAAAGCTAAAACGGTGTAAATCTGCCCATCAAACTGCAACGAAGGCCTAAATATGAAAAAAAAAATCTTCCATACAATTTCTACGAAAAGTAGTTTTTATTCTTTTGGCAACATTGTTTAGTTCAACGAGCAGATTAAGGCCAATATTTCACTGGGACACCATGGCGGCGCAACCAGTCGCGCCACCGTGGTGTCCGTAACTAGACACCAGAGTCGCCACACCCTGAGGCCACAGTATTAAGGGCTATATTTCACTGGGTGTGGTAGCGCGACCAGCATCCGAGCTGGTTGCGCAACCAAACAGACACCAGGTGAGTAACTCTCTATAGAGCTGTATATGTTTGTTGGTAGCGGCGATTGGTTGCGCCGCCATGGTGTCCCAGTGAAATATCGGCCTTACACACCATCCGCATACATCTAATTCTAAGTTATTTACCAATGTTTGAAGTACTGTTGCGAAATCGCTTATTGCTATAAACTAAGCTTAACAAATCAACATTACAAACACTAACTAAAATACACTACATACAACATAACACACTATTAATACATAATCCAACACAATAACTAAATACAAGACATACAAGACGTGCGTTCTATTCAAACTATACCTACTGGCAACCGTGCTGAGTACATTCAAGATCACGCCAAGATTAACACATTGGAGTTTGCACCGCGATTATGTCGGTGATTCTAGAGGCGAGAGCCACATTGCGAGTGTCAAGATTGACTTGCTCTGGTCTGTACATACATACAGGTGAAAGGAATACGATGATCCTTCTAAGGGATAAGATTCTGCATCAGTGTAGATAGGTATTTTATAGAAAAGCGAATATACAACGATTACAGGAGAGGTGTGATACTAAAGAGTGTGAATCTGCCAATGAAACTGAACAACTTTCCCCAAGGAACATAGGTCGAAATACGAAAAGCAAATTTTTGACCTCCCATAGAAACTGCATCAGCTGATATTGCATTTAGAATGAGAGGTCAAATTTGGTTATTCGAATTTCGGCCTATGTTCCCTCCCTGGGAAAAGTTGTTCAGTTTCATGGGCAGATACACATCCTTCAGTATTTTTTTACCGTTACACGTTCAGAGTTATTGATGGACACTTGGCAATATTTTTAAATGTTACTTTAAACATATAACAGAACACCTTTTTCTAAGGAAACATGGCCCGGAAATGGAGAAAAAATATTGATTCTCCCCTCAAAATATTGGTTCTCCCCTAAAAATATTGGTTTTCTCCTAAAAATATTGGTTTTCTCCTAAAAATATTGGTTCTCCCCTAAAAATACTGGTTCTCTCTTAAAAATATTGGTTCTCCCCTAAAAATACTGGTTTTTTCCTAAAAATATTGGTTCTCCCTAAAAATTCTATTATCGCGAGCGAAAAGTTTATGAACTATTTAGGAAAGCAAAAAAATCTAGGTATTTCTCTATTCTTTGGGATAGCTGTTAAGATTACTTTTGAATAACATACAAAACAATTGCTTTCGAGTCCAAAAATTATCTAATATATCCTTTTCAAATGTAATGATTACCTATTGATTGACAATTAAATCTAATGATCGATTCATTGGTTAGAATTTTCAGGCCGTTATTTTAAAGCAAGACTTTTGATAAGAGAAGAAACAGCAAACTATTGACGATAGTTTAAAGTTAGGACTTAATAATAATATACATACATACATACATAACATCACGCCTCTTTCCCGTTGGGGTAGGCAGAGACCACAGTCCTCCACCTGCTACGATCTTGACATACTTCCCTTGCTTCCTGTACTTTCATCAATCCTTTCATACATGCTCGTCGGTTTAGGGTACTTTTAACCTGGCCTTTATTCAGAACGTCCTGAATTTGGTTAATAATAAAATAATATAATAATATAATATACAATTTATTTCAGATTAATGATCCATATTTTTGGTAGCTTTTTGCTTTTTTTTAATGCGGCAAGATAAAAGAAATACCTATCATTTTGGAAATAGAAATGTTTAGGTATTTTAAGGCAACGTCTTTTTTTACTAAAGTTCTAATAGACTTATATTGAAGAAGCTATGGATATAGGCAGGGGAGATGATACTTTATTTTAATGTATGATTTACAATAAATTACATAACTTTTGTACAAGGTCTTACAGAAAGGGTATATATCATCCCTGAAGGATGCGATTCTGCCCGTGAAATTGAACAACTTTCCCTAAAGAACAGGTCGAATGCGAAAAAAAAAATTTTTACCTACCATAGAAACTGAATCAGCTGATAGCGCATTTTTAAGGGGTCAAAAAAATTTTTTTTTTCGTTTTACGACCTACTTTCTTGGGGAAAGTCGTACATCCTTCAGATTCAGGTAATTTTATACATTGTAGATTCTTTGCAGAATACTTATTGAATGTCATGCAGAATACAATGCAAATAGAGCGAGTCTACGCCGTTTCGGATCGTGCTATGGGTTGATATACCCTTTCTGCAACATCTTGTATACAAAGTGGTTAAGCAGAGCAGACAGAGGGCATCGTGAACACAAGAAAAAAAGAATTACATAAAATAATTCGACCAGCTTTTAAACCAAAGTAAAGGGATGTGTCCAAGCCATAGGAATAACAATAAAAATAAATTATCTTATGAGGCGATACAATCATAACTCAAGCAATAACACAATCACCTTTATTTGGTTTTAGAGGGGTTGGATGGAAATATCTCGTAGAAAGACGTTTGAAGAAATGGCGCCCACTGCAAATCAAAGGCCTTACCCCTTTTTTTCTTTACATAGCCTATAATAGGTCCCACTGCTGGGAAAAGGCCTCCCCTCTGTTGCGTCATTTTTCCCTGTTGTGAGCATCTCAGAAATCTGTCCAACAGTTGTCCTCCCCTTATCTTATTACGTGGGGCCGAGTTTCTTACTGGACCTTAGAGCACTTCGACCCTATGGGATCCTTTGTGCTTCCCCTGCCTTATTGCTCCTGTGATCTTCCACTATCTTCGAATATGCTCGTTATGAGCTTTGCTGTAGATTTCAGCGGAAGGGGCCTGTAGTCTTCTGGTGTCGGATAAGCCTGACCCAGCATCTTCATACGCTTAACCTTACTACAGAATGAATTTACCCTTGCTCTAGTTCTCTCAAATCAATGAAAACATTGAAGGTAATGGTAGACTAGCTGGTCTGGTTGTCGAAAAACTGACACCGATAAGAGCAGAAAAGGTTCTTTTATGTCAACCACGCTCAGACAAATCGAGCCTCTGGTGCAGTAGTCATCATATCAGCCGAAAGACGTCCACTGCTGGATATATGCCTCCCCTAAAGATCTACATGACGTCCGGTCCCGCTTGGCTCGCATCCAGCGGCTTCCCGCGACCGCCACCAGCTCGTCGGTCTACCTTGTGGGGGCTCCACCTGCCAACGCTTCGTCTTCCGGTACGTGGTCGCCACTCTACAACCTTACCTGGTGCATTAGTGGAGTTGTTTAAAGAAAAAACCTTTAGAAATACTGACGTAGTTTTGAAGCTTGTGATCGGCTTTCGAGCATTCAGTTGCTAGTTTGGTGATACCATCCAGAAAATTGAGTACACTGAAGGACTAGATTGAGGTTCTTATAAAGAAATTCACTGAAGTTTCTTGACTGACGTGTCTTCACATCCAGACTTTTAGTCTACACAATTTCCTACAATGCAGTTTGTTCCCTATTATGGCTTTTCGTGTTCAGTGGCCGAAAGATAGCATATGATGAAGAATGAGAACATTGAAACAATGAGTCTTAAGCACAATTCCTCCTTGAAAGATGTGTACCTAAGCCATACCCAGCAATGTTTGGACAGATACACAAAACTTTCACGGACACTTAGCGTTAATTTTGACAACATGGGACCGACAATGCAGATATGGACCGGTAACATCTCTCAAGTGATTCTACTGGAAAAAAGCGCTTCGTCGTGCACGCTAAACAACGGAAACTAAAAAAAAACAACTAAAACTAAACTTACAGACTAAAAAAAGCGAACAAAAATCCACAAAAAGGTCTACGTGCCATGCGAAAGCTTCAAGTGAAAAGTTGCGCGTACGAGCAAAAGTGCAAACACTAGCGGTACATTTAAGCGGTGCGTGTGAGCGAGACGGGTGTACAGCGTGCAAGAGAAACAGCAGACACATGAGAGATGTCGACTGATACAACTGCTTTGGTGAAGGCTGGCTGGATACTTGTACGCGAATACCTCTTTTATAAATTGATATTTATTCAGAGTCTAAACACAATTCTTATTAGAAATTTCAGCTTTCATCTTACGTAAAGCTCATAAAACGGCACTGGGTACTGATTTAGACACTGAATTTTATATAACATAAAGTGACTTGAGTGAGGTGCATACAAGGGCAGGTCATTTGGAGTCATGTCCTTTTAGACCTGCTTTGGAAATAACGTGAAGTCTTGTGCATTTGTGAGAAGATTCATCACTTTTCATCTTTTATTTTTAAGACAGATGTGCTCAAACATCAAAACATTAAACATCCTAAGACACGTCCACTACAGGACTGGGAGTTCCCACCAGAATTACATAAAAAGCGCGCAGTACTTTGGAGTAGAATTACCATAGTCACCATGCTTTTAAGCGTTGCGGCTGGCGACCGCTGTTGTTGGTGACCGCAGTATGTAAGATAGTACGATACAGGAAAGATGCTGCTACCCATCCTCCAGTTCATAATCTCTTAGTCGCCTCTTATGATACCCACGGGAGATGAGTTGCTACGGGCTAACCTTACAGATTATAGAAGTTATTTATTTTTTCTATTTCATTGATGAGTGTTGACTGATGAGTTTGATGACAACGCAAACTTTATAAAACAAAATGGATGGAAAAAATTGCGATTGACATAAAGCGCTCGTGATATAGTGGAAATTGCTCTTTATTTTCAATCACAACGGGAAAGCTCTGCTATGGTCAGAATCATATCGGTGACTGAATTCTAAGTAAAGTAGTTGGTTCCAACTATTATCAAATCAGAAATCGTTAAGCTATGTCAAGCCGTTTGTCAACAGACCTTGGCTTGCCTGGCTAGTAGAGTCCTCATTGCAATTGTGGAGCCATAGGGTGCATTTCCACTGGAGCTGGAAAACCCCAACCAATAGGACAGATCTGTTTTCCTAGCTTAAAACTGTACTCAAAAATGAAGCAATCCTATTAGTTAGGGTGCTGGCTGCAATTTGGGTATATGATTTGCTCATGATTCATATTAATAGGGATGATAGATCAGCTCAATACGAATCGATTTGGTCCTTACAAGTTTTTCTGTGCGTCGCTGCGTTTTTGAGTTAACGCAAAAAAAATTAAAATAGGATACTAAATAATGTTTTTTTGGTCTGCCTTTGTGGCTCCTGTTTAAAATACTTCTGAAGATGTAGAAAATCGAAGAGGCAGACATGCAGGGCTCTGCATTATCACGGGACGAAGTAGTGAATTTTTGCATTTTGAAAAGCTGTAACTTTACGACGCAGGGCTATTATGGTGGCAGACTATTTTTCTGGGGTTTTATACATTGTATTTAATCAGAGAGTCATAGTCTGCCAGGTGTACGTTTCATTGTCAAATTTCAAAATAGTTAAAACTTAATTCCTCAAAAACGCAGGGGTGTGGATGTCCGCCAATAATTTTTTTATCTTCTAGAGGATGCTCCTTATCATCAGTCAAAGAGGCAGACATGAGCAAATCATATAGAAATTTGTCCTTCATCACCCTTTCTATATTGGGTGAGTTTTTTCCAGCTCACAAGTTACCTTCCTACCACAGCTCTGGTGGAAAATCACCTTTAAGGTGCATATTATACGCTCTGAGATCTGATCTGTTTTAATGAACAGAATAAAAACCGCGGGGAATAAATACATTTAGTGTTTTGAGGCGCTCATGTTATTGGAAGAAAAAGCAATCACCACCAGGCCGCAAGAGCTGGTATGTTTGGCCCGTTGGTGTGGTTGGTAGTGAGCCTGCCTTGTATGCCATGGGCCGAGGGTACGATCCCTGCCGAGGGTACGATCCCTGATTATTTATCTATTTATGTATGTATGTCAGTCTCTGGTACCCACAGGCTTTGCCTAGTTTGGGATCAAATGACTTTGTGTCAAAAGTTGTTTCCCAAATAGGGAATATGCATGTTTTTTTTTATTAAAAAAATTATACTCATCCATGTAATAAACAGTTTAGTAAAACTAATTTTCGAATAACTATGTAATTAAAAAAGATAAAAGCCATCAAAGATTTGTTTCTGTCTCTTTCTAGCAAAACGAAATTTAACACGGAGTTTATAAAGCCGTAGTGACATGTGACGTCACTGTCCATGTCGGATCTCTCTGTCTCATCGGCGTCTAATTAATAGTTTTAAATGCTTATATCGGCCGTATTTCTAAGCCGATTTAAATTTTAATTTCACTTTTTGTCATATCTAGTACGTTATTTTCTTTTGTTAATAAATGCGAATAGAAACGAATAGAATAGAGACGAATGGCGTACTTTAATGTCGGAGGCCAAGATCCACATCGGGTCGCTGAGCCAGCGAAGTAAGTAAGTAATAAATGCGAAAAAAAAAAACATTTATGCATATTCCCTACAGTGTCCCAGCTTATCAGCAATCGAGCGATGAATCTCCTCAAGCACAGTGCAAGTATCCAGCGACCGCCCACCACACATAAAGTCGGTACCGGGACATGGTCGGCAGCTGGGTGGTGATGGCTCCGAACGAGGACGCGATCGTGTTGAACTCCACCTGCTTGATCCGGTTCGAGTCCTGGACTTGCATCAGGTAGTCAGACCGGAACAGGCCCAGGCTGTAAGACTGAAATGTTCACACGGGTCAGTCCTATCCGAACCTTGCTGGGGTGGATTCGCGTTTTCCGTCTTAAGCGAAGGTTATCTCTAAACTACGACCACACAATCTAAGATACCTCACTTTTAGATTGGGAGGGGTAAAAAAAATAATGCTTATTGGTAGGTTCAAGATCGGCTAGATGTAGCTTAAATGGCTTTACTTTATTATTTTATTTCTCAATACACATACGTGATATTTACGGGTCGCGAACGTGGTCGGTACTAGACAAAAACGATGCGCTCTTCTATCCGGCTTGCATCACTTCCCTTTCACGTAGCGTGCGTGTGAAGCGGCACACCTCTCATCACACTAAATTGCAAACAAAATATAAGAGGAGCAGAGAAACCGACCGGCGCAGCGCGCCATACGCACCTCTTCTGTCTGGCCTTCGCCTTAGAAATCTATAGGTTGTGTGGTCGTAGCCTCTTAATTGCATGAGTATACAAACATTATATTATTTGAATACAGAGGCACTCAAGCACGTACACTGAGTATGACATCGAGCATATTATCAGTCTCGATCCTGTAAAAGGTTCTTTATAGCAACGGGACGCTATTGAAAGAGATCCTGATTAGATCAAAACTGAGAGCCAGATTTCCTAAATAATAATTTACTTAACCTACTTCTGCTTAAGTCAGAAAACGCTTTTTTAAAGTTAGAAACCGTCACCGATTCTACATTATTAATATAAAATTCATCCAAATTTACACTTAAAATTAAATAAAGTCACATTTCCAATACCTAAAGGTATTACAATCCCTCCACCAATTAGTAGAAGGAGTTATTCTAACTTGTCTATGCATACTCATCGAATACACATAGATATTTATTAATACAACTGTATATTAAAAAAAAAACAGAACACCTTATTATCGATTTAACATATATAGGGGCCACTACATTTAAAGGATGCCATATATAATTAATGCACCGCGCGCCAGCCAAAGACATTATCAATTCGTAGGCGGGCGCTTGATACACTATGACGTATGCACCACAATTAATGAAAACAGCCTAATCAAATCACATAATAAGTTGTATTATATCAAAATGTATCAGTGATAAAGAAATAAACATAAGTTAAATATGAAAGGAAAGTTCTACCTTACTTATCTATTTAGGTGGTTTGTGTGGAAGTATTATTTCATTTGCATGTTTTGAAAAAAAAAATTATGATATAAGTAAGCATTATGATTGATAGATGTCCGTTCAGTTGCATAGATAGACATACCTACATAGAGTTCAGGAAAAAATTTGGTGTTTTGTAAACAATCATTTTTCTTTTAAGAAAAGCTGTATCGTACTCGTACATTACATGAGGTATACTACGCACAAAATAACTTTGGCCCTGTCATTGATGCGCAGAAGTCAAAAATGGGCCATTTTTTACTTCTGCGCATCGATGACAGGGCCAAAGTTATTTTGTGCGACGTATACACGTTTTTAACTACATTACACACAGAAAAACGCTTAGTACCATTTTACATACAGAAAATATCAATATCTACATTTTAAACATATTTTACATGAATTTGAGTTTATAATTTCGTTTACAAAATACCTATATTGTGAACTCTGGTATAGTAGTATAAATCCGGTCCTGTTGACTTCTTAAGTTATGGTTATAGCGTTTTTGTGAAACCATAAAATAAATGAGATCATTTCTCAAGATAAAAAAGCAAAATTACACGCATCGTAGGAGCCAGCTATGTAACTCGTAATACTTTCGAACGGTTAGATTTTGTTACACAACGGACTGTTGCGAAGTTAATTTCTTATAAACATTTTCTAAGACGTTGCCCTAAAGTAAAGAAAAAAGTATTGCGTAAACCGTCAACGATTTTTAATCAGTCGGCTACTGTCAGTAAAAAGCGAACCTAAAGAAAATTTTTAAAACAGCTGATCGTTTTAAAATCCAGATACTATAATAAAAAAATGAGCCTAGCTAGGGCATTTGACTTGGATATTCTCAGTATCTGTCATAAGAAAATATGCTAGCCATGAAATTTGGAAAATATATTAGTATGAACATTCCGAACTTTGTCACCCCATCTGTGTATGGGACGACCGACTGGTCGTTTCCCACTCGGTGGAACCTGGATGCTTTCCTAAGAGCCGATTGGCTAGAAGCGGCGCAGAACAGGGAAGAATGGAGAACTCGTGTGTTGGAGGCCAAGATCCTCTTGGAGACGCTGAGCCAGTGTAGTAAGTAGTATATGAACATTACAATAAAACCAAACTTTTAATGTTTGGTCCTTTGTTAAAGGCCCCTTGGGCGTTAGAATCTTTAATTTAAATCAAATATTCTACTCATATTTTAATATTATGACAAACGCTGAGTATCTATGCAAAATAATATCAGCAATTATCTACTACGACATTCGCATGTAGATTGTCAATCAATACTCCAGCAAAATTTAAGATAAAGCTGATATGCTTTTTCACGATTGTTAAATTAGTAAGTAAAAAGACGAAGCGTAGGCAGGACTCCCACAAATTAGACCGACGATCTGGAGACGCATTTTTGAAGCGTTCGAAGTGAATCTTTAGTTCGCATACGAAAACGAATCGTGTACGAATTTAATTTCTAATGCTCTCGATTTTACGCATTTTTGAATCATGCGAAAGCAATGTTGCCATTAAATTACAATCTTTAAACAATTTTCTTTTCACGCAGAAAAAATAAAACCGGAAAGCAATTACTCATTGACTTTAAAAGCCGGTAATAAATTGCGGTGGAATGGAACGCAAATTAAAAAGTTGATATGTCAGTATAATGTCAAATGTGAAGGAAACGTCAGTGTCGTTCTCATCACAGATTATATATACTTTCGAGCGGTAGAAGTGCAAAACGAGTGGGTCGGACCACTCGTTGCAGAATTCACAGGTATGAGAATATTCAAAAATTGCGATTTTACGGATTCGTATACGAATCTTGCCAATTCGAATGCGAATCGAAGTTCGAACGCTTCAAAAATGCGTCTCCTGGGCAAGGTCGCGGGAAGCCGCTGGATGCGAGCAGCGCAGGACTTGTCGTCATGGAGATTTTTAGATGAGGCCTATGTCCAGCTGTGGACGTCTTTCGGCTGATATGATGGAGTAAAAAATTATATCCATGAGTATTTAGAACTCTTGGATTCAATACTTGCAATATTCTTCGAAGACATCATACAAGTTATGTATGGCTACATAATAGGTCTTTACCTATGAAATTGCCGTTTTGTATAGCGATTTTAGGTAAACTCAAAAATTAAATATCCAACTTTTTTTTTAAGCATGATTGGGAAGACATTAAGCTAACTGAAGCTTAAAAAAACCGGTCAAGTGCGAGTCGGACTCGCGCGCCGAGGGTTCCGATATACCTATAGTATTTTTGGAAGCAATAAAGTCCATTTTAAGGACCGCAAAACTAAATTTGTTTGTAAATGTTTTTTGCAGATTTCTGAAAAACTGTGCAACTTAGAAAGATCGTTTTATTTTTGCTGTAAAGTTTACATAAACCTCTGTTAACTGTAATTAATTCAGATTTTTTCTTACTCAAACTTCGGAGATAAGGGGGGGGAATGGTATTTTTTTTGAAATTTTTCATCATAACTTGAAAACTAAGAAATATAAAAAAATACAAAAATATATTCTAAAATTTACAAGTAAAGCCCTTTCATATGACACCCCACTCGACCTAGTAGCGTCAATTTGAAATTTGGCCCCCCCCCCCATTTTGGCCCCCTTTACATTAATAATCATACTTTTTAAAAAAAAAAATCATGTGCAATTAAGTTGGGCAACTATATTCTAAAACTATTCCAAATTTCAGGTCGATAGCATAAGTGGTTGCTGAGATATAGAGGTGTGACAGACAGACGGACAGACAGACAGACAGACAGACAGAGCGGCACCATAAGGGTTCCTTTTTTTTACCATTTTGGTATCGGAACCCTAAAAACAATGGCAAAGTCCCATACTTCATTTTATTTGGATAAAAATCCCAGCGTCTTCAAATCAAAAATATCTTGGATGATTTGTCGTCACTCCCCAATCTCAAAACTATAAGTTGTTTTTTTGGAGGAAGCCAGGAAAAAAAGATATTGACAATTTTTCATTTTTAGGTTATGTTTTAATATTAGCCATTAATATGCGTTTATGTTAATATTTCTTTTTAATTACCACTTGGAATAGTTATTTTGATAATAAAATAAAACGAAAACATGATTTAGCTACCAATTAAACCCGAAAATACCGATTGAAAGGTACAACCCGCGGCACAAAAGAACGATGCTCAGCTAAAAAAACTAGTCGCGAGGGTGCGCGTGAATCGTGATTGGCTTCCCACCTGTCACCCATGTGCAGGTAATAAATATTTAACGGTCAGCATCCTTTTGTGCCGCGGGTTGTAGGTAATAGGTAAGCACCGCCAAAAGCACGTCTAGCTTGACACATTGACTTTATAGGTAGGTACCGTTCTTCTTTCCATCACCATTGGTGCTTGAGTCGTGCTGCATGCAAGTATCAAACTTGACCTACTCTAGGCGGAACAAGCAAGAGCACGTCAAGCTTAACACATTTTTAGGAAGGTACGTACCGGTCTTATTCAAACGTATTCATTACCACTTCATGTTTGGCTACCTACCTCGATACCGATACCGATACGATACCGACCGATACCGATTACATCTCAGAAACGCAAACCAAAACAATAATTTATTTTTTCTTAGTGACAGCGGCTTACGCGCGCTGTAGTCTGGCTGAAATCTGTATTGCACACTGACAGAAATAAACCGACTTTCTTTTTATTATTATTAAAAATGGCGGCCAGCGTCTCCGGGATTCACCGGTAAACCAAGTGAACTTTTCAATGCTACTTACAATAGTCAAAACAAAAAACATCAGATGGCAACACAGTTAATGAGAAAAAAAGCTTAGAGTGAGTTCCAAAACGGTAATAATCACCCTTTGACAGTAGTCTGTCTCGACCACACCGATGGACGTCACATAACGCTATCCTGCTGTCAGGGTAATTTTTACCCGATTCGGAACGCAACCTTAGTGCATTCTGTGTTTTATTACAGGAAATAGTCGAATACAATACCAACAAAAAATATTTTTTTTCCTGACTTCGATGCGAATTAATGATACTTGAAAAAAATGCAGAAAAATAAGTTAATGAGTTTAGTTTTAATGATATTTTAAGACGCTTACAAATATCGCAAATAATATCTCGCCATTGTTCTTTAAATTTCGAAAAATATTATCTGTAAAAAAGTATAACAAATCTAATGCCCTAGCCCTTGCCCACACTCGACCGGTCCGGTAACAACGAACTATCAAACTGATATTAACAGATTCACGGTTGTACACCAAAATATAAATAGACTTAAAAACAAGACAAATAAACTCGAGTGTGAGCTCCAAATCAACCACCACTTTGACGTCCTCTGCTTATCCGAGCATTGGCTTTCATCAACGCAACTACCTACAGTCAACATAATGAACTTCAAGCTGAGTGCTAAGTACTGCAGGTCTACCCGTCAGGGTGGAGGTGTGTGTATTTACTCCAAGTCTTCACTCCTCACTATAGAACGCCCGGAAGTGACTGCATTGAGTGTAGAATCATCAATCGAACTGTGCGCTGCTGAATATGTAGGTAAAGGTGTGATCATAATATGTGTCTACAAACCACCTCCCCAATCAGGCGAGCCTAATAACTTTCAATTATTTCTATCCAAATTAGCCGCAGTCCTCGATCTGCCTATTGTCAAAAACTATAAAATTATATTATTAGGCGATTTTAATATTGACTTACTCACGAAAACAAATGAGAGTAAATCTCTGAATGACTTACTAAAGTCAGCAGGATTCAGGACCCTTGTATCATTTCCTACAAGAATTTGTAAGACGACAAAAACCTGCATAGATCACGCCTATACCAACATACCTAAATGTCAAATCACTAGTGTAAAGCCCTTTAACATGCACATCTCTGACCATTTAAGTATTGTTCTATCTGTTGCGATAAACAAAATACTTCAATGTAATAATATTATTTATAAACGATTATTCTCTGAGAATAATATTTATAATTTTAATTTAAGTTTATACAATTATGACTGGAATCAGCTAATGTGTAACACAATTTGTCCAAGTTTAATCGTAAATTTACTTTGTAACATAATAATACATTTTTATAATATACATTTTCCAATTCGTAAATATCCAATGAATTCTACATGTAAAGTTTGGGTTAGCAAATCCGTTAAAAGTATCCGAAACCAAATTCACCTGACTAAAACATCCTTATCAAGTGACCAATCTGCATCGCAACATGAGTCTTACTTTCTCTTGAAAATGCCTACATAAATGAGCTGAGTAAAACACGTAGGGAATTTATTGATAAAACAATTGCGAATAGCACAAATATTTCTCGTACGTCTTGGCGTATAATCGGGAACGAGACCGGCAGGAGTGACAACAAAAGCAGTGCGATCGACGTACTGATAAGCAAATCAGCTGGCCAGACCCACGAGCAGCGAGTCGCCTCAACCGCCGATGCGCTAAACCGGTTTTATGTTAAGGCTAATAAGAGCGCCAATGCCACCATGGACACCGCCGCCGCACTATCGTATCTGAGTAAGTACTTACGTAAACAAACACTTACAACTATTACATTTTGATCAGATCTCAAAACAACACATTGTAAAAACTATTCGTATTCGTATAACTAAACGTAAAACATCTACAGACATTAATGACATGTCGACGCATTTACTTGACATTCTACCCGATTTTATCTTTGAAATTCTTTGTGAACTTTTCAACAGATGTGTCAGTAACGGTGTCTATCCTACGAGCCTAAAACAAGTCAAAGTTCAACCTGTTATGTCTATAAGGGGAAAGGTGATATGCATACTCTAAAAAATTTTAGACCAATATCACTTATACCTATATTCTCGAAGGTATTTGAACGAATACTTAGTGATAAATTAATGTTTCATTTTTATAGTAATAACTTGATGAATAGGCAGCAATACGCCTATCAACGAGGCCGGTCCACAGTGGACGCCGCGCGTGACGTCATCGCACGCGTAGTGAGTCATATTGAAGGCAGGCGTCAAGTCGCAGCAATATTCTGCGACCTCTCACGTGCCTTCGAACACGTCAGTCATCTTCTTTTGCTTGCTAAGCTCGACCACTACGGTGTGACAGGGACTTCCTATAAAATCGTAGAATCCTTTCTCTGGGGTAGGGAACAGCTTACCTCAGTAAAAGGCACAAGGTCGAAAACGGCTCAACTCAGTGATTGTGCTGTGCCACAAGGCTCGATCATGGGAAATAACCTTTTTCTATTACTTGAATGATCTTAGTATTACATGCAATGGTCAAAATGTCCCTCAGGTAAATGAGGTTAAGTACCTAGGAATAACAATAGACTCTGGTCTAAAATGGAGTTTACACATTGACGCGCTATGCTCCCGCTTGTCATCAGCCTGTTTTGCCTTAGGTCGCTTGCGTCCTAACATTAGTGACTCAAATCTCAGAAAAGCATATTATGGCTATTTTAACTCCCTGATGACTTACGGAATAGACCTGTGGGGAAACGCCGCAGATAGGGATAGAGTCTTCAGGCTACAGAAACGAGCTATCCGCATACTTTCAGGTGTGGCTTGGGATCACCCAGCGAGGGAACTATTCATCAAACATAAAATCTTAACATTACCCTGTGTCTACATACTAGAGATAGCTAAGTACATGCGTCGTAACATCCAACAGTTCCCTACGGTCGGTGATACCTCAAGCTATAACACGAGGCGGCATCACGATCTGCGCCTGCCCTCTTCTCGGCTTACTAAATCAATGAAATGCTTACATATAATAGGCCCTAAACTTTATAATAAAATCCCAAGTGAAATAAAAAACAGTAAGACCGATGTCTCGTTTGTTAATAAACTTAAAAGCATGCTAACGTTGGAAGCATACTACTCAATCCGCGAATTTGACTGTAAACCTGCGAATTTGCTAACCCAAACTCTAAAGGAAACTATGACAAATGTGGCAAATAATTTATAATTTTGAATGAAATTTAATAATATGTTGATTCCTATTATAATTTTTGATTTCTATTATAATTTTTGTATATAATTTGCTGACTTGTAAAATGTAATATTTTATCAATAAATGAATTGAATTGAATTGAATGATGAAATCGGACGAGATTTAAGACGAACAATTTTCGAACCTTTTGTTTTGTAAGTATACCAAAACTAAAAATAAAAACTTTATTAAATTGCACTTTGTAAATTGATAACCTTGAAGTCAACTTTCAAATATAAGACAAATGAAAAAAATAGCATTAGAATTATAGGAATAATGATCTCATTAATCTGTAAGAAAATTTCGGCAATTTCATGGCTAAAGACCTATTATAAGATAATGAAAAAAAATTCTTTAGAATTATAGGAATAATGATCTCATTAATTTGTAAGAAAATTTCGGCAATTTCATAGGTAAAGACCTATTATTTATCGGGAAATGAGACATGCAATAAAGAATGTTGATGAGTATTTGGCTACACAGAGCGCGTCTACAACAAACTGCATTGTTCGTCGACTGTCATTTAAAATATTATGATTATGAGCAATCGCGGATGTTATTCGAACAGTCAAGCCACCCATCAATTATAATTGCCTGTGTAGAACAAAGTATACAGCAATGCTTTTTCATGCTAAGGAATGAAATCCGAAGCGTAATATAGCTTTGAGTATTTTTTGCGGAGTCAACTCTGACAGCCAGTAGTATATTAGTAAAGGAGTTATTTTTTCTTCTTATTGTATATGGGTTTACTCTTGACCTCGATCTAGCCCTGAGGTCGACGATGGGACGAGCTTGCCCAGAAGAAGCCTAATCACTCGCGACTTGAATAGATTCGGGTTATATGAAGTCGGGAACACAGGCGCAGGCAGAGAATTTCACTCCTTAGCTGTGAGCATTATAAAAGATGTGTCAAAGCGCTTGTGGAATATCAACCAAGTTTGTGTGATATCCGGCGGTAAGTCTGGACTCTCGATGGTATAAGGGGTGTGGCGGAATAAGATCGTGGATATCTTGAGCACAGCTATTTTTAAAAATATATACGCTGTTTAGAATTACAGAGAATTTACGCCTAATGAAACGGTTTCCACGAACTATAATTATTTTTTTATGTAGCAAGTGGGCAAGCGAACTTGGTACTCGTAAGTGGTCACCACCGCCCATAACGCCCACTCTGTTATTAATAACTAACAAGACAGCAAAGCGCGTTGCCCACCTTGAGAATTGAGATGGTGTGTCTCATGTGCCACATGTGCCACTATTCTAGTAGTTTACTGCGAGATTATTAGGTTAAGAAGAAAATTCTTCTTACATACAAAATATTAATGGCATATCTATACTCGTATCACCGTGTTCCTGAGTATATGCATTAATTTTAAGACCACGTTTAGTTAACGAAACTGTACAACTTTCCCTAAGAAACATAGATTAAAATACGTAAAAAATGCCTCTCATACAATTTTTTTTACGTATTTTAACCTGTTTCTTAGGGAAAAATTTTCAAACATGCTTTAAAAGTTAACTCATAACACGAAAAACAAAAATTGCATGGGATAGTTAATTTTTAGGGTTCCGTACCTCAAAAGAAAAAAACGGAACCCTTATAGGATCACTTTGTTGTCCGTCTGTCTGTCTGTCTGTCAAGACCCTTTATCTCACGAACGGATAAAGGTATCAGGTTGAAATTAATACCACATATTAGGATCCATGAACCACACAAGATCTGAAAATTTAATTTTTTTACAATAACGCAATCAAAAGATATGGCATTTTATGTCCTTATCTCCATACATTTATTCAAAAAAGCAAAACCTACAGGGTACTTCCCGTTGACCTAAAATTATGAAATTTGGCAAGAAGCTAGGTCTCACAGTACAAATAATGGGAAAAGTCTGAAATCATTAAATATTACAACTTTTCTCACAACTAATGGTAACCAATTGTGGTGAGCTCCCGTTTCAAGAACATTCATATAAGAGAGGGGTCAAGTTGGATGGTCGCTGAGGCGATTTTTGTTTTAGTTCTATTTAAAAACGGGAACACTTACAAACTTGAAATTTGGTATGTTTATAGTGCATAAGCTATAAAATAACAACAAATAATAAAATTTGGTCAAGCGCGTGTCGGACTCAAAAAATCTAGCACATTAACTTACTGAAATTTCAACAAATACAATTATGTTTATGTGGTGGTACGGAACCCTCAGTGCGCGAGTCCGACTCGCACTTGGCCGGTTTTTTATTTTATTTTAACCTATGTTTCTTAGGGAAAGTTGTTCAATTTCGTTAACTGAACATGCTTATAAAGTAAATGCATAACACGAAAAGAAAATTGTATGGGAGGGCAAACTTTTTTTTTTCAAGCTATGTTTCTTAGGGAATGTTGTTCAGTTTCGTTAACCGAACGTGCTCTTAAAATTAATGCATATCCTCAGGAACACTTAGTATTTTAATTACGAGGTCGACTTTAGTAAAGTTAATAGTTATTAATTAGCATTAAGTAATTAAATGTCAAACTGACGGTCATTAAGTGATAGGTTCGTTAGTGCAAGTTAAATGTACTAATTACTACAATATACATTAAAGTCAGCTGTACTTGCATGACAACTACTTGCCTTGATATGAAAGAAAGCGGCTAAGTCTATCGAAATCTAATACGCTTAACCGTATTGTTTCATAGCAGGCACTCAAAATGTTAGTACTTCTAATTTGTATTATTAGGTTATATGCAACGCATATACATTTTTGAAGGAAAACTGTTACTTTTTTGGTTTCGATGAGTCGAATATTAATCAACCATGCAAACAACAAAACCATTTTCAAGAAAGTTAAGAGATTAACCGTAATAAATTATGTACATATTATGTAGACTCCTCCAAAAATCATCCGCATTTCACTTGGAGGTCCATTCTTGCACTAATATTCTTATCTTAACCAAAATACGTCAAGGCTTGTTTATGACAAATTAATGTTTTTTTTACAATACGAGGGGTGATCAAAAACTAGTGAGAATGATACATAAAATAAACAGCTATTGATAAATTAATAATGCACTTTTCTTTGCAGCTTCCAAATCTCTTCAGACAGTGAATTTCACAGTTTTCCGAAGGATTGATCCCTTTAAAAAACAAAGATTTCTTTGGTCCTGCAAACAGTTTTCCGTATGGGTCCAAAAATTTCGATTTTGCTTCTGGGTGTCTACTCTCAAAGTCCGATATATCGAAACGATACTACTCGAAACATGCAAATGCAAAACTTCGTTCCTTGACAATAGAGTACAATATTGGTTGGATGAATTTTCAAACTGCATCCAACCAATATTCTACTGTATTGTCAAGGGACGAAGTATTGCATTTGCATGTTTCGAGTAGTATCGTTTCGATATATCGAACTTTGAGAGTAGACACCCTGTGTCTGTTTCTCCCTCGATGTTATTTCAATTGTGGGAACTGATAGAAGGTACTATGACTAGGGTTACCAGATGGTATACCCATAAAATACTGACAAAACTCCTAATTTCTACTAAAAAGTCCTGACATTTTGCTGTCTGTTCCCACACTGTGCGACGTAATTTTCTTGATTCTTTCTGTCACCTCCTTTTAATTAAAATAAACTTTCAATACCCATAAACATCAAAAGTTGTTCATTCATTAAAAATTTTATTCTCACAACTTTTTGATCACCCCTAGTAGGTGTTGAACAGAGCATGAATAGCCCTCAGATATGGTTACTTAGCTAAGGTTCGTATTGGCCAACTCATCTCAAGTCTAAGTTTGCTCTGAAGGATACCCAAGGAAGGAAAAGGGGTTCTTAAGAGCATTCTACACTTGAGAAGAATTTATAGATACAACCTCAAGAGCGTATTTACGTATTAAACAGTTAGGATTTATGTCGCAATACCCATGGTGATAAAAAAATTATATAGACCAAGGGCAGACTCACTAGCTACCATTTTCACCTTTTAAGCTAGTTGTGATCTCGCCTAGCAAAATGCCAGTAAATCGCCAAAAGAAACGCCAGTATATAAGGTTTTTAAGTGTCAGAGAATTCTACGTAAATACGCCCTTAAAAACTAACTAGTTGGATTATACTTAGTAGGCATAACAACATACACTTAATAAATTAGGTTCACAATCACTTTTTTACCTAACTACGCATACATAATTCATAAAAACACTAAAGGAATATCCTTCCTCGGCGTGTTGTACTTTAATATTTACAATTCAATCATTTAATTTATTTTTGATGAATTTGGGATTATATTCGAGCGTTTTTATCAGACTGTGTAAAAAATGCATTTTTCGTTTTTCTACGCACAATCGACGCTTGTTTTACGCCATACAAACGCAATGCATCTATACAGCGTATAACGGAAAGATGTGATAATATTAAAGGGTGTGAATCTGCCCATGAAACTGAACAACTTTATGTCATAAAAAAAAATTTACCTCCCATAGAAACTGCATCAGCTGATAGCGCATTTTGTATGGGACGTCAAATTTTGTTTTTCGTATTTCGACCTATGTTCCTTGGGAAAAGTTGTTCAGTTTCATGAGCAGATTCACACCCTTTATTATTATCACACCTTTCCGTAACACGCTGAAGATACATGGTTTTCAAAACGCGTCGAAATCGTGCGTTTTCTACGCGTAATAAAAACGTCATGAGCATAAACTCTCAACATTTTCAAAATTTACAATCGTCGTAAAATGACAACATTAGCAATTTTGGAAAATTGTGCAAATCAATAATATTGAATATTTTCAATCCGTACCGAGATCAGAGATGCAATTCTTCTAAATCTTACAGACAGAATAACAAGCGGTTAATCGTATACTGAAAGGGCTGGCAAAGACGGTGCACGGATAAATCTAAATAGGTTTTTGTTGCACCGTTTAGTATATAAATTTGTATTTTTATTGTTATAATAATAAAAATAATAAATAAATAAAATATAATAAATTTTGAAAATTTTTTTTTTGAAAAGATATTTTCGTTGAAAATTGTTCATTGTAAGTTACTTCCGCACGATGGCGATTTTTTTTTCATTTTCTTAAAGTTTCATTCACTAAAAGTTGTTCAATTTCGTTGACTGATCAAGCGCTATCAGTTTTAGAAAAGCTGTACCTTACACCAGTGTTTATCAAAATCGGTTCAGTAAACTACTATGTATAATGCTCGCATGAACCTATCATCAAACATCAAAGAGAACTCTGCCAACAAACTATTATATACTTTGGCGGATCTCAGTGTAAAACATGTACCTTGAACCTTTTTTTTTTTTTATTATTAGCCATGGTTGTCGCGACAAGGAAGACACTTTTTATATCATCAAACAGAGAAAAAGTTTTATATCATGATCTTTTATTTGTAAATATCTTCAATATCTTTTGTACTCGTATATCATCAATGTCTAACAATTGATGGATGTTATGCATTTAAATATTTAATGCAATGTGCACCGCCCGCCCGTTATACTATTTCCAAGCATTTATTTCCTTTTTGACAGCGGTCAAGTCCATACATTCTGTTCGATCTTTCTTTTTCCTTTTATCATATCTTTCTTACTCGCTGTCATGCAGATTATAAATGATTGGAAGGGGTATAATGTGCATGTGCATGCGCAGGCACAATCAACACTAAAGCCGTCTACTACCCCTCAAAACCAGTACAGGGTGTCTACTCTTAAAGTCCGATATATCGAAACGATACTACTCGACACGTACAAATGCAAAACTTCGTCCCTTGACAATAGAATAGAATATTGGTTGGATGAATTTTCAAACTGCATCCAACCAATATTCTACTCTATTGTCAACGGACGAAGTATTGCATTTGCATGTTTCGAGTATTATCGTTTCGATATATCGGACTTTGAGAGTAGACACCCTGTTTCTTCAAAACGAGCACATTCTTCAGTATTTGGTGAACCGCTCTATATTTTGAATGCTTCTTACCGCCAATTGTTAAAAGCTTTCTCTATTTAAAACTCAGTCAAATTTAATGGTGACACACAATAATTTTGGAACAATCATAAAGACTCAGCAATTTTATGATCGATAGAATCTTAGACATTATAAACCGGGAAAAAATTAAACGAACTGAAACTAGATGGCGTTGATTCATACATAGACAAGAAAGCTGTTGCAGTCTATCAACTGTCCCCCAAGGCGGTATGGTCTTGCACCTTAGCCTGCTCTTCTTCGACAGAAGGAAGGAGGAGAGAAAGGAAAAATAAAAAATCAACTGTCCCTTAAAAAAACATACAAAATTCAAGATTCGAGTCGAGTCATGACATCTATGTACTTAAAGTGACCTCACGTTGCAATTTCTGGGGATTCTTAGTCCCTCTTATTATTCTTTCATTGTTTAAACCAAAGTACATATTTGAATTCTTGGTCCGACAGGGAATAAATAAACTATACAAGGTGGAAAGGGTATATCAACCCTCAAGGATATGATTCTGCCCATGAAACTGAACAACTTTCCCTAAGGAACATAGGTCCAAATACGAAAAAAAGGTATTTTGACCTCCCATACAAATTGGGCTATCAGCTGATTCAGTTTCAATGGGGGAGTCAAAAACCTTTTTTCGTATTTCGACCTACTCGTACGTTCCTTAGGGAAAGTTGTTTAGTTTTATGGGCAGATACAAATTCTTCAGGGTTGGTATACCCTTTTTGTTATACCTTGTAGTAAATCTACGGACAAGTGGCGGTTTATGAATTTAATGATAAAATAAAACGCTCGAATACAATCAAATAGCACCCGTGTTATTCGACCAATACCTCTACACATCGCTACCTCTGTATCTCTCTGGACACTGGCCCGAGATGACCGAATCCGGAGGCGATGCTGTTGATCTCCACTTGCTTCCAACTGCAGTATGGCGCGTGCTTGGCCGATGCTGGGCCAGCGTCGTGGTTGCAGCGCGTTTCGAGCATGATGTCCGAACGGAGCATGCCTAGTGAGGTCGGCTAGGAGCCCAGGTCATGCTATTAAGGCATCCACTCTCACAAAGAAAGTCTCATATATGTTGTTTGTACTCCAAAGGCGAGAGTGAGAAAGAGATAGCGAAAATACTGAGCGTTATGGAGGTAGTCTCATAGTGTTTGAGTTTCATGATCACTATCAGCATTAGGTCCCTTTAGCTCGCGCTGAATTGGTGTTGGCAGTAACGAATGGTCAAAAGTATAAGACGGGTAAATTTTTTGTTATGTTTTCAAAATATTTTTAAACTGAATTAATAATTTACAGATCACTTATTTGCCTGCTGTGACACTGAAATCACACAAATCGTTAATTGCAGATGCCTTCCTCCAGAATTCCACCAAAAACGCGTGGTACTTAGAAGGGGATTAACAAAATTCACCACTCAAAGTATTGCGGCTGGCGACCGCTCTATACATATAAGATGGTACGATACACAGAAAGATGCTGATGCCCAACCTCCGGTTCATAAATCCTTAGTCGCCTCTTACGACACCCACGAGTAGAGACGGATTGGTGCTATTCTTTGCCGGAACCACACGAAAAATCGTTTATTTCATCTCAATTTGTCCCGCGCCAGTCAAGCTGATTTAACGATGTGTGAAGGGGCCTATTATGACAACAGTTTGACTAATCGTATCTCCCCTATTTTAACAATAAACGAAAACGGGAGTTTTACAATTTATACTATTTTGAGAAGCGTTTAGCCGTTTCTATAGCGCAGGTGCCAGCCACAACGTTAGCGTGGTAACTATGGTATACGGCGTGCAAAATAACTCTGTCTGTGACCGTTAATGCGCTGAAGTAAAAAAATGAGTCGCGGGTGTCAGGTGCGGCATGTGGGGGAAAAGGCGAGCGAATCGTTCATTGGCTCTCCGCCTGTCGCCCATGCGCAGAAAATAACCGTCATGGACAGACTTGTCCTGAACCCGCTGTACGTGTTCCAGCAAAAGCTGGAGTTTTGGAGGAAGCTCCCTGACCTGTAGTGGACGTTTCATGGGATGTAATGCTGATGATAGCCGTTCTGAACATGGAAAATTGTTTTTATTTATTTCCCGCCATCTCTTTTTCATTCCAAACTATGATAACGCGAGAGCGTAAGATTCGCGATATATCGGCGAATCTCCTCGCGAGACTTTTCAGCGTAAGTGTAGATGATCCTTAAAGGCAATACTGATTTCATGACATTTCAAGTCTCTTAATGAAAGAGTTTGCAAAATCTAAAAGGTGATCGGTATTTGTTGACAACAATAGAATAACTTTATATATGTAACAATGGGAAGCATAACTAAAAACAAATGATCAAATCGCAAGGGAAACTCGAATTTAAGGATCCAGGAGACTTGATCTAAGGTCTAATTAAAAATATAAAAATATCAGTTTCATCGAACACAAAAAACAAAGTCAAAAATAAATCTTCTTTAAGAGGCAACCAGCCGTCCACTAGCGCCCCCATCAGTTAAAAAAACGTCTCTCTAAATACAAAACTTATCGAAAATCCAGAAAGACAAATTGAAGTAAAGGTACCTTAGTATATTTAGAACTTATAAATTTTGAAAAATATGGTTCACTGTTATGTAGTTACAGATACAAAAAGTGCCAAAAACGGCCATTTTTATCAGTTTTTGTATTTGTAACTACCGTGAACTTTATTTTAAAGAGTAAGTAGGCTGATTTGATCTAATTTTCTCACTACCTTAGGTTGGCTGGAAGAAATCTCTTTCAGAGATAAGCCCGCTTTTGTGTATGTCCTTTAGTTATGATTTTACTGTAAATAATTTGTGTAATAAAGAATATATATAGGTTCTAAATAAACAAAGGTACCTTTACTTCATTATGTCTTTCTGGATTTTAGATGAATTTTGTATTTAGCGAGCAATATTTTTTAACTGATAGCTATGTAAAATATCGATCACCGTATGGCAGAATGGAACGCAGTCATAGCCTATCATAAAATAAAAATAAAACGGTCAATTCTCTTTGGTGATATGACAGCTTTATTTTAATCCGAGGATAGGCTATGACTGTACTACACTCTGCCATACGGCGATCGACATTTTATATATAAAAAAAATTGTTTTAACTTTGTTATTGGTGTACAAACATTTTTTATATTATATTTTTATTTTCAATTCGTGAGCCTATATCTAAAGTTTCGAGGTTCCTTACAATTGTACCATAATCGCTTAATTGTTTGGGCAAACGGGAAGCCCCCTCTACACGATGGGCCATTACACCGGCCTACTACGATCATAGCCACAGGAATAGCACAGGAGGAAGTACATAGTAATAGTACACACGGCCGCACATCAGTAGAAACACTTTTGGACCTTATGGCGTGGTAATAGAGTTGAAAAAGTTTCTACCGACAAGCGGTTGAACGTACTATCATACAACGCGGCCACTATATACGGGCGGGGACGCCATATTGGTTACCTCCCCTGCCCCTCTGGGTCTGTTACTACGGAACAAGTGGGCGTGCGACTTAATGTGCGGCGTAATTCGACATATAAATATAAATATTGTAAGGAACAACGAAACTTGGCATATAAATAGCGATATAGGGTCAATTGACTGAATAATAAGCATTATTGTAACGTGTTACTCAGACGGTGACACTGACCAACTTTTCCCTAGGAACATAGGTCGAAATACGAAAAAAGAAATTTTAAATTCCCAATATTGCACATTTTGTATGAGAAGTAAAGATTTTTTTTTTGCATTTCGACCTTTGTTCCTTAGGGAAAGTTGCTCAGATTCATGTTCTAAATAACAGGCTAAAATAGTGCTTACAAATTTTTTTACATCCGATATACGGGCTGCAAGGTACAGTGTACCGAGAACTGAAAGGGCGTGTTCAGTCAACGAAACTGAACAACTTCCCCAAAGAAACATTTTTGGGAAATAAATAAAGATTTTGACCTCTCCATACAAATTGCTCACTCTGATCGAACAGATACAGATAATTTTATTCAATGTAGATTCTTTACAGAATACTTATTGAATGTCATGCAGAATACAATGTAAATAGAGCGAGTCTACGCCGTTTCGGCGTTCTACACAGTTTGTATGGAGAGGTCAAAATTGTTTTTTATTCAAAAAGCTTTCCTTGGGAAAGTTGTTCAGTTTTTTTGACTGAACACGCCTGTTCAGTTTTCAGTACACCGTCCCTAACACCATGTAGGTAGGTAGGTACGAGTATGTTGTGTAAGTTATGTGTGTAGCGGTATGTACCTGTGCCACGCCCTCGTCTCGAACCTTGACCCACACGTCGTAGAGGCTGGCGGTGAACTCGTCTACCTGCAGCGCGTTCTGAAGCGTGTGCTGAAGAAACTCGTCGTCGTGGGCCACCTGCTCGTACCAACATACAAAGAGAATTTAGTAAATAAAATTATTTTGTTTATTGGTTAAGTACAACAAACAAATACATTTCTCTTGCAACTCTGTAACCTGTGCTGTTACACACAATTATGTACCTAGAGGGATAAACTTGCTCGGCAGGACGCGGCAGACGGCGGTCTGTGAAATTGCTGACCTCCTTGAAGATTTCTCTGTCTGGGTCTGTCAATATAAAACCTGAGTTAATCCGTCTAGGTACTTTGTTATATTCGCTTTAATCACAAAGTTCGATTCTCCCAATCAAAAATAACTTCACCGAAGTAAAATACAAGAGCTACACCGACAAGAGCTTGGCTCTTAAATTTTTTTAATGAAGTAAAATATTTATTGTACAAAAAAGCGCAGCTCTAGAACCGGCGACCTAAGACCTAGGATTTAAGGCTGCACGACAACCCAGCGACTTTGGTACCAGAGTTCACGAAACAATGTGACGTTCCGTAACCAAATTACCAACCGCAAGATCATGTAAAAAGTGTTAAAAATATGGATATTTCTGACTAGCTGCAAAACGACAGTGCAAGCGTTTTCTTGTGAATGTATTTTTTTTATTGTTTCAGAAAACAAACAGTCTTACAAACATAATATGTAACTTAAAAAGTAACAAAAGGACCTGGAGTTTCCTATTTATACAAAGTTATATATAGGTAGATTTAAAGAACACTCGCAAAGTTACGTAAAACGCAGTTTGAAAAACCGCTAAATACACTACACACTGGTTCTGCAACTAGATACCCTATTTCAATTATGGTTAACTAAATATCTAAGTAATTAAAATGTAATGAATGAAAGTATTATTATTATTGTGACACAGATTTGATAATAGTGTTAACAAATGAGAGGGAGTTGAGAAATATGTTAAATAAAACACTCGAAGTCTACTTACGTTGTGTAATAGGTTATTCACTTTACACAGTGTTAAAATTGGTACATTAACACAATACCATACATATGAAGAAGAGTCTTCATAATTTTACACAATACGTGATTACTCTTTTAAAGGTAGAATCTCCCAGTTTGAAGAACAAAATACGACTGCCTGAGCGAGGCTGGCTCGAACGTTCAAGAGACCTCTCCCACTACAATATTACCCTTTCCATAAAACGCTGGGATTGGTCGAAAAGCCGCCGCGTTCAGTCAGCTCGTACAAAGGAGTCAATACAACAACCATTTATGAACAATATCGTAAAACTATGAAAAGTTAGTAAACACTGGTGACTTAAATATTATAATATTGGAGATCAGAATATCTGTCATGACAACAATAGTAATCTTAATAGTGGTTACAAACCTCGTGACATCATCCTCATCGTCATAACGTCCCATGGAACGTCCACTGCAGGACAAGAAAACAAAACTTGATAGCAAACTGCAATTTCACTCACATATTCACTACGGATTGTTTCTTGAAATCAACGCACACATCACATTCAATGAATATAGTCGGTTTATTTCTATATGCGTGCATTCGTCGAATATCATCGAATACAGTTTTAAACCAGACTAGAGCGCGCTTATGTCAATGTCACTGAGAAAAATTAAAAGTTTGATTTTGTTTTGCGTTTTAAGAAATTATTGAGAGATAATGATTATTCGATAAGATAATTTAATCTAAAACCCCAAAAAAAGTTGAAAAAAATCTCTCGAAAACGAGATTGATGACAAATGTCTTATGAGTTTGACGTTTCGCACACGCTGCACTACCTCATTTTCGTATGCAATGATAGCGCGCTAAAGTGACGTCACTGATGACGTCACGTCGCTTAAACGAGTGAATACGAGCAAGTTTTGAACCGACTATTAGCGCGCTAAAACCGCACACAAAGCTCATGAGCAGGTTTTAATCCGTACTGATTGATAGTATATGTAACAAAAGTTTTAATACAATGATAATGTTGTTCAATGCCTTAGTGAGCAGTAATCTCGAGTACTGTAGCGTAGTATGGAATCCACATTACGAAGTATATGCAAAAAAAATAGAAAGTGTACAGAAAAGATTTTTGTGGCATCTATCTTATAGATTTAGGTTGGCTAAAAAGTTAAAATCTTATTCAGGAAGGCTCAAGCATTTTAAGATGGGTTCGCTTTCTGATCGTAGACGCTACCTGGACATTATGTTTTTCTATAAATTGGTGAAGGGCTCCCTGGATTGTCCTGAGCTGCTCTCTCAGGTTAATAACAATGTACCAGCTAGGGTACCCCGCCCTAATAAATACAGACCTTTTAGTAGGAGATCATCCAGAACTAATCTGGGGTTCTACTCACCTCTAAATAGAATGGCCTGTGAGTATAATAAGTTTGCTTTACAGAGTGACATTTTGGCGGATAACTCTTATACTTTTTAATAATTTTATGTTCAATTGATTATTTTCCCGTTTCATTTTATTTTGATTTATGTTTGATTTTATTTTTGTGGATGTTTAACTTGTTTGGAAAATTTTATTGATTTTTAGCTTATTTATATAAATCTGTTTGAACCGTCTCCTTTAGAAAGCAGTTGTCACCTGTAATTGGGTTACCACTTAGTGTTAAGCTCATATATGTTACTCGGTTATAATTGTATTGGTGTGTAATCTGTAGGTGACCTTATTTTTAAATAAAAAAATAAAATAAAAAACGCGTGGTACTTTGGGGGGTTTACACACAAGCTGTCGTTGGTGACCGCAGCATGTGAGATAGTTCGACGATACATAGAAAGATGCTGCTGCCCATCCTCCGGTTGATAAGCCCTTAGTCGTCTGACACATGGACACTCCAACAAAAATTATGCTTTCAAGCTAAATATTTCGCAAAAGGATCCCTAAATCGAAATATGATACATCCAGATGCACATAATTTTTAAAAGACAATTTTAACGGCACCCTAAGCGATGGGGTAGACAAGAAACTAAAATTCACCTCCACTTTACTTGTGAGCGAGGGTACCCTAAAATTTTATTTTAGATATTTATTTTACCACTTTGTCGGCGTGGATAAAATGTACAGCTTTCTAGTACCGCGGACAGACAGATGGACATGACGAAACTGTAAGGGTTCCTTGTTGACCACGGAGCAATCACCCAGAGACAAAACACAAGTAAAAGTAAGAAAGTCAAAAGAAAGTAAAAGTATAAAAGTGAA
This sequence comes from Athrips mouffetella, assembly GCA_947532105.1. Taxonomy (NCBI): domain Eukaryota; kingdom Metazoa; phylum Arthropoda; class Insecta; order Lepidoptera; family Gelechiidae; genus Athrips; species Athrips mouffetella. Next base: position 26,365,819 of record OX383974.1, on the reverse strand, counting down.
GAATGTAGCAGTCAGACAGTGAAGAATATAGCAGTAAGAATGTGAAGAATGGAGCAGTAACAATGTGAAGAATGTAGCAGTAGGAAAGTGAAGAATGTAGCAGTAAGAATGTGATGAATGTAGCAGTAAGAAAGTGAAGAATGTAGCAGTAACAGTGAAGAATGTAGCAGTAAGAAAGTGAAGAAAGTAGCAGTAAGAATTTGAAGAATGTAGCAGTAAGAAAGTGAACAATGTAGCAGTAAGAAAGTGAAGAAAGTAGCAGCAAGAAAGTGAATAATGTAGCAGTAACAATGTGAAGAAAGTAGCAGTAAAAAAATGAAGCAAGTAAGTAGTGGTGTAACTAACCTTGTGCATAAGTTCGTTGAGGATGGGTTGTAGTTCTATTGCTTTGTTGAACTCTGTCCGCGGGAAAGGTGATGGCAGCAACACGAATGGCGCGATCTATGAAACAATACATGCTTCATACAGTTATTATCAGCTCTACAAGCTTTTTGTGCAAAGTGGACATACGCCCTCTGGCGGCAATAATTGGTACGGTCGACCGCTTGTCGGTAGAAACTTTTTCAACTGTATTACCACGCCATAAGGTCCAAAAGTGTTTCTACCGATGTGCGGCCGTGTGTACTACATCGGGCTTTCGATGGAGGTGTTCTCATACCCCTCATGTGAAGAGGGGAGGTGAGGGGAAGGGTGAGGGTAGGGGTGAGTGGATGGGGGTGGGAGCTTGACATGCTCTTGACTGTACAGTGTACCTACCTAATGACGTAATAACGTCAATCTTACGGCCATATCAACGATACAGAATACCAAGGATTTTTTATTATTTCAATTTACAATAGGTTTCCTATTGATCTCAATCTAGCCCTGAGGATCTTAAGATGAGGTTGATGGTGGAAAAAATCCACCTAGAAGCCAGTTCACTGGCGACTTGAATAGATTTGGGCTGTATGAGCTTGGAGATACAGACAGGTAGGAAATTAGGTAATCTCTCAAAGTGATTTTCATTTTACAGTGTCCCCTATGGGATTACAATCTAGAACTTCCAGATCGAGAGCCATATACTATACTAGACCATGTAAGCTTGTGAAGGTAGCGTTTAAAACACACTTTTTAACAGGGCATCTGCCTCCACAGCTCGACAAACATTCTGAAAACAAAATACATGATTTACTTCAGAGGCTGGCATAGAAATGTTGCGATTGAAGATCTAACTGTGATGTGATGTGACACTTAAGATGCTGCTGCCCAATACTGCTCATCTTCTGATATGCACCCTTAGGCGTTGGCCAGACAGCAGAGGTGCGCCGCACGGCACGCCTTCAGCGCACCTCTTCTGTCTGGCTTGCACCGCGTCGTTCTCCTACATTTTGTATGCATGTGATTTGAACAGGCGACGAGACGGCATGCCTAAGGCGCACCGCCGGCGTGACCGCCGGCACGCCGCCGCACAGCACAGTCCGCTGCGAGTGACGCGCCGGTTCGGACGTAGCATACAAAGTGTACTACGGGGGCGCTCGAAGCGCGCCTCGGGCGCACCCGAAGCGCGCCATGGGCGCAAACTATGTGCGCTCGTAGCGTGCCACAGACACACCCGATGCGCGCCGCGCCCGTTCTGTCTGGCTTGCGCCTAAGCCTTTTGTGAAACCTACAGAAATAAATGAGGAACTATTCTTGCCAGCAGCACAAGAAATTATAGAAAAAAATTGGCTAGTTATAGTTTAATAATGTAATTAACAAAGTACAAAGTTAATTATGTAATTAGCAATAAGATAGTTTAAAAACTATAACTCAAGATACATTAGTACCGTAAACATTAATGACAAATTGTTGTGTCAGGCTACAATATAACATAAATTTAAGAGACAATATACCTACATCATATATGACGCACAAAATAACTTTGGCCCTGTCATTGATGCGCGAAGCAAAAAATGGTACATTTTTAACTTCTGCGCATCAATGACAGGGCCAAAGTTATTTTGTGCGTCGTATAGGGGAGGTAGGGGAGCATTGGGCAGTCGGGAGGTTTGGGCACTCCCTCATTTCTCAAAATCTACTCCAGATATTTTTTGTTTTCTACCACAGCACTATAGTTTAATAACTGGCAACACCGCTTATCAAAAGTGTCAGCTGTCATTTCACTTGGTTGTCAAGTTACATGCGCTTAACGGTTTGTTGCGTACAGAAGTATATATTTTGATTGTGATTTGAAGAAACATAACAAAGAAATCTGCAAGAAAGTGTAAGTATCTGTGTTAACTTCTTCTATTGTGTTTAATGAAGATTATATTTACCTGTCAATTAGGATTCAATATTTGATAAAAATAAACTTATTCGAATGTATCTGAAAAGTGAGGTTATGGGGTGCATTGGGCACGCAGGTAGGAGGGAGGTTTGGGCATGCCCAATGCTCCCTCTGTTTTTAGTATAATTTGGTGTCATACTTTTGTGCTTTTTTTATATGCCTATTGAATTGAACGGTTAATCATTTCTTTTCAGTACAATGCCATTTTCATTTAAAAAGAAAAATAAGCGACGTGAAATCCCTAAAGATGTTATTTTGCGCGCATTGGAAGACGTTTCTAAAGGAGGAAAAATTAAAACTACTGCGATGAAATATGATATACCCAGGTCTAACCTTCAAAGATACATAAAGCAGGGTGTCGTCGTGAAAGATATTTCTTCTAAATTTATATCATCTCAAATATTCACGAAAGATGAAGAAGAAAAAATTTCAGAATATCTTGTAACATCGTCTAAACTAAACCATGGACTGTCAAAAATGAAGGCACGCGAATTGGTTTATGAATACGCCACTGCCATTGAAAAAAAAAATACCAGATAACTGGACAAAGAAGAAACTTGCATCCAAAGATTGGATAAGGGGATTTTTTAAAAGACAACCTCAGCTTTCGATAAGGACACCAGAAGCTACCAGTCTCTCACGTGCCACAAGTTTCAATAAGAAAAATGTCGGAGATTTTTTTGAAAATCTTAAAACTGTATATGAACGGCATCGCTTCGGCCCTGAGTCTATTTACAATATAGACGAAACTGGATTATCAACAGTACAACGAACCCAGAAAGTGATTGCTCTCAGAGGCACTAAGCAAGTTGGGCAAGTAACGTCAGCTGAAAGAGGGACGCTTGTAACGCTTTGCTGCGGTATTAATGCATTGGGTAACTCAATACCACCCTTTTTCATATTCCCACGGGTCAATTTCAAAACATATATGCTAAATGATGCCCCTGTTGGTTGAGATGGAGCAGCACATCCTTCAGGGTGGATGACAGCACCAAATTTTTTAAAATATATGCACCATTTCGCAAAACACGCAAAACCAACGTCTTCCTCGCCAGTTCTTTTGCTGCTGGACAATCACGAGAGCCATATTTCAGTACCAGTTCTCGATTTTTGTAAAGAATCAGGCATTGTTTTAATGACTTTCTCACCGCACTGCAGCCATAAACTGCAACCCCTAGACCTGACTGTCTACGGACCGCTCAAAACTTATTATAACACTGCTGTAACAGATTGGATGGTAAGCAATTCTGGAAAAACGGTAACAATTTATGAAATCCCAAAATTAGCAGCAAAAGCCATCCCACTTGCATTCAAGTTGCAGAATATTCAAAGGGGATTTGAAAAACCTGGCATATGGCCACTCAATTCAAACATTTTCTCCGATGAAGATTTCGCTTGTTCTTCTGTAACTGATCGCTGCTTGCCGGAAGAGGATAATGTTCCTACAGAACAATCGATTTCAGACCAACCTGTCATGGAACAACCTTCAACAGAAGAAAATCAGAGTTCAGAGAATCATACAAGTTCAAATGTGGAAGTCACTGGGCCATCTCAACTGGAATCTCCCTCTAGAAGCCAGACTAAGGGCACTGTCAATGTAACACCTGATTTAGTAAGACCATATCCGAAGGCCGGCCCCAGGAAATTGCATGGCATGAAACGGAAGAAGGGAAAAACTAGAATATTGACGGACACACCCGAGAAAAGACTTATAGAAATAGAAGAAGAAGAAAGACAAAGAAAAAATAAGATCAAAGAGTTCAACAAAAATCGAAAATGCTCTAAAAATACAGGACAGAAAACAATTCCGAAGCTTGCTGATGAACTTACTTCCAAACCAGGAAAAAGCAGGAAGATTAGCAGCGATGATGAAATAAAAAATGTTTCCGTTTCTGACGAAGCCCTTGTTGAATCGGAAGAAGATTTTGATGAAGACGATGTGATCGTTCTGGATAGAAATTTCCAGATCAATAACTTTGTGTTGGTTAAATTTGACACCAAAAAAACTGTCTATCATTATGTTGGAATAATTGAAGAGGTTAATCACTCCATGGCAACTGTTAAATTCATGAGAGTGAGTAAAATAAGAAATACGTTTATATTTCCTGACATCGAAGACGTAGCCAGCGTCCCCCTGGAGGATATAAAGACAAAATTGCCTACACCAACGACATGGATGAAACGTGGCAGCTTAAAGTATAAATTTGACAAGCCTCTCTGGATCATACCAAATATAAGATAAGTTTAATTAAGTCTAACATCGTGCAGTATTGATTCTAAGTCACATTGTTTATTTTTTCTAAAGTCTATGATAAGAAAAAATGTTTGTATTACAATTTTTTATAGCAATGTTATATAATACTTAGGCATAGTAGTATAGTAAAGGAATCTCGTGCATATTAAATACAGTGCCCAAACCTCCCTACAGGGGTGTCCGAACCTCCCTCCCACCGGGAGGTTTGGGCACCTTGGACATGTTTTCGAAGATCTTTTGTAACTTTGAGACTAATTATAATACCAAAACTTTTCTTAGCAATAATTACTGCCAAATATGTGTGCTCGATATATTTGGAATACAATTTTGATTATGATAAAAAATAACAGTTTTATTAAAATTTATGTAAAAAAGTGCCCAATGCTCCCCTACCTCCCCTACCTATTTCACTCTTTATGTATGCAGGTTCTTTTTTACCTGATGCGTGTTGAGAAAAGCAGCAACATTTATTCTTATCATTTGATAGTGACAAATAAGTTGTAAAACATTGTTGCTCTTGTTTTCACTAAAATGTGGGCAAATGGCCGTCAGGTCTAAAAAATAACCTTTTATGCAAGTCCACCTGGCTGTTGTGCATTACAAATAACAATAAAATATTTTGTAGAAAAAAATGTCATATACTCTTGTACAAAATTAATTTATCACATGAATACAACAAAGAGACACCTGGCATGTTTACAGGAAGGCTTTAATAATAGAATGAAAAGCTTCTGCATCTTTTGGGCCCTTCAATTTTTAAAATTTGCAATCTTCATAATATCTGCCTGAAAACTGCTTAAAACCTTCAAGTCAACATCAATCTTACAAGATTGAAGGATGGCCCCAAATGCCAGATATTTGACAATTTTGGCATAATAAATACCTATTACGGACTTCAGTCAGATGACTTTGCGAATATTGCTGAGCAGGACTATTTCCTTGAATTGCATACACTGGCAGTGGCGAGTGCCAGAAACGAATTCGCCTTGTTATTTAAACTCTAGGCAGTAATTTGTGGGTTTTATGATGGTTTTATGGTAAGAAAATATTGAACTTTAAATTTCAATATTTTTTTTCTCAAAAACTAGAAATTTCCGCAGGTTGAAACTTTGCAGGTGGGCTAGGTATGGTAAGACCTTTTCCCAAAAAAAAAATCAGCTTTCAATTCGACGGTCCATAATCTAAAGTTTTACCGAAACTAAATTTAGCTGGCATTCCAATTCAACACAGTTAAGGGGCTGATAAGAGCTAATTGCTAAATTAACTCTCTTTCTACCAAAGGATAGAATGTGCGTACTAGAATAGAGCGGATTCATGCTGTTTTACATTTTTCGCTTTTTTGCCTTTTTCTCAAAATCTGTACCCATAATATTAATTTTAAAAAGGAATATGATTATGCATAATATATGGAATAATGTGTAAAAGTTTTGGCATCACAGATTAATGGGCACATAAGAAAAAAGGTTTAAAAGCAAATAGCAAAGGTAACTAGATTTTTTTTGTGGCATATAAAATATTTTTAATCGTATTTCAGAGTCAGCCATCTTCTTGGAAAGATGCTTAATTTTCAGGGCCATATATTCTACACTTTTCGTTAAAAAACTGCTCAAGTGAAGCTTATTTAGTTCTTATCAGCCTCTTATAGACATGAATAGTCAAACTTTGATAAGCTCTGTTTACCTGTATGGAATCTTTGCTGAACTGTTTCTTGTCGCGCATGCCGACTCCATGCATCAGGGCCCAGTCCTTCGCCTTCTCTATGACGTTGACCAAGGCCTTCTGCTCCATTGGCAAGGGTATACAGGATGCAAGCCGGGCTTGGGCCATTTTCACAACATTCGCCAGACTACAGAACGAAAACTAAGCAAATTCTATCTACTGAAACACTGCTTATCGTTCCGCTGTACTTGTTAAAATAAGGCTGATTGTGAAGAGCAGGCAGTGTGTTTTTGTGAGGCGGACACTCGGACAGTAAACCAATGGTATTTTGTGAAAATGTGTACAAAAGTAAATAATTCGCCCTAGGTATTTCCCCAAAGAAAAAAAAAAAAAGAACGAATGAATGAATGAAGGGCAAACGCAGACGGTGGGCATCTGTCCACGTTAAATTCCCTGAATAAAAGGCTGTATGGACCTATGATTCTTTTCCATACAGTATAAAAGAAACAATTTCCCTTAGTTTGTGGTAAGATCCCCGTTGACACTTATCTGACAGCTGGGCTGGAATATCCCCGGAGCGTCTCGTTTTGACGTAAATCAGCTGGTGATCAGCTGTTACTTTATCAATATGTCTATTCTTCCGTAGCGTAGAACAAAGTTGAATAGTTTGAGTTTTGCTTTTCGTAGTTCATGGAGATTTCGTGGTAACCTCTCGTTTTGAAAGCAACATTCTAGTTACTCTACAATAAATTCGACTGTTTATGAACAAAGCGGTGCTGTGACTGTGTTAACTTTGATATTTTATACACCAAAACAAACGAGAATCGAGTTCGAGTTGTTTATCAAACTGTGTTTAGGTATTTTTTTATCATATGTAACTACAGTTTTGTAATATGTTAGTTAGTGTTTTTTAAGAGACTATTTTTAGTACATCACTTCAACACTAACTTCGTTGGTTTTAATAAAACTACCTATTCCAACAAAGGCTAAGTACTTATTTATGAGTTTATTTCTTTTATATAATATGTAACTTTAATATTACTTCTTCAGGTCTTTAATTGAGAATGTTCCTGCTGCAGCATTAAGCTAAATCTTGCGCTTTACCTTCCGTCTATATTTTAAGCTACTACAGTTTCTAGACCAGTCTGCATCAATTATGCAGGTCTCATCCAGAAAAGAATACCTAGTCATAAACAAACAAAAAGTGTTCTCTCTTCAATGTCATAAGGCACAGGTTCATAACTTCTGAAATTTTATACCACAATACATGCTTTAAAATCCAACTAAATATTGGTGTCGATTCTGGCAGACCCAAACTAAGTACTTATAGACGATTGGATTGGACTGCTCCAAATTTTGCTCCGGACCACGATTTTGTCCACTAGCATTGCAGATTGTCCCAAACGACAACTTTGCTATTGGGCAAAATCATGGTACGGAGGTAAATTCAGAGCAGTCCGATCCGATCATCTATTAGTACTTTTAAATTGACATGTCTAAGTGTTGCCGTCTTTGTCAATCCCTATAGACTAATGAAAGACCATCATTTTCAGATCTGTCAAATTTATTTAGGTTTTAGTCCGCCAGAATCAACACCATTGTGTACTACCCCAACACCAGAATTTGGAGCATGACAGAAGTGATCCTTACCCTGCCTTCATCCTGCACATCCCCTAGTTACCAAGCAGTGACATGCCGTCGACCTCCTATCACCTATCGTTTCTATGCGATAGATTTCTATGTTAGGAAAAGACCTAAGAAACCACAAGTTCTAGCCATGGTCTGAATAACTTTACCACAGGAACATAACTGAATTATGAAAAAGATATTTCAACTTTCATAAAAAAAATAATTATAATAATTAAAAATAATAATTTATTATAGAAAGTTATTCAATTTCATGGGCAGATTATGAGGTTTTAGGATTACAGTGTTTTACTTACATGGCAACATAAATAAATTACACGAAATTGGTGTTAATATATCTTTAATTACCTGGGCAACCGAGCTTTGCTCTGTTTAATTTTAAAAAAAGCTTACACAAAAGCTTAAATAGATAACGCTGTAGCGTTTCAGAAGTGCACTATTTTCAAGAAATGCTCAAAAACTTGAGAAACTTTCGCTCCCCAAAAACCCCTGTTTTACAAATTTCATCACCATTGTGTATATATAAACAAATATAGGTCTATATCCAGCAGTGGACATCTTTCGGCTGATATGATCATGATGATATACAAATATTGCTTGTTTAATAGTAAATGATGAACTTGTTTATAATAGTTAAAGCCAGCCAATTTGATTTTGTTCTCCCGTCTAGTGGACTGTCTTACACAGGTATTTCGCATGAGGGATCAGATTAGGGAAATTTCTCTGTGTTGGGAGATCACCCAGGATTCTACTTCACTCATTATTTGGCTCTTCTTTATGTTTGAAGGTGTCAAAAATGCCTTTTTATAGATGGCTCTTATTGATTATCATAGCCCTTTGTCTAACTCTTCATAATGATGGAACCCCTTCCATCATCATGGCTGGTTGTTCTTCATGAAAGAAAGTGTTTAGTGCATCATCATAACTGATTTTTTTCATGATTAAAGCTTTGAGAGTGCCTCTACATGTTCTGCAATCTGCTCTACACTACAGGATCTGCAATAAAAAGAAATATAACAGATTCAAAAAGGGTAATAAAGTGTAACTGGAACAACTTTTCCGTGACTTTTCCTAAGGAACATATCCTATGAACATGTATTCCTAATACAAAATTTTTATGCTGTGATGCAGTTTCTAAAGAAAGTTGTTCTTTTTGTAATTTTACAAATTGGGAGTCCATATAGTTTCCACACATTCAAAGTGATCATACAACTGTGTGTAAATGTAAGTGTGTAAGTGTAATACACTGGGTGCTCACAACAATTTGAAAACTTTTGTTGTATAGATTATTTTTATGGTCACTTTGAATGTGTGCCACTATATGGACACCTATTTTTGATACAACTATACATTTAAATTAATTACTGTAATGTGGTTCAAAGAAAATCGAAATTTCATGAGATTAAAATACACTTGAATAAATATAATGAAAAAACAATTTTCACCGACTTCAAATAACTTACACCCTGTATGTTTATTCTATTAATTATGCAGAATAATTCTTAATTAATTGCCTTCTCTGTTGCGGAGTGAGCTAGTGACCCGTCTGGTTTCAGCAAGTGAGGTAATGTGGGACGGCAGAAGTTTGTTTTAACCAATTTAGATATGGACCAAAATTGTTTACTATGAGAGGGGTAGGATGCAAGTTTGGTCCCTACGCGACTGACATTGTCATAATGTGTCTTTCGGATCACCCTCTTGCAGAACTTTGCAGCAGACTTAAATGCATTTTTCTTCGTGCGAACCCGCCGAGCATAAATTTTATCATCACGGGCTTGAACCCAGGCTTGGTATGCAGACTGCTTTTGAGCTTCAGTGCAAGCAATGATCCAAGGTCGGGCTTTGAGACCAAGCGGTATGTCAGAGAATGGAGTATTCCATCCCCTGCCATATCACATCCGCAACCGCTTCAGCTAAACAATCGGGATCGCCCGAAGAAAAACACACTAATTGCTGTCATGAGTAGGACGCAAAGAAGTTCATCCCAGTCTGCTGGCTCGTATTGCCAAACTCGCCTTGCGTCTCTTGGGCTATCATCCAGAGGAGAGCTGATCGACACGGACTTCACCAGATAGTGGTCGGATGTTCTTAGTGGGGCTGATACCAACACTGTAGTCAGTCGTAAGGCCAACCAATTAAGAGTGTGTCCGTCAACATTGGGCACCGACGTAGCTACATTCACCAGGTGGCTGAGATCTAGCGACAATGCAAACCTGCATATGTCTCTTCCAGCATGTTTTGAGGGTAAAGGGGCCGGGCTCCTAATTCCCAACGGCCACTGCGACCTGTACAGATCTATTGTAGCCATGGTCATTTCTCTGGTATGGGACCACAAACTCGCTATGGTGGGCCTTAGTCCCTCATATAATGAGGCTACACTTGTTGGTACCGAAGTTGGGCACCTTCCGCCTTCTCCATTAGGTGTTCAAAGAGCCTGGTACAATATGTCTTATTGTTCTCACACTAACCTACTCCTAAAATAATATAAAGTGTGTTATTCTTATAATACAACTGTGATATGATTGATAACATTTAATCAACAAAGTTAATTTTGTAATACAACCTGTCATAGTGGAGACCCTGGGTAGTTATCCTGTTTCGAATGTGAATAATTCTACATGTTTTTAAAAATTTTGAATTCCATGTTTGATATTTACATCATCTAAGCCATCTGTGAAGAAAAATGTGAAGATTATTAATAAAAATGCACAAAAATTGAACCAAATAGCAAAAATATAAAACAAAATCAGGTATAGTATCAAAATGTTTTTAATAAGGTACCTGCTTTGAAAAGATTTCATCCAAAAGTCGACGTCTTTCCGCTATGTCTGGGGATTGCTGCAAAAATTACAAAGCTGCGAGTAAGGTTATTAACTCGCTCGCCGTGTTCCAAAATGAACAAACGCTGCTAAAAGCGTATACCTACGGTACTGACGGACGGTCCAAATCTCAAACTAAAAAAACTAAAGTCCGTCATATACATATTCTGTATTGCCGGCTCCAGACTCTCGCGACTCGCGAGGCGCCTCGCACGAGGCTCTCGCACGAGTCTTAGCGAGTAAAGGCTGCAGGAGTGCTAGCCATCCACACACTCGATTTATTCAGTTGCCCGCTTCGCCTACTAAAATATGGACGTAATTGAAGTTACTGCGTAAGTCACCATTAATGATATTTTTATATTTAATTCTTTGCTAATCCGATCCCATGCGTCGTTCATTTTATTTTATCCTTATGATATAGTTTTTTTTATTTCAAATAATTGGTTCTATTTGATAAAATTCCACAAAAGTGGTACACAAGTCATTACTACACCCCGTAGTGATAAAAAATACGTGGATCCTTTTAACAACAAAGTGAGCGAGCACGAGAAAGTGGTCGATTCCCTCGCCTCACCCCCTCGCGTCCTTTGACTCGCGTCTGAAAAACTGACACTAAACGGAGCGCCAGCGAGGCGAGGCGAGGGATGACGAGGGGACACGAGTGCACCGTCCTCACTCTCGTGCTCCTGTTCCCTCGTGTTGCCTCGTGGAGAGTCTGGATGGGGCATATGAGCTAGTGAAGAAAGCTAGTCATGTACATGTTCTGTATGAGCTAGGAAATCATTAAAAATCTAATTTTTTTTTTCCTGAATGGTAAGTGTTTTCACCAGAAAAACTGTGGTAGTAACATTTATTAGTCCCATGTCACATATTTCTTAGTGTCGCGACCAGTAGTCGCGAACTGTATTTGTAAAAATGTAAATAATAAATTTTGCAACGGGTAACGCCTGAAGTACAGTCAACGTAATGATAAAGATAGTGATTTCCGCCCCGCTTCGAACATTCATTGTGAGAGCCCATTTCAAAGATGGCCACTCTCCCCGCCGCAAGCTAAAGAAGCAGTCCCTTAATACCAGTGCAAGGAAGAGATCCCGTTCCCGAGGACGGCTGAAGTAACAAAGTTAAGTGAAGTAACATCCCCATTTTTGTACATTGACATCCTGTCATTTCTCAATTTTGTCGCGTGTCCATTTTACCATGTGTCTCACTAATCTACCTACACCAGATATCATCATATCTTACTCTATTTAAACTATATTTAACAAATCTGGACCATTACATGAAGTTACGGAAATCACACCTTTGAAACAGCAAAGATATGTTAATATTCTGTTAAGCGTCTTTCAGGCCTGAGATGATAAGATCTGTGGAATTACCCACCTTTTTACTTATTACGAGCTCGAAACTCCCAGTGAGTTTGGTTTCATTCCTAGTGAAAGGAGAAGTGTCGCACAGCAGTGCGAAAATAAGTAAAAAGCAAAAATTGATGTTTCTGAAATTTTCGAGAAATGAGATTTTTCGTTTTTCTAAAAGTGCATATCTCCATAACTATCAGTTCTGGAAACAAAATTTAAATCGTGAATTATAGGAATTTTAATTCTCTACAAATCTGTGCAAAAAACATTCGAATTACAGTTTAATTCTCTACCACACTGTGCACAGCACATTTCTGGCTAAAATGCATGTAACCGAAGATATAAGCGAAAGATATGGCGGCGGGGGCGAAGGGGAAGGGGAAATTTTGAATTTTGCACTTAAACACTTACTAACCATCCTAGACAACATATCAAAAATTTGGAGTCGTTGCACCGTTTGTAAGGTAGCCCCCCCTCTATTCAGTGGATTATCCCTCAAAAATGTGCGCCAAATCTATTCTCATTTCCATTAATGACAAAGTCATTAAAAACAAGATTCAGATTCAGATAAGATTCAGATTCAGATTTCGCCACCAGTACATTTGGAGACTTCAAACAAGATGGATGACATAGACAATGAAGAATTGTTTGCAACTGCACTTTTACTGGTGCTCGAGAAGAGGGAACGTCGTTATTGGGTGCACCCGTGAATCCTCAGAGATTGGCAGAGAGCTAATTCTATCTCGAGCATTTCTTATTTCGTAGTCGAGAAAAAGCAGGTCGGACTTGCACTCGGCTTGTACTAGCGAGATTCTGAATGAACTGGCATACAGTGGTCACCCTAAGGAGCCCCACTATGGAAAAAGATAAATTAGCGGCTTCTGATCAAACTGGTGCCAATCGAAAGAATACTAAAATACAAACTAAAAATGTCATATGACCAATTGTCCTACCTGATATACTTTCGGAGATATCAAGGTATGAATTTTTTTATTATTATTATTTCTGATAAAACTCGTGCCAATCGAAAGAGTACTAACATACAAACAAAAATGTTCATGACAAATAGTCCTAAATGATTTTCGAAGATATATGAAGTTTCTTTTTTAAATTAATTTTTTTAGTTCCAAATAATCCAAATTTGTGTAAAAATTATTATTAAAAACCAAACACTGATGTCCAAGTCAGTCAGATTGGCCACAGCCTTAATTTTGGCAAAGGCGAGTGAAGAATTCCACGTTGCAGTGTAATCATCTCACAATAGGGCATTTTTCTTCTCTTTCTTGTTGTATACATTTTTCTCTGTCAGTGGCTACAAAGTTGTCCAGTTTTATCAGTTAAAAAAATATATGTTTTTTTAAACCTTGATATCTCTGAAAGTATATCAGGTAGGACGATTTATCATATGACATTTTTAATTTGTATTTTGGTATTCTTTCGATTGGCATCAGTGTCATCAGCGGCCGCAATTATTTCTTTTTTCCATATTAAGGCTCTTTAGGGTAACCACTAGTACGCCAGTCCCCATTCAAAAATGTTCGATGCTCTTTCTGGATGTGTGCGGCGGTCGGTACATTTTGTTCGCAAGCGCTGCTTTCTGAACTTCTTTTTCCGTTCTGAAGACCTGAACACCCAGAAAAATTCAGAACAAAATGTCAGGGCTTTTTCCGTTCTGAAACCGTTACAGAAAGTGTGCGCCAGGTAGAACATTTTGTATGAAAAGCAGTGCGTTCTGATTTCAGAATTTCCGGATGTTTGCGGCCGGCCTTAAGCAGTCTGTAAGCGCACTTTGGAACAGGTGGCCTGTGACAATCCGTTTGACAGATAAGTAATGTTGCCATCTAAAAATCTGTTGTGCCACCACTCACTGGCCAAAAAAATCATGGGCCATTGCGAAGAGGAGCCGTGATGCTTGAGTAAGGCTTTTCCTTATCGCTGGTGCCTAAGATTTTTGTACTCACGCCAAAACAGCGCATGTTCTTCTTACGTCAATAGTTCTTCTTTGTCTTTTTTTCACAATTTTGAATTTTTTTCTGCTCGTCGTCGTCGTCGCCGCGATGGGCCATGCATGTGTTGCTGATGACAGGGCCTAGCGATGGTATCCCAAATTTGACAAGTCACTGGAGGGTGGACCATTGCCAGGTCGTCTTAGAAAAGGACGATTTCCGTCCTTTTTCAACAAACCGGAAACTATAACATGAATAATCCTAGTCTGCGTGCGTCACCAGCTATCTTTATAGTTTTTACTTTTTCAGTAGTTTTTTGACGTGGATGCGCTGTGGTGCTTTCGTTTGGGAGGTCCTTTTGTCCGTACGGACCGTCAGTACCGGACATTGACGTAAGAAAAACGCTGCGCCCCCTGGCGTAGTTTCCAAAATCTTTGGTACCGGACGAGATCGTGTGTTGTTTTTTAGGGCTCCCGCCCACGACCGTATTTTTGTCGGCCGATTTCTTGTATGGTGATTAGGGAGGTGATCGATCAAAATAATATCGACACACGATGTCGATGATTTTATTTTTGTTAACAAGATTCCATGAATTATTAATTATATTTAATTTTTACTTTCGAGCGGAGCGAGAAAGGTATTGTATTCGTGAAAAAAAAAGCTTTTCTAATTTTCTCAAAAATGTGTTCTATATCACTTATACATCATAAAAAACAAGTCTCCCAAAAATGTCCGTCCGTCGGTCGGTCGGTCCGTCGGTCAGTCTGTCTGTCACGCTTTGGCCTAGCGGCTTTACGAATGGTCCGATTGACACCATATTTTGAATTTAGGAGTTTTATGCAAATCCATCGAAGGTGTTAAGTGGTTTCTTGCTGGCTCTCATTTTGAGGGTAACTGTCATACAACGAAAATGAAAAATTGAAATTTTCACAAAAAGGGCTCATAGAATCTTTATGAAACTTTGCATGACCAAGCATCTCCATGTAAGATATCTTGCGCCAGTATCGATCAATTGATCTATGTAATTTAATATAAGGGGTGTTCCTGTACCACCAAATCGTAAATATTTGATTTACCCAAAATTGGTTCCATTGAGTTTATTAAAATTTTCTATAATATTAATCCTGGATTGGTTGTCTACCTGACTGGAAATTCTTTATGATTTTTTTGAATAAAATTTAGTACCTATACAGGGTGTACCAAAAACTGAAAGGGCTTGCTCAGTAGACTAAACTGAACAATTATCCATAAGGAACATGTGTTGGGAAATTAAAAAATCTCCAAGCAAGCTCACTTCCTCTCACTCTCTGGCTAACCTTATTTTATTTTCTTATTTTTTTCTCTCTTTCACGTCCCGTGATCTGATATTGGTTGTTGTTCTTTGTTTCCACTTGCTTGTTTATGTGTTTTATTTTTTATGCATGTATATTGTATGTAGATATATGTATGTAGTATATTAATATTAGGTATATGTATGTATGTCTATTATAATACTATGTATGTACCCAATATTTATTCAGTTTATGGTTTCTTTGTGCACCGTCCCCGTATTACAATTATTTTGTTTCCTGCACCCAAAGGTTGCCTGGAAGAAATTGCTTTTTAGCAATAAGGCCGCCTATTGTGCTCCGTATTTCATTTTGTATTTTTTTTTCTTTTGTAAATCTTGTATTTCTGTGTGCAATAAAGAGTATTGTATTGTATTGTATTGTATCCTACGGTAGTATCCATTGATCTGTGAAAATTCATATAAAGGGTGTTCTAGTACTACCAAAAGTTAAACATGTGATTTACTCGAAATCGTTTGAGGTTTGTTTGTTTTATTGTTTGACAATTTAAATTCTGAAATGATCTGTATATTTCATTCGAACATTTTTTTGGAAAAACTTTAATAAAAGTTTGTAATTCCATACTATGTGTATGGCATTACAAATTTAAGTTTGCGGTTGACAGTTTTTCCTTGAGTATTGCAAGAAAGTAAGTGTAGTGCTGCTGTACCATTTATTTTATGTCTCGGTATTATCAAAAATGCTTTTAATGGTCATTATTTGTTAATATACAGGTTGGCTAGGATAACTATACAGCATGTTAGGGTAAGTATACAAGGTGTTAGGTTATGATGACTACTATATGTCACATCTTAAATTAATGTTATATATTAATAATTCCGATGGCACTTTTACGCTAGTAATACTTACTATAAAATACCTGGTTTTCTTAATTTATATATTTTTTATTTGTACTTTCCTTAGTACCTAGATTATTTTCTAAAACTGTTTTTGTACGTACGTGCGTTTAGGAGGAGCGGAGTCTCCTGGAACAGGCTATTAAGGCCTTTAAGGAGGCCCTAGCAACAAGTTTTGCTTAACTTTAAGTTTTTGATAATAAATATTTTACATTTTATTATATTTATATATGTACAGGGTGTTAGGGTAAGTAAACAGGGTGTTAGGCTAGGATTACTATACAGGATGTTAGAGTAAGTATACAGGGTGTTAGATTAGGATCACTATATGTACAGGGTCTTAAGGTAAGTGTACAGGATGTTACTACACAGGGTGTTAGGATAGGATAACTATACAGTGTGTAATGTTAGGTATATTTTGTGTATAGTGATCCTAACCTTACACCCTGTATATTTATCCAAACCCAACGCCCTGTGTAGTTATCCTAACCTAACACCCTGTATATTTACCCTAACACCCTGTATAATTATCCTATCCTAACACCCTGTATACTTACCCTAACACCCTGTACATTTAGTAGTCATCCTAACCTAACACCTTTTATACTGACTGTTACTTACTGCCAGCGGTCACTCAACGAATAGTTCTCTCGAAAGCCGCGGGGTGCGGTGCGGCGCGGTGGAGGGCTCGCGACACATTAGCAAATGCACAGACGAGATTTCGGCATTTGGATCTCGGTACTTTAATTTTCTTTAACCCTAACATCCTGTATAGTTATCCTAGCCTAAAAGCCTGTATATTAACAAATAATGGCCATTAGAAGCATTTTTGATAATACCGAGACTTATAAAAAAATATGTTCATGGAATCTTATCTTACTAACAAAAAATACTTAGAACTGATTGTAGGGTTAAGTGCAGCAGTGTTTATAAGAGAAAGTAATGATCACAATAATAAACAATATATTAGTACAAATTTACAGAAAAGTCCATTCACAAGTGACAATCAAAAATCTAACAAAGTACAGTTGCTTAGAAACCAACATGTGACATTGGTATCACATTGTCTTTGCTCTAACAAAAATAAAATCATCGACATCGTGTGTAGATATTATTTTGATAGATCACCTCCCTAAACGTCATACATGAAAATCGGTCACCGATTATCGGTCGTGTACGGAGCCCTAATCGTCTGAAACCCAAATTTTGGTACTGGCAGCACTCACGTGACGGGGACTGACAGGGTTCAAGTCAAGTTCGTTTGATTTCACACTACTTTTTTAGAAGATTGTTTTGCAGTATCTTGAGACGGCCGATTACCATTATATTGAAAGTTTAACTTGATTTGGACTTGGTGAGGGTCTTCAGTCATTGCTTCAGTCAGCAGGGACTTGCTTGGCATATCCGAGAAGGAATCGCGCACTCGTCTTCTGCACTGCTATATCTGGCCTATGTGGTGCTATCGACACATGCTGACTATAAGTTGGACACAGCGGATTACCAATGATGAAGTTCTATGGCGGGTTGACAGAAAACGCGAACTTTTGCAAACCGTCAAATGAAGAAAAGTTGCATACTTAGGGCATGTGTTAAGGCACGGAAGGTACGTGCTGGTGCAACTCATAACCTCTCATAACTTGTAGGAGCAGACTCATAATGATGGGCAAAGTTGCAGGAAAAAGAAGAGTAGGTCGGAGAAAGAAGTCTTGGTTGCGGAACATCAAGGAGTAGACTGGGATTGCGAGTGCTGACGAACTTTCTCGCCTCGCTGGAGACAAGAAGAAATATGCAGAGCTGACTGCCAACCTTCACAAGTTGGAGAGGCACTATTAGAAGAAGAAGAGAAGGAATACAATCAGGTCCCCTGCACAATGAAGTCGCCAAGGATTTAAACGAGCTTGGAGTGTTCAACTGGACGGAATTGGCACAGAACAGGGAAGCCCAAGAACTAATTTGACTCGCAGAGCCACATAGATGTAAACTCATCTTTTGGAATGACTCATTGAATCACCTAAACTGTTCTTAAAGATGATTAATAGAATTATAAAAATATTAATTAATTAAATTTACAATATAATCTTACTTTAAAGTTAATCATGTGATGTAGGTTGGTCTCAACTACTATTTACAGGACATATTAAATGAGCCATGCCAATGGCCTTGGGTCCCTCAACGACTCTGACTCCACAATATGATGATGAGTTTAGCCGGGGACCTATGACTAAATAAGTCAGGAAATGTAACTGCTCTCAAAAAATGACTGAACGAAAGACGTTCCATAAGAAGAAGTTGTTGCACGCGTCAATTACTCAACTACTACTAACTGACATAGCACGCGCGCGAACGAATCCCTGCTCTCTTTCTGAATTTGAACCAATTGATTCGTATTTTGAATATACGTCTTTATGGTTTCACGTAGGGCCACTTTTTGTGTGGAATTTGTTCTGAGTTAGAGTTCCTGACTTATTTTTATTCGTAGCCGGGTAGCCGTAGCCTATTTTTAAATGATTAAATTAGCAAGAATTATATTCATCTACTTATTCTGGACTTTTTTCTATTTCAGGAGTCAAGTGAAAAGACCAAACATAAAGAAATAAATAAAAGAAATACTGGGCACTGAAAAAGATCATGAAAAACAAAGACCTTAGAATGACTACAAAACGAAAAGCATAATATGGGCCCCAAATAAAGATTACGGGGACAAACAATCGAGGACCTAAGATGTAAAAAAAACCAGCCAATTGCGAAACTGGTTGATGTTGAAGAACTGAGTTGAAGTTCGCATGATTTGTAAAGTACTTTTGGTGTTGAATAAATTTTGGTTAAGAGTCTTATGATGTTGCAATAAATGATTGTAATTGTCTATCTGATAATGTGTTTTATTCAAATTGTGAGAAGGAAGAACAGACAGCTCACCTATAAATAAGTGTCTTTGCCGCCAGTATTAGTAGGTCATAGTAGTTTTGCTAAGCCCACTTTCAGTAAGCGCCCATATATCTACTGTGTGAATCATGTAAAAGATTACCAACACCTATACAGACCGGTACAGGTATTGGTAATCTTTCAAACCCTTGCACATAATTTTCAAATCAGGTGCTTTATTACCTAGTTTATGGGACATACAAGAAGAACAATGTCTTTTAATAAAAAGGCAGATGATTCTAAATCTTAGTGGTCCATAACGTGAGTCAATGGCCTGACTTCAACAATTTCCACTGTTTCAGTCCCGCGTAACCCTTCTCCAGAGAAGACCTGTTGTTAATTTAATTTCATACTCCCATCTAGTGGCCAGTCTTCCCCGCTTTCTTTTGCCAGATCTTGGACTAGTATATGGGACATGTAAACAATTTCTTTTAAAAACAAGACACATGATTCTAAATCTTAGTGGTCCATAACATGAGCTACTGGCCTGACCCTCATTATGGCTTGCAATTATTTCTATGCAATGGAGGAAATAGATAACAAAATCAGTCTTTTATTTAAGTAGGTACTATATTGTAGGCCCCATGTGGTGCCGGCAAAGAGTAGTACCAACCCAACTTTGCCCGTGGGTGTCGTAAGAGGCGACTAAGGTTTAATGTTTCGTATCATCTTACATTCTGTGGTCACCAGAGAACCACGGTCCATGGTGCCAGATGTAATGCTAACAAGCATGGTGACCATGGTACTTCCCCTCCACATTGTATTAGCAAAAGCTGGCATTTTAGAGGGAGTTCCCTGTACTGTAGTGGATGTTTCTGAGGTACCTATATTACTTCATCATAACATCCCATGAAACATCCACTACAGGACAGGGAGCTCCATAAGTACCATAGTCACCTCGCTTGTTAGCGTTACGGCTGGCACCGCGGTTTTAGGTGACCGCAGTAAGTAAGATGTAATACAAAGGAGGATGCTGCTGCCCATCCTCCAGTTAACCCTTAGTCGCCTCTTACGACACCCACGGCTATGTATGGGTTGGTACTATTCTTTGCTGGCACCCCACGGAACACTATATTACTTAGTTTCTTATAAATCTAAATACTTACATATGACTTGAAACAACTTTATGACATGGAGGAAATAAAATCAGCATTTTATCGAATAATAATCAGCCTTTTATTCTAAACTTCATGTTTTCCAAATGTTTTTCTTCAAAGTATGTCTCTCCGTTCAGTCTGCCTCTTGGCATAAGCCTTCTCCAATCAGATTTCTATGTTTCTGTCCTACAATAACCCTTCTCCAGAGAGGACCTGTTGTCAATTTAATTTCATACTCCCATCATTTCTTCGTCAACAAGTGCCTTAGGTCCATACTCCACATCTACTGGCCAGACACAATCAGTAACAAAGATTTGTAGGCCCGATGCCAGCAAAGGCCTATTCAACAAGAAATTGCGCAGCAAAGTGGCGGTAGATTGGGCATACCCTCCGGTGTAACGACGTAAACGCGGCTTCAATAGCATTTGAGTGGCAGACGTAGACCTGGGCGACCCGTTCACTCCTGATGATGTACCGTCGAAAGCGAGCTCAAGGCTACTGGACTGACATGGAAAGAAGGACGGCGCAAGACAGGGGGAAGTGGAGACAGCTCGTGAAGGCCCTATGCACCAGCGGGGTGTCCTAGGATAACAACAACGTCTAGTGGCCTGTCATCCCTGCTTTCTTTTGTCAGATCTTGGATAGGTACCAATTTGTTGATAACTTGCTCCACTCTCCTTATATATCGGGGATCATATGCCCTGTCCATCTCCACTGTCTTGGTCAATTCTGGTAAAATGTCTGTAAGCATTATTTTGGTAATATCCATCCAGCACTTCGCACATAACCATATTAGTTCACATCAGAGGATTACCAAGATTTATTCATACAAATTTACCCATAAAAGATAGTATTAACCTGAAAAATCACACTGCCTCATTAAGAATAAGATAATAAAGCAATACACCATGATAAATTTATTTAAAACGTAGAAGATCCACTCTAAACACAGATAAATGACCCAGTTGCAAAACTGCTCGATTAACAACTTTATTTTGCGGTCGAAATACCTGGCAGCTATACATTTCAACCGCAAATATAAAAAAGTTCCACGGGGAAACAGACTTCTGTTCAAAAAAGTCAGCTGTTTTATGTCAAATGTATCTGCCTCCGGTCGCCCCGGATTTCTACGGAAAACTTTCCAGCTGTCAAGCACAATACGACAAAATCAAATAGACACATAGTTGTGTCAGTTTTCATATAACCAATGGATTACATTGATTTGGTCGGATTGTCACCGGAAATTTTGACTTTTTCGTTAAAAAGCAGCAAAGGAATTAATTAATACAGCCTTACCTAATTAATAGTCACACAGATGAGACAAAACATACGACAGAAAGGAAAGAAATAGTATATTGTATAGTTTTGTCTCACTCACTTATTTGTGTAGGCCAAAATCCTTAAAAATCATAAAAAAGCTGCATAAAACTGCATTTCTGAACGAAAACCATAAACAATCCTTAGGATTACGCATACGAGGGGCAAAACGGCTCTACACACGCTATGCGGACTTCGTGTGCGTGGACCCTAAGCTTTTTCCTCCGTGTGCGTTGACCCTTCCACGTGAAAATAGACTCGGCCTAAATAATTTCCAAATGTCCGTCAGTCACTCTTGACAACTTGACAGTGACACTGAACGTCTGAACGACCATAGAGCATACACTTTTTTTGCATCCTACTTTTAGGACCTAGAACCAACATCCCAGCATGCACGACTAACAAAAAGGGTGTTATACCACTATTTTCTCTTCACTTCACTTTCACTAGTTCTCACTGCTGTGTCTCTGTCTGTTGGATGTGCAGTGCAAAACGATGGAGCGTAGCTACACCAAATAACAAATTCAAATTCCTTGAGCTGAGCGTAGCAGTGAGTTGAATAGGCAAAAAAAAAACTGCCACACGGTCAGCCAGCCACCAAACAAAAACTTCATTCATTCATTCATTCTTTCTGCCAAGGGTGATTATATTCTCTTTTTCTTTGCCCAAGGCAAGGTGACGCCGACCGCCATGTTTGCTTCTTTTGCAAGAATCGATCAAGTAAGTCTGTAAAAAAACTACAAAACAATTTATATTATCTTTGCGGTAAGAGGACGTTTATTTATTTATTTATTTCTTTGTATAGTTAAAACCGAAAAACCCGGTTCGACGCATACGTCGCGGGCGACCGAGGCCGGCCGACGCGACGCTACGTTGACCGCCGACGCCATATTTCTGCACAGCAGGCAGAAGCGAAAAAGTGTCTAAAAATGGGCAAAACAAGCAAAATAATAATCTGCGGCATGAAAGGGGTCGGAAAAACTGCTATATTGGAGCAACTTATTTACGGCAATGTGAGTTTAAAGTCGTGCTTTTACCCGACGATAGAAGACATATACGTTGCCAACATTGAGACTGATCGAGGGAGCAAAGAACGACTATGTTTCTACGACACGGCGGGCTTGGAACCCCCGCTTACAGGCGAGTTCAAAGGTTTAAAACACATTTTTATACAAATAAGCTTGATTCGCCACAGCAGCTCATATTTGCACAGGTTTGGGCTTTCACAATTGTTTCTTTCTATAGGTACCTACTTGCTTTCGTTTCATGCAGTTTTTTTATTCAACATATCACGCATTAGTGGATTGCACCCATTTTGCACTTACCTACAACCTTATGTAATCTTTCTTTTCTGTAAGAGGTTGTATGTTGTCATGTCGTTATCACTTCTTCGGTAATTAGCAGGCTGGTTGTAAAGCTGAACATTTGTTTGTATTGACTTGCGTGGCTTTTCATGTTTGTCAAGACAAATAAATGCGATTTTTATATTTTTGTAATTCAATAAAGACAAATAAATGAACTATAATAGCAACATAAATAACTAGAAAAGCCTATTTGAATGTGTGCGTGGGGTTTTTTTTTGCAGTCCTCCTAGGAAGTACCTAATCACTGCAACAGGAGGATATTTACTGCAGCCTGAGGTTGCTCAGACTTAATCCTAAATAGATTGTCAGCTTCGAAGCTGGGAGTGTTGTTTAAAGGTTGATAGATCTTTACAGGTCGCAGTGGCCATTAGGAAGCTTTCCAACCTCTTTCATGCCTTTACTTCCTAAATATTGTCTCAGAAGGCAGCTGGTGCTAAAAGCAGAGGTGGCCCTTCTGCATTTTGTGATTACCGAAAGAACAATTATTCTGCTACTTTAAGTAGCCACAATGAAAACCTGTTCTTTCTTCCAGGTCCACCACAATCCCCAACCATGCAGCTGACAGCTAACCAAGTGCTGCAGCGGCACTACATCGGGTTTGCTGAAGGTTTTGTCCTGGTGTATGACACAACACGGCCAGAGTCTCTAGATGTGCTAATGTACTTGAAGAAGGATATCGACCGGAATAAAGACAAGAAAGAGGTAAATATTTTCATTCTTACTGTAAATACATTTACTTAGCTAGCGATCATTTGCTGGAAGGAAGAAGAGTTTAAAGAAGCATCCTGCAACTAGTAACTGGTATTTAAATAATATATAAATACACTCTCTCTCTCTCACACACACACACAAACACACACGCATGCATATTTTTCGCTTGGTAAATTATTAGTATGTTTAATCTTCTTTTTAGTTTATTCACCTTTTATGTAATAAAATTGTTTGTTTTTTATTTAAAATCTTGTTAGTTTTACATTTGTCTCATTATATATCTAACGTTCCTTGTATAATGCTATGACAAAACTTACGAGCGTCCGTGTCATGTTATTTTAGTAAATCAGTTTCGGGTCCCTGCGATACAAGCATGCTTAGTGCAGGGTCCGCTGTTCAGTTTATTTGTGTACTACACTGTAAATTAGTAACGTGTTATTGTTAATTTGTCACGTTTTTGTTCTTCTTTTTCGGTAATAAACATTTTTCATTTTCATATAGCCTTCTATCGGAAATAAGTTTTTTCCTTTAGTGGTAGGTACTACTGCAATACAGTCGGAGTTCGTCTTCCCATCTCATATAATGACGTCCTCTTTTTCGGTGGCCAAACTGTCACAAGCTTGCTCCACTTTTCTAAATTGCCTCTTAATAGATGTCCTGTCCATCTCCATTTCTGCAGATTGATATGTGTAAGTATATCTTTCGTTTTAGTTTTTGATCTTATATCATTATTACGGATTCTGTCTTTCAGTTTTACTCCTATCATGCTTCTTTCCATTGCACGTTGACATTTTGCTAGAGATTCTCTTTGTTGCTTGGTCAGTGACCAGGTCTCACAGCCATATGTAATACTTGGGAGTATACATGTGTTAAAAGTCTTCCGTTTGATGTGAATACCTAGATCTTTACTCTTCATAATTTCTTTTAAAGACCAGTATTTCTTCCATCCGTAGGCTATTCTTTTATTGATTTCCTTCGACATCTGGTCGGTAGGAGAGATTATTTGACCTAGGTAGACTTATTCACTGACATATTCTATTCAGTTTCCTTCCACCACAATGTCCACTTCTTGGGAGTTAGTCATCACTTTTGTTTTGAGTTCATTCATTACAAGTCCTACATTTTTGCTATTTTCTGTTAGTTCACAAATCATGGTTTCCAGGTTTTTTGGATCCTCTTCAATCAAGACTATGTCGTCGGCGAATCGCAGGTGGTTAAGGCGCTTGCCGTTTATGTTTATTCCAAGATTGTCCCAGTTAATTTTCCTAAAAATGCTTTCCAGGACGGCTGAGAAGATCTTTGGAGATAATGGATCACCTTGTCCAACTCCTCTTTTGATGGAAAAGTGATTGCCTGTTGATTCCAGTTTTATGCTACTTTTGCTTTTGCTATAGATGTTTTTGATGATGTTAATGTAGATTTCATTTACTCCTTGCTGTCTCAGACTTGTCCATATATGTGAGTGATTGATTGTGTTGAATGCTTTAGAGTAGTCAATAAATGCAATGTACAACTTCTTCTGGTATTCTTTGCATTTCTGTATAAGCTGCTTCACAGTGTGAATGTGGTCGATTGTGCTGAAGTTATATTTAAACTAAAATATTTAAACTAGAGAAAAAATTGTTCATCCTTATCACTAACCCAACCAGAGCGGCAATCTACATTACACTGCCTACTCACCTCAATTTTATAATACCCTTACATGCATTGGTCCTTAAAATTTTTAATATAGTATTACAAAATCTTCCCGTGTGGTGCCGGCAAAGAATAATACCAACCCATACATACCTGTGGGTGTCGTAAGAGGTGACGAAGGGTTATAAACTGGAGGATGGGCAGCAGCATCCTCCTTTGTATCTTACATCTTACTGCGGTCACCTATAACCGCGGTCCATGGTGCCAGCCGTAACATTTACAATGCGAGGTGACTATGGTAATTCCCCTCCACATTTTTTCCAGCAAAAGCTAGAATTCTGGAGGGACCTCCCTGTCCTGTAGTGGATGTTTCATGGGATATTATGATGATTACAAAATCAATCATCACCACGCACAAACAAACAATAAACATAGCAATAAGTTTGTATGCAGGCCGTAAAGATGTGTGGTCTGGTCTTCCACAGATAACCATGATAGTGCTGGGAAACCGGACCGGACAAGATGATGTGAATGCCCTAGAGAACACGTGCTCCAAAGCCGCCAACTGGTGCGCGCGCGAGAAAATCCGCCATTTTGAAGTGACTGCCATGGACAGAGCATCGCTCTATGAACCCTTTATTTATCTTACATCGAGACTCAACCCAGTCCAAAACAAAGGCGGTTTCCCACAATTAAGCACGCTCAGCAAACTTACTCAAAAAAATAACAGAAGTGATGCTATGTAACAGTGTGTTTATAATCTATGCCCTTTTTGCTATCATCCATGAAATGCAGGACTTTAAAGTGGGTATAGTGTAAATGTGTAAGGTATGTTATTTATTATATAGGTAAATACAAAGTATACTCATTTATCAGGGTGTCCACATTCTTGAAAATCAGGGAAAGTCAGGGAAAAGTCAGGGAAGCTCAAGGTGGTCAGGGAAAGTCAGTGAAATCGAGGAGCCACCTGGAAAGTCAGGGAAAAAATAAGAATTTACAGTTTGCTTTCCAAAATGTCCCAGTGATTGTAAAATAAGGGATAAATCATTTTCTAGTGACTAGAGTCTAGTATGACTCTTAATCCAGACTATTGAAGCATTTTTTTCCAGGTTCCGAGTGACCTACAATAAGGCATAATTTGTGGTCACAATAATTAGATTACTACTTTTTATTTTTATAAATTTCAATAGTTTTGGTTCAGTGAAATCTTTTATTTACTCCTGTAATTCATGCTCTAGTCGGACTCTTAAGGGGCTGATAATTACCTCCCTTTCTAACAAAGGGCATAATACGCGTGCTAGAACGGAGCGGATTCGCGCTGTTTTACGTTTTTCACTAATTTCTACATTTTTCTCAAAATCTGTACCCATAATTTATTTATTACAGCCTTGTTTTCCAAACTTTTTCTTTACTTATTTTACATAGTTCTATATTTATGTATCTTTATTGCTTGGTTCGTCTTCTGACGAAGGCCTCCTCCAGAGCCCGCCACTCCTGTCTGTCCCTAGCAACTCTCCGCCACAAAGGCCCTGCTACTTCCTTTATTTCATCTTCCCATCGTTTGTTTTGTCTGCCTATTTTCCTCTTCCCATCCCTAGGATACCAGTCTGTTACAGTTCCTGTCCATCTCTTGTCTTGTCTCTCTCCCATAATATTAATTATGAAACAGCTGTATTATTACGCATAATATATTGTATAATGTGTAAAAGTTTTGGCATCATAGATTAATGGGTACTTAAGAAAAACGGTTTAAAAGCAAAAAGCAGAGGTAAAGAGGGGTAGAGGTTGTTAGGGTTCCGTACCTCAAAAGAAAAAAAACGGAACCCTTATAGGATCACTTTGTTGTCCGTCTGTCTGTCAAGACCCTTTATCTCACGAACGGTTAAAGGTATCAGGTTGAAATTAATACCATATATTAGGATCCATGAACCACACAAGATCTGAAAAATTTCAATTTTTTACAACGACGCAATCAAAAGATATGGCATTATATGTCCTCATCTCCATACATTTATTCAAAAATGCAAAACCTACAGGGTACTTCCCGTTGACCTAAAATTATGAAATTTGGCAAGAAGCTAGGTCTCACAGTACAAATAATGGGAAAAGTCTGAAATCATTAAATATAACAACTTTTCTCACAACTAATGGTAACCAATTGTGGTGAGCTCCAGTTTCAAGAACATTCATATAAGAGAGGGGTCAAGTTGGATGGTCGATGAGGCGATTTTTGTTTTAGTTCTATTTAAAAACGGGAATACTTACAAATTTGAAAATTGGTTTGTTTATAGTGCATAAGCTATAAAATAACAACAAATAATAAAATTTGGTCAAGCGCGTGTCGGACTCAAAAAATCTAGCACAGAAATTTCAACTAATACAATTATGTTTATGTGGTGGTACGGAACCCTTAGTGCGCGAGTCCGACTCGCACTTGGCTGGTTTTTTTTTTATGGCGTACAAAATATATTTAATCGCGTTTCTGAGTCGGCTATATTATTGTAAAGATGCTTAATTATCACATTTTTTTTTCACGGCCATATATACGTCACTTTTCGTTAAAAACCTGCTCAAGTGAAGCGTATTTAGCTCTTATCAGCCCCTTAATCCAGACTGTTGAAGCATTATTTTTCAGGCATTTTTTTTTTCTCCAAAGAAGTGACCTACATTATGACATTGTTTTTGGTCGTAACATTTTTTCGAAATTATATTCATTTATACTTTATTTTTCTTTAAAATGAATTAAATTGGTCAGGGAAATTTTTGATAATGGTCAGGGAAAGTCAGGGAAAAGTCAGGGAAATTTTTTGGGCATTAGCTGTGGACACCCTGTTTATGTCTTTATAAAAATGTGAGTGGTTGACCAAAAAGGGACCTGGAGGGATTGGAAACCGTTTTTGTTTTGGTCTAGAATATTTTTAGGTGCCTTAGAGTTATTTTTATGTATGTTATTAAAAGTATTTGCATTATTTACATTTTATTACAAATTAAATAGCTGGTTGCAAATAAGCCCATCTGGCTTGCAGTCTTTAGTTTTTAATCTAATCCTGAAAATGATGTTTTAATTTTTTTCAATAATAATAATAGATTGTTTAAAAAAATTGTAAGCACTATTTAAGTCTGTAACTTGACCATGACTTTAAGCAACTTTCAACAAAAAATACAAAATTTTTGCTACCTCCCAGTGGTGCAGTTTCTATGGGAAGAATATTTTTTTTAAACAATGTTCCATGAGCAAAGTTGTTCAGATTCATGGTTTAAGTAACATGCTAAAATAGTTCTTGTTTTTTTTTATGCCTTGTATAATTTCTTAATTTTCATAGGTTACACATTTGTTACATTTATTTAGCCTCTTAAGGCTGATTTTCAGCGAGGAAAAATGGGATGCACCTATAGAACAGAAATAAATAGTTGAATAGCTACCCTACCCTTTCTTAGCTATAGCCGCATACCTTAGAGGCGCCATAATTTAACCTTTGTGGAAATCAACCATTTCCCACTGCTGGGAAAAGGCCTCTTTTCCCTCCTCTGGTCTCTATCAAGTTCATTTTATTGTTGAAGTTGTTAAAATCATGGAGTGTATTGGGTTCCATATTAGCTGTTGCAGCAACTTCGTCGACGTACATTTATGTGAATACTATGTGTAACTCTAATAACAAAAACCGCCCGTATGGAACTCTGACTAGTGTAACTGAAAAGATTTCGTTATACATTTGGAAACAAAAAAAAATGTATGACAAAAGATGTTCAGTTACAATTACATGATTGGACTCCCAAGACGAGAGGTTTCATGTTACTAGAGCTACCTACATGTTGCATACGGAAGTTGTCTTTTCTGCAAAGGAGCTGTTCTGTGCTAAATTTCTAATTTCGAGACCAAAGGGTTTGGGCTGTGCGTTGATATGCAAAAACTATGAAGTATTGATAAGGCTTTTGTGCAAAGTCCGTGTGGGAAAGTATGTACCACCTTTTTGCCTATTTCTGCTGTCTTTTTGCCTGTTTCTCTGAAGCAGCAGTGTTTCCACTGTGTGTGTGTTACTGTTCAAAGGATTAGGGAGCCAGTGAAATTGTATTGTATTTTTCTTGGGTCGTTGATTTCTATTTTACATTGATTGTGCTTGTTCTTGCTTGTGCTTAATTTAGCACTGGGGAGAGATACTGACAGGCTGACGTTATACTCGTACCGACCTCAACAAAAGAATGTTGTTCACTAGCGATTTGAGTATATTCAGGTCAAATAAAATGGGGAACACCCAAACGGGGAGGAAATTTTAGACCAAGTGCATTATAAACGATGTTGCAACATACTAGCGATTTGAGTATATACAGGTCAAATGAAATGGGGAACACAGATACGGGCAGGAAATTTTAGACCAAGTCCCATTATAAACGATGTTGCAGTGTACTAGAGAATTCAATATATACAGGTCAAATGAAATGGGGAACACAGGTATGGGGAAGAAGTTTTTCTTTGCGATTATTTAGGAATGTGAAATAGGGTTTTTTTGACCTTCCATCAAAAAATGTGTTGTCAGATGTTGCACTTTCTATGTGAAGTTAAAAAATTTGTTCCTTCAAAAATTTGTTCAGTTTCATGGGCAGTTTTACTTTCTTCTGGGTTGTTATACCCTATCTGTTATAATAGTATGTTGTATACCAGCTGATTTCTTAAAGCTGTCTCAAGAAATGTACCAAAATTTGAAGTCAAAACTATTTCTCACTAGGCCGGTGGAATCAGGTTCTTAATGTTGTCCGTTTGTTATCGTAAAGAACGTGCGCACTCGAGTCGTGTGCAATCACCATATTTGCAAGTCGCGGTAATTAACTGTAAACATACATACATGGTAGCAAGTACTTCTACATTGGTGTTGGAATCGATGTGTTATTTTAAATAAATAATTAGAACAAGAATTCTTTTAAAACACACTATCAAAACAAACTGGATCAACAAATTAAATTAACTTAAAACCTAATTGTGAGAATAGGAAATGTATTTTAGGGATACCTCAATTTTATTGAAACATTTTTTAAAAATCTATCAAATCAAAATCGTTTATTCATTGTTGCATATTAAAATCTCTTAATGTCGTCAGCTAAACTACATCGCTTCACAAACAAGGTGGCGCCATGGTAGGAAAAAAAAGAAGCGATCATAAAAACCCACGCGCAACATGTTTGAATGCACAAAGGCTGACCATTGTTTTTTAAAGTTCTATAATTCGTTGAATTCTTGATACCTATCTTCTGTTTGTTTTATTGTATATTTAAATGTAGTTATGGGCTTTTTCTGAATAGTTGCATAGTTGATCAAGGAAGAACAAAGTCGTATTTGTTATTTGATGTTACGTTGAAATTTGGGTTTTGATTGGATTTGGATGGACAGGAGTTCCATATGGGACGTAGATCAGCACAAAGTAACGCTTTTTTGGAAATTCTGAAGGGGTCTGAATAGTTTTGTCTTAAGTGGTTTCCTGTCAGAATATATGGGCATAAAAACTGAAAATTACTGAAATTGGTTGCGTTATTTTTGTAATGCGCTCTGCTCTGGGTCCTATAAAATGCACAAATTTTCCTACTGTTCTGCTACGATGTGATTCTACTAATAAATCTCTTAACGGTGCCCGACTGAATGACTTGCAACGCACCGCCTAAGCCTGTGGTCTAGAAGCACTAAATTTTGCACAGGAGTTCCATATGCTACGTAGATTAGCACAATGTAATGCTTTTTTGAAAATTGTGAAGGGGTCTGAATAGTTTTGACTTGAGTGGTTTCCTGTCAGAAAATATGAGCATAAAAACTGAAAATTACTGGAATTGGTTGCGTTATTTTTGCATTGCACTTTGATCTGGGTTCTATAAATTGCACTAAGTTTCCTACTGTTCTGCAACGATGTGATTCGACTTGTAAATCTCTAACGGTGCCCGACAAAATTACTGGCAACGCACCGCCTAAGCCTGTGGTCTAGAAGCAATAAATTTTGCTCAGTAGTTTTAGCACAAAGTAATGCTTTTTTGTAAATTCTGAAGGGGTCTGAATAGTTTTGTCTTGAGTGGTTTCCTGTCAGAAAATATGGGCATAAAAACTGAAAGTGTCTGGAATTGGTTACGTTATTTTTGTATTGCGCTCTGCTCTGGGTTCTATGAATTGCACTAAATTTCCTACTGTTCTCCGCTGTGATTCTACTTGTTAATCTCTTAACGGTCCCCGACTGAATGACTGGATACGCACCGCCTAAGCCTGTGGTCTAGAAGCAATAAATTTTGCACAGGAGTTCCATTTGGGACTTAGATTAGCACAAAATAATGCTTTTTTGGAAATTCTGAAAGGTTCTGTCTTAAGTGGTTTCCTGTCAGACAATATGGGCATAAAAACGGAAATATAATAGAATTGGTTGTGTTATTTTTTACTAAATTGCACAAAATTTCCTACTGTTCTGCTCCGATATGATTCTACTAGTAAATCTAAAAACGGTGCCCGACTGAATGACTGGCAACGCACCGCCTAAGCCTGTGGTCTACAAGCACAAAATTGTACACAGGAGTTCCATATGCTACGTAGATTAGCACAATGTAAGGCTTTTTTGAAAATTCTGAAAGGGTCTGAATAGTTTTCTCTTGAGTGGTTTCCTGTCAGAAAATATGAGCATTAAAACTGAAAATTACTGGAATTGGTTGCGGTATTTTTGCATTGCACTTTGATCTGGGTCCTATAAATCGCACTAAGTTTCCTACTGTTCTGCAACGATGTGATTCTACTTGTAAATCTCTAACGGTGCCCGACAAAATTACTGGTAACGCACCGCCTAAGCCTGTGGTCTCGAAGAAATAAATTTTGCTCAGTAGTTTTAGCACAAAGTAATGTTTTTTTGGAAATTCTGAAGGGGTCTGAATAGTTCTGTCTTTAGTAGTTTCCTGTCAGAAAATATGGGCATAAAAACTGAAAGTGACTGGAATTGGTTACGTTGTTTTTGTATTGCGCTCTGCTCTGGGTTCTATGAATTGCACAAAATTTCCTACTGTTCTGCTACGATGTGATTCTTCTAGTAAATCTCTTAACGGTCCTCGACTGAACGACAGGCAACGCACCGCCTAAGCCTGTGGTCTAGAAGCCATACATTTTGCATAGGAGTTCCATTTGGGACTAAGATTAGCACAAAG
Organism: Athrips mouffetella; assembly: GCA_947532105.1. Classification (NCBI taxonomy): domain Eukaryota; kingdom Metazoa; phylum Arthropoda; class Insecta; order Lepidoptera; family Gelechiidae; genus Athrips; species Athrips mouffetella. Next base: position 26,333,445 of record OX383974.1, on the reverse strand, counting down.
TAATGCTTTTTGAAAATTCTGAAAGGGTCTGAATAGTTGTGTCTTGAGTGGTTTCCTGTCAGACAATATGGGCATAAAAACTGAAAGTGACTTGAATTAGTTACGTTATTTTTGCATTGTGCTGTGCTCTTGATCCTTTATATCGCACTAAGTTTCCCACTGTTCTGCTACGATGTGATTCTACTAGTAAATCTCTTAACGGTCCCCGACTGAATGACTGGCATCGCACCGTGTGGTCTAGTAGCAATAAATTTCCATATGGGATGTAGATTAGCACAAAGTAACGTTTTTTTGGAAATTATAAAGGGGTCTCAAAGGGGATGAAACTTGAGTAATTCGTAATTTTTTAAGTTAGAAATAAGAGAATTGGCGTTGAAAAGTCTGTTTTATCATAGTTCTTGAAAATTATTCTAATAAACGGGTCCCAAAGGGGAAAAACTATACGCTCGTGACTATTGAAGTAAGGAATATAATAAGCGTTTTTGAAAATTCATCCTGTAAAGGGGTTTCAAAGGGAATGAAACTTTGAAACTTTTGAAGTAAAGAGTGCAATTGGTGTTGAAAGTCAAAGTTGTTCAGATTCATGGTTTAAGTAACATGTTAAAATAGTTCTTGGTTTTTTTTTTTATGCCTTGTATAATTTGTTAATTTTCATAGGTTACACATTTGTTACATTTATTTAGCCTCTTAAGGCTGATTTTCAGGAGGAAAAATGGGATGCACCTATAGAACAGAAATAAATAGTTGAATAGCTACCCTACCCTTTCTTAGCTATAGCCGCATACCTTAGAGGCGCCATAATTTAACCTTTGTGTAAATCAACCATTTCCCACTGCTGGGAAAAGGCCTCTTTTCCCTCCTCTGGTCTCTATCAAGTTCATTTTATTGTTGAAGTTGTTAAAATCATGGAGTGTATTGGGTTCCATATTAGCTGTTGCAGCAACTTCGTCGACGTACATTTATGTGAATACTATGTGTAACTCTAATAACAAAAACCGCCCGTATGGAACTCTGACTAGTGTAACTGAAAAGATTTCGTTATACATTTAGAAACAAAAAAAAATGTATGACAAAAGATGTTCAGTTAATATTACATGATTGGACTACCAAGACGAGAGGTTTCATGTTACTAGAGCTACCTACATGTTGCATACGGAAGTTGTCTTTTCTGCAAAGGAGCTGTTCTGTGCTAAATTTCTAATTTCGAGACCAAAGGGTTTGGGCTGTGCGTTGATATTCAATTCAATTCATTTATTCAATACATTTACAACTTACAGCAAAATGCCAAATCGTCATAAAGTTAAATAACAATCAGTACATACTTAGTACAAACGCAATTTATAATATGATATGTCAGGGAACTAAACTACTTAAATCTAGAAACCTGTGAGCACTACCAAGAAGGCACCTGAACGAATCAGCGAATAGGTCAATATTATCGCACTGAGCAAGCATGTCACCGATAAGAGTTAATGCCTTCACTGTGGGCGCGTGCGCTGAACGCACCGTACGTGTCGCGGGAAGTTGCAACAGTCGCGGTCGGCGACGTGGCGCTATTGCCCCATTCGCGTCCCGAGGAATTCGGTTGGGAACTACGAGACAGAATGTTTCTAACACCGTTGAACTATCGATCTTGTGATGAAGAACAGAAAGATAGTGTACAAATGACCTCATTTTTCTTCTGAGAGCAAGTGTTTCTCTGTCCATCATTCCCAAAACAAATAAGGAGGGATACAAGAACGGATAATACCCGTATTTCCGTTTATAAAGCCACCGTAAAAATTTACGTTGTAGTCTCTCCACAATTAGACTATATTTTTCTTCATGCGGATCCCAGGCTACTGCACCGTATTCAAGCTTGCTGCGTACATACGCGTTATATAGTACATTAGCTACTGCTGCAGCATTGTCAAAATTGGATGCGGTCCTTATTACAAATCCCAACATCTTACTAGCTTCTTTACATATAGTTGTTATGTGTTTGTGGAAGTCAAGTTTACCATCTAAAATCAAACCAAGGTCCCGAATATCATCAACCCTATCTAATATTGTATCGTGAAGTATATATTTCGTGTATGTTGGAGAACGATTCCGTGAAAACGTTATCACTTTACACTTAGCAGTGTTAAAAGGAAGATCATTGACAAGGCTCCATTCGGCCACGGCATCAATATCTTTTTGTAAATCCTCAGTACCTGTCGTTGAACCCATTTCCAGGTAAAGTTTTAGGTCATCAGCAAATAACTGACATTCTGCTTTTCGGACGCAATTGGGAAGGTCGTTAATCATTATAAGGAATAACAGTGGGCCCAGGGTGCTGCCCTGACTGACTCCGGACCTTGTGTAGTAGTCTTGGGATTCGTACTTGTCTACCCTCACATACTGTCGCCTACCACAGAGATAGTTGGAAAAGAATTTTAGTAGTTTGGTTGTGAAACCTATAACTGCTAACTTCTGCAATAAGATATCATTATTGACTAAATCAAATGCCTTTTTGAAATCGAAATAGGCGGCATCCACCTGGCATCCCGCATCCATTTTTTCACACACATAGTCAACTAGTGATATTAGGTTAGTTGTAGTCGACCGTGCTTTGCGGAAGCCATGCTGACTATCATGCAAGACCTGAGACACCTGCAAGCTGATACTATGACTAAGGATACCCTCAAAAATCTTCCCAAAGACAGATAAAACTGCAATGGGTCGATAATTGGAGATATCCTTACCAGATCCACTCTTGCGAATTGGGGTAACCCTGGATAATTTCCAGCACTTTGGATAGTCAGCAGCTCTAAGCGACAGATTGTAAAGAAACAAAAGAGGAGCTCGAAGTACCGAAAAACAGTCCTTTACCAGGAACACTGGAATGCCATCAGGACCGCTAGAAGTTCTCGGCTTAAGGCGCTTAATGGCAGCTTTCAGGTCGGCTTCACTCACCGCTTCTACAGAGACTGATCTATAATCAACTACGGAATGTGCAGCTCGTGCAGCTTGCTCCGCGTCCAGTTTTGGAACCTGATCTTGAAAGACAGAGCCAAAGTGTGTAGCAAAAGCGTCCGCGGCGAGCTGACCCGAGACTTCTTCTCCGTTATAAACAAAACAATTGTCCTTTCGCCTTTCATTCTTCTTATCATTGACGAACTCCCAAAACTTGACTGGAGCCTTAATAATATTGCTCTGCGTAGACAGTAGGTGTTGCTGATACGCATTGTCAATTAACGTTTTGACGTGTTCTCTATAGTATTTATACAACTCTTTATTAAATTCTTTGCCTTCCTCTTTATATTTTTTCAGGTTGAAATACTTACTCTTTATATTATAAATGATCTCAGCATTGTACCATTTTGGATATATATATTTAGTATCATGCTGAATTTTATTCTTAAGAGGCACATATTTATTTATACATTCATAAAGCTTCGAATAAAACGCTTCTGATGCGGAGTCCATCTCTGTTACTTTAAACAGGTCAGACCAGTCAATCTCAGCTAGCGCTGCATATAGAGCTGTATAATCTGCCTTACGCCAGTTCCACTCTGGACAAGCATCTGGGCGTGGGACGACCGGCGATCCTTGCGTTGTACTTAGCATGCCCCGCAACAAACCGACAGTTACTTCGAGTGGAGGGTGGTATTCGTCTATCGGTACTAGGGGTTCAACATTCCCACAGACCGCTACCTCCTCGGATTCAAAGTTGCTCAGTACGAGATCAAGCATTCCGTTTTGAACGTTTACTACTGTATTATGCTGCCGCAGTTCGCAGAACTCACAAAAATTGGTAAATTGTGTTTTGATGTGCGCGCTAGTAGAGTTTAAATTGAAATCGCCCAAAATCAATACCTTAGTGGTAGAGTACTCACAGATTAAATTCTCAATACATGTCAATACACTTATGTATTGTTCGTCATTATAACTAGGAGGTAAATATACAACGCAACATAGTAGTTTAACATTTTTAAAAGTAATAATGGCAAATAAAATTTCTTTGTCAGGTGTGAGACCATCAACATTTTCTAGTACACGCACTGAATAGCATTCACGCACCGCTAGTAAAACACCTCCCCACCCGGAATCTCCGTCTCGATCCTTACGAATCACCACATAGCCGGGTGGGAAGAGTTCACCATTGAATACGGAACTTGTCAAAAAAGTTTCAGTCAAGGCAATCACATCACACTGGCACTGCGTTACGTTATTTCGAAACAGAGAAGTTTTAGATCGTAGCCCACGAACATTCTGGTATAAGAATTTGATATGCTTACGCCTACAACGACTTTGGCTTATCCGTTTGTTTGTAACGAAAGTTCTGGCGCCAAGGTTTGATACAAATGCCTTCCACCCAGTTAGCTGGACTCATAACTGTTTCATTCAGTTTGGATGGCACACCAAGTTTAAAAGAGGCATAGTTACCCCTGGGTTTGAGTGCTTCCACAGTACACAGATCACCATTACACACTGAGTTCAAATGTACACGGACTTGCTGTTCTGAAGTACCTTCTTGAAGGTAGAACAAATGAAGGTAAGTAATTTTTTCTGCTGCTTGAAGTGTAGATACGCCTGGTGAAGCAATGCCTCGCGACACACGGGGAAAAGGCTTGCGAGTACGTTTTCGCTTGACTTCAGTGTACCCATCCTTATCAGTTTTTTCGATATTCAAGTTTACAGGGATGTTAACTGCATTTGAGGAAATCGTTCCTGAGGATGTATTAGCTGCGCCGGCTGTAACAGAAACGGGAACTGGGGGCTCTGCAAGTTGAGTTGGCTTAAGAACAATCTTCTTAGTTTTTGGCTTTTCTGTCTTTTTCGGCTTCTGCTTGGTATTTTCAGAAATAACTGTCTTTTTAGAGTCCTGAATTTTTTCCAAGTTATCTGAAGATGAATTTTCGGCGGATGAGTTGATATTGTTGCTAAGCACCGATGATACATCGGACTGTACGATCTCAGCTTCATTATTAGTTTTGTTACTAGTGGCGACTTCACAAAGCATCGTGACGAGAGACAGGGGCGTTTTAAGAATTGCCTCCAACTCCTCCCTTATTATCGCTCTTAGCGAAGAGAGGTCTCCACATACGCATGTACATGTCATATTCTCTTGTTTCGGCTGCTTGGCTGCATTTATTATGTCAGTTAATACATTACTAGAATGAGATGTGGGTTTTTTCTTGAACTGCCCACGGTGTAAGGTAATATTTTCTCTCTCATCATGGAAACATAAATCAATCAGAGATACATATGCAGTGTCGGAAGTATGTTCGTCTTTATTCACGCAGCCTGCTCCTAAAGAAAAACGAGCGGGAGAGTCCACCGGAGTATCCAAATTGTTGCTTTTAGGCATTTTGCTACGACATGTCATACATAGCCAGGACTGCTTGATTTCATTATCAAGTGATTTATATTTTTGCAACGTTAGACCAGCACAAATCAAGTCAAAGACTTCATCGCATTTCACGCATTTCATACGTATTTCATTATCTTGTAAAACGCACTCGCATCCAGCACATAAAGCCATTATGCTGTGTTTCGTTCAGCTCAGCGCAGGGCTCTTGTTGTAAAGTTCGAGCGGCTTTCGGCGCAGGGCTCTCGGCACACTCTTTCAGCGCAGGGCTCTCAATGACGTGCGTGTTTTATCTGCGTCAGCGCAGAGCTCTTATCTGCGTGTAATGAAACGCATCTAGCTGTCAAAATCTATTTGTCAATAGCAGTCCAATCAGCTGATTGCAAATCACAATTAATTCGGTGATTCACACAATAAGGCCGGTTATTTATTTAAAAGTGATTTCCAACTGTAATAATGTGCCGTACCTTGATTTATAATTGGTGTGATTGCGGTGATTATTCAATATTTTTGAAACTGCAAACAGTGGACGTTAGTGCGCTTCTGGTATCCTTTTGTTTTCTAGGTTATAGACAAACTGTAAGTACTTTTTAACACTAAAACTATTAAAAATTCAGCACAGATATGCAGAAACTATTAAGTATTGGTAAGGCTTTTGTGCAAAGTCCGTGTGGGAAAGTATGTACCACCTTTTTGCCTATTTCTGTTGTCTTTTTGCCTGTTTCTCTGAAGCAGCAGTGTTTCCACTGTGTGTGTGTTTCTGTTCAAAGGATTAGGGAGCCAGTGAAATTGTATTGTATTTTTCTTGGGTCGTTGATTTCTATTTTACATTGATTGTGCTTGTTCTTGCTTGTGCTTAATTTAGCACTGGGGAGAGATACTGACAGGCTGACGTTATACTCGTACCGACCTCAACAAAAGAATGTTGTTCACTAGCGATTTGAGTATATTCAGGTCAAATAAAATGGGGAACACACAAACGGGGAGGAAATTTTAGACCAAGTGCATTATAAACGATGTTGCAACATACTAGCGATTTGAGTATATACAGGTCAAATGAAATGGGGAACACAGATACGGGCAGGAAATTTTAGACCAAGTCCCATTATAAACGATGTTGCAGTGTACTAGAGAATTCAATATATACAGGTCAAATGAAATGGGGAACACAGGTATGGGGAAGAAGTTTTTCTTTGCGATTATTTAGGAATGTGAAATAGGGTTTTTTTGACCTTCCATCAAAAAATGTGTTGTCAGATGTTGCACTTTCTATGTGAAGTTAAAAAATTTGTTTCTTCAAAAATTTGTTCAGTTTCATGGGCAGTTTTACTTTCTTCTGGGTTGTTATACCCTATCTGTTATAATAGTATGTTGTATACCAGCTGATTTCTTAAAGCTGTCTCAAGAAATGTACCAAAATTTGAAGTCAAAACTATTTCTCACTAGGCCGGTCGAATCAGGTTCTTAATGTTGTCCGTTTGTTATCGTAAAGAACGTGCGCACTCGAGTCGTGTGCAATCACCATATTTGCAAGTCGCGGTAATTAACTGTAAACATACATGGTAGCAAGTACTTCTACATTGGTGTTGGAATCGATGTGTTATTTTAAATAAATAATTAGAACAAGAATTCTTTTAAAACACACTATCATAACAAATTGGATCAACAAATTAAATTAACTTAACCCTTTAACGGGCATAAGGATCCTGCACAATAAAATAACTTTTTACAGTGAATTATTATTTTTTATTGAAATTAAAGAAACACGTCTTTCAGGAAAATAAAAAAAAATTCGGGGAACCCCCGGAAAATTTGGTGGGAAAAATATTCCCATTGCCCTTCAGGGACAGTGAAATTGACGAAAGCATGGAACAATGCACAGGGCAACATCGCATTTCTCACACTTCACCTTGCACCTCTTGTCATTTGTTTTTGTGCTGCATAATTTGCAACGCTTGTAAGATTCCAATGCCACAGGCATATGTACACCCACATCTTTGTAACGCAGTTCAGTTGGCACCATTTTTAGAGTTTTTTGGTAATTCTCTGATTCCAAGACTCTTAATTTCTTGGTCACATAATTTCCTATAGCAGACGTCCGTTTTCTGCAGCTGTACCCATCGATCAGACCTCTGGCAATGGCCACACGGAATTCTAGATTGGTGAGTCTTTGGGTTCTTGAAGTGCACGAATATGTTATAAAAGCATTTGTTATACAGGCATCAAAGAGAAAATAAAAAATTCTGACCCACCAACGCTTGCTCCTCCGTCCAATAGAATAGGTCCCTCTTATTTGATCAAAGCGATCAACCCCCCCCATTCTCTTCGTGTATTGTTGAACAGCCCTTGTACAGCTGATAAGTTTTTTTGAGCCATCTTTCTGTGTTCTTGTCACTTGAGTAGTTGAGTATTATTTATTTTAGGATGAAAAGCAGTGGACAATATCAGAACTTCCTTAGTGTCTTGCCACACTGAATTCTACATCCTTTTTGGTCCTCCACTTGAAGTTCCCTTTAGCTAACTTCAAGTTTTTTGTATTTTTTATCATAGTTGGTAAATCGGATCGATTTCTTCTGACCGTTCCAGTAGCAAATAATCCATTCTCATGTAAATACTGAAGCAAAGCAGTATCAGTGAAGAAATTGTCGAATGGGACATGTTTTTCAAATTCTTCTTCCATTAGTTTTTCTGTCAGATTCTTTACAACCTTGGCTCCCAAACCCGTCTCAGTTCCTTGACCAGTTTTTCCCGTATATATATTTCAAACTCATATAAGTATCCTGATTGACTGTCACATCGGCACCACACTTTATAGCCCCTTTTGATAGGCTTCAAAGGCATGTATTGCTTTAGGGTTGATCTTCCCTTGAACAAGATCATACTTTCGTCAACACTTTGCGATGACGAGTTTTTGGCATTTGTTTGAAAATTGTTACCAAGCAGATTTAGTAAAGGAAGCAATTTATACAATTTATCAAAGTCTGGATGTCCTGGTTGTGGTTGCTGAGTATTATCATTCAAATGCAGTGCTCTCAGTATGTTTTTAAAACGTTTTATAGGCATAACACTTGCTACTTCTTCTACTCTGAATCCTGGATCTGTAGACCAGTATAATTCTATTTGAGGTAAAATGTGATATCCCAATATCACGATTATACCTAAAAAAGCACGAATTTCTTTTTTGTCAACCGTTGTCCAATTAGGAATCCTTTTCTGCTCAGCATACAGATTTGTTTGTGTAACTATTACTTGGTATACTTCATCATCAAAAAATTTATCTAGATGTGCAACTGGACGGCATCTATTGCTTAGCAGATAATTGGGTGCTATCAATTTTCGTCAAAAACTTCTGGATCTGGACGACTGACCCACATTTTTTTATTCCAGGGTTCATCCTCATCAACTTCAGATTCATTTGACTCTTCAGTTTCACATTCACTTGATTCCTCAGGCTCCGAATCTTGATCTCTCTCTAGTAAATCTATTGAATCAGACATACGTTGAGCCGACATACTTTGAGATTGAGACGGGACACTGGCTATTGGTTCAACAGTTTCATCTGGATCAGGAGAATCTTTTAACACTTGTCTTAAATTTTCAGAGTTATACTCTTCATTTTCGTCCAGCTCCAAATCATCTTCCGAGTCGCAGTTGTCCGGAATTCCACAAATTTCCTCTAAAACCAATTCAATGTCCCCATCCTTCAGATGTCTTCTTCGTGACATTTTGTCACCAGAAGCCTGAAAGATACAAGAAAAGTATAAAAAAAGAACATGCATCCCTTCTAAATATAGTGATCTTGCCGGGCAACGGGTTCTATATTCCCACCAAGATATTGCCCTAGCCGGGCAACGGGGGATATATTCCCACCAAAACTAACCTCAATAATTATACAGGGTGGCCAAAAAGTCGTGGATCAAACGAAACAGGGAGATAAAGGAGGTAATTTCCAACAAAAAATCTTTCCCCAGCATGGCCATAACTTCATTGCACGAAAAGAAGAATTATTTTAGTTTTTTCAATGAAACTACCGAGTTTTTTTACAATTTAATAAGTAAAAAATTAAATTGATTAAAAACAATAAAACAAAAGGTGTTGTATTATGAGTCGATAATGTATCAATACTACAAAATTGTATTGCAGCTCTTGGTATCAAACTTAACGAGCAATGATTTTTTTTCCGTAAATTTTAAAGCGTTACAAAAAATTACTTCTCACTTTAAGAGCACTTATTTGAAAAAAAATGTATTACGGAAAAGTGACCTTGTATTAAAAAAACTTGCTGGTTTAATGCTGATTCAAATGAAGTACAACACTTTACTCTTTGATCTTTAGTTTTGGATTTATGGTCGTTTTTTCGTATCAAGGTGCAAATTTAACAAAATGGTAAATTTAAAGAAAAAAAGATTTTTTCTCATACATACTAGGTAGTAATTTCAGAAGCCATCATGAAATAAAAGAACGATTATGACTTAGTAATTTTTTATTAAAATACAAAATTTTACATTAAATGTTCAAAGTTCCTACCTCTGACCATAATGCACAATCTGCACCGCCTAATAAAATTCGCACGTAATCGGCGGAATGCACGTCTGTTATTTAGAATTTGTAACTTAGCAAACTCGAGCTTTTGTCGTAGTTCTTGTTCGGTGTTATTCTCACTTTGATACACTATTTCTTTAAAATAGCCCCAAACAAAAAAGTCTATGGGATTTAGGTCGGGCGACCGGGGTGGCCATGCAATAGGTCCGCCTCGACCAATCCACCGGTTAGGGAAGCGCTCGTTCAAATGTCCTCGAACTGCTCTAGCGTAATGAGGCGGGGCGCCATCTTGTTGCAGCCACATTTCTGCCACTCTATCTTCAGGAATCTCAGCTTCGTTCAGTATTTGGTTCAAATTATTTTGTAAAAAATTCAAATACTCAGCACCATTCAGCCTTGGTGGCATTTCATGAACCACAAGCTGCTGGTCAATTATTCCAGCCCACATGTTTATGCCAAACAGATGCTGGAATCGATCATTTCTGATGATATGTGGGTTCACTCTGGCGTAGTAGTGTAAATTGTGGATGTTAAAAATTCCCATTCTTCTAAAATTTGACTCATCAGTCCATAACACTTTGTTGAAGAACTGCGGATCCTCTCTGTGTCTTCTAAGCATCTCTCTGCAAAATCTGACTCTAGGTTCATAGTCAGCTGGCAGTAAAGCTTGCACCCTTTGCACATGGTAAGCGTGATATTGATTTCTTCTAATAATAAGCTGCACCGTCGATCGTGGGATACCGAGATTTCTTGATATTTGGCGCTGGCTAATACCAGGGTCCAATCTTAGCTGTCTCAGTATTTGCTCTTCATTGTCAAATCGTACTACTGGTCTACCTGCTCTCGCAGCATGCTCCCCGGGTAAGGTTCCCTCCATGTACGCATTATGCACGCGCATAAAGACCCTGTAGTCCGGGAAACGGTCTCGGTTAGGGTATCGTTGTCGATATTCTCTGGCAGCAGCCCGAGCATTGCCGTCGCAAAAGCCATAGAGGTAATGCATTTCTGCATACTCCCGTTGGGTGTATGCTCTCCTCGCAGCAGCCATCTTTTGCTTATGTAGCCAATCCGCAGCGATTACAAAATCCGATTCACACAGCGCAGGTCACAGGTAGGCAATCAATCACAAGTCCAAAATCGAAGCGTAGGTCACAGGTAGGCAATCAATCACAAGTCCAAAAATGAAGCGCGGATCACCAAAAAATACCTTGCAATAAAATACGTGTGCGTAGTCACAGTCAGAAAGTGAATGAGATACTAAACGAAACGAAGAAAGAAACTCACGCGCTTCCACCTCTCCCGCTCTGCTCCGCCCGGCATTCTACTACCTGAACTAAGACGGGCGTTCTGACCTTTTTAGACAAAGGATTAAATGGTTAGTGTGAAAGAGAGGCACAATTTCTTTGTATCGGCTGTTGTCATGAACCTTTTGTTTCCTAGAAAAAAAATCGTTACCTGAAGGAAGATACTTTTTGACAAACGATTACATGGTTAGTGTGAAACAGTGTCTGTCCATTTCATAAATCCTAATTGTGACAAGAGCAGTTCTAGCGTTCCAACGTACAAAAAACTAATAAATTTAAGTTTATGATAAACTAATAAATTTAAAAATAAGGCTAACTTAATGAAATTTGCACCTTGATACGAAAAAACTACCATAAATCCAAAACTAAAGATCAAAGAGTAAAGTGTTGTACCTCATTTGAATCAGCATTAAACCAGCAAGTTTTTTTAATACAAGGTCACTTTTCCGTAATACATTTTTTTCAAATAAGTGCTCTTAAAGTGAGAAGTAATTTTTTGTAACGCTTTAAAATTTACGGAAAAAAAATCATTGCTCGTTAAGTTTGATACCAAGAGCTGCAATACAATTTTTGTAGTATTGATACATTATCGACTCATAATACAACACCTTTTGTTTTATTGTTTTTAATCAATTTAATTTTTTACTGATTAAATTGTAAAAAAACTCGGTAGTTTCATTGAAAAAACTAAAATAATTCATATCTTTTCGTGCAATGAAGTTATGGCCATGCTGGGGAAAGATTTTTTGTTGGAAATTACCTCCTTTATCTCCCTGTTTCGTTTGATCCAGGCCATGCTGGGGAAAGATTTTTTGTTGGAAATTACCTCCTTTATCTCCCTGTTTCGTTTGATCCACGACTTTTTGGCCACCCTGTATATATTTCTGTTGAATTTCCAAAAATATTGGCACTAATGACTAGTATATTGACTAATTTATCGAAATAAATGAATTACTCAGCACTTCCAGTACGAAAATTATAAGATGTACGTTGATATATTTTACTATTGAAAAACCTCGTTTTCGCAACAAAAAACAGCTGAAACCGCCATGACACTTCAAACGTCAAATTTTTTTTTTTTTTAATTTATTGTTTGACATATATCTATGGTGTTGCTAGTGTTCAGAAAAATACTCCTAACAAGTAAATTTTACCAGAATCTACCGAAAAAGTTGGTGGTATAAACATTCCCTATGCCCATTAAAGGGTTAAAACCTAATTGTGAGTACAGGAAATTTATTTTAGGGATACCTCAATTTTATTGAAACATTTTTTAAAAATCTATCAAATCAAAATCGTTTATTCATTGTTGCATATTAAAATCTCTTAATGACGTCAGCTAAACTACATCGCTTCACAAACAAGGTGGCGCCATGGTAGGAAAAAAAAGAAGCGATCATAAAAACCCACGCGCAATATGTTTGAATGCACAAAGGTTGACTATTGTTTTTTAAAGTTCTGTAATTCGTTGAATTCTTGATATCTTCTGTTTGTTTTATTTTATATTTAAATGTAGTTATGGGCTTTTTCTGAATAGTTGCATAGTTGATCAAGGAAGAACAAAGTCGTATTTGTTATTTGATGTTACGTTGCAATTTGGATTTTGATTGGATTTGGATGGACAGGAGTTCCATATGGGACGTAGATCGGCACAAAGTAACGCTTTTTTGGAAATTCTGAAGGGGTCTGAATAGTTTTGTCTTAAGTGGTTTCCTGTCAGAATATATGGGCATAAAAACTGAAAATTACTGGAATTGGTTGCGGTATTTTTGCATTGCACTTTGATCTGGGTCCTATAAATCGCACTAAGTTTCCTACTGTTCTGCAACGATGTGATTCTACTTGTAAATCTCTAACGGTGCCCGACGAAATTACTGGCAACGCACCGCCTAAGCCTGTGGTCTCGAAGAAATAAATTTTGCTCAGTAGTTTTAGCACAAATTAATGCTTTTTTGTAAATTCTGAAGGGGTCTGAATAGTTTTGTCTTTAGTAGTTTCCTGTCAGAAAATATGGGCATAAAAACTGAAAGTGACTGGAATTGGTTACGTTGTTTTTGTATTGCGCTCTGCTCTGGGTTCTATGAATTGCACTAAATTTCCTACTGTTCTGCTACGATGTGATTCTTCTAGTAAATCTCTTAACGGTCCCCGACTGAACGACAGGCAACGCACCGCCTAAGCCTGTGGTCTAGAAGCCATACATTTTGCATAGGAGTTCCATTTGGGACTAAGATTAGCACAAAGTAATGCTTTTTGAAAATTCTGAAAGGGTCTGAATAGTTGTGTCTTGAGTGGTTTCCTGTCAGACAATATGGGCATAAAAACTGAAAGTGACTTGAATTAGTTACGTTATTTTTGCATTGTGCTGTGCTCTTGATCCACTAAGTTATCGCATATCGCACTAAGTTTCCTACTGTTCTGCTACGATGTGATTCTACTAGTAAATCTCTTAACGGTCCCCGACTGAATGACTGGCATCGCACCGTGTGGTCTAGTAGCAATAAATTTCCATATGGGATGTAGATTAGCACAAATTAACGTTTTTTTGGAAATTATAAAGGGGTATCAAAGGGGATGAAACTTGAGTAATTCGTAATTTTTTAAGTTAGAAATAAGAGAATTGGCGTTGAAAAGTCTGTTTTATCATAGTTCTTGAAAATTGTTCCAAAAAACGGGTCCCAAAGGGGAAAAACTATACCTCGTGACTATTGAAGTAAGGAATATAATAAGAGTTTTTGACAATTCATCCTGTAAAGGGGTTTCAAAGGGAATGAAACTTTGGAACTTTCGAAGTAAAGAATAGTGCAATTGGTGTTGAAAGTCAAAGTTGTTCAGATTCATGGTTTAAGTAACATGCTAAAATAGTTCTTGGTTTTTTTTATGCCTTGTATAATTTGTTAATTTTCATAGGTTACACATTTGTTACATTTATTTAGCCTCTTAAGGTTGATTTTCAGGAGGAAAAATGGGATGCACCTATAGAACAGAAATAAATAGTTGAATAGCTACCCTACCCTTTCTTAGCTATAGCCGCATACCTTAGAGGCGCCATAATTTAACCTTTGTGTAAATCAGCCATTTCCCACTGCTGGGAAAAGGCCTCTTTTCCCTCCTCTGGTCTCTATCAAGTTCATTTTATTGTTGAAGTTGTCAAAATCATGGAGTGTATTGGGTTCCATATTAGCTGTTGCAGCAACTTCGTCGACGTACATTTATGTGAATACTATGTGTAACTCTAATAACAAAAACCGCCCGTATGGAACTCTGACTAGTGTAACTGAAAAGATTTCGTTATACATTTAGAAACAAAAAAAAAATGTCTGGCAAAAGATGTTCAGTTACAATTACATGATTGGACTACCAAGACGAGAGGTTTCATGTTACTAGAGCTACCTACATGTTGCATACGGAAGTTGTCTTTTCTGCAAAGGAGCTGTTCTGTGCTAAATTTCTAATTTCGAGACCAAAGGGTTTGGGCTGTGCGTTGATATGCAAAAACTATTAAGTATTGGTAAGGCTTTTGTGCAAAGTCCGTGTGGGAAAGTATGTACCACTTTTTTGCCTATTTCTGCTGTCTTTTTGCCTGTTTCTCTGAAGCAGCAGTGTTTCCACTGTGTGTGTGTTTCTGTTCAAAGGATTAGGGAGCCAGTGAAATTGTATTGTATTTTTCTTGGGTCGTTGATTTCTATTTTACATTGATTGTGCTTGTTCTTGCTTGTGCTTAATTTAGCACTGGGGAGAGATACTGACAGGCTGACGTTATACTCGTACCGACCTCAACAAAAGAATGTTGTTCACTAGCGATTTGAGTATATTCAGGTCAAATAAAATGGGGAACACAGAAACGGAAGAAATTTTAGACCAAGTGCATTATAAACGATGTTGCAACATACTAGCGATTTGAGTATATACAGGTCAAATGAAATGGGGAACACAGATACGGGGAGGAAATTTTAGACCAAGTCCCATTATAAACGATGTTGCAATGTACTAGCGAATTCAATATATACAGGCCAAATGAAATGGGGAACACAGGTACGGGGAGGAAATTTTTCTTTGCGATTATTTAGGAATGTGAAATAGGGTTTTTTTTTACCTTCCATGAAAAAATGTGCTGTCAGCTGTTGCACTTTCTATGTGAAGTTAATTTTTTTTTTGTGTTTCAACCTTAAGAAGTTCTTTCAAAAATTTGTTTAGTTTAATGGGCTGTTTTCTTCTGGGTTGTTATACCCTATCTGTTTTAATAATATGTTGTATACCAGCTGATTTCTTAAAGCTGTCTCAAGAAATGTACCAAAATGTCAAGTCGAAACTATTTGTCATAAGGCCGGCCGAATCAGGTTCTTAATGTTGTCCGTTTGTTATCGTAAAGAACGTGCGCACTCGAGTCGTGTGTAATCACCATATTTGCAAGTCGCGGTAATTAACTGTAAACATAAATGGTAGCAAGTACTTCTACATTGGTGTTGGAATCGATGTGCTATTTTAAATTAGAACAAGAATTCTCTTAAAACACACTTTCATAACAAATTGGATCAACAAATTAAATTAACTTAAAACCTTTTATTTTAGGGATACCTCAATTTTATTGAAACATATTTTAAATTAAAATCGTTAATTCGTTGTTGCATATTAAAATCTCTTAATGACTTCAGCTAAACTACATCGCTTCACAAACAAGGTGGCGCCATGGTAGGAAATAAAAGAAGCGACAATCAAAACCCACGCGCTCTTTTAAATGTTTGAATGTACAAGCACAGTTTACATAATAGTAAACTAGTACAAGGTTGACTACTATTTTTTTAAAGTTCTATAATTCGTTGAATTCTCGATATCTTCTGTTTGTTTTATTGTAATTGGGTTTTTTCTGAATAGTTGCATAGTTGATCTAGGAAGTAAAAAGTCGTATTTGTTATTCGATGTTACGTTGCAATTTGGATTTTGATTGGATTTGGATGGACAGGAGTTTCATAATGGGACGTAGATCAGCACAAAGTAACGCTTTTTTGGAAATTCTGAAGGGGTCTGAATAGTTTTGTCTTAAGTGGTTGCCTGTCAGAATATATGGGCATAAAAACTGAAAATTACTGAAATTGGTTGCGCTATTTATGTAATGCGCTCTGCTCTGGGTCCTATAAAATGCACAAATTTTCCTACTGTTCTGCTACGATGTGATTCTACTAGTAAATCAACGGTGCCCGACTGAATGACTGGCAACGCACCGCCTAAGCCTGTGGTCTAGAAGCACTAAATTTTGCACAGGAGTTCCATATGCTACGTAGATTAGCACAATGTAATGCTTTTTTGAAAATTCTGAAGGGGTCTGAATAGTTTTGTCTTGAGTGGTTTCCTGTCAGAAAATATGAGCATAAAAACTGAAAATTACTGGAATTGGTTGCGTTATTTTTGCATTGCACTTTGATCTGGGTTCTATAAATCGCACTAAGTTTCCTACTGTTCTGCAACGATGTGATTCTACTTGTAAATCTCTAACGGTGCCCGACAAAATTACTGGCAACGCACCGCCTAAGCCTGTGGTCTAGACTAGAAGCAATAAATTTTGCTCAGTAGTTTTAGCACAAAGTAATGTTTTTTTGGAAATTCTGAAGGGGTCTGAATAGTTATGTCTTTAGTAGTTTCCTGTCAGAACATATGGGCATAAAAACTGAAATGTACTAGAATTGGTTGCGTTATT
This sequence comes from Athrips mouffetella, assembly GCA_947532105.1. Lineage (NCBI taxonomy): Eukaryota > Metazoa > Arthropoda > Insecta > Lepidoptera > Gelechiidae > Athrips > Athrips mouffetella. The sequence goes on along the minus strand of OX383974.1, from coordinate 26,316,569 downwards.
TTTTACTAAATTGCACTAAATTTTCTACTGTTCTGCTCCGATGTGATTCTACTAGTAAATCTCTAACGGTGCCCGACTGAATGACTGGCAATGCACCGTCTAAGCCTGTGGTCTAGAAGCAATGAATTTTGCACAGGAGTTCCATATGCTACGTAGATTAGCACAAAGTAAAGCTTTTTTGGAACTTTTGAAGGCTGAATATTTTGGTTTTGAGTGGTTTCCTATCAGAAAATATGGGCATAAAAACTGAAAGTGACTGGAATTGGTTGCGTTATTTTAATTTGCATTGCGCTCTACTCTAGGTCCTATAAATTGCATTAAATTTCCCACTGTTCTGCAATGATGTGATTCTACTAGCAAATCTCTAACGGTGCCCGACTGAATGACTGGCAACGCACCGCCTAAGCCTGTGGTTAGATTAGAAGCAATAAATTTTGCACAGGAGTTTTAGCACAAAGTAATGCTTTTTTGGAAATTCTGAAGGGGTCTGAATAGTTTTGTCTTAAGTGGTTTCTTGTCAGAATATATGGGCATAAAAACTGAAAATTACCGGAATTGGTTGCGTTATTTTTGTAATGCGCTCTGCTCTGGGTCCTATAAATTGCACTAAATTTCCTACTGTTCTGCTATGATGTGACTCTACTAATAAATCTGTAATGGTGCCTGACTAAATGACTGGCAACGCACTGTCTAAGCCTGTGGTCTCGAAGCAATGAAGTTTGCACAGGAGTTCCATATGAGACGTAGATTAGCACAAAGTAAAGCTTTTTTGGAACTTTTGAAGGGTGGCTGAATATTTTGGTTTTGAGTGGTTTCCTATCAGAAAATATGGGCATAAAAACTGAAAGTGACTGGAATTGGTTGTATTATTTTTGCATTGCGTTCTACTCTGGGTCCTATAAATTGCATTAAATTTCCCACTGTTCTGCAACGATGTGATTCTACCAGTAAATCACTAACGGTGCCCGACAAAATTACTGGCAACGCACCGCCTAACCCTGTGGTCTAGACTAGAAGCAATAAATTTTGCACTAGAGTTTTTGCACAAAGTAATGCTCTTTTGCAAATTCTGAAGGGGTCTGAATAGTTTTGTCTTGAGTGGTTTCCTGTCAGAAATTATGGGCATAAAAACTGAAAGTGACTGGAATTGGTTACGTTATTTTTGTATTGCTCTCTGCTCTGGGTTCTATGAATTGCACTAAATTTCCTACTGTTCTTCGCTGTGATTCTACTTTTAAATCTCTTAACGGTCCCCGACTGAATGACTGGATTCGCACCGCCTAAGCCTGTGGTCTAGAAGCAATAAATTTTGCACAGGTGTTCCATTTGGGACTTAGATTAGCACAAAATAATGCTTTTTTGGAAATTCTGAAAGGATCTGAATAGTTCTGTCTTAAGTGGTTTCCTGTCAGATAATATGGGCATAAAAACTGAAATGTACTAGAATTGGTTGCGTTATTTCTTACTAAATTGCACTAAATTTCCTACTGTTCTGCTCCGATGTGATTCTACTAGTAAATCTCTAACGGTGCCCGACTGAATGACTGGCAACGCACCGCCTAAGCCTGTGGTCTACAAGCACAAAATTTTGCAGAGGAGTTCCATATGCTACGTAGAGCATTTGTCTTGAGTGGTTTCCTGTCAGAAAATATGAGCATAAAAACTGAATAATACTGGAATTGGTTGCGTTATTTTTGCATTGCACTTTGATCTGGGTCCTTATATCACACTAAGTTTCCTACTGTTCCGCAACGATGTGATTCTACTTGTAAATCTCTAACGGTGCCCGACAAAATTACTGGCAAAGCACCGCCTAAGCCTGTGGTCTAGAAGCAATAAATTTTGCTCAGTAGTTTTAGCACAAAGTAATGCTTTTTTGTAAGTTCTGAAGGGGTCTGAATAGTTTTGTCTTGAGTGGTTGTCTGGAACGGTGTCGGACCCGTTAAGGGTAAGAAATACAAACAATTTTGTCGACAATTTTTTTTTTTTTATCAACTGTGTGGAAATGGCAGCCATTTTAATTTTAATTTTGACCAAGCACTGGTACTTGCATTTATTTAGCAATTTCTCATGACGTAGCAGTCCTACAGATACAAAACTAATTTTGTTCGATAGCTAAGAATGTACCCAACATACGAGTATTACAAATTGATTAATTTTGTCATTAAGATACAGAAAAAAATAGTAAACCGAAAAAAAACATGATAAAAAATAGGTTACTTTTTAGTTTTTTTATGAGTTTTTGTGAAAACAGGTGATTAACCTACTTGTTTTTTGTATGTTTTGGATAGAACAAGATATTTTCTAAAAATAAACACCAAAATAAAAGCTCTTAGTAAAATAGTGTAGGAGTTATGGAAGTTTAAATATGACCTTTTATGAGCATTCGTTATTTAGGACGGAAATAAAAAACGATATCATTCATAATATGGCTTTTAATTAAGCAAGTAATTTCGTAAAATTGTTATAAAAATTGTTCAAAATGATCCTCGTGACGTTGCAGACATGCTGTGGCTCGTACTGCCACGTGTTGAGTAGATCGACGGATCATCTCCCTATCTTCCCTCAATTCATCGCCAGTGGATATTATTTTGGCCATTAATTCGTCTCTTGCGTTTGGCACGTCGAAGTAGACCCTCTGCTTCATGGTGCCCCATAAAAAAAATCTAAAGGGGTCAAATCAGGAGAACGCGGTGGCCAGGCGACCGTTTCACCGCGTCCAACCCACGGCGAATGCTGCTCGTTTAAATGGTTTCTTACAATACGAGCAAAGTGTGCAGGTGCGCCATCCAGCTGCAAAATCATCCCTTGCCTGTAGGATAATGGTAGCTCTAGGAGTGCGTCAGCAAATTGTCCTTGTAAGAACTCCAGGAATCTCGGACCATCCATTGTGGCTGGTAAAACCAGAGGTCCAATAAGTATGTCGTCAATCATTCCTGCCCATACGTTAACAGAAAATTTATGCTGGAATGAACTTGGTCTCACAGCATGAGGATTTTCTTGGAGCCACAGGTGCGCGTTACGGTGGTTCGTGATTCCCGCTCGTGTAAAAGTTGCCTCATCTGTCCATAAAATCCTCTTCAAAAAACTTGGGTCGAGTCGCGACCTTCTACTAATCCACGAGGAAAAAACTGACCGTGTGGCATAATCGGGTTCAGTTATGTGATGTACTCTTCTAAAGTAATCCTTCTCGTTTAAGTATTCTCCACACTGTCCATTTGGATAAATTAAGGCGATTAGCAATTAGTCTGACACTCAGTCTAGGGTCTTGAGCATTCAAACTTAATACTTCTTCTTCTTCCTCGGGCGACACAAGACGAACACGTTCGTTGGCGGGTCGTCTAATTCCATTTTCTGATAGCCTTAAATGGATTCTTATGAAAGTGCGTGCATTAGGCGTACGCCTGTTGGGATATCTTCTCGCATACTCTCTAACAGCACGATCAGCGTTGCCGTTGCACAACCCGTACACATAGTGAATATCGGCGACATGCTGACTTGGGTAATGGTCTCCCATGTCTCCCTCCCAACTGCCACGGCTACTATGGCTGATACCAAATGTCTCAGTGTAACAAAAAATAACAGAAACAAGTCCAACAATAAAACACAAACAAGTCCAAAAACCAAACAAAAACGTAACAAGAGTCTCAACTAGAACAATATCGGACGAGTGTAATCACAACGCGCAGCGAGGGACGACTGACTTGACTACCTGCTTTCTTGGGCTCCTTATCTTTCTATCTCATTCGCACTAATGCACTTTTATTATCTGCTCCGTTCGCACCACAACGAGTTTTTACCTGCTGTTACAAAACAATACCCCTGCGACCCTTCGCATTCAAACCGCCATAACTACTGAACTACTTCACTTACAGATAAAAATTTAATACCTTTTTTTAGGAAATATCTTGTTCTATCTAAAGCCTGCAAAAAATAAGTAGGTTAATTACCTAGTTTTCACAAAAATCCTTAAAAACAAAACTAACCAAATTTTCGACATGTTTTTTTTTCGGTTTAATATTTTTTTCAGTATCTTAATGACAAAATTAGTCAATATTTGTAATACTTGTTTGTTGGGTACATTCTTAGCTATCGAACAAAAATAATTTTGTATCTGTAGGACTGCTACATCATGAGAAATTGCTAAACAAGTAGAAGTACCCCTGCTTGGTCGAAATTAAAATTAAAATGGCTGTCATTTCCACACAGTTAATAAAAAATAAAAAATTAATTGTCGACAAAATTGTTTGTATTTCTTACCCTTAACGGGTCCGACACCACCGGTAACCAGACAGATTGTATATAACATAATTAATAAATACTATACGTATATTATAAGGATGACATTTTCTTTCATATAAGTAAGCCTTACGAAAACCAACTTGTTCAACAAGTAAAAACGGCTCATTATCAATAGCTATCAAAGCACCAATTAAGTTCTTGCTTTTATTCCGTCCCTCACTAACCGCACCTTTTAGGATTTCTGTATGCATGAAGAAATTCGCTAGCCCGCTAAATGCGCGGACAATAAATGCACTGAACCTCCAAAGACATTATGCAGAGATTTCAGCTGAAAGACGAACGAAATGGTATTGGAAATTATTAAGTAATTGATATATAAGCTAAAAAAAGACGAGCCAATGTTTCCGATCCTTCGTACTATAATGATGGTGATATTTCCACCAATATATAATGAACCTGGGGGGTTCGTGGGGGCGTTTGCTCATAGATAGAATTTGCTATTTATAAGTCCTATCAGCTGATCCTCGACATTTAAACAACGCTTCGAGTTTAAACGATTATCACATTTATTACGATGTAAACATTGATTACACTGTTGAAAGAATTAAAACACTTCAGGCTACATCAGCCTATATTTCGCAACACATTTAGTAAAACTAGAACGCTATATTGAAATGCGCATATATAAAACACGTGTTATCACATTCAAGGACACAAAGAGAATCTATATTGGCATATTCGATGAAGGGCGTTTAAAAATTATTTTATATTACTGGACCAAATGTCCTTTCGACAAGAAATCACCGCGGAGAATGCATAGCAAGCGCGGTGTACTTGTTACAATCATTCCTCCCTTCAACGAAAAAAAATTAGACATCTCTGATGTTTAATTTTTTTTTAAATACCTAAGTAAGTAACATACTAAAATATTATATTAATTAACTGAAAAGTTACAAAAATTAAGAATATTTTATGAGGATATTCTTCATAAGACAAAAAGAACAAATTAGAGGGTGTAAAATTGTTTGAACCTCTATATCAATTCTAGATCAATTTATAAAAGCAGTGTTCATAAAACAATGTTTTCCATTTACAATCTATTTCCTTCCTAACTAACCTAAAAGACTACTTATCCAGGAAAAAATAAAAAAGTTACAAGAGGTGTTCACTGACACACAACCAACCTTTTAAGAATTTTAAAATAGCAGATGATTAAGGCTTTTTACAGGTTGGCTATCCAAGCAAAAACCTGGCAAAAAAAACTTGAACCAAACAATGCATGAATATTAATAAAAATTTTGAAAACAATATTATTATAATAGCCAATATGCGGTCGCGGATAACGTTTGTGAAAAAATAGTTACAAAATAATCGCTATCTACTTACGTAATATATTCATAAGTTCCACACAATTAACAAGTCCGTCCATCAAATATTCAATTTGGAAATTTTGTTGAATATGATGGAATTTATACACAAAACGAAAACAAAATGTATTTACACAAAACGAATAATATAATAACTAATGTCATAATGACTGACATGCCAAGGTAAATTTAAATGGCTTAACGTCTTTTTATAAGAGGACGATTTTGCCAACATCCAGTTATAACTAAAAACGCACGGACGTTTTTTTTTTTAAGAATGACATGACAAGTGCCAAAAATTAAAATTGAATGGAACTCACGTAATACAAAAAAAAAAAAATAAACTAAGTAATCTGTACGATTGAAAAAATTTCAAATTAGCTAACAATTCCGTGTGATAACAAATTTCACAATAAGAATTCTTAGTAAGATGAATATCCCAAATGTACCAATTTCTCAATTTATATAAATGATTTTCCATACCACAATCACTAGTAAAGCGCAAAGTTAATGGCAGAGATGCGACGTAGCACTTGGTATGGGCCTTTGTAGCATCTTGATAATTTTAATGATTTTCGTGATAATCTTCTAGGTGTAAATAGAAGAATTAGGTTACCTGTATCAAAGTGTTGGGGCTTCGTTTTTTTATCATATACAGCCTTTTGCTGTAACTGAGCCCTTCTTATGTTTGTAATTGCTTCCCTGGTAAGTTGGGAAGTCCATCTTCTTTTCTGTGGAACATTGAAAGAATTAACGCCATACATATTTACGTTTAAATCTATATCAGTTGTTGTAGCTGGATCTCGTCCATACATAACAAGATATGGCGACATCTTTGTTGAAGATTGAGCGCTCGTATTATATGCATAAACCAGGAACGGAAGTAGGTTACACCAGTCTCTTTGATGGTAGGAAACGACTTTGGACAACATAGTAAGTAATGTCCTGTTAAATCTTTCTACCAACCCATTAGTTTGAGGATGGAAAGCAGTAGTATTGACAGCCTTTGCACCAAATATCTCTATTGTCTCCTTTACCAAACGTGCAGTGAAAACCGTGCCTCGATCTGATATAATCTCCTTGACTCCACCAAACCTACAGAAAATCTCTTGAATAAGAAAATCAGATATCACCTCAGCCGTGACACGTGAAACTGCTTTACAAATAGCATATCTAGATGCATACTCCAAAGATACTATAATAAATTTATTACCCTGGTGAGAAGTCGGCAGTGGCCCGAGGACATCAACACCAACCTTTTCGAGAAAGCTAGAAATATTTATAGGAGAAAGATTAGCAATGTTATTGATTTTATTTTTCTCTTGACAAGGGACACAAGCTTTAATATAGCATTCTATTTCCTTTTCCGCGTTTGGATAGAAAAATCGTGATCTAAATTTTTCCAAGGTTTTGGCTAAGCCAAAATGACCACCTGACCATGGGTCATCATGCAACTCTTGCATGATATCATTAAAAAGCAAGCGTGGTAATACAAAAACACTTTTTATCATACCCCGAATTCTAATACTTTTATAAAGAGCATTGTCACGTATGAAAAATCCCTTATAATTATTTCGTGGACTTCGTCTCACTTCGGACAAAATCCTTGTGCAAAATGAGTCTGTATTTTGCTCCGTACGAAGCTGGACAGCTTCAATTCGAAATAATTCGAAATGAACCGACTCATCAATAACGGATTTTCGGTCAAGCTTAGACTCTTGGTCTAACAAAGGATTTCTACTAAGAAAATCCGCTAAGACATTTTCTTTTCCTGGGCAGTGGACAATGTCAAAGTCCCAGTCCTGAATCCATAAAGACCATCTCGCAAGTCTTCCCGACATATCTTTTTTATCACGTAACCAGCATAGTGCTTTGTGATCTGTTGCTACTTCAAACTTCATTCCCCAAAGATAGTGTCTAAAATATTTTAAAGCCCATACTAAACCTAAGCCCATACTAAACCTAAGCACTCTTTCTCCGTGGTTGAATAATTTTTTTCTGCATCAGATAACTTTCTTGAAGCAAAAGCCACAGGGTGCATGATGGTTTTTCCTTGCAAAAGACATGAGCCCAAAGCTTCATTACTGGCATCCACATGTAAACGCGTAGTTAACGAAAGATCGCTAGAAAAATAAGACAATATAGGCGGATTACACATGCATCTTTTTATTTTGTCAAACGCTAACTGATGTTCATTCAACCAAATGAACTTTTGTCCTTTTTTTAGTAATTTCACAAGTGGTAAAGTGGTTTCAGCAAAGCTGTCGACAAACTTCCGGTAATACGAAAATAAGCCCAATAAACGCTTTACATCTTTAGTGCATTTTAGAACCGCGGCGTTTTGCATAGCTTGAAGTTTTTTAGAGTCGGGCCTAATACCGTCTCCTGAAACATGATAACCCAAAACTGTTAACTCCTTAAAACCAAATTTACATTTTGAAGGTTTGAAGGTTAAGTTCGCTTGTCTGAAACGATCAAAAACAGTGATAAGGGCTGACAAAAACTCCTCAAATGTTTTCCCAAATACAATTATACAGGGTGTCTCAGAACGATCCAACTATTACAATGCTATATAGTTAAAATAAAAACTTTTTGTAACTAATATTTATTAATACCATCAAACAGAAAAATAATGAAATTTTACTTTTTAAAAATGACATTGTTCAAATGGCGTCCGTTTAGTTGTCGGCATTCCTCGAATCTTTCACGAACATTACGGAAGATTTTTCTTAGAAGTTGTCGAGAAATCAAGCTTATCTTTTCTTCGATATTTCTTTTTAAATGTGCCAAATTTTAGGGTAGGTTAGGTTAGGTAGGGGTAGGGTTAGATTCTCCCCAAAAGCGACAATTCTGGCGGTTTACATAACCATCCAGGTGGAAATGCGCTTCGTCACTAAAGAAAATGTTGTCAAAATTGTTAAATCTCTCCAACATTACATTCACATAATTGAGTCTTGTAACGTAATCGTTTTCATTCAGAGCTTGCACAATTTGAATTTTGTATGCCTTAAGATGCAAATCAGATCGCATGATGCGGTGAATCGTCGCTCTAGATAGTCCTAATTGTGACTCGCGCTTCCTGACGCTGACCCGAGGCTGTTGCCTTACTGAATTTGCAACTAACTCTATGTTTTCCGGTGTTCTTGCAGTTCGTGGACGGCCATGGTGGGTGTCGCCAATAGTGTTTCCGGTAGTGTTAAAAGTCTGGATCCAAGCGAGTATTGTTGCATTGCTTGGTGCTTCCCCAATATTCCGCAATCCATAATGAAGTCGGAATAACCGTCGAACACGAATCAGAGATCGATTGTTTTCATAATAAGCACGAACACAAAACGAACGATGTTCTCCCGCGTAAATCATGGCGGCAATTAAAAATTTAAGAACGGATCAGGCACAGGACACTCACTACATACAGCCAATTCGCTTAATTTGCGTTTCGTTCACTCTCGAAATAGTCGGATCGTTCTGAGACACCCTGTATTATCCACATAAACGACAGCGTTTTTGTATCTCATGTCGCCTAACACCTTATCCATCATACGTTGAAAAACCGCTTGACTAGTTTTTAAGCCAAAAGGAATAACATTGAACTCATATAGACCTGATGGTGTTATAAAAGCTGTTTTATGCTTACCATTGCGTATACATGTTTGCCAATAGCCCGAATTTAAATCCAATTCCGCGAAATAATGAGAACCCGCTAAATAAGAAATAATATCATCAATGATAGGTATTGGATAATTATCTGAGTTTATTTTCTTATTCAACTTACGGTCGTCAATGCAGAAACGAGGCTCCCCATCTGGTTTCGGCACAATGACAACAGGAGCAGCATACTGACTTTTAGATTCCCGGATGACGCCTAATTTTAGCATTTCTTTTACCTGCTGATCGATGAGCTCTCGTTGTGCAGGTGAGACTATAGGGTGGGCACCTGACAGGAATCTCGTCGGTAGTAAGTATATCTGCGTCAATAATATTAGACCTACCTAGTTGCGACGGGTTGAACGCAAATCTATCAACATTCTCGTTCAAAACATTCAAGAGCGTAGTCTTTAAAGGCTTATCCCAATGATCGTCTATTAAAAAAATTGGCTCTTCACAGGATAGAACATTGGAGTCAGACCTACTCGTTAAGAAAATAAAATCTTGTTTGGATAAAAGTTTTTCTTCAATGAAATCTATCGAACCATTTGACTTGTCGCAATCATTATGGACATAAAAGGTTATCCTTTTTTTATCAAAAGATACTGAATTGTTACAAAAATCAACTATAGCTTTATTTTCAAATAAAAAATCTTGACCTAGGATTATTTAACAGGTAATGTCATTCACCACAATAAACTTGTGCAAAAATTTGAAATCGTCAATTAGCAAAGAGATTTTAGTTTCCCCTGATACATCTAAAAAAATATTATTTACAGCTTTCAATTGTAAAACATTTTCCTTCAGTACAACAATATTCGAATCAATGCACAATGAATTTGCAATGCATGATAAAGTAGCACCAGTGTCAATGAGTGCTAAATAGGGTTTATTATTAATATAAACTTTAATAAAAGGCTTAACTTTGTTTTCGGCGACCGAAGAACTCGAAGACTCCGTAGCGGCTTCCTTCAAACTCGGCACTGCGGATGCTGCAGTACCTTCAGCTTGGCAAGGTGGCTGCGTGTTGCTGTTGCAAACGCTAGCCACAGGTGGTGCTGACAAAACGGCAGCATAGGAAGGCGCTGTTGCACCTCTCAGCGTCTCCCAGTGAAGTTTTCCGCATTCCGTCGGTTTTGATTTAATGTCGAAGGTCGAAAATTATATGGACGCTGTGGAGTCCTATTCTCTCCCGTGGGTGAATGATGTTGTGGAGTAGAGCTCTCTTGGGGCGAAGTATAAGGGGTACGTTGCGAAGGTGTAAATCCTTGCGGTGAGGCATACGGAGTATGTTGTGGTGGTGGCTGTTGCCACATACGACCTCCAATACTGCGTAGATGCCGATGGTTCGCCATATTGATTAGATCTCCACTGATGCGAAGGATAATATTGGTAATTTCCTTGGTGTCTACTATTGAAACATGTTATATTGGGATTTGCTGCAATATTTAGGGATTGGTTCGTTTTTTCTTCATAAATCATATCCATTTGCTGTAGTAGCAATTTTAAATCTTTTTTCGACGAGTGTAAAGTATTAGCCAATTTTCCACGATAGAAGGGTTTACAATTTTTGATAAATTGTTTTATAAACACAGCATCATCGTCGATTTTCGCTTTCTGTGCCAATTCTAAAAGGTTGTAATAGAACTCTAAAGGTTTTTCATTTTGCTCTTGCTTTCTTTTGGTAAAACTTTTCTTGGAAGCTTACCCCAGATGCGAATTCTTCTATTAGAGCCTTTTTAATTACATCAAATGTTGAATCTTCCTTAATTATAGTTCTATAGAAGGCTAGAGCAGAGCCCTTAAGTTCAGCTGGTGGAATCGCTAATTTTTCTGCATCGTCAAGTTTTTTAATGGTGGCGATTGCGATGAATTGTTCAACAAAATCATTAATGTCTTCTTTTCCTGAGAATTGCATCTCCATCTTTAATGTCTTTATTGGTGAGGTCGGCAATCTTTACCAAATCTTTTGGTTACGGCGCTATCCACCAATTTGTAATGATATTTCGCAAAAAATTCAAATTATATATATCACACTTTACACACGCACTTAACTATAAATCACATTAATTAATTCACTTTTTAAGCAAATATTAGCTTACTATACGTATCGCAGAACTTCTTTTATAAAAAAATATCGCAGGTAATAAAACGCAGGAAATAAATCTGAAACGCGAAATCACGACTTTATCGCATCGTGGTCGCAAAAAGAATCTATATTGGCATATTCGATGAAGGGCGTTTAAAAATTATTTTATATTACTGGACCAAATGTCCTTTCGACAAGAAATCACCGCGGAGAATGCATAGCAAGCGCGGTGTACTTGTTACAGTACTTATTAGGGGAATTAAGTTGATCCCCTGGCGGTTCAGCGGTTTGTTATTCAATAGTCCGGTAAAGCGCTCGCTTATTTTATTACGTGGCGCTCAACGGAAAACATAATTTGCATCCGAATGCTTTCAAGTTGCTTCGGTGTATAGATTCCAGCGGTGAGGATATTCCCGAGGTTGAGTGACGCCCATTCGACTCTACGACGAGGTTCGAGTACTTTTGGCGCATTTACTCTACTCTACGTCACGTGAGACGACGGGGACCGGCGAACATTTCTTCGACGGCGGCTGAAATAGCCGTATAGTCGGGCCCTTTCATGTATTGATACGCAAACTGAACTGGCGCGACGTACGCTAGAGTCAGCAACGTTTTAAGGTTCTGTCTCTCCTGTTCACATATTTTAAGGTTTTGCGTTTTATGCATACTATGCCCCTCCCTCTTATTTATCTATGGCCACGTGTACGATTTTCGAATTTGTATAGAGGAACATGTCAAGGTCCTGAACGGGGATCTTTCTTCAGAAAGAAATAGCTACCATTCTGCACTTCATGAATTAAATATTTAGGATGATCGGTTAAGCCAATTGGCAGCTGGCATATTTCTGCGCGGCCACTCGTCCCACTGTAAATACCTGGTCAGGCTCCTGCACTGTGTACATAGTCGTAGATGGGAGCACGGACCCGGTAGTTGAGAGGCCTGCAGTTTCTACTTTGTTGGCTGGGCCAGAATAAATCACATGATACGCGTCCGCGGCACATGGATATATGCCCTCGAGCTCCCGGAACTCGTACCCCTGCGATGGGTCAGAACACTCATCGGTTGTCTCATCGCACGTCGTACCTCCGGGGGTGTGGATCTTCTTTGAATCGAGTCTTCGCGTAATGTACCCATTCGTAATGGTTGTCGTTACGCTTCCTTGTGCTACTACATTTTGATATTCGTTTCTGCCAACGTTGAAGTATCCAGGTTGACAATTCCCCTCATAATCCACTGAGCCCCCGAATACGACCTCCGTGGTCACGGTTTTGTTGGCTTTTCCGATACGTATTTCACGATTATAGATCTTGCTTGTGCGAGTGAAAAACATTCGCTTACACTCATATCTAGTTGGCAAGTATATCTGACTTACGACTCCTCCTGTAACGAGCGAATTGTGGCTCGACATCCCGCAATAATATACGACGTAGTTAAGCGATATCTTGCAAGCGTAATATGGGAGGCTTTGCGTCTCTTTCTTTTGCAATAATTGGATCTGCACTTTCGTCTTATTGAACTTATCCTCGTCAAAGACGCATCCTCCGACTAAACAATGATTGTTAAAATTCACCCTATATAAGCTAGAATGTGGGGTAAGGCAGGGCGGATCGAGCTCGCCTACACTGTTTAATATTTACATTAACGAGCTTATTGAGGCACTCAGCAGGGAACGTATCGGCTGCTACATTGACGGATTCTGTGTCAATAATATTAGCTATGCGGACGATATGGTCCTGCTGAGTGCGTCAATCTGTGGTTTAAGAAGGCTTATTACTATTTGTGAGCAATTTGTGGATGACCATGGGCTGGTTTATAATTAAAAATAAAAAGTGAATTCATGGTCTTTGGGGACAGGGGGACAGATGTGCCACCAGTGAAATTGAATGAGTTTCCCGTACAGAGGGTTTACAAGTTTAAATACCTGGTTCAAATCTTGACCCCTGACCTAAAGATGATGAAGATATTGAGCGGGAGCGAAGGGAACTGTCAGTGAGAGCTAACATGATAGCCCGCAGGTTTGCACGATGCTCAGCGCAGGCCAAAATTACTTTATTTAGAGCATTTTGTACCACATCCTACACGTGCAGCCTGTGGGCACGTTATAATGCGAAATCCTACAATGCCCTTCGCGGCCAGTTCAATAATGCTTTTAGAATGCTGTTGGGGCTGCCCCGATATTGTAGCGTATCAGGGATGTTTGCTGAAGCCGGCGTTGAATGTTTCTACACAACGATGCGAAAAAGATGCTCTTCCCTGGTGCGTCGCGTACGGGCCAGCACCAACAGTATTCTGTAAATGATTGCTGAAAGGCTAGATTTTTATTATGTGAGACATTGCTGCTTATTTTCCCACGGATTGCTGAGCGGCGGTGTTTCACATTATAAAATTAGACGAGGTTTCATGACCTAAATTATTATGTTTGTGTTTGTTTTGATTTTAATGTTAGTTTTAATTTTATTCAATTATTTATTCAATTATTTCACAAATACTGAAAGGGTGTGAATCAGTCAACGTAACTGAACAACTTTTAGTAAATAAAACTTTCAGGAAACAAAAAAAGGTGCTCTCCATATAAACTTTTTTTACTTGCAATGGGCTTACTTTTGACTTAGACTTGACCTTGACAAGCCCGTCGGTGTGGTTGGTAGTGAGCCTGCCTCTCAAGCCGTGGGCCGCGGATTCGATCCCCGCCCAGTTGTTCTGTGTCTGGTTGGGTCTATGTATATCAGTCTCTGATACCCACAGAACAGGCTTTGTCTAGTTTGGGATCAGATAACCTTGTGTGAAATGTCCCCCTATGAATTTATTTTATTTAGGTCTCTGAGGAAAAAGGTGACGTCGACGATGGAACGAGCTTAATCAAAAGAGACGTATTCACTCGCGACTTAAATATAATATTAACTAGCGAACACAGACGCCGGCAGAGTTCCTCTCTTTAGCTGTGCGCACTGTATAAGATATCCAATATTATCCTTCGGAACCCTTGGTGGCTCATTGTCAGATTTATTATTAAATTTACTGGCTTGTCAAGAGACGTACGTGGGTCTTTTTCTCAAAAGTTTTCTGGTTTGAAAATAATTATGAAAATACTTGAAGTTAATGAAATTGTGATTTTATATGTTTAACATATGGCATGGAAACATGTTTTTCAAAAAATACTAGTTTCATAATTAAATTATAGCTATTAATTGATAAATTTTACATTTTATTAACGGAGGTGGCCAAAAACTCTTCCACTCCGTGACCAAATGTTTTGTTGAATTTTGTAAGTAAAAGGCGATAAATAGTTATTCTGAATGTTTTATTAGCCTTAATATCACATTATGAATTAAAATTGTTAGGTATTGTTTGAACGGAACCATTTTATCTAATTAAAAAGTAAAATGTCATCTGTCTATATGACATTACTCTCTGTGCTCAACGTCCCTTTTTGTGAAAACCGCTCTCTCAATAAAACGTGCATTTAACTTTAATCGTTATTTCATTTTGCTCCATGAAATCCTACATGGTAGCAGAGCGTGGTTGATGTCAGATGTCAGTATCTGAGGCTGGGTACAAGCTCGTTATTCTATCTATGGGATCCAATCCACCGTTAAAAAACGCCAAGATAACTCCCGCTGCTGCACTCTTGGTAAGGGGATAAAAGGACAGGCTTCTTGTCTTCGCTGGTGAATGGAAGAGCGATGGCCTGCACATTTCTCTCTCTTACTAATGCTGTTAGCGACGGGCATCTCTCACACGTGAATCTGTCGTAGTGGTTGTTATGCTTGGCGGGTAAGGATCTTTATTACCCTTTCTGCTTCCTTGAACATGGCATCGGTGGAGTCTCCAAACACGGTCCGGAGTTTTTCTCTCTGCTCTTCACTGGCGAGGATGCTCCCGCTCATTACCTGAGCCCTTAAGAAGCCAAGAACCGTCTGAACCTTGAGCGAGGCATTCTCTGTCTTTGCCTTATATGATTCTAAGGTGGACTTCTTCCCGGAGGCCTGATTATCGTATTCATCTATGGCTTTTGCCGCAACTATGATGTCGGGATAGTTGGAAGATATAAAGCATTGAATGTCAGGAATGATCAGGTGGACATACACTATGTCACCATCAATATGACCCATCCTCGCAATTCGCTCGGACAGTGCCTTTCTCTCCTCGTGGTAAAGGCCCAATTGGTCTGGCAAGGGGTTCAGACAAGCCCCCTCCAGTGATTACCCTCTGGATCAGAGAATAGACGGTCATATTTGATAAGGCAACCAGCATCTTGACCTGGACCTTTATGGCAATGGCCTTGGATTCGGTGAAATCGGAATTGATAAGAGACAGGACACCTTTCCTCAATACGGGTCGACTGTTGACAATCTGATTCACTAGTGTTCCTCCGGCCTGGAGCGTGAGCAATGTATTGGGCTCTGCAGTTTGGTGTAGAGAGTTCATAAAGGATGTGTATCTCTTGGTGATCCACTCTTTGAAGGCTCTTTTGTTTTCTACCGCTCAGAGTGTGACCATCTCATAAATTGCGAATCTGCCACAGACTGGGCTAAAAATCTGCCAAAATCTGCCACACTTGGCGCCAAAAATGCCAAAAATATGCCTTCGTGGAAACGAATAAAAATACAAACGAATTTAATGAAATTTCTTTAATAATCAAAAATATTTGTCAAATTTCTTATACATTACATTCCTATGCTAGGTACTTACTCTACGTATCAACATTTGCTTCCAAATTTCCGTCTTCATTTTCCGCGTACATGGATTTCGAGGACATCTTTTTAATCATGTTTTTAGATGCTTTAAAGGAGACACAGTCACCGTGTTCCTTAATCCCCTCTTTTGTTGTAATCAAAGCTGAAACATGTTGGTTTAGGAACCTATTCCTTATTTTTGTTTTATTTAAATTCACCTGAGAGAAGATTCTCTCGCACAAAGCGTTGGACATGGGCAAACATAATAAAGCTTTCACGAAATTTGTTATATGTGGATATTTTTTAGCCCCATTCGCGTCTAGGATTTTTCCAATCGCTCCCCAAAATTTGTCTACACTCAAAATAGTGCTGGTGGTGCTACTTCCACCTGATTCCAACAAGTCTCTTACATTTGTATCAAATTTTATTTGTCGAAGTTCGTCATCAACATTTTGAATGTTGTTTTCGTCAACAAGGTTTGGAAAGTTCTTTGCAATGTTTAAAATTGACACAAAATCTTTGTAAACCACATGCTGTGGATCCCAGAACTGTAATTCTTTGAAAATATTGCTCAGTGGCAACCGTGTTTTTAATTGAGTACACAGTTCAGTCAGAAACGTTTGCATTTTTTGAAGGAATGATTGGATTCCAGTTTTCAAACTCACATCTACGGATAAGCGATCAATTTCAGTGCTCACATTAACGCCTAAATACACATCTTTCAGGGGCAAAAAGTTCACAGTGGATTTTGGATCAATCGAAAGTGGATCTGTGGTTTTCAAATAATTCCCTTTCATATAACAACTCAAAAGGCACGTATACACTTCGGAAATGTCTTTGAATGCTGTGTGGACTGTTGTGTAATCTCCTTGAAATATAGTGTTAAATTTGTTGACAATTTGCAATATATAATCCAGGGCATAAAAATACAGTTTATATATCTTGTCGTTCAAACTATTAAACAAGAAACTGCGACTGGAAAAAAAGTTTAAGGGCATCCCATTGCTCTAAAATTCTTTTGATGCAAGCATGCAAACATAGCCAGCGAATTTCGTAATGCCTTAATATTTTATGCTTTTCTGTGCCAATGAAATCTTGGTATTCGACAAATTCTCTTTGTCTTTTGCTACTATGTGAAAAGTATCCGTAAACTTCCTGTACTATTTGATTAATAGCCCGTGGTATGATATTCTTACTAGCGTGCGATACACATAAAGCGGTAGAATGGCAGACACATTTAATAAACATGCAATTTGGATTTATATGTCTTATTTTGGCAACAATCCCACCTTGTTCCCCAAACATGACGTTAGTGGTATCAGCCCCAAAACCAATAGCATCTTTAATATTAAGGTTAGCATTAGTCAAAGCCCCAGAAAGTGCATCAAACAATGACTGCGCATCAGCTCCTTTCAAGTCAACCAAAGTTAAAAATTTAGTTTTTACTTGGAGATCTTTTTCGGAATAATATTTGGTTACAACTGCAAGCGTCGAAGTGGTTGTAACATCTGTGGTTTCGTCAATAATTAAAGAAAACATTGGTTTATGTGTTTTCATATTTTCACACGATTTTAAATCGGCGAGCATCTCCTCTTCTAAATTAGGTTTTAAAACATTGTACGTTACCGCTGCCGCTTTAGTCCTCTTGCACGAAAATAGCTTGGCAATTTCTGAATCGTGGAAACTTTTTGATATGATTTCGCTTAAATGGTCCATTAAGCGAAATGGTAAATTGTGTTCGACTAACATAGCACAAAAATTTAGTTCTGCCTTTTTCACCTCCTCTTCTAATGGAGTTTTCTTAAAAAACTGTTGAACCTGGAACAAATTAATAAAATAAATAATTGAAATAAAATTAAGAATCTGATTAAATATACTTATTGTAAAGTACTTACCGATGCTTGGCCAGTATACCCAATTATGTTCTTTTTATGTTTCTGTGAAGATACGTGCTCTTTTAGAGCCATTACGCACTGTCGACTAGTCGTCGGCGACGCAGTCTCTCGGCGACCAAAACAGAGAAACTAGGGCCAGGAGACCAAGCCGAGCGACAGTATTCTAAGTACATTCGTGCAGAATGGACGTCGAAGAAGCGGCAATAGTAGCGCTACTCTTATTAAAGAGAAAGAAAAATAAAAGAAAACCAAAAGAGTGTTGGGTACATCCTTTGTTACAAGAACGGAGATCAAAAGGAATGTTTAAAGTATTTTATGAAGACGTGAGAAAATACCCTGGTAAATTTTTTAATTACGCTAGAATGTCTGTGTGTTCGTTTGATGAACTATTGTGTCTTCTGAAACCACATATAACTGGTACAGATACAAATATGCGACCATGTATTTCTGCGGAAGAAAAATTATTTATAACACTAAGGTAAGTGACAACTTCATTATCTACACTTCTACACTATAAAGAGGCAAGATTTGTATTTTTACCCGACTGCAAAGGAAGGGTTATGTTTTTCGCGCGTATCTTGTATGTATGTATGTAATATTCTTTATTACCTCTGAACGGATTTACATAAATCGTAAATAATTATATAACAGGTATTTATTGTTGAATTAAATCAATACTATAATTAACTAATATTAAATTGAAAGCACAAAAAAAGAAAATATAGATTCAAAATAAGTCCAGAATGTCTGAATCTTGCGAAGCACATGAAGTGGCAGTCGAAACTCGCGACTCTGAGCGTTCTTGCGGTGAAGGGACTGAAGTTGGTAGAGTATAGTAATTTTGTGCTTCAGGGCGTAAACGTGATTGTTGACTTGGTGCTGAAGTAGAAGACCCGGCCTCCGGTGTAAAATAGCCACGCTCACACTCGTACTCATTATAATTTCGCCACATTGCGTTTGGATATACATTATGTGGAATATTGGTTCCGAATGAATCAATTATTGTTATTAATTGAATTTTCGCAGCTGGCTTTTTGTGCTCGGGAATTTTCCTGAAAGATGATAAAAGGGACAACAGAAACATTCTGTCCTCATCTCGTTCCAAAGTATCCGCGTCATTTTTACGAGTATCAATACATTTGTTTAAAGTTTCCAATAATTCTTTTGTGCCATCATCTGAAGGTTTTTTCTTTTTTCTTCCTACTATATTTTCTCTCGAGTAAGGTCCTAAAGGTTCTTGATCAGTTGCCGAATTTTCTTCTTGCGTAAGGCTATTTTCTGTGTTTAAATTACCAACACTGTTCTTTAAAAACAACAGCTGGTTAAAAATATAGGGAGTTTTATGAGAAGTAGCCGATCCGCTTTTGGTATTTTTTAGTCTTCGTATTTCTCGAGCAAAGCAGCTTCTTATATTTTTCCATTTCTTCTGAAGTGATTGACCTGTAAATAAATTATAATGTAACTTTTTTTTTTTTCAGGTATCTTGGAAGTGGCTGCAAATTTGTAGATCTACATTACTCATTTATAACTGAGGGTCAATTACCTTGGCAAATGAACAGAATTTATTAAAAAATAAATGACAGTTTTAACTAACCTATTGTTTTTTTTTCTTCGTCTGGTAATCCTTCACCTCCAAATAACTCCACTATTTCTTCCCACTGTTTTTTCTTCAAATCCCGATTACAATATTCGTCACTCAGTAAGTCCCAAATTGCTTTTCGCGATTGTATTTCCAATATAAATTTCTCAGTATCGAAAGACTGAGCCATTTTTGTGCGCGGCGTCCGGTCGCTACGACAGTTGCTCGCAGTGTGAACGCTCCCATTTGAAGCCGTGCTTCTATTGGTCGCCAGCAACCGCCAGTCGCCTGTGAGTCGCCACAACGCGGCGAGTCGCCGAGTCGCCTGGGCGACTGACGACTAAGTGCGCAAGCACCTATTTAAACTATAGTAATTCACAGTCGCCGGCGACTGAGTTGCCGGCGACTAGTCGACAGTGCGTAAGGGCTCTTAAAGAAGACAATCTGGTAATTAATTTACAGTTGCAAGCTTTACAAAATGCAACGTCCTGGTCATCCTTAGCCCTCGACAACCAGGAAGATAGCAAGGGATCTTGCTCCCACTCAGGTCGATAAGAACGCTCGTATTTTCTCTTCATAATTAATTTTTCGTTACACAGAACCGCACACGATACAAACCATAAGAGAATGTAGTAAAATCAAAAGTTGATTTGAAACCAAATCAATAACGAATACAAGAATATGAACACTATTCCAGTTTCATTACAGTTTATAATCATATGACGCATTTGTTTAAAAACAGAATAAGCGGGATATCCCCGTATAATCCGCCCATGAAACAAATGTTGCCTGTTCGATAAATCATTTTTAATCGAATTATACATAAAGCCTAATCTAATTATTTTAAAATAAAATGAATTCATTGAATATTCAAATAGGATAATGTGGATTTTCGAGGAATCTTTTAAATCCGCCAAAATCTGCCACTTTTTTAAATCGTCAGCAAGATCTGCCACAGACAAAATTTAGGAGTAAAATCTGCCAAAATGGCAGAAATCTGCCACAAATGGTCACGTCCGCTCTGCAAAGAACGTAAGAGACATACACAGCATGGAACGCCAACATTGAGGCGGGTATGTATCGGTTATCCATCCTCAACTCCATGTATTTGACCCTTTGACTGTCCCCAGGCAGAGATAAATCATCAATCATCGGACTCATTTCAGGGAATCCCTCAAATACTTGGGTCAAATCTACCTCCGTCATGTATTTTATACAGCATAGGTAATAGGTAGTGATTAACCTGCTTTTTCTGGCGATGTCATGTCAGATGTCAGTGTAGAAGACTACGTGAACAAGCTTATGACGACTGCTCACAAATTGCGAAACATTGAATTTGAAGTTGATGATGAGTGGCTCGGAACACTTATGTTAGCCGGACTCCCAGAAGCATATAAGCCAATGATTATGGCGATTGAGAGCTCAGGAATCAAAATGAGTGCA
The DNA here is from genome assembly GCA_947532105.1 of Athrips mouffetella. NCBI lineage: Eukaryota > Metazoa > Arthropoda > Insecta > Lepidoptera > Gelechiidae > Athrips > Athrips mouffetella. The sequence goes on along the minus strand of OX383974.1, from coordinate 26,295,633 downwards.
GATATAATTAAGACAAAACTGTTGCAGGAAGTGCAAAATTCAGACAATTCTGCGTTCTTCACAAACAGGAAAACTGCACCTGGGAAACAGAATACAGCAAAGCCTCAGAAGGGGCCCCGATGCTTTAATTGCAATAAGTATGGCCATATGGCTAAATACTGCCGTGCTCCGAAGAAGACATCAGGGAAATCCAACGATAATAAGGGTTTTGTTGCAGCATTTTCAGCATCCACTCAATCTATGGATACAGACCTTTGGTATGTAGACTCCGGTGCCTCAATGCACATGACCAACAGAAGTGACTGGATGTATGATGTTAAGAGCTCACCGATAAACACCATCACTGTGGCCAGCAAGACACCGTTGCCTGTGGAAAGCATGGGAAATGTCAATTTAGTAATAGATGGAAATGAGAACAACAAAATTCAGGTAAGGGATGTTTTATACAGGGTGGACCAAAAGTTTTTTCACTTTTCAAACTCAATAAAAATGAAAACTAATTACATCAGGTGAAAACCGTTTATTAATTATGAAAACACATAAAAAGGGAATTTATATTTTAGAAATTACATCATCCATATGTGTTCCTTCATTATTTTGGCATTGCTGTAACCTGGAGCGAAAATTTTCAATGACGACCTGACAAGTGTTCCGAGAAATGTTTTGCATTTTCTCGCGAATACGTTGCTTCAATTCCGCAACAGACACGGGGTTGGTCTCAAAAACTTTATTTTTAAGGTATCCCCAAAGAAAAAAATCCATTGGGGACAGGTCCGGGCTGCGAGGAGGCCAGTTAATGTCGCCTCTTTTGGATATCACTTTTTGGCCGAAAATTTCTCGAACTGCACTCAATGAGTTATTGGAGGTGTGACATGTTGCCCCGTCTTGCTGAAACCATGATCGTTGATTAAAACCATCAAAATTCTGTAGCGAAGGAGCAAAAAAGTTTTGTAACATGACAATATACCGCTCTGTATTCACTGTAACAGTGCGTCCCCTTTGGTCTTCAAAGAAGTAGGGACCAATAATGCCTCTTGCTGACAAAGCTGCCCATACAGTAACCTTGGGTGAATGCAGGGGTTTTTGATGCTTCAATTTTGGATTATTGTCACTCCAATACCTGCAATTCTGCCTGTTGACATCCCCGTTAAGGTGAAAGTGTGCCTCGTCTGAGAAAAAAATGTTGGTAAAGCTGGTAAACCTCTCTAGCATTTCGTTGGAAAACTGCAGCCTGGTAGCGTGATCTTGAGGCATTAATGCCTGTACCATTGGGATTTTGTACGGATGAAAACGTAAATCTTTATGAAGAATGCGGTTTAAAGACGTTCTGGGCACATTTAAGACGCTAGACCGCTTTCGAGTAGAGAGTCTCGGTTGTTCACGAACAGACGCTCTTACACGTTCCACATTTTCGGGATTTCTTGATGTCCTAGGTCGGCCGGATCTTGGTTTTTTTAACGTTGAACCTGTCTCTTCGAATTTCTTTACCCAACTCTTAATCAAATGAATCGATGGAGCTTCATTTTTATGCCGTATATTGTAATGATTACAATATTTTCGTTGCGATATTGTCAAAGAATCGTTATTTTTGTAATACTCGCGTACGCAGAACGCACGTTGTGCTCCGGTGAAGGACGCCATGGCACTAAATTCCCATTGGCCGCTCTTTCATTTCGTAACCCCGCCGCCCCGCCCCGCCGCCGCTCCCCGACGCAGCTACCGATTCAAAAGTTAACGGACTTTTGGTCCACCCTGTACATACCTAAACTTGCAGCAAATCTTTTGTCAGTCAGTGCTATGGTTAAAAATGGCTGTACAGTGAACTTCAGAAAAAAGGGCTGTGATATTTATAACAAAGAAGGAATTCTTGTTTGTACAGCAACACTTGTGGATAAATTATACTTGTTGAATACAAATAGATATAAAGATGTACTTGATGATGATGTCTAACCTCAACACATAATATAAATGATGCTGTCCTATGGCATCGTCGCATGGGACATTTGAACTTTCCAGATGTAAATAAGCTGCCAGCCTGCACAGAGGGAGTACAGCTGTCACAAATTAACGCTAAGCAACCCATGTCATGCACAACTTGCCTTGAAGCGAAGCAAACACGCCTGCCCTTTAATAATGTTGGAACCAGAGCAACACAACCATTAGAGCTGATCCATAGTGACCTGTGCGGACCCATGGAGACGATATCACTGGGAGGTACGAAATATATTATTTCCTTTGTCGATGATTACACCAGGCATGTAAGTGTATACTTTCTGAAAGATAAATTAAGTGTACTTGGAGCTTTCAAAGACTACAAGAGTAAAGTTGAGAACGAACTTGAAAGAAAAATAAAAATTATTCGCACAGACAATGGAAAAGAGTATTGTAACAAAGACTTTGAAGACTTCTTGAGTCAACATGGAATAGTACATCAAACAAGCACGCCATACTCACCACAGCAGAACGGACTTGCAGAGCGCATGAATAGGACGTTGGTGGAACGAGCTAAGTGCATGTTATTTGATGCAAAATTATCCAAAAAGTACTGGGCAGAGGCAACAGCAACAGCAGCTTACATTATTAACAGGTCACCAACCAAAGCAATTGAAGGAAAGACACCGTTAGAAATGTGGTCTGGCAAGAAGCCTGATTTATCGCACATGAGAATTTTTGGCTCGGAAGTAATGACCCAAATACCAAAGGAGAAACGTCAAAAGTGGGACCCAAAATCCAGAAAATTAATATTTGTTGGATACTGCGAATTTACCAAAGGATATCGCCTAGCTGATCCTAAAACAAACAAAATAATTAAAAGTAGAGATGTAGTGTTCTTGGAAAATACACAAAACTATTGTTCAATATATTTACCTTTCACTTTTGACAGCGACACAGCCACCAGGAGAATCTGAAACAGAATATAAGTCAACAGACGATAAGAACACTGATGATGAACATGATGTTTTCCCCTACAGGCAGGCTATAGGATGTTTACTATATCTGGCACAGGTGACACGACCCGATATTTCATTTGCAGTTAACAAACTGAGTCAGTATTGCAACAACCCAGGAAAGCAACATTGGCTTGGAGTAAAGAGGCTGATGCGCTACATACAAGGAACCAAGGACTTTAAACTATGCTTCACAAAAGAAGAATGTGATGATATAACTGGATATTGCGATGCTGACTGGGCGAGTGACCCAGTGGACAGGAGATCTTGCACAGGCTATGTGTTCTTGTTCCAGAAGGGCTCTATAGCATGGGCTTCATGTAAACAGCAAACTGTAGCTCTCTCTACAGCAGAGGCGGAGTATATGGCGATGGCAGCAGCAGCTCAGGAGGCACTGTGGCTGCGACAGCTGCAAGCTGAACTCGAACAAGGGGGCGACCAGCCACTAGTCATCTACAGTGACAATCAAAGCGCCATTCGTCTGGCATCTACGGACTGCTACAAGCCCAAGACCAAACACATTGACATAAGGTTACATTTTCTTAGAGATAATATTGCTAAATCAGAAATTAATTTTGTATTTGTCAAAGGTTGCAATATGGGTAGCTGATAATCGTAATAATAAAATGGGTTTACGTTCTAAGGGGGGCTGTTAGGTATTGTTTGAACGCAACCATTTTATCTAATTAAAAAGTAAAATGTCATCTGTCTACTTGACATTACTCTCTGTGCTCAACGTCCCTTTTTGTGAAAACCGCTCTCTCAATAAAACGTGCATTTAACTTTAATCTTTATTTCATTTTGCTCCATGAAATCCTACAAAAATTAAAGGACTAAACTTTACCATAAATTATATTAATAGAAGATAATGGTTATCGTTCTTCTCCATTCCGAAACCCTTTGGCAAAATATACTCTAGAAACTTTAATATTATTTTAAGTATGGCACTTTTGTGGCATTTTTACTGTGAGTTTTAACAAACACATAACATAAAGTAACTTCTCGTCAACAAAAAACAACATAATATAGCTTAAATCTTCTAAAATATGAGATCCTGAAAATAAAATCCGTGGGACAGTCACGGAAAAAAACAAACCGGTAACGAAATGGAATTCTTAAGCCTAATACACATTAACATCAAATTTGGTACCAGATTATCAATCACTGTTTTTTTAACAAGTACCTAAACAATCATTTAAAAGTCAAACAGAGATTGAGTTTTTTATTCTAATCAAAAATTAACAAAAATAGCTGAAACTTCTTCAAATAAAAGTAGGTAATAATCTTTTAAAGTCAGGTAGTCTTTACATTATTAGTAGGTACACTTAGTAAGTCTTTTATGTTTATTTGGTTACCATTTACAACAAAAAATATATTGAAAAAGCTAAGACAATCTATTAGTACCCTACTACGTTACGGTTATGGACAAAATAGCTTCCCCCAAGAAACGTGGCAAGAAAATTTAACGACAAGAAACAAAAGTAAGAACCTAATCTTATAGTTTTGCAATGCAGAATCAGTTTTGTGCATTTTAAATTAAAACATAAATTAATATTTAAGATATGTGTTAGCGAAAATGGTTCAGTTTCATCCACTTTAAAAGCAAAACAATTAAAAAGCAAAATAATAAACCAAATATTAAACCTTTCATTTCGAAGATTTAGGTTCATTGCATACACTTTAAACAAATATAATCAAAGAATACCTGTCCTTCAGTGCAAGTAGCACAGTACCATTTTGAGCATACCATGCATTTTATAATTCTACTTGAATTAAAAGGCACACTTTCTTTACATAATGTACATTTCACACAACGTGAGACTACGGTTCTGATTGATCGGTTTTTATTGCTTGCTGTTATGTTTTCTTTTTCTGTCAACTGTGCTTTTTTTTTAGGAGTTTCACTATCAGATTTAGTACTCAATTTTCGTTTTGGTGACTGCTTAATATTATTAAATGCTGCAAGGGAGTCAGTATTAGCATTAGAAGTCATAAAACTATCATGTACGGTGAGATCAATAACAGGTACGTCAGGTACACTATCAATAGTTTTCACAGCCGAAGAGGGCGCATTAAAATTATTACTAACATCAGATTTAACCATTGAACTGGGATCAATAACTGATATATTAGCTAAGTTTGAACCCGTTGAGGATAGTGTCTCCATACAATCAAGAGTAACAGTTGCAGAAGCAATATCAAAGATTGAATCATTAGCTGCTGGGGTCATTGTGGAAAAGGTACATTTTCTTGCTTGATCCTCTTCAACAAATGAATAAGTAATATCCATGTTCAAAGCACCAGTCTCGTTGTAAGCAGCAGATGCTTTTCCACAGTCAACGGGAGTGGGTGTAATGGTCCGAGCTTTGGAAGTGTCTGTTGGTGGTTTGTCGATAGACTGTTTTTCAGAAGCTAAAGAAGCGGATGTGATGGTTTGAGCTTCAGATGTTTTGATTGGTGATGGTTTATCCATAGGCTGTTTTCCAGAGTCCGCAGAAGCACGTGTAATTATACGAGTTTTGGAAGCTTTGATCGTTGGTGATTTGTCGATAGACTGTTTTTCAGAAGCTGAAGAAGCGCATGTCATGGTTCGAGCTTTAAATGTTTTGATTGGTAGTGGTTTATCGACAAACGGTTTTCCAGAGTCTACAGAAGCAGGTGTGATGGTACGAACTTTGGAAGCTTTGCTCGTTGATGGTTTGTCGATAGACTGTTTTCCAGAGTCTACAGAAGCAGGTTTGATGGTACGTACTTTGGAAGCTTTGCTCGTTGGTGGTTTGTCGATAGACTGTTTTTCAGAAGCTGAAGTAGCGGGTGTGATGGTTAGAGCTTTAGCCGAGATCAAAGCAGATGAGTTCGATGGATAGTCGATTTCAAAGTTAATGTCGGCATTATCATCGCCTGTGGAAATAAGCTCTAGTGATGCATTTTCTGGACCTGACTCATTAAGGTTCACGTTGCAAGCTTTGCTTGTTGATGGTTGGCCGGTAGACTGTGCATCAATAGTGATATTTGCAGGAAACTTGTGTTTCTTCAATGAATAACATTCGCACACCTGATCATTGTCTAAACGACAGAAGCAACTCAGCACTCTGTGCTGTATTTGGCACGAATGAGCGTGGCTTATAATCTGGTGGATCTGTAACGTTCCAGGCACAGCTTTCAAATTGCGTAATAGAAAAGATTGATCAATACGGTAAATTTCTGAATCCGGAATGAAGAAAAATTTGATCGACTTGGATACTGACCTCAATATTTCAAATGCGTCTCTGCCATCCGTTACATCCTGGCCATATGCGACTTGTTTATCTAAAGTGCGTTTAACAGCACCACCAATGCCGTCTGCTACTCCTTTGCCGTGGCCGCTTTCCGAGAAATTCCATGTGCAGAAATCGAAACCCAGCTTGGTTGTGTAATGATTCAGTAAGAAAAAGTTTTTTTTCTGCCTGTATTGGGAGCTAGGCCCGTCTGAGTGGAAATGTATGGTTTTTACCTCAGGAGTACAATTTTTTATCAACTTGATAACAGGCAAAAGGTGAGCCCAGATAGCCGAAGGTTCATGGCATTTATTGTCGGATATGGAACAAAACGATTGGCATTTATTTGCCCAATATATCATGCCGCAATGCAGTGTTACTTGACTTGCTTGCACTTCTTCATTTTGTTTGCATTCGTAAGTCTCGCTAAAATCACATAATATTAGTTGTTGTTGTTGTTGTAAAATCTTTATTGCTTATTCTTTATTACAAAGTGGCTATTGTCTGAAAGATTACAAGCAAAGGCGGACTTATCCCTAGGTGAGATCTCTACCAGTCAACCTTAGAGTGACTAAAGGAGAAAGTATAATGATGCAGGATGCAAGCGTGCAAACAGAGCAAAACATGAAAGAAAATAAGATAAATTTATAAGGATAATAGAAAGAGACTTTAAATACCTACGTACCTAACTTAATAATAATAATAATAGAAGAAAAATAAGTATATTAATTACTAATGCTATTCCATACATACCTACATAAAAACTACATACAAATATCTATTAAATATATAGTATAACTGAACAATATATATATATGAATACATAATAATCCATTTTAAATATAAAATATACCTACATATAACTAAGTAAAGCTCAAGTGTCAGAATTGTAACCCCAGAGTTTCTTTAGCGCAGATTTAAATGAATTTATGCTGGGTGACTTCCTTACATGCTCGGGAAGCTGGTTCCAGAGTCTCACCGCTCGGACAGAGAAGGAATTAGAAACAATGCGAGAGGAGTGGCTTGGAAAAGCAAGAGAGAGGTTCACGCTGGATCGGAGCCGGCTGTCGGAGTCAGTGCAGAACTGGAAACTTTCTTTTAGGTAGTGAGGAGTTGCAGGATTGAAAAGAACGGAGTAGAGAAGGGTTAGGATGTGGATGTTTCTGCGAAGTCTGATGGGGAGCCAATTTAATTTAATTCTAAACTCGGAAACATGGTCGAATTTTCGGAGGCCAAAAATGTATCTGATGCAGACGTTTTGGAGTCGATCGAGTTTGTCTAACAAATCCTCGTTAGCATCGAGATAGGCTACATCGGCGTAATCTAGGAGAGGTAGAAGGAGGGAATGGGAGAGCATTATCTTGGTTTGAAGTGGGAGAAGATTTTGTAAACGCTTGAGGGAGTGGAGGGACGCAAAGAGTTTACGGCTTACCTCACCAATATGAGCAGACCAGGACAGAGTTCTGTCCATGACGACGCCTAGGTTTTTGACCGTGGAGGAGAAAGGAATCACAACGTTATTGAAAACAACGCTAGGCGCCGAAAAGCCTGCAAGCTTGGAGATATAGTGGTGACCACCGATGATAATTGCTTGGGATTTTGCTGCATTGATAAGCAGACCATATTTGTTGGCCCAGGAGGCGATAGATTTTAAGTCGGAATTAATGGTTTCAACGGCACGAGAAAGGTTATCAAAATCATCGGCTGAATAAATTTGAAGATCATCTGCATAGAGATGGTAAGACGAGGAAAGGGAGGATGTAATCCCGTTGATGAAAATTGAGAAGAGTAGCGGAGAAAGTATTCCACCTTGAGGCACTCCTGCGTTCAAGGGGCAAAAATCGGATCTATGATCATCCACTCGCACAAGCTGCTTACGATCGAAGAGGTATGATTTAAACCAAGATAACACCATAGGGGAGACGTTAAGGGAATTAAGCACCGCCAACAGAAAGTCGTGGTCTACGGTATTGAACGCACTGCTGAAATCAAGAAGGACAAGAATGGTTAATTTCCTGTTCTCAATGTTCCAGCGAATGTCGTCTGTGACCTTGACGAGGGCAGTGGTGGTGCTATGACCTGGGCGGAAACCGGATTGGAAGGGATTTAAAGAGTTGGAGCGGAGTAGATGAGAGTACAGGCGACGGTGCACAAAGTGTTCAAGGATTTTGGACAGGATAGGTAATATGGAGATGGGTCTGTACTCGGAAAAAGTGTTGGGATTAGGATTTTTGGGGAGAGGAATAACATGGGCAACTTTCCATGGCGAAGGGAAGGTACCGGCGGAAAGCGAAAAATTCAAGATTTCAGCGAGAATGGGGCCAATAATGACTTTTATAGGTGAAATCATCTCTAGACTAATGCCGTCGTCACCAACAGCTTTCGTCTTGATGTTGTTCAAAATCTTGACAATCTCCGCCGCCGATATCCTCCCGAATTCCATGGGGATCGCTGATGAAGGAGGAGATTTTTCCAAGAGTTTCAGTGTCTCCCGCTTGATTGTTGCATCCAAGAGGACTGGAGACGAGCTAAAATGCTTATTTAGTAAGTTTAAGTCTAGAGAGCTTGGCGTGTGCGATTTAGACTTGCTAACACCGAGTGATCTTAAAAATTTCCACAGATTATCCGGGGGACAGCTGTCAATGGTAGTGTGGATATATTTTCTACGAGCAGTCCTAATAGATTTATTGCAAAGATTACGCAAAGCAATGTAGGTATCCCGATAACCATCGGATGGATCATGACGTAATCTAACTTTAGCCCGGTCCCTTCTTGCCATCAAACGCTTGATGTCCTCGGTCAGCCATGGGGCTGGAAAATGTTTGACACGGACAGTCTCGACAGGAGCGTGTTTGTCATAGATAGAGAGAAGAATACTATTGAAGGCCAAGACTTTACTATCAGTGTCCTGAGCAGATATAACCGGGAGCCAGTCGACTTTAGACATGTCCTCCTGAAGAGCTTCGATGTCAATTTTGGCAAAATTACGCATCATTACAATCTTATGTCTCCGTTTAGGAGGCCGAAGCTTGTAGGAAATGTAAATCAGATCATGCGCCGAGAATGCTGATGCATTGTATTGACCATGTGTGCTGACAAAATCGGGAGAGGAAGTGATGACTAGGTCGAGAAGGGAAGGAGGACCATTATGGGGAAAGTGTGTTGGATTTAAGGGAAGAGATTCCAGATGAACTGACCGAAGCATAGAGAGAAGTTTGTTCGAGCGGTGGTCCTCCTTAACCAAGCAGGTATTGAAGTCACCCATCAATATTAATGCTCATAGTGCGGTCTTAAGTCGGCCAACGTGGTTTCTAAGGTGTCGAAATAGTTGATGCTGGAGTGCGGGCTGTAAAAGACGCCCAAACACATCTTCTTATGATGAAGTGTCACTTCCAAAAACATATATTCAGGCGAGTTTGCGGCTCCGGCAGATTGAGAAATAATCTCGCAGGGAATATCACCCCGGAGGTAAATCGCGACCCCTCCACCACCAACCACTTTCGACGATGAAGCTTTAGTATAAGACCTGTCGTTCCTGATGAGCCTAAAACCGGGTAAAGAGAAAAGAGTAGAGGGTAATGATGGTTTCAGAAAAGACTCTGATATCAGGACGGCGTGAATGTGTTTACTGTCGAAAGAAGAGAGTAGGTCTGTATAATGGCTGGGTACACTTTGGGCATTAATATGAACGGCGTTGAAGTTTTTTGAAAAAGGCGAAAAGGTTTTGTGTAGACGGCACCCTTAGTGCTTCTGTGGGGCTCAAGTTTGCAATTTTTTCCCTGTATTGGTACTGCTGGTGCTTCCAATTAAAATAATGAATTTTAAATGCTCCAATTTTGTTCATAAAAGTCTGAATTAACTCTTCGAGAGTCCCACTTTTCTTAGTTTTAACTGTTTTCTTCGTTGTTTTTTGAACAAGCTCTCTTCCTTCCATCTTGTCATATGTGTGGTCTATTCTTTCCCATTGTTCCCATTGTATTCTTTTACTTAAAATCTCTCCTTCCAGTGCGAAATCTAATGTAGATAGTTTACAAGTTTCACAGCGTCCATACATACAATCATAACTCTTTACATCACAACTCAGTTTTGCTAGAACATCGTTCAGAGTCTTGATTTCGTTTGTAAAAGTTTTATTTTTTATCAGCGCAGAAAACAATAATTCAGTGTTGCAATGTTTGATGCATAGGCAAGATTCTCTATTTTGAATGTTTGGCGTAAGTACATAAAACGGTTTGTTTCTATAAAAAGTGACAAAACTGTACTGGCCTCCATCGTCTCTATAAATTTGATATAAATTTTTGAGCGTGTCTGTCAAATAGCGAATCTGGTGCTTCTCTTTCTTCTTCGTCTTTGTTTCTTTTTTTCCAGCCGTTATTCGACTTATATCGTCTCGTAGAAAAAACGGCTCAATTTCTTGTTTAATCTTTTCACTCTGTCTTCTCTGCTTCATCTGTATTCTTACGCGACCTTTCAACCCTAACAATTTCGACACATATGTTTTTTTAGTTTCATGAAGAAACACTTTTTTGAAAACACGTTTTTCTTCGTGTTTGTTGGTGTTTTTGTAAGCATTTTTAATTGCACATTCTAATACTTCTTCACGGGCTTGTTTTTTCTTTATTAAATCATTTAGTTTTTCGACTTCACTGGCATTTCGTTTTCTTGTACGGTATAACTTCTTGCGTAATGCTTCTACTTTTCTTTGTAAATCTTCACATTTTCTGCTTAAAGATGTGTAGGCTCTTTTCCATTTTCTAATAAGAACATATTTGTTTACACTTGACTCCTTTCTTTTTTCTTGAGCTGATTGGGTTTCTTTCTTGTCTGATTTGTTTTCTACTTTTTTCTTATTTTTTTGGTTTCTTTTTAAGTCTCTCCATTTCTTCCTTACGTGTTATTTTTCATCTTCAGTCATTTCCGATATGTTTTTAGTTTTAATTTTCATTCTCGCTAAATCTTTTTTCTTGTACTCTTCATATTTCTCTGGATCTTTTTTTAATTTTTCTCTATATCTTTTCATTTTTTCTGCCGGTGTTAGTGGCATCTACAAACAATACAAAAAATGTTTATGCATTACTAGTATAGGTGATAGGCTGACAGCATATCACTTCAGTAATACACAAATTTCTGCAATAACCCTCTAATAATGGTAAGAAGTTGCGGTAACGACCGTTTTTTGAGCCCATTTCGGTCTGCCTACTCCACAAGGGATAAAAGCTTAAATTTGTATTTAGGTATGTTTGTAAACTTCTACTAGTCAAAGATTTTTTTGATTCGGTTCAGTAGTTCCAAAAATAGGCAGCGAACAGTCTCTTTAACTGACAAGTCACAAACTTATTTACCCAAAAATTGTAATAGTTCCAATATAAATTTATACAGACACAGAAATAATTTTACATAAAAAAAAACAAGAACAGGAAAAATAAAATCAAATTAAATTAACTTTGTGAAACAAAGGTCAAGTGCTATATGCACTAGGTTTTATAATTCCATTCCGAAACCTTTCCATTCTTTACATAGCCGCACCTCAATCGACTGCGGAATAGTTCCCCATTCCTGTGATGTCACTGCTACACCTGTGGATACTGCAATTAGTGATCATAACGCTCAGCTTTTCACGTTATCTACGGAACAATCTCATTGTGATAAATCCAATTCTTTTCTTGAACGAAGATTGTTTAAACAGGATTCAATTAATTCATTTTATATTGACATCGAAAATTATAATTGGAATTTTGTTAATGACATTTCTATTGACATAAACACTAAGTTTAATAAATTAATTACTATTTTGACGTATTATATTGACATTCATTTTCCTATTAAAAAATTAAAACTGAAAAATAAATCTATTGTTCCATGGATGACAAATGAAATAGCTGAATTAATGAAAAAATTTGACGATCTGTCACAATTCAGACGTCAATATCCGAATGAAAAAATTATTTCGAATTGCATAGAACATTATGCGAATATCATTAAAGCAGAAACGCTCAAAGCTAGGCAAACCTTTCTGGAAAATAGACTGAAAGAAAGTAAAACTCCTTCTAAAGAAGTCTGGCGCGTGGTGAATGAAGAAGTGTCCAACATACAGGGTCACAGAGAAATAACTCTAAAGGATACTAACTTTAAGCCTATCCCTCCTAACAGCGTACCGGAACATTTGAACACTCATTTCCTCAGCACCGCTTCTAAGTTCATGGTACAAATTGATGAAGTAAAATCACTTCAGTATTTAGATAATTATATGTTTGATGCAGATGTTCCTGTTTTTACCTTACCGACTGTCACGCGTGCCAATCTAGACCATATATTAAAATCATTACTGAAAAGTAAAAACACCCTCGACGTCTATGATATTTCGGTGAACATACTCTTGTGTATCTGGCCAGTGCTATCAGGGCTGCTCGTCGTCCTGATAAACACAATGTTTTCGGAGGGCGTGTACCCTGATGTGCTGAAGAGCACGAGAGTATGCCCCGTATACAAAGGCAAGGGTGATAAGTCTATTGCAGACAGTTACCGGCCTATATCGATTGTACCTAACATTTCGAAAATTGTTGAATCGATTTTATCCCGACATGTAATGCAACATTTTGAAACAAATGACCTACTGACAGACAGACAATACGCATACAGAAAACAAATGTCAACGACAAACGCGGCTCACAAAATATTTGACTGTATTACAACCAGTATTGATGACAAATACAAAGTTGCAGGAATATTTTGTGACCTGTCAAAGGCATTTGACGTCATTAATCATAAACTATTGTTAAATAAACTTTTGAGGTATGGTATACAGAACAATGCGCATAAACTACTGCAGTCGTTTTTACAAGATAGACTCCAAACCGTGGAAGTCAAACTAGGCGGTAAAACTGTAAAATCTTGTACTGGCAACGTGACAGTGGGTATACCACAGGGCTCAGCGCTTGGAAATACCCTTTTTCTGGCATTTGTGAACGACCTGCCATCTATTATTACTGACGGTCTCATAGTTCTGTTCGCCGATGATACTACAGTGGTAGTAACTGCACCTACATATGATTTACTAAATCGTAAAATCAGCAGAATATGTGAGCAGTTGTCCCACTGGTTCTCAACAAATGGCCTATTGTTAAACTTTAACAAATCAAATATAATGTTATTTTCTGGTAGACTCGTTCAGATGCCATCCTGTATCCAAAGTCCCATGCCATTAAGTGAGCACTGTAAATTTTTAGGATTTACCCTGGACGCTAACCTTAACTGGAAACAGCACATTGAAGTACTTTGTGATCGATTGAGCAGTGCAGTTTTTGCTTTGAGGAAGCTCAGGGCACTTATATCTATTGATGCACTGAGACAAGTGTACTTCGCGTATTTCCACTCTCTCATGACTTACGGTACGATTTTGTGGGGGAACTCTACGGATGCCGGACGGGTAATGAGAATGCAGAAGCGAGCGCTGCGAACAATGGTTGGAGTGAAACCAAGGCACTCGTGCAAGGCGCTGTTCGCCGAACACAAAATTATGACACATTATTCTCATTACCTGTTCGAGGTCATAATGTTCACCCGTACAAATCTGTCGAGTTTTGGGCGAGTGGAAGTACCAGGAAGAGAACTTCGTAGAACTGGGTGCCTTAGAGCTATTCCCCGACGCACTGCACTGCTCGAAAAAAATCCGCGCGTGCTAGGGCCATCCTATTACGAGAACCTACCTGCTGACATAAAAAATGAACCCTCTGACGAAACATTTAGGCGTCGACTGAAGGATTTTTTATTGGATAAAGTACTGTACTCTGTAAAAGAGTATATTAGTTTTATTAAATAAATTTTGACATTTATGACATAAATATTTAATGTTAAAATAAAAGTAATTTAATAGTTTATTTGACATTTCCTTTGACATTATTATTATTGATTAAAATACACTTAAGTATTTTATGTTTATTTTTCACTTATTTTGACATTAAATATTTTAATTACAATGAATTTGCTTTGTTTTACCTGTCTTTTGGCATACTTTTATTTTGTTTTGAATTATTTTTATTTTATTTCCAATATTATTGACGATCATATTATTCATTGACATCTGAACAATCTATGTAATTTTGAATTTGATAATATGAAATAAAGAAATCTAATCTAATCTAATCATACGTGACCGCTACTTTGGTTTCGGAAAGGATGTCACGGAATCACTACTTGGGCGAATAATTATCTAATATAATTGTAAATTTGACGATTATAGAGATAACCAATACTTGAAATGAATGCATAAATGTTCAGTGCAAACGATAAAAAACACTTAGCTAATAAATGTAAGCTTTTTACCTTGGTTTTTGGTTTCGGTAGGGAGGGCACCAAAAATTGACACAGAGCGCACGTGTTGTTTAAACCTTCGCAGCCGACAAAATGGACGAATTCAATATGGAAGACTTGTCACGTGGTTTTTAAGAATGTTGGCATTTATCAAAAAAACGCATGCAATGGTAGAATTTTTGCTCCTTAACCAACAGAATATTGGTTTCGGAATGGAGTTTTCCACTTAAACGAAATTCCGACCCTACCAATTTTTAAATATTACCAGTGAATCTGACCAGTTATAAGCAAAATAATACTTGTGGTAGCTAGCTATAAGGTTCATTTAATAAAACAAACAAAATTTTACCGGCAATATTATTCATGTATTGTACAAAACAGTGTGTCAAATTTTTGGATCAACGTGGGACATGGGAAAAAAGCTGTTTCTCAATATTTAAATGCATATATTTTTTAATTAATTGTATTATTTTGTATATTTTAAGCATCAAAATAGACAGTAGTGAGCCATTAGATCTAATGACCGTCAGAAAATCATTGAAAAATATAATCAAATATCTTTTAGAAAATATTGAAGACTTGGGACATAGACA
Source organism: Athrips mouffetella (assembly GCA_947532105.1). Taxonomy (NCBI): domain Eukaryota; kingdom Metazoa; phylum Arthropoda; class Insecta; order Lepidoptera; family Gelechiidae; genus Athrips; species Athrips mouffetella. The sequence continues at coordinate 26,280,525 of OX383974.1, read as the reverse complement.
TATCGCCTATGTACAAATTTTGAGAAAACAACCCACGTAGACTATTGATTTCAGCGCTTAATTATACCTTAACTACAACGTTACTCATTAAGCGCATCTTTCGTTACACTGTCATTCCGCACCGAAATAAGTTTCGCTTTCAAGGTTGCTAGGTCTTTAAGAAGGCGTGTCAAGTCAATGTGATCGAAGCTCAATGGCGGGAGCCGGTTCAGGTCTTTTACAACGAACACTGGTTGGTCTTTCGGTTCAGACTCCTTTAAAATTGGTATTCGCGTTAATAATAAAATACTTACATTTCGGAGTCTAATGACTCCAATTGTTTTTCCTGTTAAATTTCTTAATTTAGATCTAATTTTTAAACTTCTTCCTTATCGCGTCCCCGACTAATTTCTTCATAGTCTATAATAATAACAACGAAAATGAATTGTTCTTCCTGATTTAGTTTTTCCTCAAAAAAAAAACTGTATAAAGATACAGAGCATCAAGAAAACTAAGTAAAAAAAAACTAAACGCAGGTGTGATTCGATGTATCGACCCTTGGATTCAGTTCAGAAATAGATAAATTCTAGATGGCACTCAATTAGTGTGTACTGTAGAGCCTTCGTGATGTTATAGCCACGAATGCCTTATATTCGGGTAAAATTAAATTATTTTCAAAGATTGTCAAAACGAATGTTGCTTTGTTTTTTTGATTCAGTAGTTGTACGCCAACCGGGAAGCCAATAGGTTCTTCGTCCTGGTCATCTACCAGCATACGCCGCTTCTCGGCAACAAATATTTTAAAAAGTGTGGCATCGTGCCCTTATAACCGCGATTATAGTTTTTAAGTGCATTCTCTCTAATAAAACGAGTTTTTATCAGATTAATAATATATTTTATTTCAGTTTAAACGTAAGGGCTCTCGCTGAGGGTCTTTACATATGGTGGAGCACCTTTTTGAAGATCCAGTACTCTTGTTAGCCAGCGGAAGAAAAAGAAGTTCCAACTCCATAAGATACGCTAAAGAAGCAAAAATATGGAATCGATTATGTTTACCGGTAAAGAGGATGCCAATGACTTCTTCACGCAGTTCGAGGGAATCGCCTCGTTAAAGAAATTAGATGAGAATGAGAAGCTACTTTTGCTCCCTGCCACATTAAACGGTCCAGCTCTGTGTTTCTATAGAGCGAATTTTTCTGACAAAAGCACGTACAAAGAACTAAAAGAGCTACTTATCAGTGAATTTTCTCCTAAAAGGGATTTCTCACGATTATTTTATGAGAAGAAGCAAGAGGATAAAGAATCATCGATTGAGTTCTATTACTCTTTATTAGAGTTAGCCTCAAAGGCCACGATTACCGACGATTATATCTTTATAAACCAATATTTGAAAGGATCAAAACCTTTTTACAAAGAAAAACTGGCCACTAACATTTATTCGTCACGCGCAGAGCTAAAAATGATACTTCAACAGATTGATGACTTATGTCAAGAAGATAAATATTTTGCAACAAAATCTTATGAAAATTGGAGAATACCGGAAAATAAAACAAAAATTCATCGTGATTCGTGTTTAATGCAATTGACAGGCGATTCTGCACGTAGCCACCGATGTTTTTACGACAGAGATTTTTCGCCTATATCAAGAAGTTTCCGTAACAAAAATTTTTACAACCAGCGATCTACGACAACGGATAGAACCCTATCGTCGCCACATTTTTTTGATCCCAGGTCAACAAAACGCTATAATTACCAACGTCGTAGTAAGCAGGAATGTCAAAATTATTTGCAACGTCAATCTCAGGAAGTCGCTGCTGCAATGTCTCAGGACTCCTGGTCTGTTCCATATAATATCAAGAGTGTCCATGATGTCGGAATCCAAGTTGAGCCATCACCATCTTCGGATAATACTTCAGGTCGGAGAAAACCAATTTTATTATGTAAAATTGCTAGGAAAGAGAAATTTTTCGATGTTTGTGCTTTATTAGATTCAGGTGCCACAGTGTCTTGCATTTCAAGATCTGTTTGCGATCAATTTAACTTAAATTTGAACTATTCTTATGTACCTGATTTAAAAGCTGTGAATGGTCAGTCTTTAAATACATCAGGAGAAGTAAATGTAACTTTTTCCGTAAATGACGTCAATTTTCAACAAAAATGTATCGTAGTAGACAATTTATCTTGCGATATGATTTTAGGGCAAGATTTTTGCTTTGACAATTCTATTGTGATTAATTTCTTACAACGAAAGATTTCTTGTATGGGCAAAGAAATTCCTTTTTACTACCCCACATCTAACTATGTTGCAAACACAGCTACTATTGATTTTGTTAAAACTTACGAGTTATTTGAAGAAAATTATGTCTACTCTTTGTCACATAGTGATAAAAGCAATTCGGTTAAAGAAGACTCACAATCACAATCGTCTCCTGCTAAAACGCACGAGCAATCTCATGTTTTATCAGCTGTTCACAAAGCAAAGAAGGAACAGTCAATTTCAACGATGATTTCTTATCTGGAATTAGTGACAATCTTATTTTGCACGCTAGTGTATTTTTCTACATGCAGCTTTCAAGCCATTTATAAATCTTTCTCAAACTCTCTTTTAAATATTCAAGGCTTTTTAAATACCTGTAGCCTTGATCTTGATGTTAGGGTTACTTCTAATGAAAACATTTCTTCCGAGATTCGAGCGCTACTACAGATGACTGGTCGTGCGTTAGGATGTGCGATTCAAAATATCACTCGAGCTCAAGCGAAGCAGAAACGAAATTATGTCAAGAGGACCCGGCTTCGCCATTTCAGCTCAGGTGATATTGTTTTGATTTATACCCATAGAAAATTATGTGGGAAAGCAATAAAGCTTTCTCGCCTTTATAAGGGTCCTTACATTATTGTAAACCGCTTATCAAATACTAATAATTATATAATAAAAAAAATAGGATCTAGAGGCTTACGTCATGATATTGTACATGGAAATAGACTAAAACGATTTATTTCAAGGTCTATATAATTTTATAGTTAGGAATAGTGTAATTAATCCTTTATGTGTATTTGTTTTTCAGCATAAACTTTTTCCACTTTAGGTATAGTATGAAAGGGTCCTTATATTATAGCACTGGCCCTCTGTCCCTCACTGATGTTGTAAAAGGTCCTTTATATTATAACTTTCTAATCCCCTCCCCTAGCCTTAGTCCTCTCAATTTTTAAAAAATATTTGAATATAGTCACGCTACTCGCTAATAGATAGCGCTGTAAGTTTTTGTAAAACTCGCAATTTTTGTTAAAATGGTTGTTAGTACTGAAAAAAAACGAATTTTCCTAGACATGAAAACTTGCTAAATCGGTTTTTCACTTCATGTATCTGATGTAATGTCACAACTATTTATTTGTGAATAGTTTATTTGTGTTTGTTCATATATATGTTTGTTTTCATGTGCTGCATGGACATTTGATGAGCGACCACTAACGCCGGACCATGATGCTTGAAAAAAGAAGAAAAGAAAATTAATAATTTTTTTTTATAGGATTTGTTTATCGGCTTTTCTCGGTTATGGGTAGTTTGGTTTGAGAGGGTCAAAGCAGCTAGTTATTTCCAATAGTGAAAACTAGTTTGTACCGTTTTAGTACATAAAGCTGCGGTCCACTTTTGTCAGGCTGCTTGTGATTGTGAAGGGTTGATACTATTTCATATCTTGTCAAGCATCACGGCCTTTGTCACTTGAATGCACTGCTGATACTCAGGAGTGCAATCCTCTAAATTTCTTTGAATGAAATTTTTGGAATGTACTGTTGTGGTGTGGTGGTTCGTTTTTGAGTCGAAGTTTTTGATGATCTCAAGTTATGATTTTAAGTTCTTTTATTTAATTTCTTTTTGTGTGGATCTGGAAATTGCGATTCATTTTTCATTTTGAAAAATAGACTTGTTAAATTTATATGACTATTTGGGTCACAGTCATTTGGACTGAAGTTCACTTATTTCTATTTCCAATTTATTTGAGTTGTAATATATATATTAATGCTCTTAATTATTGCAGTTATGTTAGGTAGATAGGTAATTTAGGTAGGTATTTTTTTTCTCTTTTAGGATTTCTTCAACAACTTAGCAAATGTTAGGAATGTTATAAATTTCTAAATTCTTTTTTTTAATTTAAATTCTTTTTTTTTCAAAATAGCTGCAATAAGGATCATTTTCATGTCTGGGGCGAGGCTTTTTCTGAGGTTTTTCCTCGCTTGAGCCTTAACATTTACGCCTAACACTTCTGTTAACTTCAGTAATAAAAATATAGGTATTTTTATTTTTTCACTATACAAGTTATAACTGTATACTTTTAAATATTTGTGTTATCCTTTTAGGATCATTAAGTTGAATTGCTATAATGTTGAATTCTTTGAAATGTTGAAATATTGAGTTTGTTATGCCTACTTTTTAAGGCTAATCGTCAGTCGTTCTTTCATGGAGATGATTTTCAATTATAATGTATAGTATCTAAGTCCCTCCGAAGGTAGGTAGATTATAAGTATAGAAAGACACTCAACCCGTGTTAAGTTTCTTTCTAAATCTTTGAGGACAATCAGCTTCACTTATTTTCCTCAAAATTTCTTTTATAGTTTTTTTATAACTTTTGTAATATTACTTGAAAGGAACTTTGATATAATTTTTGAATTACTTTGATACTCTAAAGGACAGATAGTCTGAGTAATCATAGTGTCTTAACATAATTTTTTATTTTTAAAACTTGAATTTTATCTTGGGTTACATAAATTTAAATTTTGAATTTCAAATTTAACTTTAATTTTTGAATTGTAGAATTCAAAGCCTAATCTAGACACACGGTTGTGTGTCAAAGCCAAGTTCAAATTTTTTTGAAACTTAGCTGTTTTTCTCTGTTCCTTTCAATTAGTTGGAAATCAAATTAACTAATTAATTTAATTAGTTAATTTTTTTCCGATGGGGGGGGTAATTGTAGAGCCTTCGTGGTGTTATAGCCACGAATGCCTTATATTCGGGTAAAATTAAATTATTTTCAAAGATTGTCAAAACGAATGTTGCTTTGTTTTTTTGATTCAGTAGTTGTACGCCAACCGGGAAGCCAATAGGTTCTTCGTCCTGGTCATCTACCAGCATACGCCGCTTCTCGGCAACAAATATTTTAAAAAGTGTGGCATCGTGCCCTTATAACCGCGATTATAGTTTTTAAGTGCATTCTCTCTAATAAAACGAGTTTTTATCAGATTAATAATATATTTTATTTCAGTTTAAACGTAAGGGCTCTCGCTGAGGGTCTTTACAGTACCTATCAAGTCCACTCTTACAAATAACACTAGTGCTCACATTCCAAGGAAACCTGATCTAAAAGAGTGTAAGCAGAGTTGATCGCTGAATTATCTTCGATTCGAATAAAATTTAACATCAGGAGGTTCCATGTGTCGAAGATTAGATTTTTGTTGTCTTGTTAAGGTTTTCAGAAATTTTCTATGCGGGTCATTATGGTAAACTATTAGTTTAGAAAATCAGGATTCTTTGTACAAGGAAAGCTATAAAATTAAATTTGATGTATGACATACATTATTACTTTTAAAGAAGGTTACATTAATATGGTGAAGTCTAGCGTCACATAACCTGTAAAAACAGCTTCCTGATTATTTGCAAACAATGCGTTAGGAACTGCTAGATTTCTTTCAACAATCTGCTCTTCTCGCCACTGCGAGGGACAAAATCAGTATCCAGACACTCCCTAGCTATTTTCATTCTTTGTTCTAGAGCTGGACGAGACATGTTGAAAAACGTGGCGAGTCGTTCATTGGATTCTCCAGTTCTCAATGGATTCTTCAATTTTGAACTGTGGGTTTTTGTGATGATTTCAAAATTGTTAATTTGAAAGATATCAGTTAAACTGGTCCAAGTTTCTGCTAGTAAAACTATGTTACAATCCGTAATTATTTCATCGATGTGTTTTCTTAATGATTGTACATTGTGATATATTACATGTATGTAATCGGCTGATCTTCCAACGCGACGAAAATTAAAATTAAGGTACGATTTTCGCGCAAGCGATGCATTTCCACTGTAACTGGACTTATACCCAACCCAATGTTGGAGAAGGATTTAGAAAACCCATATCACATACAGGTATTATGAACAGTCCTTTAACTCCAGAACAAGCAACTAGAGGCGGTTCAAGACATTTTTTTAGGGGTGTTCACAATAAAATTAAATAAATAAATCGACTTACCATTTATTAATGAAATATTTTTATGGCTTTAGTCTTACATTTTATTTATTTGTATAGAAAATCAATTCGCCGGTCTTTCCCGTTCCTTGATCTCTTTAATAGATTTTCTAAATGCAGAATCAAGCGCCTTACAAATATCTTGTCGCCCGATAGATGCCATTTCAACTTCAAATATCATATGAAAACGAGATTGCGAATGTTTTTTTTTTTTATTGAGAGATCAGCTTAATCGTCAACACCAGTTTCTGTCCACGCAGACTCACCACCACTGCCAGCGCCAGCTCAAGCTCCAAATACCAGACACGAGAAACGAAACAATTTATTTGTATCCTTACAACCGCACATCCGATGTGTTTTTTAAATATTGTTCCGGTTTGAAAACACGATTAAAAGTTAAGTTTTTTTTACTACATTTTTGAAGTAGCGCGATTTCAGGTCGTGGCGGCCCCTTTCTTTGAGTTCAAGTCGTATTTGTAAAGTATTTTCACATTTTTATATAAAGAACACTGTATTCGTCCATTATTACAGTAATTAGGCACATACACTATTTAAAAACAATTATTTCTAAATTTTCAAGCAAAATTGCGATCAGTAACTGAAAGCTGTATATGAAAAGTTTATTTACGTATGATCGGCAACAGCGCCTTGTCACCGAACTGCATCGCACGCATCGCGCTCTGGCAACAGTGGAAACGTAGCATTGTGCAGCGCTCCTGATTAGGCTATACTCTCATAGAAAATATTTGTTTCACGCACTCGAGCGTATTGATGTTTCTCTTTCACACTCATTGAATTCTGGATAAGGAATTTTACTGAAGATTTTTTCATAAGAGCGCAATCGCTGGCGCTCCACTTGGTACAACTTGACTACGTAAATTGTTGCGTAATTATTTCTTAGTCTATTTTATAAATGTATACAACGTATAGACGTATAGTCTGTCTCCCGCTCCCCTGCGGTGAACATCTTAACGTGTGCTGTGTGTATAATACTTACTTAAAATGACGGCCGCTTTACTTGAAAAGCAAATACGGGAACTCACGGCGAGCGTTACTTCACTAGTTAATAAAGTGAGTGCTTTAGAAGCTAAAATTGGTGATCAACATGCTCTAATTACGAAGCAGACTATTACGATTGAGCAACTGAAGAGCAATTTTACTCAATCGGCAACTACCGCCACTGCCACTGAGAAACAAGAATGTGTTCGAGCAACAACTGCACAACCTACACCACCACAGGAACGACCTGCCAGGCAAGCTAGGACTAACGCAAAATCTGCACTTACTATTCTTAACAAGAAACAACCTAAAGTTAAGAACATTAAATCAAATGAAAAAGTGACGTCGACTCCAATTCAAACTAAGTCGGTAAATGATGATCCGCACCCGGGTGTGGCTACAATAACAGCGGGTGATAACGAGCGGAAGACTGACGATGAAACCACTATGACTGGCCGACCGACTGATAATGAGTGGAAAGGCGTAACTTATAAAAAGAAAAGACGCGCAAAGGTCAACATTGGATCAGCTAAAATCGACCAGATTCAAGCCGTCGAACAGTTAAAGTATATTCAGGCCTGGTCGTTTAAACCTGAAACGACCATTAAAAATGTCCTAGATTTTTTAAACACCGTCAAGATATCGGAACACTACTACGTTGAAAACCGCAACATTAATTCTGATAGGCACGCATCTTTTATAATTGGTATTCCAGAAGGAATTTATGAGCATCTTAACTCGCCTGCAGTGTGGCCGCAAGGCGTCCGCTACGCAAACTGGTTTCTCGTTCGTCCCCGCCGCACGCGCGGGGATTCCGAGCGCTCCCAGTAAGCCGGCTACGACTGCTGACAGTGTCTCCACTACATGCGCCCCGATCGGATGTAAACAGCTGCGAGTTTTTCTACAGAATGTACAATGCCTACGACGTAAGGTACCTGTACTAGAAAATCTCCTTCAATCTGGCTGTGGATTCGACTTGCTCTTATTGACGGAACACTAGATGGAATCTGATGAACTAAAAGTGACTAGTATCATGAATTTTAATTTAACATCGAATTATTGCCGCGTAACGCGAAAATATGGGGGCGTCTGCATTTATGCTCATAATAGTGTTACTTTTTTGGAACGCCCTGACTTATGTAATTTTTCTATTGAAATGCATATTGAAATTGCTGCGATTCAAATAATTGAACTAAACATAATTGTTTGTTGCATATATCGATCTTGTACGGAAGGTGACTTGGAAATATTTTTTAATCAATTGGAATCTTTATTTAATAGTATAATGAATGAAAATGCTTATATTTTAATTTTAGGTGACATTAATATTAATTTGCTTAAGCACACTAAACAGAAATGTGAACTCCTCAGCCTTTTGGGCCGCCCTTATATGAGAGGAGCTCTCATGATATTTGAGTCTATTTTACTTGCCATGCATCACCAACCACCATTATGGCGCGTCCGATACATTTCTGCGCGAAGCACTCATATTCATTTACATCGGACAAGAGGAGTATGCGCCGGACCCTAAGGTCATGCACCAATACCTTTTTCTAATATTTTCCATCATATGAGGGCCTTTCGCATCCATTTGGACACATTTAGTATCATAGACCCACATATCATCATTACTCATACAATTTAGTTCGGTCACCCATCAGACCATTTTCATCGTCTCGACTCCTCTCAATATATACCAGCAATACGATCCGTCAAATCGCGGTATACATACATGTGAAAAATCAACTAACTCCGATTTCGATGGGACCTTTTGCGTTTTGTTAGGCTACTAAATAGAAGTATAATGGCATAAATTTCAGCTCAATCGGTCCAGTATTTTCGAAGATATAGGCCTTCAAAGATAGTTCCTGTATTAAAAATATAACGTTCCTGTATAGTAAAGATAACGTTCCTGTATTGTAAAGATAACGTTCTTGTATAGCACTCTATTTTCCTACAATGAATGAAACTTTTGTAAACTCGTAATGAAAACTACTTTTAAGTGTTTAAATAATGTTTTTATGTATTTTCAAGATCTACTAAGTCATCCAAAGCCCATTATTCATAAATTTCCATGATTTTTCTAAGTTTCCAAAATCTTTTATTTTATTGCTTTTTATGTTTTTCTAAGTTGTTCTCAGCCCCAGCGAGCTATTTTATGATTGTATTAGTATCTTTATTTGTAATTAGGGTCATTATGTTACAATCTTTAATTCTTGGGAATGTAAAATAATCATTGGGGCTCAAGTCAGGGCTATACGGTGGATGGTCCATTAACTCCACGTTTTCCTGATTTAAAAACGCGATCGTTTTGCGAGCGGTATGTGAGCTCGCATTATCCTGGTGAAGAATGATGCGACGATTCGGATTAATTTTACGAAGTTCTCTTATGACTTCCGGCAAACAAACTATTGTGTACCAATCAGCAGTAACCGTTCTGCGTTCTTGTAAAGGAATCGTAGCCACATGACCAGTTTTCGATACAAACGAAGCGACCATTTTTTTCGACACGCTACGAGAGCGGACAACTTTTGTTGGCTTGACCTCGCCTTCGAAGACCCAAACAGCCGATTGATGTTTTCTTTCGGGCTCATATGAATAAATCCACGATTCATCACCAGAGACGATATTGTAATCTGCATTTGAGCTCCCTCTATTGAACCGTTGCAGAGTAGACCGACACCAATTAACACGAGCCGACTTTTGTTCCTCGGTCAAACGATGGGGCACCCAGCGGGAAACTAACTTCTTGATACCCAGTTCATCATGTAAAATAAATTGAATCGCTGTCATACCAATGCTGAGAGAAGCCCGAATCTGCTCGTATGTCACATGTCTATCTTCTTTTATTAATTGGCGCACAGCATCGATGTTATCTTGTGTTACCGCTGTTTTTGGTCGACCAGTAGAAGGAACTGTCGTGAGAGAGGAACGTCCACGACGAAACTCAGAATAGCAACGATACTCGTATATAGTCGTTTTACTGGGTGCTTCAAGTTCATAAACAGAAACAAGCTCGGCGAGACATTGTTCTTCAGATAAACCTCGACGAAAGTTGTGAAAAATTATGGCACGGAAATGTTCCCGCGTAAGCTCCATTTTCCCCACTGAATTGTCAAATTCAAATGGCTACTACTCCTTTCTTTTTTACTTTTTTTAAAATTCAAAAATGGAATTGTGTTTGAAATAATTCGTTTTCACTGTATATTTAATAATTTCTTTGCGCGTTTTAGTGCCTTCAAGAAACTTACAGCGCCATCTGTTGTTGAGTAGCGTAGCTTGCTCACCCGATGATATTTTAATGTTGAGGCGGCTATTATAGAGCGAAGCTCGGTCACCCAGGTACTCATCATTAAATTATGAAATATTCAAAATAACCCTGCCAAATAGAACGACGCCTTCATTGCACACATCCCTATCTTGTGATGAATTATATTTATATATTCCGCCTTCTAGTACCTTTATTATTTGACAGAAACATATTCGGCCCTGAAAAGGGCCTTTCTTTTTTTCTTACATTTTAAAACAGTAATACACAGTAACAGTTTTAGTAACAGTTTAAATATCGAAAATTCATTACAAACACAAACAAATAAAGATATAAAACTACGGTTGTACGTTTGTACAAATCCTCTATTCATCAAAACCGTACAACGCTCTGCCTTGTCTATTTAAAGCACGAGCAACGTCTATAATTGCGACCAATGGCGACCATCTTCCTCTTCGCATGACAGTCTTATACTTGCGATTGTCGGCACTTGGTGAAACTCCATTATAACAAGAAAGCAATATTTAAGTTTAGTTTTAATTAATGCAAAGGTAGAGTTTGGTGAAACGCACCAAGGCAATACAACTGCTGAATTATGTACCCAAATTCCTTACATAATAAATATATTTCATATTTCATTTCATATATCTAGTCGAGATCTTTATTTCGTTTGACAGCTGTCAAACTTTAAATCACTATTATTTGGAAACTACTGACCCTAGACTACTTGTATGTTCGGACAAATGATACATCTCCTCGAAATCTTGATTTCGGTTGACAGCTGTCAAACTTAAAATCGCCATAACTTGGAAACTGCTGACCCTAGACTACTTGTATGTTCGGACAAATGATAGATCTCGTTGAGATCTTCATTTCGGTTGACAGCTGTCAAATCTAAAACCACCATAACTCAAAAAATACTCACCCTAGACCTTTTCACTCACCCTAGAGTTTTTCTGGCTGTATACCCTCGCAGGGGGTATATCGACAATAATTCATAAATTTAATTTTGATTGTTGGTATTTGTTATAAACGGACGCAAGTAACGCAGTCCTCCTACAAACTTGATTGTGAATTGGATCAGTAACCGCGCTCAGATGATGGCAAAGTTATTGCTTTGAGCTTTACGTAGTTTACGACGTAGTTATAAACTACGTTTTGACGATGAATATTTTCAATAGGTTTGGTTTTTCTAGCATAGCTGGTAATGCTGATACAATTTTTAAGTATTGTGTCGAAATCTTTATAATGTATTGGTGTTTTAATTGGCCTACTACGTCGCGATTATAATATATTTGATTCGTTTTCAAAAGTGTTTTCTAATGGTATTTTAGGGTTGCTGCATGGTGTATCTTCAATAGGTTTGATTTTTCCTTTTGCGATGCTTGATAGAGGACATCTAACAAACTAGGCGATGGAGGTAAATCAGGAGGCGGATCCGAATTAATTTGTCATGTTTTATTAATATAATATAGATTTTTTTCATTTCAATAGTCTGTTATACGATTTTTGAATTCATCCACCCATGGTTCATACCACTGGTGATCTGAATCTTGTACTTCATTGGTCATTTCAGCTGCTCGGACCGCTTTCTGCATAATTTCCATAGCAGCTCCCGCCGCGAGCGCTGTTAAATTGTTAAGGGTATGGTTTGTATTTTCTTCTCCTCTTGGTGCATCACGTTGAATTTTAACTGTAGGTATGAAAACTAGTACTACATATTTTCAATTCCCAAGATCATTTACTAAGAATAACGTAACAATCGAATATTTTTATTTTAATTATCTTCTAATATTATAAAAGCTTTATTTTTTTCGTCTAGGCTAGAAAGCAGATTATGTTAAATAATGAGGGGGATCATTTGATAAAAAAAAGTTTGTTTTAATGTTATTATTTATTTATTACAATAACTGTTCAAATTGTGGTCCTCCAGATCCTATGCAGGCTCGACATCTTTTCCTGATTTCTAGCGTTGTTCTCAACTGCATTTCATTTATACTCGTATTCATTGTATCTTCAATAGGTTTGGTTTCGCTATCATTGCTGATACAATTTTTAAGTGTTGTGTCGAAATCTTTATAATGAATTGGTGTTTTAATTGGCCTACTACTCGTATTTCGCGATTTGAATATATTTGATTCGTTTTCAAAAGTGTTTTCTAATTGTATTTTAGGGTTGCTACATGGTGTATCTTCAATAGGTTTGGTTTTTCTAGCATTGCTGGTAATGCTGATACAATTTTTAAATGTTGTGTCGAAATCTTTATAATGTATTGGTGTTTTAATTGGCCTACTACGTCGCGATTTTAATATATTTGATTCGTTTTCAATAGTATTTTCTAATGTAACTGGAGTAAAACTAAACTCCCATGGAGCAGGTACAGGTTTCAGTTAATAATAATTTTCACAAAATTTACATATAAAGGTGTTAGAAAGTAGTCTGTTATTTTCTATTTCTAAACAGTTGACAAGAAATGTCCTACAACATGTCTTACAGGATATACTCTTGGTGTTTTCATTGGTTTTTGTTCTAAAACAAGGCGGACATAACAACTTTACTTAATTATTGGCATTGATGAGTTTTTGTTTGACTTCGAATCTCATGAAATCAAAATCTTTAGTCATTAATAAACTTTTATGGGAAACAATTTGTTCGAAAAAGTAAACTATCATAACGCCACAGTTGTAGAGTCGTTTTGAGACATGTTCCGTGTTCCGGGTATACAACAGAAAATTTATCTTATTTGCATTTTTTTTTTTATTTTGTTTAATTAGATTTTGTTTTATCTGTTTTATAAATTTTGTGAATCCTTTCTGCATTATATTTACCTGTATATTTTTCACCCCCCAATGGATCAAGATAAATTATCTTTTTTTCAAACCTTTTATTATCAATAATGTGTAATGATTGCTTATACAGATAATGACAACAACTGAATCTTCTCTTGTGTAGCACTTAAATTCAGGATGTACAAGAAATGTGTCTGGCCAGTCTTCATTATTGAATATACGATAAGGAAGATTTGTCTTAATTATTGTGAATTTCTCACCATATTCTTTGTTTATAATGTACATTGAATATTCAACTACAGTGTTATCTATATGTTTGTGATCATTTAATGTAACAACATCTTTAGATTCTATTTGTATTACGGTATTTTTAGATCATTTTGCAGTGTAATGAAATAATATTTTTTTTACAGCGACAGTCCTATCTGAGTATAATATTCAGGGTCTTCAATTAATACATTTGCAAAAATTTTCGGGTTTATATTTTCTTATGGTGGTGTACTTGTTATTATTTCAGGCATTTCTTTTTCGTTTATTACTTGAGTGTTATTATTTGAGTTATATCGTTTCAATTGCAGCATCAATTCTTTGTATGAAAATTTCTCGTGTGGGCACCTCTGTCGCATATACTAACTCTTTAGCTCGCCCCCAGACATAAAAGTCAAAGGGAGTTAAGTCAGGGGACCGCGCAGGCCATTCAATAGGGCCTCATCTCCCGATCCAAGCGTTCGGCAACGCTATATCCAAAAACTGTCATACTTCTCGCTGATAATGGGCTGGTGGACAACCATCATTTTGAAACACAATCGGAAATTTTCATCGAAAATAGGCAATTCTGAAAGAAGTTGTGGAAGATCGTTCTGGAGGAACTTGCGATACACATTTTCATTAAGCCGTTGAGGCAAATAAAATGGTCCAATAAGTTATTGGCCTATTACAGCAGCCCAAACGTTGACACAAAGTTTTCTCTGAAAAGATTTAGGTCTCTGGATGTGCGGATTTTGGTCTTTGTTAGACTAATTATGCAAGTTACGGAAGTCAACAATTCCCGTCGTGGTTAAAATTCATCTGTCCATAAGATTCGTTTAAAAATCTCCATCTTCGACATCTGTGTGGAGCATAAATCGGCAATAGTGCAGTCCTCGGTTATTGTCGCCTTCTTAAAGGCCTAAAACAATGGTGTTTTGTTTAGAAAGAAGACTGGTCATCTCTGACCCAAAAAAATGATAACGCCCGGCGCTAAAGAAATATATCTCAAAATATACACTAAAATAAGTAAAAAAAAACTGTATATTTTTTTTATTTAATTTCGATGGCTATCATGTGAATATTGCTATTCGTTTTTCTTAAGGGACAATTAACTTTTGTTACTAAACGAAATAAACAACAGGAATCAGCATAAATAAAAAAACAACAAATGTTATTCTAATATAGACTTTAATGATTTTCTATATCTAATACAACGTTTTCAATATTTTGCGCAGGGTGATTAAATATATCTTCATATCTAGCCCATCCTAAATAATAGATGACGCTAACGACGTGTGCGCAGCTACCTATTGTTCTTCTGCCATGTATGCAGGTACAATAGTATTCTTTTATCGCGTTCCTTCCCCCTAATTCTTCTTCTGGATTGTATAATACGTACGTGTAATACATTTTACTTTGAACATGCCGCGATTGAATTTTACACCTTAACAAAATATTGCTAGCGTTATTTAAGAATACAGGCTGTCTATATATTTCTATTTCATATAAACCGGATACTTTAATATGTTCACTAACATATGACCGTGCTAGTCGGACGTGATATGTTCCGATTGCGAAGAGTATTAAATCTTCGAATGTAAGACGAGGAAAATCCGACACTTCCGGGCTGTTTGCCTCTAATCTTTGGAAGGACACTCTTTGTCGGTTCATGTTGTTTGCAACGATGTAATCAGCCAGAAGGTTTGGTCGGGCTACATTTTCATTTATTATGGCTACAAAATCGTTGACGTATACACTATCTGCGTAGCTCTCTTGGACTGCGGACCACATTTGTGGTCCGACTAGCGAAACTGCCAAGAGGATGCAAGGCAGACCTGTTGTTTTTTACTTGTATAGGTACCTTCTATTTCTACGAATAGATTTCATTCGTGTAATCTGTCATTTAACCACTTTTCTCTCCATCTGTACAAAACCTGCCAGGTTTCGGATTGGCAGACCAACGTTTTGTGGACCTACTAGGCCACTACTATCGCTACAAAGTTGCAAATTTCGTGTACTAGATGACGTAGGATAACATGCAGTGCAGTGTCAAGCCCAGCATGACCACCGGGTCTAGTGCCCGGTGAGACACAGCCCGGGTAACGAGGGTCTCCTCCAACCCGTTCCCGTATCCATCACGCAGGATACGGACGTCCCCGTCAGTCAGTCAGTCCTACGGTCCTCTAGCTCAATCGTCGCAACGTGTTCTGTTTTTGCTACAAAATGTGGCCACCATTTTCTTTATAGTGCATCGCGAGCAAACAAATTTGGTTGGTTTTGGCTCATCTTGGAAGACCCAAACGGTCGATTGTTGCTTAGAATCAGGATTATGGGCATAAATCCAAAATTCGTCACCACTGAATCAGTGTCAATATAATACGAGTTTTTAAAGTTTATCAAACATCGATGATAAAACTGAAATCTACTAAGGTGGTTTTACCTAGAAAAAAAAAATTGCTGTTTATACGCTTTTTTTAAGATGGTGTCTAAATGCGGTACGAATGTTAGTTCGGAATCCATACTGACTCCCAGGTCATGTATCATTTTGACACGATCAAGTGTCTTATTACAGAGAGTGTAATCAAATTGTAGTGGCTTTTTATTTCTAGTAAATGTTATGATGTGACACTTATCTGGATTTAGAAATAGATTGTTATCTTGACAAAAATTTACAAAATTTATTTAATCTCTTTGAAGCTTCCTACAGTCAGTTTCATTACGCACAACTCTGAATATTTTAGTGTCATCTGCATAAAATAGTGTTTCTGAGTCACTAATACTTTTACATAAATCGTTCATATACGACGTAAATAACAGCGGGCCAAGGACCTCCAAGTTTTCTCTCAAGTTCTTTCAAACCGTTTACCAAGATTGAGGCCATTGTGCGTACCTTCCTTTTTGCGTCAGCTCCGATGCGTTGAGCTAGTCTTTCCCGCAGGTCCTTTGTTTGCATCCAGATATTAACCCGTAAGTTCCTGCCACCTATATTTGTAACGCAAGTACCTGTCCGCGGTCACTGTGACTCCTACATTAAAACCATGTTTTTTATGTAATATGAGTCAATAATATAATAAATAATAAATGAAACGCACTTTAAGATTATTATAATGATATTGAAAAGAAAAAAAAAACAAATAACACAACATTTTCTTCTATGAAATGACAAAAACATACATGCAGGCATATTTCTCTCAAAATTAATAATCATCTTAAATAATGAGATCAATCAAATTAAGAACTCAAAATTAGAGCAATTTGCACTTTTTTTTAAATATCTATAAACATTTGAACAAAACAAAGTTATAAAAATATAAAAGTTATGAACATTTGATAAAAATTGCAGAGGGTAAAGTTGACAATTTTTCATGACAATTTTGGCACATTTTTTTGGCGCACTTTTTTGTTTTTGCTCTATCGTAAACATAGAAACATTTCCAAGTGTAAAATTTGTTTATTTATAGTGCATATGCTAAGCTAACAACAAATAATAAAAACTGATCAAGTGCGAGTCAGACTCAAAAAATCTAGCACAGAAAGTTACTGAAATTTCAACTAATACAATGTTATGTAGTAGCGGGGTGCACCGGCGCGAGTCAAACTCGCATTGGCCGTTTTTTTATTTTATAGAGGATATGTGTTACTTACGTTATAATTTGATGAGGTCGCTCGTGTGGGTAGGAATGGATCAGCAGTGTGTGCAGAAACAATCTGGGCGTCTTGTGCCGGAGTTGTCGCTCTTTGGTAAAGGGCTCTATGATGAGCTTCTTTAGAGCCTTCCTCTTCCCTCCGCCTTATCCAAAAATAGATCGTTTGTCTCTAAAAATAAAAGCGACTTATTTTATGCTGTAAAATATTATATTTGAAGATGAGTATCTTGTCTAATAGATAAAATTATGATATAAATTTGTTAATGATAATATGATGTTTGTTAGTATAGCCGATAGAAATAAAAAGACCGGATTTGGTATGGTACAGAGCGCGATCGAAGCCGGCGAATCGAACTAGCAAACGGTCAAGCGTAGACTGGCCGGGTGGGGGCTCGCACCCAGTAGTTATAGTAATATTATTAAATACCTTCTTCGACCGCGCTCGGATTTAATTGTAAAAAAACCACAAGAAAGTAGTACAAATAAATGTACATAAGTATTCTTATCTAAAATAATAATCAATTAAATATTGTTATTAAATTCTGTTCTATCTGTATAAAAAAAATCAGCGTCCTATTTCACTGCATCACGAAATTATTCACAACTGAAAAATTTCTCATCGCCGCGCCTGTAAGGCTTCCATTCCTTCGTCACCCTCGTAAAAGAGGTGAATAATATCCTCTTCTTCATCGTATTAACAAATCCCTGTAGGATTACCGCTTGCCACCCTCGGGCTATGGTCTGTAGAATTACCGCTTGCCACCCTCGGGCTACAGTCTGTAGGATTACCGCTTGCCACCCTCGGGCTACGTTCTGTAGAATTCATTATTTTTGTGATCTTCTTAACCGCTACCGTTTGCCACCATCGGGACACGGCCTGCAGCTCTTCTTGATTGACTTTACTTTGTACATGATACACCAGATGAACCTAAGCTGTAAATGTTAGGGATAGGATATTAGGGAAATGTTTTTTTTTTTTACTCACTAGCTTCTTCACTACTTTCACTTTTCTCACTCACCGGGGGAGAAAAGTGGAACGTGATCCAAGCTTTTAATTGGTCAGCGGGGTAAATATTTTTGTATCTCTTACAAGTATTTCTTTCAATACTACTCACTTCATACCTATCGTTATCAAAAACAGACGTTATTTTAAATGGACCGCGAAACTTAGGGGTAAGCTTTTTACTCTTACCTTTTTCAGGGTTATGATTTGGAATCATCACTAAGTCACCCTCCTGAAAAATCTTTGTTGGAGCCCTCGTTTTGTCAA
Organism: Athrips mouffetella; assembly: GCA_947532105.1. Lineage (NCBI taxonomy): Eukaryota > Metazoa > Arthropoda > Insecta > Lepidoptera > Gelechiidae > Athrips > Athrips mouffetella. The sequence goes on along the minus strand of OX383974.1, from coordinate 26,262,091 downwards.
ATTTATTATTTATTTTATTTTTATTTTGTTTTATTATGACAACAGACGGTCTTAAATAAAGTACTTATATTCAAATGCATCTTTCATTTTCTTTTGATTTTGCTCTATATTTTCTTTTTCTGTTTTTCTCAATTCTTCTCTGTCACTTTCTTTCTGTTGAGGTAAGGCAGCTTTTAGAATATTTTCATTTTGACCATCCATTCGATGACCAAAAACTACTTCTGCTGGTGATTTGCCTATACCTCTATTAAAAGTATTGTTAAGGCTCCATTGTAGTTTTGAGACATTGGTATCCCATTCCCTTTCATCGAGACCATGGTTCATCGCAGATAATGAGTTCAAGATTGTTCTGTTGTAGCGTTCTATTTGACCATTCGCGCGTGGTGTCGCTACAGCATTCAAATTGTGTTTGATTTCAACAGACTGTACAAAACTCTTGAACTCACTAGATGTGAAACTAGTGCCCTGATCTGATATGAGAATCTTAGGATATCCAAAAGTGCCTAAAATGTCTTTAAGGACCTTTATTGTTGTCTTAGATTTTGTATTACGCACATCCCTGATAAAGATGAACTTACTAAATCCGTCTATGACTGCCAAGATATAAGTATTGCCTTGTTTACTTTTAACGAACGGCCCCAGGTGGTCCATGTGCATGTTATGAAATATAACAGGTGATTTTGGGATCGGGTGCAAATAGCCCGTTTTCTTTCCCGATACATCTTTGTTGTGAGCACAGTTAATGCAAGATGCCACATACTTCTTGATAAAGCGTTTCATCTTCGGGAACCAATAATCCGCACTTATTTTCTCATACGTTTTATCAAATGAGAAGTGACCCGCTTCGTCATGATTAAGTTGGCATATGCGCCAACGTGCTCCATGCGGTACCACCCATTTTAATCTACGTCCTGCACGTCTGTAAAGTTTATCATCTCGAAGGACATAATTATTTTTAATCTCTTTTATATCTTCTCTTCTCTTTTAAAATCATTTTAATATGTCTTAGGCGGGGATCCGGTATTTGAACTGAATGTAACCAGTCGTTTGTGGTGATTGATAAAATTTGAAGTTCTTCAATTTTCTCATCATTCGGTGATAGAACTGGGTTACGGCTTAATGCATCAACGTGCTGCATGCTATGCCCGGGGCGATATTCTATCGTAAAATTGAACTCCTGTAGCATCAACCACCACCTGGCTACTTTTGGCAACAGATCACGTTTGGTAAGTGTTGTACGTAATGCATTGACGGTCGGTTGGTCGGTGACTACTTTAAATTGTAAACCAATTAGGTATACTCGAAATTTTTGTAGCGACAACACTACTGCAATGGTCTCTAGTTCATGAGAGTGCCAAAACGCCTCTTCTTTAGTTGTTTGTCGACTGTAGTAGGCGACAGGACGCAGCGGGTCACCCTCTTTAGCTCTTTGAAGTAATACACCGCCTATACCAACCTTACTTGCGTCACAGTGTACTTCAGTACAGTGCTCAGGATTATATAACGCAAGAATCGGCCGCGTCATTAGTTTTGACTTAATAGCTTGAAAGGCCGTCTCTTGTTCTACACCCCAATGCCAAGGCACATCAGCTATTGTTAATTTTGTTAACGGTCTCGCAATAGTTGCAAAATTATATACAAAACGACGGAAAAAACTGGCTAAGCCAACAAACTGTCGCACTTGATGTACGTTAATTGGTGTAGGGAACTCAGATACCGCCATTATTTTTTTGCTGCCAGGTCTTAATCCTGATTCAGAAATTTCGTAGCCTAAGTAATCCACCTCTGATTGAAAGAAAGAGCATTTTTTTAAAATTTAGAGTGAGTCCGGCTTCTAAAAGTAGTTGAAGAATCTCTTCCAATTTTTTATAAGCCTCATCAAAACTACTGCCGGTGCTTAATAAATCATCAAGATACGGTATTGCTAATTCAAACCGACGATTACCGAGTGCTTTATTTATCATATTTTGAAAGACTGCGGGTGCATTCACAAGCCCAAAGGGCATTCTGGTATATTCGTAATGCCCGTCAGGCGTTACGAATGCAGTGAGATGGCGTGAGGATTCAGCGACTGGTATTTGATAGTAACCCGATGCCAAAATGTAAGCTTGTAAAAAAGGTCTTCCCACTAAGACGATCCAATTGGTCATCAATATTTGGCATTGGGTAACTATCCTTGATAGTTTTCTTATTGAGCGCCCTATAGTCAACACAGAGCCTGTGATCCTTCTAATTTTTTTTGGGAACCAACACTATTGGGCTCGCATAGGGCGAGTGAGATTCTCTGATGATATCATTGGCAAGTAGCTCGCCCAACCATGTGTCTTACTTTCGCACGTTCACTATAGGGTAAACGATATGGTTTATAAGTGACCGGTACATCATCATTGAGGCGTATTGACATTTCTGTTATATTGGTCAGTCCAAGTTCTTGCATACTAAAGCATACTAAAGCGAAACAATCTCTGTATTTGTTGAGTAGCGCGAGTGTTTTTTCTTTTTCTGTTTTTGTTATTTTTGGTCCAATCTTCAACATGTCAATAGTTATTGGTGTTTTTGTTACTTCATTATTATTGGGGGATGGTTCCTGTCTATTTTCTGTTAAAATTGTGTTCACTTTAATTTCATTGAGATCTGTATCGATTGAATTAATATTTTGTATTTTTATCGCCCGTGATAAAAGTTTATTTTCATCAAAAGTGAGAGGGTTGTTCGCAAAGTTTACTACAAATACCTTACCAGTCCCATTTTCAAATTTGTATAGTCCTTGTAGCAAAGGTTGTTCGCAATTATCAATGTGATAATGGATTTGTTTCTTTACTTGCCTTCAAGTTCGTAGTCTCTCCAGGGTCGCCAATGTAGAGTTTTGAAGATAGATATTTTATATTTTCACACACACACCCGTCGTATCGCGCCGCCTCACAAGACTGAGCAAGGGTTGCCGAACCCCCGCTAGTGTTGCCCTTACTACTAGTATGCTACACATCCTCTTGGCAGTTTCGCTAGTCGGACCACAAATGTGATCGGACCACAAATTTGGTCGGACTGGCAAAACCCAATGGATCGAAAACTCTCCTAATACTGCTCAAAACACTCCTTTTGGTGGGAATATTTTGTTCAGCATTTTTATCTTTAAAACCTTGGCTAACCTTTTCTTTAGAAAGGTCTTGTAATACTTGTGGGTTGTTCGATAAATATTTGTGCAACTTGATAAAGCAATTCAACTTTTCTATTGCAAAACAAAGTAATTAAGTTAGGCATAAGATTTTGGGAACTATATACATACAGTTGATATTTTTTTTCAAATATTAATATATTGCACAACAAAGTAATTAAGTTAGGTAAAAGATTTTGGGAACTACATATAATTTGGTTCTTTTTTTCCAAATAGTAACTTGCGTGCCTAGAATTTTTAACTTCATCAATATTGTATTCATTTGATTTCAAAGGAGTGCTTTATTATATAGCTGTCTAACGAATGTTGTTCGTTGCGTGTTGATAATAATCTAATAAATATAGGCCAATAAATAGTTTAGCTTCTAAGACAACATACTTTTACTATTACTAATAAATGCTTCCTGTTACATAGCCTACTCATGCATAATTATTATTTATTACCGCGGTAATCGAATTGGGATTCACGTCGTTTACAAATAGACGAATTTTCACATATCCAAATAAATTTTTGTTTTTGCAGTGAAGTTAGTCTGCCACTTATGAGTTGTGTCATAACACTTTAAGAATTGTGTAATTTAAGTTTTTTTTTCTTACTGAGAGTTTATGCGAAGTAATTAGGTTCACGGCCCGTAGCTTAGTTAAATGACAGCTATTTATTTAGGGCTATACGGTGGATGGTCCATTAACTCCACGTTTTCCTGATTTAAAAACGCGATCGTTTTGCGAGCGGTATGTGAGCTCGCATTATCCTGGTGAAGAATGATGCGACGATTCGGATTAATTTTACGAAGTTCTCTTATGACTTCCGGCAAACAAACTATTGTGTACCAATCAGCAGTAACCGTTCTGCGTTCTTGTAAAAGAATCGTAGCCACATGACCAGTTTTCGATACAAACGAAGCGACCATTTTTTTCGACACGCTACGAGAGCGGACAACTTTTGTTGGCTTGACCTCGCCTTCGAAGACCCAAACAGCCGATTGATGTTTTCTTTCGAGCTCATATGAATAAATCCACGATTCATCACCAGAGACGATATTGTAATCTGCATTTGAGCTCCCTCTATTGAACCGTTGCAGAGTAGACCGACACCAATTAACACGAGCCGACTTTTGTTCCTCGGTCAAACGATGGGGCACCCAGCGGGAAACTAACTTCTTGATACCCAGTTCATCATGTAAAATAAATTGAATCGCTGTCATACCAATGCTGAGAGAAGCCCGAATCTGCTCGTATGTCACATGTCTATCTTCTTTTATTAATTGGCGCACAGCATCGATGTTATCTTGTGTTACCGCTGTTTTTGGTCGACCAGTAGAAGGAACTGTCGTGAGAGAGGAACGTCCACGACGAAACTCAGAATAGCAACGATACTCGTATATAGTCGTTTTACTGGGTGCTTCAAGTTCATAAACAGAAACAAGCTCGGCGAGACATTGTTCTTCAGATAAACCTCGACGAAAGTTGTGAAAAATTATGGCACGGAAATGTTCCCGCGTAAGCTCCATTTTCCCCACTGAATTGTCAAATTCAAATGGCTACTACTCCTTTCTTTTTTACTTTTTTTAAAATTCAAAAATGGAATTGTGTTTGAAATAATTCGTTTTCACTGTATATTTAATAATTTAATAACTTACAGCGCCATCTGTTGTTGAGTAGCGTAGCTTGCTCACCCGATGATATTTTAATGTTGAGGCGGCTATTATAGAGCGAAGCTCGGTCACCCAGGTACTCATCATTAAATTATGAAGTATTCAAAATAACCCTGCCAAATAGAACGACGCCTTCATTGCACACATCCCTATCTTGTGATGAATTATATTTATATATTCCGCCTTCTAGTACCTTTATTATTTGACAGAAACATATTCGGCCCTGAAAAGGGCCTTTCTTTTTTTCTTACATTTTTAAAATTAAATTTATTGAAATAAAAAACATGTCAACTAAATTACAACACAAAAACAAACAGTAATACACAGTAACAGTTTTAGTAACAGTTTTAATATCGAAAATTCATTACAAACACAAACAAATAAAGATATAAAACTACGGTTGTACGTTTGTACAAATCCTCTATTCATCAAAACCGTACAACGCTCTGCCTTGTCTATTTAAAGCACGAGCAACGTCTATAATTGCGACCAATGGCGACCATCTTCCTCTTCGCATGACAGTCTTATACTTGCGATTGTCGGCACTTGGTGAAACTCCATTATAACAAGAAAGCAATATTTAAGTTTAGTTTTAATTAAAACTATAATATGTGAACACCTGCAAAGGTAGAGTTTGGTGAAACGCACCAAGGCAATACAACTGCTGAATTATGTACCCAAATTCCTTACATAATAAATATATTTCATATTTCATTTCATATATCTAGTCGAGATCTTTATTTCGTTTGACAGCTGTCAAACTTTTAATCACTATTATTTGGAAACTACTGACCCTAGACTACTTGTATGTTCGGACAAATGATACATCTCCTCGAAATCTTGATTTCGGTTGACAGCTGTCAAACTTAAAATCGCCATAACTTGGAAACTGCGGACCCTAGACTACTTGTATGTTCGGACAAATGATAGATCTCGTTGAGATCTTCTTTTCGGTTGACAGCTGTCAAATTTAAAACCACCACAGCCCAAAAATTACTGATTCTAGACTACTATTATGTTTGGACGAATGATAGGTCTCGTCGAGATCTTCATTTTGTTTGACAGCTGTCAAACTTAAAATAACTATAACTTAAAAACTGCTGACCCTAGACAACTCGTATGCTAGGACAAGTAATAAAAGATCTCGTCCAAACGAGGAGTCTAGGGTCAGTAGCTTCCAAGTAAAAGTGATTTTAAGTTCGACAGACCAAAATAAAGATCTCTACGAGATCTATCACTTGTCCGAACATACAAGTAGTGTAGGGTGAGTAATTTTGAGTTGTGCTGGTTTTAGATTTTACAGCTGTCAAGCGAAATGAAGATCTCAAAGAGATCTATCCTTTGTCTTAAGAAACGAGTAGTCTAGGGTTAGTAGTTTTTTTAGTTATAGCGATTTTTAGTTTGACAGCTGTCAACCGAAATAAAGACATCGGCGAGATCTATCTTTCATCCGAACGTAAAAGGGGTCTAGGGTGAGAGGTCTTTATAATGTATTGGTGTTTTAATTGGCCTACTACGTCGCGATTATAATATATTTGATTAGTTTTCAAAAGTGTTTTCTAATGGTATTTTAGGGTTGCTGCATGGTGTATCTTCAATAGGTTTGATTTTTCCTTTTGCGATGCTTGATAGAGGACATCTAACAAACTAGGCGATGGAGGTGAATCAGGAGGCGGATCCGAATTAATTTGTCATGTTTTATTAATATAATATAGATTTTTTTCATTTCAATAGTCTGTTATACGATTTTTGAATTCATCCACCCATGGTTCATACCACTGGTGATCTGAATCTTGTACTTCATTGGTCATTTCAGCTGCTCGGACCGCTTTCTGCATAATTTCCATAGCAGCTCCCGCCGCGAGCGCTGTTAAATTGTTAAGGGTATGGTTTGTATTTTCTTCTCCTCTTGGTGCATCACGTTGAATTTTAACTGTAGGTATGAAAACTTCAATAAAAATATTTTTGCCAAATTTCATGCCATTGTTATTTCGCGTAAACTGTAACTCTGTTTTTGCACGTTTGTTGCGAATTTTTGTATGGTGGGGCTTCACGGTGCTACATGTGTTTTCAGTCATTCGTAATATTGTGAAAACTAGTACTACATATTTTCAATTCCCAAGATCATTTACTAAGAATAACGTAACAATCGAATGTTTTTGTTTTAATTATCTTCTAATATTATAAAAGCTTTATTTTTTTCGTCTAGGCTAGAAAGCAGATTATGTTAAATAATGAGGGGGATCATTTGGTAAAAAAAAGTTATTATTTATTTATTACAATAACTGTTCAAATTGTGGTCCTCCAGATCCTATGCAGGCTCGACATCTTTTCCTGATTTCTAGCGTTGTTCTCAACTGCATTTCATTTATACTCGTATTCATTGTATCTTCAATAGGTTTGGTTTCGCTATCATTGCTGATACAATTTTTAAGTGTTGTGTCGAAATCTTTATAATGTATTGGTGTTTTAATTGGCCTACTACTCGTATTTCGCGATTTGAATATATTTGATTCGTTTTCAAAAGTGTTTTCTAATGGTATTTTAGGGTTGCTGCATGGTGTATCTTCAATAGGTTTGGTTTTTCTAGCATTGCTGGTAATGCTGATACAATTTTTAAGTGTTGTGTCGAAATCTTTATAATGTATTGGTGTTTTAATTGGCCTACTACGTCGCGAATTTAATATATTTGATTCGTTTTCAATAGTATTTTCTAATGTAACTGGAGTAAAACTAAACTCCCATGGAGCAGGTACAGGTTTCAGTTTTCAATAATTTTCACAAAATTTACATATAAAGGTGTTAGAAAGTAGTCTGTTATTTTCTATTTCTAAACAGTTGACAAGAAATGTCCTACAACATGTCTTACAGGATATACTCTTGGTGTTTTCATTGGTTTTTGTTTTAAAACAAGGCGGATATAACAACTTAACTTAATTATTGGCATTGATGAGTTTTTGTTTGATTTCGAATCTCATGAAATCAAAATCTTTAGTCATTAATAAACTTTTATGGGAAACAATTTGTTCGAAAAAGTAAACTATCATAACGCCACAGTTGTAGAGTCGTTTTGAGACATGTTCCGTGTTCCGGGTATACAACAGAAAATTTATCAAATTTGCATTTATTTTTTTTATTTTGTTTAATTAGATTTTGTTTTAACTGTTTTATTAATTTTGTGAATCCTTTCTGCATTATATTTACCTGTATATTTTTCACCCCCCAATGGATCAAGATAAATTATCTTTTTTTCAAACCTTTTATTATCAATAATGTGTAATGATTGCTTATACAGATAATGACAACAACTGAATCTTCTATTGTGTAGCACTTAAATTCAGGATGTACAAGAAATGTGTCTGGCCAGTTTTTATTATTGAATATACGATAAGGAAGATTTGTCTTAATTATTGTAAATTTCTCACCATATTCTTTGTTTATAATGTACATTGAATATTCAACTACAGTGTTATCTATATGTTTGTGATCATTTAATGTAACAACATCTTTAGATTCTATTTGTTGACGTACCCGCTGAGGTGGAAATGAGCCTCATCGCTCATTATGATTTTGGTCGAAAAATCATCCACTTCTTCCTCGAGATTGAGGATGGCTTGGGCGTAGGTTACGCGCGTTTGGCGGTCAGCAGGCAGCAGCTGATGCACAGACTGGACTTTGTACGGGAACATGCGCAGGTCTTTGACCAAAATTCGTCTTAGAGACGTCCGGCTGATGGCTAATTGCGTGGCACGGCGTCTGGTCAATGTTTCCGGCGACAGCTCGACATCCTCGGCAACAGCGGCGATATTCTCGGCAGAACGGGCGCTCCGGGGCCGGCTACTCTTGGCAACGTCTCGTGTGGTCCCATACTCTTCAAGGTTGGTGGCCAAACGGCGCAGTGTTTGCGCAGGCGGTGTCGGACGGCCGGGGAATCGGCGACGGAATTCGCGCTGCGCCAACACCACAGACGAATTGTTACGCAAAAAAATAGACACGATTATTCCGCGTTCTTGGGGACTGTATCGCTCCATGGCTTGTTCACTTGTATTCTACATCTGTCTAGTACACAAATGTCAAAACAGATTTGACATTGGCGGCCATTTGCAAAAATGAGAGCATCTTCCAATAGGGTGATTTCTTTTGGCCCACCTTGTACTACGCCACTCTACGTGATACTGTTGAGGGCGGGAGTGTACGCGACAATATGTGGTTACCCTATCACACCTGCTTGAACGTACCATTTATCAGTTTCATTGTTATAGAAACATCCATTTATACCACCAAGGACGTGTTTCATGTAAATAATGCTTCCCAGGCAGACATAGTCTTTGTCTCGACGAAGAATTCTCACTAAAAACGGGAAATCGTCATCTTTCGCATCTTGCTTTACCAATGTTACACTCATTTTCTCGGTAAACAATTCGCAGTTTCACATTTTTCTTATTCTTCTTCTTCCTCGCACACGAGTAATTCTGGTGGGTAGAACTGGTGAAAGAATGGTTTGTGAATCTTCAAATTCATCTTGAGAGTATTCCTGCTCACTCACTGAACATTCATGATAATAAACATTCACTTTACTACAATGTAATGAACGAACTGCTCTTCTCTTACAATAAGATACTAACAAGCTTGACACTGTGTCACAAAAAAAAAAAGACCGTGGTATTGACATTTCACATGTACAATAAATATTAATGAAAGAAAAAGAATGTGATCAAATTATATTTTTAATGAGTAAAAAAGGTTTTGTAATACATCTATAAAGTGACCAACACTTAATTCGCTATTTAGTAGGCGTAATAATGTAACTTGAATAAGTTTATCGCGATCAATGTAAATTTTGTAATAGTTTTTTACTGTTTTCTTGAACAGATGTAGTATTGACATACTTTGTTTTTTATTAAACTTAGCTAAATTTGGATGTATGTTTAATATTTCGAAGTAAAACCACGACCGTCCGATTCCAATGGCGTTTATTATAAGACTGACTGACACGACATCTGACAGGTGGGTAAGACACTACACTACTCTCTCCTAAATATTTACGTTACAATAATAATAATTTAAGTTATGAAAAAAAAAATAACAACTTGAATCCCTCTTACATAAGTTAAATTAAAATCTTTCTTTTTCATTTAATTTAAAAGAACAACCCAAATAACTCATTAACCAAAAGGTAACAAATCTACACCTCTAAGAGGCAAACCCTAACTACAGAATTACTAAAATCTATGATTTCCTTTACATTCTTGCGACACCCAAAAATCACTTCCAAGTAAAATTAACAGTTCAACATTATTACTTTCCCTTAATTAAGTGACAATACCTAGTAAATAATCTTACCAGTTACAACTATTTCTAATACAACTTTAATACTGTTTTGTTTTAAATAGCTACATACTTAGCCAACAGGCCTCAGCCCACCCAGCCCTACGATCAAATTATTTTGATCTTGGGATCAGTACTACCAGAATAGACTGCTGAGTGAGCTGGTTACTCATTGTTTAGACAACCAATTACAAAACCATAAGTATGTATGAAAGTAAGATTGAACATCTTGTGATGCAGGGAGATACCGATAATAAATGGTTCATTATAAAAAAAAAACCGGTCAAGTGCGAGTCGGACTCGCGCGCCGAGGGTTCCGATATACCTATAGTATTTTTGGAAGCAATAAAGTCCATTTTCAGGACCGCAAAACTAAATTTGTTTGTAAAGGTTTTTTGCAGATTTCTGAAAAACTGTGCAACTTAGAAAGATCGTTTTATTTTTGCTGTAAAGTTTACATAAACCTCTGTCAACTGTAATTAATTCAGATTTTTCCTTACTCAAACTTCGGAGATAAGGGGGGGGGAATGGTATTTTTCTTGACATTTTTCATCATAACTTTAAAACTAAGAAATTTAAAAAAATACAAAAATATATTTTAAAATGTACAAGTAAAGCCCTTTCATATGATACCCCACTCGACCTAGTAGCGACAATTTGAAATTTGCCCCCCCCCTATTTTGGCCCCCTTGATATTAATAATCATACTTTTTTCAAAATTTTTTCTTGTGCAATTAAGTTGGGCAACTATATTCTAAAACTATTCCAAATTTCAGGTTGATAGCATAAGTGGTTGCTGAGATATAGAGGTGTGACAGACAGACGGACAGACAGAGCGGCACCATAAGGGTTCCTTTTTTTTACCATTTTGGTATCGGAACCCTAAAAAGATCACTATACCTAGAGTAAGCCTCTTATAGTTTATATTGAGGTGGTTTTAAAAGTCTACAGAGCCTAACAGGGCGAATGGGTGCTGACTGTTCGTTGGAGGTGTCGGCAATAGGCACATTCTTGACTGGTGTGCGGGCAGGGCGGTTTTGCACTAAAAAGCGGGGAGGCGTCGTGACAGACCGGTGGGCGAGGGGACCATGGGGAACATCAGCAGCAGCTGCTTCCGCATCAGGCCTATTCTCCGCACGCTTCGGTTCTTCTCCTTCAGGTCTATGAGCTAAAACTGAGGGATTTAGGTCAGTGCCGACCAAGGTACTTGATCTCCGCCTTATTTGGTCGATGTGCCGATGACAATCTCTCCCCAAGTTATCTAAAATTCGATAATCAGTGGAACTGACGCGTCGTGATATTCTACCCTGTGACCATTTTCGATCTCTCTGGTACAAACGAAACCACACCTCTTCCCCAGGGTTCAACCTACGGGGAATTCCTGCTGTTTTTTCGACTTGACGTTTCTGCACTCTATGAACTTTGTCTTGACAATCTGGTATAAGAGCATCTAATTTAGTACGTGTTCTCCTACCTATCATTAGGGCAGCAGGGGTTTCGCCAGTCGTGCATTGTATTTCTATAATGTAATAAGAATGTATTGAGAGCAATAATTATATTCTGTTTTTGTCTGACTGCTTTTTTTATTACTCTTTTAACCGTACGAACTGCATTCTCAGCCGCCCCGTTGGATGAAGGGTGGTAAGGAGCTGAAAATAAGTGTTCAATTCCATGGCTGGACAGGAACGCTGAGAACTCACTACTAGAAAAGGGTGGCCCATTGTCCGAAACTATTTGTTTTGGCAAACCCCAGCGAGAAAACACGTCACTGAGTTTCTCGATGGTGCTACTTGCAGATGTACTATGGACTGGATAAACCTCCAGCCACTTAGTCCTAGAGTCTAAGATAACTAGGTAAAGTTTACCGAACAACGGTCCCAGGAAATCTATGTGAATTCTAGACCAAGGTTTTGCTGGCCACGGCCAGGGACAGAGTGTGAGTCTTGCTGGCGAGTCCGCTTCTTCAGCACAGATGTTACAAGATTTACACAAGTTCTCTATAGCCTCATCCATGCCTGGCCACCAAACATAACTTCTAGCAAATGATTTTGTTTTAACAATGCCCACGTGACCCTCATGTAAATCCTGTAAAACCCTATTTCTACAGTTCTCGGGTATTACCACTCTGTAACCCCACAATACGCACCCTAACTCTTCATACAATTCCTGTTTCCTGTTAAAGTATGGTTGTAGATTCCTAATCTCATTAGAAGCAGGCCATCCTGATCTTATGTAATTAAGGACACGACCTAATATAGGGTCTCGTTCTGTCTGTGCCTTAATATTATGGTAATTAAGTAATAACTCATTTTGGGCCAAATGTAGGTAAGTCTGCTCAGGTACACGTGGTCGATCTATAGAATTTGTAATAATAGGCAAACGGGACAAGCTGTCTGCCCCATTTTCACTGGACCGTACATACTCAATCTCATAACTATAAGCAGATAGTTTGATTGCCCAGCGCTGAAGCCTACTTGCAGCCATTGCTGGAATGCCGGACTTAGGTCCAAACAAACTGACCAACGGTTTATGATCCGTTCTAAGTGTAAATCTGCGACCATATAAAAACTGATGCAACTTCTCAAGACAAAACACGATTGCCAGGGCTTCTTTGTCAATCTGAGAATAATTTTTTTCTGCATCATTCAGTGCCCGAGAAACATAAGCAACGGGCCGTTCTGCTGGACCACTGCTGAGAGAGCCCAGTTGCTTTTGCGTTAAGACCCCGCTCACGCCTCGCGAACTCGCGTCGCAAGTTAATATCAATGGCTTTTTCGGGTCATAATGTGCTAACACCTCCGCACTAGTAAGAATATTTTTGACTTCTAAGAAAGCTAACTGACATTCTCTAGACCACACAAATGACACCCCCTTTCTTAGTAATTTGTATAGTGGTGCTAACACACTACTTTGTTTGGGAATGAATTTGGCATAAAAATTGACTAAACCCAAAAAAGAACGCAGTTCTGTGATATTTTTAGGACATGGAATTTTGGTTATAGCCTCCACTTTTGCTGGATCTGCTTTAATACCATCTTTCGAAATTATGAACCCCAAATATTTGACCTCATCGACAAAAAAAGAACACTTTGATTTTTTCAACTTCATTCCGTGACTATGTAACTTATGCAGCACCTTTTCTAAGGTAACCAAGTGTGAAGCTTCATCTACTGTGCCGATAATGATATCATCTAAGAATACTTCTACTTGTGGAATATCACTAAATAAATTAGTCATGATTCTTTGGAAAATTCCCGGGCTGGAAGCTAATCCATATACCAACCTATTGTACATAAACAAACCCCTGTGTGTGTTAACTACAGTAAATTTTTTTGAGTCATCAAGTTCCACCTGATTATACGCTTGGGAAAGGTCAATTTTAGAGAAAACCTGGGCACCATTTAGCCCTACTAAAAGATCATCAATCTTAGGCAGCGGAAATCTATCTACCAATAAGGCGGGATTTAAAGTTACCTTATAGTCAGCGCAGACACGTAACCCTCCCTCAGCTTTACTCACAGGTACTAGTGGTGTGGCCCAGTCGGAAGATTCCACTGGCTCAATGATGCCGTCCCTCAGCATGGCATCGAGTTCTGCATCTACTCGCTCCTTCATGGCATATGGCAGCGGTCGCGCTCGACAGAAAACCGGCTCCGCGCCTTCCCGCACACGCAGTTGAGCTTTTCCTCCAGTAAATCTTCCCAACTCGCCATTAAATAATTCTTTATACCTGGAAAGTATATCATTCAATTTATCTTGATGTTGAAGAGGTTCAACATGGAAAACAGGAATTTTAATGCCTAGCTCCGTAAGCCAGTGACGCCCTACCAGCGACGTCGTACCTCCCTGTATTACAAAAAGTTCTAGGGGCTTGGTGCACTTTTCATATGACATATCTGGTTTAATTACACCTAAAGGCTTAATTCTACTTCCGTCATAAAACTTGAGCACTAGGTTATACGGTTCGATAGGTCTATGAGAAAAATATTTCCTATATGTTTCTTCACTGATACACGACACTGACGACCCCGTATCAATTTTCATTTGCAATGACGTATTATCAACACACAAAGCAATTCTTACCGGCCTATAACCGTTTAAGCATAGGTGGTAAAAGTCTTCTTCGACGTCAGAGGGCGAATCCACCTCGCCTTCCAAGTTGTCGGGCTCCGCCGACCCTTCCGCAGTGACATGGTTCACCGCCCGCCTCTTTTGTTGCGATCTGCACACTCGCCTCAAATGCCCCAGTCGACCGCATTTGCTACACGTATATTCCTTATACGGGCAGTTTTCCCGGCGATGATCGCCACCACAACCGACGCAAAACATTTTCTTAGTTTTTCCTTGCGACGGGAAATTATTGTTATTATAACCTCTCGATGACTTGCGAATATTACCGGTTTTGTGTGACAGCGCTGGCGCTGCATTCGCGCTCGCCGCGATCGCATGCAGTGGCTCCCCCGCTGTTATTGTTGTCCCGTTCGGATACACCCGATCGACCATCGCTGCATCCCTTTCCGCCGCTTCCAGCGACAAAGCTAATTTTACCGCCATTGCGAATGTTAGGTCATCCTCGGCAAAAAGACGTTGTTTAATTAGGTCACTCCGAAGGCCACAAGAAAACTGATCCCTCAATTATCATCCAACGTAGTCTCGAACTGACAATGCATTGATAGTTTCCTTAGTTCCTTTAAATACTGTGATATACTTTCTCCTTCCTGTTGCCGCCTTTGCCGAAACCGGTACCGTTCCGCCATGAAAGATGGCTTGGGTTCGATGTGATTTGTCATAGTCGTCACTAATATTCCGAATATGTAAGCTCGTTAGGCTTACTCGGGCTGGTTAATGTACTAAGCAGCTCATAACCCTCTTCGCCGATGACTGCAATCAAAGTCGCCTTGAACAAATCCGAGTCGATGTCGTTCGCCTCAAAGTAACTCTCCAGCCGCTCGATGTAGGAACTCCAATTTCCCGAGGAAACATTATATTCCCCGATCTTTCCCACGGACATGATTCGACTGACGACGAGTAAACACCACCCGTATGCACTAAATCCTCGTTAGCCACTTTAATATTTCGAAGTAAAACCACGACCGTCCGATTCCAATGGCGTTTATTATAAGACTGACTGACACGACATCTGACAGGTGGGAAGACACTACAGTATGACTTTAATATCCTTAGTCATTTTTGCGTGCCATGCTTCCAAACTATTAGTCGTTCTGTTACACATGGCTACATAGACGCCATTTCGGAGCCAGTACTTTCGAAATATTTAACATATCGCTTCAAATCTTCTCTCATGCAAAATTTCACAAATAACCATCCCTCTTGAACCTTTTCTGAAGGTAACAATGGCAACCTTGCTGTGAGGGTCGCTAATCTCTTCGTATATGGATTTTAGTTGAGGCGTAATTTGTGCGCCCTTTTTTGAAAACCATTTACATAGTGAAAGTGCAGCCATGTATATATGAATCCCTGCAAAAATTACATAACTCACCAGAGGGTTTTCAATGGAGCGGCCTAAAATATTTAGAACTGTACGTGTGTATCTGTCGATTTGTATATGGTCTTGATCATCATTGCTCGCGCTTATTCCAAACACGTAGGTCCAAGCGCGAGCGTTTCTGGATAATATATAAACAATGTATCGTCAAATTTGGAAAAACGCTTTACAAAGCATTCATAGTAATTTTTTCGTAGTCAACTGTGATTTCGCGGGATTCCATATTGTAATTCTGGTTTTGATTAAATCAAATAATATTTCTCAAGTCTTTTGTTATCCATCACTCTTCAAAACAAATATTAATGGTATAGTGTCTGTGTTGTTCATAGTGCTATTTCTCTCGCCATGAATACAGATTACTTGCTTAAATTTTTTGGGCATATAAAAAAAGTTTCATCGGCAAAAATTTAGAGAGTACGTAGAGTTCACATACATTTTTACTAGCAAAAATTGGTCACAGAAAATCAGCTTATAAAAATGATTCGTATTATTTGGGTACTACAACATCTCAAAAAATTTGAAGAGTTCGATTTTGCCACACTTAACATAATGTCGTCGTTGCCAAATCAAAACCTTGTATGTGCACAGATGGTAGTTTTGAGAAAATCGAAAAAAACAACTTTATGAAAAAAAAAACTATAGAAGGGTGTAAAACCAAATACCCACTTTGGTAATATGGGGACTTGGGCATGTGTACACTATGGCATTTTTTTACTTTTGTATTATTTTGACGTCATATTTTATTTTTTATCATTTTTTTTTCTGCACATAAGAGATTTTGATTGCTAGTATTAGACACATAAGAGATTTTGATGTCACATAAGATATTTGAAGTACCAAACTTGGGCACATAAGCGTTTTTTGCAATGAGGTCTTTTATTTTGAATGGTAATTTTACGAGAAAAATATTAAGTTAAATAAAAGACAAGTAGAGTAGTAATTTATGCAATCAACCTTTAATTTTAATTTGTGAAAACCAACGTAAAATTTGACAATTTTAATGAAAGTTATTTGTTTTTGTTTACATAATTAAAGTACTAATTAAATCAAGAGAATGAAAAGCAATCAAAACGTGGGGTTATGAACTCACACACGTTTTTCAAAATTGAACAAAATTTAACAGTTTTAATAAATCAATTTGTATGTTTAAGTACTTATAAAAACAAATTTAAAAAATGAAAGTAATCAAAATGTGGGGTCATCTAAACACCCGGTATATAATTTAGTGAATCGTAGAAAGGGTGATAATCTTCATCAATAACAGACTTTAGCTCTTGCAAATGCTTAAACTTGCTTTCTGTAATCTTTATGCGTTCTGTGTATAGGTTTTTCGGAAGAATTGAACCTCCACGAGGAATCCTTCGTCGCTGAGGAAGAGTCGTCCAGCTATCAGTGTGTCTCAACTTGAATAAAATTGAACCATCTTCTTTATATTTTAAGGCTCTTATGTCGACCACAACCGGATCTCCTTTTTTTTTTCCTGGTCTTATAGATTTAAGATTTGAGTCCAGTTCTTCATAATTTAGAAAAAAGTCGTAATGAAGCGACTTTATTTCATACGGTTGTTGAGGCCTTGCTTGGCGCATCCTCGTAATATAATCAGTGGGAGCGTAAATTGGAGGTTTAATGTATTGTTCGATCGTGGAATGCACACTATCCACCTCCATCATTGTGTGTCCTTTTTCGAGATAAAGTTGTTGTATTGTGATACCCTTTTCCATAGATAAATCACTTAAAGCACTGGACAAGATTCTGTTGCGGTTCTGGTGGCCACATCCATCTGATATCACTATGACCTTTTTTGTTCCTTCAGGTAACGTTTTTATATAATCAACTAAACAGCTCGTGAACTCATTTGCAGTAACATTTCCATCAGCTTCGTGCCAAAAATATATAGTCACATGTTTGGTTTTTGTATTATACACCGTAAAATTGTGACACTGTAGTTTCTGTTTGTAATATACTGCACTGGCAAGTAACTTTGGTGTCAGTAGGACACTTTGTACGTCTACTGTTATTACAACCACATCATCAGATTCTGAGTTAGAAGCTTTTGTTATAGCTTCTCTTTTTGCCTCTCTGGCTTCGTTTTTCTTTTGAATGTGTTCATCATAGCTTTCTTTACTAATATTTCCGGTTTTATAGCTACAGCACGTGTCGCATTGATCTTTGCGAGGATAGTGAATGCTTACATTTTCCTGAGCTAAGACTTTCTGGAACGTCATTCTTGAGGCAGCTTTTTCATTATTTTCGTCACACCATTCTTTATAAATTGTATACATGTGCAGCAGAGATCGAAATGTAGATTCAACATATAATTTTTTTGAACTTGCTCTGCAATAATGACTCGGAACTTTTGGCAGTAAGTCAAGCCACTCCTTTATTTTCATTCGCATCACAGAACAAACGGTACTTCGTCTTAAATTTACTTGTCCAGTTACAGCATCAACATCATCGTTTTCAAAAACAATGTCAAATTCTTTTGTCCATCGTCGTACGCTGTCTTCGCCTATACAAAGAGTATTCAAATAAAATTTCTTGCAGACTCTTATGTGGCACAACGTAAAATCATGTCCAGATGTTTTTTTAATCGATCTTGCAGAAGTCTTGCGACGACGTCTGATTCCTCTTCGTTTTGCTGAGCCTTTAACAAAGCCTTTCTTCTCCTGCCAGGTTTTTAAATCCCAGAAAGATTTATGTATTAGTTCGCGTTCTTCATCTGTAATTAGAGCGCACAAAAATGTATTCTTTGACTTATAAATCATATTTGAGTGGTGGCACCGTTCTTTTAAAGTTCTTGCAGGTTTGTTTATGCACATTTCAAATTTATTTTCTACCTTTTTGAAGCCAAGATACGGCTGTCCCAAAGTTCTTGCCGTTCTATTGTCTCTTCTTGATTTTGAAAAGCTATCCATGTTCTGTGCTGGCACTTCTTCTGCCAATCTTTCCTTATAGTTAGTTTAGTTTATTTAATCACATATTGTAACTTCATACAATTACATTTCATGTCAGATTATATTCTTTCACAATACGATCGTCAATAAGTTTATAAAAAATCAATAAAATTATTTGAATTAACAAAAGAGAATCAACGTTATAAAATACAAATGTCAAATAAAATAAAATGTCATAATGATCACCGTACAATAGTAAAATACTCCGTCATGGAGTATAATGCCTTATCCAACAAAAAGTTCTTCAGTCGACTCCTGAAAGTTTCGTCACAAGATTCATTTTTTAAATCAATGGGAAGTTGCTCATAGTACGTCGGGCCTATAACACGCGGATTTTTTTCGAGCAGTGCGGTGCGCCGCTGTACACTTCTGAGACATCCAGTTCGGCGAAGATGCCTACCCTATTATCCGATGGTCTCTCTATGTTCTGTGCTGGTGCTTCTTCTGCCAATCTTTCCTCATTATCCGATGGTCTCTCTATGTTCTGTGCTGGTGCTTCTTCTGCCAATCTTTCCTCATTATCCGATGGTCTCTCTATGTTCTGTGCTGGTGCTTCTTCTGCCAATCTTTGCTCATTATCCGATGGTCTCTCTATGTTCTGTGCTGGTGCTTCTTCTGCCAATCTTTGCTCATTATCCGATGGTCTCTCTATGTTCTGTGCTGGTGCTTCTTCTGCCAATCTTTGCTCATTATCCGATGGTCTCTATGTTCTGTGCTGGTGCTTCTTCTGCCAATCTTTGCTCATTATCCGATGGTCTCTCTATGTTCTGTGCTGGTGCTTCTTCTGCCAATCTTTGCTCATTATCCGATGGTCTCTCTATGTTCTGTGCTGTTGCTTCTTCTGCCAATCTTTCCTCATTACTCGGCGGTATCTCTATGTTCTGGGCTGGTGTTTCCTCTGCCGTTTTTTCTTGACTATCCAATGGTCTCTCTATCTTCTGTAATGGTGCTTCTTCTGGCGATCTTTCTTTGATATTCGATGGTCTCTCCATGGTCTCTCCATTGTTCTCACGTATGTTCTGATGTGGTAACTTTTCACAAGGAGTTTCGTCTTCTTCGTAAAAAAGATTTATTTCTTGGCTATCTTGATTTCTAAGGGGTAGTTATGTGTGATTTTGAAGCTGTAATTTAATATTTTTAAGTTGTTTTAAAGTCGCTAGTGGTTGGTCGTCTTCATCTTCATCATCAGACATAATAATATTAACTTTCTTCTTTCTTTTAATATTTTTATCTGTCTTCTTTCTTTTAATTCTTTTAATTGTGGGATCAGTGAAACGAATCCTCTGAAAATAAAAAATATGCAGTGTTTTTTTTTTTCAACAAATCATCAGGGCCTGAAAACTAATTATGAACTACACATAGTTGCCAGTTTTTAAATAGTTAAGACAATTATAAGTAGGTTAAAATTAACTTCCAAGATAACCTATATAATAAGTATTTATGAAGTTATTTTTAAGATACAAAATAATACTTAGTTGCAATGCGTCTTAAAAAAAGTCAAAAGTTTCATTCCAATTGGACAACCTGTGTTGTTAAATATCATTCAAGTGCGAAACGATTTACTTACCTTCTTTACGTCTGGAATCCAATTAGGATCCTGTTCATCATCATCACTACTGTATGGATCAACAACATCATGATTGCAGTCAGGTTCTTCAATATTGTTTTCTGAAGTTAGTTCCTAAAAACGCCAAAATAATAATAAGTTGTTGTGTGTGTTATTCTAATCAAAGTATTATCGCAATCGGATGAAAGCTAAAAATTTATAAAACTATTCAAAACAAAAAAGAAACCCTATTTTTTATCACGAAAACGTCGAAGAATAAAGTAGGTAGGTATATAATTGTAATAAAATAACTTACATTCCTAGACTGCCTTATGATATCATCTTCATCATAACATTTTGGGATTTCTAGAAGACCTGGGTCACAGTTTACACCGAAGTCTGGCTTCACACCCAAATCTTGCAACGTTAAAGGTGTAAAACATCGATCCTCCAAAGTATTTGGCAATTCTCCGCACTCATTTTCTATACCCAGTAATTCCTGCTCAATATCTACGTCTTTTAGCACTTTTGAACTCATTTCTAACAGAAAACATCGACATTTACATTTAAATTAACTATTATCTCACTTTTGTTTACTTACAATGAATCATTAACAGGTTGTGACAAGCACGCGAGTCGTTGAGCGGCTGCACTGAGTATTCGGTAATTTTCGGAAACAATCGGCGCCCGAATCCTATGCATCACGTGACCTTAAACTAGCCAATTATATGCCTTCTGGTGATAGTTGAAAGTTGCATCTTTTATTTAAACCTAATTGTAAAAACAAGAACTTTACGAAAATTCCTTTAAAAATAATCCTCCGATGTGATGTATTTTTGCAACATTATGATAAAATGGATCAAAAAAAATCACATACATATGTGTTCTTAGATACACATCGGATATTTTGTTGAAAACAAATATATCTCTTATGTGCAACTGGTACACATAAGATTTTTTGAGTAAACAAAAAATATTTTTTTGAGAAAATAAAATATCTCTCATGTGCGGTCACAACACATGAGATATTTTGTATTAGCAACTTTAGAGTTGACACATAATAGTTTTTTATATTTGGCTATATCTCTGGAACTAAACAGAGTAATTGCATAACATAGAGGTATCAAATTTCTATCGCTTACTAAGATAAAAAAAAAACACCAAGTGAACACATACAAGGTTTTGATTTGGCAACGACGATGTGTCGTTTCTACGTTTATACGTCGATTTAATTTTTGAATATTTTGGGAAATTCGTTGCTGCTTCAACATCTTCAATATTGCCATATTTTTGTAAACAGTCGGTACTGGCTATAGTGTACTGTAATACATTCATTTACTCATACATCTACTTTATTTTTGGTAAAATCCTTTTCTGAAATTCCTACTCGCACGCACATTAAACGAATTTTGACGGTAATTGGATGTATTAATAAATTCATGAAATATCAATCGTCTCTTGAGATACGAGCAAGGAGATTAGGGCAATCGATAGAGCTAAGAAGCAACTTTCAAAAGAAAAATAAGATCGTCTATTTCACGTTAGTCGTTCCGTAATATTGACTCCCAATTTTTATCCGTGAGGGTGGGTATCTATTATGTTTTTCCAGCGACTATTCACTCTTCGGCTTTGCACCAGGGATCGCCAGTCGACATGAAGGAAAATCTCCACCACCCAATAAAACCCCGCCGTATGGCTTACCTTCCATTCCTTCGTCTCCCTCGTAAAAGAGGTGAATAATATCGTCTTCTTCATCGGATAACGCTGAAAAGAAAAGAATCAAATCAAATAAAATCTTTTAATGCACGATGCACAGGTACATAATAAGATGTTAGATATATAAGTTTTGAATTCTGCTGTGATCCACCTTTAGGTATAAGAATTTTACATGAAAAAAATATAAAATTTTGTTAAGTTCATTATTACAATAAGATCAAATATAAAATTAAGTATTAACACATGCACTATTCAATATTATTAAAATTCATGTCAAATTAATTAATAAAGTACCTACTATAAATTGTCAAAATATTTACGTAATTATCCAATAAATAATAAAATGTCCAAATTCAGCAAGGTACCTATAACGATCACTAGTTACTTCAAAATATTCTTTTATTTAATAAAACGCTTTTTCAATTAAATATTTTAAAGTTTCGTCTTAAATAGGCTAGTATCGGTACATTTTATTATAAAATCTCCACCATGATTTCTGATGGTAGTGGCAGATCCCTTTGAAGGTCACTCATTTTGCGCTTCTAACGCGTAGTTTCCAAAATAGTGAAACCTTTTGTATCCAGAATTGTTAAACAGATAACAGCCTAACAGGATAAATAGCCTGGAATGATAACACTTTAACTGAGTAGAAAACACACAATTTTGGGTAGTCAATATTAAGCAAGGACCCTTTGTACCACGAATATCAAAAAGTAAGGAACAAGTAGTTCGTATAGTACAGGAGTACTAAACTAAAAAATAAAATAATAAAACGAGATTTATGAGCATATTTTGGTCTACGAGGCGTGCCTCATAAGTTTTGTCGTTAGTAACCTAATATCTCCAAGTATTCTCCGCGGTATTTTATACACTTTTCCATGCGCTCGAACCAGTTTTTAAAATATCTAGGTAAAGAAATCGTTTAGGCTTAGGTCGGGACTCTATGGAGGGTGGTCCTATTGTTCCTTCAAGAACTCAATTGTTCGGCCGGCGGTGTGTGAGCTGGCGTTGTCATGGTGCAGGATGATGCGTCGCTTGGGGTAAGTTTTACGAAGCACCGATATTACTTGTGGTTAACAGACTATGGTATATCACTCTCCATTAACCATCAGGCCGATCCTGCCTATCAGGGCATACAAGCCCAGCATGACCACCGGGTCTAGTGCCCGGTGAGACACAGCCCGGGTAACGAGGGTCTCCTCCAACCCGTTCCCGTATCCATCACGCAGGATACGGACGTCCCCGACAGTCAGTCAGTCCTACGGTCCTCTAGCTCAATCGTCGCAACGTGTTCTGTTTTTGCTACAAAATGTGGCCACCATTTTCTTTATAGTGCATCGCGAGCAAACAAATTTGGTTGGTTTTGGCTCATCTTGGAAGACCCAAACGGTCGATTGTTGCTTAGAATCAGGATTATGGGCATAAATCCAAAATTCGTCACCACTGAATCAGTGTCAATATAATACGAGTTTTTAAAGTTTATCAAACATCGATGATAAAACTGAAATCTACTAAGGTGGTTTTACCTAGAAAAAAAAAAAATTGCTGTTTATACGCTTTTTTTAAGATGGTGTCTAAATGCGGTACGAATGTTAGTTCGGAATCCATACTGACTCCCAGGTCATGTATCATTTTGACACGATCAAGTGTCTTATTACAGAGAGTGTAATCAAATTGTAGTGGCTTTTTATTTCTAGTAAATGTTATGATGTGACACTTATCTGGATTTAGAAATAGATTGTTATCTTGACAAAAAATTACAAAATTTATTAAATCTCTTTGAAGCTTCCTACAGTCAGTTTAATTACGCACAACTCTGAATATTTTAGTGTCATCTGCATAAAATAGTGTTTCTGAGTCACTAATACTTTTACATAAATCGTTCATATACGACGTAAATAACAGCGGGCCAAGGACCTCCAAGTTTTCTCTCAAGTTCTTTCAAACCGTTTACCAAGATTGAGGCCATTGTGCGTACCTTCCTTTTTGCGTCAGTTCCGATGCGTTGAGCTAGTCTTTCCCGCAGGTCCTTTGTTTGCATCCAGATATTAACCCGTAAGTTCCTGCCACCTATATTTGTAACGCAAGTACCTGTCCGCGGTCACTGTGAATCCTACATTAAAACAATGTTTTTTATGTAATATGAGTCAATAATATCATAAATAATAAATGAAACGCACTTTAAAGATTATAATAATGATATTGAAAAGAAAAAAAACAAATAACACAACATTTTCTTCTATGAAATGACAAAAACATACATGCAGGCATATTTCTCTCAAAATTAATAATCATCTTAAATAATGAGATCAATCAAATTAAGAACTCAAAATTAGAGCAATTTGCACTTTTTTTAAATATCTATAAACATTTGAACAAAACAAAGTTATAAAAATATAAAAGTTATGAACATTTGATAAAAATTGCAGAGGGTAAAGTTGACAATTTTTCATGACAATTTTGGCACATTTTTTTGGCGCACTTTTTTGTTTTTGCTCTATCGTAAACATAGAAACATTTCCAAGTGTAAAATTTGTTTATTTATAGTGCATATGCTAAGCTAACAACAAATAATAAAAACTGATCAAATGCGAGTCAGACTCAAAAAATCTAGCACAGAAAGTTACTGAAATTTCAACTAATACAATGTTATGTAGTAGCGGGGTGCACCGGCGCGAGTCAAACTCGCATTGGCCGTTTTTTTATAGAGGATATGTGTTACTTACGTTATAATTTGATGAGGTCGCTCGTGTGGGTAGGAATGGATCAGCAGTGTGTGCAGAAACAATCTGGGCGTCTTGTGCCGGAGTTTATGATGAGCTTCTTTAGAGCCTTCCTCTTCCCTCCGCCTTATCCAAAAATAGATCGTTTGTCTCTAAAAATAAAAGCGACTTATTTTATGCTGTAAAATATTATATTTGAAGATGAGTATCTTGTCTAATAGATAAAATTATGATATAAATTTGTTAATGATAATATGATGTTTGTTAGTATAGCCGATAGAAATAAAAAGACCGGATTTGGTATGGTACAGAGCGCGATCGAAGCCGGCGAATCGAACTAGCAAACGGTCAAGCGTAGACTGGCCGGGTGGGGGGCTCGCACCCAGTAGTTATAGTAATATTATTAAATACCTTCTTCGACCGCGCTCGGATTTAATTGTAAAAAAACCACAAGAAAGTAGTACAAATAAATGTACATAAGTATTCTTATCTAAAATAATAATCAATTAAATATTGTTATTAAATTCTGTTCTATCTGTATAAAAAAAATCAGCGTCCTATTTCACTGCATCACGAAATTATTCACAACTGAAAAATTTCTCATCGCCGCGCCTGTAAGGCTTCCATTCCTTCGTCACCCTCGTAAAAGAGGTGAATAATATCCTCTTCTTCATCGTATTAACAAATCCCTGTAGGATTACCGCTTGCCACCCTCGGGCTATGGTCTGTAGAATTACCGCTTGCCACCCTCGGGCTACAGTCTGTAGGATTACCGCTTGCCACCCTCGGGCTACGTTCTGTAGAATTCATTATTTTTGTGATCTTCTTAACCGCTACCGTTTGCCACCATCGGGACACGGCCTGCAGCTCTTCTTGATTGACTTTACTTTGTACATGATACACCAGATGAACCTAAGCTGTAAATGTTAGGGATAGGATATTAGGGAAATGTTTTTTTTTTTACTCACTAGCTTCTTCACTACTTTCACTTTTCTCACTCACCGGGGGAGAAAAGTGGAACGTGATCCAAGCTTTTAATTGGTCAGCGGGGTAAATATTTAAGTATCTCTTACAAGTATTTCTTTCAATACTACTCACTTCATACCTATCGTTATCAAAAACAGACGTTATTTTAAATGGACCGCGAAACTTAGGGGTAAGCTTTTTACTCTTACCTTTTTCAGGGTTATGATTTGGAATCATCACTAAGTCACCCTCCTGAAAAATCTTTGTTGGAGCCCTCGTTTTGTCAAATTTATTATTTATTTTTTATTTATTTATTTTATTTTATTTTTATTTTATTTATTTAACTAAGATCTACAGCATTAATACATACAATATAAACCAATACAGTAATCTATACATTAGCCAATTACAGATCTTCACTACGTAATTAAAACATTTAAATTGAGGGTAAGTTATTTGTTATTTTATTTTTATTTTGTTTTATTATGACAACAGACGGTCTTAAATAAAGTACGTATATTCAAATGCATCTTTCATTTTCTTTTGATTTTGCTCTATATTTTCTTTTACTGTTTTTCTCGATTCTTCTCTGTCACTTTCTTTCTGTTGAGGTAAGGCAGCTTTTAGAATATTTTCATTTTGACCATCCATTCGATGACCAAAAACTACTTCTGCTGGTGATTTGCCTATACCTCTATTAAAAGTATTGTTAAGGCTCCATTGTAGTTTTGAGACATTGGTATCCCATTCCCTTTTATCGAGACCATGGTTCATCGCAGATAATGAGTTCAAGATTGTTCTGTTGTAGCGTTCTATTTGACCATTCGCGCGTGGTGTCGCTACAGCATTCAAATTGTGTTTGATTCCAACAGACTGTACAAAACTCTTGAACTCACTAGATGTGAAACTAGTGCCCTGATCTGATATGAGGACCGGTGAAATGGAGATTGAGAGTCTGAGGATGACTCTTGGTTGCCTAGAATAGCCCGTTTTAGTGAGTTGATCACTGAGGTGAGCATGCAACAAGCAACCAGAGGCACTGAAAGGAAGGTAATATTGTAGTATTATTATTATTTTTTTTTTTTTCAATATTGTAGTATTATTTTTTGAATCTTAGGATATCCAAAAGTGCTAAAAATGTCTTTAAGGACCTTTATTGTTGTCTTAGATTTTGTATTACGCACATCCCTGGTAAAGATGAACTTACTAAATCAGTCTATGACTGCCAAGATATAAGTATTGCCTTGTTTACTTTTAACGAACGGCCCCAGGTGGTCCATGTGCATGTTATGAAATATAACAGGTGATTTTGGGATCGGGTGCAAATAGCCCGTTTTCTTTCCCGATACATCTTTGTTGTGAGCACAGTTAATGCAAGATGCCACATACTTCTTGATAAAGCGTTTCATCTTCGGGAACCAATAATCCGCACTTATTTTCTCATACGTTTTATCTAATGAGAAGTGACCCGCTTCGTCATGATTAAGTTGGCATATGCGCCAACGTGCTCCATGCGGTACCACCCATTTTAATCTACGTCCTGCACGTCTGTAAAGTTTATCATCTCAAAGGACATAATTATTTTTAATCTCTTTTATATCTTCGTCGCCAGTACCCAAAATCATTTTAATATGTCTTAGGCGGGGATCCGGCATTTGAACTGAATGTAACCAGTCGTTTGTGGTGATTGATAAAATTTGAAGTTCTTCAATTTTCTCATCATTCGGTGATAGAACTGGGTTACGGCTTAATGCATCAACGTGCTGCATGCTATGCCCGGGGCGATATTCTATCGTAAAATTGAACTCCTGTAGCATCAACCACCACCTGGCTACTTTTGGCAACAGATCACGTTTGGTAAGTGTTGTACGTAATGCATTGACGGTCGGTTGGTCGGTGACTACTTTAAATTGTAAACCAATTAGGTATACTCGAAATTTTTGAAGCGACAACACTACTGCAATGGTCTCTAGTTCATGAGAGTGCCAAAACGCCTCTTCTTTAGTTGTTTGTCGACTGTAGTAGGCGACAGGACGCAGCGGGTCACCCTCTTTAGCTCTTTGAAGTAATACACCGCCTATACCAACCTTACTTGCGTCACAGTGTACTTCAGTACAGTGCTCAGGATTATATAACGCAAGAATCGGCCGCGTCATTAGTTTTGACTTAATAGCTTGAAAGGCCGTCTCTTGTTCTACACCTCAATGCCAAGGCACATCAGCTTTTGTTAATTTTGTTAATGGTCTCGCAATAGTTGCAAAATTATATACAAAACGACGGAAAAAACTGGCTAAGCCAACAAACTGTCGCACTTGATGTACGTTAATTGGTGTAGGGAACTCAGATACCGCCATTATTTTTTTGCTGCCAGGTCTTAATCCTGATTCAGAAATTTCGTAGCCTAAGTAATCCACCTCTGATTGAAAGAAAGAGCATTTTTTTAAAATTTAGAGTGAGTCCGGCTTCTAAAAGTAGTTGAAGAATCTCTTCCAATTTTTTATAAGCCTCATCAAAACTACTGCCGGTGCTTAATAAATCATCAAGATACGGTATTGCTAATTCAAACCGACGATTACCGAGTGCTTTATTTATCATATTTTGAAAGACTGCGGGTGCATTCACAAGCCCAAAGGGCATTCTGGTATATTCGTAATTGCCCGTCAGGCGTTACGAATGCAGTGAGATGGCGTGAGGATTCAGCGACTGGTATTTGATAGTAACCCGATGCCAAAATGTAAGCTTGTAAAAAAGGTCTTCCCACTAAGACGATCCAATTGGTCATCAATATTTGGCATTGGGTAACTATCCTTGATAGTTTTCTTATTGAGCGCCCTATAGTCAACACAGAGCCTGTGATCCTTCTAATTTTTTTTGGGAACCAACACTATTGGGCTCGCATAGGGCGAGTGAGATTCTCTGATGATATCATTGGCAAGTAGCTCGCCCACCATGTGTCTTACTTTCGCACGTTCACTATAGGGTAAACGATATGGTTTATAAGTGACCGGTACATCATCATTGAGGCGTATTGACATTTCTGTTATATTGGTCAGTCCAAGTTCTTGCATACTAAAGCATACTAAAGCGAAACAATCTCTGTATTTGTTGAGTAGCGCGAGTGTTTTTTCTTTTTCTGTTTTTGTTATTTTTGGTCCAATCTTCAACATGTCAATAGTTATTGGTGTTTTTGTCTGGACGCGAATATGAAGAAATGAATTACGCACGCATTCACGATTTTTGATGCTTTTTCTGGTTGATAATGTAGTTCTCTTGCCGCTAATAAACAACTTAAAAAGGGTTAAAATGAAAAAGTAGGTAACCAGAAACGACCCTTTGATACACCAATGCAACGTTCCAGCATGCTCCTTGTTGAGACATGTACCTCTGTCTCTCTCATGTTCGGCAGTTGGCATTATAGTTTTCTAGGTCTGCATGTCCTGGAGGTAAAGGTGGCTGCATTTCATGTATGGTTTAGAGGTGTAGATCCCAGATGCTGCATCTTTAAGCTTCAATGCAGTGCTTGAACAAAGTCATAATTTTAAAATATACAACCCAGTGCTTAGCATTAGGGCCACGTTCTGCCAATTGTTGAAGCTTAGCTTTGAATTCTTCTTGCAAATCTTTTACAATACTCTCTATGTCATTAGAAAGAATTACTGTTTTGTCTAAGTTGAGCTGGAGATCTTGCTCCTCTAATTGATCCACTATTGTTGGCGATAGTTCTGTGAGCCAACATATGAGCTCATACTGCCCTTGCGTAGGCGTGACCAGACATAATATTTTCAGTTGAGTTTGCCGCATATACTACTTCATTATTATTGGGGGATGGTTCCTGTCTATTTTCTGTTAAAATTGTGTTCACTTTAATTTCATTGAGATCTGTATCGATTGAATTAATATTTTGTTTTTTTATCGCCCGTGATAAAAGTTTATTTTCATCAAAAGTGAGAGGGTTGTTCGCAAAGTTTACTACAAATACCTTACCAATCCCATTTTCAAATTTGTATAGTCCTTGTAGCAAAGGTTGTTCGCAATTATCAATGTGATAATGGATTTGTTTCTTTACTTGCCTTCAAGTTCGTAGTCTCTCCAGGGTCGCCAATGTAGAGTTTTGAAGATAGATATTTTATATTTTCACACACACACCCGTCGTATCGCGCCGCCTCACAAGACTGAGCAAGGGTTGCCGAACCCCCGCTAGTGTTGCCCTTACTACTAGTATGCTACACATCCTCTTGGCAGTTTCGCTAGTCGGACCACAAATTTGGTCGGACTGGCAAAACCCAATGGATCGAAAACTCTCCTAATACTGCTCAAAACACTCCTTTTGGTGGGAATATTTTGTTCAGCATTTTTATCTTTAAAACCTTGGCTAACCTTTTCTTTAGAAAGGTCTTGTAATACTTGTGGGTTGTTCGATAAAATATTTGTGCAACTTGATAAAGCAATTCAACTTTTCTATTGCAAAACAAAGTAATTAAGTTAGGCATAAGATTTTGGGAACTATATACATACAGTTGATATTTTTTTCCTAATATTAATATATTGCACAACAAAGTAATTAAGTTAGGTAAAAGATTTTGGGAACTACATATAATTTGGTTCTTTTTTTCCAAATAGTAACTTGCGTGCCTAGAATTTTTAACTTCATCAATATTGTATTCATTTGATTTCAAAGGAGTGCTTTATTATATAGCTGTCTAACGAATGTTGTTCGTTGCGTGTTGATAATAATCTAATAAATATAGGCCAATAAATAGTTTAGCTTCTAAGACAACATACTTTTACTATTACTAATAAATGCTTCCTGTTACATAGCCTACTCATGCATAATTATTATTTATTACCGCGGTAATCGAATTGGGATTCACGTCGTTTACAAATAGACGAATTTTCACATATCCAAATAAATTTTTGTTTTTGCAGTGAAGATAGTCTGCCACTTATGAGTTGTGTCATAACACTTTAAGATTTGTGTAATTTAAGTTTCTTTTTTCTTACTGAGAGTTTATGCGAAGTAATTAGGTTCACGGCCCGTAGAGGAATCAGCCGCTTTTTGTCCTTTTCGTTGGTTATTTTAGCTGTAAACAGCTGGCCCTAATTGATGAATACGAGTATGCAATAAAATGGTTGTTTATGTATTTATGCACTGATATTTTTGCGCGTTTTTAGCTCCAAAAATTAATTGCACGAGCGAACTAAGAATTGAGGGAGGTCATCTATATTCAGCTAGTCTTTGTTCTTCTTAAAATAGGGAAAATTGCTTTTACAAGCCAAATTTTGTAAATAAATAATCCTATAGCCTTTGCAAAATTTTTCACTTGAGTTTTGGAAAACGGAAAATGCAATTGTTTTGCAAGGGCTTATGAAATCAAGCATACCATTTCAGGCTTACTCAGATCCGTTGGCCTACCCGATCGCTCATTTTTTTTTTACTTTCTTCATTTAAATATTTAAAACTTGCAACCTAGTAAAGTTCTGGGTCTAATTGTACTCGTCGCGTATTTGCGGTCACTTCCGGTGAATGCGAAGGACCGGTTGAGGCTCATTCGCTACTCGCTGACCAACACAGGGGTTGGCGCCCGCATGTCCTCCTAGCATTAAGACATCCGATCGGAGTTCGGAATAACATCCCCCAGCATGATGGGTCAGGCCATGCTGATGCAAAGTGGCACTATGTGTCTTTGACGGCTCCATTCCATAGTGCCTCGCCCCCGTGTCCTCCAGAGTAAAATTTATGTACGGGGTTTCAACATTTGCCTTCCGAGGGTGGACTCCTTCCCGCACCATTAACCCTGATAAAGCCACTGACATAAGTTTTGAAAACGCACTTGAGCTAGTTTTGAGCCCCATTGGCAATCTCTTTAATGGATATTGCTTATCTGCAGCAAAACTCGTTATTTTCCTTCATTCAGGAGCTAGATTCAACCGATAATATAAATACCCTGAACTTAAACCCAAATGTGAAAAATAAATACTACCCGATAAAGAGTTCAATATTTTCTGAATATCCGGCAAAGGGAACTTCTCATACTAAACTAAACCTAACTAAAAGGGAACTAGTATAAGTAAAACTGTTTTTAAAAAAAGACTTCGTAAATGACATTATTAGCAAATTGTAGAATCGTAAATTTTTATATGTATTTTAAATTTCATAACTTAACACTCAACTAAAACTAAATTTAAGATTTCTTAATTACTAACCTATTATTGTATTTAAATATTTTTAATGAAATTGTTTTTGTTAATTAAATTAAGAGTGCTGATATATCGCCAACTAACTGTCATTCAGTTTAGCGAGTATTAATTAATGATTAAACGAACTTACCTGTACGTGAAGTTCTATCATAATTATACGAAGATCTTTGTCCGAAGAGATTAGCATTGATTACAGGTAGTATCACATACGGTTTCGCCATCACGCACTGTAGTTGAGGGTAGATATTTGTTTACAATCTTTTTTCTTTCTTAAAAAAAAAGTGGGTAGTGGCAGGTTTAGCTGCCCGTCACACGATACTGCATCTTCATTTAGTTCAGAGCATGGGATTCACCTTATCATTATGTATTTTATTAATATTTGAATGTTGCTTGGGGCAGGGATGGGTGGGATGCTAATCTCTTCGGACAAAGCTCTTCGTATAATAGATGATCAAACGAACTCCAGGAGTGAAGTTCGATCGTTATTATATGAGTCGCTTCATTCGAAGATATAATTTGTTTACAAGTAGTAGTCCTTAATTCGCCAGGCAGACGATGCACGCATTTAAGAGTAATTCATTTGATTCTCTTATTTAAAACGATTTCAGTCCGAGTTCACTTCACCACTGTAGCTGACATTCGCTTCATTTTTTAGAGTCTGTACCTATGAACCTTTAAACAAAACTTTGCATTTGGGTGGAAACCACAACTTGTGACACAGTGTTTGGTTTTTTGGGAGGGAGGGTTGTTATATTATTATATCTTCGAATGAAGCGACTCATATAATAACGATCGAACTTCACTCCTGGAGTTCGTTTGATCATCTATTATATTTCGTCGCTTCATTCTTCAGATATAATTTGTTTACAAGTAGATGTTTAGAGAACAAAGTTTTGTTTGGTTACTGTGAAACAACTGTATAACTACTATACAAGATGTTCTTGTTTAACTATCTAAGCCAACGAATTACAAATAGTAATTCGTTGAAAAAATCTGTAATTTGCTGATCCAAGCAGATAATAAATAACCTTTGATTTATACCAAAAGCAAGTATGCAACAAAAATCAACTTATATAATAAGTTACTCATTCAGTACGTAGATGATTTTATAATATCAGTTGTAATATTATAAAATCATCTACGTACTGGTCTAATATATCAAACTAATAAAATTGCTAGACGTGCTGGTCCAGCCAGCTGTTTTCACGAGTCGAGGCTGAGAGAGTTGCAATTTTGCAAAGCGGGGAAGATGCATGTGTCGACAAGTCTTCTCTCAGATAGTGTTTCTGGTAAATCAACCAGCTTATAATTCACAGCTGCTTAAGCTGATTAACGTGGATGTTAATTGATATTTACAATTTTCCTACATTGGCAGTTCTTGATTTTATTTTTTGAACAAAAATATGGACAGAACACGAGTGCATTATATATTCAGTTAAATAATATTAGAACAATATCGGCTAATCTTAGCCCGCAGTGGAAGTTTGATTAAATACGTTATGGCTATCTCAACTCCATTATTTGCAAAATAATATAAGTATTCACTATTTATTATTGAAAATTTTTGTGCCCCATGAGCATATAGTGAAATCGCTGATCTGTTCATTTTATTTTATATCATTAACTCTAAATTAAGGGACTATTTAGATACACACTTATTTACTTATTAGTTGTGTGTCCCAAGTAACTATTACGAGTACTAGGCCGATTAGGCTTGTGATTGTAAGTAGAAGAAGGTTTTAAACCAATTATTGGTTCCAATTCTATCACCTAATAAGTAAGTAGCAAAGATTACGGCAAACGATGATTGTCAAGAGAGCCGTTGTACAGCTGTTCATACGAACCAAACATCTCGTCACGTTGTTTTGTCAAAAATAACAGTAGTTGTTGGTTGTAGGACTATCAAACACGTTTGCGTTTTTTCTGGGGACAAGCTGTTACCCAAAGCGTATTTTGACATATATTGTTAAATAGGAGCCTCAGACAGCGAAGCTCAAGAGAACATCAGTGCAAGCGAGAGGATCAAGTGGTGCGTGAATGCTACCCGCAGGACCTGTAAGATTAGTTAAAAAGGAACAGTATACTCTGATATGGATTATAAAAGTTTCAAGTGTTGAAGGACACTTATTTTGTATGATATAAATAATTAAGATGGGCTAAAAGGCAGAGAAGGCCTTGTGAAAACACAAAATACTGGTGCCTTCGTCATCAGTAATTTTTCCCAAATATAAAAGGAACCGGAACCGCATAAAATGTCCAGGTCAAAGGATAAAGTATCCATAGCTACAGCGTCTGGATCTAGTTTTCATAAAAATAAAAAAAAACATAAATCGCTAAGGATTGTCGCTAAGAGCAAAACTAAGAGTACAGCGAACTTTAAAGCTGTGTCTTAAAAGTTTGCACACAGAGCCCGGGAGTGACTTTCATTGACTCAGCTGGCACCTGCGGCAATTTGTGTTTCGTAAAATTTAAATAAATAAATATTGTGCCAATCGTACCATTGCCAATTTTGACAATGTGGTATGGTACCTACATACTCTTTTGTTTTTTTTTTTTTTTTTTTTTTTGTAACCTTAAAACAAATATTTTACTTCTTCGGCCTTCTTCGTAGCCTTTGGTTTTATTTACTGCTCCACACTAGGTACTAGTTAGGGAGTTGTCTGTATTTAATTTCTTTCTGTAAGACAAGTATCTTGTGATGGCCAGGAATTTGTAGAAACATTACCATACCATCAGATAAGATCTTCTAAAATATCATAATATTCATAAGGCACGGTTGTAAAATCGTAAAGAATTATATAGCGTGACTTCTTTCATATATTATGTTGAAAATTTAAATGTAGAAATTTTCGGTCATCTTAAAAACATAAATTAAGAGATGGGCTTTTCGTAGCAAGGAAGCCGTTTTTCAAAACATAATTTTTGAGGCGGTTGAATGACACGTTGCAATAGGTACATTTATTTCTTGGATTTAGAATAAATCGGTTACAGCTATTGCGTTTTGGTGCTTTAAAATTAGGTATCCAATATAAATTCCAATGGAATGTAACTCGTAACGGTTGTAACGCTGGAAATAGGAACTTATTCTCCAGTTAAAATCAATATAAACTTTGTATATTGGCTTTTCTTGAGGGTAAATTTTAAACGTGGATTTCACGTTACATTAGCACTACGCGGAATATTATTTCCTCGTTTTTCCCAGGTAACACTAGGATACTGTGGTGTTTAGGGTTCATGCTTATGCATGTATTATAGCAACATTGTGGTTATGAAATATTGCGATTTTCTACTTCGTAGAATTATCCGGACACAGGAAGTGTTGAAAAAAAAAACATTGTATTATACCAGCATGTACTTGTGTTACGGTTCTGTGCTGGAGCATGAGTTTTGGATGGATTGTAACTTTTAGTCGATGCTGCTTGAGCTTGGGGATAAGGCCAGAGCCTGCCTGTAACCTCGCTCCCCCCCCCCATTTGACGGGTAATGAGGACCCGACCAAGGCTTCTTCTTCTGGGTTAAACGAGCTCCCGACGTTTGAAAAGATGCATCTTTATCTCTCAATAGTTTTATTTGCTTTAACTTTTTTATAAAAACAAGTTTTGTCTTTTACAGATACTTGTACATGCAAGCGGAGATATTTTTATCTAAGCCTGGAATTCAATTAGCAATTTAGTATCGGTGTTTGTAATAATTTACAATAAACCGGTATTAGGTGATATTTGAGAAGTATGTGCTTGTCTATAGGCATGCCTTTTTTCAATATACTTAGGCGTACAAAAGTTCGACAGTGTGTCGTGAATATGATAGAGAACAAGTTTGGCGTATCAAACGTAGACGCCTAAGGTGTCTCGAAGACTCCTCAGGTGTCCAGACCTTAGGTGTCGGTTGGTCCAGGGCTGGCATGATCTTTTGCCTCGTGGACGGTTTTGTTCTCTTTACTATTACTGGCACCCAAAAATAAAATTTTAGTAGGTGGGTATTTTACAATAAAAATAATCTGGTTATGGTTAAGAAACAAAAAGGCTTGTTGTGAAAACTAAAGACAATGTATCGCAGACGACACACATAGATGAACTTGATATTATTGTTTTCATTGACGATAAATTTTGACGTTAAGTCACAGTTACCGCCGTCGTAATTGACTCTCGGTCAATGCCGACCTTAACAATAAAAAGTTGACTCTCAGTCAATAGCAATTTTAATATCGCATATTTTAATCATTATTTGGCCTTAACTCGCAGTTAACGCCGTTAAGATTGACTCACAGTCGATTCCGACGTGAAAATAGATAACTTGTATTTTTATGCATGATTTATGCTGATATGGTTTGACATAACTCGCAGTTAAGCCGTCGTTATTGACTCGCAGTCAATCCCGACAACCAACAGATAGTTTGGCGTTAACTCGCAGTTAACACCGTCGTTATTGGCTCGCAGCCAATCCCGACAGACAATAGATAGTTGAATCGCAGTAAAAATATATTCAGATGTCGATTTTTGTCTACATTATTAGGCCATAACTCGCAGTTAGGGCCGTCGCAATTGATTCGCAGTCAATCCCGACATAATAATAGATATTCAACTTTATACATCACGTATTTTCGATAATATGTGGCGTTAACTCGCAGTTAACACCGTCGCAATTGACTCGCAGTCAATCCCGACAAGCAATAGATACTTGGTAACCCACAGTTCATATCTACGTAGATATCGCGTATTGTCAATATTATTTGGCCTTAACTCGCAGTTAACGCCGTCGCAATTGACTCGCAGTCAATCCCGACATAATAATAGATAGACAATCGCATTCCATCATATCCATTCACGTAACACATCGTAAATAATATTAGGCGGTAACTCGAAGTTACTGTCGTCGCAATTGACTCGCAGTCCATTCCGACGTAAGTTGTTCTATGATTCACTTGGTAATGAATGTTTAAAACACAAAAAAAGAAAATATATTTCATTTTTTACTTACCCTCGTAACTTTCGCCATTAGACGAAAAAACATCTAACACACATCATACACACGTATACTTAATACGTCGGTAACGTTTAATTTTGTTACTTTCCTTTATTTTTACTTTGTTTGTCGGAAGGTAAGAAAAGATAAAATTGTATGACGTAAACGAAGGCTAAAACTTTTAAGCCTGTGTAGGTGGTAATGAAATTTTGTAGTAATTAACTACAAAAAAAAATATATTGAAAAGGTTTCCATAATTTTCGTAAAAGTTCTGGGTGCGACCGATAGGTCATAATCATGGTTGTTACGTTGTCATGTTACGTTTTTGTATACAAAACAAGTAACTGGAGGTATCGGGCCGCAAGATACTCGTAGGCTTCTGTTTAGCAAATTTAAGAATAGAACATGTGGGTAATCTTGAAAATTTTTCTCTCTTAGAAAGAATTAATAATCAAAACAACACTTACTGAAAAGTTTTGAATCCAGTACAATTACACTAACACACGGAGCAAAAACTTATTTTATCGAAAATAATTTTAAATATTTGTAATTTAACTTCAATATTACAACTTCAGGTATAATCTATCTACTTCTTATTGAACATTGCGCTTCGGCATGGGACGCGTGCGTTCACTGCCCCGCACGAAAAAGGAATGAAGCGAATGTCAGCTACAGTGGTGAAGTGAACTCGGACGGAAATCGTTTTAAATAAGAGAATCAAATGAATTACTCTTAAATGCGTGCATCGTCTGCCTGGCGAATTAAGGACTACTACTTGTAAACAAATTATAACTGAAGAATGAAGCGACGAAATATAATTATGATAGAACTTCACGTACAGGTAAGTTCGTTTAATCATTAATTATACTCAAGCTTTGTCCTCGAGATTAGCATTGATTACAGGTAGATGTTGAGAGACATTTTTGATATCAAATGAAATAAAATACTGTTACAAATTAAATTAAGGTTAGATATATTTTCATAATATATCATTGATTACAAGGCTTTGAATTATGAATTTTATAATACAACCATAAGCTAAGGAAAAACAAGAGACAACTCTTAGTTAGGAAGTATCAGTTAGGTACTTATTGAATTGTTAATTACTGGATACTTCTTGTCACATGAAAAAAAAAACAATTTTTTCACTGATAGTAAATTAAACACACTTAATCAATCGTTTTGTGAGTCGTTCACAATAATTCTTGCGAATGAATCAGCTGTGTAGTCTTGCGTTATAATTCTATTATAGAACTTGCCAAACGTGTTGGAGCCCCCACTCCAGCCAGCTGTTTTTCTAATTAAGTCCAAGCTGACTCCTAGTTTGTGAGCTTTCGAGGTTGCAGCATGTCTGGTGCTGTGGGCTGTAAAAAGAGCCACATTTATGCCACAGTCACCAAGTGTTGCCTTGATCCACCTGCTCAGGGTTTTTGAGCTAACTGGTTTATGTGGTTTTTTTAGGCTTAGGAAAAGAATGTTATTGCCGTTTCTTAATTCTTGTGTCATATTTAGATAGGATTGTAATGTGCACACAGGGCATATTTCAGGACGCTCGCGGAAACAGGGTAGTGTAAGTTCTGGTTGGGGAGCACCAGCACGAGATGTCTTTATTAGAGAAGGGATCTTGATTCGGATTTCATTTACGAGGAAGTCTATGTTTTTAATATTTATCTTTGATATGGTTTGCACTCTGTGTGCAGTTGTAAGGGCTAATAGGGTGGCTAGTTTTTTTGAATTATTTTCCAAATTCAGAGTTTCGTTCGGGAACCATCTAGCTAAACTATTCAGAACTGTATTTGTGTCCCAAGTAGTGTTGTACTTAGGCAAAGGAGGTCGTAATCTAAAGACGCCTTTGAAGAAACGCTTTAACCTGTCGTCATTCGCTATATTTTGATTTAGGATCAACGATAAGGCAGATCTACAACTGTTTAATGTCGCGTATTGTGCACCTGATTCGTACAATTTTGTAAGAAAATATATGACGTGCGGGACCGATGCTACATAGGCGTCCATGTTGTTTGAGGTACAAAACAGAAACCATTTTTTAAAATATGTATCGTATTGTTTTAGAGAGCTGTCGGAAAGCGATGCAAGCATGATAGGTATTGATGAAGGTGGTACACTTCTTCTTAGGAGCGACGCCCGGATAACTTCCCGGCAACCAGGGTAGTCGTTTGATGAACATCTTGGTTGCTGGAATGGGAGATAATTAAGTTTTTGGAGTGTCTGAAAACTAGGGGTTTTGATACGAGGAGGCTCCTAAAGAGAGGGTACCATGGTTGAGTAGGCCAAAGTGGTACTACTAAGATCCCAGAAGCATTGTCATTGATAATTTTTCTTAGAGTTTTCAATATGATAGCAAAGGGTGGAAATCCATATAAGTAGAAGTTAGACCATGAAATCGTGAAAGCGTCTATTGTGTATGCGTCGGGGTCTCTGTGCCAGGATATATACTTTGTACATTTCCTGTTTATTCTACTGGCAAAGATGTCGATATCTGGTGTTCCGAAGTAGTGTACGATTTTTTCAAAAGCAGAGTCTGATAGCTCCCATTCGATGTCTGGGTGAACGCGTCGTGATTCTTCGTCTGCGATATAGTTATCAGATGATCTTATGTACGACGCAGACACAACTATGTTGCGTTCTTCGCACCATTGCCATATTTCTTTGGTTATTTTTGTGAGGTGAGGGTACTGTATGCCACCCATGCGGTTTATGTAAGAAATGGCGGTAGTGTTGTCAATTCTCAATAGAATTTTACAATCATGGTAAGATTTCGCGAAAATTTTTAATCCAAAGAAGGCGGCTACGAGCTCCAAATAGTTGATATGTTGTAAGCGTTCGATCTCAGACCACATCCCGCTAGCTCGTTGTTTGCCGCTTGCCGCACCCCACCCCGTAGTTGAGCTATCGCTATAGATCTCCAAACAAAAGTTGTTATGTTGAATTTTTCTGGTGGCGTGATTTATTGCGCGACACCACCATTCTAAGTCTGGTAAAATTGTTGAAGGTATGTTCATGTATTTGTCATAATTATCGTCGTCTATCAAGTTTAAGTATTTGGATCGCTCCATTTCTTTGGTATACAGTATACCATACTCGACTGCAGGGCAGGCAGAGGTAAGTAAGCCCACTAGCCTGGCGAAGTCTCTAATTTTACAGCGTTTTACTTTGAGGTATTTATTTAGTTCCGATTTGATTTTCTGGACTTTTTCTAGCGGTAGGCTGACTTCTAACTGTTTGGAGTCTATAATAAAGCCTAAGAATTTGCAAGAGGTAGATGGGGTAAGAACGCTCTTTTCTGTATTAATAATGAACCCTAAGGCTTCTAGCAGTCTACTCGTATCCTCGATATTTTCTAGACAAGCTCGATGGTTGTTAGATATTAGCAGTAAATCGTCCAAGTAAATAGTGGAAATATGTCCACAAGTTCGAAGTAAACTGACCACTGGCTTCATTGTCTTAGTGAATACGTAGGGGGCAGTGTTGAGGCCAAACGGCAAGACGTTAAATTCATATAACTTGTCCATAAATTGAAAGCGAAGATACTTTCTATATTCGGTATGTATTCGAATTAAGAAGTAAGCGTCTTTGAGGTCTATAGTACTCATAAGGCAGTTTTTTGAGACAAGACAGCTGTACGTAAATCTTCTAGTTTGAAATGTTTAGTATCTATAAATTTGTTCAATGATTTTAAGTTTAATATGAAACGGTTCTTGCCGTTTGGCTTTGGCCTTAGGAAAAACCGGTCAAGTGCGAGTCGGACTCGCGCGCCGAGGGTTCCGATATACCTATAGTATTTTTGGAAGCAATAAAGTCCATTTTCAGGACCGCAAAACTAAATTTGTTTGTAAAGGTTTTTTGCAGATTTCTGAAAAACTGTGCAACTTAGAAAGATCGTTTTACTTTTGCTGTAAAGTTTACATAAACCTCTGTCAACTGTAATTAATTCAGATTTTCCCTTACTCAAACTTCGGAGATAAGGGGGGGGGAATGGTATTTTTTTTGACATTTTTCATCATAACTTGAAAACTAAGAAACTTAAAAAAATACAAAAATATATTTTAAAATGTACAAGTAAAGCCCTTTCATATGATACCCCATTCGACCTAGTAGCGACAATTTGAAATTTGGCCCCCCCTATTTTGGCCCCCTTTACATTAATAATCATACTTTTTTCAAAAAATTTTCATGTGCAATTAAGTTGGGCAACTATATTCTAAAACTATTCCAAATTTCAGCTCGATAGCGTAAGTGGTTGCTGAGATATAGAGGTGTGACAGACAGACGGACAGACAGACAGACAGAGCGGCACCATAAGGGTTCCTTTTTTTTACCATTTTGGTATCGGAACCCTAAAAATGGGGAAAGGAATTGGCCCTCACAGGGTTGCCATTCTGTAATGGCACCAATAGAAACAAGATCGTGGATAGATTGTTCAAATTGGGCTTTTTCGGGTTCTGAATATGCTTTTTTTCTGAGATTTGAAGTCTGAACAACTGGGCGTGAGAAAGGAATTCGGTAGCCTTCTATCCATGATAAA
Source organism: Athrips mouffetella (assembly GCA_947532105.1). Lineage (NCBI taxonomy): Eukaryota > Metazoa > Arthropoda > Insecta > Lepidoptera > Gelechiidae > Athrips > Athrips mouffetella. Next base: position 26,220,820 of record OX383974.1, on the reverse strand, counting down.
ATTGTACAGTCTCGAGTGACTAGCGACCATTGTTCGAGAAATTTGGATAATCTGCCAGCATGTCCTACCGTGTCTAGCGGCGGCTGCGACTCGAAGCTGCCGGCAGTGGCGGTACTGGTGCTTGACGCGACGACTGCTTCGAGAAGTTCTCTGGCCGCGGTTTGCGAGCAGGCTCCTTCGTCCTCGACGTCCCCTTCGGCCTGTTGGTTGGGGGAGGAGCTCGCCAGTTTTTTTGCGGCGGCTTTGCTTTATTGTTGGTTTGTTGTTGGTGAGAAGTCGAAGCTTTCATGTCGGCTCCTGACTTGGAGATTGTTTTTGCAGCTTTGAGCGTGTCTGCCAGCTCTTGGCTAAAGAGAAATTTATCAATTTTCGTTTCTTGTAGTTGGTCTTTTAGTTCTTTTTTTAGGTTATAGAGGACAAAGTTTCGGCGTGTCGTGGAGTCTTGGTTTTGACTGTCACATAGGAGCTTGCTGGCATCCATCAGTAACTTTATCAATTCCATGTTTCTTGGTTCTGCTGACAAAAGGATGGTAAGTGCCTCCGATACACATGTAGTTGCAGAAGCTATCTGTTTTTGTCTATTTTTTATGCCTTTGTCTCTTTTGTAAATTGTTTCAGAGATTGCAGCCTTAACTTCCGGGTTTAAGTCAGGTGCATCGATTAAGGTGCAGTTTCCAGGTGGCAGATATTTATCTAGGAGCTCCTTGCGAGCTTCTTTGCTTAGGCCAGATGTGGCAATGTGTTGAAGTCGTATGGCAAGATCGTCTTTACCTGTGACCTTCTTTTTAGATGGGTCATCGCCTAATATTTTCAGCAATTCATCGTCAAGTACCGGAGCGGTGGCGGGCGGTTCCGCAGAATGTGGTGGCTGCTGAGAGCCCGATGACGGCGGCGGCTGGCGGCCCTCAGGTGGTAGTCAGACTCCCGCGGCGCTGGTCGGCGGCCGTTGATCGTCTTTGCTTAGCGGCACGTCTGTAATATCAGTATATTTTGCAACGCTTTGAGCGTTTGAATGTTTCAGATTTACGTAAAGTGACAGCCCCTAAAGCTGCCCGCAGTACATGAAAAAAATTTATTAAAAAATATTTAGTTTCATGGTAGGTAGGTATCAGTAAAGTGACGGCCCCAAAGGCCGCCCGCATTACTAATTTTATATGGGGTGACAGTCCCAGAAACTGCCCGCAACCCATTCTACAATTACCATATGAGATCACGTATTAGTGGAGTGACAATCCCACAGACGGTCCGCAGCACTAATTTTACTATTTACGTGATAAGCCAACGGCTTATACATGTTCATCAATAAAGTGATAACCCCATAGGTTACCCGCAGAATTGATATTTATTGAACATGTGTGAGATAGGTTTTAAACCAACCTTCTTTTTGTGACGGCACGGGTGGCACGGCGGTGGATTGCGATTCGTCCATCTGTTCGCGCAGCGGCGAGCGCGAACGGCTGCGGTACGAGCAGCTAGAGCGCGAGCACGACGTTGAAGACGAGCTGGGGCTCGATCGTCCGGACGGTGCACATGATGATGATGACGTGGATCGGCGTCGGCGACTCGCTGGAGCCCGAGAGGGCGGCGGCGGTGAGGGGGGCGGCGGCACCGGCGTTGGGTCACGTTCGTTTCCGTGTAAAAACCTTTTTTCGAGTTTTCTAAACTTTTTCAAAATATGATAGTATTCACTGTTGTGTTAACAAATGAGAGGGAGTTGAGAAATATGTTAAATAAAACACTCGAAGTCTACTTACGTTTTGTAATAAGTTATTCACTTTACACAGTGTTAAAATGGGTACATTAACACAATACCATACATATGGAGAAGAGTCTTCATAATTTTACACAATACGTGATTACTCCTTTAAAGGTAGAATCTCCCAGTTTGAAGAACAAAATACGACTGCCTGAGCGAGGCTGGCTCGAACGTTCAAGAGACCTCTCCCACCACAATATTACCCTTTCCATAAAACGCTGGGATTGGTCGAAAAGCCGCCGCGCTCTGACAGTTCATACAAAGGAGTCAATACAACAACCATTTATGAACAATATCGTAAAACTATGAAAAGTTAGTAAACACTGGTGACTTAAATATTATAATATTGGAGATCAGAATATCTGTCATGACAACAGTCGGCCATCCGATTGTGATAGGTACGTCCTCGTACCGTCTCTCATAAACGAATACATGTACAACACTATTCTTTATAAGTTATAGAGATCCGAATGTTTGCTATAATATGGCACAATATTATTTAACAGTGCTTTTACATTATGTGAAATTGATCAAACACAAGATTTAATTATGATTATGAAGTAATCTGACAGAATTACTAAAGATTGTCAAGAAATATTGACGTTGAATATTACAAGACGTCTCATACAAAATCTAAATAACAAAAAGGTTGGGAACTCGTAGTTCTTTGAAATATAGTTTGTTTACATCAGTTGTTATCACGTAAAGTACGAATTAAGTACAATAGATTCAAAAAGATTTTAGTTATTACTAGGGCAACAATGCCTATATAACATTACTACTTACAATAAAATTATGATAATATTAAGTCTAATACAAGGCAACATGGCAACAAACAAACAATGATAGTAATAAAAAATTATGTAGAACTGTAGATAACAAAACCAAAATTTGGCACTAGGACACGGTTTGGCAACAAGGCCAGGATTTGGCAACAAAGACATGGTTTGGCATCAAGGCCATTATTTCTAATCTGAAATAAAAGATTATTATTTATATGACAATGAGTTGAAATATGAAATAAAAGATTGTTACATGGTTTGGTTTGGCATCAAGGCCATGGTTCGGCATCAAGGCCATGGTTTGGCATCAAGGCCATGGTTCGGCATCAAGGCCATGGTTTGGCATCAAGACCAGGGTTTGGCATCAAGGCCATGGTTTGGCATCAAGGCCATTATTTCTAATCTGAAATAAAAGATTATTATTTATATGACAATGAGTTGAAATATGAAATAAAAGATTGTTACATGGTTTGGTTTGGCATCAAGGCCATGGTTCGGCATCAAGGCCATGGTTTGGCATCAAGGCCATGGTTCGGCATCAAGGCCATGGTTTGGCATCAAGACCAGGGTTTGGCATCAAGGCCATGGTTTGGCATCAAGGCCATTATTTCTAATCTGAAATAAAAGATTATTATTTATATGACAATGAGTTGGGCTATAAGACCATAATATGTCAATGAATTGGGCTACACGGCCGTATATCAATGAGTTCGGCTGACTTCGGCTACAAGGCCGCATAAGTTACGCAACAAGGCAATAGGTAAGTTCCTAAGTGCAAGGTTAAAGGTTCCAATTTTCATGACAGCTTTATTTATCGTCACCAAAGGCCTTAAGGTTATGCCCAGTGTAGTAAAAATACTACAAAGTAAAGAGTTTAGGTGTGATTATAAATAATTAGCAAATTATTAATAATAGTCGCATATTTAAGATTTATTCATTCAAATTTTAATCTCAGTGGCCGAAGATAAATGCGAAAAAATTATTGAAACGTAGTATCATTTTTTATACAAAACATGCATACTCATAATATGTGAATAAAGGCCTTTTCCTTAATGAAAGGTGTTATGTGCATAGGTACACCCAACTGCACGTCAGTAGGAACACTCTGGACTTTATGGCATGGTAATAGAGTTTCAAAATTACAATTTGGGAACAGTAGAGGTATTAAAATGTTGACACTTAAACTAAAGTAATATTTAGTTAGCCAAATTTATTAAGCTTCTTTAACTGTATTGTTAGTTAGAGATTTGCACAGTGCTAGGTAACTTGCACATCTATTTTGCAATGTATATCACCTTTAGCCTCAATAATTGACTGGAAGAAGTTCCATTTCGAGGTAAGTCCGCATTTTCATGTGTTGTAATGGATCTTAAGTAATAAGTCTCAATAAATTGAAGTGCAATAAAGAGCCACCCTACAAAATCACAAATCCTCTGAAGATAAGACAATAGATGAAGCAAATGTAGCTCTTTACGCCTTAAGGCAATTCTACATAAAGTGCAATACATTTTCCATAAATTCTCAGGGAACTCTATGAAAAATTTACAAAGGGATTATAATTAGTACTTAGGGATTATAATCAATATTTTCCCGTGTCTAATCGAGTATTAAGAACTCTAGGGGATGTTCACACTCGTTTGAAGTGTCATATTTCTTATGATTCTTTCCTTTCTTTCTTATTAATTAATTACAATAACTACACCATCTTTTTGTTTTATTATTATTTTGATGTAGCATGCAAGCATGAAAGGAGGTAAGCCTCGCTAATGCTTGTTCACTCTAGCTTTGAAAATATTCAGATAAACATAGGGAAAAGTTTTAGTATTTCCTTTGGAAAATGTGTTTTCGTTACTCTTTCGCTAGATCATCGCAGACGAAGTCGCGGGTAATAGGTAGTTAAAGATATTCTCGCTTTTATTTCTGCTTAATATAACTGATATTTATCGTTCAATGTATGGAATAATCATATGTATTTTAAATACAGTATTTTTCTAAACCAATTTTTTTTTTTTTTTTGGTTTGACTCAAATTAACGCACACATTGTCAAATCAAAATTGGTGACGTGAAATCGTGATACATGTTTATCTATACGCCAATATATATATATTTTTTTTATTTATAGTTAAGTTACGTGTAATTTGGGAAAGTTTAACTACATTATAGGTATGGTAATGTATAAAAGTATCAGAAAGTTGATCTAATGTAATGAGTTGGGCTTTATCAAGTCTTAACTATTAATTAGTGTGCTATCAACCGAACAATTTTCATTTTCTCTCTTCTGTGTACATCACTTCGGTCGATAAAAGTGATATTATAATTATAATTAATCGATAAAAGTGACCGTCTTCGTTGTTTTGATAAGATTTCAAGAGACGAGCGATTGTATAACGTGATTGGTTAATCAACGAATTTTGAAAAGAAGGTATTTGTCAAAATCATCAAAATTGTTATTCTAAAGTAATTTAAACCTCGCTTACTAAAAGAGTTAGTTAAGTAAGGAATACAATTAGTGTGAATTGTGACCAACAGCAACGAAAAATAGTGAAGTGCAGTGTTCACCGACTAGCCAAAATAAATATACTTCAATCGTCAGTTTACCACGGTATATATCAGCAGTCTCTTTTGTAAGTGCAACAATACTTCGTCGATTATGCTTATGCCGCCGATCATCTCACATACTTTAAGTCTGCCAAAATCACATTCTGACGAATATTGTTTTATTGAAGATTTTAATTAATTATGTTTTACTGGCAGGGCTCACCATATGGGCAGGGCATATCGCAAGACGAACCGATCGCCGAAGAGGCGTAAAGGCACTAGAGTGGCGACTCCCGTACCAGTAGATGAAGCGTAGGCGGGCCTCTCAGAAGGTGGACCGACGGTCCGGTCAAGGTCGCGGGAAGCCGCTGGATGCAAGCAGCGCTGGACCGGGCATCAAGAAGATCTCTAGGGAAGACCTATGTCCAACAGCGGACGTATTTCGGCTGATATGACGATGTTTTAATTACCGACATAGCGCAGATAATACTAACGATATTTAGTGTTCGTGATTATTCTGCTTAAGGGCTTAAATTAACAATAAATAAAATTGTGATTCCTATCGACCAGGCTGTCATTTCGGTCTATTTTCAAAAGTGTCAAGTCTAAACTATTGATATAATTGATCTAAGTATGTTTTTTTTTTTTTTTGTAATTCAATAAGCATGTTGAAGAAAGGTTAAAGAGAACTTCCAATATATATATATATAATTTTTGTTTTACCCAACTACTTATAATGTCATTTTGTCACACCATAAAAAGGGGACTTTGCCATAAAACTACCTAACAAAAGATACCAATAAAACTGAATAAAACACAGATCTATGCGGCATAGAAAAACCACTTAGTTCGTATTATTTTTATGTATATAGAATCGAGTGTAAATTTATTGCGAGCATCCACCCAGAGATACAAGAAAGCACACTTGAATAGGGTGTTTTCGACCACATTTTGAAATGTTCACTGGATGGCGCTGCAAATCAGCACGAGGAAAAAAATAATGCCACCGTGTAATCGGTATGAAATTAATTAAAATTTTATATATTTTACTATGACTATAAAGATTAACTACCAACAGATACAGATACCACCCATCGACACCGAAAAAACGCAGTGACAGACGTCAGGCAAAGCTGCTTATTTGATTGATTCGGCAAAACGGTTGGGCGAATGGGGTCTATTCTCAACAATCAGAATAGAGAAACGACCGGAAATCCACTCGTAAAAATATTTAAAACCAAAGCAAGGAACTATTCGACCGAGTTACAAGCTGTCAAAACTTTCAAACGAATTGAAACTATGTAAAATTCAGCGTAATAACTAAAAAGATTTGAGTGGTTAGAGTGTCCCTCGCTGGAAATAAGATTGTTCACTAATCTACGCTACAATAATATTACAGATAAAATGTCACTGGGTTAATCAATTACTACAGAACAGATTTAACTGTTCATATTTCAAAAAATACAACACTATCCCTAACATAAGCTACGATTTTTTTTTTATAGAAATTGGTATGTTTTGAGATGAGTAGGTTTTCAGTTTTAAATTGTGACTAGTCTCATATGTGCCTTGAACTAATTTAACGGTATTAGTCACTGTTATATAAACCTTTAAATATTAAATTGTAAAGCTACTGATTAATAAATTCTTCTACCCTATTCTGAAGAGAAGTGCAGCTTAGTTCAGACATTTATTATGAAACTTATTTTATTTGCTTTAGCAGTTCTTTTTTTCTTCGTTTTTAATATTTTAATTTGGACAGTTTGTTTGATTTGGAATAGATATGTAGTTTTATTTCTTTAAGATTTAGTACCTAGTCGACCGAGCTTCGCTCTTAGCCGCCTCAGGTGAGCAAGCTGTGGTACCCGCCAACAGTTGGCGCTCTAGGTTTCTGTCTAAAACGCGATGTTTTTAAAAAAATGCTTAGAAACACGGGGAAAACAGACATGAGACCTAGCTAGATCGATTTTGCCCCCGGAAACCCCCGTATGGTAAATTTCATTGAAATCGTTAGAGCCGTTAAACATTTTACAAATATATTATGGCTCGTTTAATAGTATAGGACTAAATTGGCTTGAAACATTCTAACAAAATAGTACCATGGGTATATCCTTCATGCTATTTTAGGACATTGTTTCCTAGTCCAACAGAAGATTGTTAAAATTTGTTTAAACTTAACGACATCGTTTACAATTTTTATTTTTGTACTGTCGAAATCAGTCACCGCATTGTTATGGGTGTCTGCCGCATCAGGGTCAAGGAAGGTTAACTACAAAGCCTAACTACTGAGACTCTATAAAAAGAACCAAAAACCAAGTCATTGGTGTTACCTCCATATGCCCGGAGTTGACTACTCACTGGGCTGATTGTTCGAGTGGCAGCTGGTTGCACGCACAGCCTGCCGCTTACCAGTCGCCTTGTGTTGTGGCGCTGGCTGCACGGCCTGCTGTTCATCAGGCGCGGATGGCCGTGGTGCTGACTGCATGGCCTGTTGTCCACCAGGCGCCGACTGCCAGCTGTGGTTCTGGCTGCATGGGCTGCTGTCCACCAGGTGACGACTGCTGTGGGCTGGCTGCATAGGCTGCTGTCCACCAGGCACCGACTTTTGAGGGCTGGCTTGACGGATTTTGTCCATTATGACGTGCTGAAATGTAAAAATTCCAGCGCGAGTATCTATTGTATAGAAGCGATCTGTTGACGCCACCACTACTTCAAACCTGAGGCCACGGCGGGGAAAGGCGCGGGACGCGAGGAGGGGAGCTCGAGCAGCGACCGGCTCCGGGCAGACGCATCAAGACGACACGCAAGCGTAGATCGCATTACCACTACCTACTTGTTATTTTTCGAAAATTACATTAAAGTATTTCTTATCAAGAATCTCTTTATTATTTGTCCCTTGGCGGGGACAAAATTGGCGACCGTGACAGGACTGCAATCGTCGGTTTGGAAGACCCAATGGAATTCGTCACTTCATTGTCCGCATAACGACACAAAGAAAACAGGGAAGTGCTCGTCCTTTCTATTCTCCTTTATTCCTAAGGCCCAACCTAATTCTGTGTTAAAGTGTGCTACGTGATTATGTTTTTAGTGTGAAAAATATTAGGTCTTAATTATACCTTTCATCTTTTCATTTCATAAGTGCATAAAACAGCTAAGGCTATACATAATAAATAGCTTTAGGCTATACATAAGGCTTATTTTATACAGGTACGTAATTAACATAGCTAATTCATAAGCATTTTTAACGCCTAGTCATTGCCGGCCCAAGTAAATCATAAATATTCGTATTCATTTGATTCATTCCATCCTTCGTTTTACCTTCATAATTTTATCGTATTGTTATCCTAAATTAATGGTCTTAATAATAGTTCAACTCTAATTAAATACACGCTATTACTTATTAGCTTATTACAATAAATTCACGTGATAGGTAACTGTAGAATATTCTAGTGGTAACATCGTCGCTTCGATATACTATCACGCTGCGTACGCGTGACCTTGTTCGGACGCACGGTAGCAGCGGCGGCCGCCCCCTTACACCGTAGCGAGCGCCGGCCGGCATCGTATCACACCGTGCGCGGATTAAACTCTTGGAACGAAGACTCGTCACTACTTACAACATTTTATTAAGTGGTTTGGTACACCTTTTTTGTTTGGTCAATTCATTAAGTTCACCCCTAAAAAATGACTGATAGCGACCATGGCTCTGATCATGAAAATGAAAAGGAACAAGCTTCTTTGAAAGAATTGGTTGCTTTACGCGGTGTATCCAAACGACGCTTAACGTTGTTTAAGCTATTTTTGGATTCTGTAATTGCAGTTCCGCTTAAAGATCTTACTAGTGTGCAAATAAAAGAAATTTCTAACCGATTGAGTAAAATTGAAAATTCTTTTTATGATTTTGATACTGTTCAAACAAAGATAGAACTGAAATCCGATACTGCACAACAACTAGATGAACGGCAGTCATTTGAGTCTCAGTATTACATGTTAATTTCATTAGCGCAGGACCTCGTTGAATCATATAATAAACTACATAAAAGTAAAGAGGATCATTCACACAGTGACACTGCGTCTACCTCCAAGGGTACAAATCATAATATAAAATTACCTACTATCAGACTTCCTACTTTTGATGGGAACTATCTTAAATGGTTGGAATATAGAGATACCTTTGATTCATTAATCAATTCTGAAGATTCTTTGCCTACTATGAGTAAATTTCATTATCTGAGACATTCACTTGAGGGTAGTGCAGCGGTTGTTATAAAATCAATTGAATTTACTGCTAATAATTATAAGGTTGCATGGGAGTTGTTGTGTAGTAGGTACGATAATAAGAAAATCCTTATAAATAACCACTTAAAGGCATTATTCAACATTGAGCCTATTACACGCGAATCGCATAAAGCCCTTCGTTTCCTAATTGACCACGTATTAAAACACTTGAGAGCTTTAGAAAATTTAGAGCAACCCACTGACAAGTGGGATGTTTTAATTATTTACCTAATGACTACTAAAGTTGATTCCATAACGCTTAGCAAGTGGGAGGAGTTTAGAAACAATTCAACAGACTTACCTTCTCTCTCCGAATTCATTCAGTTCTTACGAAGTCGAGCAGACGTTCTTGAAACAATGTCAGCAAACCGAAGCGAGCCTACCGGAAAAACTAACTTTCAAAAGGAAGCTTCATCAAACAGGAGACATTCGTTTGAGCAAAGGTTTTCGCATAGCTTCTCCGCTTCTGCTAATGTAAAATTTTTATTATGTCCCTCATGCAATCAAAAACATAAAATTCTTGACTGCCAAGAATTTAAAACCTTATCTCCTGAAAACAAAACAAATAGGGCTTTGCAGCTCAAACTTTGCTTGAATTGCTTAAGGCGCGGGCATACTGCTGAAGATTGCCGCTTAGGTACCTGTAGAATCTGTAAGCAGAAACATAACACTTTATTACACACAAATTCAACAAACAATAATAATAATACGACTCATAATAATAGTACGCCAAACAATAATAATACAAAACACAATAATAACGAAACCAACAACGCGAATAACAACGGACCGGAAGTGGCACACACCTTATCTGCTCAGTCTTCGGTACAAGTTCTTCTTGGTACAGCCATGGTTCAAATAGTGAACCCTGAAAATAACCATACTTACCTAGCTCGTGCTCTGCTGGACGCGGGAAGCCAATCCTCGTTCCTCACGACGAACCTGAAAGAAAAAATGGGTTTGATTAGTAAAAATAATCTTACCTGCGTTACTGGCATAAATAATGCTCCAATTTATGTATCCGATGTGTGCGAAGTGACACTTAATTCATTAGTCACTCCCTTTAGCACTTCACTTAAATGTTTGATGATGCCTAAAATAACTGGTCACTTACCCAACTTTCCTATTGATGTATCGCGACTTAATTTACCTGAAAACATTCAGTTGGCAGATCCTAAATTTTATCAGCCTTCTCAAATTGATCTTCTCATAGGCGCAGACCTATTCTTCAGCATAATATCTCCTAATCAAAAGAAACTAGGAGCCGGGATGCCCATCCTCCAGGACTCGAAGCTTGGTTGGATTGTTGCCGGCCCTCTTTATGGATGCAACCGTGAACATAAAAACATAAAAAACGAGGTGCATTGTAACTTCACTAAGCAAATCCGCGACGATCTAGCCAAGTTCTGGGAACTTGAAGAAATTCCCTCCTTAAAAGCGCCCATGTCGTCAGAGCATGAATTTTGTGAAAATCACTTTATCGAAAACACTTCGCGTTTACATAATGGCCGGTTCTCAGTTTTAATGCCTCTTCGCGAAGACCCTAAAGACGCCCTTGGAGATTCTCTTAATATGGCTGAGAAGCGTTTCTTAAATTTAGAGAAAAAGCTCAATAAAAACTTGGAACTTAAGGCACAGTACAGTGATTTTATTCATGAATATGAAGCGCTTGGTCACTTAAATAAATTCGAAAGGCCAGCCTTCGGTTATTATCTACCACATCACGCCGTCGTAAAGGAGTCGAGCGAAACCACAAAACTCCGCGTTGTATTTGACGCTTCAGCAAACAGCACCTCGGGCGTATCCCTTAATGATATCCAGAGTGTAGGACCGGTAGTACAGGATGATTTATTCAATATCCTTGTACGTTTTCGCGAACACAAATACGTTTTGACGGGAGATATAATGAAAATGTACCGACAGATTGAAATAAAGCCTCCACAACGTTACTTACAGCTTATTTTGTGGCGCGATGATGATTCAAGGCCAATCGACACTCTACAACTCAACACTGTTACTTACGGAACAGCATCAGCTCCTTTCTTAAGCACAAGATGCCTACTTCAGCTTGCTAATGAGTGCGCTGACACTAAAGTGGCTAATATCATAAAAAATGATTTTTATATCGACGACTTACTAACCGGAGCGTCAACAGAGTGCGAATTAGCGCTTATTCATAAAGGTGTAACTGATACGTTAGCATCAGCTTGCTTACCTATTCATAAATTTCGTACAAACTGTCCCAAAATATTCACATTAACAACAGAAACTCAATCACTCGATTTGAACAAAGAATCCAGTGTTTTGGGTATCCTTTGGGCACCTAATTCCGACACATTTCGATTTACTATAAACATTGACACCAACACAGAAAACCTCTCAAAACGACAAATTCTGTCTAACACTTGCCGAATTTTCGATCCCCTGGGCCTTCTGAGCGCCTGCACAATCACGTTAAAGGTACTATTACAACGATTGTGGGGGCTTAAACTAGAATGGGATGATCCGGTTCCGTGCGACGTAAAGAAGACTTGGTCAAAATTAGTCACAAACCTTAACGTCCTACCTTCAGCATCAATTCCGCGATACGCTTTATGTGCTTCACCCGTAGCAATTGAAGTCCATTGCTTCGTAGACGCCTCGCAGATAGCTTACGCTGCGTGTGTTTATCTCCGGTCATTTGACACAAATGGACACGTAATTATACAACTATTATGTTCAAAAACAAGGGTCGCACCCCTAAAGCCCATAACTATTCCTAGGCTCGAACTTTGCGCAGCACTCCTTGGAGCTCGTCTTACAGCCAAAGTTAATACAGCCCTTCGGTGTCACATAAACAAGACAGTGTTTTGGTCCGATTCTACCATCACACTGGGTTGGATTAAAACACAGCCTAAGTTGCTGAAGGCTTTTGTTTGCAACCGTGTTAATGAGGTTCATGAACTGACTGATCGCGACTCCTGGAGATACGTACCCACAGAGCTTAATCCAGCCGATATGGCTTCAAGGGGCGTAGAACCAAACTCCTTACTATGCTCAAATCTTTGGTGGCATGGTCCTTCCTTTCTCCTGAGACAGGAATCTGAATGGCCTCAGCCTCCTAATAAAAAGGTTGACCTACCTGAAATTAAAGTCCATCTTAATAAAAACTCATGCGATAAATTCGTAAATTTCGAAAAACATTCTGATGCCTATAAACTCATCCGAATTTTCGCCTATGTGTTTCGATTTGTGAATAATTGTAAAACAAAAACTAAATCTACTGGATATTTAGAACCAGATGAACTTGAAAATTCCCTAAAATACTTAACTAAAAAGGCACAAAAAGAATCCTTCCCTTCAGAAATCGAAACACTGGCTAATGGAAAATCACTTAAACCTAAATCTTCTATTCTTCAATTATCTCCGTTCATCGACGAAACTGGCGTGTTAAGGGTAGGTGGTCGACTGGATAATGCTGCACTTAATTTCGAGAAAAAACATCCAGCTTTATTAGATGGAAAACACAATTTTACAAAAATGATGATGGCAGCCGAGCACCTACGCCTTTTCCATGCTGGTCCCCAGCTGCTCCTTAGTACATTTCGAGAAAGATTTTGGCCGATAGGAGGCAGAGCTTTATCGCGAAATATTGTTCGTAAATGTATCATTTGTACGAGATTAAAAGGAAAGACTATGGAGCCGCTGTTGGGAAATTTACCATCGAGTAGAGTAACACAATTCTATCCTTTTCAGACTTGTGGTGTTGACTTCGCTGGTCCCTTTATGATCTCTAATAAAAAAGGTCGTGGTAATCGCATATCAAAGGCATATCTATGCTTATTTGTATGCTTTGCAACGAAAGCATTGCACTTAGAGACGGTCAGCGATCTCAGCACACAAGGATTCATTTCATGTCTCAAAAGATTTATTTCGAGAAGAAGTAAACCCTATATGATTTGTTGCGACAATGGCAAAAATTTTGTAGGGGCGAACAATGAATTGGGCAAAATGTTGCGATCGAGTCTCCGTTCAATAAAACATTACACTTCTAATGAAGGCATAATATTCAGATTTACCCCCCCCTACTCCCCTACCTTTGGCGGTTTATGGGAAGCAGGCGTTAAAAGTGCGAAGCACCATCTTAAAAGAATAGTAGGAAATGCTAGTTTGACTTTCGAAGAGTTGAGCACACTTTTTACACAGATTGAGGCAATTCTCAATTCCCGACCACTCATTCCTTTATCTTCTGACCCCAACGATCTCTCACCCTTAACCCCAGGGCACTTCCTCGTTGGACAGCCGCTGACGTCACTACCGTCACCACCAACCGAGGGCATGAAGGTGCGCACCAGGTACCAGCTGCTAGAACAGTTCCGGCAGAATTTTTGGGATCGCTGGAGGAATGAGTACCTATCTGAACTACAACAACGAACAAAAAACAAAACCCATGATCGTGAACTGAAAATCGGAGACCTCGTAATATTCAAAGAACAAAACCTTCCTCCCCTTAAATGGAAGCTTGGAAGAGTCGTACGTCTTTATCCTGGCAGCGATGGATTAAGCAGAGTTGCAGACTTCCTCACATACCGTGGCATCGAACGGAGAGCCTTAAACAGAGTCTGTCCCTTACCGCTAGATTCTGATGAAGAACCTACTTCTGAGAGACGAACAAAGAAAGAAGAAGAAGTCTTGAAAGAAGTTCCTGTCGTTCCTGCTTCTTTCAAGGGCGGGCAGAATGTTGACGCCACCACTACTTCAAACCTGAGGCCACGGCGGGGAAAGGCGCGGGACGCGAGGAGGGGAGCTCGAGCAGCGACCGGCTCCGGGCAGACGCATCAAGACGACACGCAAGCGTAGATCGCATTACCACTACCTACTTGTTATTTTTCGAAAATTACATTAAAGTATTTCTTATCAAGAATCTCTTTATTATTTGTCCCTTGGCGGGGACACGATCAATGTTTGAAACGCTTTTAAGGCTTTAAATTGAATGAAATCTATAAACGTAATAGTGGACACTTTTAAGTAGCTTTTACTCGTAGTTAGATATTACGTGTTTTTTGCAGCAGTAAATTTCAAACAAAATAAAGAACATAATTAATTGAAACAGTGAACTACGCATGGGAATACGAACCAATAGACCTTCAGACTATTATTTTGAATACGTACCTACACCAAAAATTATTACAACCATATGTAAAACACAACTAAAAGATTAATTTGTCTGAATGAAAGCACGAAATGTTGTTTGTTTTAAACTCAGGCTTGATAATAAATGGTTAAAGTGAACTGTGTACACTTATTCCTTAGCAACGTCTAACGATTTTGTGCAAAAATTATTTAAAATGTAGGTAGCATGTAGGTAGTATACAATCATAACTATTTACTTTAAATAATCACTCGTCCTTAACACAACGTTAAAAAAAAGGTGAAAAAAATACCACATGAAAAAAAAAAAAAACAAGTAGTTGATTTTCCAGTTTTTCCACTCATTTCAAACAAGTCAGTTTTTGAGATACAGCAGATGTATTTTTGAACATTATCAGTCCACTTTGTGGGAAGTGAGGGCTCGTATCCCGCTTCTGACATGTTAACAAATGAGAGGGAGTTGAGAAATATGTTAAATAAAACACTCGAAGTCTACTTACGTTTTGTAATAAGTTATTCACTTTACACAGTGTTAAAATGGGTACATTAACACAATACCATACATATGGAGAAGAGTCTTCATAATTTTACACAATACGTGATTACTCCTTTAAAGGTAGAATCTCCCAGTTTGAAGAACAAAATACGACTGC
This sequence comes from Athrips mouffetella, assembly GCA_947532105.1. NCBI lineage: Eukaryota > Metazoa > Arthropoda > Insecta > Lepidoptera > Gelechiidae > Athrips > Athrips mouffetella. The sequence continues at coordinate 26,205,682 of OX383974.1, read as the reverse complement.
CTGAGCGAGGCTGGCTCGAACGTTCAAGAGACCTCTCCCACCACAATATTACCCTTTCCATAAAACGCTGGGATTGGTCGAAAAGCCGCCGCGCTCTGACAGTTCATACAAAGGAGTCAATTCAACAACCATTTATGAACAATATCGTAAAACTATGAAAAGTTAGTAAACACTGGTGACTTAAATATTATAATATTGGAGATCAGAATATCTGTCATGACAACAGTTGTGTTCGTTCTTGCGTTTACCCATTTTGAATGTTCGAGCACAAAAACGCGAGAAAGGAAATGCGCATAAAATAGGAATGCGCGTGCGAAATGGCGGAGCACTGAAATGTGAATGAAGATGCAGTATCGTGCGACGGGCAGCTGAACCTGCCACTACCCACTTTTTTTTAAGAAAGAAAAAAGATTGTAAACAAATATCTACCCTCAACTACAGTGCGTGATGGCGAAACCGTATGTGATACTACCTGTAATCAATGCTAATCTCGAGGACAAAGCTTGAGTATAATTGTATATGTGTATTTTTCTGAATAAATTCTTAATAATAACAATAATCATCATCAACAATCTTCCTGTTAAGCAGCCTATAGTCGATAACGAAACGCCATTTCTTTTTCACCACTACTATCGACTTTCTTTGGCAAAAGTAGCAAGGGAGAAGACCATTGACTAGTACATTCCTCAATTATATCCTCATCCAATAATTTGTCAACTTGTCTGACCAACTTCTTTTTTTGTGAAAACGGAATCCTATATGGTTTCTCGACACTTGAGTAGCACTACTTTGTAACTTGATCTGATAGTCAAATAAATTCGAAACAATCACCATATTTATATTTATTCACATACAACTTACATTTCATCATCATCATCATTATATCATCCCATGAAACGTCCACTACAGGACAGGGAGCTCCCTCTGGGAATTCTAGCTTTTGCTGGAAAAATGTAGAGGTAGAGGGAAAGTACCATAGTCACCTCGCTTGTTAGCGTTACGGCTGGCACCATGGACCGCGGTTGTAGGTGGCCGCAGTAAGTCCCGTGTGGTGCCGGAAAAGAATAGTACCAACCCTTACGTGCCCGTGGGTGTCGTAAGAGGCGACTAAGGGTTATAAACTGGAGGATGGGCAGCAGCATCCTCCTTTGTATCCAACATCTTACTTACTGCGGTCACCTACAACTTTCATTTACAGTCTTACAACTAAACATGCAAGTAGTCAGTAGGGTCGGCATATGGAAAATATCTGCGTACTTTGCACAAATTCTTTCAATATCTCGACTTTCTTCGTCGTCGAGATACGACCTAAGATTCAACAACTCAAAAAGTTGCTTAACTCGAGTTACCGATTTCGCTTCCTGAGCGTCTAAAGAACAAACAATAATCTGTCAACTTATGTATCTTCGCACAAAAATTATTCAATTCTACGTCACTTTCTCGTGTATTTAAAAACCTAACTGGAATTTTCCCTTCCTTTGAAGTCATAACGATGCCCGCTACAAATACACCAGGACAGACCTCGTGAGGAATGACAACACATTCCCCCAGAAAATCTGTCGACACATACCTAATTACCTCGCATTTCTCATAATCGATACTACACTTATGTGTATAAAAAAATCCTCTCCTAAAAAGCCATCGCTTTTACAACTTAAACCCTCAAAAACATAAAACTTGTGGTCATAACTACGACCTTTTACACAAAGACTTAAAATAACGTACCCTAAAGAAACTTATTGTCCACATACACCCCGAATTTTTAACCTCGCCGGTTCAATTTGTACTCCAATTCTTTGAACCCAACTGTACTTAAGAATTGACACATTAGCTTCCGTATCAACTATCTAGATCTCAAAATGTATTTCTGTTGCTGCTATAATAAAAAACACTAAAAATAAAAAAAAAATAAGGGAGGCTTCCAAACGTGTTTATAGGCGATTTTTTCTCGATTTTTGTTTTTGCTCTATCGTAAACATAGAAACATTTGCAAGTGTAAAAATTTGTTTATTTATAGTGCATATGCTAAGCTAACAACAAATCATAAAAACTGATCAAGTGCGAGTCGGACTCAAAAAATCTAGCACAGAAAGTTACTGAAATGAAATTTCAACTAATACAATGTTATGTAGTAGCGGGGTGCACCGGCGCGAGTCAAACTCGCATTGGCCGTTTTTTTATAGAGGATGTGTGTTACTTACGTTATAATTTGATGAGGTCGCTCGTGTGGGTAGGAATGGGTCAGCAGTGTGAGCAGAAACAATCTGTGCGTCTTGTGCCGGAGTTGTCGCTCTTTGGTAAAGGGCTCTATGATGAGCTTCTTTAGAGCCTTCCTCTTCCCACCGCCGTCTCTAAAAATAAAAGCGACTTATTTTATGCTGTAAAATATTATATTTGAAGATGAGTATCTTGTCTAATAGATAAAATTAGGATATAAATTTTGTTAATGATAATATGATGTTTGTTAGTATAGCCGATAGAAATAAAAAGACCGGATTTGGTATGGTACAGAGCGCGATCGAAGCCGGCGAATCGAACTAGCAAACGGTCAAGCGTAGACTGGCCGGGTGGGGGCTCGCACCCAGTAGTTATAGTAATATTATTAAATACCTTCTTCGACCGCGCTCGGATTTAATTGTAAAAAAAACCACAAGAAAGTAGTACAAATAAATGTACATAAGTATTCTTATCTAAAATAATAATCAATTAAATACGGTATTGCGTCGCCTACAGTTAGTTTGTCTTTCTTTCACACAGAAACGGATCGGTGTAATTTTTAGTTTGTTTGTATGAATCACAATCAAAATTAACTGGGCCATAAATTTGTGAAATCGGTCTAGAAGAAGGTGGCGCGACGACGTGGCAGACTGGCAGTGAACAAAGCGACGACGTACTCGTATAATAATAATTTTGAAGAAAAAGACATATTGTTGGTTTTGAGAACTTACTTGAATATGTCTGATTTTACCCCTTTTCACAAGAACAAAAATTTGAATAATTAACAATAAATTTTAATTAGACTTACTGATATTTCTATTCTCTGCTCAATTTCTGAAACGGTATACCCACTTTGCCGTAAAGCTATTATAGTTTCACGATCATTTCTGGTTATTTGTGGTGCCATGGTCAGGCTGGCAAAAGTGCGCGTGCGACTTAACCCCCTGATGAATTATGACAGAGGCATACGTAGAGCAATATTGAATGACCGACCGACCAGGGGACCCCTTTTATTTCGACCAATCACTGCGTTTCACGTCACAGGAACTCAATATTTATTGCTTGAAATAGTTAAATGCTAAATCGACCAATCGCCTCGAAGTGCACTCTCTTTCTAACGAAGAAATCTATCGTAGCTATAGTTGTATACAGTGTCAAGCTTGATGAGCTCTTTGTTGTTCGAGTTACATTTACCAGTTCTTACTTCCTCCACGGCTTTTCTTAAAATTTCCAGATCATATTTATCGGTTGTTTGTTTATTACAGTTTCGCACTATTTTTGAAACCTAAAATAAAAATTTACAATTAACCCAAATATCTAAATAATATATACGTTTTTTAATGTTACAAGTGAGCAAACGAGCAGGTGGGCCACCTGATGGTAAGTGGTTACCATCGCCCATAACACCTACTGTCTTATTAATAGCATATCTTATGTCTTAATAATAGCTTTCAACCAAAAAATGTTTTCCAAAAATATGCATTATAAGTTTCTCTCACATTAAAAGGCAATAAAAGAAAGTTAAAAAAAGGTTAATTATTAGTTTTAGCGCCAAATATCTGTTGATTATGTAGTAAACCCATCCAAAATTTCCAGATTTACAATGCAGGTAAGTACATATTACAATTTACAATATTTATTTTATTAACATGGAGATGGAAGGAGGAGGAGGAGGTGGAAGGAATATTTTGAAAGTCTGTTTGAGAGAGAAAAACCAGAGGCCAGCGAACCTAGGTCTTCTGTGGAAATGAATGAGAATGAAGAGGAGAATTGTGTAAGTGAGATAAGTATGGATGAGATTATGAAAGCGTTGAAAAGTATGAAATCAGGTAAAGCAGCTGGGTATGATAGAGTGTCGGTCGAGATGTTGAAGGCTGGGCGAGGCATTGTGGCTAGTCAGTTGTACCGCCTTTTCAACTTGTGTTGGACGAACGGCCAAGTACCAGGTGACTGGTGCAAGGCTGTGATTGTGCCGCTGTACAAGGGAAAAGGGTCACAACAGGACTGCAAAAATTATCTGCGGGATAAGCCTTCTCAGTGTCGTCGGCAAACTGTATGCAAAAGTTTTGATTGAAAGAGTGATGAAAGATACTGACGATAAAATATGGGATGTACAAGCGGGATTTAGAAAGGGAATGGGATGTACAGATCAGGTCTTTTCCTTGCGGTGCATAGCTGAAAAGTTTTTGGCTAAAAACCAAAAAGTCTACTGCGCGTTCGTGGATTTGGAAAAGGCCTATGACCGAGTGGTGAGGAATGAATTGTGGTCAGCATTGTCTATGTATGGGGTAAACGGTCATCTGATTCAAGCACTGAAATCTCTCTATGAGGATTCCAGTGCTTGTGTCAGAATAAACGGGGCGTACACTGAATGGTTTAGCATCGAAAAAGGTGTTAGGCAGGGATGTGTAGCGTCACCTTGGCTGTTTAACCTGTTCATGGATAATTGTTTGATTGATCTGAAAAGAGAGTATGTGTGGACTGAGAATGAATGAGTTATTCATCAAATGTCTTCTCTACGCTGATGACCAAGTTGTACTTGCGTCATCTGCTGACGAGTTGCAGGAGATGGTAACAATGATGAATGTGGCTTTGGAAAGGAAAGGAATGAAAGTAAATGTAAGCAAGACTAAAGTAATGGTACTTGAAAGAGAAGAATGTATGACAGAGTGTACTATATTAATAGATGGTGAACAAGTCGAACAAGTGAAGGAGTTTGTGTATCTGGGCTCAAAGTTTACGAGAGATGGAAAGTGTGAAAGTGATATTGAAAGAAGAGTGAATGCTGGAAACATGGTGAATGGTGCCCTGCACGCCTTTATGAGGAGTCAAAAGGTGTCTCACAAGGCTCGTTTGGCTGTTCATGGGGGAGTTTTGGTACCAACACTGATGTATGGCAGTGAAAGCTGGGTATGGCAGAAGAAGCATGAAAGTAGAATTAATGCAGTGGAAATGAGAGCGCTAAGGAGTATGATTGGTGTTAAATTGAGTGACAGGATTAGAAATAGTGTGATAAGAGAACGGTGTGGCGTAAAAGAAGACGTAGTGACCAAAATCGAGAAAGGGATGCTGAGATGGTTTGGTCATGTAGAGAGGATGAATGAACGAAGATTGACGAAAGAGCCAGGCGAGAGTGAATGAAAACGTTGGAAGGGGAAGGCCTAGGCGAACGTACCAGGACCAAATTCAGGACGTTCTGAATAAAGGCCAGGTTAAAAGTACCCTAAACCGACGAGCATGTATGAAAGGATTGATGAAAGTACAGGAAGCAAGGGAAGTATGTCAAGATCGTAGCAGGTGGAGGACTGTGGTCTCTGCCTACCCCAACGGGAAAGAGGCGTGATGTTATGTATGTATGTATGGAGATATTTATCATTATTACCTTAAAACAAAACGGTTTTAAAAATCTGACAATGGGGCTATTGCGTTACAATAGACGCAATAGCCCCAACAAGACGTACGCAATAGCCCCAAAGCGAAAACATAACCTATAAATGTTTAAATTGCATACTATATGCAAATTATAAGCTAATTACATAAAATAATTCCCATTAATCAACTTAAGTACTTACTGTTCAGAAACATCTACATCTATATATATAAAAGAAGAAGGTGACTGACTGACTGACTGACTGACTGACATATCAACGCACAGTCCAAACCACTGGGTCTAGAGATTCCAAATTTGGCATGTAGGTTCCTTATAAGGCTTAGGGGTGCACTAAGAAAGGGTTTTACAAAATTTCACCCCTAAGGGGGTAAAATAGGGGATGAAAGTTTGTATGAAACTCCGTCAGTTTTGAAGTTAGGATCTTCAAAATTTGTATTTAGGCTGACGACTAAAAATTAATATTTACGTGTCTCAGGGTTTTTGAAAATTCGACACCCTTAAGGGTGAAAAGGGGGATGAAGTAGAAAATTCTTTATTTTTAAGGTAAAATCCACATGATTTATTATTTAGGCATTAATGATGTAATTCTATGCAACGTTCATCACTGTTATTGAAATTCCACCCCAAATTCAACCCCTTACAAAGGGAAATGGGGTGAAAAAGTCTAAAAACCAATATGGGTATCGTTTGTATGGTTTATCGGGTCGCTGATTACGAAAACTACAACAATTTTAAAATCAAACGTGGTGGACGTGAAATACCATCATCCCCCTGGGGATGGAGTTGGGGTGCGATAGGTTTGAAATGTCTAAAAATCAATATGGGTGTCGTTTGTATGGTTTATCGGGTCGCTGATTACGAAAACTACAACAATTTTGAAATCCAACGTGGTGGACGTGAAATACCATCATCACCCTGGGGATGGAGTTGGGGTGCGATAGGTTTGAAATGTCTAAAAATCAATATGGGTGTCGTTTGTATGGTTCATCGGGTCGCTGATTACGAAAACTAGAACAATTTTGAAATCCAACGTGGTGGACGTGAAATACCATCATCCCCCTGGGGATGGAGTTGAAATGTCTAAAAATCAATATGGGTGTCGTTTGTATGGTTTACCGGGTCACTGATTACGAAAGCTACAACAACTTTGAAATCCAACGTGGTGGACGTGAAATACCATCGTCCCCTGGGGATGGGGTTGGGGTGCGATAGGTTTGAAATGTCTAAAAATAAATATGGGTGTCATTTCAATGTTAGATAGCGGTTAAATTGGCGTAAGGGGTAGGGATAGGGACAGGTAGAGGTAGAGAGGTAGACAGGTAGAGAGGTAGAGTGGTAGAGAGGTAGAGAGGTAGAGGGGTACAGGTACAGGAAGAGGGAGAAGGAGGGGAAGGGGGAGAGGGAGGGAGTGAGGGAGGGGGAGGGGGTGATGAAAAGGGAGGGGAGAGGGAGGGGCAGGGGGAGAGTTAGGAGTGGAAGGGGGAGAGACGGGGGAGGGGGAGAGACAGAGGGAGGGGGAGAGGAAGGGGGGAGAGGGTATTAGTTTTTCTCAATTACTTCTGCGAATTGGCTCTGTTTTGAAATATTACATTAAGGTGTCTCTCATCTCTCTCTTTACATTAGTTAGGATACTGCTGCTAAGTTCCTCTTTTCTGATTAATTTATGAGTAACGTCTGTATAATATATAAAATTCAATGATGATTTGCGCAGGGTTAGTCCTGTTTTTCCTTAGTTTAAAATTACCCCGAAATGACGGGAAAATATCTCATTGCTTCGGAAAACCGGTAACAACATAAATACGAAATCCACGCGAGCGAAGCCGCGGGCAACAGCTAGTATACTCATAAAGGAAGAGATATTTTAAAAAAATACATTCACGTGGTAGCACACAGCGAGTCCAAACGAAGTGACAGATTCAAGATGGCCGACAATAATAATAATAAAAGAGGTCTGTCATGACATCTAGTGATGATTCTTTGTACTTTTAGAGCTAAAGCTTTTAAATAGATGGCGTGAGTAGTTTCTAGACTTGTGCCTTAGTACTCTTCCTTGTGCTGTTTCACAGTTTCAGGTCCCACTTATCAAGGAGGATCTGTATCACCCCTCACTTGGCATAGTTTTGTTAGACCTACATATAGTCCCACTTAAGGAAAATAAACAAAATCACTTTAACTTTCATAAATGCGACTACGCTAAAATTAACGATTATCTTAAATCTATAGACTGGCTTCAGTTAACCAAATGTAGTAACGTGAACGATGCTGTCGATCTATTTTATGAAAAATTGCACTTATGTTTTACACTATTTGTCCCTACTTCTAGGGGGTCAAAAAATCCAAGTTATCCTACCTGGTATAGCTCCGCATTAATTAAAATAGATCGTAATAAAATAAAAGCCCACACAAAATGGAAACTATTTGGTAACCCTAGGGACTACGACGAGTTCTCGCTGCTTAGGGAGAGGCAGCATCGCGTTCAGGATCTCTGCTTTAAGCGGTTTATACACAACTCAGAGAAGTTGATAATAAAATCTCCAAAATACGTTTGATAATGCACAATATACAGATGGGCAAGCCATCTGTTCAGCATTTAGTAAATTTTTTGAGTGTTTTTACTACTCCGTCTAACTCTCACAGTAACTCTTCTCTCTCTCCAGACACCTATACTAGTACTGAAACACTATCGTATATAAACGTAACTGAACGAATGGTCCTAAAACTTCTTCGTTCGCTGGATTAAAGCAAGGGTCCTGGTAGTGATGGTGTTCCTACTTTGTTTCTTGCTTCTTGTGCGGATAGTCTCGTAACACCAATAACAATCCTTTTCCGAAGGTCACTTAAAGAATGTATTTTCGCAACCATTTGGAAACAAGCACAGATTGTTCCCATTCATAAAAAGGGATCTAAATCTTTAATAGATAATTACCGTCCAATTTCTGAGTTCGAGGGTCACCATGGGACTAGTGACATGCGTAAACCCTTCTCCAATTAAAGATATATCCCAGTTCTTAAATCAAGTAGGAATTTCGAATTGTTACAGCTCCAGGGCTGCGAGAAGCGCAGCCTTTCGCCCCTCCGCAGCTTCTGCTTTTTAACCAGCCTCAACCGCTGCAGCTTACATGGTACCTGGTTCTTATTACTGTGGGCGGGGGCTGCTCTTCCTCCGCTCCTCCGGGTTTATAAAAACTCCATCTAACAGATTCGGCAGCTGGGGATTGAGGTTGACTAGTTCGGCTATGTTACCAGTCTTGAACCTAATCTATCCTATTGGGAGTTGGGGATCGGTTAGGATATTTGCCCTACCTAACGAACCTATGGTCTCCCATTTAGCGACCTTTTTACCACGCAAGTTCGCTTCTGTTCATTGTGGCCCTCCGTCCCCGGTTCAAATAAAAGACAGAACAAAATATGATTTACAACACAATTTTTATAAGATAAATTATTATACAAAATACACAAACAAACAACACAAAGTGTAATAATGTTGCTTGTGTGTTCCGTTTTGGTTGTGAATTACGGTTTGTATATGTTACGGCTAAAACCCGAAGCGCGGCTGCACCTAGTTTTAGCCGGTTAGAACTAGGTGTAGCCACCTACTCTTGGTTAAACCTAGTACCAGCCGATTGTTTTCGGGTAGAACTAGGTCTAGCCTTCATCATGCCGGCTACAACTAGGTCCAGCCATTCCCTGTTGGATAAAACTAGGTCTATCCGATATCATTCCGGCTAGAACTAGGTCCAGACAATTCCTGTTGGATAAAACTATGTCTACCTGATATTATCCCGGCTAGAACTAGGTCCAGATAATCCCTGCTGGATAAAACTTAGATGCGGCCCCGCCACGCCTTCCGCCCCGCGTCACACTCATGACTCACAGCATCTGCAGCAGCGGCGTGGGGTAGAGGGCGTAGCGAGGCACGTGCCTCTGCAGGTTGTGAGCGCCAGGTGCTGCTGATCTACTGCAGGTCTACTAGCGAGTGTGACTCACAGCATCTGCAGCAGCGGCGCGCGGTGGAGGGCGTAGCGAGGCGCGCCAGGTGCTGCTGATCTACTGCAGGTCCACTAGCGAGTGTGACTCACAGCGTCTGCAGCAGCAGCGCGTGTGTTAGTTTTATCCAACAGGGATTGGCTGTACATAGTTGTAGCCGGCATGCTATCGGCAGAGCTTTTTTAGATATTAAAAAAACACCCAATAATAAGAAACGTAAAGAGTTTTTTTATTCTTATAAATCACATTGTTATAATTAACACGAATTATTAGGAGTACAATTTTTAATATAATAGGAACAATCAGGATATTTTTTTTATCAACAGACAATATTTGCATATTTTAATTTGAAGAATATTATTATTATAATTATAAATCACACTTTTAAAAAGTAACATAAACTATTTATTAGAACAATCTAAACTTGAGTGACATTTTGAGTTGCACAAAATACCAGCAGCTTTGCAGAGGCACTTTCTGTTGCCACATTTGGTTTTGCAGTGGCATCTTTTATAGCCTTGCCCACCAGAGGTCGATTGTGCATTGGCTATTTGACGTAGTGATTTCTTTACGGGTGAAACAATGTCAATATCTAAAAATTTTGACTCACACACAGTGAACTGATTTCTTGAAAACAGTTCTGTTATAGTGCCGTATTTGTTTCCTAATTTGTATAACCCCTTGTCGTTACATTCAAGTACAACCATTAACACATTAGGAAAGTCGCCTCTACCTCTGTCCACGTCAGGAATTTTTACTCGAACTGTATCACCGACTTTACATGGGGGAAACTTTTCATTTGATGAAGCCGTCATTTTTAAAGCTTGTTTTACCAATCCTTCCTGTGCGCCTTTCCTGTTAGTGTCAATTTTTAGTTTCTTTTCACACAGCTTACATTTTTTTCTTCTCATTCTGGTCACAGAGCCCGCAATATGTCATTTCGATTGTTTTCTGGCAACTTCCTGATGTTGATGGCTGATTCTCTTTTGATGGCTCATTCTCTTTAGTAGCTTCGTCACTCTCATCATCAACTAACTCTCTAAGAATTTTTCAAGATCTTCCTCACTCTCTATGTTTGCAAGGACTTCAGGTGGCAGATCAGATGATTTCAGTCCGACCTTTACATCAGAACCGAACATTGCTTGGTACGGCGATCTTTTAATTCCGTGATGGTAAGCTCTATTTTTCATTAGCTGAATAAATCGTAAGCCTTCTGACCATTTTTGGCAGTTCTCGTCAGCCATCCAAGTCATAAGCATTTTTTCGATGTCTTGATTGGCACGTTCAACACTACCTTGTGACTGGCTGTGTCGTGGTTTCCCATGCACAATCTTCAAACCTGGCCACATCTGCGTCAAACTTTCCACAACTCGATTCGCGAACTCTCTGCCATTGTCGGATTGAAGTATTGAGGGTGATCCAAAGATACAAAATATATCAAGTAATTTCTTTGATACTTCTTCCGCAGTCTTACTTTGTAACGGATGAAGTTGTACAAATTTCGTGAGGTGGTCCTGATAAACTAGTATAAACTTGTAGTCACCATCTGGGTTTGTCTGCATGTCTATTAAATCTACTTGGCAACGGCTGTTTAGCTCGCTGGATAAAATAGGCTTTACAACAAGGCCTTTTTTGGTAGATTTTTGTTTCATTTGACATGGCTTACATAAACGAAGATACAAAAGAATCGCCTCCTGAGTAATATTTGCATACTTCTTTTTAGCTTCTGCAACCATTCTGTTTCTTCCGCCGTGCCCAACGCACAGATGTATTTCATGAAGAAGATCAAACAAGTCTTCATTCTTCACGTAATATTTGATATTTTCGGAATTTTCGGTGCTCGACACAGGAGAAATCAACTTTTCGATGTCGCCAATACAACAAACATCGAAGCGCTTCAGACGGCGATATTGTAACGTACAACGTTTCGTGGATATTTTGGCAGCTTTAACGTCTTCTATAAACTTGGAATACTGCACATCATTCATGTAGCTTTGATTTTCGCCATGTTTTGTGGCTAATAAACACTGAAACTGTTCCAAAAAACTTGAATTCATAGTCTGTAGGTCTTCATTCTCAGCCATTCTGAATTCGAACGTATGAGTGCGCAAAAACAAGAAAGTACGTCTGCTTTGTACAACGGCACAACGCGTACTAAACTCAAAGCGCAAGGGCAAACGCGGGTGTACGGGTGGCGGGCGGCAGGGGCGCGCGACTCGCGTGGGTCAGGCGCCTGTTACTTGTTTAAACTTGTTAGCACCTAGTTTTATCCAACAGGAATTGTCTATTTCTAGTGAAGCTTATTACATGACATTTGTCAGGATTAAGAAATAAGTTGTTAGTTTGGCAAAAGTTCTCGAAATTTACTAAATCTTCTTGTAATTTCGTACAATCTTCTGTATTACGAACAATTTTGAAAATTTTTGTGTCGTCTGCGTAAAATAAGGTTTCGGAATTATGAATACTCTTACTAAGATCATACTATTTTCTACGAAATATAGATAAAAATTTTACTTACCGGGGCAAAAGCGCTCCATGATTATTCGTAACCCGTCGAAGTCAACTCGTTCTGTATCGATAAGCGGCATCACTGGAATATCGGAAGCCAGATTTTCATCTTGATTATTAGATTAGCGTCCGGTCGACGCGGGGGAGGGGGGACTCAGCTGTGCTCCAAGTCATGCTCTACGCTCCCCGTCGGGTGGTCTGGCATGTAACGGGGCTATGTTCCTCTGGTGAGGGAAGGTGGAGTTGTCAGCGCGGCAGAACATCCGCTTCGCCAACAACCGCACAAATTCCCTCACCGTCGGAACCTTGAGGTCGTTCCTAATGACGTCGTTGCGCACATATCGGCTTGCGCCGGTTATTGTACGCAGCGCGACATTCTGAACGACCTCAAGTTTACGCTTCTGCTGCTCCCGGCTTGAATTCGACAGTGGGTTGAGGGTTAATTAGCGGAGGAGCTACGCTTGTGTTTAATAGTTGATTGAGGATCACAAGTATTTCCGATTGATTTTGCAGAACTGTATCCAGTGTAGCTTGAACTTGTGATACTCTATCAGCTACGTCAGATAATGTTAATCTTAACAGACTCACTTGAGCTCTCATTTCTTGTTTTCTTTGGAGCAGGTTCTTCTATTGATTTAAAGTTGTTTGCGCTTCGCTTGCCAGCCATACCTGAAAGAAACAAATAATTAAGTGAAAACCAGATCAATAAATAAATAATGTAAAAAATGGTTGGTTTGGTCCTGTATCTCGCAACCTCACTAAGTGGGTTCTGTAGGGGTCAATAATGACACGGACATACTTTACTACTTTTGTATTAATGTCATCATACAATTTTAATTTAATTTATTTTTCTTTATTTATTGTTTCGCCAACAGTTATACATACTAAAACTTACACTAAAAACATGACAAAATGGTATTATGTTAAATATTATAACCTTTTACAGGCAAACACCACATATTTGCAAAACTTGAAATCTCCGGCCCCGCCTTGAAAGTATTTTTCAATAAGGGCCTCACGAGGGAGAACCGGTTTTTATTTCGAGAGGCAAGACTACGGAGCAAACACCATGAGTTCGTGCAATGCTCCTGTAGTCATGGTGTCATCTTTATCAGAAAACGCGACGGCATTCATTTTCTTAAAAATATTAGTCTACTAGAAATAAGTTTGTTGTCAACTTGTATGCATGCTTGTTATTATCATATATTATCTATATTATTATTATGCGTTACACACCTCTTACACAAAAATCGTAATGTTTATAATATTAATACCTACTTATTCAACAGTGGGTTTAATGCCATTTAAGATTTTCTCTTGTCAGCTTTATTAGGTATTCCCTTACCTCTGGCAGTTTGGCAGTCAATCATACCAATCTCAAATTCAAGGTACTTATCCATCTATTGTTTATACTATACTTACAACTCTGACTGACTTTTTGGGGGATAATATAGATTCAGTTGGAATTGACGGCCAAATATTAGATGAGGCATTGTTCTCTTCAAAATTCTCACGTTAAATATCCGAAGTATTAACAAAAACTTTAATAATTTTACAGTTGCACTTAATAGATTGCGTGTAGAATATGACGTGATCTGCTTGATCAAGTGCAGAATTAATGATATTTCTATTATACCACAGATTCCAAACTATACTTCAAGTTCTATCAGCCAGCATTAGTTCCAAGTTTCCATTCAGCCAGCAGTAGCAGAGCCAATTCATGTCTTCATCATCGTCATGAGGATTTCTGCAGGTCTTCAGAGTCCATGGGTCTTCAGCGGAGCCCAAAGCTAAAGTTGAAGTCCTAAATTTACAGCGAAAGTACCAGGAAAGCATGATTTACTTCTAAATTAAGGCCTTGTCTCGGGGCCGAGCTGACTCCGGGACGCCTCAAGGTTCCTGACCATCTAAACGTACTGCACGCACTACCTTCTCGCACTACTTCATCTGCACATCGTCACCTGGCTGGGCCTACGCCGTTGTCTGCCCGCCGGTGACCTCTTCATCCTGAAGATTTCCTACGCCACGAAGATTTAGAGGGAGAGGAATAATTAAAGCATAATACTGCTACTAAGTTCCTCTGTTCTGATTAATTTATGAGTAACTTGAGCTGGATCTTGAACTGTACTCATTGATTTGCGCAGGGTTAGTCCCGTTTTTCCTTGGCTTAAAATTACCCCGAAATGCCGGGAAAATATCTCATTGCTTCGGAAAACCGGAAACAACATAAATACGAAATCCACGCGAGCGAAGCTGCGGGCAACAGCTAGTAATAATATAAGATAATGTTCACTATGATTGCTATAGGGAGCAGCAATAAACAAAATTACCTAGTCTCGTTTGAATATTTGTTGATCCGCTGGCCCCCCTGGTCTCCGGGTCTGATGAGCTTGAGAAGGGTCCCGCCAATTCAGGCTATGCAACTTTCTTTTTAAATTATTCTTTAATATCTTTTCCTGATTTCTGGACTGCTTTGGCAGTGTTTATTCTCTCTTTTCTGGTTGTCTCCAAACGAATTAATTCCAGGCTCAGTTTCAGTTAAAGAGTCCTTCATATCTTTAGTAATTGTAGAAGGAACTAGTGTTTGCCTTCCTTTTGTATCTAAGTGTAAAAAATCACATAGTAATTTTGCTGGCTCATTCATTTTCTTCAGAATATTCAGTTTTGCTCCTCAACCTTATCGGTAAGACACTACTGCATGGCTTGGCCCAAGTATACAAGGGATGTGGGGATTTTTTTTTTTTTTACATTTAATGAGAGCGTCTCTTATCTTTGAATTTTCATTAAGGGCAGCTATGACTTCCTTATTTATTTTTGGAGCTATCATCTTCGGACAATTGTCAAAAGGTAAAACCCATCCCCTACTACGCACCTGGAATTCGTTTACTTTATTTTTTATTTCCTCCGTAAACGATTTATATAGCTCTTCTAGGTTCGTGTCCATAGTAATTATATGATCATTGGTGAGGAAAGTCTTTACAGCTACCTCCTCCTTTATTCCCTCATGTTTAATAAACTCCACAAATAGCTCCAAGTACATCGTAGACGATTCCTTTATATTGCGGCCTAGCGCTATAAAATCAACCACAACCTTTAGCGCACAGTTCAAAAAGTCAGTGGGTGAGGTGTATCCCCTTAGGCGAACAATTTGTTATATTCAATACTCATCTTCTTGTTATACGCTTGATATATCGATTTTGAAATATTTTTTAGGAATGATGCGTTCAACTCCAGCGCTACCAGCTTTTATAGTGACCGGTTGGTTATCATATTATATGGCTTACGCAATACCTATACAAGTTTGTTGAATCTGTTTAGAATTAAATTTTCCACTCCAAATAATGTCGATTCAACATACTTATCACAAAGTGCGCGTCATAATTAGAAAGATTGTGCATAACCATCGGTGTAACTGGTTTAATTTTATAGTTGAGATTGCAACTAAAGTGAGCCGCTCCCCTAAACATGCCGGTGAGATGGCCGTGATGGCGAACTTAATCATCGGCTATTGATATCTCGCTCGTGCACGACGTGGGCGTAGAAGAAATGTTTCCGCATTTGTGACACTCGGTGGCCGTATTATATTGTTCGTGTTGCTCGCTCGTTAGCCGGGTCATTGGCACAATTTTATGTAGTATCTCAGCGAACGGTTTCAGATTATCTTCGAGTGATTGGATAAATGTTTGCACACAATTTTTAATAATAAGTGACGTATTTACTTAACGAGTCGTCATGGCTTCATTTAATGAAATAGCCAAAACTGTACGGTTCATGGAATTGATACTGTTTTGTGAATGAAGCGTTTGGATTGGGTGAGCAAGTAGGAATCGGTCTAAGAATAGATTCAAAGTCAGCATACAGTACTATAGGGACCGTCAGCATGTTATGATGATTTTTAAATTTATTATATTCTCACCAGGTTTTGGTACATTAGTTTTTACGCCAGAACAATCTCGTTTGGTGTGCTCAATAAGCTTTTCCTCATTCGTAAAGGTCAAGAGGCATAAGTTGCAGAAATCAATCCTCACCCCGATGTTTAGTCATCTGGCTTCTTACTAACCTATTTTTTAATCCAACAGTAGTATGCCCGCTCGATGTACAGCAGGTTTATGTGAGTACCACGTCTAGTTTTCGATATGTAGATGGGATCGGAAATGTAGCTCTTCTCCACCTTAAATATATTAACACTAATGTCGTTAAGTTCCTCGAAGGTTTGATATCCTTCCTGGTGACTGGAAAATTGATTCCTTCCAACTTCAAAAATCTCTATAGTTGGGATGGGATATGATGATGTACGATCAGCGTTGTTTTTTTATGGATACAGAGCGCTAATTATAGCTTACGCAAAACATGCAATTATCTTTATTTTTTACGTTGACGCAGGTGCGCTTATCCATGATCAATTTTGGAGGCGGAATGTAGCTGCTCCCTTTCAGCGGGGACAATTTGTTATGTTCACCTCTAGATAGAGGATTCAAAATCTAATAATATATATTATTTTCTGGGAATGCGATGTTTATATTATTTTTGGTTCATTTACACACAGGGGAGAAACCATATTCTTGCGATGTATATATTCTTTCAGGACGTTCTGAATAAAGGCCAGGTTAAAAGTACCCTAAACCGACGAGCATGTATGAAAGGATTGATGAAAGTACAGGAAGCAAGGGAAGCATGTCAAGATCGTAGCAAGTGGAGAACTGTTGTCTCTGCCTACCCCGACGGGAAAGAGGCGTGATGTTATGTTATGTTATATATTCTTTTCCGGAAATGCTTCGCCCTTTTGTTCATTTTCATACAGGGGAGAAACCATATTCTTGCGATGTATATATTCTCTTCGGGAATGCTTCGCCCTTTTGTTCATTTACACACAGGGGAGAAACCATATTCTTGCGTTGTACATATAGCTACTTGGGCAAAGCTATATTTAGAAATCAAGGTAGCGTTCACACTTTAAGCGATATTTAATGAACCAGCAAAAATAAATACAAAATCTGAAGATCTAAGAAGCGTAAGAAGCCCGAGTGTCGTTGGCGAGACAAAGTGACGTGTAGTCGCGTCGAGGTGGTTCGGGCAGACTGGCGCGTGGCCGCCGATCAATTGAGGGCTGTTTCCTCGCGCCCTCCGCGTCTCGTTCACTCCCGCGCTCGCCCTAGGCGTGAGCTGCGTGCGTGCAAGCACCACATACATATTATTTTCGGTTAATGCTTCGCCCTTTTGTTCATTTACGCACAGGAGAGAAACTATATTCTTGCGATGTATATATTCTCTTCGGGAATTTCGCCCTTTTGTTCATTTACACACAGGGGAGAAACCATATTCTTGCGATGTATATATTCTCTTCGGGAATGCTTCGCCCTTTTGTTCATTTACACACAGGGGAGAAATCATATTCTTGCGATGTACATATTCTTTTCTGGGAATGCTTCGCCCCTTTGTTCATTTACATACAGGGGAGAAACCATATTCTTGCGATGTACATATTCTTTTCTGGGAATGCTTCGCCCCTTTGTTCATTTACACACAGGGGAGAAACCATATTCTTGCGATGTAAATATTCTTTTCTGGGAATGCTTCGCCCCTTTGTTCATTTACATACAGGGGAGAAACCATATTCTTGCGATGTACATATTCTTTTCTGGGAATGCTTCGCCCTTTTGTTCATTTACATACAGGGGAGAAACCATATTCTTGCGATGTACATATTCTTTTCTGGGAATGCTTCGCCCCTTTGTTCATTTACACAAAGAGGAGAAACCATATTCTTGCGATGTACATATTCTTTTCTGGGAATGCTTCGCCCCTTTGTTCATTTACATACAGGGGAGAAACCATATTCTTGCGATGTACATATTCTTTTCTGGGAATGCTTCGCCCCTTTGTTCATTTACATACAGGGGAGAAACCATATTCTTGCGATGTATATATTCTTTTTTGGGAATGCTTCGCCCCTTTGTTCATTTACACACAGGGGAGAAACCATATTCTTGCGATGTAAATATTCTTTTCTGGGAATGCTTCGCCCCTTTGTTCATTTACATACAGGGGAGAAACCATATTCTTGCGATGTACATATTCTTTTCTGGGAATGCTTCGCCCTTTTGTTCATTTACATACAGGGGAGAAACCATATTCTTGCGATGTACATATTCTTTTCTGGGAATGCTTCGCCCCTTTGTTCATTTACACAAAGGGGAGAAACCATATTCTTGCGATGTACATATTCTTTTCTGGGAATGCTTCGCCCCTTTGTTCATTTACATACAGGGGAGAAACCATATTCTTGCGATGTACATATTCTTTTCTGGGAATGCTTCGCCCCTTTGTTCATTTACATACAGGGGAGAAACCATATTCTTGCGATGTACATATTATTTTCTGGGAATGCTTCGCCCCTTTGTTCATTTACACACAGGGGAGAAACCATATTCTTGCGATGTACATATTCTTTTCTGGGAATGCTTCGCCCCTTTGTTCATTTACACACAGGGGAGAAACCATATTCTTGCGATGTACATATTCTTTTCTGGGAATGCTTCGCCCCTTTGTTCATTTACACACAGGGGAGAAACCATATTCTTGCGATTATTAAAACCAGAAATAATATATAACTGCACGCAGGATATATTTTAATAAAACTTCTTTAAAACTTTTCAAAGATATATTCGGCAACACGTTCACTTTAACACTTGTATTCACTTTGGCGATCCAAAAACGACTGAGCTCTGGTACCGATATCGCCACCTCTTTGAATTATTTTCCGTTAATTTTATCCCACTTCAAATTCAGTGTAGCCAATATAAAAAAAACTAAACGAATCGGTACCAAATACCAGTGGCAAATAACAGTAAAATAACAAATTTAATACAAAACTGAAACTTAATCGCTATAATATACATTTTATTATTAATTGCTTACACGATGTACATAGTCTTTTCTGGGAATGCTTCGCCTTTTTTTTTTCATTTACACACAGGGGAGAAACCATATTCTTGCGATGTATATATTCTCTTCGGAAATGCTTTGACCTCTTGTTCATTTACACACAGGGGAGAAACCATATTCTCTTCGGGAATGCTTCGCCCTTTTGTTCATTTACACACAGGGTAGAAACCATATTCTTGCGATGTACATATTCTTTTCTGGGAATGCTTCGCCCTTTTGTTCATTTACATACAGGGGAGAAACCATATTCTTGCGATGTACATATTCTTTTCTGGGAATGCTTCGCCCTTTTGTTCATTTACACCCAGGGGAGAAACCATATTCTTATGTCCCTCAACACAGAATCCTCAGAGAAAAAAACTGCATAAAAACTTATTTTGACGATGCCAAAAAATAGTCATGAAATAGTCATAAATAGTCACCATAAGGAAAAAAATAGTCGCGTTACAATTCTAGAGTTATAGCTATGGTTTGCTGAGGATTATGGGCATAGGCTATATACAGAATCCTCAGTTCTGATGCAAGCAAACCGTGGGGACTATCGACTTGGTTTTTATTTTAAAAAATAGTCATGAAATAGTCGTCTTGACTTCCAAATTCTCAAAAATAGTCGTTCAAGGATTTCAGAGTTACAGGGGTAGCTTGCTGAGGATTCTGTGCATAGCATTTCACGGACGCAGATTCCTGCAGAACGGTTAGGTTTTTCTATTTGATACTGATGTCAAAAAATAGTCAACAAATAGTCGTCTCAAACCATAATAACTTCGGTCTGTTTTACCTAGTAGAACTATGTTAAAAATGCATGTGAACTTCGCCATACATTTTTCCTTTGTACAGTCGCGTACACAAAATTATTTGATATTGATTTCAAGTTGTCAAAAAAAATGGATTTTGATAGAGGCTTTTATTTTTATATATTGTTGCAGACCTTTTTTTGTGTTATCTATTTTTATTAGGTAAATAAGAGGATAAATCGACTGATATATCAGTGCACAGACCCAACCTTTTGGTCTAAAAACTTATAATGTAGGTTCCACGTTTAAGGAAAGGTAAAACTAGAATATCGGGCTTAAACCCAGATGCATTCAGTAAGTAAAAATACTTTAATAATAATTGGTAGGTTCGCAAATATTACTAAATTAACTATACTAACTTTACTAATTTCTTGATTGATCAATGTTGTTTGCCTACGCATTTAACTATTCATTAAAAATTTAAATGTCGCTGCATATGTGTTTCTTTTACCCAATAGCACATCAGTAGAATAATACAAATCAGTGACTTAATGGCATAGTAACAGAGTTGGAAATGTTTAACGTGGGTCGTATAATAGAAAAAAGCACCAATATTCTGAGACGAGATATGTTTAACCAATAGCATGGCGGCGTTCGGCTCGACCGAATTGTGTGACCGAGCTAGCGCTCGCCGCCGCCGCCGGCGCGTATTAAAGTGCCCTACAGTGTTGCTATTACAACGACAATTGCCATGTTCTACGGTAATTATATGAAATGTAAAGTTAACTTACACTACAGCCTATGGAAGCAGTAAATACACAACGCGTTATTCCAAATTAGGATTGCCATTTTTTCAATAATCCTACTTAAAAATTGAATGTAAATTCTAAAACTAAACTAAACAGTCTAAACTAGCAGCTCGTTAAAAGCGCAGCCTCAGTCGGGTCATTGCGCTGCGGGTTATTGCCCTCTGCGTAGGGCTAATTTTAAAATTTTCAGAATTTTTTAAAAGTAGATTTTTTTTTGTGTTCCTTTATCGTTACCAAAACACCCCCTAAGCTATGGCACGCAACAAAATTATCACCCTGTATTACTCATTTAACCATTTAACGGACATAAGTACGAAGACTGTGATTTATACAAAAAACCGGCCAAGTGCGAGTCGGAGTCGCGCACTGAGGGTTTCGTACCACCACATAAACATAATTGTATTAGTTGAAATTTCAGTAAGTTGATGTGCTAGATTTTTTGAGTCCGACACGCGCTTGACAAAATTTTATTATTTGTTGTTATTTTATAGCTTATGCACTATAAACATACCAATTTTCAAGTTTGTAAGTGTTCCCGTTTTTAAATAGAACTAAAACAAAAATCGCCTCAGCGACCATCCAACTTGACCCCTCTCTTATATGAATGTTCTTGAAACGGGAGCTCACCACAATTGGTTATCATTAGTTGTGAGAAAAGTTGTAATATTTAATGATTTCAGACTTTTCCCATTATTTGTACTGTGAGACCTAGCTTCTTGCCAAATTTCATAATTTTAGGTCAACGGGAAGTACCCTGTAGGTTTTGCATTTTTGAATAAATGTATGGAGATGAGGACATAAAATGCCATATCTTTTGATTGCGTCGTTGTAAAAAATTTTAATTTTCAGATCTTGTGTGATTCATGGATCCTAATATGTGGTATTAATTTCAACCTGATACCTTTACCCGTTCGTGAGATAAAGTGTCTTGACAGACAGACAGACAGACGGACAACAAAGTGATCCTATAAGGGTTCCGTTTTTTTTCTTTTGAGGTACGGAACCCTAAAAACTAACTTAAAAATAATCTGTAGGTACTGAATATATTCATAAAGAAGATTTTTTTATTATTTTAGTTTAAAACCAATTATTGTAGTATATCAAGCTATATTATTTAACATGAAAACAAATAAACTTTGCTTTTTATTACAGAATTAATTATATTGGGCTCCAAATACATAAAAAAAAGTAACTAAATAGTTACCATCAAAGATGATATGCATTTTGAACACGACTGTACTTGAGTTGAAAAATGTATGGCGAAGTTAACATGCATTTTTAACATACTTCTACAAGGTAAACCTGACCAAAGTGGTTATGGTTTGAGACGACTATTTGTTGACTATTTTTTGACATCAGTATCAAACAGAAAAACCTAAACGTTCTACTGGAATCTGCGTCCGTGAAATGCTATGCACAGAATCCTCAGCAAGCTACCCCTGTAACTCTGAAATCCTTGAACGACTATTTTTGAGAATTTGTAAGTCAAGACGACTATTTCATGACTATTTTTTAAAATAAATACCAAGTCGATAGTCCCCACGGTTTGCTTGCATCAGAACTGAGGATTCTGTATATAGCCTATGCCCATAATCCTCAGCAAACCATAGCTATAACTCTAGAATTGTAACGCGACTATTTTTTTCCTTATGGTGACTATTTATGACTATTTCATGACTATTTTTTGGCATCGTCAAAATAAGTTTTTATGCAGTTTTTTTCTCTGAGGATTCTGTGTTGAGGGACATATATTCTTGCGATGTATATATTCTTTTCGGGTAATGCTTTGCCCTTTTGTTCATTTACACACAGGAGAGAAATCATATTCTTGCGATGTATATACTCTCTTCGGGAATGCTTCGCCCTATTGTTCATTTACACACAGGGGAGAAACCATATTCTTGCGATGTATATATTCTTTTTTGGGAATGCTTCGCCCTTTTGTTCATTTACATACAGGGGAGAAACCATATTCTTGCGATGTACATATTCTTTTCTGGGAATGCTTCGCCCTATTGTTCATTTACATACAGGGGAGAAACCATATTCTTGCGATGTACATATTATTTTCTGGGAATGCTTCGCCCTTTTGTTCATTTACACCCAGGGGAGAAACCATATTCTTGCGATGTATATACTCTCTTCGGGAATGCTTCGCCCTATTGTTCATTTACATACAGGGGAGAAACCATATTCTTGCAAGCGCCTTAATTTTCTAAATGAAAGAAAATTATTAACTGTCAATTGCACTAAACATCTTTTAAGGTAAAGTTCCTTTAAATGTATTGTTAATACTTTCTTTGTCGTCCAAGGATTGGCAAATTTAATTTAAAATATAAAGGTATTAATAAAAGTTGGTTATTACCCTGCTAAATTTATAATACCTTTTGCTTCTAGGATATATTAATTTAAGGGAACCTTGACCCTAAATGTATATCATCGATCTCTTGTGTTTGTGAGTCCTTTGGGTAGTTCTTCGAAATTTAATTCTTCGACTGATTCATCTGGGCAAAATTTTATTGCACTTTCAGCTCTGTAACACATGCTCATATGAAAATTGGTATACCAAAAAACATATATTTGAAGAGGGACTCGTTTTTATAAATTAGTTTTCAAGATATCGATGTTCAAATATTTCGTGGCCCGATGAATCAGAATCTGTTACAGATGAATCAGAAACAGAAAAAAATAAATAAAAAGCTTTATGTAGACGGGCTCTGTATTAGTAAATACTAATATTGTAACTACTACAAAAATCAGAATTTATGAAAACAATTACTTGTTATCTAATCAAAAAAAAGTTTCTAAAATTTCTTAAATTCTTGTAAAACATTTAATATGTATAGAAAGCGAGAATATTGTAATATACCAAAAATTTTAAGAATAGCTGATATTAGTAATAAAAAAAATTCTCATCGGTACTAGAAGTTATTAAATTTGCTACATAATTTTTCTCTCTCTTTATTTTTTTTCCGTGTACAACTTACTTACTTACTATACTTAAGCTATATTACAGCATCATAATGAAAAATCACAGGAGTACAAACTTATTCTAATAATGGCACTTTTGACGTAAGTCTTAGTTATGTAGTCTTAATTATTAAGTAGAATTAACAATCACATTATTTATTCTTAACAATAAAGTAACAAAAATGAGATCAACTTTAATGAAATGGCATTTTGACATTAATCTTTCTTCTTAACTATCATAGAAACATACATTCTAAGTAACGCTAACTAAGTAGTAAAGTGATGAAGTCAAAGTAAAGTACTAAAAAAAATATTTCCTTGGCTTTTTGCAAGGGACTGAAGTGCTTTCAATGTCTTCCTCAAAGCATTTTTTTTGACGAGTTCTTGAATTTTTGGAAGAAGATGGAGTTATCATTTCTTCACCAATGGCGTGAGACACTTTTGTCTGTTTATCATATTGAGCCTTTTTAAACACGAGGATGTTCTCATCGTCGGAATCTGAGCGATTATCCACGCTTTTCTGATGAAGGGTCGATAAGACATCTCTGGTAAGTTTTGGAGTTATAATTTTTTCATCGATTGACGAAGTCTCCATCCAAAAGCTGTCGTCATCGGGAAGGTCGAGGTTTTGTAAGTCTGTTTCCGAATCTTTTCCAGTTTGAATTTCGGTAGCAGATATTTGGCCACGTTTGGTCAAAGAGCTGTATGTAGCTTTCTTCGATGCCGCCTTTCTTTTATTAGTGAATTTGGAGAAAGATTGAGTATTCATATCTTCACCAATAGCGTGAGACATTTTTGTCCGATTATCATATTGGGGCTTTTTAAACACAAAAATGTTCTCATCGTCAGAATCTGAGCGATCATCCACGCTTTTCTGATGAAGAGTCGATAGGACATCTTTGGTAAGTTTTGGAGTTATAAGTTTTTCATCGATTGACGAAGTCTCCATCCAAAAGCTGTCGTCATCGGGAAGATCGAGGTCTTGTTGGGCTGTATCCGAATCTTTTCCAGTCTGAATGTCAGTAGCAGTTATTTGGCTACGTTTGATCAAAGAGCTGCATGTAGCTTTCTTCGATGTTACCTTTTTTTTATTTGCGGATTTCACGTTTACACCACTCTGTTGTTTATTATTATCTTCTATGGTATAAAAACCAATGTGTTGACCATGAGAACATTGAATGGCGTCTTCTGAACAATCGTCCAAGCTACAACTAAGTTCTCTCATAGCTAAAGTCTGAAGTTGATTGGCACTCCACACGACCTGATGTGTTCTCATGGTCCCACGGAATTCCTTTAAATTTTCGGGAATCAGCATCTCTTTCTGTAATATGCCCGACTCATGAACTACTTCTATAATAACTCCTGGACAACGTTCTTTAAGGTGTCTGACAAGAATTTCAATGTTTGGAATGTCATTCCCTCTCGCAACTATTTGATCCGCAGTTCTTTTCACAACTCCTCCGACACCATCAGGAGCCCCTTTACCATGTCCTTGTTCGGAATAATTCCACATTAATAATCGCAAACTTGGAAAGTTCCAATGCATTTTCGCCATAATGTAAAACATTTTACGATTACGATATTGCGCCGATGGTGAATCCGAAATAAAGTGAAATGTTGTTACTTCCGGCACTTCACTTTCAAGAAATCGGAGAATTGGCTGTAAATGTTCCCAAATAGCGACGGCATCATGGCGCAAACATTCGCTGACCGTACAGTATGACTGTTTACACAGTTTTCCATCTTTGATGTAATAAATAATAGAGGTGTGCAATGTTATTTGTTGTCTAGAACTGCCGAAGTGGAAAGACTGAATCTCAGAGGCGTATTTAGTGTTATAGTTTTCACTAAAGTCGCAATGTATGATGCATTCTTCAGGCTTCAGGTTTTGTTTAAATTTTTTTGTATAATTATATTGGGAAATAATATTTCCGCAGTGGTGCATATAAGGTACTAACAGGTTTTCGAAATGTTCGATTATATCTTTAGGATGAGCTGCAACTTTGTTCTTAATCGTTTGAAGCGTAGTTCTTTCTTTTCCATCCTTGATATATGTTTTTTTTACTTTGTTCCAAATCCAGTAATACGTTTCTTTGGTATTGTCAAATTCTTTATAATTTATGACCTTATTTTTGCATTTATCACAGTTTTTTGCCAGACAGTGAACATTTTTGGGATCACAACATAGTGATTATAAAATATCATTTACAGATTTTTCATTAATTAGATAATTTTTCTTAAGGGCTACAATGACTAGCTCCATATTTTCATGATCTTTACACAGACAAGTTTCTCGAATGTTGACGTTTGGTATGCGTACCCAAAAAGGACGAAGCTTGCAAAATGCACTGTAGCTTATTTTGTATTGAGGATGAGTTTCAAGATACTTTTTATGTAGATATTGTAAGCTGTTGTTAAGATATCGCTTCTGTTTTTTTACTTTTCCTTTGGTTACAAATTCTTTTTTTCCCGCGCACATTCTACTGTTTTCATCTTCTTCAAAATACATTGTGATACTTTCTTTGATTCCGGTAGTACAGGGTTCAACAACCAGCTGTGCTTTTTCATTTCCACATAGATTTTTCTTTTGGCTTTTATGTACTTCTTTTACCTGTTTATCTTTTATTTTTTTCCTGTAATTTTCATTGATTCTTTTCAGTTCTAGAATTTTTTGGTCTTTCAATTGTTTACGTATTTGGTGAAGGTGATTTTATTATTCGCGAAGGGATGTCAGCATTGAATGAGACATCGGTCTCATTTTCTGTTAGGTTCAAATCAATGCCAAGTGCTCTCTTTTGTCTTATACTGGTTCTTGTTATACGTGCAGAAAGCGGTGAAGAATGAGGTAAAACCTGTGGTGAGCTGGGAATTCCCGGGGATCTTGGTATAGTCGAAACATGTGGAGATGATGGTTATTACCGATTTATGCGCTGGTTGGCTGCGAAATTAGAAGACGGCTCCTTTGGTTAATAAAATATAATAAAAACGGTAAAACACACAGTAAATATAAGTAAATCAAGTAGAGACCGAGAGACTGCCAAAACTAATCAATGTCGTAATTTGGAATTTGCTTACGTCTAAGTTTAAATATACATATTTACAGAAGCCTGCCAGCATCAGGCTAGCAGGCAACCTCCGTCGTCGACATTCCCCCTCCTGGTGGCACGACCAGTGGCACCAAAAGTACTCCGACGGCGCAGGTTGCCCATCAGGCTCAGCGGATCGGGAGAGGTACGATCTTTCGCATAGGACGTCGTAAGACGCCACCTTGGGTTCGCACGTCTACCACACGCACGATCCCATCTCTCCCGGTCAGCTTCTGGGTGACCCGCCCCAACGGCCATACGTTCCGTGGCATGTTAGGATCAGCCACTAGCACCAGGTCTCCTACTTCTATTTCTGTTCTGGCTCCTGTAAAATGATGGCGTCGCAACTGAGGTAGATACTCGCGCACCCAACGATTCCAAAACTGAGTCGCCATGGCTTGAGATTTCCGCCACTCACGTCTTCCAAACTGGTCTGATGGATCGCAGCGTCCGACGGGAGCATCTACTGAAGAAGCGCCAATGAGGAAGTGATACGGAGTTAGAGCTTCTTCACTTCCTGGTTCCGTTGGAACGTAGGTCAGGGGTCGGGAGTTCAAAATTATTTCGACTTCCGCCAGAAGTGTTACTAGAGTCCATTCTTTGGGAGTGTTCTGGTTTAGAATTACTGCCAGACTTCTCTTCACGGACCCAATCAGTCGCTCCCAAGCACCTCCCATAGAGGGCGCTCCTGGCGGTATGTTTTTCCATATGATGCCGCGCTGAGTTGAAAATTCGCTCTGTTCCTCCAGCAATGCTTGACGCAATTCATTAGCCGCCCCGTGAAAAGCAGTTGCGTTGTCGCTTGTGATTGTTGTTGGGCGGCCCCTTCTTGCAATAAAGCGGCGGAGCGTGTTTATCGCGGCATCTGTTGTAAGTTCATTCACAACTTCAAGGTGGACGGCGCGAGTGGACATGCATGTAAATAAGGCGACCCATCTCTTCTCGTGTCGACGTCCAACCGTTACCATGAGGGGTCCAAAATAATCTAGACCGACGTGAGTGAACGGGCGAGTGTGATGGTCCAGACGCTCTGTAGGTAAGGTACCTTCCGGTGGGATGTGTGCGGTCGACGCTTTTCTTCTATGGCAATATGTGCATTGGTGTGCCACGGAACGTATGACGTTTCGAAGGCCTATTACCCAGAACCTTTGGCGACATTCGTTGAGCACCGTCTCATTGTTCCCATGACCGAACTTGTCGTGTAAATATTTTATATAAAAACGTACTGCGGTGTCTCGGCCGGGAAGAATGAGAGGGTGTTTAACAATTTGTACGTTGTTAACGTTGTCAATTCGCCCACGCATCCGCAACAACTGTTCTTCGTCGATATAAGGGTTCAGAATTCGAATATTACATTTCAAAGGGAGAGAACTAGACCTGCGAAGAATTTCGTACTCCTCGGGAAACGTCTTCCTTTGAACTTGTCGCCAAATCATCTGCTCCGAAAGTTGTAAATCATCACAAGATAAAGTGACGTCATCGACAAGAGGAACAGAAGTTGCACCGGCTGCGTTTTGACGTCTGCGCTGTAACAACAATGCGCCAAATGTATACACATATGCAGTAGAGCATAAGAATCGACTCCAGCTGCTGAATCGATTCACATCTGGTAGAGGGATGTGAAGCGGTTCGGCCGGTTCCACGATAAGTCCTACAAAATTTCTGAGTTCTCCGCACTCATAGATAGAGCGCCAGTATGCGACAGCAGCGTAGGCTGAGTCGCTGGCGTCACAAAAGGTATGGAGCTCTAACCTAGCGAGCGCGCCAGAAAGGAAGTAGCAGCGAGGCACCTTCAGAGATTCGACATTAGTAAGGGCCTCGTACCACCCCCCCCACTGGCGACACTCGCTGGGTGAGAGCTCTTCGTCCCAACTTTTGGTTGTCCGCCACGTTTGTTGAAAAAGTATTCGACCGTGAATAGTAAGTGGGATCAGAATGCCCAATTTGTCGAATATTTTCATTAGATCACTTAAAACCGATCGTCTAGTAAGTTTGATAGAATTTTGGGTAATCGAACTTTTAAACATAAAATTGTCTGATTTTGGTAACCAAAACATACCCAAAATTCGGAGACCGGTATCAAATACGTTCGATCGCCACAGTAGACCAACTTCAAACCGCCCATTTGGTAGCCGTCGCGTGGTCTCGTTTAATATATGTAGCGCGCGTTTCTCAGACTCCGTATAAGGATCCGCTTTACAAACTCCTAACGATTCCAATTTGTAATAATCTCGAATCAAAACATCTAGTTTGGTATCGTCAAAAGTGTGTAGTGTAACGTTGTTAATTAGATAAGGTTCTAAGTTAACTTTTGTGTTCCCGCCAAAAAGTACCCAGCCCAATTTTGTCTTTGATGCTATGGGTTGTGAAAGAGTTCCGATACGATTTTCCGTTGATAAAAGTGCATGCCAATTATTTGCACCGATTAAAACCTTTGGGGTCGCGGAAACATAGGAAATTTGTGGAAAGAGGTCTGAAAGGTAATTTAGTTTATCTATGTCCTTGTGTTTGATTGACTGTGTCGTCAATGTCAGGTTTGGCACTGTATGGACGTTTGTCAAATTTATTATGTCAGATGAATGTTTACCTTTCAGCTCTACAGAAAAAATGAATGATTTTATGCTTGATTTTGTTCCTGTAACGCCTTCGAGACTGATCTCTGTTGGTGTGCCCTCTGCACCAATCTGTTTTGCAATGTCCGTATCCATCAGTGTAGCGGTGGAGCCATCGTCCAAAAGTGCATAAGTATCAACTGATGCTTTCGGTCCGAAGAGCGTTATGGGAACAATTTTCAGGTGTACTGGCTGAAAACTAGGAATGTTTGTAGTATATACAGGGTTGGCGGTCGCGGACGGCAAGGAAGGTGATACGGCAGCAGATGTGGTTCCAGACTGTGTGGGGATGGGTTGTGATGATGATGATGTCGGTATGGTTGTTGTGTTGTGACACGGTTGCATAGGCCTTTCGTGCTGTACGGGTCTCTCTTTGTGGAGTAGCCTATGATGAGGTTTCTTGCATAGACTGCACGGTTTTGCCTTGCAAGTGCGCCACCGGTGGTTGTCTTTGAGACATCTTGCACATACCTTGTGGTTCATCACCCACTGCCATCGATCATCTACAGACAAGGCAGTAAACTTATCGCACACCTTGACTGAATGAGCCTTCTTGCAGTAGAGGCAAGATATTATTTCTGCTGCTGGTATATTAGGTTGCTTCGGGTTACTAAGACCCACTGCTGGACTAGGCCTAGGTGGGATAAAAACACTGGTCCCTTCTCTTGGAAAAGTAGGAGGTGAGAAAGAGAAAGGCTGTGTTGGGCCAAACCTTAAACTCCTATCAGCTTCTCTAGTTAGAAATTTACCTAAAACTTCTAGGCGAGGAGCCAGAGGATGGGCAGCCTCATAGTCAGCAGCATAGTCCTGCCATCTTGCTAATAACAATGGTGTTAATTTGCCTAATATACACTGAAACAATTCAGGTGAAAACAGATAGCCAAATTCTTTCATAAAATTTATTGTTGCCAAAAAGTTATTTAATTTACATGCCAAAATATTTAAATCACGACCGAAAAATTCAGAATTTAGTTTCGGAGAGATTTTTAAAATATTAAGTTCGTAATTTATAATTATTTCGGGTCTGGCGAAGCGCATGCGAAGTGTGTCGATTATACATGTAGGGTCCTCGGCAGTATAAAGTAAGGACGCAACTGCTTCGCGCGCCTCGTAATGGAGGCTTAGCCTTAACCTATTCAGGTTCTCAGTTGGCGAGAAATAATTCTTAGTATCATCGTACTGACGCTTGAAAGCTAGCCATTCGTGCGGATTTCCAGCGAAGGTAGGAAGCGATGACACTACTGCTGGCTTCCTCGTAGCGGCGGTGATCTGCTCCCTCGTTAGGCTTGCGATAGCCTGGGCCAGAGCCAACACGCTGCTGTTGGAGTCAGGGTGGACGTGGGTGGGCTGCGGTGGATGCGGTGGGGCATCGTTTGCCTCCCACTCGCGTTGTACATCACACAACCAATCTGTAAAACGTCCCGGCCTATCTCCGGGACTCAAAGGTACTTGATTAACTAAATTAGTATGAGTGAGTGGTAGAGGGCGATTAGCGGGTGAAGAGGGCTCATTTTGTGGTAGAGGGGTTGGCTCGGTAGCAGGGAGCTGTGGGTTAGTCGTGTCGATGACTACGACGGGATCAACAGCGATGCTGCCTGCAGTTGAGCCGATGGCGGCTAGTTCCGCCTCATACTCTGCCTCCAAGGCTTTCTTCTTAGTTTCCGCCAGCTGCTCCTCTAGGTCTGCCAAGCGGCGGAGGTGACGGGCCTCTGCTGCCTTTCTGGCACTTAAAGTACTTCGCTCACTTACCCTGGTACTGTGTGAGGTGCGGGAGGCATTATCTGCCTCACCACACTGTGCCTTTGTCTGGGAGCGTGTCTTCATTTTCAAATTTTGATATGTAAAATTTGGAATTTCGCAAGAAAACACGGATCGAAAGGACCAAAAATATTACCGATTTATGCGCTGGTTGGCTGCGAAATTAGAAGACGGCTCCTTTGGTTAATAAAATATAATAAAAACGGTAAAACACACAGTAAATATAAGTAAATCAAGTAGAGACCGAGAGACTGCCAAAACTAATCAATGTCGTAATTTGGAATTTGCTTACGTCTAAGTTTAAATATACATATTTACAGAAGCCTGCCAGCATCAGGCTAGCAGGCAACCTCCGTCGTCGACAATGGTAATTCCAAATCTAACGGGTCATTCACTTCGGTATTGTCTGGTGGATCACATTCGCCAATTATTTCTTCTTCTGAGGGAATACCACGTTCTTTCAATTTCTTTTTAGCATACCATCTTCGACTACTTTCTCTGCTTTTCTTCCTAGCTATTTTTTGTTGCTTAGGTGTCAAATTTTGAACTGACACGGTTTTACCGTCTCGTTTTCTTTTTATATATATTTCTTTCATTTTTAATTTCCACATCGCATACTTTTCTGGATCTTTTCTTATAATTTCCATTCTTCTGCGTTCTGCGAGTCTCTTTTTCTCTTTTTTTTTATCTTCAGTTTGTCGCATTATTGTGTCCTGCAATATTAAAATAACAGAAATTAGATAGAGAATTTGACTTATGAATAAATAGATTTTTGTGATTGTTAAAGGTAGCTACACACATAGATATACGTATTCATCGACAACTTCGAGCGTAGAGTTGCCAACTTTGATTGGAGTGGGTACAACAAGGACGTTAGACATAATTTTCGTCTTATCCGTGTTCATTTTAAGACCCACTTGTTGTGAAACTCTACTGAGGTTATTGAGCATCGTGCCGAGATCTTCCAGGGTCACAGCCATTACGACAATATCGTCAGTAAATCGAAGGTGGGTCATGTACTCGCCATTGATGTTGATGCCAAGTCCTTTCCAGTCCAGGAGTTTGAAGACGTCTTCCATTGCAGCGATTTAAAATTTTATAGCTAAGTTAATATAATAAAAATGATAAAGGAACAACTTGTACACGGACAAAAATTAGACAAGAAGAATTACGCAACCAGAGCGCTCCTTTTGTGCAAGAGAAAGGAAAACTAGTTTATTTTATGATTCATATGGTGTTTTGACCATATAAATCAGGCACAGATGAATCAGAATTTTGCCTACAATCATGCATAACTCATCATACATGCAGACTTCAGCATTGTTATTATTCTACACGAATCTGTGATCCTAAATAATCACAGGAAACACAAATTGAAGTTATAAAACGTTAAAATAAATTTTATAAAGTAGACATTGTAATCAGAATTAACCAATCACAGATGAATCAGATATTTACCTTCGTAACACCGGGATCTAAGCCAACCAGCCGCACGTCCACCTTCTAGCTTGTCCGTTGCACGACTGGCTTCCCCCCGAGCGGAAAGCCAGACTGGTTGTTATTTACCCGACCAAGTATGGTCAAGCGCAGCTTACGCCACATTAATCAGTATTATACGCCGGACACATCTTATTTACTTATTTTTATAAACATACTAAGATAATATAACTATAAACATTTTATTTGTGAGAGGACAATTAATTTTCTTTCGATATAATTATAATTTATATTGATTTATCAAAGGGAAAATACGACATCGACTATTTTGTTCCGGAAAATGGCAAACGGACGCGTTATATGAATCAGAAGAACAAACTTCAAATATTTTTATTTTGTACCTAGACTGCAATTCTATTAAAAATATAATTTGTCCCAGTTAGGGATAAAGATAAACTGTATAAAAAAAAAATTACATGCCGTTTTGTTAGTTGTTTACAGAAATATACTCATAGAAATCGAAAATTTTGTCTCTGAAGAACTACCCCTTTCTTATCTTGACGAAATTATTTTGTTATAGTTTTGAAAACAAGAAGTATGAAATGTACCTTACTTTTAAATACTTTCTTGCACGGTTGTTATACAAAAAGGTTCTTAAAGGCGTTTTACAAATGTGACTTTTAAAGTGTGCCTGTACTGTGTCTGGGGATGTTTTAAGAGTCGCACGGGTTTTCTTCAACATTTTAGATATACCTAATCTTTGACAATATTATTAATAAGGTTCTTAATGTTCTTATCTAAAGACCTCATCAATCAAATTTGTATTTTTATTCAATTTAGGTAAGATATTGAAGCTTCGTTTGGCCCCATATTTGTATGAAAATATATGAAAGAAAACAGACCGGCCGGTTATTTCTGCCGGTGAGTGTATATGTATGTCATACAACTTTTCTGTTTCGTGAATTTTGTCTGCTTTTTTGTTTTCAGTCTTAGGTCTTGAGCAGTTTATTTTACCGCGTTTACTTTTTCGACGTATTTTAGGGTTCCATACCTCAAAATAAAATAAACGGAACTCTTATAGGATCATATTGTTGTCCGTCGGTCTGTTTGTCAACACCATTTTTCTTCTGAACGGTTGAAGGTATCAAGTTGAAAAAAAAATTAAACCGCCGAAAAAACTATAAAGCAGAAAATAATAAAACTTTTTTATTTAACCTTAATAACAAAGTTCTTAAACTAATGTAAGTATACCCGAGTAATTTTGAGTCGGCGCCATACAAGCAAATTAACGGACGTTTGGACGTTCCATGATGGCAGACGTCGAAATAATTTTAGCCGCCGCGCTGTGTCTTTTTGCAATACATAATTATTTATGTTCAGTGTTTAACAAAAGTAAAGAAAATTCGTCGTCGTAGAAGATGATGGATGATATCTATCCATCGTAATAGAACTTTGTAAGTAAGGTCAGTCGGGGCAAGTGCGGCATACTTTTTATAAAGTTGACTATCATAGTAAATATTTCAGTATCTATCAACTGTTGGGCATTAAAGTGAATATTAAATTACGGCATATTTTACTCGCAATTTGCACGGACATAAATGGTGCAAATCGGATCACTTTTGTTGGAAATATTTGTATTTGAAGTGAACTATACCCTGTGGACGCACTTTCCCAAAAATGGGGCAAGTGCGACACACTTTCAAAAATAATATTATCTACGGTTTTCTGAAGTTTTGGTACCTTTAAAAAAAAAGCCGTTATCGAAACAAACAAGACAGTCTATTTAAAACTTTATTACTACCCACTTAAGGTTTAAAATCTGTTGGCAAACACAAAAAGGGGTAAGTGCGCCATACCTTTACTGGTCAGTGGCTATCAACCTTTTTATTTGCCTAATTTTTATTGAAAATTTGAGGAAGATTGGATCGTTCTACTATTTGCGCGTATATTTTATAGCCATCTATTTGATGCTTTGGGTGATAAAAATAACTGTAGACGTATTGTGCTTATTCATTATTATTTTAGGTCTTACAACATCAGACTTACAATTAGTACAAAAATCGAAACGGTTTGCTTATAACTAATAAATATTCAAAGTAATAAGAAATTTTACATGGATTTTAAGGTAAATAGAACAAAAAATTACAAAAACAAAATATATTGACGGTTATTTTAATTCCCTTGCAACGTGTTTGGTAATAACAATACTACCATGGATTCGAACTTTTTTACTATGGATGGAACCCAATCTGTCAACTCGAAAAATAAATCAGACCAAAATGTATGGGCACCCTTTTTTTAAGTTACTGAGTTGCTTCCATAGGTGCAGATAAATTAAGAATGACCGTGTAAGCATAATCTAAAGAAATATCTTCTATTATAAAAGCTGACTCAAAAATAAGATAAGTTTTACTAACAAACAGAAAAATAAAGAGCCTATGTGCTTAATTAATAATCAAAAATAATGAAATAACTTTATTAATAAGTCAGTCTTACCTTATGCATATTTTTAACTTATTCTCATAATATGGCACTTGTTTATTTATTTGGCATTTATAAAAATAAAACAAAGAATGGCATCTAAAATACTATAGTAAAACTAAAAACTGAGTCAGTCTTGCCAATAATATTTCTTTTTAAAAATAATTCCCATCTTTATCATCCATTAGAACATACTGTAGAGGATCCTCACTGATTTGTAAAAGTTCAATTACTTTGACAATATTGTCTGCAGGCACAATATCTAAATCTTGACGTTTAGGCTGGACAAATGTAAGATCTTTCCCTTGTTTGAGAACCGATTTAAAAAATGAAATCTTGAATTTCCCTTCCATTTTGCCCTCTAATACCCCTATATAATATTTCCATGTTTTCCTATTATAATATCTGGTAAGTACTGTATCTCCAACATTATATTTTTCATCAAGGTTCTTTATCGTATTTTGGACACTAGCTTGAGTAGCAGCTAAATTAATTTTTTTATCAATAACTTTAAAATGTGTTTTGTCAAACTTAATTTTTGGAAAATTTTCTTTGAACTCAGAATTTATTGAGACGGATTCCAATATAGTGACTTTCTTTTTAGTGTTTTCTGTCGATTCCGGTGATTTTTTTATTTCTAATAACGGGTAAGATTCTTTACATTTTTGTTTCTTAATTGCCGGTTCTTCCTTACTTTTATTTATACCCTTTTCTTGCTTAATTTTATGTGTGTGTGTGTTGCTTCCATAACTATTTCTGTATTGTTTTACTTCACTTACTGGAATGTCTTCTAAGTCTCTAATTTCTTGCACTATTTTCTCAATTTCCTCTTCTCTTGTTGATTCATTTATACCGAGATAATCATCTAATTCAGCTGCATTTGAATCATTTAAAATGTCTGAGAGTGTATTTTCAATATCAGACTCATCATGTACACTCATCTCCATACTGTCCGATGTAGTATCGACACTGGAAGATTTCACTCTTCTCAATTTTGTATTTTTCTTTTTACGTTGCCCTTTCCCTTGCTTGTTTTCTTTGCTCTGTGCCTTTCCTTTTCCTGGTCCCTTTCCTTTAGCCAGTAACTTTCCTTTTCCCTGTCCCTTTCCTTTTTCTTGTCCATTCCTTCTACTTAATTCTTTACCTATTTGTTCTTTTTCATGTACCATATCACTACAGCTATCATTTGTTTTTTCTTTCGAGCTGTTTTGGCCATTTTCTAGATTTTCTGATATTCCAGAAGAGCCAGGTGTGGGGTAAATTTTTAAAGCTTTATCTTCTAAATCTTTATTGAGCTCAGTTTGTTTAATCTTTTTTGTTACAGTCTTTGACTTTGATTTCTTGCGTTTCATTTCTTCTTCTTTCTGACTTAAAACGATTAATACATTGTCATGAGTTAATACTTCTGCATTTCCTGATACTCTTACTTTCTTTTTCTTTGGCAACTCGTTTTCAACTCTTTTAATTTTTTGCAGAAGAAGACTTTCAAAGGAGCTGTGCGAACAACAAGGTTTGTGGAGTTGTGGGGAAGGTTTGTGGACTTGCGACGGGTGTGGTTGTTGAAAGACGAGAAGGGTATTTATTTTTTGCAGGCAAAGTGAACTCAGTGTCAACGGTTTTGAAGTTGAATTTTCTGGATTTGGAGTAGCGCTCTGTTTGTATTTTTTCCATCTTTTCAAGGCATCAGGATCAAATTCATTCTCGGATATTACATCTCGATTAAATGGATATATACCTCCTTTTTTGAATCCATTTTTGATAATCTGACTATCCATGTTTTGCCATACTTGTCCAACAATGACTGAAAAATCTTTTTTTGGCAGATTTTGTCCTATATGAGCTCGTTGCCATTTCACAATCCTTTTATCCCAATCATCTTTTAAAGGTTTGAATACCGACAAATCCAAAGGTTGTAATAAATGGCTTGAGTGGGGTGGAAGTTTTATTATGGTAATGTTATTCTGCTTCGCTTTCTCTATTACTGATAGTCGGACATGAGTGCTATGTCCATCATAAAGTAAAAGGGTTGGTTCACCTTTATTTTCTATCATGGGTATGAAAGATTTGGTCATAAATTGTTCAAAAGCTTCTGCTTCAATCCAACCATTTTCGTTGCTGTGAAAGTAGTTCCCGGAAATGCCTCAGGGGATGTCCACTCACTCCACAGGTATTTACCCTTAAATATTATAAATGGTGGACCTTTCTCTCCTGCAGCACTGCTTGCAAATAACACGGTAGTGTTATTCTTTCCAGATGATGAAGTAGTTCTCGTAGAAGCAAAGCCCTTCAAACCCACGACTTTTGTTTTTTTTGGGTCACTACAATAGAATGTCTCGTCCAGGTTCCAAATACGATCAGGTCGATTTTCAAGATTTAAATCTTTGATTGTTTCCTCAAGTAGGTTAAAGTAGTTATGAATAATGAATGGGTCTGCTGCTTTTTTTCTTGCGTATTCTACAGCTTGAGGTTTTTTTTATAGACAAACCATTCCTACGTGCAAAGTTGGTGAACCAATCACTTCCTGGCACACCATCTTTAAAAGGTGATGTGATATTCTTCAATTTAATATAATCAGCAACCAATTCGATGACTTCTTCCCTTGAGAGGCCAAATCCCCACTTTTCCATTATATGCAAATTTTCAGCCAGAATTTTCTCAGTATCCGGTGATAGGACGGTTGGTCTACCAAGTGTAAGGGATTTCTGCCCTCTGCGCCCTGTGACATGATCCATAATTGTTGTTCGGGGGATCTTATAAATTTTTGCCGCTTCGTATCCCGACATTTTGTTATTTTTTACAGCTTCTACAGCTTTCGATAAAGTTTCCTTTGACCAAGACGGTCCTTCTTTTTTTCTCTTATAGTTACGAACCATATTGAAAAGTTTGTCTGAAATAAAGAAAATAACTATTGAACAACAGTTTACATATCTTCTAAAATGAAAAAAAAAAGTATTTAAGTATAGTCCGACAAAAAAGAGTATAAATTTATAACTATCAACATCATCGTGTCGTCCCTTTCAAATCAACGCGGGTTAAAGGGGACGACACAATGGTGTAGCTAATTATTATTTTTTTCTATTTTTTAACGTACTGTATGCTTGCCGATAACCAACATTTTACAAAATTTTTAAAAATGGGTCTTTTCTACCCTTAATAAACTCGTTATCAGAGTTCGGAATCTGCCGGTCATTCAAGTTCCGCATTCTAGGAACGGTGCGTCCACATCTGGCGAATGCCCAGCTCGCAAGAAACTCGCCGCGCGTGCTCTTTATACGAGTCTTGTATGAGTTGCGAAAAGAGACGCACCAAACACTTGCAGAAACTGCACACGTGCAGCTTGCTGGTGGCTTGCGAGTCGCTCGCGAGCTGCGCATTCGCGAGATGTGGACACACCCTTACTCTCTTTTTTACTTCTCCCAGGTTTATTTCGTCAAGAAAATTATTTTTAAAGCATTTCACTAAAAGGTTGACAATCCCCGACTTGAGGTAAGTGCGTCATAGCAACGCACTTGCCCCGAGAAGCTTAGACGCACTTCACCCTTTCAAAATCTTTCAAATCAATATTTGTAACATGTAAATTACAAACTATTTGGCCAAATAACAACAAAAGCAATATTGACACGTAAAGTATAAGGATAAAAGAGTAATCTTACCTTATTTTTAACTCGTAAAACAATGAGTATCAATTATTTTTCGACACGTGGAGGAGCAGCAGTCAACTCGACTTCACAGTACATTTGACACTAAAATTAAGATGGCGACTTACGCCACGGCGACACGTGTGTTGCCATAAACAATTAATATTTCCGCCTAAATTTAGTTCCGGCTTCAAAACTAGATGGCATTCAGTTTTAATATTTGATTAGTTTATCTAAATTCGATGCCAGAGGCACTTGCCCCGTAGAGGCACTTGCCCCGACTGACCTTACCTACCTACAAATCTTCATAACAGATTTTAAAGTTAAAGCTCCTAAAACCTATTAAAACAGAAAGTGTTAAGTACAGCCTTTAAAGAGATATGTGAATTTTGAGACTTACCCGCCAGTTGCAGAAAGCGTCTTTGAAGTTAATGCACCATTAAATATATTGCCAAACTGTTTTTGTCAATGAAACATAAAATGGAGCCCATTAAGCTGACCTGGAAGCTAAATTTGAAAGGAACAGAGACTACAGATATATACCTAGTACTAAATAAACATCAATGCCTAAAATCTGCTTACCTCTTCTTCTGTATTCACTGTATCATCTACAGTAAATGGGAGCCCCAGAAATCTCTCTATATAGAAATCTCTCTATATATCTAATATCAAAGGCAAACCATATCGGATTAAATATCTCGTCTGTACCTGCACCGAATCGGACTGAATTTTTTTTTTCTTCAGAAGACTCCTGAACGTGGCTATCAGGTCCTTTTTTTTGGATTTAAGTTCATCAATAGTTATGTCTAAAGTATTTATTGATTCTTTTCCACGCGTCGTGGACCTTATGTTCCTGTTTATGATTTTTATCTTTCACGTCCCAAATTGTTTTTATTTTTATTGATTTTATTTCATGGTAGTTGTATAGTTGATTACGTAAAGTGGGGTCGTTTGGAACATTTTTTTTTTGAGAATCAGGCATTTGAACCAAAGGATATATTTTTAATGGATAAACCGGAAAATCGCTGCGTGTTACCGATATTGTCACGCTTATAGTTTTATGTGGTAACAAACAAAACTCCTCGATGAAAATTTATACCCTTTTCGGATGTACATAGCGTTTGGTTTATAGTATGTAGACATCTTTTCGAAATAAAACAAAAATATTTGACATTATTTTTTATAGATTCAATGCTTTTAATCCCACTTCTTTAAATAATTCCAATATAGTGCTTTGACAAGTAGTATTGACCAACATATAAAATGCTTTGTCCCTAAATTTACGTAACAGCATTTTTTCCGGAATAGAAATGTCGATTTTATCTGCCCATTTCAAACAAGTATTTAAGCAAAACACAGCTGAGTATATGGAATCCTTGCAACTGGTTCCGATGTCTCCAATTCTTCTTCTGCTGTCTTGCTCATTTGTTACTTGTCTTAATACTCGTATGTATGTCTTCATCAGTCAAGGGCTCTTGGCAATCAATATCATCATTGATAACCGGGAAATTATTAATATCTGCTTCAGAGAATCCTCTGTTACGGAAAATTCTTAATGGAAACTCATCTTCATATTGAAGTTTTCCACATCTTGGCCAGAAATTTCCTGTTATTTGAAAAACAGGCTTCCGAGACTTTTTAATTAGATTTAATGACAATTGCTGCCATGATTGAGCTAGTGAAAAAGAAAGAAAGAAAAATATTTTTATTCAGTGCTTAGGTACATTAAATCTTAAAATTTAACACATACATACAATTACAAGCACCGAAAAAAGGACCTGGCTCAGCAAAATGCTGCAGGCCAAGACCGCAGCGCTGATTTTCAGCCAGGCCCTGAAAGCATGCAAATACAACATTGACAAGACCTGTTTTAACGTTTAAAACTTACATTTAGGCCAAAATTATCGATCGAATACAATGAAGAACATTTTAACAAATAAACTTTTAATGAACTTTTAAAAAGGGTGTAAACAATTATCACACAATAAGATGCTCTGTCACCTCATCGCATTGTAACTGAAAGCAGTACTTTTTTAGTTTTACAGAAAAATTCCGGACAGTAAGAAGCTTACGTAGGGGTGGAGGCAGATCGTTCCATATTTTTGCCGCAGCGTACTTGAAACTACCCTTAAATGAACTTGTCTTATGCTTTGGTATGTTAAAATTCTCCAAGCGTTGTCTTGATGACCAAACCAAATTCTCATAAAGATATTCTGGTTTGCGGCTCTTTATAACACCGAACAACAAAGTAGCGAGATATAAGTACCGACGACTCGACATTTTTAATATTTTTGCCTGATTTAAAAATGGCGTTACGTGATTTCTGGGTGGTACTTTAAAACAGTACCTAGCGCACGCGTTTTGTACCCGTTGAACTAATGTCTTTGTTTTAGCTAGTAAGCGAGGACCATATACAATGTCAGCATAGTTTAGCTTCGAAAGGATCAAAGATTCAATGAGATTAATACGCATTTTGATACTAAGATAATCACGGATTTTATACAAGACCTTTAATCTATAAAAGCAATTGCGTACTACTTCACCAATATGAGTAAAAATTCAGGGTTGATGTATGTGCTTTGCGTTGAATCTGAGGGACGATTAGCTTTTTTCTTATTAACCGCAATAGCTGGGTTTGTTGCGGGTCTTTTAAGAGATGTATCCGCCTCAACATCCATATGCGCCGGAATTTCTCCGCAACCCCTGTCAGGGGGATCGGGATCCAGCATTGGAATAATATAATTTATCTATACTTTGTTAGTATGTTAGTATCCACTCACCAAAACACAAAAAACGTATTTAACGTTGATCCAGTCCGACATTCTTTCCGTTCGGACATTTATTCAGATTTTCTGCGAATCTGCTTCCATGTGTGAGTGTCCACTGTCCAAATTTGTTGCATTTATAAGGCGTGTCTACGTAAAGGCGATACAAGACGTTAAGCGACTGGACTAAATTGGAATCTTTGAAATCTGGAAAAATAAGATACATTGTTAATTTAACACATTATTTATTCAATTGTCATGATTTTAGTAATAAACATTTTTCATTTTCAATTCCATTTTCATTTTACACTATTTCAAAAGATTGACAAGCTAGGAAAGTCAAAAGTAAAAAAGTCAATTTATTTAACAAAAGACCCATACAAACTGCATTACATGATTCCCCTTGGGAAGGCAATTTTGTTTTAACCGTTCAATGAGGAAGATTTCTAGTAACGTTTAAGTTTGTACAGTCGTTCCTCAAACACATCCTTGCGCCACCGACTTCTCCGTTGCATTTTTGATTACTGAAGGCACGTTAGTCCTCCGCCGGTTCATTTATTACTTGTAACATAAAAAAAGCTGGTGTTAAGCAACCACCTGAATACGTTCAGGTACCACTTCTTCCCCCTCTTTCTCTCAAACAGAAACATACTCAGCATCTGATGTTTCCGGTCCACTCCACTCATCCACTTATTATAATCGCCAATCGCTTTTGGTTGTACAACCTCCTTACCAGCACGTCGTCCAACCTCTGTACCGGCGTTGATTTGGCCATTCTATTTGTCCCGGCTCAAAGCCTTTTTCCTGCCAGTTACTTAAGTGGGTCATAAGTTCATCGCACCAACGTTTCCGAAGGCGGCCCCTACGTCGCTTTATTTTAGTTGTCCAATTAGTTGTTATATTAGCCCACAATGAAACAAAATACCGAATACTACAATTTGTTATACAACATTGCATTGTTGTTAGATTTAAAAAAATAAAGATACTCAATTGGTCTTTGATTTTCTTTAATGCCTATTGCAATTGCATGAATTTACATGGAATCAGATGAATAGTTTTGGGCTCCCTTCCCTGTCATGAGGTAGCTAAGGAATTCCTGTGAGAATGTTCTCTTCCTAAAGCCATAAAATGCTGGTCTGCTGGTATAGCATGGATCCACATTCCCCATCGATTTTTTTAGCATCGCTTGGGCCATTTTGAGACCATCTTGAATCCAATTATTGTGGGTGCCAACTTAGTTTTTGTTGACCTCTTTACAAACACAAAGTTGAGTTCCTTTCTTGTCCCCCATGGAGAAGGCTTAGTAGTTATTTATTCCAATATTTTTAAATCTTTAAAATATGTTCCAAAAATGGCATGGAACACAGCCTCACCTGTGCGATCTACGCTACCTCCTGATTTGATTTGAAATATTAGTTTTTTTGCATCAATCAGGTCTGAATACAATTTCATCACGTCTCAGAAACTCCAAGTGTACCCCTGATATGTGAGTCCATATTGTGATGTTTTGGTACATTTCCTTTGCATCCTTCCTACTAATTGGTTTTCCCTGACTGTCTCGTACATTGAAAAAGACGTCATCGAACCAAGTCTCAAGTAAATTTGTATGGACTTTACTTTTAACTATTACCTGTTTACTACCATTTCAGAATTTCTTAATCTACTCAAAGGAGTAGCTACAGGAGTTGTGTAATTGCTGTAAAAGAAGGATGACAAACATGATAAGATTAAAATTAAACCATAGAAGCGAAGCTAGGAGTCTGAAAGCTTTGATTAAAAAAGTGTGCTTTTTACTTTGGTCGCTTTTGTGGTGAGTCATCCTCCCCGCGCTGCCACGGCTGCCGCATAGGCGAGGGTAATGTGGCAGGAGTACCCTCGGCTAAGCGGCAGGTACTGCGTTCTGGCGATATGTTCCTGTAAAACATAATTTGGTAAAATTATCACTAATATCACGCAAATAATCAGCTAAAATTATGAGCTTTGACGACTTACCGCGATTTTTTAAATGGGGCATTTGGAAATATGATGCGCCTCATTTCTTTAGCCCTGTGAGCCTATTTTTATCTTCTTTGGATAAGTTCCGGACATTTTTAATGTCGCGGGCGTGAGCCACGCGTGATTTACTGAGTTCGCCTAACGATGGGTTTGGGTTTTGAGATGTTCTTAAAAAAACGGAATAAAGTTTTAAAGAAAAAACTAACACAAAAAATTAATATTATATGCACACATATACACCACACATACGCACACTACACACGCACACACAGCACACAAACACATTTATATAAATTATACATACAAATAGAATTGAGCAGAGCCTTAGTCGTACAGTCAAGAAGACGTCAAGCTTCAGAACACTACAAAAGCTCAGCTCACAGCTCTTTAAATAATATAGGACAAATATTAAGAATGTCATATTGTTTGTACAACAGCCAGACTGACGTATGCTCGGTGAAACTGTGTTAGCCAATAGGGCTTACAGCAAGGTCATCTACAAAAAACTTATGTAGGTACACATAGGTGTTTGAAAAACTTACGACGCAACCGCCGCAAAATACATTTGTTATTGTTATGGTGTACCATTAAGACTTGTAGCCCACAAAAAAGGCGTCAGGTATATATTATGCCAA
Source organism: Athrips mouffetella (assembly GCA_947532105.1). Taxonomy (NCBI): domain Eukaryota; kingdom Metazoa; phylum Arthropoda; class Insecta; order Lepidoptera; family Gelechiidae; genus Athrips; species Athrips mouffetella. The sequence goes on along the minus strand of OX383974.1, from coordinate 26,161,714 downwards.
AACATGCGAAAATGAAAAGAATGCATTTGAGAGTTAAAATCAAATTTCGGCTGATTCAATGATGATGAAAGCCATATAACCCATGCTAAAACAAAGAAAACTAAATTAGATAGTACTTATTAATCAGTTTCAGACAAGGTTAGTAGGTAGAATTAGCATGGAATTAGTATTTTAAAACAAAAACCAAAAATTGTAAAGTAAGGTGCATTGGGGCTATTCCGATACGATTTTCGTTGAGTTGATAGGTAGTGTTAGTTTTTACCCTGTCACCGAAAGCTACTCAGCGGCAGGCAGAAGTTGAGACTCTTCAGGGTGGGGGATCCAAAATGCCAACATAAAGTTAAGAGTTTATTATGAAAAAGTAGGTAAATACAAGGCGGTGGTCGTGCTGCGCGCGGGCACGTCCGAGCACGACCAGAATCAAAGGTAAACTGACTGTTTTTGACACGAATGACATCGAAAGACAGAGATAGAAGACATTTGAAATAGGAATTTGGAATTTTGGGCCAGGACAATAGAGCCAGGATCACGAAAGGAGGCAGCATGCGAGGCATGCAGCCCCGCTCCGTGACAGTACCCCGGGGCTCCAGTGTCACCAAAAACCACTCAGCGGCAGGCAGAAGTTGAGACTCTTCAGGGTGGGGATCCAAAATGCCAACATAAAGTTAAGAGTTTATTATGAAAAAGTAGGTAAATACAAGGCGGTGGTCGTGCTGCGCGCGGGCACGTCCGAGCACGACCAGAATCAAAGGTAAACTGACTGTTTTTGACACGAATGACATCGAAAGACAGAGATAGAAGACATTTGAAATAGGAATTTGGAATTTTGGGACAGGACAATAGAGCCAGGATCACGAAAGGAGGCAGCATGCGAGGCATGCAGCCCCGCTCCGTGACAACCCGACTACGGCAAAGCAAAAGGAGGGTTATGATTTTGACAGGCTATGTATGTATGTATGTATGTTCATCTGTTCCATCATAACTTCTAAACTACTTCTCATATTTTGACAAATGAGGTGTCGTTAGAAGCGTCTTAATTATCCGCTGGTTATAGGATACAAGAAATTTCATTTAATTGTATGTGGCGCCCTCTAGAGCAGATTAAGTCAAGGACTAATAAAAAAAATTTTTTTACCGTACCGTGTTGGGTATCAAATGAAAGGGCTTAACGAGCACATTTCAAAAATATATATGTTGTTAGCTTTTTTATGTATTTACAACCCCAAAATAATTGAAATAAAAAATCAGTTCAAAAACTAGAACCCGACTACTGGCAAATCTTGCTCTAAAAAGTATGTAACAAGAAAATATTGTCATCGGATATTGTTATGTACAAACTATGGTATTAAATAAATATTCATAGCGATATTCAGATAATAGCCGTGGTCATGTTATGCCACCTATCCGAAAAAAGCGATCATAAACTTCAGGGCAAAGAGGCATAACAATATGACCACGGCTATTATCTGAACATCGCTATGAATATTTATTGAATACCATAGTTTGTACATAACAATTTCCGATGACAATATTTTCTTGTTACATACTTTTTAGAGCAAGATTTGCCAGTAGTCGGGTTCTAGTTTTTGAACTGATTTTTTATTATTTATTTGTAAAAGATTGGTAATTGTTTTTTTAAAACTGATTTTACCTCTGTCTAGTCAAGAAAATTATCTATTAGCGAACATACAAAGAGTCATGATATGTATTTTAGTTAATGAGGTATACATATTTAAAAAACGCACTTTATTTTTTCTTTTCTTGGGATATTCCGAACCATGTCGGGGTAATTCCGAACTCATTCAAAAGTGCGTCTTAAGGCCTAGTATTCAAAGTGCATATTTCTTTTTCGTTCGGCTCAGCTCAACCCAATTTTCATAGATTTGAAATTCGGAATAATCCCATCCAGTGACAGAGGTCCTCAACATTTTGGCTATATTTGATGAGTGTTATAAACTTTGAAATTAAAGACATGAAATTTATAACAAAATTCATTTTTGTCTCTCTATCAAGATAGATCAATAGTTAAGTTAGATACCTACTAACTACTCGTATATAGAGTGTAAAGAACGGTGCACCGAAAACGATGCAGGCATGATCAGTCTATGTAACTAAACAACATTCTTGGGGAAAGTTGTTCAGTTTCGTGGACTGAAAACGCAATCCCTTGCACCTTGTATTTTGGTACATCGTCTCTTACACCTTATATTCAGTGTAGTTATCATTTTGGACGCAATGAATCAGTCTTTGCATTGAATTTTTTTTTCTGAAAATGACAATTAGTACCTACTTATACCTATGTGTACTAAGAAGATATACTTTCAACTACTTATAAAAACGAAACAAAGTCATACTTAAGGGTGCGTTTAACGCGTGTTAGCCTCGCACTTGTGTTATTAACAGCTAAGAGCGTTCACACACGACGCTGCAAACCGGAGAGGATCCGTTGCCGAACCGTTACGGCGCGCTGCATGCGGCGCCGCGCGCGGATTTATGAAACCGCACGCAGAACTGCACACGACACCGCCTCTCCGCGCGGTGATGCGGTTTCCGCGTGGAGAGGCGGTTCTACGTGCTGTTTCATCCGTTGCGGAACCGCACCGGTTTGCGGCGTCGTGTGAGAATGCTCTAATTATTTACCCTTGCGGCTTCTGCACTGTAACTGTGCGAAGTACGCAGGAATCACGCACGGTTAGACCATACGAAAGATTTGATTGTCAGAATATTTTGAGACATCATTCAAGTGAAGTTTCAAGTAATCTTCATTTGACATGGTGCTTTCTTTCCTAGGTATCAATAATCTACAAACCTGATTATCTCCTTGGCCTATAATCTGGGATTTTATTCCTGTCCTATGTACAACTAACAACAGCATTCCAATTGTTATTAGGGTCCATCCTTTTTGCCTGATCCCCTCGAACCCTCCACAATGGCCCCTCCATAAGGTGTCACCTTCTGTCCAATGCGCAGGATTATTGGTTTTAGCGTGTTTTATACCTTCAGGAGGGTTGTAGAAAGAAGCTAATGCCACAGTGCATTGGCTGAAGAATTCATGAGAGTAAGTGTATAACCCGGGGGTACCAAATAATTCAAAAATTAGGTGGGTTGATGTCTCACTCCAATGCAGGTTCCAGCTTTTAAAATCAATCGACTTGAATAGTCCGATATAGTCCTTTGTGTCACCTCCTATTACATCTGTAAATTGATATATCCGCTTTACTAACTCAGCTTCTGTCATAGTCATTGTTTGTTGAGGGTAGTAAGGAAACACTTTTGTTGCAATGTTTTTTTCAGTAGTGCAAAAATATGCTCTCATTTCCAATACCATCATAGCAAATAATCTTGGTTCTGTTTTGAGCTCTCTTTCTTTTGCATGTAATATAATTATGAACCATGACGCTGGTACTTTTCTAGATCTGATTTTTGCACAGATATCTTCTACATTTAATGTTAGAATGTCCATCAATTGTTTGAGTAATCTTCTACTTGTTTTGGCTCTTGGTGGAACAAATCCTAAAGTCGTTCTGTCATAAATTGAAGGCAGATCCTCTAATAATAGGCCGAGTCCTGAAGCTGTAATTTTTAATTGGCTGGACATAAATCGAAACCGTCAATTTACTATAAAGTTGCTATGTATTATAATAGGTGGTGGAACACTTATGTAAAAAATATTTTTTAATGAATTGGCTGGCTTTTAGATTCTCCAGAAAATATATTTTTTTGTTTGTTTATGCATGTGAAGTCAAGCCAAAAATTTTAACTAATATCTGATGGGGTAAACTTTTGATGTGGGTTCCAAGGTACCTACTTCAATTAAAACTAAGCAAAAAATATTTGCGCATATTTTTTTATCAGCAAATTTGTATGCAAGTTACATAAAAGTCCAGGCAAAAATCACAACCAAATTATTTTAAATTTGATAGACTTTCCAGGACAGTTTTTGAGCAAATTACTTAAAATTAAGCATATTAATCTAAAGTTAAATATTTTCGTATTTAACGTTGAAGCAAAAATACCAACTGAAAAACTTTTGTTTAATTACAGGTTTCATCGTGTGTTCTTTCCTTTATTTATAAAATTAACCATAATTATAAAAAGATAAAAAAGTTGATTTTTAATTCAATAGATCGCGTCAAGCGAGTGAGAACCGGCGTAATATTATATGTTTTTTGGAACCGGTATGGCGTGCCGTGCGCCCCGAGACTTTTTTCTTCTACGTAATGTCAAGAGTACGTCAAGCCTGACATAATATTAGACTTTTTAGTGTTCTTATTTCAACAGTCCAAGTAGCTAGAGTGGGCTGCAAGTGTCTGGCTGCCTGCTTGTACAAACAATAACACTTCAAACAGTTCATTGGAAGGAGAAAATATCATTGTGGGATACAGTGTTACAAAAAACCGGGCAAGTGCGAGTCGGACTAGCGTGCTAAGCTTTTGCTCTTGACCCCCCGATCTTGACTCCTCTTTAATAAGAATTTACTTGAAGTGGAAGCTAGCTAGCGTTAATTGGTTGTGAGAAAGGTTGTAAACTTTAATTGTTTCAGACTTTATGGTTCCGTACCCATAGGGTGAAAAACGGGATCATACTAATATGTCAGTGGGCTGTATCTCATGCTGCATAAGCTATAAAATATAAAAACTGATCAAGTGCGAGTCGGACTCAAAAAAGGACGAGTTGCACTCCGAGAGTGCCGGCAGAAGTGAAAACTTGAATTTTTAAATATGATGTTTTTGTAAGGGTAATCGCGTCATTGCTCGTGTACTTCTTCATCGAGACCTAAAATTTGTCTCAGTACATGAGTAGTCTAGGGTCAGTAGTTTTCAAGTTATAGCGATTTTTACTTTGACAGCTGTCATCCGAAATGTAGATCTCATCAAGACCTATCATTTGACTCAGCACACGAGTACACTAGAGTCAGTAGTTTCCAAGTTATGGGGTTTTTTTTAGTTTGACAGCTGTCATCCGTAATGTAGATCTCATCGAGACCTATCATTTGTCTCAGCACATGAGTATTGTACAGTCAGTAGTTCCAAGTTATGGGGTTTTTTTAGTTTGACAGCTGTCATCCGAAATGTAGATCTCATCGAGACCTATCATTTGTCTCAGCACATGAGTATTGTACAGTCAGTATTTTCCAAGTTATGGGGTTTTTTAGTTTGACAGCTGTCATCCGAAATGTAGATCTCATCGAGACCTTTCATTTGTCTCAGCACATGAGTAGTCTAGGGTCAGTAGTTTTCAAGTTATAGCGATTTTTACTTTGACAGCTGTCAACCAAAATGTAGATCTCATCGAGACCTATCATTTGACTCAGCACACAAGTACTCTAGATTCAGTAGTTTCCATGTTATGGGGTTTTTCAGTTTGACAGCTGTTATCCGAAATGTAGATCTCATCGAGACCTATCATTTGTCTTAGCACATGAGTAGTCTAGGGTCAGTAGTTTTCAAGTTATAGCGATTTTTACTTTGACAGCTGTCATCCGAAATGTAGATCTTATCAAGACCTATCATTTGACTCAGTATACGAGTATACTAGAGTCAGTAGTTTCCAAGTTATGGGGTTTTTTAGTTTGACAGCTGTCATCCGAAATGTAGATCTCATCGAGACCTATCATTTGTCTCAGCACATGAGTATTGTAGAGTCAGTAGTTTCCAAGTTATGGGGTTTTTTAGTTTGACAGCTGTCATTCGAAATGTAGATCTCATCGAGACCTATCATTTGTCTCAGCACATGAGTAGTCTAGGGTCAGTACTTTTCAAGTTATAGCGATTTTTAATTTGACAATTGTCATCCGAAATGAAGATCTCATCGAGACCTATCATTTGTCTCAGCACATGAGTAGTCTAGGGTCAGTAGTTTTCGAGGTATAGCGATTTTTAGTTTGACAATTGTCATCCGAAATGAAGATCTCATCGAGACCTATCATTTGTCTCAGCACACGAGTAGTCTAGGGTCAGTAGTTTTTGAGTTATAGCGATTTTAGTTTGACAGCTGTCATCCGAAATGTAGATCTCATACATTTAGGATTCGCTATTAAATAACGATCAAAACCAGTACGTCAAGTCTGTCGTGCACATATCACGTTGTGCACAACAAAAAAAGCCGAGACTATGACCACAGAATATATAATAGTAAACAAGTTTACAGGAGTCGCACTCCTTTGATCTTGGAAAAAGCTGCCTATTTCACAGACAGGCCTGCTATGACAAAGACAAAAAAGATGTTTTGGTCTTTATCACACTTTAGAAGTTTTGTATATAAGCTGTAATTTAATTAGACCCAAATATTTCTAGGGGTGGTGTAACTTTGATAAAGAAACAGGTTTTTCAAAGTTTTAGCGAAATCGACTCGCTGGTTTTTTTTTTGTAATTTTCAAACAAAAAAATAATAAATCTTTGCAATCATCCTGTAGTATTGATTTCCACCGTACTACAAGTATGGCACCTGCACACTCACACACACAAGATCGGCCGCCTTGCGCGCGATTGGCTTACGACTATTCATTCAATTAATTCAAAGGGCGGCAGCGCGGGGGGGGCAAGCACCACGACGTCTGCGGCCGCGGGACGCTCTGTGTGGATCGCGCATGCCACGCACGCACCGACCGAGTCCCTACGAAATAAACTAGAAACCTAGCATTCGCGCCTCGTGCTACGCCTTGCAGGATCGGATGAGCGACGACAGGCCGGACCTTTACCTACCATCGCCTACATAGGTACCTAACTGTCCTATAAACGGACCATGGGTTGTGCCGTGGGCAGAGGGAGGAAGGAGCCTAAGCCGCCATACCTACCTAGGCAGCTACTTGCCTGAGGAGTAGGTAGTAAGGTACCTACATAACAAATTCATTCATTTATTCATATCGTTGTGGGTTGCAAGGTTGATGACCGTACTCACAAACCCTGGTACCGCCAGATGCCAAAGGCCTCTGACATGGCTCATTAACGACTACATCCGTAGATAGGTAATAGTCGGGACCATCGGGTTGACGTGCCCTCCGAAGCAATCATGTAACATTTCGGACAATCGGGTGATTCATCCTGCAATATCCTAACCAAACTGGGCTGGTCGCACAAAAATATTTTTGTTTGACAGTGTCCCCATCGGGAAACGAACCCAGAACCTCCTGATCGAGAGCCAAGCACTCTAACACTAGACCACGGAGGCTGTAGGTACATAACAAATTTACAAGTACCTATTGCTATAATACGTACGTAAAGTACAGTCAAGAGCACATCACGCCTGACACATTGGACTTTGTACCGTTTTTATTTCAATAGACGTACGAGCTAGAGTCGCACTGCAAGTGTCAAGCTTGACCTGTCGTTGACTGTACCTACTTGCGGTCGAAATGTATGGCACGTCATACCTACCTACTTTTCGCCCGCAATCCCGAGCTGTTGCGTCCTATACCTCTTCTTACGTGCGCACGTACAGTCAAGAGCACATCAAGCTTGACACATTGGACTTCGTACCGTTCTTATTTCAATAGACATTCGGGCTAGAGTCACACTGCGAGTGTCAAGCTTGACCTGTCGTTGACTGTACATGATTAAGGACCATAGTTAACTCTTTGCGGCACAGATTTTTGTTACCGATAAAAGTAAAACAATTTTCAGAAAAATGTAGGTAGTCTCTAGGCCTAAAATAAGTCATATCTGTAATTTTTTTTTAAATTCCTTTTCAGGGGGGTCTAGTATGGGGTGGTTACCTAGGGTGACCACTGTGAAATAACGTACACAATTTTACGAAAAATAATGTATTTATTTAAAATCACAGAAATGAGATCAGAATCAAATTAGGAACATTAGTATTACAAATATTCATGATGATCATTAAAACAAGTTTTTCCTTCTCGGTAGCAGAGAGGTACCTTGCATATTCTGCAGCTCCATACAGTACGTACAGGCATGTCTTTTGTGCTACATACACTGCAGCGTCTTGAAGTGCCTCTTACAGGCTGATGGTTTGCTAGAGAAACCCTTATTGCACGTGGGACTTCAGGCTTGTGCTTCTTGATGAAAGAGCAGGTAGGTGAGTTAGGTTTGCTGGAGCTGCGCGATAGTCCTCTCTTGTTACTGACATATGCAGGAGCCAACATGTCTTGGTAAACATGTCGCCGAAAATCTTTCAGGCACAATTCATCTAAACAAGAGTTGGGGTCTTTTTGGAGATCTTTATAGATGATAAAAGCGTTTACCACTGTGCAATCTAGAAAATGAAAGAATATACGATGCCACCACTTCTTTGACTTGCGATCGATTGCGTAGCTCCCTTTCAGCTGGTCAAATTTATCCACAAAATTCATGTTCTCGTTGTAGTCCTTCAAGGCTAAAAGACATGGAACTTCAACCTTCTCTCCAGTTTTCTCAGTTCTTGTCACATGAACCTTATTTCGTGGGTCATGGAAGTTAGTCAAGATGAAAACAGAACGTTTGTCTTTCCACTTCATATAGGAAACCATCTGATTGTCGCTAACTCTATAATCGTACTGCCCGCGTTTCAATTGCCTGTCAGTTTTCAAAGCAGGAAGATGCTTACGAGTATAATTTACCGTACCACATGCATAAACGTTTTTTAGTCGTAAATCAACCTGCAATTCATAGCTATTAAAAAACAGTTCTTCAGGTGCACTAATTGAAGTATTAGTACATTTTGGTACTATACAGTACTTATAATTTGGCATATTTTTACATAAAAGCCACAAAACCACAACACGACCCGCGCAGATCGAGTGAATTTTAATAAATGAATGGCGGAGAGCTCGCGCGCGGGCGGAATAGGCATCGTGACGTCACATGAGCAATTCGGCCTCCCCGCGGTTGGCTTGTACAAAATGTGTAATATCTTCGCAACCAATGGACCGATTTCAATGATTTAAAAAGTATCGTACCTAAACGAGTAAAAGGAACACCATTATTTAGATAATATATGCATTTTCCGACTTGATACGGGGACCCATTAAGCTCTTACGACGGTATCAGAGTAGGTAATCTTTACCTACCTACTTACCACCGTTTTTGCTACGTCCATCAGTTTACTTAACCTACCATACTTATGAGAAGAAACTAGGATATCATTATCATAAGATCCCATAAAAATTTATTGGTCAACTCTGGGACGAGTTGATAAAATTCAAAATACACCCCCCTTAGTTGCTCTACAATTAATTTTACATCGACAACAAAAGTCACCACGCTTATTAGCGTTGCAGCTGGCACACTTCCTGGACAGGTACCTTCTCGTACCGTTCGCGTTCGAGACGGCAGCTAGCTGGAGTACGGAGGCCAGGGAGATCGGGTGTCGACTTAGGGCGCAAGGTGGTGACGCCCGTTCTGGGTCGTTCCTGGTGCCATGGGCACCTTTGCACCAGAATCGACCAGGGGCAGCTTGCCTCACTTCTTATCAAAAGTACAATTATGATGAGTTTTATGTTACCACGCTTATTAGCGTTGCAGCTGGCACAACGGACAGCTGTTATTTATTAGTGACCGCAGCAGCAAGGTGGTAGCACGCTACTGCCCGCCCTCTGGTTGATACCGCTGGCGACTAAGTCGCCTTTTACGACATGCATGGGGAGAAAGGGTTGGTGCTATTCTTGCGCCGGCACACGCATGGACGAACAGAACAGAGGATAAACAACATCAGCTCTTGGACAGGTACCGTCTCGTACCGTTCCAGGTCAAGACGGCGGCTAGCTACAGTACGGAGGCCAGGGTAATCTTGCCTCACTTCTTATCAAAAGTACAATTATGATGAGTTTTATATCACTTACTTGAGAAATAATTTCCCATACAAACATCCACACCCCTTTTTACTCCCATAGAAGATTTCCGGGATAGATAGGTACTATGTACCTAGATATGTCCTTCCCAGGGTAAAGGCAAATTTTATCTAAATCGGTTCAGCGGAACAAGCATGAGGAGGTATTGATTGTCTTTGGTTACCTAAGCTTTCTTTTAAACTTTACCTGAAGAGTAGAAAAACAAATTGTAGGACGACACGGGAACAGAAACATTGTCTGGTATCAAGTCGTCCTAGCTGGACCAAGATCGGATCGAACAAGTTGACGAAAAAATCCACGCAGAATTTCACATAAATGAATGCTTAGCTGGTACCTACCTAAAGATGTCCTTCCCAGGGTAAAAGCAAATTTTATCTAAATCGAATCAGCGGAACAAGCATGAGGAGGTATGGATTGTCTTTGGTTACCTAAGCTTTTTATCAACTTTACCTGAAGAGTAGAAAAACAAATTGTGGGACGACACGGGAACAGAAACATTGTCTTTTATCAACTCGTTCTAGCTGGACCAAGATCGGATCGAACAAGTTGACGAAAAAATCCACGCAGATATTCACATAAAAGAATGCTTAGCTGGTATCTACCTATCTAAATACATTTGGAAATAACTACCTACAACATTCACCACGCCGCCGCCGCGCCGTTAGCGTTGCGACTGGCACAATGGTCGGCAGAGGTTGGTGACCGTAGTATGGTGTGGTAGGTACGATAAGCCCCCGTAGTTGGATATCCCTTAGTCGCTTTTTACGACTCCCAGTTGTTTTGTATCATTCATTTTACATTGCATTTCCATTTTTAATTAGACAATCAATAGTAGGTGTAAGTACCTACCTACTTACAGGCCGCGCGACGAGTTACTTAAGGCCTCTGGGAGGAGTGGAGGGGGTATGCGCAGTTGCAATATTTGCAAGCAAAATAGGTACTACTGCACATACCCCCTCCACTCCCGTCCAGCTTTTACTCGTCGCGCGGACTGTACCTAACGTGTCAGTAGGTAGGTAATTTAATTATCTAGATTTTTGTGGAAGGCAGGTATTGTCAAGAGCAGTGTCAAGCTTGACACTTGCAGCGCGACTCTAGCTCCTCCGGCGATTGAAATAAGAACGGTACAAAGTCCAATGTGTCAAGCTTGATGTGTTCTTGACTGTACCGTAGTAAAACAATTTTGTAGTAGGTACCTATTTATTTATTGACAAGCTCTGGTAGGTAGGTATTACAGTTTTTAGCGTCGGTTGATTGATTAATATTTATTCGAAACAAGTAAAGTCAAATAGGGGACCGCGGCTCGGCGGCTCTGTCGGCATGCTTTGACCGCGGTAGCACACGTGCGGGCGGCATTTGTCAAAGGTGAAGCTATGAAATCGACATAACTTTAACTTCCCATCACACTTTCAGGCTTTGGACTGTCAAATTAATACAACTTGATTTTCGTAAGTAACGAAAGTAGGTAATTGTAGTTAATTTGAAATCCTATACCTACCTACGTGTTACTTACTGTAGTGTAACCTACTAAATCAGTTTTACAAGATTATTTACAAAATTATTTACACGAGTCACTTTAGTTTTCACCACATCAAAATGTTGAACGTGACCACCTATTTGTCGGATACATTGTCTTGCACGGTCAATGCTGTGTCTGCGCACTTCACTTAAAACATCAGTTTCACTGGCCATGAAGTTAAAAGCCCTGGTAATGCGGGCGCGCAGTTCCTCCTCGGTGCGAATAGTATGGCCGTCATTGCCATACACAAGGTCCTTGGCCCTACCCCAGACGTGGAAATCTAGCGGCGTGAGATCCGGCGAACGTGCTGGCCAGGCGATTGGACCACCGCGCCCGATCCAACGCCCCTGGAACTCCTGCGTCAGGTAATTCCGCACCGTCCGGTCGTAGTGCGCCGGCGCGCCGTCGTGCTGGAAATACAACCAGCGGCGGTTCCACACCGGAACTTTCAGCAGCAGCTCAGGGAGGACACGCTGCAGGAAGTCCAGGTACGTCGCCCCGTTTAGTCTTGGGAGGAACCAGGGTCCTAATAACACCCCGTTCAGCACACCAGCCCACACATTGACACTTATCCGGTATTGGAAGTGGTCCGGACGAATCACTCGCGGGTTGTGGTCACATCAGTAATGGGCGTTATGGATGTTGAACATCCCTACACGAGTGAACGTGCATTCATCGGTACAAATTTACAGCACTTGTCACTATTTCTCCGACTTCATGGTAACATATTGCCATGTTTTGGTATTCTTGGTTCGTAAAACCGTAAGGCATTTTGCCAAATATCAATCGCGGCCATAAGACGTAGGTATGCGTAATGCACAAGGTAAGTAGAGCAACTGAAGGCGGGCGGGCGGGCGCACGCGGCGGCGGCGGCACGATGCACCGGGCCGGTCGCGCGTGCGCATGCGTGTGTTGGCGGTTGGACAAAAAGAGGGCGGGGTTTACGCACCGCTCACTGCATTTCATTCATATTTTTTATTAGTGTGAATGTATCGATGGTGCCACGTGACACTACAGAGTGTTCATTTTACGAATTTTAGTGGTATTGTTTTTGGGATTTTTCTCGAAAACTAGCGAATAGAAATCAATAAAAATAACACCAATGGTATTCATTTAGATGCTTGAGATAACCCTAACAATATTTGGGTCTAATTAAATTACACCTTATATATTGAGCCTGCTCTAACTGTGCGTTCCATTTTGCGCTAACAGACTGCTTTAGAGCACTGTGAGCGCGCTTAAGTCGGTCCAAATTGACCAAAAGCGTGCTCTAAAGCACTCGCTTGTTCACCGCCTTACGTCATTGATGACGTCATCGTTTCTGCTATCAGTGCTTTAGTCAAATAGGTGGAGCAGTGAAAGCGCTTATGGCAAAATCGATTTGACACATATAAAATCCCACACATTTGCAGCCAGCTGACGTTTCTCAAGTTTTAGTTTTTTCAGATGAACACATGAGCGCGCTTAAATCCATTCCAAATTGACTAGAGCCATTAAAGCAGTGATAGCTTTGTAAGCGTGCAAAATCAATTTGGACCGTCCGTCAGTAGTGTAAGGTATACCCGGGTAAGTTCGGACTATTTTTTAGTGAGTTAGAAATGACTTTGCAAAACTCGTGTTACTCTTAATTCATTAATATTAACGCAATTGCAATCACTGAAAACTATTGATAATAAAACAAGGTACATCAGAAAATCATTATAATATTCACTTAAGGTAAGCGTCCATTTGTCGGTATCGTACGCAACGGACGCGTCGCATCAAACAGATACAAGTTTTCACAGTGCGTCCACTGTATCGGCAGCGTACGGATTACCGACGGTGAGTACCAGAATACGGATTGACGATGCCAGTTCATTCGGATTTTCGTAGTGAGCGTACGTGCGGACTCTGTGAGGATGGAAGAAAGCGATGAAGAACAAATTGTCGTTGTAGCTTGTTTGTTAGCAGAAGAGGAAGAATTGGAAAAAAAAGTTAAAAGGAAACATAGTATCTGGATACACGACATATTCAAGAAGAGATCGGAACATGGAGAATATCACACCCTGTTTCCTGATTTGTCAAACGATGACATCAAGTTCTTCCAATATTTTCGTATGTCGCAAGCTAAATTCCATTATCTTGTTGATACCCTGAAACCACATTTACTGAGACAGAATACTAAATACAGGGAAGCTATAGGACCAGAAGAAAGGCTTGCTGTGTGTTTAAGGTATTTATTGGAATGAAACATCGTATGCATTACTTCTTAATGTAAATATTGGCCGAGAATCTGCGTGTTTTGATCCGTATAGTTCACATTTTCTTGGGAGGACATCATGCGCTGAGTTTCGCTATTGAGACGTGAAGACATCGTTTCATTCATGGGTGAAGGCAGCATTTCGTTAGGTGTAGACGAACGAAAAAACATTGCCGAAGACTGATTGTGCAGAGTTTCGTTCATGGCAGGTGGAGGAGGAGGAGACATCACGTTCACAGATGGTGTCGAAGCGATGGTTATGATGTTGTTCGTAGGTGTAGACGAACGAGAAAACATTGCCGAAGACAGATTGTGCAGAGTCTCGTTCATGGCAGGTGGAGGAGGAGGAGACATCACGTATAGAGTTTTATTCACAGATGGTGTCGAAGCGATGGTTGTGATGTTGTTCATAGCAGACGAAGTAAACATTGTTGCATTTGAAGAACGAGTAGGTTGCGGAAGCAATATATTTGAAACAATTCTCACTCTCTCTCTTATATTCGAACCAGATGTCATAAGATTAGAAACAGGATATTCAGGATTGATTGGAGTTGTCGCCAGCCTCATCTCCACGCTATTAACCATTTGAAACAATTCAGATTTAATTTGAATTTGGTCTTGTAAAGGAAAAGTCTTTACTGTTTTAGCCATGTTGATGAAAAAATCCACGAGAGGATCACTCAGATTTCTGTTTTGTGCCGTTCTTGTTAAGTATTGTTGTAGAACGTTGGCTGCTGTTGGACCTTGTGAAGTTTGTGAAGCTGCGTAGGTCGATTTCCTACCGACAGTTCGAGCGGATTCAATTGATTGTTGACTTCCTGCATCGCTTGTATCTAGATTACTAGAATCAGACAGTGCTTCAAGCTGTGTTTCGTCGTTATTGTTGACACTTCTTGGCGATAGGTTTGACCGCCGGTCTTCCTCATCGTTTAGGTATGGTACTAGGAAAGAAAGTTCTTGGAAGAATTTGGGAGGTTTTAGTTTCGATGCTGCTTGGCCGCTTTTGGTCTTACGCAAATTCAAAGCCTTCCTATGGTTGTCTCTGATTCTGGTCCATCGCTCCTTGCATGCATTGCCTGTAACAATTAAAAATATTTTATTTTATTTATTTCAGGTACTTAGCCACTGGGAATTCTTTTCGATCTCTGGCATTTTCCTTCAGGATGGGCGAACGTACAGTGCGAGAAATTGTGTATTCGACCTGCGAAGCCATTATTGAAGTCCTACAGCCCATAGTGATGCCAAAACCTTCTGAAGATACGTGGATTGAATCAGAAAAAGGTTTTTACGAGAAATGGAATTTTCCCAACGCGATCGCTGCCATTGATGGAAAACACGTGCTTATTCAAGCTCCACCGCACAGTGGTTCAAATTACTTTTGTTATAAAAAACATTTTAGTTTGGTACTGCTAGCCTTAGTCGACGCAGATGTAGATGTCGGTGCGTTTGGTAAGAACTCTGATGCTAGTATTTTGAGAAATTCGAGTTTAGGCAAAGGTTTACAGGATGGCACTCTAAACATACCTCCACGAAAAATACCACCAGGAGGCACTGAACCACTACCTCACGTCATCATCGGTGACGAAGCTTTTCCACTGTGCACGTATTTAATGCGACCATACTCTCGAGATGATGCCCAAAGAAATGAAGAAAAAAAAGTTTTTAACTATCGGCTCAGTCGTGCGAGAAATACTGTGGAAAATACATTTGGAATATTGGCAAAAAAATTTAGAATTTTCGAACGAAGATTGTCTATGCACGAAGAGCACATTGTAACTGTCGTAATGACTACATGCTGTTTGCACAACTTTTTAAGAAATGACTCATGCCACTGGACCGAAAACGATTTAAACACATCCATGAGAGGACTGCAAAACCTAAGGAATGTAGGTGGTAATTCACGCACAGATGCTTTAGCAGTCAGGGATAGCTTCAAAAGTTACTTTAACTCAGAAGCAGGGTCGGTAAATTGGCAATTGAGGAGAATTCGGGCTGGAATGCGCGTAAATGTATGAGCTTTTCATACCACCTCAACGTGACGTTTTTTAGTATGGCATCGTGTATCTGTTCCTATCTCTGTGGTATAAGTTATTAAATAAAAAATTATAAACTTACCTGTTTGATTTAACCTGTTCCCAATTTCCTCCCAAATATTGTCCCTTCTTTGCTGGTTAGAATAGTTAGGGTGTTTTAAATTATAAATTTCTTCGTACTCTTGCACAATTGCGATTAGTCTTGACGCGTCCATGTTGCAAAAACAACGCGTGTTGACAGTACAAACAAAAAATGCAAATGGCCGACGATAGAGGGCGAGCGCGCGGGGTGCGTCCACTGATCGGCATTCCGTATGACGTCATCGACACGCATCGCAAAAGTTGCCTCTCGGAGCAACGGTGTCGGCATTGCCGATGTGCGATGCGTACGATGCGGACAGGTGGACGCACTTATATGAGTCTCTATACAAAGAATGCTACGATCCGTTGCGTGCGACGCGTCCGTTGCGTACGATACCGACAAATGGACGCTTACCTTTATGTAACAGATTTTTCGTAATTTGCGCTCAAAGTAAAATAATAATTTTATCGAGACGTCCTACGGAATAACGCTGCTGGGTGAAGTTCGGACTACTATCAAATTTCGCTTCTATAGCCAGGGCAGCAAAGTCCTAAATAGAAAAATATCCGGTGTTTTACCATTGACAATATATTGAAATTCTGAATTTTTTCGTCTACAAATATGGCGGGAACTGCTCCGCAATTTTTTTTTCGCTTTTTTAGTCCGATCTTTCCCTGATCAGCGAATCGGCGAAATATTTTGGTTCTCAAAGTTTAATATCACTGAAGGGTAACATCGGATTAGCAGTTCACTTCACTTCACATAAATCACTTCAGATAATGCACGTAAGTGTAGTGGGAGAGAAAATATTCGTTTTACATATGTAGGATGTGGTCTCTTGAATTACGGAGAAATTAATATTAAGTATACATATATTCCTTGCTTGAATAAAACACGAATGTTCTCACAAAAATTGTTTAATTAAGTTTTTCCAATATTTAAGATAAATGTCTATTACAATAATAATAATCAGAACATAAACTTATACAAACTAGTGAACATATATCAAACTAAAAAATCCTTCTTTGGAAAGGGTAATCTTATTGATTGCAAAAAAGTGCAAAAAATGTGACTGAAGCTATCAATTATTTTATGCCAGCATAAAAAAAAATCCTATGTTGAAGTACTTAGTAGGTACTCAATTGACCAAAAAAATGAATTAAAAAACACCACACATATGAATTTCAACTCCATTGCATTGGCATGTAACTAAACTAACAATAGCTGTTCAGTTTTATACTATAAAATGAAACTTTTTATAACTTATAAAATCAACTTTTAAAGTCAACACACATTTTTTGAGTATCATTGAAAATAAAATTAACATAAAAAACTTCAATACTTCTATCAAACTAACTTACTCATACTTAATCAACATAAATCAGGTTGACAACCAAAAAAAATACCTTGATCGGTGGCATTTAGCAAATTGTTTTGTTACTTTACTACTCAACCTAAAATATTAAAATATAACAAAAACAAGCAATTAACGAACTGTAAATCAGTCTAAAAACTTTGTTATATATCTCGAAACGCTTATAAGCATCTATTCATCAACAGATAGAAATCTAAAGGTAGGTACTTTATTATTAGAATTCTAGCCATCTCTCTGTGGCAATACTGTAAATCAGTCTGAGATTACCTTTTATCACGATTTATTAAAACAACTTAAACTAATAGGAATCGTAAAATCAGTCTCAAAAATAGAATTAAAAATAAATACCATCTTGTTCTTCATCCATAAGCACATACTGTGCTGGATTTTCACTTATTTGGAGAAGTTCGATTGCCTTTACAATATTCTCCATGGGTACTTTATCGACATCTTTACGTTTTGGTTGGACAAAAGTAAGAGATTTTTTCCCCTTGCGAATAGCTTTATAAAATGAAATTGTATATTGTCCATTATTTTTGTCGTCTAAAACGCCTACGAAATACTTCCATGATTTTTTATTATAGTACCGAACTAGTAATGTATCCCCAATATCATACAGGTCCGGAATAACGCACATTGTTGAGTTTTGGTTACATAAAGATGTAGACTTCTGAGCTGTTGATATATCGAAGTTTTTATCTACAGCTTTAAGATCTGTTTTATTTATCTTTATTTTTTTAGTCCCTGATGTTATCGGTATAGATTCCGTTACAATGATTTTCTTTTTTTCTGTGCTGGGTACTTGTTTAGAGCAACACGGTATTTCTGGGAGAGAATAGTCTTTCTTTTTCTCTTTAACATTTTCTTTTTTAATTGTCATAGCAGAATCGTTAGTTTTCGGATTAGCTTCTGGTGATATTTCTTCTATCGCACGAATTTCTTGAACAATTTTTTCGATTTCTTCTTCTCTTGATAATTCAGCAGCATGTTCTGACATTTTTTCATTGTCACTGCTACCATGCAATTCAGCTGTATCAAAGGGAATGAAATCATCTGCAAATATGTTATCAATGTCAGAATCGTCGTGGAAGCTAATTTCTGTATTGCTATTAGATGTAGTATCTTCACTTGGTAGTCGTCGACATCTTTTTGTTTTAATTTTATTTTCAGGTTCGTGTTTAACGGTGCCAGCTTTTTTTGTTTTCTTTGTCAGTTGTTTTTTAGTTTTTTGTTCATATTTTTTGTGGATTTCGATATTAACTTCTTTTACCTTCCGTTTTTGGCCTTTTCTCTGTCCTTTTTCTTTTTTCTGATCTTCATCGTCTATTTGTATCTTTTCAAGTTCTTTTATTTGATTTACTTTTTCGTCTGGTTCCTCTGTTGGCTCTACGTCGGATTCAGAATGAATTTGATTCGTTTTTTCCTTTAAAATATTGTGTTTCTTTCCTTTTCCTTGCTTTTCAGTTCGTGTATTTGCTTTGCAATTTGTTCTTTCAACTTCTCTTGTCAACTGATTTTCTGTATTTTTTCTCTGTTCCAAAAACGTTCGAGTGACAACGTCTGCTCCGGATGCAACTTTTTTTAATTTTCTTGCAGTCTTAGTATTGCTGTTGTTAGATTTTCGAATACTCTCCAGAAATAATTCTTCAAAAGATTTGCAGTCGGCACTTGTTTTACTACATCCTTCAATTTGTGGCTGAGCCGATGAAATATGAAACATCTGTTTATGAATTTCTTGAATGCATAGTTGTCCAAGTGTTTTGGGCTGACATGCCTTTTTTTGTTCAAGCATCTGCTGCCATCTTTTGTATGCCGACGGGTCAAATTTTTCCTTAGGAATGACTGTTGGGTTTAAGGGATGGATACCGCCCTTTTTGAACCCGTTGCGTATCACTTGTGGTGAAGTGTCATGCCATGCTTTAGCGAACATATCAGCAAACGCTTGTTTCCGTACTTTCGACCCAATGTTCTCCCGTTGCCATCTAACCAGTTTTTTATCCCAAATACTCTTGAACGATTTAAATACTGCCAAATCTAAAGGTTGCAGTAAGTGGGATGTGTGTGCGGGCAATTTCAAAATTGTTATGGAGTGTTCAAGAGCTAAACCCACAACTCTGTCATCGACGTGAGTAACATGGCCGTCGTAAATCATAAGTACTGGTCTTTCATCGCCTAAATTCGGAATAACAATATTTTTCATATAATTGAAGAAGATGTCAGTCTCCATCCATCCCTTTTTACTGGCAGCATAGGCCAATTTAAAATCATAATTTTCATTTTCTTCAGCCATCCATTGTTCATAAACGTTTTTGCCCTTAAAAACGATTAAAGGATCCATTTTTTCTCCTATAGCATTTACCGTAGTCAAAACTGTTATATTTTCCTTGCCTGTTCCAGCTGTGGTTCTCGTACACGGCAAACCAGTTCCCCCTACCACTTTTGTTTTGGTAGGATCCAATGACACGGATGTTTCATCCAAATTCCATATTTTATGAGGTTGGTTGTGCAGATTTAGCCTTGTGAGTTCCTCTTCTAATAGATTAAAATATGCATGTATCACAAAGGGGTCTGTCATTTTTTTTCTTAAATATTCAACAGGCTGAGGTTTTTTCACCGATAAATTGTGCCTTTTGCGAAATGCGACAAACCAATCATCTCCCGGTCTATCATTTTTAAATGGAGTTTGGATTCCATTACTTTTTATAAATTCAGCAACAAAATCCAAAACTTCTTCTTTAGATAGACCCCAGCCCCATTTCTCAAGAACTCGGAGACAATTTGCCAGTCTGGCCTCTGAACTAGCTTCAATCACTGGTGGTCTACCCAAGGTCTGACTCAAGACTCCTGTTCGTTCACGCACTCTGTCATTTAGAGTAGAAGTTGGTATACCATATAATTGAGAAGCAGCATAATTGGTAAGTTCTTTATTTCTTACCCTTCTTATAGCAGTTTCTAAGTCTTCTTTAGTGTATGAAGTAGCTCGATTCGACTTTCTTATATATTTTGAAGGCATTTTTCATTTAAGTAACATTCTACCTAAAACAAGAAAATGAAGGTTAGTAATGGTAATGTCAGTGCAATTTAATAGGTGAGTATTTATCTTTCATTATTCCATTGCTAAAAAGATAATTTGGTTAAAAGACTTTATCTAAAGGACTAGATTAATTTTGCAGAGATATAATTTTATTCAATCAAAGATAAATTTAGACTAAAATTGTTGCGTTAAACATTTTAATATGTCCTTACCGTAATCGTACTGAAAGACCGCCAACGTTGGCAACGTATGAATGTAGTATGCGCGTGCGGTTATTGAACCTCAGGCGAACCTCCTGCTTGCGGCTAGTCCGGTCTTGTACCTGCACGATTATAACAACACCAAAGTGAATAAAGTTTGAGAGCCACTGCTACGTCATCGGGTAATAAGATCTTACCCGATCGGGTCGAACATCGGATCTCAGTAAATATGCATCCTAGAATAATTTCAAATCAACGAATCAAGTCATTATGTAACAAAACAGTATTTTAATATAGTTTTAAAAACAAAATAGACCAACTTCTTACCAAATAACCATCTAAAAATTTTCGGTGAAAGACCGGATCTCCAAAAACTATCAGAAATATGCACTTTTTTTTTAAAACGTCGTCACGCACTACCGTTCCGTCAGACCGCTTGTCTCAGACTAGTGAGGGGGGCGAGGTGAATTCGCACTACGAGTAGTGTTGCCAGAAATCAAAAATTATTCTCCGTTCGCTTAAAATTGCATTCATACGATCTTATCCCAGATCCGAACTTACCCGGGTATACCTTATAGGCTTTTAGCAGCGTTGGTACAATTTGGAACACAGCGTAACTTGGTATGATTATTTGCAAATCAATTTCTATACTTCATCCGAGATCTGACGCGACAAAGATAAAAAAGATGTTTTTATCTTTATCACACTTTAGAACTTTTGTATATATTGAGCCTGCTCTAACTTGGTATGCTTATTTTCAAATCCATTTCTATACTTCATCCGAGATCTGACGCGACTTCTGATGCGAGTTAATAATTTTTTACCCATCTGAAAAAGTGCCAAGCGCCGCTGAAGAAGTTTTCACTTCAAAAATCGACCACAGTAAGTTACTGACATTTCAACTAATACAATTTATATCATGTGGTGGTACGGAACCCTCGGTGCGCGAGTCCTACTCGCACTTGGCCGGTTTTTCCCTTTCATTAGATCAAATCCACAATTATTTTGAGTCTCATGTCAAACCTGTAGAATATTCATACAAACTTCCACCCCATTTTCAGAAAATCCTTTCTTAATGTGTAGTCTTGACGTACAAAAAAACTACTTACAAAATTTCACATCTGTAGCTTTATAGGTTACGGCTCGGCGTTGATGAATCAGTCAGTCAGTCAGTCGGTCAGGGCATGCTGTTTTATATATTTAGATTTAGATCAGAAGATCAAAAGTATTTTCAGCTTACTACAACCGATGTAAATTTTCATCTTTCATGTTTGACTTCAAATTCCGAAGCGCGTACCGAAAAAAACAGCGAAGCAATGCGACGTTGCCGTACCGTGCAATCACGAGCCGTGTACTATGTTAATGTCAATTATGAACTTTATTTCAACTTCTTTAGGGTCGATATAAAGCGCTACATAATGTAATTTTTATATAAAAAGATACGCTATTGCCTGAAATGTTTAATTTTCAAAGTAATCAACGTAAGTACAGTTTTAGAGTATAATCAAACACTTTTCATTCAGTTAACTATTTTGGCCAAAGAGAAATCCCTCAATAATTATACCACTGTAAAGCTTTAACATATTGTGTTCACTTTTATGACTGTTTGATCAAGTACAACAAAATTTTGAAGTACAAAAAGTCACGAGATAGTTATGTATTTTGCCCGAGCAGACAAAAAGAAATAAAACTTTTAGTAGGATTTTTTAAATTTTAGGCTTTACCTAAGAACTTAGGTGCTTAATTAGTTTGTAAAATACTAAAAGTTTATCATTGAACGAGCCCAGAAAACATTTCGTTTAGATGGCATTTTTGCCACAGTAACTATTTACATAATAGGGTTTTTTTAATCTGCCACCTTGTCCCATTTGGTGATATGCTTAATTTTAAGTAATTATGTAATTACTTCCAAGACTTCATAAACCACAAAAAGAAAATCTTGGTTCCGATTTTTGTCTAGGCCAAAATCTAATTATCTTGGGAAGGGGCAATTGACATATCTTCTGCTAGAGTGGTGTAATCACAATGATAATCAAATATTAGTTCTTGGTTGTATTCAAGTAGTGCCCAATCCCTCAAGGTTATCTCTGATGCATACAAGTTAAAGTATGTATTGTTCTGAGTAACTTACATCCTTAAGCTCTTATTTTTAATGGAATTACCATTTTTTATAGATGGCCACCTCCCATGCTTGCTTTGAAACACAGAATTGCCTACTAAGTACCCCCAATATTTCATACATGGTAATCTGGTCTGCAATTGGTCTGGTCTTTGCTAGCGTCTTGACCTTTTTACAACCCAATTTTTCTTCCACAGTTGGACGCCAAAGTGGCGATATAGCCCGTATATTTCAGCTAAGCTGTGGGAATCTAGTTCTTCTGACGCCAGGAAATCACTTAGATCAACCACGAAACTATGTCCCTCCTTCCTTGCCTCCTCAATTATGGGATCTAAACGTTTGAACGTTGTCGATTTGTTAATAGAACCGTTTTTCCCCCGAAGGGAATAAAAACGGATATTTTGGGTCTAGCCAAGGCTTGACCCTATGAGATTACACTTTGTATTTTGTCAATGATAAGCACGAATTCATAGCTCCTTTTCACAGAAAGCCGCCACAAACGCGCCGCCTCCTGCCTAGAAACAGGCGGAGCGTGCGCGGGGTGCGCGGGGTGGCAGGCCGGCGGGTGCGCGACGCGCGGTCCTCAGTACCGTCTCTAGTTGAGGGCCGGCTAGGCCTTAAACCTGGGTCAAGCCTTGGCTAGACCCAAAATATCCGTTTTTATTCCCTTCGGGGGAAAAACGGTTCTATTTTAGGTCTGAGCCTGCGGCTTGACCCTATGAGACATGTTTGGTTTCTGCCGGCCGTAGCAGCGTACTGTGAAAAGGAATATCTGCAGAGCTACCCTTAATCCCTAGGATGGTTACAGTGTACAAATGAATAAAACAAAAGAATCTAATTAAAATATTTCTTTTATTTATTTCTTGACCAAATTTAAGAACTAAAATTCCAGGAACTTCTTTTCAGTAACATAACATTACCATGAACATAACAAAAAAAAAATAATACTTATTAACCTTCCATACATTAATAGACTTTTATAAACAATCAACATTACTTACTTATAACTCAACTTAGGGATAATCACTTCTTATAATCAAAATCAGTCTGAAAGTCTACAATAAAGCCTTAAAAGATTCATTTAACGAAATTGGCATCTGCCTGGGACTAGAATCATTACGATTAAAATCTTTAAAATAGTGTTTAAAGAAAGTGGCTTCACTACGCCAATTGCCCCTACTCAAGACCTCATCGAGTGGCAAAGAATTAAAATTACTCGAAGCTACCGCTGAGCGCACGCTCCCTGGCGATGCTTCTATACCCAAAATCTCAAAAATTGTTGTTACCCAACCGGCAATAACACTACGAGACGCAGCCTTAACCACACCTCTAGTGGTAATGAATAAATTCGTCAAATTATCACGGACTGATCTACGATCCTCCGACAGGGAAATAAGTTTGGATGTCCAAAAAGGAATATCTAAATTCTTAATGTGATTAGATTTGAGTTGCCAGCCCGATTGCCGAAACTGAGCAGAGTCAGTCTTCGACCCGAACCTCGGCCAGAATATTAGCAAATTAGTGTCTTTAATCTTCTGAACCTATATGTAAAAGAGTCAGGTCATGGATACGACGCCCAGAACTTAAAAGGAGAAGTAAAGCCACATGCCGCGATAACTGGAAAATACTACTTTCTTGAGGTGGGTTTTCTGAAAGCCATTTGATGACAATTGACACATCCTAAATATTTTTCTTGATAACAAGCACGTACCCAGAATTTTTTGTCGGGGGGGTCCAGGTCCAGGCAAATGATTAAGGTATCGCGTAAATGGATACTTAAAATTAAAAGAAAATTGTTTTCACAAATTATTTAATGCATATCTCGGTAATATAAGACAGTATTATAACGTTAAATTTAAACGTCTTGGTCTTAAGGACATTTGGTGTAAAACGTCGTCTACTGAAAGAATCTGAGTTGAATGGGCTGACATCAATACCAAACCAGTTAGACGATCATTGCCCATTTTATTGCGTAAATAGGTTTTAACCCTTTTTAAAGTTGAAAACGATCTTTCGACGCTTGCAGTAGATACAGGGAGAGACACTAACAGTTTTAATAGTGTGTGTATATGTGGATAAAATACAGCATCACACTTAGCCAACACTTCTATTGCTTCTCTCTTGATTGAAGTTTGATCAGCATTTTTCCACTTTTCAGCCCATAGGTGATATTCGCTCTCCAATGTGACCGCAGACACATCGTCATCTAAGTAAGAAAGTAGATTTGACAAGTTCTGTGCATTGTTGACACATATCTTATGTGGTAATAACATTTCTAGCGTTGTCAAAATTTGTACATTGCTCCCTTCAAATCGACTTTTCAGACTTCCAAGAAGGTCATCCAGACACGGAATGAAAATACTTCTTTTGAAATATTCCAATGGTGAATCTGCTGGATAATTTTCTCTATGTACTTGTCTGCCAGTTATTCGTGGCATTGTGATAGATTCGATGCCAAAGAGAGTGCAAGAGAGATTTACAACTCTTGTGAATATCTTTTTAAATTCTTCGTCTAGTGTATTACTTCTTAAGTTCTGAATCTGTTGTATTACATCCTTTGCAAAAGTCAATGCAGAACTTAAATCATGTTCAGGACTTTGCAAATACTGAGACAACGCCAGTGTATAACTTAGCAACTTCTCACAAACTAAAACAGATATTAAGAATGCTGGACTTTTCATTGCTGAAACCAATTGTTCCGCTTTAGCTGCAATGTCTCTTCCTGTTGCAGAAACATCAAAGAGGCTAATGACAATGGGTTCAATTAGCTCAACAAATACGATGATGGCGTTATGACGTTCCACAAATCGCGTTTCACAAACACCTATTAACCGTGTCCTTTTTGTCTCTGGTACTAATGCCTGAATGTGACTTTTCAGTATATGACCATTTAATGAATTATTTCGAAATAAATTGCAAATGTCCTTAATGGTTTGTAGACAGTTTTTGACACACGGTGTTGTCATACCTGCACTAAGTGCAAGATTCAAACGATGATTGGCACAATGGACATACATGGCTTTAGGATATAATTCTCTGATTCGTGCTTGTACGCCTTTGAACTCACCACTGAAAGATTCAGCTCCATCATAACCTTGCCCAGCTAGTTTTTCCAAATTCAAGCCAAGTTCTCCGCATTTTTTTATTATCAAGTTTGAAATCGCGACACCAGTCATTTCCGTCAGTGGTATAAAACACAAAAAATCATCTTTGAGAACCATATTTTTGAGATCGACATATCGCACACATAGAGAAAACTGTTCAATTCCTGATACATCCAAAGTTTCATCTGCAAGGATACTGAAAAACCCTGATTCATTTGCATCTTTTACGATTTTAGTTTGAATTAATTTACCACAGATATCAATAATTTCGTTTACGATTTTAGGACTTGTATACATTGCATTTTTTTTTGCATTTTCTAAATGTTCTTTGAGTGTATTGTCACCCGCTTCCACTCTGAACCTTAATAGGGCTCTAAATTTTCCATCTCGAGAATCTCGGGCATCTAGTGTTTTGGAAAGATCAGAACTCTCGTCATCACCGCGAAGTGCAATTTCATTTTGTCCGCAAAATATAACTGTTTTTATTATGGGTCTAATAGCGTCTCTGTTCTCTAAGATTTCCTTCCTTCGGTTAGAATCGAGTTGACTGATAACTGAAAGTGTTGAATCAGCTTGTTGCACGAGGAAATTTTCCGCTAAAGTCGTTGATTCCTTGTGATAAGCAGTTTTCTCGTGATCGCGAAACTTCTCCACTGCGTGTTTCCATTTAACGAATGGATTATCAACTAAAACACCTATTTTTTGATGTTTACCCTTTCCAACGCAATCTTTGGAGAATGCCACACAATATTTACAAAATGCACCATCAAAGTGTTTTGAATATATCAACCATTTCCATTTGTTAATCCAGTTCCTTTGAAACTTCAACATCTTTCCACCCACATTTTTTGCTGGGAATTGAAAGTCATTATCTGGATTGGTCAGTGAAAGAATAATTGTTCTCACCGCGTCTGGTACAGTTGTGTTAGAAAATTCCTTTGATTTTAAAATATGATGTCCAATATCGTGTTCGTTTGGGACTTCCAGAGCAGTATCTGTTTCCTTTAAACATATATTAGATAAGTGAGAAGTTGATGATCCACTTGGTCTAGGTTCATGCTGTGGTGCAGCGAAATCATCAGCAACAGGTAGAGTCGTACTGTCTAGATTGACGATTTTTGATAATGTTGATGGTCCACTCGTTCCGGGTTGATTCTGTGGTAAAGTTAAATCATCAGCAGCAGCTAGAGACGTTTTGTCTAGGTTGGCAATTTTCGATAACGATTTATCAGATCTTTTAAAATTTCCTTTGTCCATATCTTCCTCGCTATGTTTGGCTATTTTAGGCCGGAAAAAGTCGCTTATTTTAGAATTACGCTTCATTGTCGTGGTGATAAGCAGGACTTCGTCTTCATCACATAAGTCAAATTGTAGATAGTCTCAGTCCTTTTTTTTGTCGTTTTTCGTTGATTGAATGACTCGTTCAGCCCTGTAAACGTACAATAAAAATGTAGTAACTACTCAATGAAGAACTAGCGGTGCCCGCGACTTCATCCGCGTGGACTAACAGTTTTAAGTGAACAACAGCGCCATCAGTTGCCTTTTCAATAAACTACACCATTCCTAGATTTTAAATTATATTATTATATTATATTATTATATCTTCTCTTCCGGTGAACCGATTTGGATGAAATAAAGCCTACACTTTTTTTTATACGGGCTCACTCTTGGCTTCGGGGGCGAAGGTGAAGCCTAAGATGGAAGCGAGTTTGCCCGGAAGCCCACAAGAGGGCACTGGTTACCCCGCGCCCGCACACCAGGGTTGCCAGACGTACGAGAAATCTCGTACCATTACGAGATTTAGAGGGTCTGTACGAGATTCAAGATTAACAAAAATCTCGTACACTCTTTTACAAGATTTTAACAATGACGACTTTTTTCGCATACCTATATCAGCCAAAAAGTTAATTTAGTTAGTAGTAGTAGTAAATATGCAAATTTATTTACTTTTTCTTATCATTAACCATCCAACACAAAACGATCGACACGGCGCATCACTAAATGCACTACCTCATCACTAAATGAAACTTGACAACTTTGAGTGGGGAATTCCCGTTCATAATATTCTTTTGTTGTTCTCCTTATTACACTATTTCTTTATATTATATTATTATTCTTTTTTCACTCACCTGTAGCTTGATTGAACTAAATCTACTACACAACCGAGCGTCGGCGCGTGGTGGATTAACAAATGCAATCATAAAGCGTGCGCACGAACAGAATCCGTCGAGCGAACTGAACCGACCGACCGATTCGGTGTCTGCGGGGGCGGTGAGGTGGGGCGGCCCGGTCACCGTGGCCGGCCGAGGCGGAAGTTATTAATACTTGCTCCAATGACCGTTGAGGTGCCCCGCCACCATCCGCCCGCCCCGCAGATCAAAACTGAGAGTCATATTTGGCACTGTACTTACTACTGAGGGATTTATTTTATGGGTTGCATCTATTTTCGGGAGGGGTCCGGACCCCTTGGACCCCCCCCCCTGGGTACGTCCTTGCTTGATAACAGGAGGTTTCGACAGATCAATTCCCTTAATTATACGTGAAACTAGGGGATGTGAGCTCAAGCTAGTTACACTAGAAGGATTCGAGAAAGTACAAACTACAGACTTGTGAACTTTAATCGTTCTAGGAGCTAAGTTTAAATCTTTATGTAAATGACACATGAAAAGCGCCAACTGCGTGGCTGATGGATTTAAATGACATATGGAATTTGATCTACACCATTGCACCCAACGATTCCAGGCCGACTTATAGGAGTGTAAGGTTGACTTCCTCCAAGAGCTTTCCAATAAAGCCACATTATCCGGTGACCAATCTTTAACTAGACTGCTCCACCCCGTATTCTCCAAACCTCCAATTTTAACTTGGATATCTCGGGAGGAGGCGCCGCTGATGTTAGGTCCACTAAATGGTGTTGTAAATTGCGAATTTGATAGGGTGGGGCAGTAGCCCTCCTGCGCAGATCTGCTCTCCAAAAGGACTTCTCCCACTTTGGTGCTATGAACACGTACGTCCCTTTCGCATTGTTGAGATGCTGCAGAACTTGCGGTATCAATGTCGGAGGAGGAAAATCCCAAGCCAGACTGAAGGACCATTCTCGACTGAATGCGTTCGTGAATACCGCCTTCTTGTCTCTCGGATCCCGACTGACGTATCGCGGTACCACCGCTGATAGTTCGCTCGCAAACAAGTCTATCTCTGGCGTGCCCCATCGTTCGAAGATCTTCTTGGTGACAAATGGGGATAGACTCCACTCTGCGAGACATTTTCTGCGAGAGAGGCTGTCGGCTGCTAAGTTGTAGCGACCCGGAATGTATTGCGGGCGAAGTATTATTTTCGCTTGATGACACTACTTCAAAAGCCTTTTTGACAGATTTAACAATTTTGCTGACTTTGTACCGCCCTGCCTTCTTAAGTGTGATATCACCGATCGGTTGTCGGACTGCACTACTATAGTCTGACCCTTCAGTGCACTGGCATGAATCCTTATGGACTCGTACACTGCATAAAGTTCCTTGACGTTTATATTGAGATAGCGCCGAGGGACTGAATCAAACACCTTAGTAACTTGTAATCATCTTCCTTTATTTCTCTATTACATGTACTTATATACTACTACTAAGTGCGTCAACATAACGTCACACTACGTGATGTACGTGTTTAACAGTAGGAAGAGGGGTCTATCTAACCAGGAAGCTAACAGACGTGATGTTTAAGACTTACTATATCACACCTCCCCTGAAAAGGATAGGCCTCCCCTCCCCTGAAAAGTCTTTCCTACGGCTTAAAATTACAACATTATATGCCTATTATTTATAGACAAAACAACACCAAAATAAGTAATAATAAAAAAAACCCGTTCAGTTTTACTTACAAAACTTTTTAGTTCTATTTTTGTGAATTAATATTTCCTTATTATTTTTTAAAACTTTTACATTTTCCCCTAAATCTTCTACTACTACATATGGACCTAAATATAAATCATTTAACTTATTATAATTTTCATTTTTAACTAAAACTAATTCATTTTTATCGTAATTAATCCTATTAGAAGTTCTATCGTAACTTATTTTCCTTTTTTCCTTTGATCTCAACAAATTTTCTCTTGCATCTGAATGCGCCTTTTGTAACCTATACTTTAATTCTAACGGATACTCATCATATACATACAATGGTTCTACCCTACTTAACAAATTATTTGGCACATTACAGATCTTCCCAAAAACTAGCTCATATGGAGAATATTTTGTACTCGTGTGAACTGACGTATTATACGCAAAGCACCAATACGGTATCCATGAACACCAGTTTGTTGACTGATTTACTTGAATTCTCAAATAACAACCCAGATGTTTATGCCAATTTTCCAGAGACCCTATGCTCTCATGATGATATGGTGTCGAATTTATCTTTTTAATATTTAACAATTTACAAACACTCTCTAAAATTGAATTCATAAATTCTGTTCCACAATCAGTTGCAATTACGCTTGGGACCCCATATCTCATTATAAAATTTTCAACTAGAGCCCGTGCCACCGTATCAGCTGATTTATCCGGAATAGGATATGCTTCTACAAACTTTGTCAATTCACACTGTAAAGTAAGTATATATTTATTTCCCTTACAATCAACTTCCAATGGACCTACAGTATCTAAAAATATTTTTTCAAAAGAAGAGGTAGCTGTAGAAGTTATGCACATCTCTTCCTTGATATTCCTATTAGTGAATTTTTGTCTCTGACAATCAGCACAACGATTTACGTAGTTGGCAACATCTTTGTACATATTACTCCAGTAATACTTTTTCCTTATATTCTTCACCATTTTAGTGATTCCCACATGACCACTAGATGGCAACAAGTGATAATCGTTAAGTATCACTCGTATCATTTCCCTGTCAGCTATCCTCTTAACGTCGCTAGCAATACATAAACGAGGAAACAAGTAATTTTCCGAAGCTTCGCATGTCAATATCTTAATATAATTCTTATTGAGCTCATTTTTAACAATTACCAACTCTACTATATTATTATTTTTACATAATGCTATCAGCTCCCCTATCGTTGCGTCTCGGCGCGCCTCCGTTAGTAGAGAGTCCTGATTTATGTAAAACGTAGAGTCACAAAAAATTATATCCCTTAAGGGTTGATCATCTGGTACCATTCTCTTTAAATATTTGTTCGAACAAATTACTAATTCCATATCCTTTAAAGTCTTTTTAATAACATCCACTACTTTAGGCCGGCCGGGTCCTAAGAGCGAATTTTTTTCCTCCTTACTAACCTCCTTTTCAGATCCGATATTTTCTATACGTCGTTTCATAGAACGAGTCAGAACTGCTACAAAATTTGTATTTAAGTTTTTTAACTCCTCCGACGTTATAATGCGTGACAAAGCATCCGCCGTCACATTTTCCGATCCCTTTACATACTCTACCTCAAAATCAAACTCCTCCAACGCGAGCCTGAATTTCGTCAACCGGCTACTTGGATCCGTCATACTGAACAGATGTACCAATGGTCTATGATCTGTCAGAACTCTAAACTTCCTACCATACAAATATGGACGAAAATGCCTAACAGCCCAAACCACTGCTAACAACTCCTTATGGACCGTTGGGTAGTTCATTTCCGATTTATTCAACTGCCTACTAGCATAAGCTACTGGCTTGTTATTACTATTAGATAATAGAGCCCCAAGAGCAACCCCACTCGCATCTGTCTGCACCCGAAATATATTTTCCTCCGAAAAATCCGGATACTCTAGAACTGGTGGTGAACAAAGAGCTAACCTTAGCGACTCAAAAGCTTTCCCACACTCCTCTGACCACTGGAACTCCACATTTTTCCTACATAATCTATGCAAAGGGAATACAATCCGAGCAAAATCCTTTACAAACTTTCTATAAAAATTTGCAAAAGCCACAAAACGCCGAACTTCATCTACATTTTTAGGAACAGGATAATTCCGCAAAACCTCAATTTTACTATTGTCCGGTAACACACCACTCGGTGTTATCACATGACCCAAATAATTTATCTCTTTCTTCAAAAACTCACATTTACATGGATTGAGCTTCAAGTTAACTTTTCTGAACCTATCTAACACCTTCATCAAATTTACGTTATGCTGGTGTAAACTTTTCCCAAAAACAATTACATCATCTAGATACAAAAAACAAACTTCATAATTTAATCCTGACAAAGCCATTGACATGAGCTTTGAAAACACACTCGGGCTTGTCTTTAACCCCATGGGTAACCTCTTTAGCTGATATTGCTTATCTGCTGTAAAAGCAGTGTACTTTCTACATTCAGGAGACAACCCTAACTGATAGTAACCCGAACTCAGATCCAAATGGGAATAATACAAACATCCTGACAAAGAGTCAATTATTTCCTGTATATTCGGTAACGGAAACTTTTCGTCAATAATTTTCTTATTCAATAGCCTATAATCGATCACGATCCTCCACTTCTTCTCATTACTACTATCCAATTTCTTAGGCAAAAGCAACAAAGGTGACGACCATTCGCTAGAACATTCCTCAATTACGTCATCCTCCAACAATTTCCCAACCTGCTTCGTCAACTCCTGCTTCTGAGCTCGTGGTATCCTATATGGTTTGACATAAACAGGTGTTGCTTCATTTTGCAACTTAATATTATATTCAAATAAATTCGTCACCGACAACTTATCTCCCGGCATATGAAACACATCCGCATATTTAGCACAAATTTTCTCGATTGATTGTCGCTCTACCTCATCCAAATAAGTTCCCAACTTAAGCGACTCAAACAACTTCTTAACCCTTTCCACAGATAAACCAATGCCTGACTCAAAAGAACAAACGTCATACTCTGAGTACCTATCAATTTTCGGACTAAAATTCCCCAATGACACATCTTCTTCCCGGGTATTTAAAAACCTCACCGGAATTTTACTACCATCACCCTCTACAACTGCAGCTGCCACAAACACCCCTGGAGATACCTCCTCTGACTGAACTACATACCCACCTTTTAAATCTGTCGACACGTACCTTATAATTTCACACCTACCTGGAATAACCAAAGTCTGATCTCGCCCCAACAACAACTCTGTATACACTCTTCCACCCGATTGGTGCTGAAAATTAACTACCCTGCTTTCGTAGTCAATACCACACTTGTACTTCAAAAGAAATTCTTCTCCCAAAATTCCATCCGTCTTACACTGCAGATTTTCAAACACATAAAACTTATGCCGAAAGCTATACCCACCTATACTTCGTTTTTTTTCAGATTAGAATTTAATGTATGAAAAATAAGAGGTTCTTTACAGTTCTCACTCTAAATCCAATGAGTTTAACATTTGTCTAGGAGAGTTGCCTATTAAAGACTTTTCTAATCTGAAAAAAAACGAAGTATAAACATATATCTAAATAAACATAACCAACAGAAACCAAATCCCCGCATACTCTTTTTATTTTTAGCTTATCTGGAACAATTTTAATATCACCTAACAAACCTTCTAGCCATCCTAACTTTAAAATTGAAACATTGGCACCCGTGTCCACAAGCAATGTCAATTTCCTATCATAACTATCTAAAACTACGTGACTCCCTTTTCCGTAACTGAATATCTCTAACTCGACACTATTGTTCACGAAAAAACGTGCTTAGAGATTCATCACCTTCGGGGCACGTATCTTGTGTCTCTGCATAGTTCACCGTTCCCCCACGCGTGAACGTACGCGGTTTGCTATTCGAATTCTGCTGAATACGACCTCTATTCGAATAACTCGCGCGGCCACGACCTTGCTGACTCACCATGTAGCGCTTCTTATGTAATTGCGCATCCCTGTCCCATGTTTGTTTATTACCATACTGGTAGCTATTTTGTGGGTAGCGCTTTGTCCTCGCTACATAGCTCATACAGCCCCCTGATGGGTTAGGGATTACATCGTCCTCTTCCAAGGCTACTGTAATCGCATCCCTAATCGATCCCAAACCTCTTGAAGAGACAATAGTCCCGATGCGCTGACTATTTAAGCCATCCGCAAACCGCTTGATGGCGGTCTTTTCATTAATTGGTTTAAGGATTTTCTGGACCTCTTCATTTCCGTCCGCCTGGGACAGCGTAAGATCGGTCATTAGCTTCTCGATCTCATCCCCAAACGACCCAATGCTTTTATTTCCCTGCCTACACCGCTGCAACTGTGTTAAAATCGCTGTGTAGGACTTCTTAGACACTAAAAATCTCCTTATGTCCTTTAGCAATTCATCAACTTCGGTATAAGTTTGGTTCAACTTAACCTTCGCCCTACTCGAAAGCCGAGTCTTAAGTACAAAATCTATTAATTGTTTGTGTTCCTCCGGCTTAAGGGTACCTTTGTAAAATTCCAACCCGTCTATCAATTGACCTATTTGGGATTCATTATTATCAACTATCGGTAACAGCGTAAGCGCTGTTTTTAAATCAAAAGATGCCATTGTGCCTACAACTGTCTCTATCGTTGGGCTGACCAAAGACTCTATCTCTTTATAAAGCAACAAAAATTTCCCCGTTAAATCGGTTATTGCATCAAAATCCACGGCTACCACTTCTTTCTTACTCAAAGATTGTACTAAACTATCAAAATCTTCCTTAATCGCCTTTGCTTTTACCAATTTATTCTGCCCTTGAGCAGATGTACGCTTATCCTTACACAAACTTATTACGCTACTTCTAACTACTTGTAATTCCCTTAAAAGTTCCTGAAGGCTTGCCATCCGCAACGCTATGGTTAACTACACTATTGTTACACTGACACGCTCACAAAACTAAACGTATAACACACTCACACACACACGAACGGATCACCAGCCCATTCTGCCAATCCCCGTATCTCATACGCTCTCCGGCTGGGGCCGAATAGCTCGCCGCGCTGCCCGTCGATCCAACTCGTCCAATAATTTTGAATTAAAATATTTCAGGGCTCTGAGTACAATACAAAGTGCTATTGCCACCACAATCGTTAACAACAATATTTCAGAAAGTTCCATGCCCACAGAGGCCGCCGTAGCTGCCATATTTGGTGACTGGCTCACTATTACATTATCCTTTGACTGCTGCGTCCCCATGATAGCCATTAAACGCTGCTACACTGAACAGACCCGGCGCAACACCCTCGCCAAATGTACAACAACGACGCCAGCAGCAGCAATAGGCACCCAAACGCCACACCGACGATGCCTTGGATGTAGCCCCTCAGTATATTAGTCGAACCTGCTCCAGTCCCCGACGACGTAGGCCCATCTGCCCATAATGGCCTTAGAATAACATAAAACTACTTACAGCTTTTCAGGAACCATCACTTGCCTCTAACTTTAACATTTCACTGGTAAACTTATAAGAAAACACGTCACTTAGTCACGGTCGCCATGAGATAGCGCCGAGGGACTGAATCAAACACCTTAGTAACTTGTAATCATCTTCCTTTATTTCTCTATTACATGTACTTATATACTACTACTAAGTGCGTCAACATAACGTCACACTACGTGATGTACGTGTTTAACAGTAGGAAGAGGGGTCTATCTAACCAGGAAGCTAACAGACGTGATGTTTAAGACTTACTATATCACAATATGCCACGTCTTCTCTGCCATCTTCCACGGTACTGACATAGTTTGGCCATTGAGTTCTGCTCCCCATCCCCAGTTGGATGCATCGGTGGACAGGAACGCCGTAGGGTTTCTCTCGAATATTGGAGACTTCTGGCGTACATTTGTCAACCACCAATCCACATCGTGAATAGCTGAACTGGGAACAACCCGAATTTGGTCCGGCTGAAGCAAGCTTATTCTGTTGACGGCTCTTTGCAATAATCGGCAGTTCAAAAGTCCCAAGGGTACCACAAAGGCTGCGAACACTAGAAGACCCAGCAACGACTTTGCTTTTCTCCAAGTCCAACAACGGCTTTCTTTTATCTGAAGTAGAGCATCCTCTGTCTTCCGTATCTTCTTTGTGCTGATGCATTTTATATTGTTTTTGGTGTCCCATATAATTCCCAAAAATTCTAGTCTGTGTGTTGGAATTAAGATTGATTTGTTCCAGTTTATTATCCACCCTAATTCGGTTAAGATATTCACGGTCATTTTTATCTGATTTTTTAGGGAGTTCAGGTCCTGACAAGCCAGCAGAAAATCGTCTAAGTAGACGATTACTCGAATTCCCCTTGATCTTAATAGACTTGCTATCCAATTCGTTAGACGAGCGAAGATTACTGGAGCGACGGCAAGACCGAATGGCAGCAGTCATCTGGTAACAATGGTTGTTGTAAGATAAGGCCAGAAACCTTCTGTGGGCAGGTTTTACAGGAACATGCAAGTATGCACTTGACAAATCTATTTTTGCTAAGAAGTCGTTGCGCTGCAGAAAGAATGGTATTTTTTTGGTGATTTACCAGACGGAAAGGTTTTGGATCCATGAAACGATTCAACGGTTTTAGGTTGAGAACCGGTCGTCGGCTGCCGTCTGACTTCGGGACTAGGAATAGACGTGAGAGGAATATCGTGTTGTGGTTGCATTCTTCTAATGCCCCCATCTGAAGCAGTTTTGATATCTCTTGCTCCATAGTAAATGATGTCTTGGTCTGCAGTTTTATTAAATTTCTGTTTGATGCTGATATTAGCGGGGGTTTTTCCTTGAAAGGAATTGATATTCCTCCCAAAATGTTTTTGATGTAACTTGGAGCACCGTAGCTCTCCCATACGCTGATAAAATGTATCAGACGCCCCGCTAAGCAAGTTTTTAAGGCATAGTCAATAGGGTTTCGAAGTTGTTCTCCTAGATGAAGACGAGGGCTTTCCCTGTGCCCCCCCCCTCTCTTTTTCTATTGTTTGGCTTTGCCAAGTATGATTTTCTAAAACCTCTATTGACGGAAGATGAAGTGGACTGAGACTTCTTTTTCTTGATCTGCTGTTTATTGGTCTGAAATGTCGAACCTTCTTTGTAGTCTTGACGTTTGCTGTTGTAATTAGTCGAACTCTTGGAAGCAGGGAAAAATTTATAAAAACCACCATTCTGCTTGAATGTTTCTGACAAACCATTCTCCTCAAAAAGGTGAGTTGAAGAAGGAGGTGCCCTATGAAGAACGCTATGCATGAATTTGGACGGTGGTTTGTAGAGAGAACGTCTAAATTCAAGCAACTCAGCACGCCTCCCACAGGTGTATTGGAGAAGCTCATCGTTGAATTTTTTGAACTCTGTATTGGGACCAGTAATATGCTTTACGATTGCTTCATTAAGGGTTTTTGACTTAATCTCGTTCGCTACAACGGAAAGAACTTCAATTAAATGTTTTCTTTGTTGTAGAAGGCCATGAGTAAGGGCACCTAGAGTTTGATCATATTTAACTACTTGATCGTAAGGGACCCAGTTCGGAGTCTTTCCGGCTAATTGCGGATTAACTGACAGAGACGTAAAAGCTGGGGTGGCCTGAAGCTTCTTGTTGACATCGTTATACCGAATGTTGGCCCAATTTTCCATACCAAATTTTTGACACTTTATCCCGTCCGACAACAAGTCTGCAGGTGCATGCATAATTTTAGGCTCAGCTTCCTTAATGCACGGAGAAAAATCAAATAAATCAGTGGAACATCCTGGTAAAGTTAAGTCCATATCAGGGGCTTGAAATGATGATGAAGCTCGACCATCATTTTCCTTGTTCTGTTCACTGTATGCGATCTCCTCCTCTGAAGCCGAAGCATTATCATTATCTTCAAGGTCGTTATAATTGTCACTCTTTACAAATTGACGACTCAATAATTGAGATACCATCTCCTGAAGGGCTATTGTCTGTTCTTTCAGACTCTTTACGTCATCTGTTGAATCAGATCTCTTCTTGTTGTTAGCACTATGCTGTGATGATTGTGACGAAGGTCTTTTCCTCTTTTCCTTGCCCGTCAACAAAGATTCAGTTTCTTCTCTTGAAATAAAATCCCTTCCAATGTCGCCAATAGCGGCAGTGAATATTTCTAAATTTGCAGCAGAGCCATGTATTCTTGACGCTATAGACTTCGGGCTCATGATTAAAGCTCTACAAAAAGACCAGTCCAAAAGTGATAATTTGAGATTTTTGAACCTTTTCTCGGAAACTGACGTTGCCTCGGGGTCAAAAGATTTAACAATCGATATTGTTGGTATAGCAAATCTCAACTTATTGAGGATTTGTGGGCCAATAACGGGGCCAAAAAGGTCTTCCTTGGAATAGTCGACTACTCTCCAGTCACGCCATGTGTCCGGGTAAACTTGGTCCACGACCTCGATGAGACGATCTAGAACTTCTCGGTCCCCTAGCACGTCGAGATCGGCAAGTTCTCCTAAAGTTGTGAAGGCTCTTGGTAGCGCCATCTTGCATCCTGTAATAGGAATAATCCCACTTAGTATTGAAAAATAGCACCCGTCGGGTTATGTTCAATAAAGCTATCTTGCCGAAATGGCCCGACTGCTGTGAAAGTAGGGCGACGGCCCAAAATTTTGAGCCGACGACGGATGCTCAAATCTAGCCGACGGCTGCTCAAATCCAGCCGACGGCTCGTTTCACTGATCCGACGGACCATAATACCGAGCCGTCCGTCGCGACGGCTCAAATTCATGAGCCGACGACGGATCATTCCAATGAGCCGATGACGGCTCAGATCCTTGGGCCGACCTCTATTTGGGTCAATTGTCTGGGCTGATTGGCCGCAAGACATCAATAATAATCACAACAGTGATTACAATGACGTGGTCAGCCCACGTAGGACTACCATGGGTGAGTCCAAAAGGAAAGTAGGCAGGTAGGTAAGTTAAAATCATGGCTAAAAATAAATAACTTACAGCTAAAAAAAAACTGACATCAGTTAGACATATTCATTCATATCGTGTGGGACACCGAATCGACGAACGACCCGACGAGCCCCATAACATTATGTTAATCCTACATTTCAGAATAGGTAAAAAAATCAGAAATTGTCTACTTATTTTATTAGCAGGAATCACACGGAAACTAAATTGACATTGAACATTCTAGAAAATAACTAAACTAACTGTAACCATCATAGAATTATAAAGGTAACTAACCTTACAAAACGAGATCATCCACACGAAACTACGACGATCTCTCGAACAGTTTCACTGTTTAACTATCACGTGCGTATCACTAGGCAAAATACAGCGTACTGAGGAACGCGCGTCGCGCACCCGCCGGCCTGCCACCCCGCGCACCCCGCGCACGCTCCGCCTGTTTCTAGGCAGGAGGCGGCGCGTTTGTGGCGGCTTTCTGTGAAAAGGAGCTATGAATTCGTGCTTATCATTGACAAAATACAAAGTGTAATCTCATAGGGTCAAGCCGCAGGCTCAGACCTAAAATAGAGTTTAAATTAGCTATTAAGCTGTCGTCACACTAGGGGGTATGATAACGGAAGCGGAGGCGGTTTTTCGCAAAGCAAATACGCGCCGCGACCGGTTTTCAATGTGACAGGGCGCATAAGAACTCATAGATTACGAAAAATACCGCGTCCGGAACGCTTCCGCTACCGCTTCAGTCTGACGAGAGCTTTAATGAACACAAGTGGGCTGCAATCTCGCGGCCTTAGCACAGTATTTAATAAAGTCAACATTTTGTTAAAAAAAATTCAAAAAATATTTTTATGTATGTAAGTAGGTACAAAGAAGGAAAACAAATATAAAACTATTAAAAAATCAAAGTCATTCTTAAAGTACAATTTTTGGCTTCGACTTTGTGCGGTTTACAACCGCACAGTTTAGCTTACCTTGCGCCCTACTTTAGGCGCCTAGCAATCATTGACGTTAGTACAATATACTTCAATGCTAGCAATATTTTAATTATTTTTAATTTAGTGTAAAACGATTACTCAGACAACGTAAACGATACGCAGATACGAGTCGCTGTTTTGAATACACATATATATCTTTACATACATATATCTTTCATCATTCATCTCATCTTTAACTTCTACTACAAACGAACTTATTAGGCGCTATTACTGACGACCAGGAACAGACTTGTTGCAGCCTAATATTTTTGCATGATATTGAACATACATACGTACATACATACATAACATCACGCCTCTTTCCCGTTGGGGTAGCCAGAGACCACAGTCCTCCACCTGCTACGATCTTGACATACTTCCCTTGCTTCCTGTACTTTCATCAATCCTTTCATACATGCTCGTCGGTTTAGGGTACTTTTAACCTGGCCTTTATTCAGAACGTCCTGAACTCAACGGATATTGAACAGTTTACATAAAACATTGTAATACTTAAGTACTTATAGGTAAGTATGATGCAATTAACTCAAAGCATACAAATTATCAACAAAAACATAATTAAGTAGGTAAATTGTTACCTCACAACTAAATAAGCAACAATAAGATATAACTATTCAATGACTATTAAAAAACATGTAAGGCGTAGAAAAACTAGTCAGCCTTTGCATTAGGAACTCTTTTAACGCCTGATTCAATTAGATATCAAATCTTTATGCCAGACAGTGCGAACAAATTTTAAAAATACACAGCGTCAAGGTCATCACATAAGTAATATTCTTTTTTATTATCATTTTTCAGTTCAATTTTTATTGTCTTTACTATTGATGACTTCGGAACTACGTCGCAATCTATCCTTTTTGGCGGTGCAAATACTAGGAATGGTTTCTTTATGGTTTTTAAGAAATCAACAGTGATGTAAGTTTCTACATCCAGTTGGTAAATATTTTCAATAAACCCTATATAGTGGATCCATTTGTTCTTCATAAAATATCTGACTAGGACCGTGTCATTTATATTAAAAGTGTCATTCCTTTCATCTTTGTAGTCATTTTCGTTTCTATCTCTACTGTATTCTTTTATGTCACTTTCTTGATAGCGTTCGCCTTTGTCTACTTTTATTTTTTTATCACTTCCAGATTTTTTACTCATAAAGCTGTCACTTTCATTTTCTTCTTTTTTGGTTTGGTTTTCTTTACCTTTAATACTTTTTTTGCCTTTACCTTTTCCCTTTCTCATACCGATATTCGGTGATTCTTGGTTTTTTGGTTTATTGTCTAGATTTGGTGACGTAAAATCTTCTTCAAATACATGAAATTCTTCCAAGTCATCCAAATCTAGAATTTCAGAGTCACTGTACTGGCTCATTATATCCGATATACTTGTTGTAGAGTCCATTGAAGGGACGCGCTTTCGCTTCTTACTCTTTTGAAGGCCTGAGGTACCCGGTCGATTTTTATCCAATTTTTGTTCCAATTTTGTTCTAGAATTTTTGCTCTGACTATCCTTGTTATCTTGCTTCTTCTTACTTTTCTTAGTTACTTTATCTTTGTCTTTAGCTTCTTGTTTTTTACTCATAGACTTGGTTATCACTTCTGCACCATTTGAGATACGTTTTTTTTTAATCACAGTATTTTTCTTGTCCTGTTCTATCTTTTTCAGAAAAGCTTCTTCAAATGTGAAGATTCTTGGAGATGCTGGTGAAACGGATGTTTGTGGCGCTTTATTGAAAGTTACGGAAGGTTTATTGATGACAATGTTACATGTTATATTAACTATTTTAGGAGTTTTAACTGTTGCGTTGCTCTTCGGATCAGAACGACCTTCTTTTAAACATGTTGGCATAGAGGTTAAATCTTTAGCTAGAAAAGCTGTCATCTCGCTATCAGATTTTGAAATTTGAGGTAATAAGGTTACATTTTCAGTTGGAATATTAGTAAATTGGTGGTTTATAGACTTCGGTTCCCCAAGAGTTTCGTCCTGTTGGTCCGGTGGGCACTGTTTGTGAAGAGTTTCGTCAGGTATGTTATTCTGTTTATTAATATAATCGATACATATTTTTTTCAATGATTCCGGACTACTTGCGTTTTGTTGACTTTGGAGCAAACGCTGCTCTTCTTTAAATATCTGGTACGTTTTATAGGCATTTGGATCGTACTTCTCCACAGGTATTACATTGGCATCAAAGGGACATATTCCAGCTTTTTTAAACCCATTTTTTATTATTTCGGGTGCGGTTTCTTGGCATGTGTCAGCAAGTGTTTTCGAGAATATGTTTTTCGGCATTTTAGTGCCCACGTTTCGACGCTGCCAGTCGACAAGTTTGGCATCCCACTTGCTCTTGAAAGATTTGAAAACTGCTATATCAAGCGGTTGAAGCAAATGCGATGTATGTGGTGGGAGCTTGAGGATGGTAATGTTATTCTCAATTGCCAATTCTATAACATTTACATTGACATGGGTAGAGTGGCCGTCATACACTAACAAGACTGGTCTCTCCTGACCTAGACTTGGAATGAGAATCGTCTTCATGTAATTATAGAAAATGTCGGTCTGCATCCACCCCTTAGGACTTGCAGCACACGATAACTCGAAGTCGTAATCATCTGTTGCAGCCATCCACTGATCCCAAACATATTTTCCTTTAAACACAATTAAAGGTGGTAATTTCTTGCCTTCAGCGTTTGCACCTGCCAATACGGTTATATTTTCCTTGCCAGAACCGTAAGTGGTTCTTGCGCAGGGTTTATTAATGGCTCCAACTACCTTTGTTCTAGTAGGTCCCAGACACATAGATGTTTCATCTAGATTCCAGACGTTTTGAGGTTTATCAATAAAATCCAACTCTATTAATGTCTTTTCTAGCATCTCGAAGTAATAATAATAATAAATAATTTTATTACCATAACTTAAATTTAGCACATACATTTTAACCGTTAACCCCTAAACTAAGCAAAGCTTGCACAATAGGAGTTAAGTGGTCCTCCGCTTGAATTACAAAAATATTAAAATTTTATTATAACATTTACAAAAAATAATTTAGAAAAAGAAAATCTGATAAAAGGCATTGTAACCTATTTATTTAACAGTTGTAAGTAGTTCTTCTATATCTTCATAACTTTTGGACAGTAACCAATCTTTAAGTCTCTTCTTTACTTCAAACTTTGTCAGACTGTGTATCGAAATAGACTTGTTTAACTTGTCACGGAGCGGGGCTGCATGCCTCGCATGCTGCCTCCTTTCGTGATCCTGGCTCTATTGTCCTGGCCCAAAATTCCAAATTCCTATTTCAAATGTCTTCTATCTCTGTCTTTCGATGTCATTCGTGTCAAAAACAGTCAGTTTACCTTGGATTCTGGTCGTGCTCGGACGTGCCCGCGCGCAGCACGACCACCGCCTTGTATTTACCTACTTTATCTTAATAAACTCTTAACTTTATGTTGGCATTTTGGATTCCCCACCCTGAAGAGTCTCAACTTCTGCCAGCCGCTGAGTGGTTTTCGGTGACAAACTTATTATATAATTTGCAACTTGAGCTTGCATATTGCCGCTGAGCGAAAGCTGTATTACATGAAACACTTTATTTATTTATTTATTTCATTGCACATTACATGTCCAACTTATTAAGTAGGGCATGCAACACCCTGTTCGGGCACAGCAACTATTTTACAATCTTTGTCAGACGAAAAAATAATTAAATTACTAAATCAAATGTCAAAACTAGCCTAGATTTAAATTACATGCAATTCGTTAATATTGAAATAATAATTATACCTCAGGCCGTATACAGAAAGAAAGCTGGAAACTGATAAGCGCTTACCGGCGCTTGACAGCGCTGGTCCGTTCTACACAAAGGAAGCAGGTTGAAGCAGACCAAGCAAAATGTCGGACTCATCGGACGATGATTTGGTTTTGTTAGAAAATGTGTATTTAAAAATGCGAAAAGAAGCTATACATCCCATTAATAGAGAAAGGAAACATTTCGGAGAGTACCATCATTTATTTGTAAATAAATTGAAATTTGATGATGAAAGATTTTACAAATATGCAAGAATGACTCAAGAAACATTTGATTAC
Source organism: Athrips mouffetella (assembly GCA_947532105.1). Classification (NCBI taxonomy): domain Eukaryota; kingdom Metazoa; phylum Arthropoda; class Insecta; order Lepidoptera; family Gelechiidae; genus Athrips; species Athrips mouffetella. The sequence continues at coordinate 26,118,344 of OX383974.1, read as the reverse complement.
ATTTTGGATTTAGTGAAAAACCATTTGATGAAAAATTGGTGTAATTGGCATAAACAACCAATCCTTCCAGAAGAAAGACTTGTTGTCACCATTCGGTAAGTATAAATTAAATATATTTATCGCTTATTTATTCAAAGATAAAGTTATTTATAGGTATATATTAGGTAGATTTATAAAAATATTAAAATATATATTTTATAGAATAACTTCTGACCTTTAAGGTGACTTTGATAATAAGTAAAAATGAATATTTTATTGATATCGGCCAATCTGATCTCAATAACAAAAAAATTGACGTTTATAAGTAGTTTTATTTTTTAAGAAAAAAACCGTTTTAGGGTAATATATTTTTATTTCCGATTCACATTTTTATAAACAGGTGCTCTTAATTATGATCCTCATTAAGGTATTCTGATATGCTCAAAACTTACTTTTAATGGTCACATTGGGGCTCTAGCTGTTGAATGTTTCCGTAGACTGGGTTTTGTCATTCGTAACACAAAAGACTTTACTGACACATATACTATACAACTATTGTACTCATCACTTGTTCGCAGCAAGATTGAAAGCGCATCTGTGATTTGGGGTCCACACGAAAGCTCATATATCCTGCTACTCGAAAAAGTTCAGAAGGCCTTTTTACGCTCCCTGTACAAAAAATGCAATAATTATTACCCATTCCTATATCCCACAAAGTTTCTGCTGGGTACATTGGGTTTTAACTCTTTAGAGACACGGCGAAATTACCATCTAATGATCGCTACCTGCCGAGTATTACGGGGTGAATCAGACTGTCCAGCATTAGTGACTCAAACTTTAAGACTCTATGTACCGGACAGATATCTGCGTGGTCGTGGTCACCAACTACTAGCCCTGCCAGAGTGTCGCACGGTGTCGCGGCGTCAATCCCCAGTACTGCGCGGACTCGGTCTAGTTAGGCAGCTCATAAATACAAACCCGGATCTTGACATTTTCGCCGATCACATGTCCAACATTTGTAAAAAATGCTTTTTATTTTGTGAAACTTACAAATAAGTTGCTATTGTTTATATTTTAAAAATTCTTAATAAGTGCATAAGTAGTATCTAGATATTGTTAGCTAATTTAGACTTAATTTAATTTTATTGTTAATTTTGTTCCTTGCATGAAATTTTAGGTTATTCCTGTAACCATGCAATGTTCTTTGAAATAAACAAAAAAATAAACAAAAAATGCTCTCAGAGAAAGAAAGAAAATAATTGTTTAGATCTGATGATTGATTTGTAATTGGTGGTGACTGGAGTGTTGCTGATATCAATTGAGTGGTATGTGTATTTGGTGATTGATTTGTGATTGGTGGTGACCGGAGTGTTGCTGATATCAATTGAGTGGTGTGTGTATCTGTTGATTGTTGTGTGATTGGTGGTGACTGGAGTGTTGCTGATATCAATTGAGTGGTGTGTGTATCTGGTGATTGATGTGTGATTGGTGGTGACTGGAGTGTTGCTGATATCAATTGAGTGGTGTGTGTATCTGGTGATTGATGTGTGATTGGTGGTGACTGGAGTGTTGCTGATATCAATTGAGTGGTGTGTGTATCCGGTGATTGATGTGTAAATGGTGGTGGTGATGGCGTATACGGTGAGTACCTAGAGAGAAATGAGTGTGAAGAAAAACGTGAGTGATATGCATAATCATCTACTGTTTTTTGAATCTCATTACGAAATGACAGCAGTCGTTCTTGAGGAATCTTGCGAATATGAGGTAGGAGACTCTTTAGGAACAATAAATTATCATCATCTTCATTTTGACTTCTTTTGTTTTTCAAATACTCCAGTTTTTGCTTCTCTATTTCTAACATATTTTGATTGAATGTGTTGGTTTTTTTTTTGCGTGGTACTGAGCTCTCTTTCGGTGATTTGGTGCTTGCTGACCTCTCTGAGACGTTATTTGGGCTGGCTTGATCAGGATTTGAATCGTCTTGATTGAGATTGTCTTGATCGAGATTGTCTTGATCGAGATTCTCTAGATCGAGATTGTCTTGGTCGAGATTAGAATCACCTTGGACATAATTAAAATCACTGGTTTGTGGCTCAGATCCCACTGATAATTGACGTTTCGATTTGGTCAGATTTCCCGAAGATTTTCTTGCCTTAATGATATCTTTTAAAAACAGCAGGGATTTGTAATATGGCCATTTTGGTTCATAGGAAGTAGATGCTCCATCCCCAGAACGTGGAACTGGAATTTTTCCATGTTCGATTGCAAATTGGTCCCTCAAATATTTCCATTTCTTCCTGACTTTGTTCTCTGAAACATAAAATATTTTATTTTTATTTCAGCTATCTTGCAACTGGTGCATCATTTGCACATTTGGCATCTGAATTTAGAATGGGGATTTCTACACTAAAGGCGATAATTGAAGAAACAGTCAGTATATTATGGGATGAATTACAACCAATACATATGCCTATACCTACAAAAGAAACTTTCTACTCAATAGCAAACGACTTCAAGAATATTTGGGATTTTCCGAATGCTTTAGGGGCCATCGACGGGAAGCATGTACGTGTAATCTGTCCAGATCAGTCAGGATCTATGTTTTTCAATTACAAAAAGTTTTTTTCTATGATTCTGCAAGCAGTCGCCGACGCAAATTATAAATTTACAATAGTTGAAGTTGGTGGATTTGGTAAACAGAGCGACGGTGGAACATTTAAGGCTTCCGAACTATATAGAAAATTAAATACCGGGGAGATGGATATGCCAGAACCGGAATATTTGCCAGGATCGAACGTGAAAGCACCGTATTTTTTTATAGGCGATAAAGCATATCCATTGCTAACATATTTATTAAAACCTTTTGGTGGCCGAGATTTGTCTTCAGACCAAAAAAATTTTAATAATCGTCTATCGAGAGCCAGAAAATGTGTTGAGTGTGCGTTCGGCATAGCAAACTCAAAATGGCGACTACTTTCTAAATGCATTGAATGCAATGTTAATTTAGCAGAAAAAATTGTTAAATAGATTTGTGTTTTACATAACACTATAATCGATAAAGAAGGTATCGACCGAAATTTTACTCCTGTAAATACAACACATTTAAGGTGGAATAGAGCAAATCACCCTACAAATGAAGCAATGGATATAAGAAATATTTACGTTGACTATTTTTCACACAATACATTGACTTACAACAATTAATTATTTAACTTTATCTACCCTCACTAACATTAATGGCATAGCTATGACATCACAACCTAAATATCATTTTACTTATAAAACTTAACTGTTTATTAACTTTACTTAAGTCGAGAAACAAAAATAAAATCAATTAATACTTACCGTCTTCATTCATTGCCTCGCTTATTTCTTTCCAACATTTGTCAGTCACGTTTCTATTACAATGCCTTTTATCCCTTTTATCCCACACAGGTTGCTTACTGAAGACTAAGGATATCAACACGTCATTATCCATTTTAATATTTGGGTAAGGCCGCGGAAGTTGTCAAATATATCACAAAAGTAACACAAAAGATTTTGTGTTACCGTGACACAAATGTAACCCAAAAGAACCTCTTTTTTGGGTAAAGTTCATTTCATAATGATGATTATTAAAATAATCTAAAGTAATACAAGATGAACTTTGTAGATGAGACAGACAAACTGCGGTAGTAATGAAGTAATTAAAAAGGATTTTTTAATGTACGCACTTTTAATATAAAATTTAAAAAATTAAAAACTACAAAATCCTATCATAGAGACATTTTTGAAAATAGATAAATATAATACTGTTCAGGATAGAGTGTGACGTTTTGTAAAGGAACATTTTTCAGTTGAGATTTCTCTTCAATTGCACAAGGTATTAAAATTAAACTTAATAACTAGCAACAATAGACTTATGAATTTATAAACATTGTTATTATTTATAAACATTTATAAACATTATTTTATGTTTATCTAGCACTCCTAAAAAAATATTAAAGAACCTTAAAAGTAAACATTATCTAAATCGTCTTTTATAACGTATTGTTTAGATTGCTCCAGATATATTAAATTTATCTGTTTAACTACAGAAACGCTGGGCACAATGTCAACATCAAGTTTTTTTGTAACTGCAAATTTTAGGTATGGATTTTTTACAGTTTTGAGAAATCTTACTTTATAAGAGACTTCGTTATTCGTATCAATAATGTCCGTTATAAATCCTACATAGTATTTCCACTTTTTTCTCTCATAGTACCGGACTATAACACTGGTGTCAACTTGTAATATTTCCTGAACACTCTCATTGTTCTTTTCAAAATCATCTAGAGTTACGGTCTGGTTTTCTTCATCATTCGTTTCAGTTTTCTTTTCGTCAGTATTCTCCAGTTCATAGCCATCGTGTTTAGTCTCGTTTTCTTCATCTTTAGTTTCAGCCCTTTTCTCGTCAGTGTTATTCAGTTTCCAGCCATCTGTTCCTGTCTTATTATCTTTATATTTCGTTTCAGAGTTTTTTTCGTCAGTGTTCTTCAATTCGCAGCTATCGGGTCCAGTCTTTTTCTCTTGATCTTTTGTTTCAATTATTTTCTCGTCAGTGTCCTTTACTTTACAGTTATTTATTTCCATCTTGTTCTTTCGATCTGTTTTTTCCGTATTTGTCTCATCATCTTCCATTTGAGTATTGTTCTCTTCATCTTTCGTTTCAGTCTTGTTCTTTTCATCTTTCGTTTCAGTCTTGTTCTTTTCATCTTTAATTTTTATCCTGTTCTCTTCACTTTTCATTGAGGTATTTTTTTCATTGGTATTCTTCAGTTCACAGCCATCTGTTCTGGTCTTTTTCTTTTCATATTTCGTTTCAGTTTTCTTCTTCTCATCTTTCGCTTCACTTTTTTTACTGTCAGTATTCTTCAGTTCCAAACCATCAGTTTCAGTCTTGCTCTCTTCGGCTTTATTTTCAGTTTTTTTCTTTTCATCTTAGGTTTTCGTCTTTTTCTCGCTAGTTTTCTTTAGTTTAGAGCAACTTAAATTTATTGTTTCATATTCATCCACTGTTTCAATCTTTTCTTCTTCTACTTTATTCATATTAGAGTCAGGCTGAGTTTTAGCTATCTTATTTATTTCTTTTCTCTGTATGTAATTGTTATTGATGGTACAAATTTTAACACTGTTGTTTGTTACTAAATCAACTGGATTAGTTTCGTTTTCTTTATTGATTAAAGTTGTTTTTCTGTGACAATATTTTTCCTGTTCAATATTTTCCTTGGTTTGCATATTTTGATTCTTATCTCCCACTTGTGATTTTGAAACATTTGAGTTTTGAAATGGGGTCTTCATAATTACCGTGGAAAGAATATGAATTTTTTTATTAGGATTGATGCATTTCTCAATTGTGCCACAGTTTATATCAAGTTTTTTGTCACATTCGCTTTCTTCAGTTTGTAAATTTGGGTCAGGAATTATAGAAACATCAGACAAAAAATCATCATCACAATCACTTTCAGCATATTCAATTTCCATATCTGTGTCATCTTCTGATGATGAGCTAGATTGCTTACGCTGTCGTTTGACTTTCTTTTTCAATTTTTCTGCATTGTCTCCATTGTTTTCCGAACTATTCTTCCGCTTCCTATTTCGTTTGCTTTGAACAACTTTAGAAAAATCATGAAACGTAGGTGAATGACACGCACATGTTTCACGAATATCTTTGCAAAAACAGCTCAGGTCTCTATACTTAATTTTGTATTGTCCGCAGGTTATTAATTGATGGATTTTCATAGTCCCAGGTATTGGCGTCAGATTTTCAGCAATCAACGGATCCAGGGGTTTAATATTTTCAGCTGGAACATAAAATATCTTGATTTTCGTCTCTGTAGCTGACAATACATCATACGCAGTCTTGGCATCAGGTATGTCTTGTCCCTGAGCTGTCTTTATATCGAGGGTTCGCTTAATGGCACCTCCAACGCCATCGGCTGCGCCTTTCCCGTGTGCTGCTTCAAAATATGACCAGGAACTAGTACTGAACCCATAATCATATATGTTGCGACTAAAAAGATAAAAGTTTTTTTTTTGCCGATACTGTGTAGCGGGTCCATCAGAAAAAAAATGAATATTTTTTACATTTGGATGATTATTTTTAATATAATTGAGGATCGGATCTAGATGTGCCCATATGGACTCTGGGTTATGTGTGTTATCAGGCGATATTGAAGAAAACGATATAGGCTTTTGGTTTTTTAGATACAATACACCAGTGTGCAAAGTAATTTGTTCTTTCACAAAATGTTTAGCTTGAATCTCTTGATGGTACTTACAAACATAATTTTCAGAAAAATCTATGTGAATCAATGCTTCATACTCTTCTAACTTTTCTGCACATAATTTGTACTGCTTGTATTGATAATAGAAATTGAAGTAGTGTTTTTTAAACGGTTTTATTTCCTTGTTAAATACCTCCAACAAATCCTTGAGAGTCCCTTCGTTTAAAATCTTCATCATTTTTTTTGATTTTTTCATATTGCCTTCTTTACCATATTCGTAGTCAGTCAAAGCCCATTTGAACCATTTTATTTGTGTATTTGGATCTAAATCACAATTATCTATTTCTTTTACAGAACAGTGAGAACAATCACCGTACATGCAACTTTTGGACTTGGTTTCACAGACAAATTCCGATATGACGTCATCTATATTGTTGCTTTTAAGTATACCAAACGCGTTTAATCTGTCTATGATGAATTGCATGTTCGAGTGTTTGGAGCATGCACAACTCTCGCAATCTTTTATATTAGGAGGTAACACGTAAAATGGGCGATATTTTTTGGAGGTGCTAAAACTTACTCTTCCTACTTCTTGTTCATATTTTCTGTGTAAGTTTTTTAATTTGTCTAATAAATATCTTTTTTGGAATTTGATTTTATTAAGCGTTTTATACTCCTTCTTCCCTGCCGTCGCACGGCTGACGTCATCTCTTTTAAAGAATGTTGCGATTTGTTTCTGTAACTGAACTTTTTTCTTCTGACAGTCTTTTAGTTTTCTGTAAGCAGATGTTTGTAAGCCTAACTTTACATTAAATTTCGTTGTTTTTTTGTATTTTTTTATAATATCACTGTTAACTACTCTCTTTAAAACTCCTTTTTCAGCCATGTTAGAAATCTTGTATTCGTTTTTAAAAGATTCTTGTAATAATTCGTGTTCGATTAACTTCTTTTTAATTTCTTCTTTTTTCGGGGTTTCAATATTCGGTAACGTGTGGTTTATATAGTCAGTTACTCTTTTATTAGGTGTCTCGTCCATTTCTTTATTACTCTCATAATACTCAGCACTCTCTCCCTCTTTTTTATCTTTTGCTCTGGTGTCATTAGATTCTAGTTTCATCATAATATTTTCATATTTTTTATTCATACTTTCAATTTCTTTTTGTTGTCTTTGAACTTTCCTTTGAATACTTTTAAATCCCTTCATCATGGAATTGATTTTTTGTTGCAATTGAAGGTTTTCTTTTCGAAATTTTTGCTCGATACGGCGTTGCAATTTATAAAGTTTTTGAGTATCAGTTATACTATGAGTGGGGTTTTTCATAGTGTGTTGTTGAGATGTTGACGGTGCGTTTTCCTTTTTTTTGCGTTCCTCTCTCCATTTTCTTCTTAATTCTTCTTTCTGTTCTTCGTTATAACTGGCTAATTTATTTCTGTATTGACGGAGTGTTCTCTCCCTGTTCTTTTTTTTTTGTTCTTCAAATCTTTCAGGATTTGCAGTTTTCAATTTTTCCCTATATCTTTTCTGACGTTCCGCAGCAGTTAACGGCATTGTCTATAAAAAATGGAAATTTACTATATATGCAGATCAATCGATTATATTTCAATAAGTATCTAGATTTAATCTGCCATTCATAAAGAAAAACTATCTAAATGCTGTCTGTAAATAGAAGACATTTAAGAAAAAATGTTTAACGCAATAGAACTTAAAAAATGATTAAGGATTTTTGCCCGTCGGGAAGCAGCATGACGGAACAAAACGGAGCAGAACGGAACAGAATCATTAACTTTCTTAAATTTATCATAATCATCATCATAACATCCCATGTAACGTCCACTGCAGGTTCTCGGTTAATGTCCTGTTCAGAAATACATATTTTGCTCGAAAATGTGGAAGGGAAGTATCATAGTCACCACGTTTGTTAGCGTTGTGGCTGGCACCATGGACCGCGGTTGTTGGTGACCGCAGTATTTAAGATGGTACGATACACAGAAGGATGCCGCTGCCCATCCTCTGGTTCATAATCCTCTAGTCGCCTCTTACGACACCCACGGATTAAGATGGGTTGATACTATTTGCTGGCACCACACGGGTGATTTAAATATTAAACTGATATAGGTCTTATTATGTAAAACATACGAATTAAGTTCGGTGCTAAGAAACTCTGCGTGCATGTTGGCCAGTTTTTAATAAACCAGTAAAGTACCTAACCTACTGCGTTTAAAACACAAGATCACACAAAATTATAATACTTTCTATAATTATCCCAATGACCAAAAGTCACACAAAAAAATTGATAATTTTGGCGGCCTTACCCATTTATCAAAATAAATATGCCTGTCGTAATTGCACGTGTTGTCGTAGTCGTTTATTAATTTTAAATGGCAGCGCCCAGCGCTGACCAGCGCGTGTTGCAACTTGTCGGTACTTGTCGACACCGTTCAGTGCTTATCGGCGCGCGTTCATATATTTTCCTGCGCGGGTTACCAGCGCTGTCAAGCGCCGGTAAGCGCTTATAAGTTTCCAGCTTTCTTTCTGTATACGGCCTTAGATCTAATACGTGCCAACTTATACATATTTGTCAGTCTTTTACCGAATAATATGCTTTACCTAATAACAGATCTTTAAGCTTCTTTTTAAATACTCTGTCACTTTCTTCGGACTTGATGCTTTCAGGGATTTTATTGTAACTTTGGCATACAAGAGCACCAGATCTTTTAGAAAGTACTCAAAGATGAAAAATGGATCCGTCATTTTTTTACGAACGTATTCCACAGGTTGTGCTTTCTTTATAGAGAGGCGGTGACGTTTGCAAAAGTTGATAAACCAATCTGGACCGGGCGTGTTATTTTTAAATGGCGTTTTAATCTCATTTGCCTTTACGTATTCAGCGACAATTTCTAAAATTTCTTTTCTTGACATTCCAAATCCCCATTTTTCCATTACTTTTATAGCATCTGCTAAACGTTCTTCTTCTTCCGATGAAAAGACTGTAGGTCTACCTGCAGTTGGCCTGGAATACTTAGAATGCAGATTTTAGCTTAGAGTCGCTTTTGGAATGGAGTATTTTTCTGCTGCAGTGGTTATGGTAAGTTCTCCATTTCTTATTTTTTATAACGCCTCATTGAAGTCTTCTGGCGTGTATGGTTTAATTTTCTTACGGACGTAGGTACGGGGCATGTTTGGCCTGAAAAAATAAGATGGGGTAAGTACTGAATGCAATTTTAGACAATTCAATTTAAGTGCCGTATGGTATAAGCGTCATACTCCAAAAGCGGCCTATGCAAAAAAAATACACTAACACTCGGAAATTAACTTATACCTATGCTTATACTGATAACCGAATTTCAAAATGAGAAAATATGTTTTTGTAATAAAAATGTTTAAGTACCATTATTACTGCATAATTAAATCGATAAAAGTGTGAAAATTCTACGAAAATAATGTGGTTATTTCTTTTTCGCTGTCAGCTTCCTCACTCGAATTTCATCATTACGTACTAGTCGTATAAAATAGAAAAACTTGAACCTACTATCTAATTTATTTCACATAACAATTATAAATGAAACTATTTAAACAATATGTTTGTTCCACTTAAAACAGTGTCGTAAGAAATATGCAGGAGCACAAAACAAATAGTAGGTATGTGCGTGTGGTTGACTTCTCAGTTTGACCACTAGCTAAGCGAGCGTAAACCGGTTTTATCCAGTTGCGGCACGTACGCGACGCGGCGGCTAGTGATCACTCACGTAATGCTTGTTTTTTTTTTATTTTATTTATTTGGGAAACAAACAGCATTCAGTTTATAACATAAGAATAATACATATAGATAGTACATGAGCCAACAAAGTTTCCACTAAAAGATATATATATAGCTGAGTACCACTGAGTAAGTTAAGCTGGGACTCAGTATCCAAAAACCAAGTCAGTACACGTTGAGATATCAGTAGCAATTAGTCTGAAAGTGAAAAGAAACATGTAAAACTAACGGTGCACTGGACAAAGTTCTGGCTCCGAGTCCCTGCCCTTGACCAGTCTAAATCTTAACTAAAATCTATATTATCTATCTAGGTACTAAAAAATAGTATAGGTAAGTGTTTTTATTCCTACATTTATAAACAAAACAAAACTAATGAAAATGACTACTCCTTATTTTGACTTTTTAATTAAATTTTGAAATCTAATACAATTATTCGAAAAGATATCAATATCATTATATTCATTATTGTAAGTTTGCGGTGCCCTTAAAACAAATCTATTCCTGGCGTAGTTGGTACAATTTGAGTTAACGAAAAAAGTACTACTTCTATTTCTAAGCCCCACCCGTGGACATTTTAAGTTGATTTTGCTTACTAAATACATGGAGTCTACTAAGTTATGCATAATTTTATAAATAAAGATAACATCCCTATGTTCTCTTTTCTTTGCTAATGGCGTGAACAGATCAAGATCACAGTTTTTAAATCTATATTTTAAGTGTTTAGTAAATTTGGTTTGAATCCGCTCAATATTGGCTATATACTTCTTGTAGAAGGGGTTCCAAGCTACTGATGCGTACTGCAACTGAGAAGCTACTAAGGAGTTATATAGCAGACGCAATGTTCTAGGATTTTTAAAATCTTTACTTTGACTTAGGATGAAACCTAGCATCCTATAGGCTTTCTTAGTAATTTTATCACAATGTTTATCAAACACCAATTCACTATCAAGTTGCACCCCAAGATCCCTCACCTCGGTCACCCTTTGCAGACTATGGTTTTGGAGAGTATAATTAAAATTAATTTGACTTTTCTTTCGGGAGTATGTAATGCTACAACATTTATTTACATTAAGAAATAGCCTGTTGTTTACACAATATTCATTTAATCTATTGAGATCTTGTTGTAAGTTAATACAGTCATCTCTTGACTTCACTAATTTAAATATTTTAGTATCGTCTGCATACAACAAAATATTAGAGTGTTTGAAACATAGTAAAACATAATTTATAAAAATATTGAACAAAAGGGGACCGAGATGAGAACCCTGGGGCACACCAGATGTAATTGGGGTGAAATTTGAAGTGAATCCTTTTACAGCTACTGCTTGTGTTCTATCTCTTAGATAGGATTTTAACCATCTAAGGAGGTCGCCGTGTACCTATATACCGATGTACTCAAATTTTTGTTCTAAAATATTGTGCGAAATTTTGTCAAATGCTTTTGAGAAATCAATCCATCCATCTGATAGCCTTTATCCATTCCTTCTAAGACATAATCTAAGAATTCACACAAGTTTGACTCGGTTGATCAGCTCGATAGAAAACCGTGCTGTTGTGTTATTAACAGTGGCCGAATGGTACTCGATAATGTATTACAAACGATTTGTTCAAAAACCTTAGGAATAACTGATAATTTTGATATGCCCCTATAGTTCTGTATGTTATGCTTATCGCCACTTTTGAAAATAGGGGTTATAAGCGATTGTTTCTACACCGTCGGTACAATCCCCAGCCTCAACGACAGTTTAAAGAGGATACAGATGGGTACAACCAGCATATCACTGCGGCGCTTTAGGAAAATGGGATGGATGCCGTCCGGTCCACTTCCTTTATTAGGATTAATACTAGATAGATATTTTTTTACTAATGCCACATCAATTACTATTGAACTAATTACGCATACATTAGGTAAATCAGGAGGCTGCACTTTTGTCAACGAGGAATGATCAGTTTCAAAAACAGAGTTAAAAAAAGAACTAAACATACTAGCAATGGTTGGACCATCAGTAGCTTCTTCATTGTTAAAGTACAACACATCAGGAATGGTATCACAATTTTTTTTGGATTTTATGAACGACCAAAAGTATTTAGGATTAATTTTAATAATGTTTTCAGTTCTTGATAAAAAAAAATCATAGCATAAAGTTTCTAGCTTTTTACATTGTTTCCTTAAATCTGAAAATATTTGCTCATCGGACTCTCTGTCGTAAATCTTCCACTTTTTATGTGCTTTCAATTTTTTGTATATAAGTTTTATTAGTGGGCGTGAATACCAAACTGGATACTTATACTCTTGAGTAATCATTTTGGTTTCGACTTTGTCATCAATAATTTTATTTAAAATGGAATAAAATATTGAGACTGCTAACTCAATATTACCTACATCCAGCCTGTTATGCCAGTCCACCAAGGAAAGTTCATGGTTGATTGAATCATAGTCAGCCGCATGAAAACGCCGGACAATCCTCGGGGCCGGTCTTAAGCATTTGGCGTCGACCCGGTCGTTACATTCAATGTATAAAGAGGGGTGGTAAGCATCCTCAGGAAAGGAAAGAGGACTGGTCCGTGTAGTTTTACATGGCAAATTTGAAAAAACTAAGTCTAGCAGCCTACCGTTTTGGTTTGTTATACCATTATACTGTAGAAAGCCTGTAAAACTCATGAAAGAAAACAGTTGACACGTCAGATTATCACAGGAGGGGTTATCTAAAATGTAATCTAATCCATTGCCATTATTATTTAATTTCCAAATAGCGTAGCTTATATTAAAATCGCCCAAAATGATAAAACTAGAGCCAGGGAATTCAGTAAACAAATCAGTATGTATGTATTGTAGTAATGTACCTACGACAGCGCGGTTGTATGAAGCTTTGTCTCTGTACCTTTTCACAACTACTTTGAAAGGTTGAGAAACTCTGCAAATTACTATGAGAAAACAAAATGGGTTTATTCCGAACACCAAACGTTGGAATATCCCCGTCGGGTTATTCCGAATAAAACTAAAATTTAGAGATAGAACGTCCTGGCACATTGAATTGTCCTTAAAAAACGACAATATACCATAAAATCAAACAATCAATTCATTTACTTACCTAGTTTAGACACAATCCAAGTTGGGGTTATTCCAATTTGCTAAATATGGCGCGAAATCGTCCTTTGGCACAAAAACTGTCACTGCATGTCCGAAAGCAGCTAGCGATGAGCGTCAACTGGAGACCGATACAGTGTGACCAGATTATTTTTGGCAAATCTACTCTGATCCCCCTTAAAATCTACCAAAATCTACTCTGACCCCCTGTAAAATCTACCAAAATCTACTGAACAGGTAACGTAAGGTAAAGTGTTATTATTGATTAAATAAAACTCGAATACATTTATTAAATTAAATGGTTTTATTTAAAACTCACCTAAAACAGTTAATCAAACACTATTATTATCATCAACTATGTTTTTGTATAAGTTTTTTGAGTCCATTAATTTAATTAAATTATTATCAGGGACGAAATTTGTACAGCCCCCTTCGATGTTGCGCAAGCCTTCTTTGACGTGCATAATTGAAGCTACATTTTTATTGTGAAATCGATTTCTGTCACGAGTTTTTATCCTGTTTATATCGGAAAATATCCTCTCTACTTTTGCATTTGAAACTGGTAGACACAGTAACTGTTTTACAAAGTTTGTTAGATTTTCATATTTCAATTTGTTTTCAAGATCGCACATCTTGCTAACTTCACTCCAAAACGTGTCCACGTTAAATGTTTGAGTGGTTGAACTAGAACATGACAGCAGATCAGATACGGCCTTATCCAACTTCAATTCTCGGTATTCATTGTCAATATTTTGTAATTTGTCAACTGGAACTAAATTCGGAAATCTTTGAGCAACGTGAATTAGGGTTTGGTTTCCGCCAAACACAGCCCTTTGAGGATCTAGAAACGAAAGTTCTTGGAACAATGTGTCTTCAATGGGCAATCTACGCATTATTTGATTACTTGCTTCAATTAAAAAGGCTTGGCATCGATTAAGAAAATCGTCAACTTTTGACCGCATTGCCGCATTGTCTCTAAGAGAATCTATAATCATGGCCACGTTAGTACCCAAATACATAGATCTCAACGGCAAAAAGTGCATTGTTGCATTTGGATCCAGAAGATTAATTGGTGTAGTTTTTACATAACTCAGTTTCATATAGCAGCTCAGAATTGACGCTAGCATACTTTGAACGTCACTGTGAAATCTATGAATGACTGTATGATCACTTTGAAAAATCAGATTGAACTTATTAGTCAAAGGCAGTATAAAATCCAAAAATGTAATGTAGAGCTTGGTCTCGTCGCTATTCAGATTATCACAGAGAAATTGACATGCTGCACTTGCATTTCTGTTTCCCAAGTATTGCTCTTGGAAGAAAAGTTTTAAAGGTGACCATTGTTCTATAATTCTATGCACGCATTCGTACAGCGACAACCAACGTATATCATAATGACGAAGCATACGGTGATTTGGTGTATCAGTAAAATCTTGAAATTCAGTAAAATCTCTCTGTCTCTGACTACTGTGCGAAAAGTAAGTGTAAACTTCTTTGACAAATAACTCTATATTTCGTGGTAGCTTTTTACATGCATAACTTACTGACAGGTTTGTGGAGTGACATATGCATTTGAAAAATATGCAGCTAGGATTTACTTCCCTGATTTTTGAAACTACACTATTCCTTTCTCCAAACATAACATTTGTAGTATCAGCTGCAAAACCTACTAAATTTGACAAACTTAAATTACGTTCAGTTAATGCTTTATTTAAGCTATCAAATAGATGTTGCGCTGTTTCACCCTCCAAATCAATTGTACACAAAAACTTCGTTTGTGGAGATTGCAACTGCTCTGAGTAAAATTTTGTTGCAACTGCAAGCATTTTGATGGTGCTTACATCAGTGCTTTCATCGATGATGATTGAAAACACCCTACCCGCCTGAGCCACAGGGTCGGGACCTCGCAAATCTGCAAGCATTTTTTTCTCAAAGTCTTCACCTAATACGTTGTACGCAATCGCAGCAGTTTTTGTCCTTTTGCATGAGAAGTTTTTTGCAATTTCAGAGTCATGAAACGCTTTTGATATAACTTCACTCACGTGATCCATCACTCTAAAAGGAATATTGTGTTCTAAGACAGCAGCTACGACTTGAATTTCAGCTTTCTTTACTTCATCTGTTAATGAGGTCTTTCGAAACATGATATCGATCTGAAAATAAAACTCATGAATTAGGATTCCTAAATAAAATGTAAGTAAACACAACTGGTATTATCGATTACTATAACTTACTTGTGAAGTTCCCGTAAATCCAATCATGTTTTTCCGATGTTTTGCTGTATTCATGTGTTCCTTCAGAGAAGCTATTCTGCTTAGAACTTTACAGTTACATGCTTTACAATGAGCACTTGTACCATCAGCATCGTCCTTAGACTTACACAACCACTTTGAAAATGTGGGATCTTGCTCCCATTCTGCACGGTAAGTTTGAAATCTTCGCTTCATTATTTCAAAAACTAAGAAACACAACACAAAAGAAAAGTAAATAAAAACTTTTTATCTATCCATCCATCCACCATGAAAAATGAGCGAGAATATTGAATGAATGGAATGAGTCTGTCTTGTCTCTTTCATACTTCTCAAAAACGTATATAGGCTATCCTGCTTTTCTTTTGCAGTGAACTTCCTAAGACAATACGGGGAATTCCCGGATCTTCCGCGACCATAGACAAACGAGAATTTGAATATATAGGGTGACAATCGCTAAAAAATGAAAATCTACTAAAAATACTAGCTAAATTCTAAAATCTACCAAAAAATACCGACCATTATTTTCCTACTACAGAAAGGCCGAAATCTACCGAAAAAGTAGAAATCTACTACATATGGTCACACTGGACCGATAGCCAAATCAACATGGCGCCTAAGAAAATGTTGCCAACATAAAAATATTATTGCGTTTGGTAGATTTTTTTGTTGTTCGGAATATAACCAAGTTCGGAATAGCGCCAATGCACCTTACTTTGATGATTTTCAGGAGCCATTTTAGGTCATTAATAGATTGTATAAAAATATATTTTGTGCCATAGGAAGATGTGAAGGGTGTACGATCTACTATCAGCTGGTGATGTAGGTAAAGGTTATTTTTGTGATAATTATTTAGTATTGTAACTAGCGTTAGTGAGCATGGTAACTAGAACATTCTTTTTATATTATTTTGTTACAACCTTTTAATGATACAGTTACGTCTCACCCCAAATCATCGTACTTTTTTTACACATTTGTTTTTTAATATAAAATTCCCGTGAGCCCCGTCTGAAAAGACCATTATCCAAGTGCGCCAGCCATCGTGCAACCATTGGTGCACACTTCACTCTAAAAATTCCCATAGTCCTTTTGATTTACCGAGTCTAAAGAGAGGAAAGGCTAAAACTATCGACAAAAGTACATAAACATTTTAGGAAGTGAAAGAAACATGAATCACAGAGATAATACGTAAAAACCTTGTATTTTCAATAACTTCCAATACATAGGTTGTTGGCGTCACAAAGAACACATGAGAATTAATTTGGGGGATGAATGTTAAAAACCCCTTCTTAGTGGTGTGGGTTTTCCACATTTATTTTCCTAGCTATAGCGGATACGAGTCAGCGTTGATGAATCAGTCAGCCATGAAGTCATGACCTTTTATATATTTAGAAGATGTATATGATAATAGCTTTTAATATGTAGCTGTAACATCAAAATGTATTCCCCGATTTGGTTATTATCAGTTTTCTCAATCGCCTCCCAATATGGAAGCAAAGAGTCGTAATTCAGGTGACCGTGCTGCGACTGCACTATAGACTGCAAAAAACAAAACCCTACTTATGATTTGCCTGTTACCTAGTTAATTTCTTCTTCTTTTACTTGGAGTATCTTCTATAAATAATCAATAACCTTTTGGCGTGTTTCACGGCCCTCCTGCAGGTGATTATCGCTCTCTGGGCCTTGGCTGTTCCTCAAACTCGATCCTCTACCTCTGTCTGATATTGACTTCCGTTAATAATTCGATGGGCACCTTGTTTTCGGAGCTAGATTGTGTTGCACTACGCACGCATTCACGATCTTTGCTGCTTTTTCTGATTTATAATGTAGTTCTCTTGCCGCTAATAAACAACTGAATAATGATTAAGATGGCAATGTAGGTAAAAATTTATTTATACCATGTCTAGGATATAAAAACCAACCTGAAACGACCCTTTATTACACCAATGCAACGTTTAAGTATGCTCCTTGTTGAGACATCTCTGTAAGTAGGCTTCTGGTGTCTTTGGGTCCGCATTAAGTACTGGTGTTAATAATGTTTTTCTAAGAGGGTACCCAGAATCACTTAATTTTTGACCTCCCATATAAACTGCATCAGCTGATGGTGCATTTTGTATGGGAGGTCAAGTTTGGTTTTTCGTAATTCAACCTATATTCCTTGAGAAAAGTTGTTCAGGTTTATGTGCAGATTCACACCCTTTTGTATTATCACACCTTTCCGTTATACGTTGTATACATTCAACTAACACCTGTAAATATATGTGGCCAGGATTCCATATTAATATGAAACGTCTCTTTTATCAAACAGCCAATGTTTTATTTTTTATTTTTGATAAAATGATTGTGCGCCGATTGCTTTATTTGGTCACCTTAGTCCCACACAGTATTTCCAGTAATTATTGCACTTTCTTCCTTACACCAGTCATGGATGTAAAATACTACACTTTAAAAAAAATATCGATTTCTGCTTTGTGCTTCTGACACTTCAAAAAATTTTGTCATAGAAGAACGGTTGTTACCAGTTCAATATACTTAATTGGATATTTGTTCTATTTCACAATTAATTTTCAATATCTCTTTAGTTATTTCCTCTACGGAATAAAATATTCCAGTAATTTTTGGCTTGGGTAATGAAGCATACATTTATTGAATACTTTTTCAATGTTATAGATTTTTAAAAAGATTCTTCACTATCTCCTTCCAAATCTGTCAGCAGTTCTTTTAATGGCTGCCCCTACACCATCTGCAGCTCCTTTACCATGGCCGGACTCGGTAAAGTTCCACGTGGCTTCTGTTATATTAAAAGTACTGTAAAGGTGCTGCGTGAATAAAAAGAAGTTGTTTTTATTTTTATATTGGCTACTCGGCCCATCACTTGTAACATGAAGTACTCTTATAATCTGATCATGTACCAAATGAGTGAAAGATTTCTTTAAATCAGCAAATATTACTGCGGCGTCATGTCTCAAACAGTCAGAGACAGAAAGGAAATGCTTTCTGTATTTTCAGAAAAATCAGGCTTAAAGTATAAAACACCTTTATGCAGGCATATTTGTTGGCGCGATGCGCCAAACACGGGTTGGATCTCAGAATAATATTTACAATTATAATTTTCTGAGAAGCCAACGTGAAGCAGTATTTCCTCAGGCTTAAGATTTTCTTTGATTGTTTTTACAGACTCATACTGCTTCAGTTTATTAAATCTATGTTTTAAAATTTTCGATAAAATTTGTGTCAGTTTGGTGGCGAGATCTTTTTTAGATGTCCAGATGCGTTCTTTTATTGTTCTCATTATCTGCTTCTCTTTTCCTCTTATGAAACAAGTATCTCTCTCACAACCCATTGAAAGTATGTGATTTTATCATCTTCAAACTCAACAAAATTAGGAGCTTTTTCAGAACAAACTCTACATTTTTGGGCCATACACTTATAACTCTTGATGTTGCAAACCACTGATGTGCATACCAATAAGTTAACGTTTTCGCATATCGAGCACAGACATTTGTCTCGTTCTTTAAGCTTAGCCTGTACTATCCAAAATGGTCTTAGTCTCCAAAAATCTCCTTTACCTTGGCATACATATATAATGAGCCCGCCAAACTGCACAGCAGTGATGCAGTGATGAATCAGTCAGTCATGAAGTCAGGAACTTTTATATATTTAGAAGATGTAGATGATAGCTATTAATATGTAGCTGTAACATCAAAATGTATCCCCCGATTTGGTTATTATCAGTTTTCTCAATCGCATCCCAATATGGAAGGAAAGAGCGTAATTCAGGTCAAACTCAAACATGCAACACGTGCTGCGACTGCACTATAGACTGATAAAAAACAAAACCCTACTTATAATTTGCCTGTTACCTAGTTATTTTCTTCTTCTTCTACTTGGAGTGTCTTCCACAAATAATCAATGACTTTATGGCGGCCCTCCTGCAGGTGATTATCGCCCTCTGGGCCTTGGATGTTCCTCAAACTCGATCCTCTTGTAAGTCTGGCCTTTGTCTGATATTGACTTCTGTTAATAATTCGATGGGCACCTTGTTTTTCAGAGCCAGATTGTGTAGAACTACGCACGCATTCACGATCTTTTTTGTTTTTTTTTATTATTGATAATTTAGTTCTCTTACCGCTAATAAAAATCTGAAAAAGGGTTAAGATGGCAATGTAGGTACACATACAACATTTATTTATACCATGTCTAGGATATAAAATCCAACCTGAAACGACCCTTAGTACACCAATGCAACGTTTCAGCATGCTCCTTGTTGAGACTAGACTTCTGGTGTCTCTCGGCCCGCTTTAAGTACTGGTGTTAATAAAGTTTTTCTAAGAGAGAACCCCGAACCACAAAATTTTTGACCTCCCATATAAACTGTACCAGCTGATAGCGCATTTTGTATAGGAGGTCAAATTTGGTTTTTCGTAATTCGACCTATGTTCCTTGGGAAAAATTGTTTCGTTTTTTGGGCAGATTCTCACCCTTTAGTATTATTACACCTTTCCGTGATACTTTGTATAACTAACACCTGTAAAATTATGTGGCCAGGATTCCATAGTAATATGAAACGTATGTTTTATCAAACAGTCACTGTTTTTTTTTCCTTTTTATTTTTGATAAAATGATTGTGCGCCGATTGTACCGACCGTTTCAACGGTCCCCATATAAAAGTATGGCTGATTTACACGAGGCAAAATTGCAGCTATAGTATGAAAGAAATAGTCACATAACTTGCTCTTCCTTTCCTACAGCTGCATTGCATCCCTATGATGCAATAGTAGTTAGGTAGTTTAATAAACGTTATTAACAGACAACAAGTCAAAGTGGCTTTATTTAATATTAATAAAGTCATAAAATGGTTACCTGCTGTAAATCCCATTGCAACACTGACAGTATTGCTGAACACTTGCGTGCTGTATTTTACTTTCATTTTTGGTATTAAATTTCGTATCACATGGCGTGCTGTCAATTTAGGTACTATTCGTACCCCCTTATATGCTGGGCCTTTATTATATAACGTCTCTAAATTTCTAAATGGACCCATTTCGCCGTCTTTTTCTTTCCATCCATTCAGTATTCTAATTTTTTGTGATTAAATTGTTTCTGATTCGTTTTATTAGATGAGATGGATCGACAATTGGGTAAATTTTTTCACCTTCAATTTCAAAAAGCCTTCTTCATAAATTTTGCCTTGCCTTAAATATTTGGCTTTAGTATGATTTAATTGACCAAGTAACTATTTCGTTGGAGCCCAGATCAGGTTTGAGCGCACAGTTTTCAACTTACTCAATAGGTGGCGCTGTTCACAACGTAAATTACAATTTTACTTAGGGGCGGGTCAGTTAATATGAAAGTCGGCTGTACATGATCAGTAAAACATTTATTGCATTCACTGCCGTCATTGCATAATCCTTTTATTTTGTCTGTGTGCTTGTCATATGACAAATTGGGAGCATTTCTTCAAAACAATAAGGTACAATATTTGTGGCTTGCAGGCGTTTTTACCACCCTTTTTTTTTCAAATGTTCGAATATCATGTCGTTTGGCCCAGGTAACAAAAATACTTCATTTATTATTATTTTATTAAGTGTACTTTTAATGGGCAGCACACATAAGGTAAATGTACCAATCATGGTCAGTTTTAGAAAATTATTTCAGGTTTACCTACAGAAACTAAAAAATAGCAATGAAATCTATCTTTTTATTTCTGATATTAGTTGAGTCACTTGTCTTCTATGCATAATAGCCTGAAAAACTAGTTTAAGTATATTAAGAAATACAAAAAAATAAATTTAAAAAGTGAGAGTATCTAGCACCAAAAATGGTCAGTTGAAAATCCAATAATGAACACCCAATTATGGTCTGCTCCTGTTATGATCAATACCAGTCATGGTCATTAGAATAAGTGTAACTCTACAAAATTAAAACAAATTGTTACTTACTTAAATCTTCTATAACTTTTATTAATTTACAAAAAAATTAGAAGCGTTTAAAAACAGGACACTTAATTTATTACAACTAAATACTTACTTAGATACAAAAATCTTCAAAAAAAAATAACATTCTTAAAAGCTTTTTAACTTAATCTAGTAAGTCTGATAAATTTCTTAAAGTAACTGTTTTATAATATGTATTTTTATAATTTCAGTCTTCTTCAGTGAGAATCAACATTACCTACATTAAATCATAAACATTATAGTCTTTATAAAGAAAAACAGCTAGTGTCTGTTCATTTCAGGCACTAAAAAACAGCCTTTTTTGGCAAACTTTGGAATACCAATTTGTCTCATTACTTTATCCCAACCATACAATTGAATGTCTTTAATGACCGGCCAGCGCCAAAATTCTTGCATCTTTTTCATGCAAGAGACAAGAACTCCTTCTTGGGACATGGAAATGATTTGCCCTGGGTACATTCGGTCATTCCATAATACCAGGACATAGTCATTGACAGACAGACTGTTTTTGAGTGACTTTTCCTTAGAAATAACGCAAGAGTTGGTAGAGGTTTGCTTATTATTTATAGATGCAGTGAGCAATTGTTCATCTGTTTGTGCATCCGGACAAGCAGGTAAAGCATAAGGCAATTCTTTTACCACTACTTTGGGTATCTCTGCACCTGGAATATGTTTGGGATTTTTATTACTATTTTCTTTTTCTGTGGTAATAAATTCTTTTATTTTCATGTCAGTCATAGACGTTATATCTTCATCACTTCCTACTTCCATTTCAATTTCACTTTCGTCTGTCTCTGCGTAAGTCACATCACTATCAGCGTCTGCCGAGTCACTTTCGGTAATGGAAGGACGCCTACGTTTTCTAATGTTACGCTCACTTGTTTTCTTTTGCCTCTTAGTTTTAATATTTATTACTTTATGTTTTTCTTTTAGTTCCTTTTTATCTTTACGTTGTTGTTTTTTCTTCTCTCTAAGCTCTTCTTTCTCCTTTTTTTCCCGCAGCTTTTTTAGCATGATAATCTCTCCACGCTTTACCGGTGATTGCTGATGGTATTTTTTCTTTAGAAAATTTACGCTTTTTTTGGGACGTTTGTTCAGGCCAAAATAGAGCCTGCTTAAAGGGCGACGGCACAACAATACCTTTTTTTTTAAGCATATGTTCAGCAAAACTCACGGATGTTGACGAACAAGTAGGGACGGGTGTTATGTTATCTTGACCTTTAGAGAGCTCTGTAGATGTTGTTGGTATGATTTTAGAAGGAGTTGTTTGAGCAGCAGCTTTCATTGATTCGTCCAGATTTATTTCAGTAGCACATTGAAGTTTCTTGTTAGTGTCTGTTACTTCAGCACCTTCAGCTCGGAAAGTGTGTTGAGGAGAACTTGTTGATATTGGTTCTAAATTAGATGAAGAAGCAACATCATTTTGTTGGTTAACAGAAGCAAAACACGTGGAGGGTGTAGACTTGGACGAGGTGTTTCATGTACCAATATTAAGCGCACACCCTGCTTTCAGTTTGTACACGTGGTTTCAGCAAGACTACGGTGCCACACCTCATTGCTAGGGACACCATGACGCTTCTTCTCGATTTCTTCACGAACAAACTGATAAGCCACTTTGATAATATCTAAATGTCGTTCGCGAAGTTTAATTATTTATTTCATACACATCAAGTTAATGGTATCCCACCGTCGTCAGTTCTCCAGCGAGTTGTTCGGAATCAAGTCAGATTTCAAGAGTGGGTCGGACGCGAAGTCAACATTTGGACGAAATAATATTTTAAAAATATGATCCGCATTATTCCCCTTTTTAAAACTTATATTTAAATAAATGTTTGGGACTTGTAGTTTTTGGTTATTTTAATTTTAAATCCAGATTTTGCCGCCACCGTGTATAATGTATAATGTCCCACTTATCAATCGGTATAAATAAATTCGAAAACATAAAAAATCGGTAAATTATCTAATTTTTTGGTCTAATGTTGATCCTAGTCACAGGTTGAAGATCTTCTAAAGCCATCGGCACGTTACTCTCATTGGTAGTACTCACTGATTGACATGAAAATTAAAGATGTCTAAGTCATGATAAAGTGTGAATACTCAATCTTGTGGTCCTCAGATAAGCTTGACCTCCTTCTAAAATCCCCGTATCCATTGTAATAGAATCAAAGGCAGCTATCACCTAGATATTTTTGGCATAAAGCAGAAAAAACGTTTTATTTTATTTTTACTGTAGCAACACGAATAAAAAATAGTCTAAAAAAGTATTTGGAATGGTGGTGGTACCAATGAACACACACCCATTGATCGATCAATCCGAAGATTAAATTACTTTTTCTTTTGTTTTGGCCAGCACATCCGTCTGCCACTAAACGGACGTGGGTTACATCAGTCAGGTCAGTTTTGTTGAGCCTATCATATACAGCGGTTCGATTAACCTTGGACTGTTGTAAAATTATACAAATACAGCTGCCTGCTGTATAAGATCTGGCTGATAGACTTTTCTTCCATCTATTCTTTAAAAATTGTATTTTACTTTAAAATTTCTATCGATCGCTAATAATCCGATACAAGCAATATTTTTACCTCACGCAACAAACTAATTACGAAATAAGAAACTCAGTACCTATTTGAAATTGACTAATGGTAAATTGTGGTGAAGAAAGACTAAGCTTTCAGCTCTATCCGACATAATCTATTGCACTTATCTTCGTAAACGTTTCCAGCAGCCTTTGGGTGAAATATACGCAGAAGACCTACAACGCTTTACGCGTCCAATATGATAACGCCTTCAGGATGCTATTGGGGCTGCCGTGGCGCTGTAGCGCCTCCGGCATGTTTGCTGAGGCGCGTACTGACGGCTTTCACGCGATTATTCGCAAGAAAGTGGCCTCCTTTATGAACAGAGTAGGCGGCAGCCCTAATACCATCCTGAGGGCAGTGGGGGGTAGGTGCGGGTGTCCTATGCAAGTAAAATAGATTAGTCTTTATAGCCCACCACTGGACGATGTTACTAATAAAATAGGTTTTAACTCTGTGTGACACTGTGTATTAATTTATACTACACTACTTATATGACATTTTATAATATTATTTGTAATTATTAATTAATTAGTTATGGAACAATTAGTTCTGAAATAAATTATTAATTAATTCATTCATTCAATATCTCACTGTATATACTGCTACCTGGAGCACTCTAGAAAATTCTAGCCAAATTAGCTAAATGCACGTATTTAGACTTGTGTTTCGTCCACCACTCAAAAGGGTAGTGAGTTCTAGGCAGCAAACTTTCTGACGCATAACTGTTTACTTTTTTAGGGTTCCGATACCAAAATGGTAAAAAAAGGAATCCTTATGGTGTGAATTTGTATCCCCTTGAAATTTGGAATAGTTTTAGAATATGCTTGCCCAACTTTATTGCAAATGACAGATTTATAAAAATATTATTATTATGATAAAAAATAGTCTAAAAAAGTATTTGGAATGGTGGTGGTACCAATGAACACACACCCATTGATCGATCAATCCGAAGATTAAATTACTTTTTCTTTTGTTTTGGCCAGCACATCCGTCTGCCACTAAACGGACGTGGGTTACATCAGTCAGGTCAGTTTTGTTGAGCCTATCATATACAGCGGTTCGATTAACCTTGGACTGTTGTAAAATTATACAAATACAGCTGCCTGCTGTATAAGATCTGGCTGATAGACTTTTCTTCCATCTATTCTTTAAAAATTGTATTTTACTTTAAAATTTCTATCGATCGCTAATAATCCGATACAAGCAATATTTTTACCTCACGCAACAAACTAATTACGAAATAAGAAACTCAGTACCTATTTGAAATTGACTAATGGTAAATTGTGGTGAAGAAAGACTAAGCTTTCAGCTCTATCCGACATAATCTATTGCACTTATCTTCGTAAACGTTTCCAGCAGCCTTTGGGTGAAATATACGCAGAAGACCTACAACGCTTTACGCGTCCAATATGATAACGCCTTCAGGATGCTATTGGGGCTGCCGTGGCGCTGTAGCGCCTCCGGCATGTTTGCTGAGGCGCGTACTGACGGCTTTCACGCGATTATTCGCAAGAAAGTGGCCTCCTTTATGAACAGAGTAGGCGGCAGCCCTAATACCATCCTGAGGGCAGTGGGGGGTAGGTGCGGGTGTCCTATGCAAGTAAAATAGATTAGTCTTTATAGCCCACCACTGGACGATGTTACTAATAAAATAGGTTTTAACTCTGTGTGACACTGTGTATTAATTTATACTACACTACTTATATGACATTTTATAATATTATTTGTAATTATTAATTAATTAGTTATGGAACAATTAGTTCTGAAATAAATTATTAATTAATTCATTCATTCAATATCTCACTGTATATACTGCTACCTGGAGCACTCTAGAAAATTCTAGCCAAATTAGCTAAATGCACGTATTTAGACTTGTGTTTCGTCCACCACTCAAAAGGGTAGTGAGTTCTAGGCAGCAAACTTTCTGACGCATAACTGTTTACTTTTTTAGGGTTCCGATACCAAAATGGTAAAAAAAGGAATCCTTATGGTGTGAATTTGTATCCCCTTGAAATTTGGAATAGTTTTAGAATATGCTTGCCCAACTTTATTGCAAATGACAGATTTATAAAAATATTATTATTATGATAAAGGGGGCCAAAATGGGGGTCAAAATTTAATATTGTTATTGCTACTCGTAGGTCGAGTGGGAGTATCATATATTGTACATTCCAAAACAGATTTTTAATTAGTTTTCAAGTTATGACGAAAAATTTATAAAAAAATACCATCCCCCCCTCTCAACTCGGAAGTTTGAGTTAGAACATGAACAGTTTGAACAGATGAACTTCGAACAGTTTATATATTAGGAAACTCTTAGGTAATGTTTTTATTTACCCACTTTAAGAGAATTATCACTTTTTCACCAATAAAACAATATCTGAATTTTCTGCAGCACACATCGACGTCACCGTAAACCTCCAAAGATGGCTACTTGACAAAGCTGTCAAATGAAATGTCATGAAGAAATGTTGGTATACTAATGAAATATATTACAGCAGCCATAACAAAAAGAAAATAATATAAAAACGAGTAACACACGCCAAGGCAACACACTGGAAAAAAAATGGGGTCATGACTATTTTGTGGATAAAAGATGATAAGATAATTATTTATAACTACATAAAAAGCACTATAATATTCAAAAAAGTTGGGGTTTCAATATTGCAAGAACTTTTTAGACATGTAGGTAACAAAAATCCGTTTTTTAACGACTCAAAGTTTAGAAAATGGCGTGGGGTCAGTGAAATTTTCATAGACCAGAAAAAAATGTGGAATTACATAGTCTAATGGTGAGCCCTAGATCAATCTGATATACCATAACTGCTATAAATAAGCTCGTAAATACACTGCACAACAAATTTTTAACAAAAAAATGCAAAAAAAAATTTTGTTTAGCAAGTATGAGGGTTTGAAGTAAGGAGTCACAGGATTTTTTTGAAAAGTGCAAAGTTACGGGGCCTTACCCGTATACAAGTTTTTTCTAGTGTTGAGTTTGTCCTTGAGTCGTTTTTTTATTTATTGCATTTTCATGTTTTTATGGACATTCTGGGACTTGTCCCATAAACATTTCGCTGAACAGTTGATTATGATTTTATCAATATTGAATGAAATTAAAACTCCTTCGCATCTCGCTTGATAGGAACGTTTTTGATCATAATTAAATCGTTTTACCCCGACCAGTTTTGCTGTTGCTCCATTTGATCTTTCCACATCGTTATACGTCTGTCTACGTCTTCAATTAAACTGTGTGCTTTATCAGCTTATTGTGCAACAACGGTTTTAATATTTTGCCAAAGAAGACAAGCCAAGACATGGGTTTGGGGCATCTGGACATCTTTTGGATCATCTGGCTTTGGCTGGTAAATATTTTAAAGCCGTCAATAAACTTTTGTTTGTTTTAGATTCTGTATGCAATATTTCCGGCGGTTTGGTTTTAAATTTCTGCATTAATCTCCTATTGGTATCCACCAAGACAAAATGTCTGCTACTATGTTATCCTTCCCTTTAATATGCTCAACTTCATAATTGAAAACTTCTAAGTTTTTTATCTATCTTGTGACTCTTGCATTATATGATTTCCATGTTTTGATAATAGTTAAAGCTTTGTGGACAGTTCGAATGATAAATTTTGATCCTCTTAGATAAGTTATTTTTCTAGACAACATAGCACTGAGTAAAGCTCTTGTTCGGTTACTGTCCAATTCATTTGTGTTCCTTTTAAAACTTTTACTATGAAACCCTTAAACTTTTTGCTGTCCTTCAACAATTTGGTATAATACCCCTGGCATTCCTATACTTGAACTATCAGTTTGTAAGTAATATGGTTGGGTGATTTAATTGTATTGTTTCTACGAAGAGTGCTTTTATTTTGTCGAAAGTTTTCTGTTCTACAAGGTTCAGTATCTTAAAATATTGTACGGAAGATGCCAGTTCCGTCACAATGTGGCTTATGGAGTAGCTATAAAGCATATTTTTTACAAGCGGCGCAGAACTGATATTCTCTTGTCGTTATACCTTGGCGAAGTTAGACGCTGTTAAATGACACCTTCTCAGTTCTAACCAAAGAGCGCTTTCGGCTTGAAGTACAGTGTCTCTTACAATTTCGTGCCTGTTCTGTATTTGTTGCTTTAGATTTTCTAAAAACATCTCCTTGGTTGTTTCATACTCATTTGTTGGCATGTCAGTTTTCTGACAGGCTTCTCCTTAGTCAGCATTGTCGGTATTGAACAAAATTTGTTTCCTTGATTTCGTTTGCTCGAGTTTTTGCCGTGCTATAGGCGACTACTGCAGCGTAACATCTTAGCTCGTAAGAATTTTTCAAAGCATAATTTACACGTTTTCCACCTATATATAAATATATATTTATCAAGCCCGTTGGTATGGTTGGTAGTGAGCCGTGGGCCGCGGGTTCGATCCCCGCCCAGGGCAAACATTAGTGTGATGAACACAAGTGTTTGTGCTGTGTCTGGGTGTTATTTATCTATATGTATATCAGTCTCTGGTACCCATAGTACAGGCTTTGCCTAGTTTGGGATCAGATGACCTTGTGTGAAATGTCCCCCAATATTTAATATATTTATTAATTGGGACGATGGAATTGAATTGCTCAGTTCGGCTTTTATTTAGATTGTGCAGTAGACTATGCGCGTGACATGCCTGCCAATAATGCAACTGAAAGCAATAAATAACACTCAATTCAGTAGGTACCCTAAAAAATCCACACAATTTATTATTACTACTAGGGAAAAATGCCACCGTCCTTTTCACTCATCGATGATAATCCAAGTGATTGTTACTTGTCCAAGGCTTTTCGCTCATTTACTTCTCTTCAAATAAATTTACAGAAGAAAAAAATAATAGTTTTAAAACAGCATATTGAATTTTTGATTAAAATTAGTTACCTGAGTGCAGCACGTGCCTTGTGTGATTTTTCAACCTTTTTTTTGGATTTCATTTTCCCGTGATAGTAAAGTTCACTTTTTCGATCCATTGTTTGCGCTAATGCAATGCGACCCGTGGTTTGGTCGGGCTTGTCGTAGTCGAACGAGTTAATTTCGCTTTGAATCTCATCGAAACTTTGAAATATCTTTTCGATTTCCGCATGCCGAGCTTTGATTTCCATTATTGTGATCTTTGGATCAAAGCTTTCTATAAAATTCTAGATACGGGTTATCTTTCCCTTGATCATAGATCTTTTCACTTTGAAATGTTCTTGGGTTTCCGCCATTTTGCAGTAAGGGTTCGCAGCCTTGGAATTGGAATATGTAGATTTCGAGTTGTGTATACACATCAGATGATTTTAGTACACTGAAACGATCCCCCACAAGATACTTTATGCTAAAAGCCGAAAAAATAGTTGAGAAAGCACATTGTCTAATACATCGTGTGAGCACGTTCATGAAGAAAGGAAAGATCGGGTCGCAGATTGGGTAGCACAGGGTAGGACACCACAGTGTGTTAAGAACCCCAGTTTTGTTGCATGTCGTTTTTATTACAGAAATCAAAAGTTTTTATCAAGTTCGCAAACTGAGGCACCTTGTATCCAAATGTGATTGGCGTATTACAGTGATTGCAAAGTACCTGTGCTGTCCATCATCTATGATCCACCACATCATTAACGACTGAGCAAAACAGAAATACGCCGGAAACACCCTAAACTTACTTTCTTCTAGTGTGAACGTAGCCCGGTGGGGGCAGTAATTATTGTTTCACTGTTTTTAATTTCGTCGTACGATTAAATAAATTGTTTCAAAACTACATATTTGCTTTTATTAACTTAGTCAGTTATAAACTATGTGACATCCAAGAATCTGTTACACTTGAGGTAAGATTAACAAAACCCCTATTCTGCATCCTCTAACCTCTTCGGCTGTCGCGACACTGCGCAACACAACTATTTAGTGTGACAAAATGTTTCATAGAAGTAGTCAGTAAACAGTTCTGTGTTTGCAAGGTTAACTTGTACACACCATCAACAAGTTGTCCTTCCGCCACTAAATCGCCTTGTTTGTTTCTTATTAGACATCTGTTTGGTTCAAACTCGACACTGTTTTGATTTTTCATCAACTCACCGACTGATAAGAGGTTAGTCGTCAGACTCGGCACGCACAACACATTCTTTACTGTTATTTCATAACCGTAATTTGTTGTAATTTCCACGTCGCCGGAACATAATACTGGTACTTTCGTCTTTTTAGCAACGATAATCTCTGGTAAAGTCGGTGAATAAACTGGATTTTGCAACCAACTTTCGTTCGCCGTCATGTGCATACTGGCTCCGGAATCAATATACCAGTCACTTTTGCTGAACTTGCCACTAAGAAAAATAACGCTAAAAGCGTTAGACTGCTTTTTCTTCTCCGATTTCTCGTTCAAAAGTGGACATTGATTACGATAATGGCCTGTTTGCTTGCACCGATAACAGGTTATATTTTTCGTTTTGACACTTGAGTTTGACGTATTGGAGTTTGACGTACCGCCAATTTTACTAGTGTTATTCTTACCGGTTTTATATGTCTGCCAATTTTTTGCAAGTAATGCTGAACTGCCTTCCGAGTTTTCCTCTGCCAATTCCATGTCGAGTAACTTGGATTTTATTGCATCGGCGGTTATGCTTATGCCGGAATGCTCAATTGCCATAATCATTGGCATAAACCGTTCTGGTAAACTAGCTACTCGTAGTAACAAGGATCCAACTCATTCGTCGTCAATTTTAAATCCTGTGCCGGACAATCGCTGTGAAGTTTCCACCATTTGTGTCACATAATTCGTCTTATTCTCACTGTTTTCCAATCTGATTGAAATTAAATGACGAAGTAACGAAATTCTCCTCGAAAATCCTGAATCGTCGAATAAGTTTTTCAATTTTACCCACAATTCCTTCGTGGTGTTCGTCTCCTTTATGTGCACAAATAACGATGTATCGATTGTTAATATCAACTTAGCTCGTGCTTTTTCGTCTGCTGTTGCTCCTGCTGTATCTTTATCGGCGGTTTCTTCCTCTAGAAATTTCTTCGCGCCTTCCAGCATCAGCAAATTCTCAACCGCGAAAGCCCACTCGTAATTTTCGCGACCTCTAAGCTTTGGCACGTTAGCCACGAAATTCGATGCCATCTTCTTAAACTTCACAACGCGAAATACACACAATAAACTGTTATTTTCTAGCAAAATTACGCAGATAAAAAGTTCGTTCCCGGAAACCGACGTTTTATAAATATTAATTTTATAAATATTAGTAGTTGATCTCCTCCGCTTTCTTTCCCCTATCACACAGTTCAGAGCGGCTAAGAAGTTTAGTGTGACCTTTAGGTACTACAGTGATGCATTGGGTATGTAGGTACTTACTAAATTTTTTTCACAAAACGCGTCAGTTACAATATCTTTTAGCATCGCAATTTGTTTTATGAGTTTCGCTCTGTGACCAATTACGGGCACCAATTCCTTAATGTCATTTCCAGTCAAAATTCTTAAAGTATCCAGATCCACACTTTAAGTACGGTCAACCGCTTGTCGGTAGAAACTTTTTCAACTCTATTACTACGCCATAAGGTCCAAAAGTGTTTCTACTGATGTGCGGCCGTGTGTACTTGTATATTATTCATTTCTTTCTTACTTCCCGTACGATTAGCTAACTCGATTGCTTTGGAACTTATAATAGAACAACAATAGGTACGATCGACCACCGTGAACCGAAACAAATAAACATAAAAACCTCATTGACGACAACCTATCATCCATGCGCAGCCGCCAGCAACGGCGGGGCGCCGAAAAGTCTAGCTTAGGAACATGCGCCAAGCCGCGCCGGTTAGATCTTATTCATCATAAAATCCCATGAAACGTCCACTACAGGACAGGGAGAATTATAGCTTTAGCTGGAAAAATGTAGAGGGGAAGTACCATAGTCACCTCGATTGTTAGCGTTACGGCTGGCACCATGGACCGCGGTTGTAGGTGACCGCAGTAAGTAAGATGTTAGATACAAAGGAGGACGCTGCTGCCCATCCTCCAGTTTATAACCCTTAGTCGCCTTTTACGACACCCACGGGTATGTAAGGGCTGGTACTATTCTTTGCCGGCACCACACGGGGCCGGGGCCGGGGGAGATCTTATTACCTATGTGCATTTGACGTTTCTGAGTAGTAATAATCAAATACATTACTTTTGAACTTCTCAATTTACATCCCGAGACCCCAAGAATTTAAATAATCTTCTAAATCTTTGGATGTGCTGGCGTTGCCTTCGGACGGCTCGGCCTCAGCCGCCTGGTCGAAATCACTCATGTTGTGAAAAATTTTACGTGTCTGGCGCACTATTTTCTTCACAAACACCATTAAATAGATACCTATAAGTGAAACTGAATAACCAACTAACCGTTGAAGCGCGCGCTGTGTTTTTTCTAACGACAATCGCAGGGCAGGAATGAACTTGTTTGTTTGCCTGACGCGGCGGCGCGACGACGACGACGCTATCTCCTCCCCCCGCCGCCCGCCTGCTCCTCGCGTCGCCCGAGGTTCGGATACATTAAACAATCTTTTTTTGTAGGCGGCAACAAGAAATCGTTGACTATTTAAAAATCATTACGCTACGTTATAACAAATTTCAGTTTTAATTTGCAAAACTATTGGCATAGCTATTTATGCTAAATGTGTAGACAATTAGGAACAAAATGTTTGTTAGTAATAGACTAAATAAACAAAACTGGTTTTTAAATAAATCGCCATAAGGTTTGTATTTTTTACAAGTGGTGATTAGTTAGTAATACATTAAGGATTTATAAAAAATAATCAAACACGTTGATTAATAGTAAGCACATAGTTTAGTATATGTAGAAATTTGTTTTGTTGCTGCAGGCACGCTAGTTAGTCTACGTAAAGTCAGTTAACAGTAACAAAAACTTAGGTTACTACCTACCAAATAAATATCAACAAACTAGTTTTGAATTGACTAGTTAAATATTTAACTAAATATTTCCCTACAACGAAACATTCAACTAACACAACTAGTTTGGTTAATCCTTTTTTCAGTGTGGTCTCCTTCGTTACTCTTTCCATCCGCCCCGGGGAAGAATCCGACGAGTGGCGTGGTAGCAGGCGGTGCCGGCAGTTCTGTTTGGGGCGCGCCCGGCCTTGTGCTCGGCGGTGCTTTCGCTGGTAACGGGATTATTACGTGAAATGGGGGTTCCACAAACTGCACATTGAGGCACTTCTGGAGTCGGCCGACCACCCACATAATTTTCAATTCTGACCCCATGATTGACCCTGGTGCCCATATCGGGATTCCCTCTATCGGCGGCGGCGGTCCCTCGGGCGACCTTGGTTCCAGCAGGACCTTTTTCCCTCGGGTGGTGCGGGTAATTCCGGCGGTGTAGGTGGCATCGGCGGTGTCAGGTAGCCTGGGCGGCGTGGGCGTGATTCGAGGACCCCAGCGGGTCCCCTAGCGGCCACTCCTCCAATAACTGTTCCTGAGCGTGAATTGATAGTACATCGTCGTCCAACGGTATTTGGTCTCCATCGTTGTTTATTACTATTTCGTGCTACTCGTATTTAGAGCGTGCTTGCTCGCTTGCGGTTCATTTTGGACTGGTTCCGGTTTGACTCCCTTGCTCTGATGGCTCGTACGGTCCCCCGTATGATACGTATCGGAACCTCTTGTAGGGTGTCCATGTTTTTACTGGGATATTTTATTCTATTCCATTCCATTCGATTCCATTCTATTCCACTCTATTCTATTTTATTTAGGTCATCAACAAAAAAAGTGAACTAAGTCTAGTTAGAATACAGCATAATTGTTTCTCCAATTGCAGGTGACGACGACAAGAACCAATTAAGACAATAACAACTAAAAACTTAACTAAAAAGTAAATTAACCATTCATAATGTTTAATTAATATTTACGGTGTCTGTCCTATAGTAATCGACAATTGTTTTTTATACGTAACCGAATTATCGAAAATATCCAATTCAGTGTGACTACTGACCGAATTATATTTATGCAAGAGTCTATTTACGAGAATTTTCATGGGGGAAAAGTCGGTCTAGCTATATATTTCTCTTTTTTGTCATTTTTTGAAAATAGCGTATTTTAGAAACCAGGTGGGTATTGGGTAAGATAATTCAGAGCGAAGCTCGGTCGCCAAGATACTATTATTAAATATACATTTGTATAAGGTATTGTATCACCGCCCTGCAGTGAGGACAGGAAGGATCATTTACTCTGGCCAATGCTTCAATGCGGTTTGCACAGTTAAGGCAAATTGTATGACCGCATGGCTGAAACAAATGGTCAGACCTACCCTCTTAACAGATTTGGCACGTGGCGTCTATAAGTTTTGGGTTAGGGTTGGGGTGGGGCGGAAGGTGTTGAATTTCTGATTCGGGTTCAGGTTGAGGTTCGGGCAGAGGCGGCGACGGGGGCTGGGCAAGGATCTCTTCAGGCAGCGGCTCATTCTCGCCAGCGACCTTCACCTATGCGCCAATATCTGCGTCGACTAAGTCCACCTCATCTACAGTGACAAGGTTGCTTAATCGGTGCAAACATTGACGCAAAGTAGCTTGCGCTGAGCGGAGGTCGTTGAGCCGCGTTGTGTGACGCGAGTGTCTGATTACGTAACTCGCATAATTACGTGCTGCGTTTAGTTCACCCTGTTGGTGGTAACTAAACCTGGACACAGACGTATTTAGTTTTTCGGCAACGATTTCTGTAAACAGAAAATTGTTTGTTAATACAACAAAAACGGCGCATAATTCGTTTAGATAACCTGCTCGGAATCGGTTACTTGGCTACGGTGGCTAACGAACCTAAAATGCACCAGTGGTCTAAAACTGTTTACAATCTTCCGGCGTCATTTTACAATTTGCCGACCGTTTATAGTTTGCCTGCAGTTTATAAACGGCGAATTATACTACATTATATTGTTGATATCGATACATTTTGCCCATCTCTACGAACGTTCCATTTCGGATCGGCCAGGATGCACCAATTTTTTGTTGGCCTACTTTTTGTAGGTCGTGTGCGTTTTACTATTGAAATCCATTAGTTCCTATAGTTCAATTTTTCACCTACACAAAATCGAGTCAATTTTTTTTTTGCGAATTTGCAAGTCGTAGAACTAAAGTTGTTGAATTGCATTTAGCCTCCAGAATATGCCCTCAAAAGGATTTACACAAATTTTACATACGTACCTACCTATAGATTACAGCATTACGTTTTACGAGCTATGTTTACGTCGTTGCAAATACATTATTCTAATAAATGTATTGAAATAAAATTTGGTGTTTAATTTTGCGTAATAAAAAGCAAGTTTCTTTTATTGCGCATTTTGTATGGAAAACTTTATCAGTTTCATGGTCAAAATCACATCCAAAATTTACGAGCAGCACCAAATTTTCATGCAGAAAAGATACATTATTCCATGTAAATAGCTGTCTTAGCGTAGAAATTGGCGCTCTCATGTTCACTCTCTTTTTACAAGCTGTAATTTTCATGCATATAAAAAAAGTATAGCGACACAAAAGTTACAACAAGTTGGCAAAACAATGTCAGCAAGTAAATTCATCTACGTAGATGTACATTACATTAAGATGACATTCAGACATGTAACTTTCAGACGTGTAAATCCGTTTCTCCTGCATGTTCTTTTTTCTGCGAAGCATAACACAGAACACACGAAACATTGGGGCAGGCCATACACATTTGTGTAAGCATACACAATGTTTTTGTTTGACAAGTCGGGCGGAACAAAATTAAATGTTTTTTTGTAATGTTTTGGTGCAGGAGACACGTCTTTATTATTAAAAAGCAACTTGATACCTTATGTTTTTCGTAATCTTAACCTTAACAAGACATTCAGCTCAAGCATAAAGCGTAACGTACTTAAAGTTTAAAACAAATGCTACAATTCCTAATCACTTACCCGATCTGCCGGTGATAGTAGTCTGCAGTCCTTTAAAAATAATTATAATGATTTATCAGACGTTGAATAATGCTGGACAACTTGCCTAAATAAGCATGAGTTGTTTTAATCGTTCAGATTAATATTTGTATACAAATAATTATTTATATTTGTATATTAATTTGTAATCGGTTACTTGAAACAGCTCTAATTATTTCGATGAAATTTACTATACGGGGATTTTCATGGGGGGAAAAATCGATCTAGCTATATTTCTCTTTTCTTAGCATTTCTTGAAAATAGCGCATTTTAGAAACCAGGGATAACATAATTCAGAGCGAAGCTCGGTCGCCAAGTTACTATTATTAAATATACATTCGTATAAGGCCTTGTACTGCCGCGCCGCCCTGCAGTGAGGACAGGAAGGAACATTTACTCCGGCCCATGCTTCAATGCACAACTAAGGCAAATTGTATGACCGCATGGCCGAAACAAATGGCCAGACCTATTCTCTAAACAGATTTGGCACGTGGCGTCTATGAGGTTTGGGTTGGAGTTTAGTTGGGGTGGGGCGGAAGGTGTTGATTTTCTGCTTCGGGTTCAGGTTCATGTTGGGGTTCGGGTAGGGGCTGGGCAAGGATCTCTTCAGGCAACGGCGAGACATTCTGGCCAGCGACCCACCTCTGCGCCAATATTTGCGTTGACTAAGTCCACCTCATTTACAGTGACGAGGTTGCATAATCGGCGCAAAGATTGACGCAAAGTAATTTGCGCTGAGCGGAGGTCGTTGAGCCGCGTTGTGAGACGCGAGTGTCTTATTACGTAACTCGCATGATTACGTGCTGCGTTGAGTTCACCCTGTTGGTGGTAACTAAACCTGGACGCTGACGTATTTGGTGTTTCGGAAACATTGACGCAGAGTAATCTGCGTTGAGCGGAGGTCGTTGAGCCACGTTGTGTGACGCGAGTGTCTTATTACGTAACTCACATGATTACGTGCTGCGTTGAGTTCATCCTGTTGGTGGTAACTAAACCTGGACGCTGACGTATTTAGTTTTTCGGAAACATTGATGCAGAGTAATCTGCGCTCAGCGGAGGTCGTTGAGCCGCGTTGTGGGACGCGAGTGTCTTATTACGAAACTCGCATAATTGCGTGCTGCGTTGAGTTCACCCTGTTGATGGTAACTAAACCTGGACGCTGAAGTATTTGGTTTATCGGAAACATTGACGCAGAGTAATCTGCGCTGAGCGGAGGTCGTTGAGCCGCGTTGTGTGACGCGAGTGTCTTATTACGTAACTCGCATAATTACGTGCTGCGTTGAGTTTACCCTGTTGGTGGTAACTAAACCTGGACGCTGACGTATTTGGTTTTTCGGAAACATTGAAGCAGAGTATTCTGCGCTGAGCGGAGGTCGTTGCGCCGCGTTTGTGACGCGAGTGTCTTATTACGTAACTCGCATAGTTACATGCTGCGTTGAGTTCACCCTGTTGATGGTAACTAAACCTGGACGCTGACGTATTTGGTTTTTCGGAAACATTGATGCAGAGTAATCTGCGCTGAGCGGAGGTCGTTGAGCCGCGTTGTGTAACGCGAGTGTCTTATTACGTAAGTCGCATAATTACGTGCTGCGTTGAGTTCACCCTGTTGGTGGTAACTAAACCTGGACGCTGACGTATTTGGTGTTTTGGAAACATTGACGCAGAGTAATCTGCGCCCCAATAATCGGTTTGGAGCTACAAAAATCAATTGAGTAACTTACGACTGAGCTTTAAAATATTAGTTCTGCGTCGCGTTCGTGCGTTCAATTGCTTGTTGTAAGTAAGCCTCTGCCACATTTGTCGTTCTGTGAAGTAAGCCTCCTTCCGCAGACAACCTCACTGGTCCTAAGTAATGCGTCGCGTTCGTGCGTTTAATTGCTTGTGGTAAGCCTCTGCCACATTTGTTATTCTGTGAATTGAGCCTCCTACCACAGACAACCTCTCTGGTCCTAAGTTCTGCTTCGCGTTCGTGCGTTTAATTGTTTGTGGTAAGCCTCTGCCACATTTGTCGTTGTGTGAGTTGAGCCTCCTACCACAGACAAACTATCTGGTCTTATCGGTAATAAATAGCCACTCCGGATTGGTAAAATTGTGTTGTGGACAATATTTGAATTTTAGTCGATAAGTAAGACTTCGTTTTCAGTAGTAGGTAGGTACTGTTTTGCAAATTTTAAATTCAAATAAATTTATTTGCCAGAAAGTAGCTATAAATAAAGAGCTTATAATTATAATCGCGATCATAAGGATACTTCACCCTTATAACAGATATCTAGTCAATTTATTCAACTCAAATACAATGTCATGGACATTACAATAAAACTAAAACCTAATTAAAATAACCCACCCCGAATCGTCCCTGGTGCAAAGGTCCCCATG
This sequence comes from Athrips mouffetella, assembly GCA_947532105.1. NCBI lineage: Eukaryota > Metazoa > Arthropoda > Insecta > Lepidoptera > Gelechiidae > Athrips > Athrips mouffetella. The sequence goes on along the minus strand of OX383974.1, from coordinate 26,080,180 downwards.
AGGCTCGCAGCATTGCCACGTTGAATCGCAATGGATAACCTTTGCACAAGGAACGATCCGGAGCGGGAGTCAAAGCCATTATTCTTAAGTCGGCGCCCAATTTCTATCCCTTATAACTATTTCGACAGAGTCCAAATCATGAAAGTCACACATGTTCTTTGGGTATATTTAAGCAGATTATATTATATAATTTTCAAACATATCTTGTGACGTTTGTTTGGTATTTATTGTTTCAGCCCTTTCATAAATCTCTTCAATAGTTCCTTGGACAATCCTTGTCATTCTCATCGTCAGTTCTTTCAATTATCTTCTGGACGGTTTATACAAGCATATCGGCCGTTCTTTTGATGGTTGCACCAAACCCATCTGCGGGTCCTTTTCCGTGCCCAGCTGCCGCAAAATTCCAGGTGGCGGATTGAGCCCAAAAACTTACACAAGGTGTTGTGAAAACCGGTATAAATTCGATTTATTTATGTACTGGGCGGAAGGACCATCGCTTAAGATGTGAATACGTTCCATTTGGACCACGTAGTCACACATGACTTCTTGTAGCGATTTTTGTATAGGGTGTCAATTAAATGGTTAGCATAGTATTGTTATTTCTGTGAGCAGAAAAATATAATCGGTGAGCAGAAATAGCTAATTGGTCAGCAACTCATGGTCAGCAAACATTTCAAAATCAATCAGCAATTTATGTCATTCTGGATGGCTGTAATTATTTTTGTACAGCATATTAATTATATAAGCTGCAATCAGCTGCTCATGTTTAATAAAATTTTGGTAAGCACTCAGAGTGTAAGCAAAAAAATGCATTTTGTGCTGCATATAAAAGTAGCAAAAATACTTTACTTGTCATGCGCAAAATGGGCGCATTCCTTACAAAGATTATTTAATTTATTTACTCTCTGAGTGGATGTGTTTTTTTGGGTATTTATTATTTATAGAAGTGTAAATTAATAAAAGATTTTTTTATTATTATAAAATATAATTGTAACTTCTTATACAATGTGTTAAAATTAAATATAAACACAGACCAATACAGGAAAACCCTGCCAGATGAGCTTGTACGTGAGACATTTTAGGAACTTTGATATTTTTCATTTTTAATAGACTTTCCATTATAGCTTTTGGTTTCATTTTTAAATCAAATAATCGATTAATTTCGTTCTTCACGGTGTCACTCAAACCGTACGACGAGGTAAACTCCTTCTTTTCATCATGGTCATGATCAGCATTCGTTTTGAACATTAACACTGAATCTGAGGTGCTTTCGAATAACAAATACATTCTTGTAGAGCACTGTGGACCACGACGTTGCAATTTATTGCACCTATAGTATGTCTTTTTTCCTTCCTCTGTTTGATGACAATAATTTTTGGACCAAGTACCTTCAGCTTTCACGAATGTTTTGGCTTGTTCGAAGTTATCAAACTTTTGAACTAACTTCCAGTCCAAAGACAGTTTTGGTTTCTTCTTAGCCACCAGCACCGATTCTTCACTGTCAGTGCAGCATTCCGAATCCGATTCGTAGTCGGGAACTAGTTGTATTCCTTCTTCATTACAATTATTATCCATTTTACTAGGAAAACAATCGCAAAATCACAAAAACCACACAAATCTCTTTAAAACACGTTGTTACCACTGCAATTTGACTGTTAATAATCGCCGCATAATCATCGAATGACAATACTCGCACGCGATTGGTTGCTCGTGTCACGCGCCTGCTCTTGCTCCGCCCACTTTTAAAGTACATTGCCGCTTTTTCAACAAAAACGCAATCCAAGTAGTTATTTTGCTCACCATGTTTTAAACATTGCATACCAATCAAATATACTGCTTATAGACATGTTTTTCTGCCGCTCAATCATGAAATCTTGCCGCTCAAGTAGTTATTTTGCGGACTGAATGTTTATTATGCAGACTCATGTTATTGTTGGCTGCCTATGTATGATTTAATTTTTGACCATTATCAAAATTAGTTGCGGAACAAGAATTGCTGCCTGATTTTTTTTATTGCAAACAAAATCTTTGTATGCTGACCAAATTATTTAAATGATGCTTTTGGGTGGCTCGCCAAATTTTATAATTGCTGACCATGTAATTACTTCTCTTTTGTATATCAACGGGGAAGAAACCAATTCTTCTGTTACAAAAAGTATATTTTATAGGAGAGACAAAAAACTTAATAACTTTTTTATTTATAATTTTAGCTCATTCTAGTGTGTACAAAGCTTTTACGTTACATCAATTAAAATAAGGTGATATTAGCCTGAACTCGCTAGCATGACGGGTTTTCAAGTTAGCGTTAGATAGGAGGTATTGCTTCCTATTTATTGTTATAGTTCATGATGTTAGATTTTTTTGCTGGTTTAATTATTTCAGTAATGATTAAAAACTGTTTTGTATTGACTTGACAAGTAACATTAAAATTAAAATGTAAATATTTTAAAACTGACCAATTTGATGCAAAGTATACGGTTTGCTTGCCAGAAACACTTAAGAGGTATTGCTTCATAAACATATATTTATTATAAAGCTTAGGAGTTTTTTTCATGGAGTTAAGAGATATTTATTTTAAAAGATATAAAAGTTAGACGATTTTTCAAACCAATTATGTAATGAAAAGTAGTAAAATATACCTATTTAAATGTTTTCTTATAATGAAGATAAACATTTAAAAATAATAAAACCGTGAAAAAGCTTGAAAAATGCTTGAAAAAAAAAATTGATGAAAGTTCAGGAAGCAAGGGAAGTATGTCAGGATCGTAGCAGGTGGAGAACTGTGGTCTCTGCCTACCCCGGCGGGAACAAGGCGTGATGTTATGTATGTATGTATTTGAAAATGCTTCAATGTTTTTTTATTTACCAAATAAACATTTTTTATAAACTTATGAAAAAACACAAATAGCCTTCTAAACTAAGCAAGGGATGTCATGATAATTGTCTTATCAAAAACAAATAAAAACACTTATAAAAAACAAAAATAGCCTTCTAAACTAAGCAAGGGATGTCATGATAATTGTCTCATCAAAAACAAATAAAAACACTTATAAAAAACAAAAATAGCCTTCTAAACTAAGCAAGGGATGTCATGATAATTGTCTTATCAAAAACAAATAAAAACACTTATAATAAAACCGGCCAAGTGCGAGTCGGACTCGCGCACCGAGGGATCCGTACCACCACATAATCATAATTGTATTAGTTGAAATTTCAGTAAGTTAATACTTACTTACTTCGCTGGCTCAGCGACCCGAAGTGGATCTTGGCCTCCGACATTAAAGTACGCCATTCGTCTCTATTCTGTGCCAAATCTGACCAGACGGGCACTTCCAGCTCTTTCAGGTCTTTGGCGACTTCATCCTTCCAGCGGAATCTTGGACGCCCCACCGGACGACGCCCAGAAGGTTGGCCAAGATAAGCTTTCTTTGCGGCTCGATCCTCTCCCATCCTCTCCACATGTCCTAGCCAGCGAAGTCGGAAAGATTTTATTTCTCCGATGGTGTTCGGCTCGGACACTAGTTCTTCTATCTCCCGATTGTACCTCCGCCTCCATTCCCCATCTTCTCCTCTTGTTGGTCCCAGAATCTTCCGCATTATCTTACGTTCTGCCACAAAGAGTTTATTTTCCTCCTTCAAAGTTAGCGTCCAAGTTTCGCACCCGTATATAATATTAAAATCGGCCTAATGACTGTTTTGTAAATCCGAATTTTAGTAGTTCTGCTTATCAACTTGGACACTAACACCTTGTGAAGGTCTGCGGTACATCTTAGGGCGTTCACTATGCGGATGTCAATTTCGTTTTCCCTCTGATTGGTGTCAGTAATCGTGCACCCGAGATATTTGAATTTGTTGACACCCCTGTAGGTTATGCCATTCACATGAAGGTCTTTTCTTTTTGCTCTTGGGTCTTTGTATTGTTTCATATGAAGGTATTCAGTCTTCTCACGGCTGATTCTGAGTTAGTTAATGTGCTAGATTTTTTGAGTTCGACACGCGCTTGACCAAATTTTATTATTTGTTGTTATTTTATAGCTTATGCACTATAAACATACTAATTTTCAAGTTTGTAAGTGTTCCCGTTTTTAAAATAGAACTAAAACAGAAATCGCCTCCGCGACCATCCAACTTGACCCCTCTCTTATATGAATGTTCTTGAAACGGGAGCTCACCACAATTGGTTACCATTAGTTGTGTTGTGCATATCCTTTACTAAATCAGTGCAGTTTGCATATTCACTTTTTAATCTTAGTTTTGCTGCCTTTGACAGCCTTGTTTTTAAAACAAAAATTGCCAATGATTTTTTACAAGCTGGTTATTTTAAGCAACTGTCGTACATTTCTACGCTATCTATATTTTTTTCCACATATTCTTCGCTACTGTCCATAACCGGTACTAAACTCGCTGCTATTCTCAAATCAAATTATTCCATTTTTGTTGGTTTTGATATTATAAATTCCTGACAATAACTAGAAATAACCTTATATTCCTCCTCTACCTTAACTAATAAAGTATCCAATATTATTTCTAAGAATTCTAAATTACTCTGCTGCTTATTCAAAAATTCTAATCTTTCCTTAAACAATTCATACCATTTTTTAGCTTCGTTATATTTATCTTGTACGTGTTTTGTTCTTAACTTTCTCTTTTCTGGTCCCAATTTTCTAAGTGCAATTCTTATATCTTTTATCTTATCGTGTATTTCTATTAATTCGCTTTCCATTAGATAATTAAAACCAAAAAAATATATACTAAGAAGATACTACATACCTAGTTATATATCTATTTAGTATCTATATAATTTGAAGTTCCGACGTTCCGTCCGACGGGCCGACACATTAAAAAAAAAATTACCAAGTAATCATCGCTGTTTTTCTGGTACCTTACATGCGCACCTCTTCCTTCTTCAAACCTCGTACTCTTCATCACCTGTTTCACCTTGCCTGGCGAAACGCTTTGACAGGCGCTTCTTCAAGCGCTGGAATGCGAGCTCTTCAATCTTCTTGTCTACCCACTTGTTATGGCACTTTCTGTAGCTCCTATAGGCGAAAAGCAGAGATCCTACTCCACCACGAACAACGTGATCAGCAGCACGTGGTTGACATAATCCGTGTGGGACGAGCTGGTGCTGGCGGCATTACCCGCTCCGTTTTGGGCGATGATCACTTCCTTATTCACTTCCTTTGTTTGCTCCTTCCCCATCTTGAATTTTTGAATCACTGAACCAAAACTTGACTAAAACTGGTAATTTTCCACGCGCGTTATTATTACGTTGCAGTTCGTGAAACATTGTGCAATCCCGTTCGCTTTAACAAAGGCACACAGGAATCCGCTCGCGTCAGCAAGGGTGGCTCGCGGCCTGCACGGGCAGGGTCGCCATGTGGTGAGGTGCGGGGAGAGAGATAGAATTCAAACGACACGAGTATACTACAGCGATGACTCTTTATTACTGTCCTTGTTGTAACAACATACATATACCTACTATATTACATACCACAGTTGTAATATTAAATGATTTCAGACTTTTCCCTTTATTTGTACTGTGAGACCTAGCTTCTTGCCAAATTTCATAATTTTAGGTCAACGGGAAGTATCCTATAGGTTTTGCTTTTTTGCATAAATGTATGGAGATGAGGACATAAAAAGCCATATCTTTTGATTGCGTCGTTGTAAAAAATTGAAATTTTCAGATCTTGTGTGGTTCATGGACCCTAATGTATGGTATTAATTTCAACCTGATACCTCTACCCGTTCGTGAGATAAAGGGTCTTGACAGACAGACAGACGGACAACAAAGTGATCCTATAAGGGTTCCGTTTTTTTCTTTTGAGGTACGGAACCCTAAAAACATCCACTCCTTTCTGTTATCAATGGGGATTTAAATTATATTAACGTTCATTCTACTGAGAAGTTAGAAATGTTTTCCTTGGACTACTGGATGAATCGCTATGATATTACTAGTCAACTTAAAATTAAAATCGAGGGGGTTGATAAGGCAAAGCGTTCTTATAAGAACAACGACATTCGGGACACATGCATACGATACCTCGAAAGTAAATATGGTAATCATTATAAAATTTATACAGATGGTTCAAGAGATAACACTTACTTGGGAGCGGCCTTGTTTGATGCGCAAAGTGATGACAGTTTTAAATTTAGAATACTTAATGATATGACAATAATGAGTCTGGAATTAATAGCTATTATGGAGGCATTATCGTATATTAAATCTATCGATTACGATAAGTTTGTTATAATAACTGACTCTCGAAGCTCTTTGCAACATTTGGCTCGGTGTGTCTCTAGTGGTAATAGAGGCACCTCGATAGCATATTCAATAGTTGATACATTGTATTCTTTCCAACTGAACTCCAAAGATGTAGTTCTCCAATGGGTTCCTTCTCACGTTGGTCTTATAGGTAACGAAAAGGTTGATATTTTAGCGAAACAAGCTCCTACTGATGGTGAAATTATATCGACACTTCCTTATCATGCTGATTGTCTGCATCTAGTCAAGGAACTTTGTTATGGTTCTTGGAAAGAATATTTTGATAAAAGATCACTTGATAAGGGAGTGTGGTATAGGACTCTCCAAAACGAACCATGGAAGTCTCCATGGTTCGCTGACTGTAAGTTGGGAAGACTTTATCTAGTTACCGCGTTCCGACTTCGTTCCGGACACATCCCTCTTAATAAATTTGCATATCTTATGGGAAAGGTTGAATCCCCTAAATGTTCAGAATGTGAAGTGGTGGAAGATGTGACTCACATAATGAGGGAATGTGTACGAAACGAAGACTGGAGAGTGCAATGGATGGAGCGATTTGCTGACAACGATTTTTTACAAATTGGTGCTTTTAATTGTGTCCTGGCGGCCCCACTATCTGAAGTTGCTATCGATTTGTATAAACTAGTTTTAGTGGGAATCCGCAGAAGGCAATGCTAGTTATAAGTAGAATTATTGTACAATGTTTGTGTAATTTGTGGAAGCACAATGGAGTGGCATAGTCATTGCATGACAAAACTCCTTAAATAAAGATTAAAAAAAAAAATTGTTGCAAAAACTTCACTCTCTAGTCCACCATTAGCCTCATGCCATACAAAGCAATCAACGTCTCTATCTTGTTTGAGAGTTTCGCGGTCACTAACACTATTATAAAAACAGTTTGACGGGTTCTTACCACGATATGGATTTTTGATGAGTTTCCGATATTTCGGCGCTGTTGCAAGCACCATGATCACGGATGAACTGGAGTCTGTGGGTAGTTAAACTTAAACTTATTGGCAGACATATCTGTCTACCTTCCTTCTAGTTCTTTTATTTTGGTGACTGCCGGAACTGTTGAAACTCGATCGAAACTCACTTCGACAATATACACTCACAACGTCACTGCGAATTGCCGTACGTTTATCGCGCACATTGTTCCTACATAGGTCCACTACTGGATTCCACATGTTAGATAGTTTGTACCCATCTTCCCGATTGAAGTTTTTGTACTTAGGTATCTCAATCGCTTCTCTGACTAACCTGGGCACGTGATGACGTTCTACCGATAACACCTGTGGATTGTGTAGTTCGATCCAGTGGTTTGTCCCTTCTTCCAACAAGTGCTGCGCGACGGCAGACCTGACGTCTCGAATGTGCTCTTTGATTCAACATGCAATTGTACGTCCTGTCTGCCCGATGTACGACTTCCCACAACTACAGTCTATTTTGTAAACACCTGGTTGTTCAAATGGTAAAGTGTCCTTTGGAGACCTAATACGCTGCGCTATCTTCCTACAAGGAGTAAATATAGTCTTTATGGAGTACTTACTCAACAAAAACAAAAATCCATATCGTGGTAAGAACCCGTCAAACTGTTTTTATAATAACGTCTCTATCATTATTAAGATTGCGTAATTGTGCACTTTTAGTTTAGCTATGTAATAATTCGCTGATGCTCGTAATCTAGGTGCCAATAACACAGCTTGCATATCTACAGTATACATAGAGGAGGTAGTTGAGACGGTGCGGTCGATGTACCCGCACTCAGTAGCTCATCTAAGTCAATGTGGAATGGGGAGACAGGAGCGGGGTCGGTGTCTCTCGCTAGGTTGCTTGTTGTTGGGTTCCCGTCGTTGCGTTGTCGGTTTGCCAATTCTTCCAAGGCGATCTCGTCCTACAAGCTCAAGTGATTAACTTGCGGGGATGATGATTGCGTATGCGCAGAAGAGGGGTGGTGAGATTCAGTTTGGGCGGCCGCTTCCCCTTGGTTCCCCAACTCTAACCTCCTATGGCTATGAGGCATAGCAGGTGTACGTGAAGGAGTAGCGGGGGGAGTTGGTGATTTAATCTCAATAGTAGGCATCGGTAAATAAGCCTCTGGGTAGTTGATGTTGGGGGAGGAGTATTCCGTTTAGGAGGCTCTCTACGAATTAGTCGTGGGTCCCGAGGGTTTAGAGGCGGAGGTACCTTCATGAGATACAGCCCGCTGACAGACAGGCATCGTAGGCATATAAATTGGGCCCCGTTTTTTACCCTTTGGTTACGGAACCCTAAAAAATATATGTACAGCGTAATATTTGGCACTGCACATATTTACTCACGGGGTGAAAATACCGTCCTTCACATATTGCGTGCAGGGTGATGAGTTGCTGCACGGCTGGGTGGGACAGTTGGGACGGCATCGAATGTGCCGTCTGCCAAGATGACGGTGGCGTTACGTAGGCACTGTCCGAAGCCGCGCATCCCCAGTGCCACTGCGGACGCCCCGCCGTTAAGAGCTACATATCCTAGAATATGCATTCTGGTGGTCGCCGGCACTCTCGGGAGCATTTCGGCATACTCCCGGAGCGAACGTGAAAGCGGCGGCAGGGCGCTCCTCCTCCACGATTCCAGGCTCGACCTCACGCTCTCGTACGGCAGGTGCGCAGCACCCAAGGGAAATCTATTAAAAATAAAAAATCAATATGAGAATAGAAATATTTATTTTGTCATTAAATTTTTTGACAGACAGAGTTATTTTGCACTCTGCACATATTTACTCACGGGGTGAAAATACCGTCCTTCACATATTGCGTGCAGGGTGAGGAGTTGCTGCACGGCTGGGTGGGACAGTTGGGACGGCATCGAATGTGCCGTCTGCCAAGATAACGGTGGCGTTACGTAGGCACGGTCCGAAGCCGCGCATCCCCAGTACCACTGCGGACGCCCCGCCGTTAAGAGCTACATATCCTAGAATATGCATTCTGGTGGTCGCCGGCACTCTCGGGAGCATTTCGGCATACTCCCGGAGCGAACGTGAAAGCGGCGGCAGGGCGCTCCTCTTCCACGATTCCAGGCTCGACCTCACGCTCTCGTACGGCAGGTGCGCAGCACCCAAGGGAAATCTATAAAAAATAAAAAATCAATATGAGAATAGAAATATTTATTTTGTCATTAGATTTTTTGACAGACAGAGTTATTTTGCACTCTGCACATATTTTATTCTCTTTAGTAGGTATCTAAAGCCCCTAAAAAATAAATGTATAGCGTAATATTTGGCACTGCAGCAATTTACTCACGGGGTGAAAATATCGTCCTTCACATATTGCGTGCAGGGTGAGGAGATGCTGCACGGCTGGGTGGGACAGTTGGGACGGCATCGAATGTGCCGTCTGCCAAGATGAGGGTGGCGTTACGTAGGCACTGTCCGAAGCCGCGCATCCCCAGTACCACTGCGGACGCCCCGCCGTTAAGAGCTACATATCCTAGAATATGCATTCTGGTGGTCGCCGGCACTCTCGGGAGCATTTCGGCATACTCCCGGAGCGAACGTGAAAGCGGCGGCAGGGCGCTCCTCCTCCACGATTCCAGGCTCGACCTCACGCTCTCGTACGGCAGGTGCGCAGCACCCAAGGGAAATCTATAAAAAATAAAAAATCAATATGAGAATAGAAATATTTATTTTGTCATTAAATTTTTTGACAGAGTTATTTTGCACTCTGCACATATTTACTCACGGGGTGAAAATACCGTCCTTCACATATTGCGTGCAGGGTGAGGAGTTGCTACACGGCTGGGTGGGACAGTTGGGACGGCATCGAATGTGCCGTCTGCCAAGATGACGGTGGCGTTACGTAGGCACGGTCCGAAGCCGCGCATCCCCAGTACCACTGCGGACGCCCTGCCGTTAAGAGCTACATATCCTAGAATATGCATTCTGGTGGTCGCCGGCACTCTTGGGAGCATTTCGGCATACTCCCGGAGCGAACGTGAAAGCGGCGGTAGGGCGCTCCTCCTCCACGATTCCAGGCTCGACCTCACGCTCTCGTATGGCAGGTGCGCAGCACCCAAGGGAAATCTATAAAAAATAAAAAATCTATATGAGAATAGAAATATTTATTTTGTCATAAAAATTTTTGACAGACAGAGTTATTTTGCACTCTGCACATATTTTATTCTCTTTAGTAGGTATCTAAAGCCCCTAAAAAATATATGTACAGCGTTATATTTGGCACTGCAGCAATTTACTCACGGGGTGAAAATATCGTCCTTCACATATTGCGTGCAGGGTGAGGAGTTGCTGCACGGCTGGGTGGGACAGTTGGGACGGCATCGAATGTGCCGTCTGCCAAGATGACGGTGGCGTTACGTAGGCACGGTCCGAAGCCGCGCATCCCCAGTACCACTGCGGACGCCCTGCCGTTAAGAGCTACATATCCTAGAATATGCATTCTGGTGGTCGCCGGCACTCTTGGGAGCATTTCGGCATACTCCCGGAGCGAACGTGAAAGCGGCGGTAGGGCGCTCCTCCTCCACGATTCCAGGCTCGACCTCACGCTCTCGTATGGCAGGTGCGCAGCACCCAAGGGAAATCTATAAAAAATAAAAAATCTATATGAGAATAGAAATATTTATTTTGTCATAAAAAATTTTGACAGACAGAGTTATTTTGCACTCTGCACATATTTTATTCTCTTTAGTAGGTATCTAAAGCCCCTAAAAAATATATGTACAGCGTTATATTTGGCACTGCAGCAATTTACTCACGGGGTGAAAATATCGTCCTTCACATATTGCGTGCAGGGTGAGGAGTTGCTGCACGGCTGGGTGGGACAGTTGGGACGGCATCGAATGTGCCGTCTGCCAAGATGACGGTGGTGTTACGTAGGCACTGTCCGAAGCCGCGCATCCCCAGTACCACTGCGGACGCCCCGCCGTTAAGAGCTACATATCCTAGAATATGCATTCTGGTGGTCGCCGGCACTCTCGGGAGCATTTCGGCATACTCCCGGAGCGAACGTGAAAGCGGCGGCAGGGCGCTCCTCCTCCACGATTCCAGGCTCGACCTCACGCTCTCGTACGGCAGGTGCGCAGCACCCAAGGGAAATCTATAAAAAATAAAAAATCAATATGAGAATAGAAATATTTATTTTGTCATTAAATTTTTTGACAGAGTTATTTTGCACTCTGCACATATTTACTCACGGGGTGAAAATACCGTCCTTCACATATTGCGTGCAGGGTGAGGAGTTGCTGCACGGCTGGGTGGGACAGTTGGGACGGCATCGAATGTGCCGTCTGCCAAGATGACGGTGGCGTTACGTAGGCACGGTCCGAAGCCGCGCATCCCCAGTACCACTGCGGACGCCCTGCCGTTAAGAGCTACATATCCTAGAATATGCATTCTGGTGGTCGCCGGCACTCTCGGGAGCATTTCGGCATACTCCCGGAGCAAACGTGAAAGCGGCGGCAGGGCGCTCCTCCTCCACGATTCCAGGCTCGACCTCACGCTCTCGTACGGCAGGTGCGCAGCACCCAAGGGAAATCTATAAAAAATAAAAAATCAATATGAGAATAGAAATATTTATTTTGTCATTAAATTTTTTGACAGAGTTATTTTGCACTCTGCACATATTTACTCACGGGGTGAAAATACCGTCCTTCACATATTGCGTGCAGGGTGAGGAGTTGCTGCACGGCTGGGTGGGACAGTTGGGACGGCATCGAATGTGCCGTCTGCCAAGATGACGGTGGCGTTACGTAGGCACGGTCCGAAGCCGCGCATCCCCAGTACCACTGCGGACGCCCTGCCGTTAAGAGCTACATATCCTAGAATATGCATTCTGGTGGTCGCCGGCACTCTTGGGAGCATTTCGGCATACTCCCGGAGCGAACGTGAAAGCGGCGGTAGGGCGCTCCTCCTCCACGATTCCAGGCTCGACCTCACGCTCTCGTATGGCAGGTGCGCAGCACCCAAGGGAAATCTATAAAAAATAAAAAATCTATATGAGAATAGAAATATTTATTTTGTCATAAAAAATTTTGACAGACAGAGTTATTTTGCACTCTGCACATATTTTATTCTCTTTAGTAGGTATCTAAAGCCCCTAAAAAATATATGTACAGCGTTATATTTGGCACTGCAGCAATTTACTCACGGGGTGAAAATATCGTCCTTCACATATTGCGTGCAGGGTGAGGAGTTGCTGCACGGCTGGGTGGGACAGTTGGGACGGCATCGAATGTGCCGTCTGCCAAGATGACGGTGGTGTTACGTAGGCACTGTCCGAAGCCGCGCATCCCCAGTACCACTGCGGACGCCCCGCCGTTAAGAGCTACATATCCTAGAATATGCATTCTGGTGGTCGCCGGCACTCTCGGGAGCATTTCGGCATACTCCCGGAGCGAACGTGAAAGCGGCGGCAGGGCGCTCCTCCTCCACGATTCCAGGCTCGACCTCACGCTCTCGTACGGCAGGTGCGCAGCACCCAAGGGAAATCTATAAAAAATAAAAAATCAATATGAGAATAGAAATATTTATTTTGTCATTAAATTTTTTGACAGAGTTATTTTGCACTCTGCACATATTTACTCACGGGGTGAAAATACCGTCCTTCACATATTGCGTGCAGGGTGAGGAGTTGCTGCACGGCTGGGTGGGACAGTTGGGACGGCATCGAATGTGCCGTCTGCCAAGATGACGGTGGCGTTACGTAGGCACGGTCCGAAGCCGCGCATCCCCAGTACCACTGCGGACGCCCTGCCGTTAAGAGCTACATATCCTAGAATATGCATTCTGGTGGTCGCCGGCACTCTCGGGAGCATTTCGGCATACTCCCGGAGCAAACGTGAAAGCGGCGGCAGGGCGCTCCTCCTCCACGATTCCAGGCTCGACCTCACGCTCTCGTACGGCAGGTGCGCAGCACCCAAGGGAAATCTATAAAAAATAAAAAATCAATATGAGAATAGAAATATTTATTTTGTCATTAAATTTTTTGACAGACAGAGTTATTTTGCACTCTGCACATATTTTATTCTCTTTAGTAGGTATCTAAAGCCCCTAAAAATATATGTACAGCGTAATATTTGGCACTGCAGCAATTTACTCACGGGGTGAAAATACCGTCCTTCACATATTGCGTGCAGGGTGAGGAGTTGCTGCACGGCTGGGTGGGACAGTTGGGACGGCATCGAATGTGCCGTCTGCCAAGATGACGGTGGCGTTACGTAGGCACTGTCCGAAGCCGCGCATCCTCAGTACCACTGCGGACGCCCCGCCGTTAAGAGCTACATATCCTAGAATATGCATTCTGGTGGTTTCCGGCACTCTCGGGAGCATTTCGGCATACTCCCGGAGCGAACGTGAAAGCGGCGGCAGGGCGCTCCTCCTCCACGATTCCAGGCTCGACCTCACGCTCTCGTACGGCAGGTGCGCAGCACCCAAGGGAAATCTATAAAAAATCAATATGAGAATAGAAATATTTATTTTGTCATTAAATTTTTTGACAGACAGAGTTATTTTGCACTCTGCACATATTTACTCAAGGGGTGAAAATACCGTCCTTCACATATTGCGTGCAGGGTGAAGAGTTGCTGCGCGGCTGGGTGGGACAGTTGGGACGGCATCGAATGTGCCGTCTGCCAAGATGACGGTGGCGTTACGTAGGCACTGTCCGAAGCCGCGCATCCCCGGTACCACTGCGGACGCCCCGCCGTTAAGAGCTACATATCCTAGAATATGCATTCTGGTGGTCGCCGGCACTCTCGGGAGCATTTCGGCATACTCCCGGAGCGAACGTGAAAGCGGCGGCAGGGCGCTCCTCCTCCACGATTCCAGGCTCGACCTCACGCTCTCGTACGGCAGGTGCGCAGCACCCAAGGGAAATCTATTAAAAATAAAAAATCAATATGAGAATAGAAATATTTATTTTGTCATTAAATTTTTTGACAGACAGAGTTATTTTGCACTCTGCACATATTTACTCACGGGGTGAAAATACCGTCCTTCACATATTGCGTGCAGGGTGAGGAGTTGCTGCACGGCTGGGTGGGACAGTTGGGACGGCATCGAATGTGCCGTCTGCCAAGATGACGGTGGCGTTACGTAGGCACGGTCCGAAGCCGCGCATCCCCAGTACCACTGCGGACGCCCCGCCGTTAAGAGCTACATTTCCTATAATATGCATTCTGGTGGTCGCCGGCACTCTCGGGAGCATTTCGGCATACTCCCGGAGCGAACGTGAAAGCGGCGGCAGGGCGCTCCTCCTCCACGATTCCAGGCTCGACCTCACGCTCTCGTACGGCAGGTGCGCAGCACCCAAGGGAAATCTATAAAAAATCAATATGAGAATAGAAATATTTATTTTGTCATTAAATTTTTTGACAGACAGAGTTATTTTGCACTCTGCACATATTTTATTCTCTTTAGTAGGTATCTAAAGCCCCTAAAAAATATATGTACAGCGTAATATTTGGCACTGCAGCAATTTACTCACGGGGTGAAAATACCGTCCTTCACATATTGCGTGCAGGGTGAGGAGTTGCTGCACGGCTGGGTGGGACAGTTGGGACGGCATCGAATGTGCCGCCTGCCAAGATGACGGTGGCGTTACGTAGGCACGGTCCGAAGCCGCGCATCCCCAGTACCACTGCGGACGCCCCGCCGTTAAGAGCTACATATCCTAGAATATGCATTCTGGTGGTCGCCGGCACTCTCGGGAGCATTTCGGCATACTCCCGGAGCGAACGTGAAAGCGGCGGCAGGGCGCTCCTCCTCCACGATTCCAGGCTCGACCTCACGCTCTCGTACGGCAGGTGCGCAGCACCCAAGGGAAATCTATAAAAAATAAAAAATCAATATGAGAATAGAAATATTTATTTTGTCATTAAATTTTTTGACAGAGTTATTTTGCACTCTGCACATATTTTATTCTCTTTAGTAGGTATCTAAAGCCAGAAACGCACTATCGTTTGTACGGTCAACCGATCGTCGGTAGAAACTTTTTCAACTTTATTACCACGCCATAAGGTCCAAAAGTGTTTCTACTGACGTGCAGCCGTGTGTACGTACATCAGAGGGATGCAGAAAAGTAAATGAAAAAAACCCACCAAGATAAAACTACCGTCTTCTTATGGACGAAAGAAAGAAAGAAAGAAAGAAAAAACATTTATTTTGGAAACAAATAAAAATTGTAAAAACGAACAGTTTCTAAACATAATAAAAAAAAGCTTTCTTAAAACAAGGCAAATTTTCTTAAGTGAATGCAAATTGCATTATTTAAACCAAGAATATGGTTTATTCATATATATACTGAAACTAATATTTTCTTGGAAACAGATTGTAAATTTTCTTGAATAAAATGAAGACAATATTATTCGAAAGAAGGAAAGGAAATCTCTCATCAAGACAAGCCATTTTCATTGATGTAAGAAAATTAGCTGACTTTGACGAAGACTTGTTTTAATTCATTGTTTCAAAAATAAATTTATTTCAAAGTCTTAGAAAAAGACATTAACTTAATATTTTCAATTAAATTATTTTTTCTATTGAAGTTAAATTAGCTTTCGTTCAATATTATTTGCTCAATAGAAGAAATTATCTTTTTTTTAAACAAATAATAGATATCTTATTGCAAAAGCGATGAATATTTATATTTAACACGTTGAACGCCAAGCAAAAAAACGCTATTTTCCATTCAGGCCATGGTGGTCACCGGTGACCGACACTAGGTTGTTCCGTTCAGGCCGTAGGGGACACCGGTGATCGCGCGTCAAGTGAAACTTTGAGCGTTCGTCACACGGCTGTTTTTGTATATTTTTTGTATAGGACGTGGGCCGCGTGGCCTTCAGGAACATTTGGTTCACCTTAGCACTTAAGAATTTTTTACTATAAAAATTTTATCATACATTTTTTGACCAAGAGTAGAAAGGTAATAATTTTCATAGAGTTGGAGCCTAAGAAAAAAATTAAGTTTGACGTCAGATGTACGAATTTCTTTGAGTAAATTAGGAGCTATGTGAAACCAGCTGATCTGAAATCTGAAATTTGGCATGGGGATAGTCGTAAGCATTAAAAAAAGTATAGCAAAATTTTTTAAATTGGAAATTGGTCAAGTGCGAGTCTGGATATAGATATTATTTTCAACGTACCTGCGTGGCTGCTGATGAAGACGATTATGATCGATATTAAAGTGCATCTAAACTTAGAATTGGATCGGATTTCGACCCTTTTTTAGGCAAACAATTAGCCGATAGGAACTTGGCCCCCTTTTTAACAGTTATGTTTTTGGTGGGATAATAAATTACTGTCTGTTGATCTTGCAAACGATGGTGCGTAGGAGGCCTTAAGAGGTGTCTAAACTTTGACATAACATGACATAACTATTATTTGGGATCTTATCTAACGATTGTAATATTCAGTTAAATCGTTTGTTGATTCTTTTAAACATAAACATTGACGGTTACTTTAACCCCATCATTGTTCGAAAACGTATGGCGGAAATATCAAAGTAGCGTTTTTTTAACGCAGAGAGTATCTAGTATTAATCTAGATATTAGTTTTATTAAATCCAAATACCTGGGCGACTGAGCTACGCTATGTACAATCATAAACGAAACCCCCGTATAGTAAATTTCATCGAAATCGCTAAATACGTTTTCGAGACACCAATCACAAATAACAGCATAACACTTGTTACTCTTACAAGCCCTGACCACCACCGGTCTAAATTTGCTGTAATTTGGCAGGTGTTAGTAGGGGGGATTCGCCGGTTCTGGACCATGACGTCACGACTGGGGTAGAATGACGGTGATTAGTTAATGAGTCACAACATTTGCTAACTAGTGCGACGGTGATTAGTAAGATAGTAACGTCATGGCTGCGATAGACTGACAGGTGGTGGACCTCATGTTATTTTGTTGTACTTGTTTTCCAAGTAGTAGATCAGTTAGTTTAGTTATTGATATAATGCAATGAAATCCAGTTTACAAATTGAATATGAAATGTTTTTTCCATACAAAAAATGTATGTAAGGTAGGTACAGTCAAGAGCCCATCAAGCTTGACAAAATGGACTTTGAACCGTTCTTATTTCAATAGACATGCGTGCTAGAGTCGCGGTGCGAGTGTTAAGCTTAATCTGGCGTTGATTGTACCTGGTTTGAGGTCACGTGGGCATTGTGTTGTTGTTGTATTTGCAGGATAGAGATGATAATAAGCTAATGTGCATAAGTATTAGTTAATGTAACAATATATTCTTCGAAATGATGCTAATACAATCAATTTTCCATGTTTACACTGAACATTAGGTAACGATCATTAGTTTAATGAAGGTTAATCTTTCAGTTAGTTTAATCACCAAAATAATATAATTACGCTAATAAGATTTTTATGTAAATACAAAATGGTATAAAATCCATAAGATTCCTGTTTTTAAACCAAATAGAAATCATCATCAGACATCTTAACATTCAACGAGACAAGAAAAGCTTAACAGTTTTATTATGGTAAGTGGTTTTTTTATTTGGATTCGATAAGTTTTATTACATTAGACGATGCGTATTTCAAATGTTATTTCATTTTTTCTTTTTATTATTTTTTTTTTACAGGAAGCGTTCAGTACCCAAAATTCTTTTGGAATTCTCTCGTGTGATGATGATCTGCCTTGTGGACAAGATCCGTTAGCAGACTTCAGCCAATTACATCCTGAACTCAGTAGGAACCGACAAAGAGTGGAAGGTATCGTAAAACGGAAGCGGGATACGAAGAGGAAACTTAGCAAGCTGAAATCCTATGTCAGCACAAAGGACGCTCACAACGGTTCCAAATTAATAATAATAAAGGTGCTTGATTTAAAGGGACATGAAAGTGTTGGAGGTTCTAGTTCTACTGAAGACAGTGAAATCGTTAGTGCTCAATATATTGTGAAAAACACTTATGACGATGTACTTGATGACGCTCAAACTCTTTTACGCAAAATATCAGGACGTATATGTGAAAATTGTTTTGACTAATGTTTATTCCTTTTTTTTTTGATATTTGGTTTTTTTTTTGTACCTAGTTATATTGTAATAATTATTTTAGACATAAATAAAATGAATTTTTAAATTGAAACCTTTCTTTTATTGAACACACTTATTGATTAACTTTAGAACATTAATAATAATTAGACACAATAAACAAAATATTTCTTAAAACTTAACATTACATCTATATATTTTGTTATAAAAGAAGTTAATCAAAAAATCATTTAACATTGTATTGTCTCTCTTAAACATGCCGACAAAGTAATCCATTGAATATCCTCTTAATTTATAGTACAAGTATACTAAACAATATTTTCCACAAACAGATGTAAAAATATTCTGCATGACTTTGTTGTTATGCTTCCAAATTTTACAATTCCTTTTCATGAAACGCAAATGGTACCCTATTGGTCTTCTACCATAGCTATCAAAATATTCTCCAATATGATACTTATTTATATAAATTGCAACCCAATGGGTTCCGGGTTTAGTGTCTGGATCCATATTTACAATTATATATGTGGGTTTTGATACATACATTGGTAAGCGATTCGCTGCATAAACATTATTTTCGACATCTAAATGTCCAACAAGTTTTCTTAAATCATGTTTAATTGCAAAGGTATTCATACTTTGTTTCTACAATATTGTTTTGTTCCTACTTAATAGACAACTATTTTGAGCAAATTCATCAGTGATACTGTACTAAATTAGTATCTGTTTCAGATATTAAAATCTTTTAACTACTGTAGTCAACTGCAACATTTCTATTTTTATCGATTTCAATTACATTATCGAATTCAGCATAAACTATGCAATTGACAGTTTTATCTAAAGCTGCATCGAACCGTACTTCCATACGCAAGCTGCCATGTTTTATCAGATTCCAGTGAGATGAAACATTAGCAGACAAGTCCGGTGTCAGATCAAATGCAAGTAAACAATAGCCGTTAGGATAGTCAGCCCAAGACACATCGTTCCCTTCATTTAAAAAATGTATTCCTGTACCAGAAAATAATGTGTGAAATGGTAGCGTATATAAATATTTATTATTACTGTAACTTGGTTGTAGTGGTTTGGAAGGGATTTGTTGGCCATCGATGTATAAGCTAAAGTAGTTCATATTGAAGTTATTAAAGTTGTAAGGATTTTGTTTAAAATCACCATTAAACGCAGAATTATCAACAAAACCAACAACACATCTTTTAGGTATCTGACCTAGGAATACGTTATCTAATGTTTTTCCTTGAACACCAGAAGGTATGGTGAGTACTTTTACTTCAACTCGAGTAATTGGATATTTGGCTGTGGTTGTAGCTAGAACTTTACTATGTGCTAACAAAATACTTGGATTTAAACGTGTTCTTCTAACCAGAAGTGTTGCATCGAGAATAGAAACTTTTGGAGTTACGTTGTCAGCCATTAAACTAAATGTGTCTCTAGATCGGACTAGTTTAAGTCTCATTTCGACACCGTTCAATAAAAACTTTTCTTGATTGAATATATCACCATGTAGATGTCCAACCATTTCGATTTCCTTGCTCTCTTTACTAATATGTTTTCTGCTTTTAAATCCCTTATTATTATCTGTCATCACGTGCATATTGTTTGCAGTATCAGCGTACCACAATCCACATGTTAGATGTGAAGATTTTGCTGCGGGGCCATAGTTAAGTAAAGTCTCTATATACGACCTGTATGCGTATGTATTATTTGGAGGTGATATAAGCTTTTGATTCAAGTATATATCAAGTTGATTAAAAAGTGAATGCAGCCAATTATTAACCGGTGCCGCTATGTCCGTTGCAGCCAGAGTTCCAGTTGACTTGATGATCTTTGCTCTTATATGAATCAAAGTATGCGATAAGTCTAAGTACTCTTCTCCGCTCCCAGGAACAAGAAATTCAATAGGTCCTTCGTCAGTAAGTGATGATATTGACTTATAATGTACCCACTGTCCTGACTCTATACTTGTTTGTGTTGATGGTAATGCAAACAAATCTAACTCAGACTTAGCACACTCACACGATTGACTATGTAAAAATGACATTATTCAAAGATATCTGATATAATATCAATTGAAGAACCTTTTTTTAAACGTTGTTTCAATTTGGACG
This sequence comes from Athrips mouffetella, assembly GCA_947532105.1. Classification (NCBI taxonomy): domain Eukaryota; kingdom Metazoa; phylum Arthropoda; class Insecta; order Lepidoptera; family Gelechiidae; genus Athrips; species Athrips mouffetella. The sequence continues at coordinate 26,059,793 of OX383974.1, read as the reverse complement.
ATCGTTGAACAACTGAACGTTTTATTTTATTTCTTTTTATTTTATATCCTGAACCTCTCATTACACTCTCAATCTTTTCATCCGCTTTACGTTTCAAATTACTTGTTGCTTCTTTCACTCTATCTTTTACAGATTCTTCGAAAGGTCTAGCTTGAAACATATCACTCACTATGCCCACTCCTGTACTTATGGCTTCTTTCCCTAGTACTCTTGCTCCACTTTTCAACAATGGCATTATGCTTCTAAACAATCCTCCAAGAAAACTTCCAATGCCATGTCCCCTCTGATGAGTCGCACCTTTGTAGATTGTTCCTATACCAGTTCCAGCTTGTTGTAAGTAATAATGTTCATACGGACATGGATAACTATGATTCCTATTTAAATATCTCATTTTTATTAATTTTATTTTTTGCTCCTGATGCTATCCTCAGCTAATATTTTATACCTAAGCGTTTAAAATGTAGTTTAACGCATGTAGTACCGAATTCAAATGGTACTGGTTGACCAGTTTCTGACCTTATATCGATTTCTATTGTATCGAACTCCCTCCTCATTATTGGAATATAGTAAGGATGTGAAAATATATTCAATTTGTTAACACCATAAATATACTTAGAGGAATCTAATGGAACATTCCGCAATAATGATGTCATAACATCTCCTACGATTTGAGGGTCACATATATCGCAGTAAACAAATATTTGTGACGGTAGACCCAAATATAAATTACAAGGATACTTTCCTAGTGGTCTGACAACAAGATCAACGTTTGGCTCAAAACCAAGCTGAAGACTTAATCTAGGTGATAATTTTAAAGTTGTAATATTTTCATCAGGTACTGCCACCGACACAAATTTTGTAGCAGTATTGTAAGTAAACTTGACACGATTTTTTAGGTCTGCATTTGTATTTAATGCTGTAATAAGATTTTCAACTGTATCATAGCTAGTTGCGGGTATTGTTGTAGTCTCCTTATAAACAGAATCCAAACCCTTGCCAGGTGGTTTTTTGAAAATAGTTATTTCATTTTCCTTTTCTTGTACGGTAAGCATTGAACAAGGATAGTTGAATTCTACAAGACTAACAGTCCACTCTCCCTCCAATTTAATGATTTTTGGTAGTTTAGTTACGAAGTGTGACGTCATATTGAGTGGGAAATAATCCATGGAACAATTGCTCAGGAGAGTGAGATAAAAATTATCTTCCAACATCTTCGTTAAAAACACTGAGCTTAACGACAGCAAAATGGTGAATGCGAGATTTTTACTGCTGAACTGTTATTTTATACAACTTACAAAATTAATAAAATGTAAATAAAAAAAAGCATTATGGTTTACAACAAATTTATTATCTTATCAAACAACAAAATAAAAATTATACACTACTAATGTTAGAATATGGTATCCAAGAGTTAAATTTATTTGGATATCCTCTCCACTTCACAAAAACTTCTTTTTTTGGTCCCTTAAATCTGGTTTTCAATATCGTTTCAATTTTATATAAAGAATCAGTATTCATCACAACTTTTTGTAATTCTTTCTCATAAAAGGTTCCCTGAATAGGTTCGCTGTTTAAATCTTTGATTGTATAAACAACATAAGGATGTCTATGAATAACTGATGTGATTTGGAAGATTTCATCACTCCAATTAGTTTCATATCCCTTTTCAAATGTATACTTTAATTTAGTTATTCTCACATAATCCCCTACACAAAATTTAGGAGTGGAAGTAAGTTTAATATCCTTTTTTCTATTGTTATCATACAAATTTTGCCAAACTTTAGATATATTGTTAGAATTCACTTCGATGGGACACATTTTTATACTGGAATGTTTAGAGTGGTTATAAGAATTAATTAAATCTTCTAGGATGTCTATAAATCGAAATGTATTCTTATGAGTGAAATAACGCCACATTTTGCCTTTAAGTGTTCTTTGAAAGCGTTCTACAATACTCGCTTTTATATCTGGATTATTTGTAACATAGTAATTAATATTGTGAGTTTTTAAAAAATCTCTTACTGACTTTGACGTGAACTCAGTTCCTTTGTCAGTTTGTAAATTTCTAGGGCTTGTTCCGTATTCATCCAAGATTGATTTAAAGGCTGAAATGATTGTTTTCGAGTCTTTTTTCTTTAAAACCCTCGCAAAAGCCAACTTGCTAAAAACATCGATTACACATAAAATATAGTTATATCCATCATTATATTTACTTAGACTTCGCATATCGCTTAAATCTGCTTGCCATAGATAGTTCATATCAGAAATAATATATCTATTTCTAGGGAAACGCTTTTGTGATATTTTATGTAAAGTATATGCGTCTTGACATTGTAACCATTTTTGCACTTCTCCTTTACTTAATTGTCCTTTAACTGCTTTTGTTAATTTATCAACACTACTGTATCCTGCCGGATGAGATGGATCATAATATATACTAGAAAGTTTGTTCAAGGAGTCCATTTTTCCCATGCAGTTTGCAAATTTAGTTTCCTTCTTGGTTGAGCAGTATTAGTCAACTTTGGTGTTTCATCAGATTCATTTTTATATTGTGCCCTTTTCCTTTTAAATTCATTAAGCACTTCCAAGGACTTCTGAGGAATTTTGTTCTCTGATATTGGTGTTTTAGATAAATGACCTTTATACTTATTTATATGCAATTTGTGGATGTATTCACTTCGTTTTGGATTTCCAACGCATTGCATTGGTAGATTCAGTTCAAACAACAGATTCAAAAACTTATCACATCCTATCGGTTCATTTCTTTTTAGCGGTCTTACAATATCACCTATAAAATCTGTGATATTACTACCTTGAATCACCTTACCATCAATAGTAACTACACCTTTTTTATCCCAAATTATTCTATCTGAGTTTGATTGCAATGTTTTAACAACTAACGCACTTCGATTGTGATAGGACTTTGGTATGTATTTTAAAATGTCATTCAAGTGTCTCAAATCAAGATTTTGATTATCTGTGTCTGCGGGCTTTTCATAGTTCTGTTGCGCTGTATCTTCGTCGTTTGGAGAATTTAAATCGACCATAGGTATTTGTACTGGTTTGCGATCCATACTTGTAAAATGTAAGTATCTCTGTAGAGTTTGTTGATACATTTTCCATTTTTCATAATCGTTATCAGCAGACTTTAAAATTTTCTCCATCTCTATATCTAAAGATGACAAAGGGTTATTGGTTTTGATTGGTCTTTGAAATCTCTCCACTGCTTCCGGCTCGATGAGGAACATTTTCTTAGTGTGTTCCATTACAGATGTATGGTACTTACTTTATTAATGAACTCAGAACTCCACTCAATAAGGTCCCCAATATAATAGGCAGGAAAGCACCTCCTTTTTGAACAATGATAGTCTTTTTTCTTTTTATACTTCCTTTTTTAACAAGTTCACGTAAAGTTTTCTTATATTTACCTAGTTTAATTTTTTCTTCTCTAGAAATTGGAACAGTTCCTTTCAATACATTATAAATACATTCACAAATGCATTTTACTGCTTTACTATCTGCAGCTTTCAAAAGTATTTTTCTATAAATTGGTTTTAATTTGCAGATAGCTCTTAAGTACTCAGAATGTGTACTTACAGCTCTAGACATTATTTATGAATAAAGTTCGGCATCGTTTGACTATCGTATTTAAATCCCTTTTTCGGTAAATATATAATACAATGTTTATCAGTTGGTAGAATATTAGTTCTGAACCTGCACCAATCAGGAGTACCCTGCTTTAGGTCAATTAACAAGTAGCCGTGAGGTCGTTCTGTTGCATCTCTGAATGCTTCCTGTACAAACTTACTGTTTTCTGGAAGGACTTGTCTGGCCATATACTGGATTTGTGTTTTATCGCGTGGATTTTTAAAACAAACTATATAATTTGCATTTAAAGATATATCTCGCTGACCTCTCCCTTGGTGAAACATGTTTTGTGTAATATAAAATACACTCAAATTTCTGTGGTGACTCCCCTTAGTAAATATATCAACTACTCTACTATCTGATTCTCTCATTAGATCATCAATTATTATCAGTCTTGGTTTTGTATCTACGAACATAGATAGTTCAGGTAAACCTTGATGAAAATGGACACCTTCGATATCATTGTCCACAGATTGTTTCTCATCATAGCACCAAATTATTTCAAAAAATGAAGTATCACAAACTGTTTGGCAGCTTTTTAAAAATTCTTTTATAAAAAATGTTTTCCCACAACTACCACTCCACTCCACTAATGATCGCAGCAAATGGATGTATAAAATGATGCATTACGACTTATTGTAATGGTGGCTGTTAAAGAAATGAAACGAAAAATAAAGGGTGAATATTTTTATATTGTATAAGTAAATAAACAGTCCAGATGACAAAAAAGAGAAGTAAATCATGAAAATTACTTACAAATCTAACATTACAAGTATGTACAAGAAAAATAATGTAGCACATTTATTTACAATTGTACACTTATTTAAAAACTAAGAAAAAAAAAATATGCGTTTGTTGAAAAATATGTACAAAAACATTTGTATTTACAAATTATTGCTACTAAAGACTTTTACAACTAAAGGCAATTATCACTATATTAAAAATATACACATAGAAAAAAAAAATAAAAAAATAAAAAAAATAAAAAGATAAACATTATAGAACAGTGCGCAATATATACATAAACATTTCTATTTACAAACTTATTACAAGTAAAGATAAATCACAATACAAACACAGGAATATCATTCAATCTTATAGTGACCCCAAGGTAAAGTGTCCGTTGAATTAGGTATTAAAAATCTTTTCGTGTCGTCAGATGAAAGTGCATTCTTACTCAGTTTTTGTGTGAACAGAACGTGCTTCAGTGATTTAAATCTGTACATTTCTTTATTTACATTTTTCTTATGAAACAAACAATCGGAATAATCTTTCATAGTCAACTTTTTGGTTACACATCTGTTCACACCTTTAGCCTTTGTTATTATGCCTTCACTCGACTCTTCATCCTCGTATTTGAAGGCATACATTTTTGATCGCAGTCCAACAAATTCACTTATAATTTTTCCGTTCATTTCATCCTTGAAAAAACCTATCTGCTTCTTGTTCAATAATGGAAAGTTAAATTTATTATTAAGACCATACTCGGATGTATCGAAATGCAAATGAATATCAGGTTTTATGTCATCATAAAAATCTGACGTGAATATTTGGTATGTCAAGGAATCTGTGTCCATATACAAGAGTTTTGCATCTTGACCATATTTTGACTTCATGTAGTCGTAACTAAACTATTATTTACATAAATTTTTTTCGTGAAGGAAATATACTTCTCCTTGTTTAATGGAATTATTTCAATATCACCATCAGTAAAATTAAGCTCATGTACAATGAAGTGAGCATCATAATTTGACAGGTTGTGAAGAAATATAGGTATGTGCTTTGGTACCTTGTAATTAATATTACAATTGCTATGCGCAGCACCTCTAAATTTTCCTGTTAAATGATCATGATCCCTTACAGAATCGCCGTTCAGAGGTTTATCGCAAATATGACAATTGACAGCCTCTGAAAACCGTTTCTGCTCGTCATCTGTTAAACTACTCATGGGGATATTTGAATTTAAGGCAGAAGTTATTTCCTTCACGTCAGCGCTTAAAGTTTCAACGAACACCTTACCACAGTCTTCCCCCCGATATGAACGGTACTTCGATAACGAGTCATTAAATGAGCATTTTATAAAGTAACCAAAGCTATGAACATCGTGTCTCTGAACATTAACGGTTTTTGCGGTAGAAGTGGATTCCTCAGTCGAAACGGGAACTAAAAACGCTTCGAAATCTGCGTAAACAACAAATGGCACCTCCATCTTTTTGTTGTAGCTTTCGAACTTTAAAGAAGCTTTCGCAGAGTCGACTGAAGGAAGATCCACTAACACAATCGCGTTCGCTGTGAATCCGTAGTTGTTCTAAGGACACGAAATTCAGCAAGCACCCATCGCAGATGAATTTTTTATGACATCTTTGGTTAATTTGAGAGCTAACCAACCGGCTTAAATTTTTTATATAACAATAATGGCCGTTGGTACCATTGCTCACATATAAAAGATTAATGTGAGTATCTTTTCTCTGCTTGGTATGATAAAGTGGACCGATCACGGTATTCTTTTTCAATTGGCTATCCCATTCTAAGCCAAATACATTTATACTTATGTTATTTTGTTTTTCGAACTTACTAATATCAGACAGTTTGACAGGATAAGAGATTCCCGTCATATTCAAGCTATCTGAATGCTGGTGATAGCTTGATACTCTATCACTGTGATGGGATGCTGGGTACAATGCTGATAAAATTGCCCATTTAAAACACTCGTTATCGTTGTTGTTCACGTTGACAACAGCCTTTTTATGTTTGATATCTACAGGGAGATCAATATAAGATGACCCTCTAAGAGGACTAAATTTGTTCAAATTCACATCCAAATACAGAAGATTTTGCAGAGACCAACCACTGTCCTTCATCTCAAAATCCTGTAATTTGTTTGTGAATGTTGAACAAACTTCAGTTAGTATCGCATCCAAATCTCGCTCTAAGCACACAACTGAATTGCATGATTGAAAATCATGCTCACTTGAACCTTCCGTGTTCGGTTTGGTGAATGATCCATACAGTATGAAATTCACTTTGATGCTAGTATGTATCGCCAAAGTGGATTTCATAACATTCAAAATGTCATTCTTTAAAATATCAAAAAATTTATCACAACTCGTAAATAGTCGTGGATCATCACCAGATGCTAGCTTTGGATGGATCCTAAAGGTTTTAATTCTATTCCTAAAAGCTGTCTCAATAACTGCAACATTTGGAGTAATAGGCACAAGGCACAATAGTTTATGCGACTTACTATTTAAGTGGTTTGTAAAATATTGCCTCTTTACTGAAATGTTGCAGATATTACATAATTGTAAATCACCTGGAACTGATTCTGTGGACGGTCCAGCGACTGCTTCCAACGGTGTTGATGCTGCTGCTTCCACAGATGGCCCAGCTTCTGTCTCAATCGTCACACTGTTGGATGGACCGGCTCCAGTTTGGTAATTTGATTGACGCTCCAAATCTTCGCAAGCTGCATAGAAGCCTTGATCTTCCTCAACTTCCTCACACAATGCGAATATTTCTGCTTGTGTAGACGGTCCAGTGACTGCCTCCAACGGTGTTAATACTGCTGCAGCTGCTGCTTCCACGGATGGCCCAGCTTCTGTCTCAATCATCACACTGTTGGATGGACCGGCTCTAGTTTGATAGTTTGGTTGAAGCCCCAAATCTTCGAAGGCTGCATAGAAACCTTGAGCGCTCTCAACTTCATCACATATTGCGCTCATTTCTTCATCATATTCGGAAGAGAGTTTTAACCTTTTTGATTGATTCCCTATAGCTATATTAGCTACACGTTTCGAAGTATAAGAGCACAGAGTAAACTCTTCACAAAACAGGTCACTGTTTTCCATGATATCACATATTTCCAATAACACATCGTTATCTGTTTGAGTTAAGTGCACTTGTGAGTTCAAAGATGAGCAGTTTTGAGCTGAAGAAACACTGTTATCGTTCAGAGCCATGGTTATGCTTCAATGAAGTTTTAAGTATAAATGAATAGCGCTTAGTCTGTTCGTTGAGTATTTAAAGGACTGCGATCGATTAATCCTTCATAAAAAACTGATTTGGTAATTAGCGCAACAATACGTTGTTTACTACATTTCTAATAGAAATGAAGACAGCCATAATTAAACTTAATTAAAATTCAACACATATTTTTTAACTATCACTTAACGATCATTTATTAGTAAAATCAAAAAAATAAGATCTACACTTTGGGTTTTCGGAAATTTTCTTACTTATAGAATAAATGACTTGATCACAAGTTTGCTTGATTTCATCCTCGGTGTGCGTGATGTACTTTACACGTACATCTGCGTATTTCCAATGCTCATCTTGAGGCACTCCTCTTATCTTTTTCAAATCATATAATTCAATTTTTATAAGATGAGTTGCATCGGGCTGCTTCGTTATCCCGAGGTTTTCCTACACTTGAACTCGTACCTTTTTTATTAATTTTCACAGTCTTTTTGTTAAAAAAGGCATCAATGTTAGTACTTTTCCCGTTACTAGCTGATGATTTCATTTGAAGTTTTCGCTTCTTTGTGACCGGTTGGACAGCGTTATCAGCATCTTCTGAATCACAGCCAGGTAAAGACGTGTAAGGATCTCTAAGTTTTTCTAATATTTGGGAATCGGAAGGTGCATCATCGTTGAATATTAACGTGGCTGCTGTATACTGCAATAAATAAATAAATATAAGTATCTAAACTTCTACACAATACTAGTTACAAATATACATCATATTGAAAAAAGATAATGTTACATACCTCCATCGTTTCCTCTCAGGTTAGTAGATTTTTCACTGACTTAGAATTATTACTGCGTATCGTAGCAACAACCTCGACTGAAGATTACAATTTTATGTAGTTTAAAAGCGAAATATCTCAGATTTTATACCATCAAATGTTTACACATAAAACTCTAATGTGATGATTAATCTAATGAGAGATATTTTTACTTAGAAGATAACTAGTAAATTGTTAAACCAACAAATTAAGTAACGATTATTTGATAGATGATAGGAACAGTCAACAACAGGTCAAGCTTGACACTCTAGCCCGTACATCTATTACAATAGGTACATCTATTACAATAGGAGCGATACAAAGTCCAATGTATCAAGCTTGATGTGCTCTTGACTGTACATGCTACTTTATCTAATGTCTAATTATATTGAGTAGCGATTCGAAGAATATATTGTTACATTAACTAATACTTATGCACATTAGCTTATTATCATCTCAGTCCTGCAAATACAACAACAACAACACAATGCCCACGTGACCTCAAACCAGGTACAATCAACACCAGATTAAGCTCAACTCTCGCACCGCGACTCTAGCCCGCATTTCTATTGAAATAAGAACGGTTCAAAGTCCATTTTGTCAAGCTTGATGGGCTCTTGACTGTACCTACCTTACATACATTTTTTGTATGGAAAAAACATTTCATATTCAATTTGTAAACTGGATTTCATTGCATTATATCAATAACTAAACTAACTGATCTACTACTTGGAAAACAAGTACAACAAAATAACATGAGGTCCACCACCTGTCAGTCTATCGCAGCCATGACGTTACTATCTTACTAATCACCGTCGCACTAGTTAGCAAATGTTGTGACCCATTAACTAATCACCGTCATTCTACCCCAGTCGTGACGTCATGGTCCAGAAACGGCGAATCCCCCCTACTGGTGTTTATTGTCCAGAAAAGCTTAAAATTGACTTTCTTACTGAAAATATGAAAATGCATAAAATTGAATTTTTTTGTAAATCCGATGCGGCCGAAGTCGCGGGTACTGCTAGTTAACAATATTAAAAACTTACCTGAACGCTTCCTCTTCATATATCGTATTCAATTCTGTCGCTTCCTCCGTTGCCCGACTCCAGAGCTGTTAAACAGCATATTTCTAAAACAAGTCGGTAGGTACATTTAACAGTATGTACATAGATGATCACTAATGCTCAGTCAAATCATTAGCATGAAAGCCTCAAGTTGTAAACTGCACAACAAGCTTCGAGAGCTAGTCAGCGGCAGAGGTAGAACAAAGAAAATCAGCGTGCGTAGAATTAAGAACAAGCTCGTAGGTAGGTACTATCAGTGCGAATCTAGCGCGTTCGGCGACATCCCGAGCAGGGATCGCACCCCAACCGCTATAATCAGACAGCTATAATATAACTTTCCCGTGTGGCGCCGGCGACTAATAGTACCAACCCATCTCTACCCGTGGGTGTCATAAGAGGCGAGTAAGGGCTTATCAACCAGAGGATGGGCAGCAGCATCTTTCTGTGTATCATACCATCTTCCATACTGCGGTCACCAACAACATTACAGCGGTCGCATTCCCGTGCAAGCTTACATTTTGCGCGGGGGATTCGTGCTGCTAAGCAGGTGCTTCTTTAGCTTAAATTGTGGGTCGCGGCATTACTTAAGGATTGAATTAGTGCCAAAAGGTAAGTACCAGGGTAGAACCCAGTCCGCGGGGGTGTGATTGTGGACAGTGCCACTGGCGGCGAGGTGTCGTTTTCGTATGTACAAATGATCACGGTACCGGAACCACTCGGAACCACACATGTAGCCCGGGACTATTCCCATCCCAAGGTACCCGTAAAAGTCACTAACAATCACAAGGAACACCAAATACGATAAACCGAACCACTACACAACCAACGGCTACGACTTCGCGGTACGCCTGTCTGTCAACTCAACTCACAGTTAAATGCTTGAAGACAAGGAACACCAAATACGATAAACCAAACCACTACACAACGAACGGCTACGACTTCGCGGTACGCCTGTCACCTCAACTCAACTCACAGTTTAATGCTTGAAAATAATAATTTAGGTATCTTATTTGCTGTTTTTAGGGTTCCGTACCTCAAAAGAAAAAAACGGAACCCTTATAGGATCACTTTGTTGTCCGTCTGTCTGTCTGTCTGTCTGTCAAGACCCTTTATCTCACGAACGGGTAAAGGTATCAGCTTGAAATTAATACCACATATTAGGATCCATGAACCACACAAGATCTGATAATTTAAATTTTTTACAACGACGCAACCCAAAGATATGGCATTTTATGTCCTCATCTCCATACATTTATTCAAAAATGCAAAACCTACAGGGTACTTCCCGTTGACCTAAAATTATGAAATTTGGCAAGAAGCTAGGTCTCACAGTACAAATAATGGGAAAAGTCTGAAATCATTAAATATTAAATTTTTTCTCACAACTCGGTAACCAATTGAGGTGAGCTCCCGTTTCAAGAACATTCAAATAAGAGAGGGGTTGGTCGCTGAGGCGATTTTTGTTTTAGTTCTATTTAAAAACGGGAACACTTACAAACATGAAAATTGGTATGTTTATAGTGCATTAGCTATATAATAACAACAAATAATAAAATTTGGTCAAGCGCGTGTCGGACTCAAAAAATCTAGCACATTAACTTACTGAAATTTCAACTAATACAATTATGTTTATGTGGTGGTACGGAACCCTCAGTGCGCGAGTCCAACTCGCACTTGGCTGGCTTTTTTTTTTTAAACGTATTACCTTCACTTTTGCCAGCTGTGGACCTACTTACATCGTCTCGCATATAAAATTCTACGATCGATTTTTTGAACTCGGAAATAATTATATTTGGTTTTTTAGGGTTCCGTACCCAAAGGGTGAAAACGGGACCCTTTTGATATGCCTCCGATGGCTATCTGCCTGTCTGTCAGCGGGCTGTATCTCATGAACCCTAATAAGTAGAAATTTGAAATTTTCACAAATTGTGTATATCTGTTGCCACTACAACAACAAATACTAAAATACTAAATGCTACCCGACGCGACTGCGATGTAAACAAGCGATTCTGTAACGCTCCGACAAATAATTCGAAAATAAATAGTGAGACAGTGAAATTCGGGCTAAAAACTGTATAGGAAGAAACCCCAAGCAATAATCTAAGTGAACGTGAACCTAAAACCTAAAAATTGTGTTAATTTATTAAGATATCAAGCAAATAAAATTATGATCTAAAACCGTTACAAAAGCGTACGACGATACAGCTGACCGGCTAACGTGACTCATTGGCCGACCGCTACACTCAGCTGATAGCCGCCTGTGCGGCAAGGAGATTTGAACCGTATTACGAGCGGGGGTGAGTACATCAGTCATGAGAACTTGTGCTGCTTGCGATACTCATATTTGTATAGGAGCGTTATTAGAATGTACTAAGTGTAGCGCAAAATATCATTATGCCTGTGTAAACATATCACAGACACAATATAAAGAACAAAAAGAACAGTTAGAGCTGCAATGGATATGCCCCGACTGTAAACGGTTCACACGCCGTGAAAATAGCGATAATACCCTGATTTTGTCCCAGGCCCAACGCAGCTCAGGCCATATTAAAACAAATATGAATACGGAAGATCGCAACAATGTCACACATAGACAGAAGGATAAAAACTGTCAAAATGTAAAACCATTGTCTTTGAACAGTGATGATGAAAACGCAAGCATATCTAAGTGTGACCAAACGTATGATGACCTAAGTATACTGGGAGATACACCGGATAGATACAATACGCAAATACCTGGTAATGCGACGGGAATGCAAACCGCAGATATATTAACTACCCACTTTATAAACCAACCTAAAACGCAAACGAGCCAAGATAAAGATACAATATCCTATGATAAATTCAGTTACCTACTGCAGCAAGAATTAGGCAAAATAAAGAGATCAATTGTCCAGGAAATAGCTGCGGATGTCACAAAAGCTCTTACAGAAGAGTGGAGGAAAACAAGAGAAGAATTTACAACACTTAAGAATATTCAATCTAAAGTAAACAGCAATATAAATAGCATAAACAATGAGATAAAAAAATTGCAGACAGAAAACGAAAAATTGAAGGCTGAACTAATCACAATACACGAAAAAATTGAGAAAACCAACATGACTAAATTAGAGTCACAAGAATTAAAAAAGCAAATTGTAATGTATGGACTTAACGAACAACCAGATGAAACGGAAAGCGAATTAATCGAAAGAATCTCTCAAATATTTCATGACATTTTGGGGGTGGACATAGACCCATTTATTGAAAGCATAACTCGCATTGGAAGAAGAGGACAGCGACGCCCGATAATTATAGAATTGTTTAGTAAAAGGATGACACGTTTTGTACTGTACCATTCATATTGTTTCAAAAATACGGGGCTTTACTTACGAGAATATTTAAACAAAACAGAACTTGAATCGCAGAAAAAACTACGAGAAATTATGTACCAAGAAAGACAGTCAGGAAAACGTGCATTTATGAGAGATAACAAATTATATGTAGAAGGAAAACTATACGAACCAGATTTTGACACAAAGAACTACACGAATAATCAAAATGACGAAACACAGCCGGGGAAAATCAACAGAAACCTTAACTCCGAGTCCTTTCGTCACCAACTGTAATATTATGTTTCAAAACATTCAATCTTTGAACAGCAAAATAGACTTACTAGAAGACTTCTTAAATGAACACCCTTATGACGTAGTCTGCTTGTCAGAGACCTAGATTTCTCATAACTACGCCGATATACTACAATTAAGAGGATATACATTCGCGAGCGCCTATTATCGACGCGAACACAATCACGGCGGCGTTGCAATCCTATTGCGAGAGGGGATTGAATACATAGAACGTCAAGATATCGTTGACCTTACAAGGGAATTTATTGTAGAATGCTGTTGTGTAGAAATACCTAAAATGAATTTGCTTATAATATGTATTTATAGACCAGACCGGGAGATTGGGCAATTTTATGAAGTTTTTTTTAAAAAATTAAATACAAAACTCAAAAAGAAATTATTATTGGTGGAGATTTCAACATTAATTTCCATAAAAAAACAAAAAATTCAATACTCTTATCCGATGAAATGCTTTCATGTAATCTAAAAAATATAGTGACACGGCCAACTAGAGTAACTGACCAGTCATCAACTTGTGTCGATTTAGTTTTTACTAATAATAATGACAACTGTAGTGTGACGGTAGAAGAGAACGGTTTCTCAGATCACAGAACAGTTGCTTGTAAATTAAATCTAAATGGGAAAACCACAGCACAATCCAACAAAGCCTGGATTATAGAGAAACGATTTTATAATAACAATAATATATTAGCATTTAAAGAACAACTTCGCGATACAAACTGGGCCGATATACTCTCACACAAAAAAGATATAAACAAAAATTATGACGCGTTCCAAAACAAATTACAACAAATCTTAAACACTACAATACCTAAAAAACGAGTAAAACTTAAAACTAATAATAAATCTACTTGGTTAACAAAAGGTCTAAAAAAGTCAAGTATTCATAAAAGAGCTTTAAAAGCACTTTTGAATGGAATGCCTAAAAATAAAACCTTAAAAAAACATTACCAAGATTTTGCTAAAATATTGAGCAAAAGTGTTAACTTTTCGAAAAGACTAAATTATTCAAAACTATTCGCGCGATCCCAAAACAAAACAAAAACAATGTGGACGGTTGTAAATGACGTTACAAAGAGAAACAAACGTAAACTAAATAAAAACATGACCTTAAAATTTAATAATAAAAAAAACACCACTGATAAGCCCGACATTGTTGCAAACTTATTCAATGACTATTTTATAAGTGTAAATGAGTCATCAAGCCGACGACCGAGCAATGGCAGTGAGTCCCCTCCTCGCGCCTCCCCCCTCCCCCCGTGCACACAGCTGCCGGCCGCGCCCTCACTACCAACATTCCCCCGCCTCCATACTTCAATGTATTTAAGACCAGTGACTGAAACCGAAGTCTACACTATAACACGTACGCTAAAAAACAAGAAAAGCTCTGGCACTGACGACATACCACCCTATCTGTTAAGACTTTGTGCAGCAGAATTATCAGCTCCCCTAACGAGTCTCATTAATCAATCATTTGAAGAGAGTAAATTTCCCGACAGTCTTAAAACCGCAATAATTAAACCAATTTTCAAAAAAGGAGACGAGCTAGACCCAAGTAACTACCGGCCAATAGCGCTTTTACCGTCTATTTCCAAAGTATTCGAAAAGGCAATGTATAACCGCTTATACAAATTTTTGGAAAAATATAACGTTCTTGACGACAATCAATTCGGGTTTAGGAGAAACCGCTCCACGACGCTCGCGGTATATACTTACATACAAAAGATTCTTAATCATATAAATAATAAGTACAATGTAGTTGGAATTCTACTAGACCTTAGCAAAGCATATGATTGCGTTTCACATGAAATCTTATTATCAGATTTATATGACTCAGGAATCCGGGGAGTCGCATATGAATGGATCAAATCATACCTAAAGGACCGCAAACAATATGTACAAGTAGACCACTACGACGAAACCAGTCAAACAGTAAGAACAGTTCAATCAGAGGTGAGGGGAGTGAGGGGTTCCATACCCCAGGGCAGCGTCCTTGGCTGTTTACTTTTTTTGGTCTATATTAATAACTTACCTAAAATACTGGATGTCGAATGTGTGCTATTTGCGGACGACACATCGCTGATATTTAAATTCAACCAAAACGAAAACTACACACAAAAAATATGCGACACTCTTCAAACAATAATTAACTGGCTTGCGGGAAAAAACTTAAATATCAACTTTAAAAAGACGAAATTAATCCAATTCCATCCGCATCAAAGATCGGCATTAAACCTACAAATACAGCTCGGAAAAAATAAAATCGAGGAAGTACAAGAACATACCTTGCTGGGCTTATGTCAGGATAGCAGTTTAACCTGGAAAGCTCACGTTGCAATCACTAAAACTAAATTATCTAGATTCGTATATGCACTAGGAATTCTTAAAAAAACAACCAACTTTGAGACCGCGTTATCAGCTTATTATGCGTACGCACAGGCATGGCTTCGCTACAGAACTAACCTGTGGGGAAATTGTTCGGCAGTCCACGACCTTTTTGTTATGCAAAAAAAATGCATACGTGTGCTCGTCAACATCAAACAAAGAGACAGCTGTAGGCCACATTTTAAAGAACGAGAAATTCTTACACTACCTTCCCTTTATATCTTGGAAACAGCCTTATTCGTTCGTAGAAATATACACTTGTTTACAACAAAACAAGACGCAAAACCGGAACGCAATCTCAGAACAAAATATAAACACGACCTCGTACCCCCCCAATCAAATATGGAAATATTTAGAAAAGGCCCATACTACTCCGCTATAACAATATATAATAAAATCCCGGACAATATTAAAAGTGAAACCGATTACCAAATATTTTATAAATTGCTAAAAAAATACCTAATAGGAAAATGCTATTATAAAATTGAAGAATTTTTAAATGATAAATAAATTGCCTAATCTTGTCTTATTTATTTTACTTGACAGTAAATTTTATTTGTTTTAATATCTTTTTAATTTTGATTTTTGAATGTAATTGACTTAATTTATTTATTTTGATATAATTTAATTGTTATTTGACTTGTTTAATTAATTTGTGACATAATTTTAAATGCCGAACTTTTGTAATTTTCGTTAGCACTTCTATTGCTACACCCTTACAGGGTGTCACACGTACTTATAACCATTTCTGTATTGTAACAACTAAATGACTGTGACATGCAATAAACGAATATGAATATGAAAATAAAAAAGTAAAAAATTAAGGGGGGCTCCCAAACAGCTAAAGGGGGGAGCGTAAAAAAAAAGTTTGACCTTCCCCATCGAGTGGGGTATCGTTGTTTAGAGCTCGTTGAGTAGATAAATACCGTATTATTTGTTTTAAAAAATATTTGAAATCAAAGGAATAAGATGCCACCAAAGCCAGCTGTTTTTCCAAAAAAAAAAAAAACTCACACGTACACCTATTTGCCTTGAAATCATCGTCTTTGCTTTACTGTTTTTCACCACATCATTCTATTTTATTCTTTGCAATGTTTTTATCAGGCCTCATTCCTTTTTGTTTTTTCAGTTTCTGTAAGTTGATTTTAAAGCAGCTTCTAGAATTTCAGTTTTGGCTGTCATTTTCGATAAATCTGTCTCAAACTTCTATTGTTGTGTTGTCAGGCTTTTTAGTAATCTGTAAAAAAAATTCTTGCAGTTTCGTAAGATCGTTGTAGAAAGGCAATAATACGACATTGTACGGCATGGAATGTATTATCTGATGTATCTGGAGTTTTCTTTGACGTTGATGATCCTGATGCTTCAGGTATTGCTTATGAGATGACAATGCTGTACAAGCCATTGGCAAACAAAAAAGAATTGCTCATATTGTAACTCTAACTGCTTGAACAGCCCAGCGGCGCCCCTATCAGCAAATAAAGAATAACTCGCTTAAGACAAGCCCGTTGTTAGTGAGGTCCGTTGAGCCTGCCTTTCACGCGTGGGCCGTGGGTTCGACTCCGCCCAGAGCAAACATTTGTGTGATGACCACAAGTGCTTGTTCAGTTTCTGGTTGTTATTTATCTATTTATGTATATATATCAGTTTCAGGTACCCATACTACAGGCTTTGTCTAGTTTGAGCTCAGATAACCTTGTGTGAAATATCCCTCAATATTGGGATCAAATGTGACCTTGTCATCGTGACTATATAATTTTAGAGGTGATAGGTTCTAAGAAACTACAGGGAGCCAATAAATATCGCCGGGTGATAAAATATCACATAAGACACTCTAAAAATTCAAATTAATCCTGATATTTTATCACCCGGTGAGTGATAATTTCATAGTTAGCATGAACAATAAAAATAATTTTAATAATAAATTGTTTTTTTATTTAAAATGGCGGACAAAGGACTGCCCGTGTCTGCCCGGCTCTCGTCTGCTGACCCAAAGACCCTACTAAAAACTTGTTTCTTATGCAATTTTTGCTCGATATCTTGTTTTAGGTCTATCGTAAAAACGGGAACAGTTTTATTAAAGCATAGGCTAAAGAATAACAACAAATAATAAAAACTGGTCAAGTGCGTGTCGGACTCGCAAGCATTTAATACGATTCTGCGTATCCATAACTAGTAGTTAGTAGTAGTTTTTACCTTAGTGATACGGAACCCTCGGTGCGCGAGTCCGACTTACACTTGGCCGGTAATTTTTCGTATACTTACTATTGGCTAGTTCGAGAAGTGAAACTCATAACACCTTCAGTAAATATATTTAGCTGATCAAACGAACTTACCTCAAGTGAAGTTCGATCATAATTATCCCGGCTTCGTCGAAGAGATTTAACTTGAATTGTAGTAGCCCTGCTACGCGTTTGTACCTACTCGCACACAGTTATTTCAGCATTGGAGAGAAAGCAAATGCCTCGCCCTCTACAAGTACTGACGGTTAGCCTCTCTGTGGTACCCAACTTCATTCTTTTCAGAGGAAGGCAGTGAGCACAATATCAAAAACAACATTGATAAGTTTTCTTAGGGTAGAAAATGGCATGTCACTAGAGCACAAACATTTAGGGAAGGTTAGGACCTTAAATCTGATCGCAGGGATCAGCGCAGAGGGTGGCGGTCGAAATAAAAACGGCTTGATTACGTTATTATAGCTCAGTATAATATGTAAAAAAAGGGCCTAACAATATTTGATACAATAAACTGCAAAAACTACACTGTATTTCAGGGATGAAAAATGATTAAGTAGATGAGCGCGGACAAGCAAAGTGCGGTGTTTCGCCATTAAAAGAGAAGAGACAATATAGAGCAGACCACAGATAATACTTGGTTATTTATAGATTAGGCAACTAGCGTATTTGCGTATAGCCAATCCAACACTTCCCCTTACGCAAAGAAGCTAGACTCCACAAATTATAAAATGTAAGAACTTTACATACAAGTATACAACATAACATATCATGATGACAACAAAACATGTAACTCTACATTAAAAATTATAACTCTACAATTTTTTAACTATACAATACATGCTAACACATAACATCATATAACATAACATGCTACAAAAAAGAACGAATATACATTCAATCATAACATGAAACATATCATAAGTCTAAAAGTTAAAATCATTATGTACATTTACACAATAACATAACTTACAAAGTTCTTACATTCAAACCATGCCTAAAAACATTATGTTTAGAAGATTTGAACATTTTCCTTCCTGGATCGGCACTTTTGGACAAATTAGATGGCCACCGAGATCCCCAGATCTAACCCCACTTGATTTTTTTATGGGGTTATGTAAAAGATTTAGTTTACAGGAACCGGTACAACAGTGTGCAGGAGTTACAAAATGAACTTAGACGTATTATTTTAAACATCCACCATGCAAAAATAAGTAAAGCGACAGGGAGAGAAATTATTAAAAGAGTGAGAATTTGTATACAACAGAACGGATCACATTTTGAGCATTTGATTAATTAATTTTTTTTAAATAAAATGTAAAATTTTATGTTTTTAGTTTCATTTAATATGCTAGGTTATTAAGGAAAAAATAATGCTTATGAGTAGCCCTTTCAGACGCTATTATAAAATACATGTAATTTTACTGTCACATTTGGCGGGTTCGATTCCCGGTTGAGGTAGGCGATTTTTTAAAAATCTGTGAATGCAGTTCTACTTATTATTAAAAATTAAACGATGTCTTCTTTCAGTAAAATATCCTATCATTAATATTTAAGGTACTTTCCCTCCGTGTGGCATCGCCGTGGGACGCCCTGTATATGTTTTGTCCTTCTATGACATTCTTGAGATTCCAAGAGCTTGTGAGCACTTTGATTATCATTTAAGACTAAACATTTCAGTCGTTTATTGACTATCTCAAGCCACAAACTCTTGATAAACAAGATGTCTTTGCAGGCGTCGCTCATGGCTAAGTACTCTGATTCAGTACTGGACATAGCGACGCAGCGCTGCTTTCTACTCTCCCAATTTACAGTATTTTTACCAATTTTGATAACAAAACCTGTAAAGGATTTTCTGTCAATAGGATCATTCGCCCAATCTGCGTCGACATATGCTGTAAGATTTAGACATTTTGACTTTTCAAAAACCAAACCTAAATCTTTAGTCTTTGCTAAATAGCGAAGGATCCTCTTGGCTGCAATCCAATGACTATCATTGTAACAGTTATTAAACTGACTAAGCTGATTTACAGCAAAAGTAATATCAGGACGTGTGCATACACTCAAGTACATGAGAGAACCAAGCAACTCTCTAAAGTTGTGTTTACACTGAATATTTTTAGATTTTTCAAATTTAGCATTTACTTCCATAGGTGTGCACACACCCTTACAATCTGACATTCCAAAACGCTTGAGCAGTCGCTTAATATAATCACTCTGTCTCAAAACTATAATACCCTGCCCTTTATCTCTGTGAACATTGATCCCAAGATAGTTTTTGATAGAACCTAAATTCTTACAATCAAAGTTACTTTTTAAGATCTTTACAATGGAATCTTTTTCTTGAACATTGTTATAGAATAAAAAGAAATCGTCAACATAAATTGATATAATTGTTAAAGAATTCACGGTTCGTTTTATGTAAACAGGGTTCGCATTTTGATTGTACATAGCTATTACTTACAAGTACACTGTGAACAGTTTTGTTCCAGACTCTACTGGCCTGCTTCAGCCCGTAGATGCTTTTCTGTAACAAACATACTTTATTAGAATCACAGTTAAATCCAGGTGGTTGCTCCATGAAAATTTCTTCTTTCAGTTCGCCATGGAGAAAAGCTGTAGTAACATCTATGTGATCAATTTCCATATCTAGCTCATTAGCTAAACTAAACAAAATGCGCATAGTCGAGTGTCTGACGACTGGCGAAAACGTTTTGTCGTAATCTATACCTGGTTTCTGACTAAATCCACGAGCAACAAGACGAGTTTTAAATTTTTAAGTTTCCAGAGGAATCGGGCTTCATTTTATAAACCCACTTACAACGAACAACATTCCTATCCGCTGGTCTATCCACTAAAGTCCAAACCTTGTTTCTCATTAAAGAATCATATTCCTTTCCCATGGCTGCCTTCCACTGCTCAGAATTTGAGCTTGAAACGGCTTCGTCATAAGAAGTCGGTTCAGAGACTGGATCATATAGATAAAAACAGTCGTAATCTTCATACCTTTGTGGTGGAATACCCCTAGTACTTCTTACAGGTCTTCCAGTCCGCACAGACTCCTCCTGCGCTAGCTCGTAGTCGCTCTCTGCATTGCTAGACTCATCCATAGAGTCGGCACGCCAGGATACATCAGAGCCGCCATCACTAGGCGGGGTGCTGCTAATAGGCCGCTCAGGCAATGACGCAGCTTCCTCAGAAGAGGAGAGTCTCTCGCTGGGTGCCTCACGTCCAGCGGTGACATCACCAGCTGCTCCTGGAACACAATTATTAAAATTTAAATTAAGCAATTCATTAGAATTGTCAGATTCATTAAAATCATTAAAATTTTTAATTGATTATTATTAATAAATTCATTTGAATTGTCAAAATTATTAAAATTTGATTTTGGTCGGTAGTGCAGCATAGCTATGCTACTCGGCTAAGTCCGATGGACTCGCTGACCAACGACGGGTGTGGTCCTCCAGCATTTTGGGGGTTGTGCGGCGGGTTAACGGCCCTCCCACGTCAAAACACAATAGTTACGAAACCGAACAGAGAATATAACCGATCCGATCCCAAAACAAACGACATACGGCGAGGAATTATGGAACTCCGATTAGCTTCGTGGAATGTGCGTTCTCTGTCTAAACCCGGTGCCCTATACCAAGTCAACAATGAGTTGCAAAGATATAAGGTTGGTATAGCAGCCCTCCAGGAAGTCAGGTGGCCGGGTAAGGGAGAATGCAATGTGGATAACAAAGCAGTACTTTTTTACAGTGGAAGTGACACTGGACATCATATTTATGGTACTGGATTTATGGTTTCTAAACCCCTAATGGGTAGTGTGATCAGATTTGACGCTGTCTCTGACAGACTATGTGTACTCCGTATTAGAGGCAAATTTGGGAATATTTCGTTTGTCAACGCTTACGCTCCAACTGAAGGATCAGATGAAGATACTAAAGACGAGTTCTATGACAACCTGGAATTAGTCAATGACCAACTACCGTCCTACGACACCAAGATACTTTTAGGTGACTTCAACGCGCAAATAGGAAGAGAAGACATATTTTTACCAACTATAGGCAAGCATAGTAAACATGCGCGTTCTAATGATAATGGTGTCAGACTAATTAGCTTTGCTTCATCTAAAGCTATGGTTATTAAGAGCACTATGTACCCTCATAAGGATATCTACAAAGGAACCTGGAAGTCCCCAGACGGCAAAACTATCAATCAAATCGATCATGTACTGGTAGATGACCGACATAAGGGCACCATACAAGACGTACGTTCTTTCCGAGGCGCTGACTGTGATACCGACCATTACCTTTTGGGGATTAATGTAAGAGTAAAGATTAAAGTGGATAGGATTAAACATAATAAAAAGGAAGAACCTATTGATACAGACAAACTTAAAGACAAAGAACATTCACTTAAATTTAAATTGGAACTAAATAATAGATTTAAAGACTTGGTAATAGAAGATGATATAGACAGAAATTGGCATTGCTTAAAAAATACCGTTAAAAATGCTGCACTGAAGGTACTGGGCCGGAAAAAGAGGAGGAAAAGGAAAAAATGGTGGAACCAGGAGTGCGAGAAAGTAGTACAAGAAAGAAGGAAATACAAAATATTATCGGAACAAGACCAGAAATGGGAACATAAATACAAAGAGGTGAAGACAGAAGCAAAAAAAGTGATTAGAACAGCAAAACGTCAGTACTTGGACAACATCGTGAAGGAAATGGAAACGCTCATTCGAGCCAACGAATCAAGGAAGTTTTATAAAGAAGTAAAGACGGTTAAGAAAGGATATCAACCCACAGCTCAATTTCTCGAGGATAAGGATGGTAATCTTGTTACGGCTAGCGAAGAAATAAAGACCCAATGGCGTAACTACTTTTTACAACTCCTAAACTGCCCCCCGCTCGATGAACCCCTGTGTCGCACTACCGCCGATAATGACAGTGAGGTAGAGCCTCCAACATTCGATGAGGTCCGACAAGCCATATTGAGGCTTAAGAATAACAAAGCCCCCGGTTTCGACGAATTGCCATCAGAGGTTTGGAAATACGGCGGAGGGACAGTTCAATCTCAGTTGTACGAGCTGCTGCTTAAAATATGGGAAGCTGAAAAACAGCCAGTCGAGTGGAATACAGGTGTGATCTGCCCCGTTCATAAAAAAGGCAGTAAAAAGAAGTGCACGAACTACAGAGGCATTGCTCTGCTCCCAACTGCGTATAAGGTGCTATCATATGTACTGCTTAAAAGATTGGAACCGTACGCGGAAAAAATCCTCGGGGACTATCAGTGTGGTTTTCGAACTAATCGCAGTACCATCGACCAAATCTTCCTCCTCAAACAACTCATGGAAAAGAGGTGGGAATATGCACAGAGTATGCACGCACTCTTTGTTGACTTTGCTAAGGCTTACGATAGCATCGACCGGGGCGCCATGTATGTAATACTCAGGAACTTTAACGTACCTAGCAAATTAGTCAACCTGATTGAGACTGCTACAAAGAAGAGCAATATGAAAGTGCGGGTTGAGGGCGAGCTGACGGATGCGTTCGATGTCATCACTGGACTAAAACAGGGCGATGCCCTATCACCTATGCTTTTCAATATAGTTCTGGAGTATGTCTTAAGGAGAGTGTTGATTCTAGACTGTGGACTAAAACTAAACGGCAGGCACAAGGTGATAGGGTATGCAGACGACCTAGCCCTGTTGGGTGAGACAAGCGCTGAGGTACAGATGGCGGCTAAGGTGCTGGAAGCGGAAGCGTTGAAAGTAGGCCTAAGGATTAACCACAGTAAGACTGAGTACCTTCACATGAGGCGATATAAAAACACACGCACCAATCCCAAAGACCTAGATGTTGGAGATACTGTGTACAATGGGGTGGCTAATTTCAAATATCTGGGCTGTACCGTCAACGATACTAATACCCGTGACCAAGAAGTCGACATTCGAATACAAAATGCCCTGCGATGCAGTGCCGCTTTGCATAAAGTGCTAGTGTCCAAGCTTCTCAGTAGAGGCACTAAGATCCGGATCTATAAGACCGTAATAAGACCAATATTAATGTACGGGTGCGAGGCTTGGACACTAACGCTTAAAGAGGAGAACAAACTCCTGGTCGCCGAGAGGAAAATTCTCCGTAAAATCCTTGGGCCAAAGTTAAGAAGTGACGGAAGCTGGAGGATTCTTAAGAACGCGGAAATTCAAGAACTTGTGGCTGACCCTAATATAATAGGAGAGACGAAGGCTCACAGACTCCGCTGGCTCGGCCACCTAGAAAGAATGGGGGAGGACCGCCACGTCAAGAAAGCCTTCGTGGGTCAACCGACGGGTCGACGCCCGGTTGGCCGCCCCAGATATCGGTGGATCGACGTAGTGAGCTCAGACCTGCGCGAGCTCCAGGCAGGCGACTGGCGAACCACCGCACAAGACCGGGACCAGTGGCGTATTCTCGCTTCGGAGGCCAAGACTCATTTTGGGTCGTTGCGCCAAAGGAGTAAGTAAGTAAGTAAGTATTAAAATTTGATTTATTAAATACACGAAGTAACCTAATATCACAGGTATCATTGCCTAATATAAATGACTTTTCATTTAATTGTGAATTAGAATTATTTTTAAGTTCATTACAATTTTTGCACGAAGTGACATTAGTCATTTCAATAAAACGGACATTCCTAGACTTTATTAGTTTTCTAGGATCGTTGGGATCCACTAGTCTGTACCCTTTTGAACCGTTGCAATAGCCAACAAAAATATATTCTTTGGACTTCGCTTCTAGCTTGTGACGTTTCACATCTGGAATGAGAGAAAATGCTCTACAGCCAAAAACTCTGATATGACTTAGATTTACTTTTAAACCAGTCCAAACTTGTTTTGGAATATTACCCGACAAGGCCACAGTAGGACTCCTATTTTTCAGGTAAATGGCTGTCATTACAGCTTCACCCCAGTAACGTACGCTCAGTTGAGCATCAGATAACATGCAACGAGCTTTCTCAATTAAGGTTCGATTTAATCTCTCTGAAACGCCGTTTTGCTGAGCAGAATACGGCACAGTACGAGTAGTCTGATGTAAGATCCCATGTTCTGACAAATATTTAGCGAATTTACCATTGCAATATTCACCACCATTGTCCGTTCTTAAACACTTAATACTCTTATTGGTTTGCTTCTCAACAAAATTTTTAAAAGTAATATAGTGTGTAAATACCTCATCCTTATTCCGCATCAGGTATCCAAATGTCTTGCGCGAATAGTCATCCGTGAAAGTTAATAAGTAGCGAGCGCCACCCCAGCTGCTCTGCGACATTGGACCGCACACGTCACTGTGCACAAGTTCCAATAAGTCCTGGGCTCTCCTTGCCTGGCCTTTAGGGAAAGAAGTCGTCACATGCTTCCCCTCAATGCACGGGATACATTCCTGCAATGAATAATTTTTGCCATTGCTAAAAATAATACCATCTGCAGAACTCCGTAGCTTGAGCAAGCCGTCCAAGCCCAAATGACCGAGCCGCCTATGCCACAACTCCAGTGACACATCAGAAGCAGCAAAAGCATCAGGCGATTCCTGCTTCCCATTTGACTTGGGTACCTGCGAAACAAACTGATTAGGTACACAGTGTAGGCGATATACACCTTTGAAACAATTAGCGCTGCAAATCAAAATGTTTTCCCTGTATATTTCACATAAATTATTATGGAATATTACCTTATAGCCTTGGGAGGCAAGGGCGGAGACAGAGATCAAATTAGTTGAAAGCTTTGGAACATAAAGACAATTTTCTAATTTTATATTTTTATTACCGACTGTCATCAGTATGTTTCCTCGTCCCAAACTTTCAACTGATTCATTATTAGCAACAGTCACTAAACCGTGTACATTTTTATTTAAATTCTGAAATAAAGACTGTTCATTGCACATGTGTGTGCTGCAACCACTGTCAAGTAAAAAGTCATTGTGCGAATATGCTGTCAAAGCAGTAGCTAAAAGAGTTTGTCCAGATGCTGATGCACGACGGCGCTTGTCATTCTTCAGTTTGAAACAGCGTGACTTTTTGTGACCAGATTTCTTGCAATAATCACAAATTATATGCCTCTTCTGGCTGGCTACAAATACACTGTTGTCACTGTTCAAGTTAGCCGTCATATTGCCATTAACAGCTCTCCGTGACTCTTCTTGCAGCAGACGAGCCCGTACAACTTCAGACGTTAAGGTACCTGACATGTTTGCAGTTTCAAATCCGCTGACCAAGACATCAAATTCAGCTGGCAAGCCGCTGAGCAGTAGCTCTGCGATTTCTGTGTCTTCAATTGAACGACCAATATCTTCCAACTGATGAGCTAGTGTAAGTACTCCATCGATGTACTCACTCATTGAGTTGTAGTGCATATAGTTCGCTTGGTGAAGCTTGCGCAATAGTAGGACACGCCTATATAAGTCTTTATTCTCAAAAATCTCCTCCAATTTGTTCCACGCCTCTTTAGCGGTTTTGCAGTTACGCAGATGTTGAAATAGGTGAGGTTTCACTGAGAGGCAGATACGAGCAAGTGCGCGATCGTCAAATAATGGATTTGACTCACCTTCTCCACTGACGTTGGCCCACAGACCATCTAAAATCAGAAGCTGACGCATTTGGAATTTCCAGGTGAAGTATGTTGACGCGCCGTCTAATTTCTCAATAGCATGAAGCGGCTGCGCATGAGGCAAATGCGCAAACGCGCCTCCATTCGACGATCCATTACCCATGTGGCCATTCCTGTTGCCATCACCGTTGTTGTGGTTACTGCCATCATCGTTGTTGTGGCCATGATCCGACATTCTGCCTGTAGAATTTCGAAACCCGCCAAGGGCGACACGTTCTTCTGCACGCGTCTCTTCTGGGCTCAATAACCTGATCGCAGGGATCAGCGCAGAGGGTGGCGGTCGAAATAAAAACGGCTTGATTACGTTATTATAGCTCAGTATAATATGTAAAAAAAGGGCCTAACAATATTTGATACAATAAACTGCAAAAACTACACTGTATTACAGGGATGAAAAATGATTAAGTAGATGAGCGCGGACAAGCAAAGTGCGGTGTTTCGCCATTAAAAGAGAAGAGACAATATAGAGCAGACCACAGATAATACTTGGTTATTTATAGATTAGGCAACTAGCGTATTTGCGTATAGCCAATCCAACAAAATCTCTTCGACGAAGCCGGGATAATTATGATCGAACTTCACTTGAGGTAAGTTCGTTTGATCAGCTAATTATCCCGTCTTCGTCTCGAGATTTAACTTGAATTGTAGATGTTTGGAGATCATCAATGTTTTATTAAAGCATTAAAAGTAAAACAAGATCATCCTGCGAGATAATTGTTTTAGTTCACATTACCTAAATGATAATTTAATACCATAAAGTAGACAGAAAAAAGAGACAACTTGGCTTTAACCTTCAGCACAGCCTCTGCAAAATTATTACAATCTTTAACAATTGGTCTATTGTAGAAATACTGCAGATTGTTCGGACCAACCTGCAGCTTTCCGAATGGTGTCGACGCTGATTCCGGCATGACTAGCAGCAGAGGTTGCCGAATGGCGGGTGCTATGAGAACGGAAAATATTGGTGTCGACGCCACTCTTTTCCATGACTTGCTTTATCCATATTCCAATAAATTGAGATGTAGCAGCATGGAAGGCTTTTTTATATGTTAAGATGAGTTCGGGCTCGTTATTAGGCCGATTACTCTCTCGTTTATTTAATCAACTAAAGCATATGCCGGACATATGTTAGGTTTATTTTTAAAGTAAGGTAAGTTTAACACTGGCTGCAGTGGCGTGCCTAAGGTTTCCGAATAGGGCAAGCCGAGAGATACGTTTCTGTAGGTTTTACAGTTTTTCCTCACTTATCTCATCACTCTTCACTTAAATACGCACTTGCTGGCCTGGACGAGCTCATAAGGCACACTGAAGATATACTACTACTACTACTTCATTGGATTCACAAACATATCAGCAATTGCATACCTTCAGTGGCTTTGAAAAAAGCCGTTTGGTTTGTTTGAGCGAATAATATTAAGGTCGACTTCTTGTCTTTGCTTGCCTAGTGAGAGATATTTTTTCTTTTGATCAAAGTTAAGAGACTTTACCTTTTCCTTGCCTTACAACTTTAAATCCTTACAAGGAAATATAACTTCTACCATTTATTCGAACAAAGTAATCACTTTTTACTGATAAAACACTACACAAACAAAACAAACAAATCCATCCGCTCAAACCCAAACTTAAGAAAAACACAATAAAGTGAAGTTGGAACACCACCGCGCACTCGCCGAATTTTCGCATTCACTATGAATCCGTGTACAACTTCATACGCAAGCTGGGCTTTCAGTCTAGTACTGATTGCTATATAAACCTACGCATAGCTATAACCTTATAGTGCACATTTTCAATAGGTAAGAAAGAGATATGCCGGCTGGAATCGAAGCCCGCTTGCAAGCCAGCGCGTGCGAGCGAGATGACTAGCCGAGTCTCAGTGGGTGACACTGCCTCTCGCGGCTCGATTGCACGGCGAGACGCGCGACTTATTTTAAAAAGTAAAATAGCGCGAACTTTTAAAATAAATATTTCGGACTCTCCGTTCTCATTAATTTGATTTTTTATTTGTTCTTGATTCGTAATCGATAATTATTTTTATAGGGCAAGCCCGGCTTTTGGGCTTGTATGACAGTACCGCCACTGACTGGCTGTGCTTTAGCATAGCTGACGTTTTATTCAAGTCTGTAATTTTAATAATTCGTCAGTCATCAAATTTTTCGACGTTAGTGACACGAATTAAGGATAAAGATTGGCATCTTTGACCAGTAGCTAAGGCTACTAACATAACAAGTTTTTAAGTAATCAATTCCAAAGGTAAAGATTGGTTTGGATATAAATTTGATAAATACCTTAATACAATAGAAGGATCCCATGTAACTGCATATCTCGGAAAGGTTGGTTTTTAAAAAGAATCTTTTGAGACAATCATCATCGTTCAATTTATTAACTAAGATTAGGGAAATTGCTGATCGATGATTATTTAGAGTTCCGTATGTCGCTCCTTTTGTTAACAATCATTTAAGAAATCAATTAAGTTGTATTTCTTAACAATAACATCATCATATATACCTTTGGATTATTATTATTATTATTTATTCGATAACAATAGTTACATTGCGTTCGAAATTTAATTGTCAAATTTTAATTGTTCAAAATTTAATTGTCTTAAAATCAACCATAGCTTAAGATTAGACGTGTACTGTGATCAAGTGCTATCTGCCTAGAGCATTACATCTAAATCAGAAACAGAAAACTGTATTTTTTTTTATAAACGCCTGCCTGATAAGATAGTAACAGCCAGAGAAAGTTTTTGACTGAGGGGGTGGGTTTCTCTGAAACCAGAAGAAACACAATTTTTACTCGGTTGAAATACAACTACTCCGCCGACTATCAATGATCTAAAAAGCGGACACCACGGTTGTGATGGCCAGTTTGGTACTACCAAGCTACCCGTTGGTTTTTCATTAATAACTTTTTGTAACATGTTTGTAATGAGGGAAAAAAGGCGGGAATGCAAAAATACTTCGCACCAGCTAATAGTAAAAGTGTCTATATTGAAAGCGTAAGGATCTCTCTTCCACGAAATGTATCTTTCACATTTGGCATTTATCCTTGAGGCGAACATATCAATAATCGGTTTGCCGAACTTTGCGACAATCTTTTAAAAATTATAAAAAAAAAATTGTCTAAAAAACAAGATATATTTAAAAACAAGGCATAGGGAGATAGTTGCCATTCAATCACAACATTGAATCGTCATGATTCTGCATCAGCGTCGACATTCTGTGATGATTTAATGTAGGACGCGAAAATTAATATTTTCTTTTCTTGACACATATATTCACATATCTTGTGTTATGCTGTTAAGTGAGGGAATTGAACTACGCCCATTCTATTAATATATGATATGGCAGTAGTGTTGTTAATATCACTCAAGATTGCGCAGTTACTACCATGATTTGCAAAGGACTTTAATCCAAAAAAATCTGCCAAAAGCTCTAAGTAATTTATGTGCTGTTGTTGCTCTTGCCTACATGTTCGTATAGGGTTGAAAGTATGTAGAATGTTACTTTCTATTTCTTTCTATTACTTTTTATTACACTAATGCAAATAATCGAATAATTCTTTTGTAATTCTCTGTGCGCCTCCGCCGCGGCTCTGCTGCTGCCGAACATTCCGATACGGAGGCTGCCGTTGCTGGGGCCCTTTTGAGTTTAAATTTGCCTGTGTAGTTGGGGTTATTAGTTGATCAGTCTTCTGGATTCCTCTTGAAGATTAAATGAAATCTCCTAACTTTTCTCCAAACTAAAAGTTGTCTGTGTTTCATACTTTAAACGGGAATATATAGCTTTTGTCCAATAGAGTCGTGATCAAGGATCGCCTTGTGTCCGTCTCCAGATAGTGCGAGTCGCACATCACTCTTGCGACATCGTTGAGTGTACGGAAAACTTCGCTGGTTTCCATTTTTTTAGCTATAATTTTGGTAACCGGTAAAAGCTCGTCCGAGCTGGTCCTGTTTGTTGACGACCCTGCCGTGTCGGTTGCGGCACTCCTAAGTGAGAACGGCAGAAATTTCAGGGTTTAGGGTCGGGGCCTTTAAAGATGGGCAATTTTTTGGAAATAAATATCTCTTAAAAATCTTCTTCTATTTCTTTTTTATGGCCCATTTTCAGAATGGGCTCCCAACTCTGGGAGATGTCTTCTAAAATGTCATCACCCGATTCCGGTGTTTGCAAGCGTCTGTCGCCTAAAGCCTCTAAAAGTTGAGCATCAGCCACATCGGTAGGAGACACGTCTTAGACTAGGTACATGGAACCTAGGCTCCATGACGGGGCGCAGTACAGAGTTAAGTCAACTACTCAACGACAGAGACATAAACATGTTGCATTTTTTTTTGCAGTTGATCTAAGTCTCGAGACATTGGCCACGGATACCAACTTATGTTTAAAAGGAGGTCGAAATTTTCTTTTTCCTAAGTGAATAAAAAAGGTCGCCCTGTGGAGGCAGGGCCAGGGGCTTAGACTTCCTCTACGTCGGCGAATATTGCTACGCCTACTAAACGGAAGCGAACTATTGGAATTAAGTTTCCATCAATATCGTAACTGGTCTTTATTGCAGCACAAACATGCAGGTGTTTCTCCTGTGATATGGCGCGGCCCTTACTTATTTATCGTAAGTTTTTAAATATTTATCTATGTAACTGCCAAGGGCACTAAGCGTCTTTAAAGTTAAATATCCTTAAAATATATTAAGTACGGCATAATCAAAATCGCGGAGGCGACGATGGCCAAGGCCGAGGCTGGGAGAGCGGCGGCCGTAGCTGTAGGAGCCGCCGTGGCGGGAGTGGTAGCCGTAGAGGAAGGGGCCGCTGTGGCGGGAGGGACGGTAGTACAATAGTATTAAATATATTTTTAAATAAATAATAATTTATATTTACATTTTTTGCTTATCTGAATTGGAACTGAATCGAAATTTAATTGGGATTGAAAAAGAACTGATTCTCAGTTAATAATTTACCTAGAAATAGTTTGTTTAAAAAAAAAATAATAATATCTAAAATGATAATAAAAAATAATAACTAATAAATTTATGTCAGGTTATCATATATTTGTCAGGGGGTACACATCTCAACTACCCTCTCCTTGGGAGTTGTTGTATTGTATACAGGTACGCGACCCCGGCTCCCCGAGCTATTACTAACTCATCCTGATCCTTCCGAGAAAGTAATATCCTTTTACCTTATTCCTTTCCTGCACTAAGTATTCCTGTCCCAACTAACCTATCCCTCCCGTTCCTTTTATCCCTGTCCATTCCGCCAATCTAAGGTTGACCGCGCCGATGGATGCGTGGCTAGAGGCGAGTCTAGTCGAAAGCGGTCACAGGCCCTGGGCCCAGGCGAACCCAGAACTAGGCTAGCCTTGTCCTGGCATGCGGGCTCTGCCAGGATGGACCGTAATCCCTTGCTACTCGTGGGAACGCAATGTTTTTGAATAAAAACTTAAAAGGCGGCGGTGTGGTTCGCAACCCATCACGTCACAATCCTCCCGGGGGCGAAAAGCGGGCTACGGAGAGCCGCTTTGCTACGATGAATGTCAGAGGTGGAATGAATGGCAAAATAGATGAAGTATGTCAGATGATGGATGAAAGGCGTATAGACGTTCTCTGTGCGAATGAGACTAAACGGAAAGGTTGTGACACCACAGAACACGGCCCTTACACAGCGTACTGGTCTGGGTACCAGCAGAGGCTGTCAGGGAGTCGGTGTCATACTTTCCGGAAGAATGGTAGAGTGCGTGAAAGAAGTCGAGTGTGTGAGCCCAAGACTTATCTGGGTCAGACTGAAAGTCGGACTGACCCGAATTTTTGTTCTAGGTGCATATGCACCAACGAATATTGGTTCGCGAAAGTCCCTGAAAGCCCAGAAAGAAACAGATGAGTTTTGGGAAAATATGAGAGATACGTTAGAGAAATGTGATCAGAATGAACGAGTTATCATGCTAGATGATTTTAATGGATGGGTAGGAAGAAAGCGTGACGGTTATGAAAGAGTTGTTGGTAAGTTTGGTGATGAACGTGTGAATGATAATGGAATAAGTTTGCTTGAGATATGTTTGGAATGGAGTCTTTTTGTGGCAAACACTGTTTGACCACAAAAGGATCCATATGTATACAAGAGAGGAGGGTGATGCGAGAAGTATGATCGATTTTGTAGTTGTGGATGAAAGATTGAGAAAAAGAGTTCTGGACGCTCGCGCATATCGTGGAGCCGCCATCGACACAGACCACCACCTGGTTGTGACCCGAATTGGTGGTCTATTTAACCGGTGGCGGCATAGACCACAAGAGCAGACGAGCGTTCTAGAACGTATCAAAGTAGAGAGATTGCAAGAAGAGGATGTCAGAAAAGAATACTTGAAAGACTTCAGTGAAAGATTTGAGAACCTGGATGAAGTAAATGATATTGAATGTTTGTGGAATGAATTTAAAGATGGAGTAGTAGGTGTAGCTGTCAATGTTTGTGGGGTGTCAAAAAGGAGAAAGGGTGGAAAGAAGAAGAATATGTGGATGGATAAAAGTGTACAGGCAGCTGTTTGTGAGAAGAAGAAAGCATGGTCAGATTGGTTAGCAGTAAAAGCTAACCAAAGAATGCAGAGGGCAACAAGTGATGACGTAAGTGTAGCAAGAAAGGTATATAAAAGAGCGAAAGGTATTGTTAAGGAAGTTGTTGAGAGAAAGAAAGAGGAGTGTAAGGATGAGTTTGACAGAAGGCTTACTGAAGATTTCCAGTCTAACCAAAAGTTTTTCTGGAAATCCATACGGACAGCCCGAGGAAAGTTTGGAACATCGGAGCTGAGTAAAATCAGAAGCCAGGATGGAAGTATTATAAAAGGTGAAGAATGTGATTCAGATTCAGATAATTTTATTCAATGTAGATTCTTTACAGAATACTTATTGAATGTCATGCAGAATACAATGCAAATAGAGCGAGTCTACGCCGTTTCGGATCGTGCTATGGCAGCGTAAAAGAAACGGCAAGAAACCACTGCAGCACGGCCTACTTTAAGAGTCGGCTTTTTACAATGTGTTTCTTGTGTTTCGCTGGAATATCAGAGCACCATACCTCTTTGTCATTCATATAGTCATCCAATCTATAGTAAGCTTTTTTACATAACGTTTGCTTTAAACTTTCTCTCAGGTAATTGCACTATATTGTCAGGTATTTTGTTGTAGTATCGTATACACAGACCAACGAAAGATGTATTGACTTTAGTTAATCTAGTATATGGTTGATCAATTTTATGCTTATTTCTTGTATTAAAATTATGCCTGTCACAAATTTTTGGTAATTGATGAATATTCTCTCTAGCATACATTATATTTTCATAGATATACTAGCATGGCACTGTCATAATGTTGATTTCCTTGAACAGTTCTCTCAGGGAATCACGAGTCTTCAGGCAATAAATTGCTCTTATAGCCCTCTTTTGTAAAACGAATATTGAATGTATATCAGCTGCTCGGCCCCAAAGCAGTATGCCATAAGACATAATGCTATGGAAGTAGCTAAAGTAAACCAGGCTTGCAGTAGCTACATCAGTAAGTTGTCTGATTTTTCTAACAGCATATGCAGCCGAGCTCAATCGACCAGAAAGAGCCGTTATATGAGGGCCCCATTGAAGTTAAGAGTCTAGTGTTAACCCTAAGAAAACTGTACTATTTAAAAAATCTAATGGCTCATTATTCAATACTATGTTATGTGAAGTAGACCTTACATTTGGTAGTGCAAATTTAATACATTTAGTTTTTTTGGCGTTTAGGACTAGATTGTTAACAGTAAACCATGCATGAATCTGTCCAAGTGCATCGTTGACTTCGTTATAATTTTGTGATTTCCTACTTATATTGAATATTAATGAAGTATCATCAGCAAATAACACAATCTTTGACAGATTCTTCACCACAGAAGGAAGGTCATTCATATAAATAAGGAATAAAAATGGCCCCAATATGGACCCTTGAGGTACGCCAATTTTGACAACAGATCCCAGTGATTTCGTCCTGTTTACTTGTACCTTTTGAATCCTGTTTTCCAAATATGACCTAAGTAAATTAAGTGAATTATTCTTAACACCGTAATGTTCAAGTTTTAGCAACAATGTGCTATGATCTACGCAATCAAATGCCTTGGATAGATCACAGAAGATACCAATGGCATCTTCAGATTTTTCCCACGCGCAAAAGATGTATTTTAAAAGTGCAGTCCCGGCATCCGTGGTACAGCGCCCTTTCGTGAAACCAAATTGATGGTCATGTAGTAAGTTATTTCTATTGATTTGTGAAAGCATTTGATTGAGTATGACCTTCTCAAAAATTTTACTAAGTACAGGTAAGACTGATATTGGTCTAAAATTACTGGGATCCTTTTTGTCACCAGCTTTGAATAATGGAACTACTTTACTTTTTTTCATTAAGTCAGGAAATGTACCATGATCGACACAATCATTGAATATAACAGCTAAATATGGAGATATAGTATCAATGATCGCACTACAGACTTTTACTGACATTCCCCATAGGTCCTCAGTAGTTTTCATTTTAATACTTTTAAAGGCTTTAATAATTTCGTTAGGGGTGACATGATTGAACCCAAATTCAGTTTCGCAGGCGTCCACATTCTTTTGAAGTAAATCGCTAGCAAGTGAAGATGAAGAATTGAGTGACTCTGTTGTTTTCAAAGGAATATTAGTAAAAAAGGTTTCGAATTCTTGAGCCACTTCTAGGTTTGAACTAATAGTTCCGCTATTTGTATGAAGTGTTATTTGATTGTCACGCGGTTTCACTTTTCCAGTTTCACTGTTTATAACATTCCATACAGCCTTAATTTTGTTACGAGTATCAGCAGACTGTATTTTTTTCCGAAGAAAAAATGACTTTGCTTTTGAACAAACTAGTTTAAACAATTTTAAATAATTTTTGACATATTCAATGAAATTGTCGTCATTTGAATAATTTCTTAGCTCATATAATTCAAAAAGTCTCTCTCTACTTTTGCGAATACCAGCGGTAGCCCAGTCACTGAATTTGAATTTTACAATAATTTGCTTTTTTCTAATAGTGAAAATTTTACTGAATTCAGTATTAATCAATGTGAATAAATCTTCATAGGAGTTATAAGGGTTGTTAGTATTATAATTGTGACAGGGCAGTTTTTCTAGTAACGTGTTTTTGTACTTTTCTAACCTACCGCTCGTTAGGCTCCTGGTTTCTATATCTATCTTCTGGGTTACTCGAGAATAATTAAAAGTAACACTTTGACCAGAGTGGTCAGACTGAAGTTCTGAGGACGTGGAAGGAATATTTTGAAAGTCTGTTTGAGAGAGAAAAAGCAGAGGCCAGCGAACCTAGGTCTTCTGTGGAAATGAATGAGAATGAAGAGGAGAATTGCGTAAGTGAGATAAGTATGGATGAGATTATGAAAGCGATGAAAAGTATGACATCAGGTAAAGCAGCTGGGTATGATAGAGTGTCGGTCGAGATGTTGAAGGCTGGGCGAGGCATTGTGGCTAGTCAGTTGTACCGCCTTTTCAACTTGTGTTGGACGAACGGCCAAGTACCAGGTGACTGGTGCAAGGCTGTGATTGTGCCGCTGTACAAGGGAAAAGGGTTACAACAGGACTGCAAAAATTATCGCGGGATAAGCCTTCTCAGTGTCGTCGGCAAACTGTATGCAAAGGTTTTGATTGAAAGAGTGATGAAAGATACTGACGATAAAATATGGGATGTACAAGCGGGATTTAGAAAGGGAATGGGATGTACAGATCAGGTCTTTTCCTTGCGGTGCATAGCTGAAAAGTTTTTGGCTAAAAACCAAAAAGTCTACTGCGCGTTCGTGGATTTGGAAAAGGCCTATGACCGAGTGGTGAGGAATGAATTGTGGTCAGCATTGTCTATGTATGGGTTAAACGGTCATCTGATTCAAGCACTGAAATCTCTATGAGGATTCCAGTGCTTGTGTCAGAATAAACGGGGCGTACACTGAATGGTTTAGCATCGAAAAAGGTGTTAGGCAGGGATGTGTAGCGTCACCTTGGCTGTTTAACCTGTTCATGGATAATTGTTTGATTGATCTGAAAGAGAGTATGTGTGGACTGAGAATGAATGAGTTACTCATCAAATGTCTTCTCTACGCTGATGACCAAGTTGTACTTGCGTCATCTGCTGACGAGTTGCAGGAGATGGTAACAATGATGAATGTGGCTTTGGACAGGAAAGGAATGAAAGTAAATGTAAGCAAGACTAAAGTAATGGTACTTGAAAGAGAAGAATGTATGACAGAGTGTACTATATTAATAGATGGTGAACAAGTTGAACAAGTGAAGGAGTTTGTGTATCTGGGCTCAAAGTTTACGAGAGATGGAAAGTGTGAAAGTGATATTGAAAGAAGAGTGAATGCTGGAAACATGGTGAATGGTGCCCTGCACGCCTTCATGAGGAGTCAGAAGGTGTCTCACAAGGCTCGTTTGGCTGTTCATGGGGGAGTTTTGGTACCAACACTGATGTATGGCAGTGAAAGCTGGGTATGGCAGAAGAAGCATGAAAGTAGAATTAATGCAGTGGAAATGAGAGCGCTAAGGAGTATGATTGGTGTTAAATTGAGTGACAGGATTAGAAATAGTGTGATAAGAGAACGGTGTGGCGTAAAAGAAGACGTAGTGACCAAAATCGAGAAAGGGATGCTGAGATGGTTTGGTCATGTAGAGAGGATGAATGAACGAAGATTGACGAAAGAGATCTACCAGGCGAGAGTGACTGGAAACGTTGGAAGGGGAAGGCCTAGGCGAACGTACCAGGACCAAATTCAGGACGTTCTGAATAAAGGCCAGGTTAAAAGTACCCTAAACCGACGAGCATGTATGAAAGGATTGATGAAAGTACAGGAAGCAAGGGAAGTATGTCAAGATCGTAGCAGGTGGAGGACTGTGGTCTCTGCCTACCCCAACGGGAAAGAGGCGTGATGTTATGTATGTATGTATGTATCACATAATCACAATGTCAATGTCATAAAAAAAACTGTATAATTAAGTCTGTTAATTCAATAAAATGTAAATGGAAGAGATTAATAATATAACAACACTTATAACTACCTATTCAATAAAATTTTAGATGTAAATATGATAGAGATTTATAATATAACAGAACAAGCAATTCATTGACATAATAGTACAAATTATTTTCACATTCATGTTCTTATCTTAACTAGTTAAATATTTTTCTAATACATCTACAAGATTCGACAGTGAACAACAAAATAAATCAATTTCCCTAGACACAGAATTAAGTGTTCGAAGAACTGTGGTGAGCGGAGCGTGTTTAAGTAAATTTGTCCTACATTTTGGTAACTCGAATACATCGTACCTTTGCTTCCTTCTCAACCTAATATTTGGTACTTTTAGTTCAATGGCCTCCAACAGTTGCGGATTGTTTAGTTTTCCGATAACTACTTTGTACACGTATATTGTGAGTGCTAATTTCCTTCTAGTTTCCAGTGAGTTATATCCGACCATTCCTGTCACAAACAGTGTTGGATACATCAATGGAAAGAATGGATAAACGCCATATTGTTTGTAGAAAAGGTATCGCAAGAATTTATTTTGTAATTTTTCTAACATCATCCTATATTTTGTTTCATGAGGTGTCCATATCATCGAGCTACTTTCAAGGCGACTTCTAACCAAAGCAGGTTCAAATTAATAACGAATATAAAAGTCCATAAACCACACAAGATCTGAAAATTTCAATTTTTTACAATGACGCAATCAAAAGATATGGCTTTTTATGTCCTAATCTTCATAAATTAATGCAAAAAAGCAAAACCTACAGGGTACTTCCCGTTGACCTAAAATTATGAAATTTGGCAAGAAGCTAGGTCTCACAGTACAAATATAGGGAAAAGTCTAAAATCATTAAATATTTCAATTATTCTCACAACTATAACCAATTAAGGCGAGCTCCCGTTTCAAGAACTTTTCTATAAAAGAGAGGTCAAGTTGGATGGTCGCAGAGTTTTTAAAATCGAAGAGCAAAAGCTTTTAGTATATCATATGGTAGATAGTTACGGAACCCTTAGGGCGCGAGTCCGACTCGCACTTTGCCGGTTTTTTTTTCAATCTTAAAACCGCTTTCTCTCAGGTAATTGCACTACATTGTCAGGTATTTTGTTGTAGTATCGTAGACACAGACCAACGAAAGATGTATTGACTTTTGCTAATCTAGTATATGGTTGATCAAGTTTGTACTTATTTCTAGTATTAAAATTATGCCTGTCACAATGTTTAGGTAATTGATGAATGTTCTTCCTAGCGTACATAATGTTTTCATAAATAAATTGGCATGGCACTGTCATAATGTTGATCTCCTTAAACAGTTCCCTCAGAGAATCACGAGTCTTTAGGCAATAAATTGCTCTCATAGCCCTCTTTTGTAAAACGAATACTGAATCCAAAGCAGTATGTTATAAGACATAATGATATGGAAGTAGCTAAAGTAAACTAGCCTTGCGGTAGCCACATCAGTAAGCTGTCTGATTTTTCTGACAGCATATGCAGCCGAACTCAATCGACCATAAAAAGCCGTTATATGAGGGCCCGAGTCTAGTATTAACCCTAAGAAAACTGTACTATTAATAAAATCCAATGTTTCATTATTCAATACTACGTTATGTGAATCAGACCTTACATTTGGTAGTGTAAATTTGATACATTTAGTTTTTTTGGCGTTTAAGACTAAATTGTTGACAGTAAACCACGCATGAGTATATCCAAGTATCATTGACCTCGTTATAATTGTGTGATTTCCTGCTTACATTAAATATTAATGAAAGCAAAATACCACAATCATTGACAGATTTCTCACCACAAAAGGTAGGTCATTAATATAAATAAGGAATAAAAATGGTCCTAATATGGACCCTTGAGGTACACCACTTTTGACTACCAAAAGAGAAAATGGCCAGAATGTTGAAAATGAACAGAGGAAATAATGTAGCGATGCTACAAGACTAGATCTAGGTCAAGAGTAAGACCATTGACAATACAAAAACAAAAACGAGGTTTAACTAATTTGTCCTATCGGCCATAGGAAGAACCAGTTTAATTATCGGTTTTGGCCGGCAACATTTAGGCAGCATGACTATCATTTTAATGTTACATCTATAGAAACATTGTTTTAGGAGTCAGAACTGGTTAATTCGACTATGTGTCCTTCCGATAGTATATCTGGAATTAACGGAAATGGACAGGCTACCAGACAGAACCGAAATTCTGGTTAAATTTTTGTGTCGCAAGGGAGTGGCTCTGGATCGTTATTGCTAGATCTAGCGTCGGATTCGGAGTCGCCTTTGCCATCTGCGGCACGCAGTTCACTTTCTTTGACACAACGAAGCGACGCGGCACATTGGTTTTTCCATCACTACGAAGCCATGCGGCGCGCAGTTTTAATTCTTCAACACGACGAAGCCATGCGGCGCGCAGTTCTAATTCTTCAACACGACGAAGCCACGCGGCGCGCAGTTCGGTTTCTCTAAGACAACAAAGCCATATGGCGCGCAGTTTGGTTTCATTTACACAACGAAGCCATGCGGCGCGCAGTTCAGGTTCTGTAGTTCAACGAGAACCAGTATAGCCTAAGAGCCAAACGATTTCACTGTATGAAGATTCAACAAAAATTCATATCAGCATTTTTTTTTCGTCAAAAATTAGTATAGCTGGTCTATAAAATAATTCATTAGTAATCCACCCAAATTTACAACCGCATGATT
This sequence comes from Athrips mouffetella, assembly GCA_947532105.1. Lineage (NCBI taxonomy): Eukaryota > Metazoa > Arthropoda > Insecta > Lepidoptera > Gelechiidae > Athrips > Athrips mouffetella. Next base: position 26,019,652 of record OX383974.1, on the reverse strand, counting down.
TAAAAAAATAATAATAAAGGTATTATAAATTCCACAAAAGAAGGGCAACAATGCTATAAATATTATTTACTTTACATATAATTACCTTTATTTTTATCTTTTGTTAAGTATATAATCGTCCTATATTTGTAAAAGAAACACAATTAAATCTAAAAAACAAATTTACGTAAGTCTGAAAGTTGCATTAGGCCTATGATAAAAATGGTATCAGATCAGTTCTTCGATGCTTTTGTTTCATTAACGTACCTTAACATATAGTGTACTAAATCCAACAAAAAAAAATATGGAAATTGAAACCTCCAGAAATTGAAATTGTACGGTCCAGTTTGAAATTTGGGTGGATTCCAAAATACAGTCTCTTAAAATTGCATTTAAAAGCCGTTTACAAAAATTTGGCCTGATATTTTCTCCAAAATATAGGATAGCTCTTAGGGTCAAGGTGGACACTCGCGCAGCACGACAACGTCTCAAAACCGTGCAGGCGAACTCTAAGACAGTGCATCTGAATCGGAGGCAGATGAATCAGCTGCAGTTACGACGCATTCACAAGAAGAACATGCTAATGAAAATTCACCGGCTGCGACCCAATCGAGCATGAGAAATAAGTTTCAGTATTTTCATTATTTGACCCTACATAATTATGAGAGGTAAAATAAAATATATACTGTTAGTGCCTCTAGTGTGAACAGTTGCACTCCTTTTGCAGTTGGAAACAACTTTTTTTCCAACGGTGCGAAAGGTAAAAGTTACATGCAAAAATTATGTCCACTATTTCATTAGAGCCCTATATTGTCAAACTGAATCACCTCCTTGAAGATATTTGCTGTTTATTGATTTTATATTTTTACCTGATTGTTACTTTTTGTTTCAGGAAGAAGAAGATCTGTTTCTAGAATATTAGTTTCTGCAACGGGAAACCTTCAGGAACGCCTCTTCAATGTAGAAGAAAGCCGAATAAAAATGGACACAGAAAGAATAAGACTGGAAAGAGAAAGACTAATGCTGGAGAGGGAGAGGTTTGGTGTAGAAAGAGAGAGACTAAGTGAATCCATTCTTTTAAGATCAGAAATAACCAGTATGCGTAGAGATTTTCGCGAATATGTGGACAGGTTTATGCCTCCTCCACCTCTCTCTCTCCCCGTCATGATTAGTCATAAAAATAACCCACATAGCTAAATTGCTTACTTAAAACGCAAGTGAATTCGGAAGAACTGTGTTTTTCAGTTTTTCACCCACGGTTATAAAATTATGACTTCCTAATATACATATACGCGACACCCTGTAATAGGACAAGCCAGCCGCTAATAAAAATAAAGTCCCAACCATTTTTTTTTTTTATCATTTCAAGAGAAATTATAACTCTCTCGAAACATACGGAGACTTGCCCTGGTTCTGAGAAACAGAACACGCAAGGAGCGCGGTAAACGTTCGGATTGACTTTGGATTGCAAATGTTATAAAAAAGGGCGTAAGTGCCACTATCTTGTTTAGCAAAGCAGTGCCTTAGGTCTAAGACTTAAAGCGCATCTGTTTGCTCCTGTATAGGAACATTTAAACACACACACTAACAGTTTCAGGTCAGGCAGTTTTGGCGCGTAAATGCAGCGCATTGGGTTTCCACCAATAAGGAAGCGCGTGGCTTGCGACAGAGAGCCAATGATGGTTACGAATGTAACGGTGGCGCGCGCGCTAGCGTTGACGAAGGGTTGGACGGCCAACGGAGGCATTCGGTGCAGCGTTGCCGTTAAGCGTACATTTTACACATTTGACGTACCTTTTTAGCCTCCAATGTATCATGTGTAATGGGGTCCAGTTTACGTACCTTTTGTTTTCAACCATAAATAAATGTATGTAACATTTTATCAACCGCCGCGCAAAATAAAAAGATAATTTATGAACGCTGCATGTATCCGAACCACAGAATATATAATAGCTAATCAAAACAAATGCAGATGCTCTATCCCGGACGTGCGTGAGCGGGATAGAGCATACGCAATTACTCGCAATTGTGTATGTACATCTCGCTCGTGTACAATCCGTCCGACCAAGACCGACCGAGACCCGAGGCGAGGCCTACCTAACTCCCGCCCGATCGCGCGCGATGTTGATTTTGACATTTTGTTTAGTTCGTTTGTTTTCTTCAGGGACTAGATAAGTACCCGTGATAAGTACGTACAAAGTTTTCTTTCATTTGTTTAGAATATTTTTGAGCGAGCGAGCTAATCTCTGTGTTAGGAAAGTGATTTCCTTTCTTGTGCAGTGTTAGTTTACCTGTAATAGGACCCTTTTGATTCCTGTGATTTGATTATTGGAATTTTGTGCTCGATTCCAATTTGGCCGTGGCGGCTGACAGGTAGGTACCTAAGTTCTAAAATATTTTCTTAAGAGTGTATTTGTGTTGCATCGTGTGTTGCTGAGGGCTTTGATTCTAATAACACGTAGATACCACCTGTCTAAATAAATAGGTACCAAACTACAAAATAATCTATCTCAACAATACCTACACCTTCTTGTTTTTGTGTAGGTACTTATGTAGGTACATACAACACATACTTGGTATAAATAACCCGTCGGAAACGCCTGTGCACCTCGATATAATGCGTTCCTCCCGATTAAAATTAAAGTGGGCATAGGTACCTACTCAAAGATTTATTTTTATTTGTTACTGTAGTCTGTTATGTTAGGTACTGAATTGATTTCGGCTAAACTTTAGATTGTGGACCGTCGTATTGAAAGCTGATTTTTTTTTTGGGGAAAGGTCTTACCATACCTAGCCCACGTGCAAAGTTTCAACCTGCGGAAATTTCTAGTTTCTGTGAAAAAAAATATTGAAAATCGTAAGTTCCATACATTATGACCCACCGAGTAGGATAATTTTGAGGTTATGTTGACTGAGTAAATTTAAAACGCCGTGGTCGGGTTGTAAATGGGTTCAGATCACCCCTGGTGGCTTATAGGTTCGTTAGGTAAGGAAAACCCAACCTAACAGATCCCGAAAAACGAATTACGCCTTGTTATATAAACTCTAGGCAGTAATTTGTGGATTTTATGATGGTTTTATGGTAAGAAAATATTGAACTTTAAATTTCAATATTTTTTTTCTCAAAATCTAGAAATTTCCGCAGGTTGAAACTTTGCAGGTGGGCTAGGTATGGTAAGACCTTTTCCCAAAAAAAAATCAGCTTTCAATTCGACGGTCCATAATCTAAAGTTTTACCCACCTAGCTGAATTCAAAGACTAATTCGGCATACATTGCTGGGAGGCTTGGTTATGTTAATTGCAATATCCTTACTTCAACGAGCAATGTATGCCGAATTAGTCTTTCAATTCAGCTAGGTGTGATCGTGGCTTAAACGATTATTTTCTGCGCATGGGGTACCTACCACAGAGTACCCAAACAGTGTTGCCAGATGGGGAAATTAATAATGCGGTGGAAGGGTTTTAAAAACGCAGATTTTCGAGAAGAAAAGAGGAATCGTCGAATAAAATATTTGTACAGGAACGCGAGGAACTATACACATTAAGTAATAAAAAAATAATTATTTCATTTTTTTTTAACAATACATCCGTAACATCCTCTCCAGTTTCTCCGCTTTCTGCTTTTAGAAAGTTGAAAAATCACTTTCTTCTGTCTTTAGTGCAGGTTTTTAAAATTGCCTTCTTTTTATACAATTACCCAATCAGCATAGTCTGTTTAAATTTTAAGACTTAAAAAGCGGAACCGCGTAAGTTTAACGCGGATCAATAGTCGAAAAGGCGGTGTAAAAAACGGTACATCTGGCAACACTGCTTTCATATTAAAGGCCTTAACTCCTCCAAGGTATACAGGTATAAAAAGGTAAAGGCCTTGGGTAAACGTATACAATACGTACGTATGCATATCATCCCTTTCCCTATCTTTTTAAAGGTATTACGTTACGGCTTTGGTTTGGCGACTTTTGATCCTTTTCCTTTCAAGTTACACCTTACATTGAGAAGCTATTGTCAGAGTTGCAAGCCTAAAGAAACTGCATCTTTGTGTAGCAAATATCGATGGCATTTTTGTTGTTTTCAGTTCATTATTTCCACTGGCTTGTTATTATACTACTTAAATTGAAATACCTACCCAGTAAGAAAATGGATAAATTCGTCCGCCGTTTGCCACCAAAACCTAATTTTAAAAAGATGGATGATGAAAAAACAGCCGCCCACTTCAACTATTAGCGATGCAGCACCATTATCTGACTCCAATCCAACTTCCAAACCAAACTCAAACACAAAACCATCTTCTTCAAAAACGGTTTCGACAAAAGAAGGGGCACAAATAATGCCTGCTATACAAGAACATCCTACAACTAGTTCTACTGTTAACATAGAAACAGTACAGCTTGATAATGAGCCAGAGCTAGACAAAGAGTCTTTAGTTGAAGAACCACCCGCTAAAAAAAGAAAACAGGTCTATAAATTCAATGAAGACTGGCTTTTGGTATCGTCATATAGCAAATGGCTAGAAAAGAAAGAAGAAAAAGATAAAGAACCGTCTGCGTTCTGTAAATTGTGTGAAATCACCATTACTAATCACAAATCTGTATTAGAAAGACACATGGCAACCACAAAACATCAAACAAATGCTAATGCTATACAGCACACTAAAAACATTGGTGACCTTATAAAAAAAAACTGCTGATGCTAGCAAGCATCAAGCAAGACGGGCAGAAGTAAAATGCACAGCATTCTTCGCTGAACATAATCTGCCTTTATCTTTGGCTGATTCTCTTGTCCCATTCATACGTAACACATTCCCAGATTCAACAATTGCACAAGAAATGTCTTTAGGTCGTACTAAAACCACTAATGTTCTGACTAAAGTTGTAGCGCCAGCTTGTAGAACCGAGCTAATACAGCACTTAAAAACTCCTGGAAATTTCTTCAGTTTAGTGATGGATGAAACAACTGATGTTTCTATAAAAAAACAATGTGCGCTGTCCGTGATATTTTTCAACAACGAAACTGTAGAAACAAGATTTTTTGATTTGTATGAAACCATTTCGGGTAAAGCTGATGATTTATGTGAGGCCATGATAGACCGTCTAAAGAATAACGCAATTCCTTTAGAAAACGTTGTTGGATTTGCTTCTGATACGACCAATATCATGGTTGGGCAGCATAACTCAGTTTTCAGCCACTTGAAAGAAAGCATACCGGATATTACCTGCGTAAAATGTAGCTGTCACATGATCCACTTAGTGGCATCTAAAGCGTGCTCTTAATTTCCAAGCTCGATAGAAGACCTGTTAAGACAGATTGTAGCACATTTCAGCCGGAGCTCTAAAAGAGGAACCCGTCTTCGAGAGTGCCAAGGGTTTTACGGAGTGGAAATTCATAAAATATTGAGCCCAGCTAATACCCGATGGCTTTCTCTGAAAGCCTGTGTTGATCGCACTCTGGAGCAGTACGTGGTGCTAACCGAGTATTTTCGCTTAGAGATGTTCGAAGATGGAACAACCGCTAACGTTCGTATTTACGAAGGCCTGGACGATAAACTGACAAAAGTGTACCTTGAATTTCTATCGTACATATTAGAGTTCCTAACCAATTTCAACAAATTATTCCAAACCGACAAACCACTTCTTCACTGCTTAAAGCCGGAAATAGAAAAGTTAATCCGATCGATTGCATCTAATTACATGCAATTAAACCACGTCAAAAACGTTAAACCGTTACTCTTTGATCACGCCAACCCGGGTCACTTTATGCCTCTTGAAAAGGTATATCTCGGAGTACTGGCACAAGATTCTGTGATTCAAATCTTACATGACCAACCTACAGCATTGCCTAATGTGACTAACCTGAGAAGACACTGCCTTACATTCTACATAGAATTGATTAAACAAATAAAGGAAAGATTTGATGTTAGAGATCAACGTATTTGATACCGTTTCCATACTGGACCCAAAAGTGGCACAATCGTTTGAACAAAAAGATTTGAGTGACGTCATTCAGAGATATCCAATTTTGAAAACTGTTGTGGACGAGGCAGCTTTAAATAAAGAATGGCGAGAGCATGCTCTGCTGGATCACGAAAACCTGAAACTAGACCCATCACTAACGGCCACCACCTACTGGGATATGGTTTTCAAATTACGCAACATGCACCAGGACCTTCTATTTCCCAACCTAAAGAAAGTTATTTGCCTTCTTCTAGTCCTTCCCTTCTCAAATGCTTCGGTCGAAAGAATATTCAGCCAGCTGAAACTTATCAAAACTGATAATCGGAACAGATTGAACACAGATACTATAGCGGCTCTCATGATGACCAAACAAAGCATAAAAGATTCCATTAAATACGAACCGCCGAAGTCATTACTCACCAGCAGCAACTGGAAATTCAAACAATAAAATCCTACAAATAATCCTAGAAATATAATCCTACTAACCTACTTATACATTTTTTTCTAACATCCTGGATATCCTGAGCTAACAAAAGGTTGGTGAAGGCATAATCATGCATGACTTAGTTATAGAATTAATAACATACCTAATGAATTTATTATTTTACTTTCAACTGACAATTATGAACACATGCGTTTATTTTTTCAGATTAAAGATCTTATTTCAACTACAATTTTATTATGATTTAAGTACTACGTACGACCGAGCAGGAATTCTCTGGCAAACAATAAAAATATAATCCTACTAACCTACTTATATATTTTTGTCTAACATCCTGGATATCCAGGGCTAACAAAAGGTTGGTGAAAGCATTTATAATCATGCATGACTTAGTTATATAATTAATAACATATCTAATGAATTTATTATTTTACTTTCATTTCAACTGACAATTATGACCACATATAAGTTTTTGTTTTAATTTTCTGATTGTGGATCTGATTTCAACCACAATTATGATTCAAGTACTACTACCGAGCAGGAATTCTCTCGCTAACGTTCATTGCGAGAGAGCGATAGAAGATGTATGAGCGAGTTGAGTAAAAAATGCTTATGTACCTTTTTACTCCAAAATGTACCTTTTCAGCGCTAGATATGTACCTTTCGGCAACTCAGTTGTGGCAACACTGATTCGGTGTGCGACCTCTCACGAGAGGTGTAGTGAGTGAAGTGTGTTTTTTGATTCGGTATACGAAAACCGCAACGTAGAGTCAGTGGTATACTAAAGGCGAATTGTGGAAACGCCTAATTACCAGATAAGCATAACAACATGTTCTTTTGTTAATTATAGATATAATTTACCGTTTGCCATTTGAGATTAGATTGACTAGTATATTTTGCACCAATTGATATAAATTGCAATGTCGAACCTAGTGTCAACCGTAATCTGAGAGGGCAAACTTAAGATGTTATTGTGGCCACAATAAAAGTAAGCGATAATTGTAATGATTTAATTGTACCTATATTTCATGTCACTGCCTATTGTCAATACCTATCTAAGGCATTTAATTGTTGTTTCGTCTCCCCCCGCACCCCGACGCGGGCGCACGATCTTGCGAGTACGGAGGCAAAATTTGTTTTACCCAACGATGTCCACCGCTGTTAAGTGTAGTAGTTGTAACATAGTAATATGTGAATTGTTGTGCTTCATCCAAAATAAGCTTGAAGTTATGGACGAGGACAGTTTGGTGCGGATTTGTGTAACAGCTTTTTCTGACACGGATATTGTAGCGGCCAAAAAGTTGATGTTTGAATCTGTACAGTCCGAAAAAAGAATCATTACCAGAAAAAGAGAAGGAAAATCCCAAAGGGACATTGATGACATCATCCAGCTTTTTAAGGACACTGAGACAGATCAAACTCCTATCTTCGTGGCGAGAAATTTAAACTGTCTACCTCCAATTTCATTTGATCATCTAGATGCGACGAATCTGCTAAAAGATATTCTTATTTTAAAAAATGATATTCGTGTAATTAAGGAGAATTATGTTACAACTAGCCAGTTAGAACAAATGAAAGAGGAGATGAGTGTAATAAAAAATTCTTCCGTAATCAGCTTTGACTGCAATGTAAACAAACGGAGAGGTGCTGCTTTTATGGATAGTTTTGCTTGTGACAGCGGTCCGGTTGGTCTTCACCATATATCACAAAACATCACGCAAAATTCACAACACGAAGATACTCAAAAATTATTCACTGAGAATTTGAAGTCGGGTGCTGCTAAAAACTCAACCTACACAAGCTCATTACATCAGGCGATTAATGTTGCACGCGAAATATTTACGCGTTCTGATGATAGCGATTGTATGCTACCACCGACTGAGAGTGCGACAGTGATGACGCAGGACAAAGCTAGACGGCTGACCGCAAGTGCGAGGGAGATGGAGCGAGACGTCTCAGCTAAGCAACCAGCGGAACAAACTTTGAATGTTGACTCACCATTGCCAATGAACGTCGTCGCAAACAAAGAAGTGGACGATGTCAACCGAAACGGAGCCAGTAAGGATTTTAAGGAACAACCGTGGCAGAAAGTAATTAATAAAAATACCTTACGAAAACAAAACCGTTTTAGTGGGCGATCAGGTAAAGGAAATATTAATGAAAATTTTAAGGCGGCGCAAAACAAAGTTCCTTTATTTATTACTAATGTGCATAAAGACACTAATGAATCGGACATATCGGACTATATTCTACAAAAGTCAGGAGAGAATGTTATCCTGGTAAAGTTAAGGACAAAAAGAGAAAATCTTTACAAGGCTTTTAAGTTATTTATCCCCCGACAAAAGTTGCGCATATTTTTAGACGACAGTTTTTGGCCAACAGGCATTATTTTCCGGCGCTTTATCCATAATCCTAATAAAGCAGTCGAGGATGTGGCAAACAAAAACAATAAAAATGATGACCATAAGCAATGAGCACATAGTGCATAACACCATCCTTGTATCGTTTAACTGCAAGTCTGTTAAGCGCTCGGTAGATTACGTAAAATCACTCTGTAAAACAGCTCATATTGTCGCAATACAAGAAAGTTGGTTGATGCCATATGAATTATCATTTTTGTCTACAATTGACGATAATTTTTGTAGTACAGGTACTTCGGCCGTTGACATTTCTACGGGAATGCTGAAAGGTAGACCATTTGGTGGGACAGCGTTATTATGGAATAAACATATCTTTAATTGTTTCCGTTGTTCCATGCGACAACCCGCGTATAGCTGCGATCAAAATAATGCTTAGTGACAAGCCCGTGTTAATAATGTCTGTTTATATGCCGTGCTGTAATAATGACAACTTACCGGAGTTTATAGATTGCCTAAGTTGTTTGAATGCCATAGTGGAGGATAGTGATGTAGAATCTGTAATTATGTTAGGAGACTATAATTCTCACCCCAAAGAATTTTTTTATAACGAACTAAGAAACTTTTGTGTTGACTTGAATTGGATTTGTGCTGACGTTGAGATCTTAGGGGAAAGTTCTAACACCTATACTTTTGTAAGTGATGCTAGTGGTAGTAAGAGGTGGCTTGATCACTGCTTGGCTACTAAAGCCGCTTGGCCTATGATAAATAAAGCGTATGTTAACAATGATGTGAACTGGTCAGATCACTTTCCTTTATTTTTGCATTGTAATTTTAATTTAGTGAAAAGCAAGATTAAAATAGACCCTAGACAACCTAATAGAGTCCGTTGGGGTGAGAGGTCTGCTGCACAAATGGAACACTACACTAAATTAAGTAATGGTAGTCTAAGATCTATTGACTTACCGTTAGACCTCCAAAAATGTGGTGGAGAATTTTGTACGGATCCTCTTCATAAAACAATGATAGATGATATGTACGACAATATTATATCTTCGTTAAGTCTGGCAGCTAGTTATACTTACCGTGATAAACCAGTGCCTCGTAAGAAGTGTGTCGCTGGTTGGAACAAGCACGTCAGAGACGCTCACGAGGAGGCTAAATCTAAATTTAAGCTTTGGGAGTGGTTCGGGTGCCCCACATCAGGACCAATTTATGAAGACATGACGCAGTCCAAGCGTGTCTTTAAGGGCAGACTTAAATGGTGCCAGAATAATCAGGAGCAAATAGTGATGGATAAAATTGCCTCGCACCATTCTTCGTCTGACTTTGGAAAATTTTGGAAATCCACAAACAAGTTGCGTGGAACAGATAGCCATCCCGCGAGCGTTGAAGGCGTGACTAATGAGCGTGATATTTCAAATATTTTTAAGGAACACTTCACTGTAAAGTCGCCTCTGGGACCGTCTCAAATAGTGCCCGGTACTGAGGTTTGTCGTGGCCAGATCTCTACCTTAATTAAAGCTAAAGATATCCGCATAGCTTTGTGCAAAATGAAAAAAGGTAAATCACCTGGACACGACAGCCTCAGTATAGAGCATCTTAAGTATGCAGGTCCACATATAGCGAGAGTACTTGCACTTCTATTTAACTTGTGTTTGGGACATTCTCATCTCCCAGTTGAGTTGATGCGAACGATTGTGGTACCAATAATCAAAAATAGGACAGGTGACGTGGCTGACAAGTCGAACTATAGGCCAATTTCCTTGGCGACTATCGTTGCTAAGGTGTTTGACAGCGTGCTTAACTCGCATTTAGACCAACACCTACATTTAAATGATGCGCAATTTGGATTTCAGTCAGGCCTCTCAACTGAAAGCGCTATTGTGACGTTGAAGCATGCTGTCAAATACTACACCAGTAGGAAGACACCAGTTTTTGCATGCTTCCTTGACCTGTCAAAAGCCTTCGATTTAGTTTCATATGATATCCTTTGGGCTAAATTGAGGGCAACCGGCATGCCGGTGGAGTTGACAGGCATATTTGAGTATTGGTACCACAATCAAACAAATGTCGTAAGATGGGGTGACGCTCTTTCTACTTCATATGTTGCAGAATGTGGAGTCAGGCAAGGGGGATTGACATCCCCTAAACTGTTCAATTTGTATATGAATGCACTGATCGGTGAACTCAGCAGCACACATGTAGGCTGCTTTGTAGACGGTGTTTGTCTTAATAATATCAGCTATGCCGATGATATGGTGCTGCTGGCGCCATCGATTAGTGCACTCCGAAAACTGATCACGATATGTGAACAATATGCTGCTTCCCATGGACTATTATACAACGTCAAAAAGACAGAGTTTATGGTCTTTGGGGCCGTCGGTAAGAAGAGTCCTGAGAATGTGCTACCTGTAAGGCTCAATGGAATTCCGTTGAAGAGAGTTACTCATTTTAAATATTTAGGACACTTTATTACTGACGACCTCAAAGACGATATGGATATAGAACGCGAGCGCAGAGCACTGTCGGTGAGGGCGAATATGCTGGCTCGCAGGTTTGCCCGATGTACAGCTCAGGTCAAAATCACTCTGTTCAGAGCATACTGCACGCCGCTGTACTCGGGTGCCTTGTGGGCCAGTCATACTCAGCGCTCGCTCATTGCTCTGCGCACGCAATACAATAATGCGTTCAGGACGCTGTTGCGGCTGCCTCGGTTCTGCAGTGCGTCCGCCATGTTTGCCGAAGCTCGCGTCGACAGCTTCATGGCACTACTGCGGAAAAAGTCGGCGTCTTTACTGAACAGAATACGAGGCAGCAGCAACAGCCTTCTGAAGACAATTGCGGCAAGGAGTGAGTGCCCTATAATGCGGCACTTAATTATTACTACTAAGTCCCTCGTAGAATATAAGTACTAACATAGTTATAAGTTTATTGTTACTAACATTTTTGTGGATCTCTGTTGTCCGAAATAAAGATTTTTATTTTTATTTTTTATTTTTTTTTATTATTATTATTATTAGGGCAACGCCAAAGTGGTTTTCGTTTTCTTGTTCCTTTCCACTTCCTGCAATTTGGGCCTAATTTTGCGAACAAGAACCAACGAATATCGATATCATATTAAATTCAATTACTTGTAATTTTCCCGCCTTACTTTATCCATTCCTTAATACAATGATATATTGTATCGGATTCGTTGGTTTTGAGTAAATATAAAGATGCAGGCGCTTTATGTAGTAAATAAAATACTTACCGTTTGTTACCACAAAACTCATTGTTTCTTTCAACGTATTAGCTACTCCCTAACTCGTAATAATTCGAGACCCTTCAGGTCCAAAAGTAAGCATCTACTCTTGCCTAACTTAATAAGCCGAGCTATTCTAAAACTTTGCCATTTACAAGTAAATTTGCCATTTTATTAGTATTGCACAGCACAATGCTTGGCTAGACAAAACTGTGAAGTATTATTTTATCAATCGGTCCAATAAAAGACGATCAACAAAATTTAAGACTAACAAATCGAGATAATACATTTCGATTTATACATGGGTTCGACTTCCATCACAGGGTCATAAGGCCGTGACCCTCACAACCCTGTGTCACCCATTATATGGATCCGTGGTATTTGCCCCCAGTGTTGTATTCCCCCGTGGCATGTGCCCCCGATTCGAATAAGTGTTTCTTAACCAAATTATTAGACGTACCATACATATGTATGACGCAGACATAAGACTTATTTTTTAATTATTATTAAAGATTTATTTTTTAGTTATTTTAAAATATTATTGTTTCAAAAATTAAAGATCAAAAATCGCGTAAAAAGTAATAGCCAGATACTAATTTTAAGACTGATTATTTTAAATGCTATTATTTTGAGACAGATTTTTATCATTTTTATGATTAGGTAAAATGTTCCTCTTGATTTAGGTAATAAAAACTGTGATCGAAATTGTGATTTCGAATTTTTGCTATGTAGCATAAATACATTAATAAAAATAAATAACCTTGACTTTTAATTATTAAATTAACTAGCGGCCCGCCCGCGTTCGCACGGATACAAAAATACCTTATTTTGAAAATCTACTTTTTTGCTTTAAAAAGATGGCTCTAAATAGTTGGTTACTGTGGGTTATCCTTAAAAGATAGACAAATACTATCGTGGACTTTTCTTAAGAGCTCTTAGAGAGCAACAATTCTTTCATACATAACTTTCATATAAATGAAACCATTTACGCAGCGCACGCCCAGAAAGCTCTCGAGGCACGTTTTTTTCCGACTCGGATCGACAAACAACATCACAGTTCAGTTAATTTGCACTCAATATTTATGAATTATAGGCTTAAACCTTTCTATTGAATTAATCTATCTATTAGTGAAAACCGGATCGAAATCAATATAGTAGTTCCTGAGTTTAGCGATCACAGACAGACATGATGGATGTAGATGTAGATCTGAGGTTGAGTGACTTTAAGACAAAAAAGAATAGCTTCGTGGTCCGTAAGTGCAGTTTCTATTATAAAAGTTACAGACGGTAACTTAGTTTTAAGAATGACGTGGTCCAAACAACTTTCCCCTCTAGTGGAGGCAAAGTGAGCGGGAAACATACCATAAAATAAAAGTAGATCTAAATAGTTGGACGTGTCATTACCGTTTACTTTAATATTAATATTTAAATCACCCAACAAAATTATGTTTTTGTACTTAGTTAACAGTGTTAGTAATTGTTGTAAAGAAGCTAAAAATGTGTCTATTTGTTTAAAACAATGCGGCCTATAAATGCCTATAACAACCGTTTCTGATCCCAATTTAATTAGTAAACAGCTTGCCTCATTCACTATTGGCTCCTCTATAGTAACTTCCAGGCCGTCCTTAACAAATATTACCACGCCGTCGTTTTGGTTATGATTTCTGCATGTGGAAAAGGCCGAAAAGCCTTTAAGGCTTGGCAAATTAGTAACACACGATAGCCAGCACTCTGATAACACTATAATGTTACACTTTTCTGGTTCATAATTAGTGTATAATTCTGAAAGTTTGTGGTCATCGATACAATCAATTAATTGGTTGATGTCTGCGAATTTTGTTTGAAGATAAATGCAATTTCTGAGGCCAATAAATAGTTAAGATTGAGGCGATCTCATCATTGATTTGAACATGCACGTACTTGTGAGTGTGTGTGTGTGTGTAGTAAGTAGTGAGAGAGATACAATTTTTATATATAGTTCTAGACAAAACAATATTCATATACGTGGGACACTCAGAAATATTTGCGACACTAAAAAAAATTGTTCTACAGGTACATATATTTTTATTAAATCTTTTCAAAGTACTCTCCACCAGCCTCTATACAAAGATTCATGCGTCTGAACCAGTTTTCAAAACACTTTTTCCAGTCCGCCGTAGACACCTCGTTTACAGCCTGCTCGAACGCAGCCAGCGCATCTTCCGGCGACGAAAATTGTATCCCCTTGAGCTGATTTTTTATTTTTGGAAATAAAAAGAAGTCACACGGTGCTAGATCAGGGCTGTAAGGAGGGTGACCCAGGAGTTTGACTGGTGTGCTGTCCAGGAAGTCCCTCGTTTTGAGCGCGGTGTGTGCAGGCGCATTGTCGTGGTGGAGCAGTAGTCCGCGGAGCCCTGTGTTTGGTCGCTTGTTGCTCACAACAGAAAAAACTTCTGGTAAACATTTGGTAGTATACCATTCGGCGTTGATGCTTCTTTGATCTCGTAAGGGAATTGAGGCCAAGTGGCCAGTCAAATTAAAAAAGCTGGCGATCAAAATCTTCCCCCCGCTTCGAGATCGCTTCACTTTGGTAGGCGTTGGTTCATTTTGAAACACCCAAACTGTCGACTGGCGCTTGGTTTCTGGATCGTATTGATAAATCCAGGACTCATCACCTGTTACGATGTCGTAAACACGCCGAGACGAGCCTGCTTCAAATTTGTTCAGCATATCACGGCACCATTCCACCCGGGCCTGCTTCTGAGCGTCGGTGAGGTAGTGCGGCACCCAGCGCGATACTATCCTCCTCACGCGAAGATGCCCGTGTAGAATCTCGTGAACGCTTCCCGATCCAATCTTTAATATGTGCTGAATCTCCTGATATGTAATTCGCCTATTATCTTGGATTAAATTTTTCACTGCTAGCACGTTTTCTTCCGTAATAGCCGTCAAAGGGCGACCGCTTCTTTCTTCATCCCCCAAGGTTGGTCGACCGCGCCTAAATTCGTTATACCAACGATACACGGTTGCCTTGGAGGGGCCTTCATCCATAAATGCCATTTGAAGTCTATCGAACGATTCATCCGGTTTCAGGCGACACTTGAAATCGTAAAAAATCATAGCTCTAAAATGTTCCCGGCGCAGATCCATTTGTCAGTAAGACACGATACTTTGAATTGGCTCGCAAAAAATGTGGAGGGAAATTTTGAAAATGGAACACACATATTTTTAGTTACAAGTAATCATATTTTCGAAAAAGATTCTGACCGGCCAGTCTCCCATATATAAAAACTATTTTTCGCAATACTTTCTGAGTGGCCTGGTATAGTCATAGTAAGTTTGACAAATCCTCTTCGGAAGCGATGCGAATCTTGGGCGTTCCTTCAGCTTTTTGCAGGTAAATTTTTCCATAGACAACCCAGCAGCTTGCATAGTTATTTATTTTTCTAAATTCTCGGGCCAGGTAAAATAATCGTTTTGTCCTGCTGGTTAGGTACTCTGCTACGTATATCGGCTGTGGGGAACAATCAATCTTAAGATGTGAGGTATTCAGTTTTTTCCCCTTATTTTTGCCCTTATTAAAAACAGCTACAGATTTTATCATAGATTCTTTCTTTGGCGCAGAGTGTAACTCCACTACTATTGGTCCTGATTTATCGTTAGTCTTCGTCTTTTGACGGTAGATGTCGCGAATGTCGGTGTCGTTAATCTCATGCTGGATCGCTTCTCCCAGGGTCCGGGTGTACTTTCGCAGAGAATATTTATCTTCGGGCACAGAAAGCGGGACGTTTCGTTCCTCAAATGTCGTTGATTTTTCATTTCGTTCTAACAAATCAACCTTCTTTTCGAGACTTTGTATTTGGTTTTTGAATGTAAAATTTTCTTTTTCAACTTTATTTAGCCTAGACATTAGATCGTCATATTGTGCAGAGAAAAATTCTAGTGACGATTTCATTTCTGTATTTTGTCTTTTCAAGTCTTCCATACTCACTTCCAATGAAGAAAATTTAATATTCTGACTTTGCTGAATTTTATTTAGTTTTTCCATCAATTTTTGGTAAGAATGAGCTCTATGTGTTACAGAAGAGTCATCTTCAACTAAAGGTACTTCATTATCTTTAAAAGGAGGTTCCGACATACCTTGTTTTGATGCAGACGGTGGAGTGCGTTTTATCGTCGCGCTAAAGTGGGTAGGCCTATTTTTTCCTGACGGAATGCTGACGCGTTATCGGAATGATGCCTATGTAATTGCAGTATTCGATTGATAAATATTACTGTTAGGCGTGTTAGTGCTAGTGAAAATTCTTGAAAAGTGAGGCTTGGCCTATGTGTGCAAACTGAAATGTTTTTGCGTGCGAAAACAGCGATCTTACTCTCTTGATGTTTCTTCTTAACCTCTGTTACGTAAGTACCGAGTCGTTGCCTTGCACATATTAATATTTCTCTCACGTCAACTTCTGTCTCTTCTTGAATTTTGTGGATCACTGATAATTACTTAAGATGAATATTTGATGTTTATATTAATTTTTAAAAAGGTTGTAAAATAAACAAGACCGTACTCCACGGAGGTCCGAGGGGGGAATGACTTGCAGTCTTTTATAATATATTACGAAAGCAGTGACTTGCAGTCTTTTATAATATATTACGAAAATCAGTGGAACGCCACGTCACCCAAAAATTAAGCGTTTCGAAAGATGATCAGAGAACCACTCATCAAATTGAAGGGTGGCATCGACGTCTCCGAGCCCGTATTCCACAATCTCCCAAACTTTTACTCTTTTTGTACAAACTCAGAAAAGATAATAGATACCAAGATAACAGACTTAAACAAAGCCTTTTTGAGGAACCAAAAAAGAACAGACGAAATGCTGACATTAAATTTGATGAAAAATATCGGGGGCTCTTAAAGCTCTTAAAGGAAAAAGAAATTATCCCGATAAATTTTTTAAAGAAAATAATTTACTTGAGGCTGAAGTTTAAACCAAAATATTCAAAATCAAAGGCAAAAAGCACTAAACTTTAAAAATATATTGGGGTTGATTCTAATGTGGCCGCTAAATTCAAAGCTAAAATTTGACAGGTCTAAATAATTATGAAAGATGCTATCTTTTTAGGGTTTTTGTATTTTTACCACTCTTAGGCCGATATTTCACTGAGACACCAGTAAAGACACCAGAGTCGCCACACCCTGCGGCCACAGTATTCTTCTTCTCATATTTAAGAGCTGCGCTCTTGTCGGTGGAGCAATCTCCATTTCTCTCTGTCCTCTGCCAATGATTTGACATCCTGATAAGACTCGACGTTTACCCTCTTTTAACTGGTCAAAATAAGTGCGTCTTGGTCTTCCTCTTCTGCCCTCTACTTTTCCTTCAATAATATTCTTTATGAAAGTGTCATGTCTTATCAGGTGTCCGACCATCGTCCCTCTTCTATTTTCGATGGTGCTCAGCAAATTTCTCTTCTCTTTAACCAAATCTAGAACTTACTTGTTTGTCTTTTTCTCTGTCCAACTGATCCCTTCCATTCTCCTCCAACACCACATCTCAAACGCTTCTAACCTCTCTCTATCTATCTCCACAGTAATAAGAAGGGCTAATTTGACTGGTAGTGGTAGCGCGACCAGCATCCGAGCTGGTCGCGCCGCCAAAGTGGTTGCGCAACCAAACGGCGACCAGGTGAGTAACTCTCTATAGAGCTGTATACATTTCGTTGGTAGCGGCGACTGATTGCGCCGGCATGGTGTCCCAGTGAAATATCGGCCTTTTTACTTTCGAGCGGAGCGAGAAAGGTATTGTATTCGTGAAAAAAAAAAAGTTTTTCTAATTTTCTCAAAAATGTGTTCTATATCACTTATACATCATAAAAACAAGTCTCCCAAAAATGTCCGTCCGTCGGTCGGTCGGTCCGTCGGTCGGTCGGTCCGTCGGTCGGTCGGTCCGTCGGTCGGTCGGTCGTCCGTCACGCTTTGGTCTAGCGGCTAAACGAATGGTCCGATTGACACCAGATTTTGAATTTAGGAGTTTTATGCAATTCCATCGAAGGGTTCTACGTGGTTTCTTGCTGGCTCTCATTTTGAGGGTAGCTGTCATACAACGAAAATGAAAAATTGAAATTTTCTCCAAAACGGCTCATAGAATCTTGATGAAACTTTGCATGACCAAGCATCTCCATGTAAGATATATTGCGCCAGTATCAATTGATCTGTGTAATTTCATATAAGGGGTGTTCCTGTACCACCAATTCGTAAATATGTGATTTACCTAAAATTGGTTCCATTGAGTTTATTAAAATTTTCTATAATATTAATCCTGGATTGGTTGTCTACCTGACTGAATATTCTTTATGATTTTTTTTGAATAAAATTTAGTACACAGAGTGTACCAATGAAAATGAAAAAATTAAAATGAAAATTTTATTGATAACGGTTGTTACAAGTCAAAAATTTGTAAAAGTATATGTAAATTACATTTAATATTTAATTTCAAAATACGTAAAATCATAAAATTGCTTCTCAAGAAGCCAACTTTTTAGTTTATTTTTAAATATTTTTTCGGAAGGTGCATTGCGTACTTCTTCTGGTATTTTATTAAAAACTGATGGACCACTTACATACACTGATTGCTCAGTCTTTTTTAATTTATGTGCGGGCGTAAGAAGGTCATTAAACTGATTGTTGCTCCTTAAACTATAGTTTCTGTTTTCGCCTTTCTTGCTAAAATTTTGTTTATTTTTATAGACAAATATGGCAATCTGCTGTATTACGATGCACGGTAATGGCATTATATTATATTTTTTTAAATATTCTCGAGCGGAGAAACCTTGTGGGACTCGTGCTATAGCGCGAACGGCGCGCTTTTGCATACGGAATACTCTGATCCAGTCTGCGGCGCGTCCCCACAGCTCTGTACCATAAGTGAGAAGCGAATGGACTGTCGCAAAGTAGCAGGATCTGACTACGTCTGTGGAAACGGTGTACGCCAGCCGGCGCAGTCCGAAACATGCTCGTCCCAGCCGCTCGCACCACTGCTCTATATGCTCGTCCCAACACAGGCCGCTGTCTATTTGAAAGCCGAGCAACCTAGTTGATGTCACCTGTTGCAGGACTATGCCACCAGCGGTGACATTCAGAGCTGGGAGCGCGTGACCGTTAAGGCTAAATCTCATGAAACATGTCTTTTCCTTATTAAGGGCGAGACCGTTTGCCGTGAACCATACATGTAGCTTTGATACTACTTCTCGGAGACTATATTCGAGCTGGTCTGCTGATTCCGCGGAGACCACAGCTGTCACGTCGTCCGCGTACATGTAAATCTGGGCACCGTCGATCGCAGCTGGCAGGTCGTTCAGAAGGATACTGAAGAGCGTGTTAGAAAGGCAGGACCCCTGCGGAACACCCATCACGCACTCCAGCTCCTCCGAAACGACGTGCCCCGAACGGTTGGTAACAATTTGCTTTCTGTTGGACATAAACGAAACCAACAGCGACAGGACGGGGCCCCTAATGCCATAGTGGCTTAGCTTGTCTTTAATTAGGTTGTGGTTAGCGGTGTCAAATGCTCGGGAGAGATCGCAGCAAATGACGGCCACATGTCTGCTAGCCTCGCGAGCGCCTAACACCTGCCACACCACTTCACGCACAAGGTCCGTTGTAGAACGACCATGTCGATACGCATACTGTTTCTCTGATAGAGTGCCACGAGGTACCCAGTACGATAGTAGTCTATTGTTTAAACCTACTTCGAAGATTTTACTTATGACTGGAATAAGTGAAATCGGCCTGTATGATTTAGTAGCGGATTTGCTGCCTTTTCCTTTATACAGAGGAGATATTTTAACCTTTTTCAGGGCATGAGGATAGGCTCCTTGTTGAAGGCTAGCGTTATAAAGATTCGCTAGTGCATTACTAATGTGTGGAATAACACCCTTCAATGTGTTGGGAGATAGCCCATACACATCGGTACTGTCTTTATGCGCAATTTGCAGTTGCATTATTTTTATAATCTCATAAGGAGAGAAAGGTCTAAGGCGTATAGATGTGGCACTGGGAGGCACTCCTTTAGATAGTGCAGCCACCGACATAGATATATTCGCTGCCGGTGCGCCGCATGCTATAGCCGCGTATACAAATTCTTCATTTAGCGCGTTTGTTGCATCTTGCGTCGATCGAAATGGTCTACCGTCGCTATCCCTTAACAAGTCAGTGAAGTCAGCGCAGCCTCTCTTTTTTCTTCCTAATTCTAAATTAACAATGTTCCACATTTGCCTACTTTTGTTCGGTGCATTTTGTATTATTCCGTTGTAAAAATTTGTACGTTTACTTCTTAAGGTCGCGCCATACCGAACAGTCAACTCTTCGCATAGCGTATGTAGATTTACGCACTGAGGGAACTTTTCCTTCAGCTCCAATAGCTCAAATAATAATTGTTTCAAGTTAAATATTTCGGCGTCTAACCAACTTTTTTTAATAATAGTGGGCTTTATTCTATTTGCATTGTATTCTGCATGACATTCAATAAGTATTCTGTAAAGAATCTACATTGAATAAATTATCTGAATCTTTTCAGGAAAACAAATTTCAAAACTGCTATGCAAAGTTTCACAGATCGACCTAGCAAAATCATGACAATCGTGTCGATAAGATTCCATAATTACCGACCAATCCACTGATTGCATAGCCATGTTGAAACTATGTTTATTCGACTGCGTGAATAATCGTCTTAGTACGGGTTTATCGTGCATCTCACTCCTATACTGCACGCAAAGTTTCTGCGCGGAATGGTCGCTTAGATTAGATAGTACTTTAGAGACTGACACACAGTCGCCCGGGACATTAGAGTAAGCGTGATCCAGTAGTGTTGCACTATCACCAATCTCGCGAGTCGGAAAGTCGACAAATTGAGTAAAATTGGCACTATACAAAATGTCTTTAAGTTTTTTTCTGTTCAAGGACTGTTCAAGAAAATTTATATTTATATCACCCATAATGATGGTGTCACAATTCTCGTCATTAATTTTAGTCATTAAATTATCAAATAGTATTAAGTAGTCACTATGACTGGTCAAATTCGAATGGTAAATACCGATTATCAAAACATTAAAATCCAATAAATATACTGCGCACACGTCAAATAATTGTTCCTTTGATAAATTGCAATAATCTGTTCTATTTAATGCCTTAATACCAGAACGTACGTATATGCAACTTCCGCCGTGATTAATATTACATCGACAAAAGTAGGACACTAAGTCGTAATTGTTTAACGTAACACATTGTAAATGATCTTCGCGGAGAAAATGTTCAGTAATAATTAGGACGTCGCATGTCAGGTCCGTTGCTAGTAATACTTCTAGTTTTTGTGTTTTGCTGGATAAACCACAAATATTTTGGTGGCACACAGTCAATCTGTTATTCATTCTCTGCGGCTGTGTGTCCGCTCTCGGGCAGGGCGTTAGCGGAGGTGCGGCGGGTGCGGTGTGATCCGGACTTGTGGCGGTGGTGGGACGCGCGCCTCGCACGTCCAGCGCTGTATTGAAACCACTCACTAACCTCTACGCCTGCCGGCCAGATTTCGGCGGACATGAATGTTTCAAATTTACTTCTAGGTACGGTTATCGCGAACGATGAGTAGTGGTTGTGTTTCAGTGTTAATTGTTCAACTTTATAGTTGTCGTCTTGGCTTTTCTTGATCATGTAATCCTTAATTGCATCCGTGGTCGTGTTGTTCTTGAAAAAGCAAGCGTGGATTTTTTTGACGCGTTCGGTGGTTTGAAGTTCACTATTATTTGGGCCAGTGCCGGTTACTGCAACTCGTCGAGCTGAGCGTTTCCTACCTACAACTTGCCACTCGGTGTTATTGTTGGGAGTGATGCCCTCATCAATTACGTCGTCATCAGCCGAAGTTTTTGGAGGTGTTGATGTGGTGCTTACGTCTTTATTTTTTGGTAAAGTGATGTGTGGCTTAGTTACCGTAAGTGTTTTAGCTGCGTAACTGTAGGTAGACGTAGTAGGCCTTGTTGTTAGTGGCCTGACGGAAGGCAGTTGTGGCGGTAGCGATCCTCTTTTGACCGCGGCGGCCTTCGCTTCGATTTGTGGTTGCTTTTTCGGCATTTCTGCTGTAAAATTAGTAGATACACTGTTGCTTACTTGACTTTTCTCAATGGCGTTGAGGCAGTCCAGGCATGAAGGTGGTAGACCGTCATGGTTGAAAATTCTTGTTTCGATCTTCTCAATCTTCGACAAAATGCTTGAGATTTTCTTTTCTAATGGTTCCATGAATTGTCTCACCACTCGTTCTAAGGCGTCAATCGTAGTTTTTGACATATTTTCGGTTTTATCAAATAATAATATACGAGCTCTCGTGAAAACGTAACCGTACATTTCATTGTAATTAGTGAATTTCTTATGACAAGGAAATAAGGGACAATTTTATTTAACAGCTGTTTTTTTTTTCAGCATGTCATTTAAAATCGTTGAAACCATCGAAAAAGGCAGGTATGTCCTGACTACTGTGCCAGAATCGTGGGAAAACGAAGGGAATTTACGCTGGCCTAATAAACTAAAAAATGAAAAACTAAGAAGAGATAGATTTTCAATACCGGAAGATAACTGGCGGAGTATGAGCTGCGTTCTGAAAAGAAAAAACATTATGAGCTTCGAGGAAGCTGAAACAGAATTAAAATCAATGAGTGATGTCAGTGATACTGACCAAGATAACGTTTCTAAGCATAATGTGCCAAGCAAACTAAAAAATTCAATACCCGATTTTAACAAACTAGCGAACCAATGTTTGGAGACACAGGCTGAGGTATTTTTTGTTGTCTTTTAAGAGCGCATTCTAAATATGATACTGAACAATTTTCCTTACGAATAATATTTGTCAGAAAAGTCGTAATATGAAAACAAAGATAACATTTGAACTTTGAATTTAAAGACATAAATAATATAAACATTCTTGATCAATGTATACAGTGGTATCTATTCTGGCAAACGCAAACTAAAACTAAACTACATATGACAACTTTCAAAACTAGTTTAGTTTCAGTTTAGGTCTGCCAGAATCGACAACAGTGTTATACACCGTGACTTAAGGTTTTGCTTCCGAGGCAGAGACACTATGTAACAAAAAATACAACAATTTGTAGTAGGTATTGCTTTAATTTAATCTCTTGAAATGACGAAATAAAAATTGAGAATGCATCGAAAGAAACTGCTTTCGGCTGCCATTCGAGTACTCTTAATGCCGATCCATATTTGCATAGCGCATTCACCTGTGACGTTTACGGGAATCGCGTGAAAACTGAACTGACTGAAATGATGTAATTATTATGAAGGGTTGCGCGGACGGGGTTGGAAGAGATGGAGGCGGAGCGCTAGGCTAGATACAGCCGGCAGGCGGTGCGGTGATTGGTGGGAGCACCTGCGGCGCTCGCGCTGAATCCTTTGACATGCCGCCACAGGTGCCGCCAAGCATTGCGTATCGCGTTCGCTCGCGTGTTTGATTGATAATTTTGAGCGCTACCATTATTTTGTTCTCACAGTTTCGACTTCAAAGGTAAACAAAATATTTTAAACCTTTTGTATTTCTGAAGTTTATTTTTGTTATTAGTGCCAATCAAATGTATTTATGATACATAGTCTCTACGCCTCGGGAGCAAAACCATTAAAAAGTCACAGTCCAACCTAAGAAAAGTTTGTAATAAGAAAGCTAAACGAACTTAAAATTAAATTACTACTTTTTTTATAGGAAGACTTTAGGCTTAGCTGTTATATTTCTTTTGACCCATGTCCATGTTTGAGTTATGTTTTCAGTTTCATAGAGAGCATTTAAAATTTGGATGGTGACAAAAAACCATATTGTGTAGACATTATGTTTTTGTACTTAACTGATATCCCTAATTAATAAAATTTACCGTGATGTTATATGTTATTTTAGATGCACAAGCCCCCATCTACTTTTGAAAATATAAATAAACCCTCCAAATCAAACAAAGCCACATTGTTTAAGAATAAGCCGAGAATGGAAGCTGAAGTCCTCGAGTACATCGTCCTTCCACCAGCGAACAATAGTAACAGGTCAGAAGGAGTGCTACCAACACAAGTTCAGGTAATAATTCACGATTTTTCATGACAAACTATATATTTTTAAACCGACAATCAGTTATACCTATATATATCGTTGCTATAGTTTTATATATTTCATCAAAATCGATTCTGCGGATTTGTTGTGAGAGAGTAATAAATTATTCTTTCTCATAATTTTCATCTCTTATAGGTACCTTCTTAAAGTTTAATTTTACCCGACTGTGCCAAAACAGGAGGGTTATGCTTTTCGAGTGTATGTATGTAAGTATGTATATGTCGCAGTAAGATAGATAAAGCCGTAATATAGTTATATCCTAGGGATATAATTATATACCGTAACATAATTATACGGACCGTTTTATAACTATCTCACTAGGAATATAGTTATAAAACGGTCCAAGTTCAGTAATATAACCTAACCTAACCGAACCGAACCTAACCTAACCTAGCCCCTAACTTAACCTAACCTTAATGAATCGCTTTCGTATTTTCGTATAACTATGTTACGGTATATAATTATATCCCTAGGATATAACTATATTACGGCTTTATCTATCTTACTGCGACATATATATGTATAGTATGTCGTTTTCTTTGTCGCGCTCTGCAGCCTAAACGGATTGATAGATTTTAACATGTGCGGTGTTTTCATTGGAGTAGGAGTGTCATAGGGTATAAATAAAAAAAACTACTTTATAAGAAAAAATCAAAGAAACAATATACCCGAATGTACAAAAAACAATATACCGAAGAGAAACAACAAGTTCAATTTATAAAAAGATAGAACTATAACAGAATGTATATTACTCATGAAATTCAATGTATATACAATGCGCGCAACAAAAGAAGCGAACTGTCAGTTGAAAGTAGAGGGGATTTCGCGCAGGTACAGCCTAGCGTCCCTCCTCACTTGCCGCCAAAATGGCCTGCGAACTGTCTACTGCGCAGGTTAACCACGTGATCCGCCAAGTAGCTTCTTTCGTTGCGCGCATTTTAACTTGAATTTCATGAGGTATTGCAGGCGGGTACGAACGAAAACTACAAAATGTATTTTTAGTTATCCCCGGTTTGTTAGATTCAGATTCAAATAATTTTATTCAATGTAGATTCTTTACAGAACACTTATTGAATGTCATGCAGAATACAATGCAAATAGAGCGAGTCTATGCCGTTAGTTATATCTTTTTATAAATAAGAAAGTGCCCCTTTATCTTGTAATGGTTTTCCTGTGTGTACTTTCTATTTTATTCATTTTATTTAACTATTACTGTCTTTTAAAAACTCATATTTTGTTTTAGGCGTATGAATGTAGAGAAAATGCACCGGAGACAGAAAATCTTAATTCAGATATCATGATAACACACACACACGAAGGAACCAGTAAAGCATTTGGGGAACAACAAGTATCTCTGACAAATAACAGTTTGATGGCAACCACAGAAGATTTGAGTACAAAATTGTCAATTTTAGAAACTAAACTTAACGACTTCATTGCTAGTAGCTCAAAGAATCAAATAATTATTACCATGAACCAAGAACAGATAATGCAAAAGCTGTCTGAAGTATCAGCTCAAATCGATGAATTCATGAAACGTTCATCAACATTACATTTGACTCGCACAGAAGATTTAAGCAAAGAAATAAAAAAAATATCAAATGAGGAAGGTTTGAATGAATTTGAAGATTCTTTGAAATATAATCAAAATGTGGAAGAGATGACAAAAATTTATTCAGTTGTGTGCGGTGAAGGTAAAGGGAGAGCAATTAATAATGCATACGCATTGAGTGATGCAATGTTTGACCGAGAATTTTTGAAAAATTGTTCTTGGGCTGGTGGATCTCGCGGGGAGACCTCAAAAATTTGTTTTAAATCTTTTAAACGTACTATTAACTTCTTCTTTAAAATCATCTATGCATCGGACAAGCAATTTACGATATTGGACTGTGAATCTTTCTTTAAAAATATACTCCGAAACGCTAAGAAAAGATGTGAATCCAAACAGTTGAAAAGATCAGCTCAGAAAAAAAGACAAACGAAAAAAAAAAAAAACCGGCCAAGTGCGAGTCGGACTCGCGCACTGAGGGTTCCGTACCACCACATAATCATAATTGTATTAGTTGAAATTTCAGTAAGTTAATGTGCTATATTTTTTGAGTCCGACACGCGCTTGACCAAATTTTATTATTTGTTATTATTTTATAGCTTATGCACTATAAACATACCAATTCTCAAGTTTGTAAGTGTTCCCGTTTTTAAATAGAACTAAAACAAAAATCACCTCAGCGACCATCCAACTTGACCCCTCTCTTATATGAATGTTCTTGAAACGGGAGCTCACCACAATTGGTTACCATTAGTTGTGAGAAAAGTTGTAATATTTAATGATTTCAGACTTTTCCCATTATTTGTACTGTGAGACCTAGCTTCTTGCCAAATTTCATAATTTTAGGTCAACGGGAAGTACCCTGTAGGTTTTGCATTTTTGAATAAATGTATGGAGATGAGGACATAAAATGCCATATCTTTTGATTGCGTCGTTGTAAAAATTTTAAATTTTCAGATCTTGTGTGGTTCATGGATCCTAATATATGGTATTAATTTCAACCTGATACCTTTACCCGTTCGTGAGATAAAGGGTCTTGACAGACAGACAGACAGACAGACAGACAGACAGACAGACAGACAGACAGACAGACAGACAGACGGACAACAAAGTGATCCTATAAGGGTTCCGTTTTTTTCTTTTGAGGTACGGAACCCTAAAAACATCGGAGCATAAAGAAAATGAACCACCAGTACTCGCAGTTGAAGAAGTAAAGGAGCCTTGTGTAGCTACTAACGAACAACGTGCAATTGAAGAAATTGAACGGGTCAACGAAGAGTTAGAAGATGAGATCGTCAGCGATCAAGAAGTTTAAAAGATAAAACGTTTTTGGTTAAGGATTTTAAATTTGATTTATTCATGTTATTTAACTTAACTCATACATGAAAGGTTTTAATTAAACATTTACTTTTGTTAGTTACTATATAATAATATGTGTCTATTTTGTTCAAGATTCAATTTTTTTAACCTTTCAGTATGTTTAATTATTAAAATAGGATATGGTTATATGGTGATTTCAATAAGTTGATGACTGACTGTTATATAATAGGCTGGATTGTAAGCCTCTGTTAAATAGCCCACCCTGACCCTTATCCGCGGAAAATGTAGGTACCCATCACAGTAAGTTATTGTAGACACTTTTTGATACTTCCTTTCTGATTTTTATGTAGCAATATTTTTGATAATAGGGCTTAATTATTATTATTTTATCAAAGATATTTAAATTTTGTAGGCTGTGTGTACTATTATTTAAATTATAATTTTTTTGTAAACTGTGTTGCTGAGCTGATTTATACACAAAGTGAGTAAAGACATTTCGGGTTTGTTTCAATGGATAAGTAAGTTCCAAGTAAACTACTCAGAACAGAAAGTGCACACTTTATGTTCCAAGTAGCTTACTCATAACAGTAAGTGCGCCCTTCTGTTCTGAGCAGTTTACTTCGAACTTAGGTATCGGTTATGAAACAAACCCTTAAAATTTTATAGATTGCACTGTTCAAATAATTTTAGAACATTGTTTTGTAGGTTTGTTTTTGTCAAATCTTAAGAATATTGTGTTATTAAGATCTTGTATGGTAACTTTAAAAGTTTTGAATAAGAATATGCTAGATTTGTGTAATTTTAATAATTCTTTGATTTATTGCATTTAGGAAACGTTGATGTACGAAAATAAAAATACTTTATTGTACAAAGTACATTGTCTTGTCACGCAACCTAGATTTAATACCGCACACGTAGCATAAGTTATTGCACCAAATAATTGTAAAAGATCAGAGTCAGTTTGACAGCGGCACAGATTACACGTCTTAAATATTTTACTGCATTTTATTAAGTTCTGACTCCGCAGTCCTTTTTGCACTATATTTCCATATTAGCATAGCATCTCATAAATTTTTTGGTCCTTCGAAAACTGGACCGTAGGCTCATATTAGTTTTCTTTAGACTTTATCGTCGCGGAAATTCTGTGCGCCGAGGTCCTGGAAAAAATACCAGTGACAAACGCGAGTGATTTGTGTCGCATGTCGTGGGAATTCTAAACGTAAGGGAGAATTCAAGTGATACGACAATTAATTTTCTTAAATACGAGGTTTATTTCTAACTAAATTATCTCAATACAAAAATCAAACAGGGGCGGACTCAGAGGTCGACCCAAAATGACCGTTACCAATATTCGTTACCACGGAAGGTATGTATGAAAATGCCCTATTGAAAATAGCACTAATAATATTTTAATCAAGTAGTTTCCTGCAGTCATTACACTAAACTAAAGAACAGGGGTGGTTCCGTAAACCCTACGTTTGGTGATTGAACGAGATTACCACGAAAGTCCGTTAATTATTTATCACTGTGCTTCCTTTAAAATAAGACTCCCCTGGTATGTCCTGTATTGCGTAGACGGGGCGTGACCGCGTTCACCGCGGAAGGTCACGGGTGAGCTGGTCGAGTAGCGGGACCCGCAGATGCTCAGGTTGGCACAGCTGTAGTTGTAGCTTAGCTTCGTAGTAGCTGTAGCTTAGTTGTAGCTAGGTTGTAGCTAGGTCGTAGCTAGGTTCTAGCTTGGTTCTTTGTTTTGCTCAGTCGTAGGCTAGTTGAAACTGTAGCCTTGTTGTATCCAGGTTCCTGGAATGCACCAGTTTAGAAAATGAGTGACGGTTCTCGTTACGTGGGTTTCGTGTCCGTGGTACAATCCGCCCGATGAATGTGAGAACATTCAAGGGAGTCTCACCTACCTTTGATTGCTACAACGGTACACGAAACCAGAGCAGATTTACAAAATAAAATACTAAATGATAGATACGACAATGAAAAAACCGTTACGACGCGATGACGTCATTTTGAAGAAATGAATAACGGTCGTGTGACGGTTATCAAAATAACACGGCATCTTGCCACTGCTTTTAATGAATGCCTTGAATAATTACAATGCTATAGCATAAAATACTACTCCCAATTATTACATACGACACGAAATATTAACAAAAGATCGAGGATTACCTACGGTTGACGGAAAGAAAGAATCACTACGAAATACACTGATAGTTTATTAAAATTATGTTCACACTTACCCAAAAAAGAGTGGGATCCTAGAGCACTTTTAAAATAATTACTATTAGATGATGATCCGGCACAGCCGGCAGAAACGGCTGCGGAAAGCGCGCGACGTAGGTCTGTCTCGACAAGCGGTCGACGGCGGAATGGCTGAGTGCTCCTCAGCGCCGTTAGTTAAACCTCGCTTCGGCTAGTGACGCGCCATCGCATATTTCTCGACTTGAGTCGGCCTATTTGCTATCCTGAGCGCATTGACTGGGTCTTTAGACTTTCCTAACAGAAAGTGTACACTACACGCAACCAGCATCCAGCATTTAAGCATCCAGCAGCAGCAGCGAGCAACAGCAAGCAGCAGTCGGCAGACTACATAATCAGCATCCAGCATTCCCCGCAAGTAACAGAGAAACGATCAAGTAAGATCTTTCCATTTTATTTCTTTGTTAACCATGGCCAAATTATTAGCACGTCAATCCGAGATTCTGGAGGAGATTAGACAACGTTATTCGAATATTAAGAAAGACCCGCAGGAGAGGAAGACCTTGGACTACGTGAAAAAGTGGTTTGATTGGTTGAATGGCGTTTTCTCGGAGTGCACCGAAAATAATATGCTTTTGATGGAAGACGAAGATAAGGAGCATCAATATTATAAAGAAAATATTTTCGACATTATCGTAAGTTGGTATGACGCAACAAGCAGGCTTTTAAAATCTATTGAAACTAGCTTACGGGCGGGCAAGAGTCAAGATGGTCGGGAGAGCAAGCAGCAACCCGAAGGCAAGCAGCAGCCCGAGGTGAACAACGGGAACCCAGGTACCGTAATTTTTGACAGTAAAAGACCCGAGATTCCATCATCCGAAGGTAACGTCATAGGACTGAAAAAACCCAGTATGCCAACTTCCGAGCACTAACGAGGTTAGTAGAGCAGACTGATCTTAACGACATGACAGAAAAATGGGAAGTAGACGATAAGTTGAAGTTATTAGAAAACAGGTGGTCTATGATTGATAATCTTCATTTACAAATTGACAGCATTTTAGAAGGTTCTGATGACAGTTATTACAGTTCTTATAATGCATATGAATTGATGTACAAAGACATGAAAAAACAATTAAATCAAAGCATCTCCAGCAACATTCACTTCTTTCACTCGACACCAAAAATTGAAATTCCAACCTTCAATGGAAATTATTTGCAATGGCCTACTTTCATGGATTTATTCACTGAGACTATTCATACAAACCCCACTCTAAGTAAATCACAGAAAATGCAACATTTGAAAGGAAAATTACGTGGGGAGGCGGAAAAAATTGTTCAGCATTTACAAATAACAGCAGAAAATTATGATACGTGTTGGGAATTATTATTGCACAGATATAATAACAAACAACTTTTATTTACCAAGCAATTTCAACTTTTTACTCGTCAACCTAACATACAAAAACAAACCTCATTTGAGTTAAAAAGATTGTATGACACATCTATGGAAGCTATACATGGGATACAAAATTTGGGAATAGACACCGTCTCTTGGGATCCAATGCTAGTTCAAATCTTATGTGAAAAATTAGACACCCAGACTTACACTGATTATATGGAGTCGAGAGAAAACCCTAGAGAATTACCCCACTTTGATGAATTTATGACTTTCCTACAGAACAAGTTTACCGCTTTGGAACCTGTAACTTATAAGAAAAATGAAACTAGCATCAAGCAACAATCAACCCCTAACTCATACAAACCACTCCAACATAACCAGTCGATTTTATACCAGCATCCATCGACAAGTTCAGGTCATAATACGTCACGTAGTAACAGAGCATTTCACGTGAGCTCTAACTATGTGTCATGTCCACTTTGCAAAAAAGATCACGCATTGTTTCAGTGCACGAATTTCTTATGTATGTCACGAGACGAGCAGATTAAAGCTATTGCAACATTAAAAATCTGCAAAAATTGTTTATACATTCATCGGAATATTTTTTGTAATTCTAACAAAAGATGCAAAGAATGCAACCAAGCACATAATACATTGTTGCACAATACATATTCATCAACAAACAAAGCGACCCCAAATCATAAATCAGCATCAGCAACAAACAGAATAATGCAAAATAATTTTGTAGCAAGTAATGAGGACGAAATCTTGTTAGCAACTGCACTTTTAAACGTAAAGAAGGCAGATGGAAACTATGTCACTTTACGAGCATTGATTGACCAAGGATCGCAAATAACATTAATTACCGAGCATGCAACCCAACTTCTAGGCCTGTCAAGGTCACATTTTAACGCCAATGTGTCCGGGGTCGGGACATTAGCAAACAGGAGCAGAGGAAAAGTTGAGTTAGTCTGCAAATCACTTTACAACAATTTTGAATTTGAAACTGAAGCACTGGTTATGTCGCGTGTAGTGAATAACCTACCTAACACGTCATTTGCAAAGCAATCGTGGCCGCATTTATCCAACATTAACTTAGCTGACCCGCAATTTAACGTATCGAGACCAATCGACATACTTTTTGATGCAGACGTTTTCGCTCAAATTTTAATGAGTGGCCTAATTAAAGAGGAACGTCACCCCGTCGCGCAACAAACCCAACTTGGTTGGATATTGTCGGGAACTGTCAAGACTTACAACTGTCACGTCGTCTTGAATAGCATGGAAGATTTTACGAAATATTGGGAACTAGAAGATATTATGTCAGATACTTCTATGACGTCACAAGAACAGTACTGTGAACAATTCTATCAAGACACCACAAAGCGTTTAGACAACGGTCGGTACGAAGTGCGCTTACCGATGAAAGAAGGATTTGAAAATCAATTAGGAACGTCTAAGCCTCAAGCCATTGCCCAGTTTTATCAGCTGGAAAAGAAACTAATTCGAGACCCACAACTTTCGGAAAGTTACAAAAAATTTATAAACGAATATTTGGCAATGGGACACATGAAGGTTAGCCGCAAAGATGAAAGCGCTCACTGTGATCTAGGACATCACGGGGTGATCAAATCAGACTCCTTAACGAGTAAATTAAGGGTTGTGTACAATGCCTCTAAGAAGACATCATCTGGATACAGCCTCAATGACCTCATGGAATGTGGACCAAAATTACATCAAGACCTGCAAGCACTCCTGATGCAATGGAGGCTATATAGGTATGCCTTCACCGCCGACTGCGAGAAAATGTACAGGATGATTTTAGTACCCGAATGCGATCATCACAACATCATCACAACATCCCATGAACGTCCACTACAGGACAGGGAGCTCCCTCCAGAATTCTAGCTTTTGCTGGAAAAATGTGGAGGGGAAGTACCATAGTCACCTCGCTTGTTAGCGTTACGGCTGGCACTATGGACCGCGGTTGTAGGTGACCGCAGTAAGTAAGATGTTAGATACAAAGGAGGATGCTGCTGCCCATCCTCCAATTAACCCTTAGTCGCCTCTTACGACACCCACGGGTATGTATGGGTTGGTACTATTCTTTGCCGGCACCACACGGGAATGCGATCAACAGCTGCAAAAGATTGTGTGGCGGGACAACCCTAACGGCCCGCTACAAGAGTACCAACTATGCACAGTTACATACGGCACAAAAGCAGCCCCATTCTTAGCATTACGAACCTTAAAACAGTTAGCAACCGACGACCGAGAAAAATACCCTGTAGCGGCGGAAATCATAAATAACGAAGTTTACGTCGATGACGTATTGAGCGGCGGACAAAACTTACAAGAAGCAAAGCAAAAACAAGCAGAATTAATCTCGATGTTGCAAGGAGCAGGTTTTAGATTAAGAAAATTGAACAGCAACCATCCTGAGATTTTGGACAGCATAGAACGAGAAAACTTAAGCACTACAATCATAGACTTCAAAAATGCAGAAAATACTAAAACCCTTGGCTTACAATGGAACCCAGCATCTGACGCATTTACATTCAAAAATAAAATATCAAACCCACCTGAAAAATACACGAAAAGGATGTTGTTATCTGACATATCAAAAATATATGACCCACTTGGCTGGCTTACACCCATCACCGTTAAAGCTAAATTATTATTTCAAAATGTTTGGTTAAGTTCATGTGACTGGAATGACATCTTGCCTGAGAAAACTATCGTTGCATGGAAACTATTATTACAAGATTTAAACAAGATCCCGAACGTACAAATTCCTCGATGGATAGGTAACACAACAAAACCCTTCCAAATACACGGGTTTTGTGATGCATCTGAAAAAATATACGCATGCGCCATTTACATAAGCACTATAAATCAAAACAACCAAACATTAACAAGGTTACTCGCAGCCAAATCAAAACTTTCGCCGATTCATAATAAAGCATCGTTGCCGAAACTTGAGCTATGCAGCGCGGTTCTGTTATCAAAGCTGATGGAAAAAGTACTCAAGGTCATGAAAATGGATATCAATGAACATGTTTATGCCTGGACGGACTCTATGATTGTCCTAGGTTGGCTACAGGGTGAGACGGGAAGATGGAAAACCTTCGTAAGCAATCGCATAAAACAAATTCACGGAATCATCCCTACACAGCACTGGAATCATGTGAAGTCCGAGGACAACGCCGCAGATTGTGCTACAAGAGGACTCACTACAGCACAACTACTACAGCACTCTCTCTGGTGGGAGGGACCAGGATGGTTGAAAAACTTTGACAAGAAAAACATCCGAAAGTTGAATATAGAACAACCCGTATGTGAAATTAAAAATAAACAAGTCAATGTTACGCAAGCAGAACCCTCTTCGATAATAACAGAATTAATTGACCGACACAGTAGTATGACTCACATGACACGCACGCTATCATGGGTACTACGCTTTATCAACAACATGAAAAATAGCACAAATAAGGTAACACAAAACTACCTATCAGCAAGCGAAGTCAATAATGCGCGAACATTAATAATAAAACACGCTCAAGAAATGGATTTCTATGATGAGATTACACGATTACAGAAAAAGAGAAATATTAGCAGCAAAAGTAAATTACTTACCTTAAACCCGATATTAGACAAATCCCAGTTACTCCGAGTAGGTGGACGGCTGTCCAACTCTAATCTCAACGAAAATGCAAAGCACCCTATCATCTTATCACACAACAGCAAGATAACAAATCTTCTCATTCATGAAGCACACATGCAAACTCTTCACGGCGGCCCAAGACTGTCATTAGCATACTTACGTGAAAAATACTGGGTCTTAGGAGGATATCGCGCAGTGAGAAGAGAGCTTCATCGATGTGTCACCTGCAAGAGATTCAATGCACAAACAAAAACACAAATAATGGCTGAATTACCAAAAGCACGCGTCGCCCCATCACGCCCCTTCACCCATACAGGGGTTGATTTTACAGGGCACGTCGAAATAAAAGCAAACAAAGGTCGAGGTATTAGAACACTGAAAGCCTACATTGCAGTCTTCGTGTGCTTAGTAACTAAAGCGATACATCTGGAGTTGGTATCAGATCTAAGCAGTACAGCATTCTTAGCCGCATTCCAGCGATTCTGCGCCCGACGAGGAACACCCTATGACATGCATAGTGATAACGGGACTAACTTCGTCGGAGCTAATCGACTATTACAAAGACAACATAAGGAAATACTTCAGTCTTTGAACAGTGACGTCTTAAATTGGATGGCAGATAAAGCAATAACATGGCATTTCCAATGTCCTTCTTGGCCGTCTCATGGTGGATTATTCGAGGCTGCTGTGAAAAGCATGAAATACCACCTCAAAAGAGTAATAGGAGACCAAAAACTGACTTTTGAGGAAATGACAACCTTATTATGTCACATCGAAGCGTGCCTTAACTCTCGTCCACTGTACGCTTTGACAGAAAGCGTTGAAGACGTAAACTGCTTAACACCCGGTCATTTTCTCATTGGTAGCTCCATTGCAACACCACCTCAACCTGATACTTCTACCCTAGACTTAAGAAAGAGATGGCACCTACTACAAACTATGACAAAAAGCTTTTGGCAAAAGTGGTCACGGGAATACTTACAACAGCTACAAGCACGATGCAAATGGATGAAACCAACAACCAATTTACAAAAGAATGACATAGTATGCATAAAAGAAGAAAATCTTCCAGCAGGAAAATGGGCTCTAGGTCGAGTCATTGAGCAGCATCCGGGAAAAGACGGGCACACCAGGGTTGTTAGCGTAAAAACAAAGCACGGGGTGATAAAACGGCCGATCGTAAAATTAGTTCCATTGATTGAAGAGCAAAATAACCAGAACATGAGTTCCAAGAATGATAATAATACCACAAAAAATCTTAGACCACGCACAACACGAAAAAAATACTTATGCCACGCACTTATTCTTTTCTTAACACTATTTATAACGCCGACTGTACAACAAGATGTCAATCAGTTCAGCATTAAAAAGCTTAAGACAAACCAGACATTATACTTTGACAAAATAAATGACATGCTGGCAATCAAAGATGAATGGAAATTAATACTTTATTTTAATATGACAAGTTATTGGCAAAGCACTGAAACATTACAAGAATACGTGACTCATCTTCAAAAATATAAGCATCATGAACTTTTACCACAATTCCAAATTCTCATAAATCAAGTTGATCAAGATTTCAAGGAATTGCAATATTATAATACATTATTTCAATCACAGCATTCATTCCAAAGCAGATCGAAAAGAGGATTAATAGATGGGGTTGGGTACATAGCAAACTCATTATTTGGAGTATTAGACGAAAGATTTGCAGAAAAATACGAAACAGACATTCAAACAATTCAAAACAATGAGAAACATCTATTAAAATTAATACAAAATCAAACTAGCATATTGGAAGTCGAACATAATATTTTACAAAGAAATGAAGACACTGTGAATAAACAGTATACCTTAATAAATGAACACCTAAGCGAGATCAGCCAATTAGAAGCACAAACTCAAACAACAAACAAAGAAGCCTTTTACGTAATGATAACTTGCATATCCGCAGATCGTTTGTTGCAACATTTACGCAACATCCAACAAGCGCTGATAATCACTCTCACAAACCTGTATCACGGCCACATTGATGTCCATATCTTACCCCCAAAACAATTAGAAGCAGAATTAAACAAAATTGTAGGAAAACTAAGTAGAAAATTGAGATTACCAGACGTACAAGATAATATTAGCAATATATACAGGCTGTTACGAATTCATTCACGCATGACAAAGCAATTTCTTATAACCGAAGTTAAGATTCCACTTATTGGTGACGAACTATATGAACTTGACAAAGTAATAAGTATCCCAATTCACATTGATTCTCAAAAAATTATAAATGTCATACCAGCAACAGAGTTTATAGCATACAATATAAACGATGATTCTTTTATACCACTAGATCAATATGATTTACAGAGTTGTATAAGTTCCAACGAAAATCAATTATTATGTCACATAAACCAACCTATATATAACATCAAATCATCGAAGTCTATCTGTAACATCGAATTAATAAAAAATAAAGAAAATCACGCTGTATTTTGCCACGCAGAAATAAGACCCTGTATAGACAAGTGGACAAAAATGCATAAACAAAACACGTGGTTATACGACTGCTGTGAAAAGTGCGGACTACGCATTATGTGCTCAGCTGATATGACGACACAAACTTTGCGTCATAACGGACTGATAACGCTTAGCAAAGATTGCACCGTGAAAGGGGAGAACTTTATGTTTACTGCTAATCATGATTATACTGACAAGTTATTTATAAACGACGAGAGTATGATGACTTTGGTTCCAAAAATATCAGTAATAAATAATCTACTCAACACTTCCATATCATATGAATCAGTTAATTTGAAAACTCCAGAAGAGCGTCTGAAAGAAATCCATGAAAGTATACAAAAAATAAAAAATCAGACTAGAACCTCATACGACACGAACAAGAAAGAACTGCAAGAAGTGAATAACAAAATTAAATACATAAAAAACCAGTCAAGTCTAGACCCTGTAACTTCACACGATATGCACCATTATGTCATGATTTATGTGCTACTGGGTTTAGGAATCATTTTAGTAGTCCTAATCGGGTATCAAACATCTAAAACACGGGGGAATGCTGGAAAAGGGAAGGAGACACCGCGATCGACAGACAGAGGAAATAGGCAGGAACCGGACATTGAACTGGGAGAAGCAGGCACGTCACGTAGAAAGAGACAGCATGAATATGGGAGAATACACCAAAGCAGGGAACTTCCAAAAGTTCCAAATAGTGCTAGTTTAGGAAGCGGAAGTGGTAGTGCTAGTGTAGTGAGTGGTAGTGCCAATAAAAGAGAAAAAACACATGACTTAAATAAGGGTTCAGTGAAGTTTAACACGCAAATACCAGACTATTAAAATTTAGGGACTCTAAATCAAACCTAGGGACTCTAAATAATTTAGAAAGGATATAGAATATTTTCTTAATTTACTTATATATCATTTTAGTTGCGTTAACAATTTTAACATAACAATTGTAGTAGCTTTTAATTACACTCATAACTCATTATCCTGGCGTTATCCTGTTCTTTTTGAGACGCCAATATGTACAAAGTACATTGTCTTGTCACGCAACCTAGATTTAATACCGCACACGTAGCATAAGTTATTGCACCAAATAATTGTAAAAGATCAGAGTCAGTTTGACCGCGGCACAGATTACACATCTTAAATATTTTACTGCATTTTATTAAGTTCTGACTCCGCAGTCCTTTTTGCACTATATTTCCATATTAGCATAGCAACTCATACATTTATATTATTTTGTGTTTTATTTATGTACCTATAAATAAATTACAGAGTATGTAACAATGGAGAAAAATAAATATGTGAATCATGAGTCACTGCAAAGATTTTACTCTTAATATCATTGACTTGACACAAAACAGCTGTTTTGTGGATATTATTTAAGTTACATTTAAATATGTTCAAAAACGAGGATTTGATGGGTGTGTCAAAGACATCAGTCAAACTCTGTATTCGATTTCCATAAATCTGTATGCAACCAGCATCACTTAAAGAAATATCTTCAATTTCTATAATGTGATTTTCCGAACTAAGAAACCACTTATCTGGACCATATGATGATAGAACAAAGTCCCGGAATTGGAGATCAAACTTATGAGATTTACGTTTCTTCACTTGTGGGTATGACATAGCAAGGCTTTCGTTCAAATTTTCAATTTCAAAAAGATGTTTTTCGTTCAATCTTCTTGCTACTTGAGCAAGTGGATTGTTTCCTTGCCTTATTAATTTTTTGATAGAGGACAATTTATTTTCAAATGGGTATGCATTGAAATCTTGCAATTTTCCAAACCGTCTAACTTCTGAAACTACATGGGACAAATTATGAATATTGCTGGTTATATAATCTTTGCTATAATAGTTTCCAAAATTTTCTACAAAAGAATCACATAAATTGTCCGCTACATCTAGAAAATGAAAATATTTTTCACTCGAACAGATTGTGATGGCACAAAAAAAACATAAAAAGTGATGATATGCCTCAGAACACAGTACATCTTTTAGAATTATAAAGCTCAAGTAGTACAGGAATGTTCGAAATTCGGATGCTTTCCAATAGGCCAGCACTTCTATGGATCTTGTTGAACGATGTATCTCTTTAGGTGTTTTACAAGTCAACAAAAATTTACTAACTTTTTCAATATCGCGCGCTCGCCACTTGGTTATATATTTCCCAAATTTACCATCTTTCCATCCAACCAATAATCTTTTCATGATGCCTAAGTCGATGAGGTGAAGAGAATCAGAAACGGGAAAATCTTCCACCATATCAATATTAAGTTGTAATAAAGGTGAGTCCCGTTTATGGTGTTCTCCATATTTTTTGGCCCGAAAATCTTCGTTGTTTCTTGCTGGATATCTTTCTTTTAGAAAAACTACCGTATGAGAATTATGAGAATATTCTCCCACTGTCGTACATTTCAAGCATCCGTGTTTACTGTTAAAATTGGATACACCTGAAAAAATACATAAATTAATTGATATGTGAGTTATCGGATCTTGAACAATAGCCTACAGCTAATGAAATAAAATGTTATTATAATACTAATTACTATTATTATATTTATTATAATAAGAAAAGTGTAAGAGTATTGCGGTCTTTGTTACTACCTATAGAACTAATAAAAGACAGCATCATTTTTAAATGTGTTCGACACCATTCACGAATCTGACAAACGCAAACTAAAACTTAACTTAATTTGACAGGTTCCAAAGTGTTGCTGTCTTGTTTGGCCTTAAAGGCTGAAAAAAGACAGCAACACTTTCAGACCGATGATATAAAATTTTAGTTTGTATATGTCAGATTCGATCGACACCATTATCCACTTTTCCAAACTCCTTTGAACGGAAATTGCTTGTCACCGTGTTCCGATGTAAAAATTACTGTTATAGTTTATAATAACGGTATCTTGACAAATTACACTTTTGATTTTTCACTTTAAATTGAAGAAATTAATTAAATTTTGATTAAGACGCTAGTGAGCGCACGATGCAGTCTTAGGGTCTGTCTCACAGGTTCCCTATATTTTTTTGGGTAGCTTATCTGCTAGATATCCTGTCAGATATTGAACATATTTTGTTTCGTAAGTGTCCAATTGCTTTAACTGACAGATGATCACATACTAAATCAGACATATTTATCTGTGAGTTTACTCAGAAATTTTACCAGCAAGCGGTGAGACAGCCTCTTTGCTTACCTTTGATCATAGCTCTGGCTGGTGAGTCGCAGACGAAGGCTTTCAATTTAATTTTTACCACCTTTTCCGTTTCATTGTTTGTTTTAATTCTGAGATCATTTTCAAGGTCTTTCATTTCACTCACAAAATGTCCTAGATATTTATCTAAGTCCGATGGTTTTTCTTGACCAGCATATATTCCAACTACTAGTGGCGACAGTGTCGGTATTTCTTGTATTTTACACAATATTTTACCAGCGAAACACAAGAAACACATTGTAAAAAGCCGACTCTTAAAGTAGGCTGTGCTGCAGTGGTTTCTTGCAGTTTCTTTTACGCTGCCATAGCACGATCCGAAACGGCGTAGACTCGCTCTATTTGCATTGTATTCTGCATGACATTCAATAAGTATTCTTTAAAGAATCTACATTGAATAAAATTATCTGAATCTGAATCTATTGGCCAAAACTGAAGTTTTGAGCTATTATATATTGGCAGGCCATCAATGTTTATAAGCAGAGTTAAAACATCACACCTACAGTCAATAACTTCTAAACATTTTTGCAAAGGTTCTGTCAATCCGTTATGCCAGTGTAAGAAAACAGAAGGGAGCCGTGTTCTTAGGAAATGAGGCACAGATGAACCTAACCAACATTTTATTGAAATAACACCACATTTGATTACAAAACCGAACTTCTATTAAATTAAAACAACAAGGACAACATTCAGGAAACCTAAAAGGGCTAGATACAATCTAGGTAAAACGGGTAACTATAACGCTCCTAAGAGGTCCGATCGTAACAATGTTCGAGCAGCGAGTGAGAGGCCAAGCAGGTGTGCAGCCTGCTTATATAGGCGACGTCGGTCGGTGTGGCCAGCGCTGCTTGGTGGTTGCAGCTTACACGGCCTCTCCTGACATGCCAGCGTCCTCGATGGCTTTTGACCTGACCAAGCCACGTCATCAGAACCTGCAGAAGAAAGGCTCTGAACATCAACAAATAAAAATAACCTGAAGCTCTGTCTTTCATCTATGCAATCCAGTCAAAACTAAGAAAACAGAAAGTTGCAGTTTCGAAACTGACAAATCATCATCACACTGTACAGCATACAAAATATGTGTATGCGATCACGCATAGGTTGTACAAAGAATGAGCGAATAACGTGAAGTTTGAATTCGCTTGATAGATCAATGTGTTTATCTCGGTCATCTCAGCTGTACCAGATTTGATCTTAGGTTTTGCAATTCTAATAAGTACTTGGGTACTTGCACTAAATACGGCTAATTACTGTTTTGCGATTAGTCTTATCGCAACACGAGATGATGAAATAGAATAATTGGTTTGGTCTCACCAAGTTTGTTGATACGTGTGCAGAGTTTCACACAAAGAAACGTCTTGCGTCCGGTTGAAGCGCAGGCCGACAAGAGCACGCGACGGCTGCGGCTGCTGGTGGGTGCCGGTACTGTAGCGCCCTGCTGCAGCACTTCCCGAACGCTCTACCCGGCAGCACCGCACCACACGACGCAGCGGGGATGAAACAGCGCGACCTCGGGTCGCTCCCGAAGCAGTCAGTTCCGGGTTCGCTATGGCACTCCATCCACATAATGGAATCTAAGCACATGAATGACAACACAGAATTCGATCCAAATTAGTACACAACTGTTATGTGTCTGAAATTGTAAGCTGGCGAGTAGGGATCTTAGATTGTTCATTTAGTTATTGAACCAGTATGATAACAAGGTGCACTCTTGCTACCATTAAAGTTACTCTGTTGAGGACATCTGTACTTATCGACACAAAGTTTCAGACAAATAACTCTAAATGAAATAATGAAACCCATCATGATGGAATTCCACTAAAAACAAAACAGGGTCGACCCTTAAAACTAAATTTGTTTTTGTGGCATAGGCTCCGAGTTTGCATACCGCCCAAACTAATGCGACATTTTAGGCATAGGCTCCGAGTTTGCATACCTCACAGTTGCTGTTGGCAAAGGCTCCGAGTTTGCTTACCACACAGACTTAACAGACAGGACATTAGTTTGTCGGCATAGGCTCCGAGTTTGCATACCGCCCAAACTAATGCGACACTTTAGGCATAGGCTCCGAGTTTGCATACCTCACAGTTGCTGTTGGCAGAGGCTCCGAGTTTGCTTGCCACACAGACTTAAACGGGCACTAACCCTCAAAGAAGGCAGCGCACGCCTCAAGCGTCCATTCACGCCACAGCACCATATTCTCGGTCGCGGCCTCCTCTTGCCATACGAGCCAACCAGCAGTTCCAGCTCGTAGCGGTGATGGGACAGCACGCGCGTAACCATGTACGGGCAGCGCACACGAGAATCCAGCTTGCCGGTGCTCTGCGAAGCTTTGGACAGAAAGAACCATCCCGACAGATCAGGTGTCGCCAGCCACTCAGCCAGCCGAAACACACATAAAACATAAAAACAAAAACACAATGTAAGACTGTAAACAGGTAGAAAGGTAGGAACGCTTATAGCTTCAAAACTTGGCATTATTTAAGAATGCATAGAAACCATTATTAGCAATAAACGTCAGCAGTCAGCACTTACTGCTCGGCCGTACCTGATCATTTTGGTTTTAATTATAGTTTTGCTCTTTAAACAGTTACCTACATAACCAACTTTTAACAGACAGAACACTGGTTCCATAAATTTTCACACAGATTTTTGCCTCGCCACGACGACTACATCATGGCATATAAAGATCTAAGTCAGGTACATAATAATTGGTAAAACCTTACCGAGTTCATAGCTTTGTGTACTTCATTGGAGTCACTGTCATTTCCAAACCTCGGATCCACATACAATGTTGATCTCTGATGTAAGCGGCAGTTTGTGAAATTCACTCATGGATCCCACTTCTGCAGCTCAACATCCTTATATTTGTTTCAAGCAGAAAATTATCTAAAACAGACTAAAATAAGCACTTTAGATCATCATTGCTTTTTAGCGTAAAAAGCAATAACACAGAGAGCATCCAATCTTGCACAAATAAACAGAAACACTGTTGGTATCTTCTGAAAGCTAAGAAACATTACACAAAAAAAAATCACCAACTTGAAACTATCGTTGTAGGTAGGTACTATTCTTATTCCTTATTAGGGATCGACTACCTAACCTTAACAGTGACAGTAGCCAAAGTCTGGCTATACCTTCCGAAGCACAGAAAATGTATGTCTTAGCACTTGCGATCACACTTCCAGGTTGTAATCATAACCTGTTTCCGAATTTTGTAATGTGATAAAAGAGAACAATTTACAGACTTAGTTCACGTCCTTTTCTCATTGATATATAAAGACAAAAAGTGGGTAGCAATAATGAGGACTCTTCTACACGTTGGCGAAAAATTTGGCTTACCTTTAAACAAATAGATGGATACCTACTTAGTTCCCAATCAATTTTTGGCGTACAAATGTAACCTTACACGAAATTAGGCAAAATCCCATTGTTTTGCGGCCACCACATAGCACAAGTCGTTGTTGTTGTAATCCTCTACAGAGAGCTAACACATCTTCTCCTTGATCTTCTCCAAGTCAGCAGGTCCAGCGTGACATATCATGTGTCGTTTGATGAAATCCCAAAGGAAGGTCGGTACCATACCCACATACTCCGGTTCATCCGTGATCATGCCACGGTATCGAAATATTGAAACTTCAATTTACTGCTACAACAATAACATCAATGCGTGTCGGCGGCTATCGCCAATCATCAGTCGCAAACTACAAACAAAGCAAGAATATTGCCCATGTTGGGTCAGGTTTACCCTTGCTGGTCCACACTAGCTCAAATAAACTTTACTGCTCGCTCGTCCAATGTCTCTGTATTTCACAAATAAGACGCTAATACATCGATACGAAAATACAAACAAATATTTTTATTTTACACCAACACCAATAAATTAACTAGTGTCATGATTTTAG
This sequence comes from Athrips mouffetella, assembly GCA_947532105.1. Lineage (NCBI taxonomy): Eukaryota > Metazoa > Arthropoda > Insecta > Lepidoptera > Gelechiidae > Athrips > Athrips mouffetella. The sequence continues at coordinate 25,975,795 of OX383974.1, read as the reverse complement.
TTTCTTCTTTCATTAAAAATGATTGTTTACCAATAATTAATTAAAATAAGGAATAAAAATCGTTAAACGACTTCTTCAGTATATCAGCTATCATGATTTTACAAATGGATTTCTATCTTATTAGTTTGTCTATAAAATCTTACCTAATTTTTATTTGTATATTTCCCAGTTTCATTATTCATTATTTATCAAATCAATTAAGTAACTGAAATAAACCGAATGAGCGAAACGGAACCAACGCTTGAAGCGCCCTCTGGTTGTAGAACATTGGTGTAATTCGAAGGGGGGAACGGGCAGGCGGCATTCCGTAACGAGCATTTGGACCGAGAAGTCGGGCTAAAAATCTTAAGTGTGCTTCATCTAGATTTACTTGGAATTTGAAATAAAAGTGTGTGGGCTCTATTTTAGACCTGTTTCATTCGTCATAAAAGTTCAGAAGTGAAACAAGCAGCACGCTCACAAAGTGTTCAGCGAATAACCTACCGGCAAACGTAAGTAAATTTTATATTTCTTAATGGTGAAATGTACAGTACTCTGCCCAGCTGTGGACATTCTGCTGGCTACATGATGATTGGAGTACATTCTATTCTATTAAACGATCAATGGTTGTATAAACATTTGTAATCGGTTTCCCGTAAAAAAGTTCTAAGGATTTTGATGAAATTGACCATACGGGGGTTTTCGGGGGCAGGAAATCGATCTAGCTGGGGTTCATGTCTGGGAAAATTCGTTTTCCTCGTGTTGTTAAGCATATTCTTTTTTTTTATATACCTCGTTTTACATAAAAACCTACAGCGCGATCAGATATTTTAATATTAGAGCGAGGCTAGATCGCCCAGGTACTGTTAACTTATATAGGCACTTATTACTTGATAATTCGTAGATTTTGGCGCTAATTAAACATTTCGCGCGAAATAGACAATGGATGCAGTGCCAGTTCTGTGAATTTAAATTGCTTATTGTTTTTTTTCCTTTCTTGATTATGTTAAATCGTGTAGCGTATTCGCAATTGAAACCACGTGTATCGAGATTATTTTATCTTGAAGTTTAAAGAAAGGAAGGTAAAAATTATTAGAACTCTTTTAAAAATAATAAAACAAATGTGTGCCTACCTACATAACATGATTCAATTATCATGATTCATGATTCTTTGTGTGTTCTTATGTTTATGTGTGCAATAAAGAATTCATTCATTCATTCATTCATGATTCAACTTATTTGAACTTTTTTTTTTTTTTTGCTTCCGAAGGTATACATAGATATTAAATGTAGGTATGTGTACGCATAGGTGTAGTATATGGGTTAGGCCCCGTAAGACACATAGTATGGTAACAACGGAACTGTGTAAGGTTTAGTTTACAATACCTATGTAAAATGCCAATCTACCAAAATGACTATAGTACCTACAGCATTTGTAAGTGTCCCTACTTATAACCTGAGAAATATAATGGTAAGGCACGATAAATGGCAAGAAGCTTTAGGTAACACAACGTAACACACAGTAACACAACGTAACACACAGTAACACACCGGAATGAATCGCGTGGCCATCCTAACCCATATAAGACACTGCAGAATTAATTAATTTTAGTTATCTGTGTAGTGGTTTATGGAAATGTAGGTGCCTGGAAGGGAAGGCATGTGGGTGCCTGGAAGGAAAGGCATGTGGGTGCCTCAAAGGGAAGGCATGTGGGTGCCTCGAAAGGAAGGCATGTGGGTGCCTCGAAGGAAAGGCATGTGGGTGCCTCAAAGGGAAGGCATGTGGGTGCCTCGATGGGAAGGCATGTGGGTGCCTCAAAGGGAAGGCATGTGGGTGCCTCGAAAGGAAGGCATGTGGGTGCCTCAAAGGGAAGGCATGTGGGTGCCTCGATGGGAAGGCATGTGGGTGCCTCGAAGGGAAGGCATGTGGGTGCCTCAAAGGGAAGGCATGTGGGTGCCTCGAAGGAAAGGCATGTGGGTGCCTCAAAGGGAAGGCATGTGGGTGCCTCGATGGGAAGGCATGTGGGTGCCTCGAAGGGAAGGCATGTGGGTGCCTCAAAGGGAAGGCATGTGGGTGCCTCGAAGGAAAGGCATGTGGGTACCTCGAAGGAAAGGCATGTGGGTGCCTCGAAAGAAAGGCATGTGGGTGCCTCGAAGAAAAGGCATGTGGGGTGCCTCGATGGAATGGCTTATAGGTGCCTCGATGGAAAGGCATAAAGGTGCCTCGATAGAATGGCTTATAGCTGCCTCAATGGAAAGGCATAAAGGTGCCTAGATGGAAAGGCATATAGGTGCCTCGATGGAAAAGCATGTGAGTGCCTCGAAGGAAAGGCGTATAGGTGCCTAGAACAGAACATTAAGATGCTTAATGAGAGAAGGTTTCATAACTTCTAGCCTTAAGATGTCTCAGATTATAGTGTAAATCATTGGATTTTGATTTCTGGCATATGTGTCATGTGATGGTATAGAGCATTTACAAATTACATAAAAGTGAAGACTACATAGATGTATAGGCATCTGGGTAGTAGTTTTTTTTAAAGTTTTTGTCCTAGTTGGAGGGAATAACCAATTTAGTGGATAATTCAACAGACTGCGAGTTTATGTGATGTGTCAGTTCTGGTATTAACATAGTCCAATTTTATTTTAGAATGACATCCGAAGCCGGTGAAGTCGGAGTCACATCACAACGAGGGAAAAAGCGGCGAAGGCGCATAATTGAATCATCAGATTCTGAGGAAGAAGTATCAGCAAAAAGGCAGAATATATCATCTGAAGGTGTATCGAAGGAAGACCTACTCAAGATCATTTATACTCTTCGTGGAGATACAAGTAAGGCTAGCACTAGCATAATACCTAACCATCAGAATAATGTGATCCCTGAGTTCGACCCTGATAACAACAACCAAAGCGTAGACCGATGGTTAAGTAAGGTCAACGAATGTTCTTCCATATACGGGTGGGACGAAAAACAGACCATCCATTTCGCATTACAAAAATTATCAGGGTTAGCAAAGAAATGGTACGAATCACTTTCCAGTCTTAATTTTACATGGGATCAGTGGCAAGTCAAGTTACGCAAAGCGTTTCCTTATGAGGTAAATTATGGGAATCTTTTGGAGGAAATGTTACGTCGGGTCGCGCGCCCTAACGAAAATCTTCGAGAGTATTTCTACGAAAAGCTTACTCTGATAAGCCGCTGTGAGATTACTGGTCAAAAGGCGGTTGATTGTATAATTCATGGTATACCAGAAGTTTCGATTAGGAATGGGGCGCAAGCTCTTAAATGCAGGGAACCAGAAGAATTATTGTCTTATTTGTCCTCCCAGAAGACAAAAGAAACCATGTCACAAGCAGTACACCAGCAGAGAAAACGAGATTACCGTAATGCCAATCTTCGGAACAGCGCGGTGGGACCCCCTCAAATGATCTGTTTTAATTGTAACGAAAGAGGGCATTCTTTTAAGAAATGCTCAAAGCCCTTGACCAAGTGCCGAAAGTGTGCCAGGTTAGGTCACGACCTTGAGTCTTGTCAGAGGAGACCCCTCATGGCATTTAATCCGTCATCAGAAAAGAAAACTCTTAAAATTGCGTTCGAACATTACCCTAGCGTTGACCTGTCAGCGATTGATTATTCATGGCAAGAGAAGACACCTAAACTCGCTTTTCAAAATATCCCAGAAACAAACAAGAAGTTCTACAAAACCACGTCAATTAACGGCACTAACTTGCAAGCATACGTAGACTTTGGTAGTGATTGCAGCCTTATTTGTTCGTCTGACGCGAGACGTCTTAACTTGAAAGGAGTTACGGAAAAGTTACCGACTATACGCGGATTCGGAAATTCAGTTATCATTCCAATTTCAAAAGTGTCGGTGATAGCGAAGGTTGACGAGGTAGAAGCGCAGATAGAATTGCTCGTTGTTAACGACAAATTTATGCATACCCCTGTCCTTCTTGGTCAAAACTTTACGGAAATGCCAACAGTTACTGTGCTTAAGGATAAAGATAGCCTCTTTTTTTATTTTAGTCCTGAAACTCAAAAGCAACCAATCGGTCAAGAAGAAAATTCGATTAAACTATACGTACTTAATGAGACTAAAATAGAAAAAGGGGGAATCTTAGAGGTTTACACAAAAGATCCATACACTGGCGAAGTGTACGCAGATGGAAATACTAGAATGAGTCCTCACCAAGAATATCACTTCCATCAGGGGTGTTATAGAGTACAAAATGGACGGGGTTTTGTATTTGTAACAGCCTTGAATAATGACACTATTGTTTTCAAACCGGATATGTTATTAGCACGAGTCAACCCTGCTTTTGAATCGGAAACCGTTCAGGTTAATGCTGTGCGATCAGACACTCCGTTGCCGCCTTTAAATAAAGAAAATATTAAGGTAGGCCAAGGATTAGACTCCACGAATTTTGACAGATTGTACGATTTGTTACAAAAATATCGACCGTGTTTCGCAAACAGTCTAGAAGAGTTAGGTTGCACGACAGAGGCAGAAATGCACATAGAATTGAATGATAGTCGACCTGTTATATATCGACCGTACCGAATGTCTGTTCATGAGAGGGAGAAAGTTCGAAACATTGTCGATGAACTGATTCGGAATGATATTGTTCAAGAGTCACAGTCGAATTATGCAAGTCCTGTGCTGTTAGTTAAAAAGAAGTCTGGTGAACCCCGACTATGCATAGACTTCAGGTCTTTAAACAAAAAGACGGTAAAGGATAAATATCCCTTGCCTTTGATCGAAGATCAAACCGCAAATTTAAGCGGGAACTTATACTTTACTTCACTTGACCTAGCATCGGGATACTACCAGATCCCGATGGCACAAGAAAGTCGTCATTTGACAGCATTTGTTACTCCAGACGGCCACTTTGAGTTTAAACGGATGCCGTTTGGACTAGCAAATGCCCCAGCCGTCTTTCAGAAAATGATGAATAAATTATTAGGCTCACGCAGATTTACCTCGGCTTTGGCTTACATGGATGACCTCCTTGTGCCATCGGCTTCCATTGACGAAGGATTCCAACGACTGGAAGAAGTTTTGCAATTGCTTCAAGGTGCGGGTCTAACACTAAATTTGTCAAAATGCAGCTTCTTTGACATGTCAATCGAGTATCTTGGATATGAGATTTCTGCCGAAGGGATTAAACCCGGTGCGCACAAAATATTAGCCGTCAAGAATTTTCCGACTCCACAAAACGTCCATAACGTTAGGCAGTTTTTAGGCTTAGCCAGTTATTTTAGGAAATTTGTGCGTGGTTTCGGAGAGATAGCAAAACCTCTTACTGCATTACTAAAGCAAAATTCTGTCTGGCAATGGACTGAAATCGAGAATTCTGCGTTCAACAACTTAAAGGAGAAATTAGTGGAACGTCCCATTTTGGCATTATATGACCCGAAACTAGACACGGAGCTGCATGCCGATGCCAGTTCTTTGGGGCTGGGAGGTATATTAATGCAATGGCAAAATAATCCCAGAGTCCTGAAGCCAGTTGCTTATTTCAGTCGACAGACGACAGCGGAAGAGCGTCACATGCATTCATATGAGCTGGAAACCCTAGCTGTCGTCTGTTCCTTGAAAAAGTTCCGCCCTTACCTACTGGGATCGAAGTTTAAAATATATACGGACTGCAATGCGTTGAGACACACACTTACCAAGAGAGATCTGATTCCTCGTATAGCTAGGTGGTGGTTACAGATCAGTGAATTTGATTTTGACATAGAGTATCGGCCCGGGTGTCGTATGAGTCATGTCGATGCTCTGAGTAGGAACCCGGTCGCTGATGACGGCAATGTAAATTTGAACCCTACGACGAATGTGCCCTCTGTGCTTAAAATTAATTCCCTAAATTGGTTATGTACATTGCAAATGGCCGATCAAGAGCTCTCACGGATAGTTAAGATACTTAAACCAGATAATGAGGACGAAATTAAGGACATACGGAAAAACTATGCAGTTAAAGACGGTATTGTATACAGAAAAGTTGAAGATGGACTACGCATAGTAGTTCCCCGAAATGCACGCTGGCAAGTTTGTAAAAATAATCATGACGATATTGGTCACTTCGGGTTCCTAAAAACTATTGAGAGGATACAACTGCAATACTGGTTCCCCAAAATGAGGCGCTTCGTAAAAAAATACGTCGCTGCATGCATCGAATGCGCCTACAATAAAGATACAGAATCTAAGACTCGCAAAGGCTATTTATACCCTATTGAAAAGAAGCAAATTCCGTTCCATACGATTCATATGGATCATTTGGGGCCATTTGTGCGGAGCAAACAGGGGAATAGTTATATTCTGACTGTGGTAGACGGCTTCACTAAGTATTTATTTGCAAGACCTGTAAAAGACGCAAAAAGTAAAACTGTAATCAAAGTATTAGAGGAGATTTTTAATGACTTTGGTACTCCTACAAGAATTATTACCGATCGCGGAACGGCATTCACTTCTTCACAGTTTAAGGCTTTTTGTGTTAAAAACGGAATAAAGCATATATTGAACGCAGTTGCTTGCCCAAGAGCCAATGGGCAAGCTGAAAGATTCAATCAGACCATTCTCACAGCTCTAGCCACACAAAATTTTGGAAATGATGATCGTGATTGGGATAAACAGTTACGAAAGGTTCAATGGGGCATAAATAACACGATTCATTCAACGACAAAGAAGGCACCATCTGAATTGCTGTTCGGTGTAAGATTCAGTGGTTGTTCAGACAATAAGTTATCTGGCTTTAATGCGAATTTAGTTGACGAGGTTGATAATGCTTCTAATACTGATAACTTGACTCCATTTTCTGCCAACTCCGATCGAGTCCTAGATACTTCAAACACTGTGGTAACGGACACAGTCTTTAGAGACACTGATAACACTGAACAAGTTCCTGGAGAGGTACCCGCTAGTAACCTTATAGACGCAAGGGAACAACTGAGAAAGGAAGCAGATGCCAATATTAAAAAAAGTCAACAGAAGCAGAAAGAAACCTACGATCGGGAAAGAGCACCTGCAAGGAAGTATAAAGAAGGTGATCTAATAAAGATCACAAAAGTCAGCTTCAATAACGACGGAAAAAGCAAGAAACTGTTACCGAAGTTCATTGGGCCTTACAGAATACTTAAATATCTGGGCAATGACAGATACCGCATCGCTGATATCCCAGGATTTGGCAACCAAAGGAAGTACGAAAGTGTGATATCAGCCGATAGAATACGCCCGTGGATCCACATTAAGACGTTAGAATTAGAAAGCGATTACAGTTCCTCTGTGGAGGAAAGTGATTCGAGCTAAACTCATTCCTAGTTAAGACTAGGTACACGCAATGTGAATGTGAACTATGTTGACCTTGTAACGCTTTTATATCAATTACTTGAAGTATTTATAAAGTTAATTAAGGTAATGGAATAATTTATACCTTGTTATAATAATAGTATAGGTAGTCCAATAAGTTAAATGTAAATTTAATAATAAAATATATAATATTAATTGTAAGAAATGTATCTATTTTGCTAGATGCTAGATTCGAAGTGTAAAAAACAACCATAAAACAATTGATATTTCTTGTTGTTGCTCATTATTCTCTCATATTTTGTTATATTATAGCGACACTATCTTTATTTTTAAGTCCGGTCATTTACTCCGCAAACAAAATTTATTAATTAGTTAGACCAGCAGCTATAGACCAAGTGTCATGATAAAAATAATGTAGAATGAGCGTGTTCCGGAGCTAACACGCATAAGGATGGCCGAGTGTCATGATTTTAGTTTCTTCTTTCATTAAAAATGATTGTTTACCAATAATTAATTAAAATAAGGAATAAAAATCGTTAAACGACTTCTTCAGTATATCAGCTATCATGATTTTACAAATGGATTTCTATCTTATTAGTTTGTCTATAAAATCTTACCTAATTTTTATTTGTATATTTCCCAGTTTCATTATTCATTATTTATCAAATCAATTAAGTAACTGAAATAAACCGAATGAGCGAAACGGAACCAACGCTTGAAGCGCCCTCTGGTTGTAGAACATTGGTGTAATTCGAAGGGGGGAACGGGCAGGCGGCATTCCGTAACGAGCATTTGGACCGAGAAGTCGGGCTAAAAATCTTAAGTGTGCTTCATCTAGATTTACTTGGAATTTGAAATAAAAGTGTGTGGGCTCTATTTTAGACCTGTTTCATTCGTCATAAAACTAGACACCGAGATAATATGCGGCTAAACACCATTTTTCACCCGTTTTGTTGAATCAGGAAGTCATTTCATTAACTGAACAACGCTACAAAGTCATCCGTGATAATAACACTTTCTGTCCATTTAGTTGCTACGAGGCTATTCCACGAAACGAGGAACAAAGCTCGACCTATGCTGTTCTCCACTTAACAAAAATTTTGTCAATTACGGAAAAATTACCCACAATGGTGCAAAAACAACCAACTTAAAATGTTCCTGCACAAAAATTTGACATAAGAAACCACAAGTAAACCTAAGAATCACTTTTTCCTGACCTTTTCTTTCTCCGATTCGGCCATCATGATAGATCGCGCGTCCTCGTGCGAGTTTGCACAAATATGTCAACTTCTTGTAACCTCGATAACCTGATAAACCCAAAGGTTAAACCACTAACAACTCCATCTCGATTACGACGTGTCAAAACTACCTTCAAATTAAAAACGAAACTGTTTACTTTGGTTGTGTAGAAAGGAATGAGACTTTTCTCACCAAACCACCTATTGATCATCCAAAATATCAACCTTCCTGTACAAACAAGGTTTGCTCACAACAACGTTCAATTACGTGACGATTTTCTCAGCCTATCTTCTAAAACATTCGTGGAATCGCGTTCCCGGCTGCCAAGTCAAGTTGGTGGTAACAACTTGACAACAAAACCTGTATACATAAACCGAACTAGCGCAACGCTACAAAGGTACAAACAACCGAGACTAAAATCACTCGAGATCAATGTGTTACTACCGACGTCCGGCCAAATGTACCGCATTTTATTTTGTGGGTTGACGCAAAAAGAACATGTGAAATTATCTCAACTTACTTAAGAAAACTTTGAAGAAAAATTATAAGTCAACCTTCATTCCTAAATATACTCATCAAACAAAATATTGGGTTCTAAAATAACCGCCGTTGCGACGCCAACTATATGAAAAATCACGATGTCTTCGAATGTCTTGTGGATCGTCTACGTGACAAAAAGAAATGAAATATACTGATGCTGAGCGGAAGCAATCGCTGCGTATAGCCACAAATGTTGAAAAACACCATAATTACGTGGCCTATCAGACGAAGATATGATCGCAGGAATGCCTTTGATGCAGGAAATTGGCGCGATTTCTCGATCTAGATCCACAGACAGACTTGTGGAACTATGAACACCACTTACCTTCTCACCAACACACAGGAAAACACGTAAAACTGAACAAAATGGATGGAACATGAGCGAAGACGCGTGAAGACTTTTTACACACTTCTGATGTAAGAAAACAGAAGGGAGCCGTGTTCTTAGGAAATGAGGCACAGATGAACCTAACCAACATTTTATTGAAATAACACCACATTTGATTACAAAACCGAACTTCTATTAAATTAAAACAACAAGGACAACATTCAGGAAACCTAAAAGGGCTAGATACAATCTAGGTAAAACGGGTAACTATAACGCTCCTAAGAGGTCCGATCGTAACAATGTTCGAGCAGCGAGTGAGAGGCCAAGCAGGTGTGCAGCCTGCTTATATAGGCGACGTCGGTCGGTGTGGCCAGCGCTGCTTGGTGGTTGCAGCTTACACCAGTATAATCCAGAACCAACAGCAATAATATTCATCTTTGAAGTGTTCGTTTTCAAAATAGTACGAGGATCTTTTGGCAGTATATATGGAAATCTTTTATTAAGAATCGTTGAAATTTTTTTTAAAGCAATATGAGAAATGTTAAATTCAAGGGCCCACTCTTTGTAGTCAGAACGAAACTCATCATTTAAATTTGACTGTCTTCGGACTCAGAACTATCATTATCTTCAAACTCTGATTTGTCATTTTCATTATTACTATATTCAGAATTACTATCAGAGTCCGGGTCTAGATCAGCACAGATATTTTTACACACTTTACTTGTCGACGGCTCAGAAATTGCATTATCAGTAGAATCATTAATATTTTCTACGGAACCCGCACTATGAATACTTGCTTGCACTTCACCCGTTACAACTACTAAAGATGATGCTTCTTTAAGTTTTGAATACGTCTTGTTTACTTTACGTCTGAACCCTCCACTTCTTTTAATTCTTTTCCACTGGTTGTAGTCCATTTTATCTGAATTAATCAAAATAGTTGTTTTTGCATTAACCGATTCAACAAAGTGGTGTTTACTGTGCTTTAAAAGATTCTACTTAACTTTCATACCACTACTACGCTGTATGATGGATTTCAAATAATGTTTAAGCAACTTTTGGGCCGTGTAAGGATCACACAAAAGCGTTTATTCAACTTAAATTGTTAGGTCGAAAGAAAGCATTGCAGAAAGCTATCATATGACTCAAAATGCTATTAAAGTAACCGAGATGCTATTTTGTTGAATAAACAGCTTTTACTCAACAATAATGCTGTAATTATTACATGTTGAAAGATAGTGCTATAAAAGTTAGTTTGACAACAAATAAGCAATTAAGTTGCTTTTTAAGAGCTGTCTTATGACTTACGGTTGCATGAAGGCGATCTAGACATACTTTTATACGATCATCGAGTAAATGCGATATGAATTGGTCGAGAAAACGTTTACTAAACATGTTTAAAGAACCGAAAAGCTATCAATGCTAAACAATCTAGAAAGCTGCTTTTATATGACTTTTTGGAATAATAGGATCTTTCATACGATTGTTTTTCGATCCATAGTCGAGAGAAAGAATGATTAATCGAGCTCTTTGCTAGTTGGGTAAGGACTTGGACAGTAAGAGTAAGACAGCATTTTCACCTTAGTGGTACGGAACCGTCAGTGCGCGAGTCCGACTCGCACTTGGCCGGTTTTTATGATAGTCACCCATGACATAAATAAGTTATTGGTTCGATACGTACCTAATCAAGCAAATTTACAAAACGAAAAAAGTGTATCATTCAAGATATAATGGAAGACAACGAACCTAGAATGCTGGAAAAGATTGCTAGAAAAGGGGGCAACGTGTTACTACACGATGGGAGGCAGTACCATAAACAGCGCACTTACAAAAGTGGAAACACACTTTTTGTTTGTTCAAAACTTAAAAAAGAAAAGTGCCATGGCACATTGACCCTAGCAGCAGTACGTATTTTCATCATTTATACATTTTGGCTATTGTGCAGGGCAGGGTTTTCGTTGTTTAAGGGAAGCCTGCGCTATGTATCCTCTCGAAACAATTAGAGCCTGTACACACTGCGACATTTTGCGTTGATACAGTCGCTATACCGTCGCGATGCAAACGGGTTGCAGCATCGATACAGTCGCTAGTAGCGTTACAAGCGCGACTTCATCGCTACTGACACGCGTTTGCAACAATACAAGTTGCACCAACTAAGCGACACTAAATGTGGGAACCTCGAAGGAAGGGGCGCCAAAGGCACAGTAAATATATAAGCTAAAGCAGTATGGAAACTCCTAACATACTCGTACGTCCAAAACTGGCGCACTCACACATTCGCACAATAGGAAAAAAAGCAGGGTGTCTACTCTCAAAGTCCGAAATATCGAAACGATACTACTCGAAACATGCAAATGCAAAACTTCGTCCCTTGACAATAGAGCAGAATATTGGTTGGATGAATTTTCAAACTGCATCCAATCAATATTCTACTCTATTGTCAAGGGACGAAGTTTTGTATTTGCATGTTTCGAGTTGTATCGTTTCGATAAATCGGACTTTGAGAGTAGACACCCAGTTTTCGCGCTGAAGTCAGTCGTGGGTGCCAAAACCATAATACAAACAAATAGGTACGTATGGGGTCCCTATAAGTATGTTGCACAAAAAGTAAGCTAAATACAAAGGTGAACACCCCGGTTGAATCAGTTTAGTAGTTTGAGAGTTATTTGCGCACAGGCCGCTTGATACTTTGCATTCGTGTTGCTTCTGATTATGTGAACAGATTGCAATGAAACAAAGTCTATATGTTACACGAAAATAAGTGTAATACATGGGTTCTATTACCTTTCTTGCAACCCCCTAGGTCATATTTTCACGAAAAGTTTAATGTACAAATTCGCTAACTTTACGATTTTATTATATGTATAGATATAAGATAAGATGAAGGTATGAGTAGATTTATTAAATTTTTGAATAAGGATCAATTTGACTACAGGATTTGCCAATTTTGTTTACCACATCGAATACAATACAAATATCTGAGTCAATTTCATTTTGAATTACTCGAATACATAAAGAAATGATAAAGTAAATAAAGTTTAAATAAATGGTACTTACAGCAGCACTGCACTTACTTTCTCGCGATGGGCAAGTAAAAACTATCAATTGCTTACTTAAATTGGTAATGGAATATATTATAAGGCCTACGTCCATCAGTGGACGTCTTTCGGCTGATATCATGATGATGATGAGGTATATTCTAAAGCACTTCCACAAGGACGCACTCATCCAAACTTATTCCATCCCCTCCTCGTATCCGTAACTACCTACTACTGGGGGCGATTCTAGCGTGGCCGCTGGGCCCTCTTAAAAATGCAGATAAAAGTGTGCAGATTACCTTAAGTAATGTGGAAGCTTCCTGAAAGAATAAGGATCACACTTGACGACGGTAGTTACTTTGACCCTAGCTAGCCTACGTATTTAGCACTCGCGGTATTTAATTGATGTTGCGCACTGGATACACTTTTGTAGTTTATAATTATTTATTACGAGATTTACGTATTTTCTGTTTTTACAAGTCCAACATAAGTGACACAGTCACACAGTCAATAAGTCAGTAACCTAGCAACGATTCATAGAGAACATGAATATGTATGCGAACTTCTTTCACTGATGCTAGACCTACCAACTTAACACTTTCCCTCATTGGTGTAACGGTGTTCGCAGCCCCAACCCAGCTCTTAGTAAAGTGAGCCTTGGCTTTGGCACTGCCTTCGTAAGCAAATCAGCTAGTTGCTGCGCAGAACTCGTCTTTTGTACGTCCACTAAACCTTCTTCCACAGTTTCTCGAACGTAGAAATGTCGCACGCGGATGTGCTTGGTCCGCTTGTGAAATTCGGGGTTGTGCGCAAGACGAATCGCTGCCTCATTGTCCACTTTCAATGTTGGTATACCTTTAAGGTCTGTAAGCTTGCTGTAGACTCGTTGTAGCCATACAAGTTCACGAGCACCTTCGCTGGCTGCTACAATTTCGGCTTCTGTTGTCGAAATCGCGACCGATGGTTGTCGTTGGCTCATCCACGATACGGCACCTCCTGCGTATAGGCATACCACTCCTGAGGTGGAGCGTCCAGTGAGCTCGTCACCGCCGTGATCAGCATCACTATATCCTTCTATGATGGCTTTCTGGCTTCCAGAGATATAACTTATTCCGTAAGTTATGGTTCCTTTAAGATATCTGAAGATCCTCTTCACCTTCAGCCAATCAGTCCAGGACGGATTTTCTAATTTCCTGGACACCACTCCGACTGCGTATGCAATGTCCGGGCGCGTACCTGTCATAAGATACGCCAGAGCTCCTACTGCCTCTCTATAGGGAAAACTTTTCTCGCCAGGGTTAGCTTCAACTTTCCCTGCTTCAGTAGTCCTTTCTATGGGCGTTGCGACTGGATTGCAATCTGACATTCGAAAACGTTCCAGGATTTTCTTCGCATAGGCTTGCTGAAAAATCGTAATAGAACCGTCATCCGATCGATCTATCTCCAGTCCTAGGTAATAGGATGCTGACTTGGTAGTAATCTTCAGCGTGTCTCCCAATTCTTTCAGAAACTGGTTCGCTAATGCTTTATCTGTAGTGGCTACCAGTCCGTCGTCCACATACAGAGTAATGAGTATTTTCTTGTCTCCCACTTCCTTGGTGAAAAGACAGGGGTCAGCTGCGTTCTGTATAAAACCTTTCTCAAGCAGAATTTCCTCAAAGCACGAATTCCAACAACGAGGTGCTTGTTTTAGGCCATACAGGCTTCTTTGAAGTCGACAGACTTTTGATGTGCCATCGCTGAATCCATCTGGCTGCTGCATGTAGATTTCCTCTTTCAGCTTGCCATTCAGGAAGGCTGTTGAAACATCAAACTGTGTCAGGTGCAGCTTCTCCTTGGCGCTAACACTCAGCAAAGCTCTTATTGTAGCCATCCGGGCAACAGGGCTGAACGTCTGTTCATAATCTATCCCTTTGCGTTGCTTGAATCCTTTTACTACAAGTCTAGCCTTGTATTTGTCAACTGTACCATCTGGGTTTCGTTTGATTCTAATAACCCACTTGCATGGTAGCGCCTTGCGGTTTGGTGGTAGTTGGCACAATGTCCAAACCTTGTTGTCGCCTAGGGATTTGATCTCGCTCGCCATGGCTTTCTGCCATTCGGCACTATCTTCCCTATCTTTAGTCTCTTTGTATGTCTGAGGAAAGCTTTCAGTTCCTACGAAACACACGTAGTCTTCGTACTTCTTGGGACGTGCGATGGTTGATCTTTCTCTCAGGTTGTATCGAGGCTCCACTGCTGCTAGCGGCTCAACTACTTCTAATTGCTCTTGCTCTTCATCAGCACTGGCAAAATCATCCTCATCATCACCTTCGTACACAGCTCTCTCGCCGGAACGAACGTCCTCAGGAACTCTTGAAACTCGAACTTGATCTTGACCTTTTGGTCTGGATGATTAAAATTTGACAGGTCTTAAAGTGATGCTGTCTTTTTTCAGCGTATAGGCGGTAACAAAAATAGCAACATTTTTAGACCTGTCAAATTATAGTCCTAAATTTAGCGGCCACGCTAGAATCGCCCCCAATGTCCTGACTAGTACGGACACGAGGAAAACCTCACGCATGCGTACGGGTGTTTCCTCGTATCCGTAATAAAACAAACCTGACCATAAATAATTATACAGCATGCTTTTTATACGTAGTACGGACACGAGGAATGAAAAAAAATTAAGTTTCCTCGTGTCCGTACTAGTCAGGACATTAGTACGGACACGAGGAAACTCCCATAATTCCTACCAAAAAGAAAAAATAATTACATAAAAAAAAGTGGCTCTCCTTAAATCATTCTTTCAGTACTAAGGACTAATGCAGCAAAAGGAAATTGCTTAATCATTAATCGCCGTATAATTTAGTGTACACACGCTACTATTAGGGAATTTTTGTTACAACGTTTACAGCGTGTAACGCAATGGTGTAATAATATTGAAGGGTGTGAATCGGCCCATGAAACTGAACAACTTTTTCCAAGGAACATAGGTCGAAATACGGAAAAACAAATTTGACCCCATACAAAATGCGGTAACAGCTAACGCAGTTTCTATGGGAGGTCAAAAATTTATTTGGTTCTATGACCAATGTTTCTTGGGAAAAGTTGTTCAGTTTCATGGGCATGTTCACAACCTTTAGTATTATCACACCTTTCCGTTTCCGTAGTTTAGAAAAGTTTAAGTTTGTTTGATGGTAGGATTGAGCTATAACTTAATTATAAGATAAGTTGGGTTGGGATTACGTACCTAAGATGTAGACTAATGATCATACATATTTATAGTAGATTACGTAACTGTCATATAAGTCATATTATATGAAGTTACGTATACTACTTTATCTGCACTCATGCAATAGGTGCAGTAGGTAGGTAGATACCTACTTATAAATTAAACAAAAGTAAACAAGAAAATTAATTATTTTATGATAATAATTATTTACATTATGGATGTTACAATTGTGAAATTGTATGTTCACTACAGATCTTGCGGCGGTTTCGGTGGAGGCTGATGCGTTGCTAGTTGACGGAGCTGGTGCTGGTACATTGATATTCACCTCATTTGCGTTGTTTTCAATGGTGTTTAATATTGTGTTTGAAACTTGAATCTTATTCCTTAGAGATTCATCTATGTAGCTTTCCGCCACAGTAGACGATTTCCATCCTCCATGCCTTTTCAACGCAGTCAAGTCTCCTCCTCCATCAATCAGTAGCGTTGTAGAAGTGCGACGGAAGCAGTGACCCGTGAACAATGCCGGATTGGGCAGATTTAAATAATTCGCAATAGTTTTTCCCAAAATGCCAAATTTATTTATGCCCACTCTCTGTACAGTGCATTTTCCAGCAAGGTAATTTAAAAAAAAGCAGGGATTAGAACAGGAATTAGGCCGAACATCAATGTATTTTTTACATATCGCATAGTAGTCGCCTGTGACAGTGAAAGATCGGTCTATTTTAGTTTTCGTTTTAGAAACTTTAACCATAATTGTAGACTCGCCGATATGTACAACGTCTTCGAATTGAATGTTATATAGTTCTTGCTTTCGGCAAGCACCCATTACCCCGAAGATAAGTGCAACCTGTAAAAATATACAGAATGTAAGATGTAGTCAAAAATATTTATTTGCTTAGTACGATTCATGTACGCATTAATTTAGTTCCTAGCCAACTAGAAATAAGGCACCTACTCGACACATACCTACCATTATATCTACATAACGATATAATGAAAAACGTAGTGATTATATGCTCTGTGGATATAATATCCCACTTACCTTAGTAAAAAGGTATAATTTATCGGGCGCTTCTTCAAGGAATGTCTTTATTTCATGTGGCGCAAAGGTCAAAGACTTTTTGCCCTTGTAGCCTGCGGATTTACGTTTTAAGAACGCTATTAGTTTGGAATACTTCGTGATATCAACATTGTTATAAATCGACATTGTCGATTTTATCATTGAGTATTTCACCCACAACGAAGACGCTTTATATTTTTCATCGAGGTCTCTAAAATAAGCGAGAAGCACATTTTCGGACCAAGATGTGGCTTTCTTTTCAAGTTTCCACGCTAGAAATTCGTTGTACGCTTTATCATACAATTTTCTCGACTTCTCTGGGAGAAGATTATGTGTCATCTCAGTGGCCACGTCCATTATATCTTGTGGTGTTAATAGTTCTGGGTCACTATCTTCGCTAAGTTCCATTTTTTTAAAGTAAAATTTCCCGAGATCGAAACGAAATACAAACAAACACTTAAAAAGTTGTTGCAAAATATTGCAAATGGCGGGCGGGAAATCTATTGTCCGTCCAATCTGCGCAGGTCCGCGATGCGCGCGGTCGGCTCCGCGCATTAGGTTGTTTATTGTCACGTTTACGTTATGTTTAGCCGCTACTAGGATAATTTAATAAATTACTAATGGGTTGTCTAAAACACCTAATGTTCACTCTTCTTAAAATTGTACAAAAAAGTATTAAGGCAAGGAGAATTTTATCCAAGTGTTATGTAATGATAAAAAAATTAAATTACGTAACACCTTTGCAGAATTTTCATACATAATCTGTTACGTAATGGTAACTTTTTAATTTTTACAGTTCTTCAGCACAAACACAACGTTGAAATGCGTATAGAGGTCGCAGATTTCACAACATCAGGCAGGATCACAGTAGCCTAGTTGTTAAAGCGTCTCCGGTACTGACGGAGAAGACGCAGGTTCGAATCCTTCCTGTGGTTTTAAAATTTTGCAATTTTCTACTTTGTACATCATCATAAGTTCAAAACTATTCTATTAAAGGGTTTAGAACAAAACTCAGTTTATTGGCCTTCCAGGCTCCGATATTAATACCACCAACAGTTGTCTTTTTCTCTCCTTATTTAAAATGTACAAACATAAACACCTGTAACAAAATACATTTTAATGTACAATATCATAAGTTAAAAACGGATGTATTAACGTGCCACCAAATTTGAGTAAATTTTTACCAAATAATATCCACCAAATTTTGTCTACCAAAATGGATGAATGTACACCGAATTTGCTTCTGGCACTTTGCCGGCAGCGGCCGCGGCACGCTCGCTCCGCTCGCTCGGCTCATGCGTTGTGGTCGCAAGATAACCTTACACAACTTAACCGAACCGGTTACCCAAATTTGGTATACGTTCAGCCAATTTGGTGTACATTCATCCATTTTGTCTGAAGTGTATTGGGGTATAAAAAAATATTTTGGGAATCATTTAATTTGTTGCCGTTAAAAACTAATAAAACATAACTCACTTTATTGTCCTTTCAGGCTCCAATATTGATTCCACCATCAGTTGTCTTTTTCACTATGTACTTATTGATTAACAATGATTAACCTATAACATAATATATTTTATGTACAAAGTCATAAGTTATAAACTATGCTATCGAAGGGTTAAGGGTGTATCTCAGTTTATTGGTCTCCCAGGCTACGATATTGTTACAACCAACAGTTGTCTTTTTCAATATAGGTAAACAATCATAATAGCCTTTAACAAAACGTATTTTATGTACAATATCATCAGTTGAAAATATGGCATCAATGTTTAAAATTTTACTAAAACCTAGCTGAACAGCCCTATGACACCTCATAAAATTAAAATATAATATATCAAGCCATTTGGTAGGTACGAGATTTGTGCTTCGCCGCAGTTGGATAAAAATATATCGATGTAAGAAATCCCATCAAGTGATGGGAATATCAAAAAAATTGTACATCACACAAAAGAAACACAATGGAATATTAGAATTTCTGTAACACAAAAGATTAAGTGTCACACAAAAAAATATAAAGTTGCATACATACAAGTTAGCATTTGACGGTAAGATATTAAGTGTAATTTAACGTGTAGAATAATTACGGTAGGTATAAATATTTAGGGATATTTAAGAAAATAAACAACATAGTAAAACAGTTAAGAAATTTTATTGAAAAAAAAATAGCATATCTGAAATGCTCGAGTAAAAAGTATTTGAAACACATACCTAATATGTGTTTATATTATAAACATTTTACTCAAAAACAAAAATAAACTTTTTACTCACAAAATTAAACAAGAAGAAACTAAACTTACTGTACTCACATAAATTACTAGCACTTTTAATTGGTAGCGATTCCAAGACACATTGGTAGCGACATAAGCAATTTCAGCGTTTTTGTTTTTTTTACTAATAGAGTCACAATAGATTTTAATCTTAAATTTTCTTTTTGTAATTTACGCCCATTCATTCGTTGCTTTGCTTTTTCTGTCTTATCTTCTGACGTTTTGTTATCAATTTTCTCATCTTTACATTTTTGTTTCTCTCTTCTCCATTTTTCTCGCTGTAAGTTCTGTTGGGTTTCGTTTAGTTCGCTTACTTTTTATATTTTTTCTTTGTTCTTTCTAAATTTTCTCTTTTTTGCTGCAGCAGTTTCTCTGGATTTTGTTGACTTAACTTTTGTCGATATCGTCGTTGTCTTTCTGCTCCAGTCAAAGGCATTTTGTACCATTATCTGAAATAAAAAAATGCAACTAACTGTCCACCACCTAAATGCACCTACAGAGATAATTGTGTAATATTATTCGATTACAGAATAAGCATAAATAAATGAACTACTACGGATTTTATGAATATAAATTTTATATTTTGAATATAGAATAGAAATGAGAATATCGTTTTTAGATTTCAGAGGGAAAAGTTAATAGAAGAATAAAAGTGAAAATGACACTACAACTGTAAAAAGTTCTTAGTTAGGACGAAGCATTTAATACTTAATGATAATTTGGAAAATATATACACGTACCCTGGGCAGTAACTATGAACGATAGTATGGTATTGCTCCGCTTTCTATTCTGATCAATAAATGTGCGAAAAAATGGCTGGCCTGATAGATGTTGTCTAGTCTTGTCCAAATAATTATGTGTATTAATTAATATTAGTTTTTCATTTATTATGCCAAAAGCTCTGAAAAATTATAAAAATGTTAAATTTTGCTTCTGTCTGTAATGTCTGAGTAGTGCCCTCTACAATTAATTTTACGTAACATTCCGAGTAGTTTTTTATTTTTTCATAACGGTTTACACTTTGCATCAAACAAGATCATAAATAAGTAATCGGAAAAAACGTGTAGTTATACCAAAAACCACATTGAAACACGAAAACGTGATTCGGACTGTTACGATCATTTTGCAACAAAAAAATAGTTAATGTGTATGCACCCTGATTTTTTGTGTGACGTCACACAAAGTCACACAGTGGAAGGAAAATATAACCTATCAAACATGAAACCACGCGCAACAAACAAAGTATAAAGATATTTACAATTCTTGTCTATTAAACGATTTACTTATTACAAATACTATCCTAAGATAATATATCTGTAATGAAATCATGTTACTTACCTAAAACTTTGCGTAACACAAGTATTTATTTTATTAAGTGACAAAACGGTGATCACAGCTCTCGACACCAAATACATCAAAAAAAGATGGCTGGCGTTTTGTTTTGTAAGGTTGGTAGTAAATCAAGTGTTGCCAGATGTAAAAAAAATACGGATGCGTTCAAAAAGTTTAATAAAAGGGCAGTAATTACGTCACACAATGGTCGTCACACAAAGAAACAAAATATGGAGACATCATTTTTACTTTAGTTTTCTCATTAATTACAACGTTACTAAAGAAATTAAAAGGTTTTTCATGTACAGTGTTCAGTTTCTAAGTACACTGTATCTAAAAATAATTAGTAAGTTCGTTAGTTAAAAAGTATTATTTTTTTTTACTTAGAGTAGGCACGTGGAGACACTCTATTTTTATATGGCAAAAAAAAACTTCACATCATTAGATTTGGTTTTTACTGTATTTTTTTAGTCTAATTTAATTGAAGTGGTGTTTATATATCAAAAGCATTGAATATTGTAGCGTTTTAATAATAAAAAAATATGACTTTTATGCACTATAGGATTTTTACATCAGTTTTGGTAATGAGGTCACCGAGATATTTTCTTATGTACAATTTTTTTGATATTGACTCCATATTTTGATATTAATGTTTATCATCATATTTTTATGTAAAATTTACTAATAAAATGCGATATGGAGCATACACCTAATATACCACAATGTATTGAGTACTACACAATATTTCGTGAAGCAAAATATTGCGTATTATCAAAAATAAACTAAAAAATACTTACGCATGATACGATATGACTTCGGCACTGTTTTCTTTGTAATTTTCTCGGGCATTGCAGCCTAATACGCAACAAAACATTTTTCACTAACTTTCTGAGCAATTTCTGAGCTCAAAACATTGGCTGAAACACACTTTTATACTAAAATTTTGCAAAAACAACCAGTAAACAAATAAACAACAACTTTCACAGTCTGACAGAAAAATGGAGGCATAAACCTTCCAAATTAAGTGACACCTTACAGGACGGGTTTTGTCCTATGTTTATGGATCCTGCATTTTTAGTCGGATTATGCTTATCATTATAATCCGACCAAAAAATGCCTGTGGCGGGGGAGAATCGAGTATAACCAGACGATATATTTCTAGCTCTTTCTATTACGATGAATCACTTCTAGTTGAAGTGAGATAAAACGTGGTTATGAACTAATGCTCAATACAATCTGTCTTTTATACGTTAGTATTATATAGTCTAAGGTTTCCGGTATGCTTTCATTGGCTGGAACATTTGACAGATGCCATTTTGAAGAAAATAGACAGCGGCATGGCTGGTTCACGAACACGTGGTAAGTAAATCATATTTTTTTATGATAATAAGTGATTGTTAAGTATGTGTTTATGCAAAAAGTTGCTCAATAATAAGTACTACTTACACGGAGATAAGTAGTTCGCATTGTTAGAGCTAAAATACTGCATAATCTTGGGTTCAAATAATATGTCCTTTGCAAAGGCGGTAGGGTCGAAGCTAGTACATATTAAAAAATATTATAATGGTTTTCGTTTGTTGCTCTAAGATATTTTTGTTTACGAAATATTTTTAATATTAGTAATATAAATAATCCACTGAGCTTTCACTAACAAATTAATAGAGGTTCAGGATTGCTTTGAGCACCAATACACCTAGGTGTTTTATTCACAGGTTTGCGGGATGATGAAATCCAAGCCCTTGTGGACGATGGTGCTCTGGACAATTCTGAATTTGAAGACGACGGAGAAGAGGATGCAGATTTCATAGTAGATTATGGTGACAATGCGAACAATAGCGCGTCAGATACAAGTTCAGAAGATGAAGAGCCCCTATCCAATTTCCGGACTGGACCACGGACTAGCGGAGGGAGAGCTAGAGGCACTGGTCGTGTTCGTACTCATGGAACAGCATCTCGAGGTAGAGGGTGCGTAAATATTCAGTCAAATGAGGTTGATGTTAGCATTTCTTCTGGAACGTCGCTCAATACACCGCGGACTCGCGCAGGGAGAGCTAGAGGCACTGGTCGTGTTCGTTCTCGTGGAACAGCATCTCGAGGTAGGCAACGCGGAAACACCCAGCAAGCTGAGTATGATATCAGGGACAGCCCTGAAATACCAAAATGGACTGAAGATGATTTTCGCCCAACTTGTATACCATTTACCCAGCCTGCTTACCTAGATTTTGAGCCAGAAAACTTCGCTGATAATTTTGATTATTTTCGACAATATGTAGATAACGACTTAATTAAAACGATTGTTGCTAAATCCAATCAAACATACTTCAAAAAATTCGGGAGAAATCTCTACCTTAACGAATCTGAGCTTTATATCTATCTGGGCATCACCATGATCATGGCTAGCATAAACTATCCCAGAATAAGGATGTACTGGGAAACCAAATACCGCATCCCGTTGATCGCAGACAATATGCCTAGAAACAGATTTGTGCAACTAAGAAATTCGCTGAAGTTTGTCTATGACGATGATGTTAATCAAGAGGACCGCGACAAAGACAAGCTGTGGAAAGTTCGACCTTTGCTTGAAAAAGTTGTGGCTGGATGCCGCAAGCAAGTGAAACAGAAATGTATATCTATAGATGAGATGATTGTACCCTTTACAGGGCATTGCGGCATCAAGCAGTACATACCAGGCAAACCTAACCCAACGGGTCTAACAGCATTTGTACTCGCTAACCCTAATGGGACAGTCTGTAATTTTACAATTTATCAGGGACAAACGACATATCCTAATTATGATAACACTGAATTTGGAGTTAGTATGAAAGCTGTGCTTGATTTGACCGAAAACTTGGCCCCTGGCCATATAATATATTTTGACCGGTATTTTACCACCGTAAAGCTGACAGAAGAACTTTTGTCGAGGAATTTGTTGTGCGCTGGCACAATAATGAAAAATAGAATTCCAGTAGAAGCACAAAATAAACTGAAAGAAGACAGACAAATGAAAACTGAAGGCCGAGGAACAACACAGGTATTGGTCAATAGTAACAATGATTTAGCGTTGACCAAGTGGTATGACAACAAGGCGGTGACTTTGTTGTCAACGATTCACGCAGCTGAACCCATGGACACTTGCAGAAGATGGTGTAAGGCCCAAAGAAGCCACGTGCAAGTAGACAGACCTATTGTCGTCAAAGCTTACAACGAGAACATGGGTGGGGTAGATCTGGCTGACAGATTATTGTCAGTCTGCCCCAATCGTTATAGAACGAAGAAATGGACACAGCGCGTTTTTAGCCATATGATTGATCTCGCTCTGTCAAACTCCTGGCTGCTCTATAAATCGCACAAAGTAGCACAAGGAGTCCCTAGCAGACAAATTCTTCAACTGCGTGATTTCAAGTTAGATGTTGGTGAAAGTTTGATTGAAGGATATAAAGTCACAGATATAGACACAGATATAGACTCAGGAGAAGATGAAAACCAAGAACCGGCAAGAAGTAGGGGACGTCCCACTTTAGTCCAAGTTCCATCTGAAAGAATGAGACGAAAGGGAGCCAAGCACCTACCGGACATGGCAGAGGTTCAAAAACGGTGCAGACTATGTCATAAGATGAAGACTAATGTAACATGCACTAAGTGCAATATATATTTATGCTTTACAAAAAACAGAAACTGTTTCAAAGATTT
The DNA here is from genome assembly GCA_947532105.1 of Athrips mouffetella. NCBI lineage: Eukaryota > Metazoa > Arthropoda > Insecta > Lepidoptera > Gelechiidae > Athrips > Athrips mouffetella. Next base: position 25,951,801 of record OX383974.1, on the reverse strand, counting down.
TCACTCCTAAACTATTTTTTTACTTAGTAAGTAAGTTAAGTCTGAGACTGGATATTTTATTATGTTGTCTTTTTTGATTCTTTATTTTGATACTGGACTTCTAATTTAAGAGCTTTATGAGGATAGATATTAAGAAATAATTTTATATTGTTAGAATTTAATGAATAATAAATAAGAGCTAAATTTGAGACTACCCACAAATATGGTTTTTGGTGGTTACACTTCAATTAAAGGAGTTTTTAAAGTTAAACTTAAAGTTTATTGAGAATGTTATGAAAGAATTTGTTATTACGAGTATATTGAATTTAATGAGAAAACCTATGATTTAGGAGACTGATTAGAAAAAAATAGCTGTGTTGGAATAATGATAAGAAGAAAGTTAAGAGGAGACAAGTTAAGAGAAAATAAACATGCAAATCCTAAAAAGTTGTTTAATTTTACATCACTTCATATTTTTTCTTAGTCTAGTAAGTGTGGCCCAGTGGCCTTTATAAAGAACAAAAGATAGACAAATAAATGAATTTAAAAACACAAGCTCATATAATCATAACTATACCCTGAAAGTTTCACTGCGCACCGATAACTCTAAGACATTCAATTTTCAACTCAAAACCTTGGGCGTTAAGGACTATACAAATTATGTCCTATGAGAAGGCCATTCGGGTCATAGTCAAGGATGAGGCAAAAAATCTCTGGGTGCCACGAGGCTAGACAAAGAAATTATTTGTATGTTGACACTCCAGTCAGTGAGTAAAAATTTTTTTTTGTTATTATTATTTATTATTATTTATTATTATTTCTATTATTTTTTTGGTCGCCATTATTTGTCCCACTACTGTCTGGGCAAAGGTCTTCCCTCTTCCTTACTACATTTCGCGGCAATTCTTTGGTACCCAATCCGAAGTCCGAAGCCTAATAAAATTTTAAAAAATATTTATATTTTATTTTTTTATGGACATGCTTATTCTGGGAGATTGTTATAATTAAATAAGCTTAGATATTATCTTTTCATATCACATTTCAGAACTATTATTACATTGAGGTAATAGTGAAATAAGACCAAACAACCCACAACTATTCAAGCGAGTACCCATAGTAGCTGTGTGAAACCTGATATTATTTTCAAAATTTTATTTTATTTCACCTCACTTTGTTTCAATTAAAATAAACATGACACTGTCAGTAATTTCCAAAAAACGATAAGTTGTCATCAACAATGTACAAGCTTCTTCCATTGTCGACCTCATCTCTGTCCTGGGATTGGATTGAGGCAGAAAGAGCCTGGACTGTCGTGGACTGGTGGAAATCTATCTATATATATAAAAGAAGAAGGTGACTGACTGACTGACTGACTGACTGACTGACTGACTGACATATCAACGCACAGCCCAAACCACTGGGTCAAGAGATTCCAATTTGGCATGTAGGTTCCTTATGAGGCCTAGGGGTGCACTAAGAAAGGGTTTTACAAAATTCCACCCCTAAGGGGGTAAAATAGGGGATGAAAGTTTGTATGAAAGTCCGTCAGTTTTGAAGTTAGGATCTTCAAAATTTGTATTTAGGCTGACGACTAAAAATTAATATTTACGTGTCTCAGGGTTTTTGAAAATTCGACACCCTTAAGGGTGAAAAGGGGGATGAAGTAGAAAATTCTTTATTTTTAAGGTAAAATCCACATGATTTATTATTTAGGCATTAATGATGTAATTCTATGCAACGTTCATCACTGTAATTGAAATTCCACCCCAAATTCAACACCTAAAAAAGGGAAATGGGGTGAAAAAGTCTAAAAACCAATATGGGTATCGTTTGTATGGTTAATCGGGTCGCTGATTACGAAAAGTACAACAATTTTGAAATCCAACGTGGTGGACGTTAAATACCATCATTCCCTTGGAATGGGGTTGGGGTGCGATAGGGTTGAAATGTGAATATGGGTCTCGTTTGTATGGTTTATCGGGACGCTGATTACGAAAACTACAACAATTTTGAAATCCAACGTGGTGGACGTGAAATACCATCATCCCCCTGGGGATGGAGTTTGGGTGCGATAAATTTGAAATGTCTAAAAATCAATATGGGTGTCGTTTGTATGGTTTATCGTTTCGCTGATTACGAAAGCTACAACAATTTTGAAATCCAACGTGGTGGACGTGTAATACCATCATCCCTTGGGGATGGGGTTGGTGTGCGATAAATTTGAAATGTCTAAAAATAAATCTTCCATATAGAGCGATCTGGGCGTAACTTGTGATAAGGCCAAAATAGGGTTTCTGAACAGTTAAAATTAGTTTTTTTTTAGCTACAGATGCATCTTTCCCGTTTATTTGTACGATCTTATAAGGGCTTATGAATACACTGTAGGGCGAGCTAAATAGGTTTAATCGATTATGGTTCCTTTTCGCACAAAAATAATTTGTACCTTCTACCGTGAACTAGACGTATGACAAATAACCGCTAAGTGCCTCTGGACCCACACTTAGTGGCCGTACAAACTTATTCGGAAGTACGCCCTGATCGCCCGTAACTATAAGGAGTAAAAGAGATAGAAATATTACGCGCGCTAGGTGTACGACAAGTACAGATATATTGTTTTGGTGTTTTTTGCCATTTGCTAGCAAGTTCTCAAACGTGCCTTGTTTAAGCGGTTTTCAAGTTTATATATTTGTGTTATTTGTTGTGTTTTTGAAACAAATTAAGGGGTGAACGGATGAATTATGGATCCGTGTCAGCGGGCAAGAACCAACAAGATATTTAAGTTATTGCAAATGGACAAAAATACAAAAAACCTCCAGGTATGTTACGTTTGAGGTTATGTTACAAAAACTTCATTTATTTTGGTGTTAATTCACAGTTTTAATACTAATTACTTATTAAAAAGTTTTCTTTATGCACTTATGATAAGGTCTACTTAATTCGTCTCATTCTTTTTTACATAAAAATAAGCCATGCTATCTTTAATAATTATACATAAGAAAGTGAATTTGTTTGTCACGCTTTCACGTCTTAACCGTTCAATAAGTAGGTACTGTAGAGCCTTCGTGGTGTTATAGCCACGAATGCCTTATAATCGGGTAAAATTAAATTATTTTCAAATATTGTCAAAACGAATGTTGCTTTGTTTTTTTGATTCAGTAGTTGTACGCCAACCGGGAAGGCAATAGGTTCTTCGTGCTGGTCATCTACCAGCATACGCCGCTTCTCGGCAACGAATATTTTAAAAAGTGTGGCATCGAGCCCTTGTAACCGCGATTATAATTTTTAAGTGCTTTCTCACTAATAAAACAAGTTTTTACTAGATTAATTATATATTTTATTTCAGTTAAAACGTAAGGGCTCTCGCTGAGGGCCTTTACAGTACCTATTATTTTTTTTATATTTCAGATCAAATCAATCAAAAGTTGATGAATCTACGAAAGAGGCCTCATAAAGATACAAGGAACAAACCAGCCAAAAAAAGTTGTTCTTCTGAAAATTATAACAAGTCTCCAGAAAGCACAGTTCACTGCGAAATTAGTCTCGATTTTGATGACGATGATAGTGTCTGTGATAAGACATATGACCCCATGATTTCTGGAGATTTTTCATCTTCTGAAGATACAGAAAATGAATTATCAAAAAAAGTGAAAACAGTAAAAAAACAACTTTTTACACCTACAAAAAAGAAACCAAAAAAAAGAAAGCTCCAAGACAAACCTTTGATTACAGTACGAGCTATTATTGAAAATGCTAATACTCAAAAATGCAGAGCCAACCCAGACCAGACTAGAATTAAAAAATATTCAGATGATACATCTTTGATAACTCCAGAAGAATTAGGTTTTGTCCAACGTGCATATTCACAGAATGACTTTGATTTAATCTCTAATGAAGAGCTACATAACTCGCATATTGTTGTAAGTGAATTGAATGCCAAGTCTATAGATTTAGATTCAACACTAGCCAGCAAGTCAAGTTTTGATCAACTTCATGATTTAAGCTCAACTCGCCAACCATGTTCACTTGCTTGCTTAGCACTTCGAAGCATAGACATGGCAATTAAATTAACTAAAGATTTATCATCTATAGAGCCAACCCCAGTAGATAATTCAATCGAAGAGTGCCCAGATAACTATAATGAGCAAGAACAAAATATTGACAATATCCTGATTCAGGCTAATGAAAACGACATGTTTTCTCCACTAATGAACAGGACTCGACCTGTCGAACATTCCTCAACAAAAAAGAACCCACGAAAAAGAACTTTCAATATTGCTAAGTGGAAAAAAACTATTGCTAAAACGAAGCGTCTCCGTGGACTTTCATATGTTTCAATTGCTAAAAAAAAGACGGAAATAAGAGCCAGAGAATTAAAGCCGCCATGCCCACAGAGTTGCCGAAAAAAATGTCGTGTTAACCTAACAGAAGAACAGAGAAGAACATTGTTTGATCAATTTTGGAAAAATACAGATAATTGGGACCAAAGACGCCAATATATTGCCAGTAACATAGAAGTGTCTGTAAAAAAATATATGAAAACAACAAGCACCCTTGAAAATGATAGAAGAAAGTTTACTCATACTTACATCATACCCACGAAAACCGGGAAAATAACTGTCTGCAAAACAATGTTTCTGAACACTTTTGATATCAGTGAAAAATTTGCTAGAACCTGCCTTGAAAAAACTCTTGACAGCGGCTTGATTGAACCCGATCAAAGAGGAAATCATATCCCTGCCAACAAAACACCTGAACACGTCATTGAATCGGTGGTAAACCATATTTCCTCCTATCCCTCTTACGAGAGCCACTATAACAGGGAAAACACAAATAGAAAGTTTTTGGGACCCGAGTTGAACATCAATATTATGTACAAGCAATATGTGGAGCTGATGAATGTTGTAATAAGCCTACTTACCCTAAGCTAAACTTAATTCTAGATCATGGCTCACGGAACCAAATTGTAACAGACTACCTACCTAAACCTGCCTACCTAACTATATTCTATCCAATTAAAAAAAGTATGTAAGTTTAAAAAATTATGAAGTACCTGAAATGTATATCTGAAGTCTAACTATTCCTAGATAGATATAATTTATCTATAATTTAATAAAACCTAGCGCAAGTTCTGATCTACCTAAAACCTAAAATTTATGAAGAACCTGAAATGTATATCTGAAGTCTAACTATTCCTAGATAGATATAATTTATCTATAATTTAATAAAACCTAGCGCAAGTTCTGATCTACCTAAAACCTAAAATTTATTGAGTCCGTTTTAAACTGTTTAGTGGCCTTTAGAGTAATCGTCTAGAAAAATACCCCACACTAAGTAGCAACCCAGAAATTCTAAGTGTGAACCGTAGTAAAATAAATATGTTATCCTAAAATAAATAGAAATCCCTAAAAATAAATAAGTACCTGAATATTTCTAGTCTATGTTTTAAATTATTTCTCTGTTGAATAAAAGCAAATAAGTAGATTTTAAATTGAAGTAGAATATTGAGTATTTAATCACTTATTATTTTATAAAATCATTCCCTAGAGATTATTTTATTATACCAAACCCATGTTTTAGTTATTTACTCAGTTGAATGTATGGAAGCAAGCTAAAACAAAATAACAAACATAATTCATAAAAGAATCAATCAAACTTCTCTAAAACTGTAATTTATCTTATTACATTTTTCTTTAGTTTAACTTTGACAATGAAAGAGACTGATATTTTTCTAGTCCTTTTAGTTCAAACTGTTTTGATATTGAATAAATAATTTTCTTTGATACTATGTACTAGATGATACATAAAACTGTTTTTGTGTATATAATGACTCCATATGGTATATCACTAATATACTGAGATTGTATTTTCTCAAACAATTTCATACATTATCAGCTATTTATTTAAGCTTGTAGTCTTAGTAAAAGAATAAACAATTTGTAGTTTTGAACAGTGGCGTGCCTAAGGTTTCCGAATAGGGCAAGCCGAGAGATACGTTTCTGTAGGTTTTACAGTTTTTCCTCACTTATCTCATCACTCTTCACTTAAATACGCACTTGCTGGCCTGGACGAGCTCATAAGGCACACTGAAGATATACTACTACTACTACTTCATTGGATTCACAAACATATCAGCAATTGCATACCTTCAGTGGCTTTGAAAAAAGCCGTTTGGTTTGTTTGAGCGAATAATATTAAGGTCGACTTCTTGTCTTTGCTTGCCTAGTGAGAGATATTTTTTCTTTTGATCAAAGTTAAGAGACTTTACCTTTTCCTTGCCTTACAACTTTAAATCCTTACAAGGAAATATAACTTCTACCATTTATTCGAACAAAGTAATCACTTTTTACTGATAAAACACTACACAAACAAAACAAACAAATCCATCCGCTCAAACCCAAACTTAAGAAAAACACAATAAAGTGAAGTTGGAACACCACCGCGCACTCGCCGAATTTTCGCATTCACTATGAATCCGTGTACAACTTCATACGCAAGCTGGGCTTTCAGTCTAGTACTGATTGCTATATAAACCTACGCATAGCTATAACCTTATAGTGCACATTTTCAATAGGTAAGAAAGAGATATGCCGGCTGGAATCGAAGCCCGCTTGCAAGCCAGCGCGTGCGAGCGAGATGACTAGCCGAGTCTCAGTGGGTGACACTGCCTCTCGCGGCTCGATTGCACGGCGAGACGCGCGACTTATTTTAAAAAGTAAAATAGCGCGAACTTTTAAAATAAATATTTCGGACTCTCCGTTCTCATTAATTTGATTTTTTATTTGTTCTTGATTCGTAATCGATAATTATTTTTATAGGGCAAGCCCGGCTTTTGGGCTTGTATGACAGTACCGCCACTGGTTTTGAATGTATGATATCTCCATTCTGTAGTAACATTTTGAACCAATAAAACTTTACTTTAAAATAGCTCATCAGAAAAGTTAATTTATTTGTAAATTTTAACTTTAAAATTATTGTTTTTTTATCTTTCCTATGTTGGAAAATTGATTGTATTAAACAAAAACTTAGAGAAGTTTGACCAAGTTTAAGTACATAATATATGATGTAAACAATCTAAACTTTCATACCAATCTTGGGAAAGTTGTCATATACTTATCGGACCGGGTGAAAAAGAAAGTACAAATATGAACAAAGGCTACTTTACCAGTCTGTTCCTGTTCATCCTAGGTTCTCATAGACGAACTGAGGTGAAGTGAACTAATCAGCAATTTGAGTAGATTTTGATACTCTCCATATTCTTAGGATTGAATCACTTACTAGACAAATTTCAGGTAAATATCATTGCATGCACCTCCTGTAAAGTTTAAAGAAAAATTAAACTAAGATTTTAAGATGCCTTGCCATCTCTTGAATGTATGGTTATATTTAAAATACCGTAATATTTCTCACAAAATCCGTTCAGACCTCCAGAGCTCTGTTTGTCCTGCTAAAAGGTAACACAAAAAAAATAAAACATTGAAATAAAACTCCTTTGCAAAAGCCATTTTCAATGGTAACCCTTGAATGAAATCTTTAGAATCCTAAAACGAGATTTGAGCCTATTTTATTTAACTGAGAGGCAAATCACCCTAAAATACTTAGCTTATTGTGTTTTTCGTAGAAATCTTCTTTCTCTGCTGCTGCTCCTGAACTTTCACTTTTCCAAATTTACATTTGGAAATTTTGACTTTTCACTAAAAATTACTCCTCCATTCTGCTCGCATAGAAAAACTGACGCTTCCTTGTTCCAAAATATTTAAATAAAATTCAAAAACTCTTCCATCCAATCACGACTCAGCATTACAAACAACTATAAAACTCTTTGTTTTGCTTACTTCCAATACATATTCAACCTTTTTAATATTTGAAGAAGTTTTAGAGTTCCGTAGATCAAATAAATTACGAAAATATTAATTCAAAGTTCAGTATATTTTAGTATTGTAAATGATTTTAAGATCAACTAAAGTTTTGAGTGAAATTGTACGGACGAAGCTAGTTCCGTTACAATGTTCAACAAAAGAAAGAAGAAGACATAGCAAAGAATTGGCTGTATCGACAAATTTTTAACACCAAATTTAACCTTTCTTTTAAATTATTAGAAATGGACACCTGCGACGATTGTGATAGATTTCAGAGGTCGATTTTAGACTCAAAATCTGAGGAAGAAAAAGAAACAATTGTTGAGCAGAAAAACAAACATTTGAATGAAGCTGAGAGACGATACAGTTTAAAGAAAACAGACAAGGAAGAGTGTTACAAAAACAATAATACCAGAGTATTGTTTTTAGACTTGCAAAAGTGCTTGCCCACACCCTATTTAACAAACACTCAGTCATTTTATCTGCGAAAGCTATGGACCTTGAATCTAACAATTTATGAAGCAAGTGAAAAAAAGTCAACTAATTTTGTTTGGCCGCAGACTATAGCTGGTCGAGGAGGGAATGAAATAGCCTCATACTTATTAAAGTGGGCCGAAATAAATTTGACAAATGAATCTATAACAGAAACAGTTACGTGGACAGATAACTGCCAAGGCCAAAACCGGAATATGATGTTGGTCTTGACATATCTTTGGATCATGGAAAAGTATCCCCACGTTAAGACGATGAGCCATAAATTTTTATTGAAGGGCCATACTCACATGGAAGTAGATCATGTGCATTCCATAATTGAAAGAAAAAAGAAGGCACTCAGCACTATGGAGATTGCAGTCCCCAGAGATTGGGCACAATTTTTAAGAAGCTGCTCTGGGAAAAATGCTTTCCAAGTAATGGAAATGACCAAAGAGGATTTCAAAGATGTTACCCTATAAAACGGAATTTGAACAACAAAACTTCAATGAATTGCTTCTGATTCGTAAAGTCGGAAAGTTGTTCAAATGTCCAGAAAGCTTGCCCAACATAAGAGAGTCAGAAAAACCAATTTCTACCTTAAAATACAAAGATCTTATGACCCTGTTGCAATGGATACCAAAAGACTTCCATGTCTACTACAAAAATTTGAAACACAGTGATAATGCATCAGATATACCAGAAGTATGAATGAAACGTAAATTAAGTAGATTTAAGTAGAATTAAGTTTTGATTTTTATTAAGACTGACTGATTTTCGCTGTACTTAATGTTCCTAATTAGTACCAATGTGTTCCTATGTACTTACCAATTTTATTTTTGTAAGTGTGTTTTAGGGCAAACACTATGATCCTTGAAACAGTGTATTCAGACCATGAAACTAAACTAATTTTTCCCCAAGCAACATAGGTCATAATACAATAAAAAAATATTTTATTCTCATAGCACTGCACAGCATCAGCTGATTGCGCATTTTTTCGTATTTTGACTTATATTCCTTAGGGAATGTAGTTTAGTTGCATAGTTTGAATGCAGTTTCAAGAATCAGTGATTTATGTTAAGTTAATTAAGTAACTTTATTAAGATTTTGACTGATTTCTCTGATTCTCAAATTCTAATATTCCTTGTTTAGAATTAAGTGCCATTTTGAAACATCTTGTTTCTAGTTAGTTTAAGCAAAAGAAGTTGTAGCTTTTTATAACAATATTCTTGTCTATTATGAGATAAATAAAAGATTTCACTATTAAGTTATTTTTTATTGAATATACAAAGTCCTCTTATTAAAACGTGCTTACAAATTAATGGCATTTTGGCGTAACTAAGACAAATATTTTGGGCGTTCTAGTCATTACTAAGGCAAATGGGCTTATTTTGAGGTTACGCCCCTCATTTTCAGACGTTTCTCAAACAAATGAGAACTAAAGAGGCTGAAGTCATACTTACGTCCAGGTGCAGGAGTGAGATTTTGTCACATTATATATGAAGCATAAAGTAGTATTTGGGAGTAAGATAATATAGAATTGTATTTTGATAGGAAAACAGACGTATAAATCAATTAAGCCACCATAACTTCGAAATTCTTTAAACCACAAAGGCGTATCTATGTTTTAAGTCATAGACTTAAAACATAGATACGCCTGAGTCTTATATTTGGACGCGATTTAGCCTTAAGACAGGACCTTTCATCTAAAAACGGGTTTTCCTCTTAAGTAACTCGAAAAAATTGCATACAAAGGTGCATTAAACTGTAGATAGATACATACGCTAAATAAAACAAAAGGATTTTTTCAAAAAAAATCAGTAGTTTTACCGTGATATTTAAACAAAACTTTCTTTTTGCTCTCCTGAAAAGTTGATAAAATCGAGTTACGCCCAAATAGTTCTATATGGAAGAAATATGGGTTTCGTTTCTATGTTAGGGAAAGTGGTTAAATTGTCATTAGGGGTAGGGATAGGGGCAGGGATAGGTAGAGGTAGAGGTCGAGAGGTAGAGAGGAAGAGAGGTAGAGAGGTAGATAGGTAGAGAGGTAGAGACGTAGAGGGATAGAGACGTAGAGAGCTAGAGACGTAGAGAGTTAGAGGTACAGGTAGAGGGAGAAGGAGGGGAAGGGAGAGAGGGAGGGGGAGGGGGTGAGGGAGAGGGAGGGGGAGGGGGTGAGGGAGAGGGAGGGGGTGAGGGAGAGGGAGGGGGTGAGGGAGAGGGAGGGGGAGAGGGAGGAGGGGGGAGGGAAGAGACAGAGGGAGGGGGAGGGGGAGAGGAAGGGGGGAGGGGGAGAGAGAGGGAGAGGGTTTTAGTTTTTCTCAATTACTTCTGTAAATTGGCTCTGTTTTGAAATATTACTTTAAGGTGTCTCTCATCTCTCTCTTTACATTTGTTAGGATACTGCTGCTAAGTTCCTCTGTTCTGAGTAATTTATGAGTAACGTCTGTATATTATATAAAATTCAGCTGGATCTTGAATTATACTCATTAATTTGCGCAGGGTTAGTCCGGTTTTTCCTTAGTTTAAAATTACCCCGAAATGATGGGATAAATAATAATTTCCCTGGACTAAAATATCTCATTGCTTCGGAAAACCGGTAACAATCTAAATACGAAATCCACGCGAGCGAAGCCGCGGGCAACAGCTAGTATTACATACATGTAGACTACTTTAAGGCGCTAATAGCGGTGAAATGCCTAACTTTACGTTGAAATATTAAAATAAAGGGGAATTATAAAACGAGCGAACAAAAAAAAACTTTGCGACTGATGATGACATACTGTTTTAATAACTTGAGCGGTATGAATTTGAGTAAGCGAAAAATTAACTAAACTGACGACGAATATTGATTTATAATAAAATCCAGAACGAGCTTACAAAAAGTGGATTGTGATAAATCCATTTCAGATATTAAAATTTTATCCGAGCGACTTCATTACTAAGTGAGCGACTGGAAATACAGAGAGGGCAACTTCAATATTAAGATAGATTCGATTTTTCTAAGTGAGGTTATACTTAGCGAACTACTAAAAAGTTCACTTTGAGCAAAGTTTTGTAAGCTGCTTTATTAATGATTATTGGTTACTGATATTCTATTTGAGGGCTTATGTTTTTTATTTTAATACGCTTTTTTAATGAAAACTACAGATTTTTAAATGCGCGCGAATTCGAATGGGGGCGGGGCGACGAATCGTTGCAGTCAAGTGAGTTGGGCTGCGGACCAATAGCGTTGCGTGTTTACGATTGCCATGTGCTCGCACCACTGGCTCGCACGCTGCATTGTGCGTTTGTTTATGTTTTGATGTGACGTAATATTTGGACGTGCTGCGTAATTAATTTGTTTTAACATCTTTAACTGCTTATAGTTACATTCTAGCTTACCAGGGACAAGTGGTGATAATATGAATGAAGTTCCAGTGTACCAAAGTGAATCTGAGAGTGAAACAGAAATAACAGTGACTAAAAAGCAAAAGAAGACGAAAGATTGGATATTTTTAAAACAATTTTCTAATGAAGAATTTTCTGAATGTATTTGGTCGCGGAATTACACACGTGCCACTGAAGATGGTCAAAAAAGGTTCTATCGCTGCAATAAAGTCAAAAGGAGAGGGCCGCAATGCGACGCGGAGCTTTATTTGTTATTTGTTAATGATGACGATAAGGTAAATGTGTATCAAACTGACTCAGAACATAACCATAGTGCTATTGGTACCCGAGATACTTACGGCATTCACGAGAATACAAAAGAGGAAATTAAGAAATTGTTTAATTTACGCTTGAAACCCAAAGCAATTTTATCAGAACTTGCTAAAATAGAAGGAATACACTTACCATCAAAAAGGCAACTATACAATTATTTGTCGGATCTCAGAGCACAAAAATTTGGAAAATCGGGTATTTGTCTGGGCGAATTAGAGCAGTGGATATTTAAACGTACCGCTATTCCAGAAGATGACAACGAGGTTTTCGTCATTAGTTACCACGTTATTGAAGGTGATCAGCCAAGTTTCCGATTCAATCTATCTACAAAAACATTATTGAAAACAATTTTATTCACGTAACTCATACACACTGATGCCACTTACAAACTGATATGGCAGGGATTTCCGGTGCTGATTGTTGGCACTACGGATAAAAATCGCAAGTTTCATCCTATTTGCTTGGGAGTAGCTACAAATGAGCGCAAAGAAGATTTTCAGACAATGTTCCAAGGAATAAAGGACAAAGTTATGCAATTATACGATTACACAATGAAACCCAGAGTTCTGATCTGCGACGCAGCTCAAAGTATAAAAAACGCATTTTCAGATGTTTTTGGTGAAGAACCGACTATTCGTATGTGCTGGGCACATGCTAAAATAAATATACAAAAGAAAGTAGAAAAAAATGTGCCAAAAAAGAAACAAAAAAGCGTTTTGAGGGATGTAGATGCTTTGCATAACGCAGCTTCACTCGAAGTGTTTAATGCCGCTTCGCAAGCGTTCCTTGAGAAATGGAAAACACAAACCACCTTTGTAAAGTACATGAAAGAGGAATGGTTCAGAAAGAATCGCAATTGGTTCTTAGGTGCAGCACCTATGTCGCCATCGACAAATAATGCCCTCGAGTCATTTAATAGAAACATAAAAGACCATAATACATTGCGAGAACGATTTCCTCTGTCGCGATTTCTGTCTGTTGCTACCGATATGGTAGCCCAGTGGTCATTAGTAAACTCTTCGTTACCTGAGGCACCTACTATTGAGCTTCGACAATGGACGGAAGCTTACGTCTGGGCGAAGAAAAGCATAAATATAAAGATAGTAGCATCGGATCCTACCAAAAAAGTATATTTGATTTGCAACGAAAATGCTACAGATTTAAACTACAATGATCGTTGGCAGACTTTTGACGAGTATAAAAAGCAGTCAGTTGCTTTCCAGAAAACCACATTGCCAAATTTGGACTGGCAAAAAGGATCGTGCGACTGTCCCGAATTTTTCAATAGATATGTATGCAAACACGTTTTGGGGCTAGCAATTCGGCTCAAACTAACAACACCACCACTGGAAGCAAAAATGATACCCATTGGACAAAAAAGAAAACGAGGCCGGCCCACTAAGTCCAAGCCAGCACTTATTTACCAGTGACGATGAGTAGTAGGGCTCCTCATACCTATCAATGTTTCTTAGTATTAATAAGAAGTTTTTTTTTTAGTTGACTGAAGCGTCTTATTTTATTTTTTGTTCATTTGATTGAAATAAATGCATGCATATTACTTTATTTTTACGGAGTACATTGTTTTATTTAATCACCCTTATATTTCAATAATAAAATTTCTCAACTAATAGAATAGTGTTTCTTCAAATAGTTATTTCATATTATTTTTATTTTTTAAATGTGAGCTCATTATACTCTGCTCATTAGTGTATTTTTCAAAGTGGTTTTTGTATTCGAAACACTTCATTTAAGATAAAATGCCGCTCAGTATAAAAAATACATTTGCCAAATATTGAAAAAAATGCAGGACGTAACGTTGACACTCAAACAAATATCAGGTCGCTCAAATATTATGAAGCTGCTCATTTTGTATTTTAAGTAACTCAAATTAATGTTTGTAAGTTGCTGTTCTGTTGATTTCTCGTCACTCGCAGTCAGTCGCTCACTTAGTAATTCTATAACCCAAATTAATTAATTTTGACACTTAGAACTGTAATTTACAGTCACTCGTTTTATTGCTATCCTAAAATAAATGGCCATCAAAACCATTGAAAAAAAATACAGGGGGATATATCAAGATTTTAAAAAGGTTTTTACTTGAACAGAATTGTATTTTTGCTAACCACGTTTTAGGAAAAAAAATCCCCAGCAGCACCTGTTTTTGTGATAATTTGCAAAATATCTCCAAAACAGCAAAAGTTCACTAGTTAGTTTTTACACACAAAAAAGTTATCTATTATATCAATATTTTTGAATGTTTTATTTTTATTTCACATAATACTAATGAAAAGTGCAAAAAACCGAGCTTTTGAGCGCGTGCGCCCGCGAACCCGACCAAAAACTGTAAGCGCGTGATATCTTAGCGTGCACATAAGATTAGAGTGCATTTTTAATTTAATCAGGTAACGCTGAGCGCTATTAAGGCCTTAAAAAAGGTGCTGCCTGTACAACATGAAAGTACCTACCTTATTGGCAAGTAACATCAAAACCAAACAAGACACAAAATCACATCACAGGACCAAGGCAGCAATATTTTAATATTTGTGATAGCGGTACAAACTGAAATTTCAACCAAACATAAAAAGGCATTGCTGAAGTATAATTTTTCATATAAGTTTTTTATATAACTTTCCCATCAATAAATTTAAAAATATTAATTTTATTTGAGACTTGCTTATGATTTGGATTAATCATGTAGTATTTAATTAGTTATGTTTATGAATTTATAAATATCTTCTGGAGCACAACTCGACTGAAACAGAATCAGCTGGGAAAGGGTATGCTCCGGCCTGCCCTACATACTCTGAGGAGTCAAGGACGTGAATCTTATTCGGGCAAGAGACTGTTTTTTTTATTATATTATCTTTTATTATTGGAACAACACAGGCAAGAGCTGGAGTTTGAAGTTGAAGAAGCAGAAGACTCAAGGCTTTGAGCACAGTATGAGGAGTATGAATGAATCACCAAGTACCGCTTAAAACACTGGACCATGGTCGGAAGCAAACAAATAAAACCACATATGAATCAGAAAACCCAGTTCACAATTTTATCCCCCACAGAGGGGAAAGGAATTTTTAGTCTGTGGGTAATTTCAATCTAACTTACCTCCAGTTTGGTATTTCTTACTAAAAAAAATTAAAACTTGTGTTTCTTGTAGGGGCTCCGAATATACTTAGTATCTGAGAATAATATATGTATTTGAGAAATAACAAAAAAAAATTGTGGAATAACAATAGTTCGGAGACAATGTTACACTAAATTATCATGCAAGATCTCTTGATAATGTTAGAACCACCATGATACCCAAGGCAAGTGGAGAAAGACGATAACTAATTGATATCCAAGAAAGAACTAGCAAATGAGAGCAGGGAAGACAGGCCTCAAGACGACGAAGACATCAGGTCCATTCTAGAAGGGTCACTCAGGAGAGAAAACAGTGGAATTTGTTTGAGGTGGCCAAGAAGCACACTGAATTTAAAATATTTGTTTATTATTTATTTATTACAGCCTTGTATTCAAGCCTTTTCTTTATTTAACTAACTATATTTACCATAATTCAATTTTTATGTTTTTATTGCTTGGTTCGTCTTCTGAAGAAGGCCTACACTCTGAATTTGAGATAATATACTAATAAACATTTTAACCCTCATAATAGACGGCATGCCCTACTTTGCATTGAGCCCCAGCCATGAGTTGGTCAGCCTTTTTTGCCTGTTATACTTTGAACTTATCCGAATGTTCCTATTTTCCATCCCATTTTTCTACTGGTTTAGATTAAAACCCCATTACATAGACCTTTTACAAACATTGGCTACAAAATCAACATAACAAGCTTGAACTTTGCCAGATTATGAGAGACGGCAGATGAAACTACACATCTTTATCAAGAACCCTAACTACAAACTGACCACAAGTAATACCTCCTCTACCCACCATGACTCTTACCATAACTACTTATTATAAGAAGACTGATCACAGATAAAAATACAGCAAAGCAAAAACCCTTTTCTATTATTTACTTCTTGAAGTAGACATTTATCCCCTGCAGCCAAACTCAATTAAAATACATAGAACAAACTTACTACTTTGTGTTATCGAACCATTATAAAAGGATTACTGCTGCAAACAAAATAATTTGAATTAATCTTGGGTTAGTAATTCTTCATTTTGGCTAGATATGTAAGTACTGTATAAAATATTCATTGGCAGCATTACTACACAAAGATGATAGTGAGAAGATTGAATGTGCGATACACGAAGACATGACACTTTCATAAGCAATATTATTGAAGGAAAAGTATAGGGCAGGAGAGGAAAGGAAGACCAAGACGCACTTATTTTGACCAGATAAAAGAGAGGGTTAACGTCGAGTCTTCAGAGGACAGAGAGAAATGGAGATTGCTCCACCGACAAAAGTGGGGGTCTTATACTACTCTAACCGAGAGAATTTTACGACCCAATTTTACACCAGAATTGGTATACATGTAGTTAGTTGCACGGGAAAATAATGCACAATATTGGAGGTGATGTACGAAACTATCCGATACAAACCGACCCAGCCACACTCGATACATCCACAAATGGGACCCGAAATACGAATATAACCGAACAAACAGATACAAAAGCGAAAAAACTAAAATAAAAAGCAAGATCAAACTAATTAATGTGACCAATTGACCGTTGACGTGACGAAAATGTCATTTGTTTTTTTGTGGAACGCTTGAATATTTGAATGAATGACATTTTGTAAAGTAAGTAATAACCTTCTGGTATAAAAAGCTATACTCTTTGGTAATAACCTCAGAGTAAAAAACTATAGAAACCTCCATATACATATTCTGTATGAGCTAGTGAAGTGTTAAGCGTCGCACCGTCGCCCATGCTAGTCGGTCAAAAAACTCAGTTAAGTTTTACAAAAGTCAAGATATCTTTGAAAATCTAATGTTTTAGTACAAACTTTCTTTGCGAAAGTGAAAATATATCGTTTTTTACATGTGAGTTGATCATTAATACTAAGAACGGAAGCGTAAATAATCCGTAGTAGCCATTTTATGCGTGATTTTTAACACCGTTTTCTTCCTGAATGGTAAGTGTTTTCACCAGAAATACTGTGGTAGTAGCATTTATTAGTCCCATGTCACATATTTCTCAGAGAGAAAGATAAAAATTTGACGTTTTTAGGATTTGAAAAAAATCCATACATTTTAGTACGGAGGTCCCTCGCAAGAAAGTGCTACGCTTAGATAGATAGATATTTATTTAATGGCGTCACATCTCAGATGTATTTTGCACAATGTCAAGTTAACAAATTATTATAAAATTATGGCGAGTTCGCCAAGTGCTACGCTTATGGCTCCCTCCTTAGCAGCAAGAGCTGCACTTAAACCTCCTTGGTAACAACTGTCAAAATTCAAAAAACCAGAAAGGGTATGACCAGATCAAAATTGAAAATTCTACTTCACGACTTCACGTGTAGAAGATTTGGGGTTGATTCCTGCATGGCTACAAAATTAATTTAGGGTATCTTAGCTGCAATTCTTCCAAACTTCCTGTCAATTGTCCGAAAAATTATTATCTTCTCTAAGAAATGTTTTAATTAACCATTCAAAAACTTTAAAAAAGTCCCTTTTTTCCGCCATATTTAGACCACTACCAGTAGAATTTGAATGATTTTCAAGATAGGTAAATGAATTAAATAAAAGCGTAGATCCACTCTTCCTAAAGGGGTTCCACACACGGTAGTTTCACGACCAATCTGACTAGTTGTGTAGTGTCGATCGCGATTGAGTCAAATTGCCCAATTCAAGAAACAAAATAGGACGCAAAATTGATCTATATCGAAAAAAAAACTTAAAATTTGTAAAAAAATTTACAGTCACCCTAGATAGTAGCCAATCAACTAAATATTACTACATGGTTTCCAAAAATTTCATTGAAAGAGTAAGTGTTCTAGAGTGGCAACCACGTACCATACCGGAAGAAGCGTAGATAAACCGACGATCAAAGGTCGCGGGAAGCCTATTAGATTACCTTGCCAGGCAACAATTTTATCGGCAGTTTCAATGACAGGCTGGCGGCGTAATTGTTAGAATACGAATACAATAGCGTGCCCGCACACAGTCAATCTTGATCGCGATTGGGAAGAGATGCAGCTGTAAGAAATAAGAGAACGCTGAGTGCCATTCTGGCTGCCAATTTGATCATAATCAAGATTGACCGTGACCAGCGCTGATTTACAGATTCATAAAAGATTTCAGATTTTTTGCGATCGGAGTCTGTGTGTGACTGGGATGACTGATGGCGCTGTGGCTGACGTAACCATCACGCGCCTGCGCTTTCTTATCCTCTATGAGTTGTCTGCCATAACAAATTAATTATTTTTGCAATGCAATATTGGTGACCCCAACCTTTGTACGGACATACTTGATACCGACGAGCACAAAGTCGAATCGGTCGGCGGCGTCAAAGCACGTATCAGCCAGTTTTGGCACGACCGTCTGGTTAACGCACTTTGAGAATTAACAATTATAATACCGAATGAAGACTGATCACGATCAATACTGACCTCTTGAAAACGTTGACATAAAACTTAAAAACGGTTTTGGAGGTTTCCCTCAGAGTTAAATTTAGCCAGATATAAGCACCTGCGAAGCTTTTGTAGTTGACTGTGTAGAGATGCTAAGAGACGCCACATTCATAGCTCCATCGATAATTGCGATCCCGGGACAGTGTGGAAATTCCTCAGGACCCTGGGTATCGGCAATTCGTCAGTTTCTTCAGACTCTCCCGTTGATCTAAATTCACTTAATGTTCACTTTTCTTCTCCACCTATAAGTTTAGACTATCGTGTCATAGCGAATACAATCTCTCAAATTAGTAATCAACCATTGCCAGTTTGTTCTTCCTTTCACTTTAACACTGTAGCTGAAGAGGAGGTTCGAAAGCATATTCATTCAATTACTTCTACTGCTGTGGGCAATGATAACCTTTGTTCTCGCATGATTTCCCTTATCCTTCCCGAGCTTTTACCAATTCTCACTCATGTCTTTAACCATTCCCTGGTAACAAGTTTTTTCACTTTGGCATCGAAACTTGCTAACATTATTCCACTTCCTAAAACCACCTATCCCACATCCTTTACCGAGTTTCGCCCGATATCTATACTTCCCTTTCTGTCTAAAGTCCTCGAACACATTGTCCACAAGAAGCTAGCTGGTCACATAGCATCTAACAGTCTTCTCTCTCAATTTTAGTCTGGCTTTAGGCCAGGTCACAGCACGGTTACTGCACTACTAAAAGTCACCGACAACATCCGGCTTGCCATGGAGAACAAAACGATTACCATTCTTACGTAACTTGACTTTAGTAGTGCATTCAATTCTGTTGACTTTGATGTGCTCTTTGCTATCCTTCGCTCACTCAACATCTCCACTTCAGCTACAGCATGGTTTGACTGTTACCTTCGCGGTCGCTCGCAGCGGGTCCGCTCGGATGAGGTATCCTCTGAAAGGTGTGATCTGGTTGCGGGTGTACCGCAGGGTGACGTACTCTCTCCTCTTCTCTTCTCTATCTTCATTAATACTGTTACATCAGTCATCTCCTCTAACTTCCATCTCTACGCAGACGACTTACAAATCTATCGCAGCTGTAACGTCTTTGATGTCAATAGTGCCATTATCAGTCTTAACGCTGATTTGGAACGTATTTCCACATGGGCCAAAGCTTTTGGTCTGTTTGTCAATCCCAATAAGTCTAAGGCTATGATTATCGTTAGTCAATATATGTGCAGACAGCTTGATTCTTACGTTATTGCACCAGTTGTATACAATGGTACTCCTATTGATTTTGCCAAAACCGTCAAGAATCTTGGTGTGGTAATGGACCCTAATCTCTCCTGGGTTTCGCATGTAAATGAAGTCAGCCGGAAGATGCATTTTTCACTGCACTCACTTAAACGCCTTAAAAGTTTTTTACCCCTGAAAACCAATATTACCCTTGCCCAAAGTCTCCTTTTTCCTATCCTTGACTACGCCGACTCATGGTATATCCTTTCACTTCTTTACAATATCCTGAACAATCCCAATTCCCCTCCATATCTTTTATTTTATTTTATTTCATTGACGTACACAACAGTTAACATTCACGGAAAAGTTCTAAAATGCTAAATGTTAAAGTAAAGTTCTAGATTGCAAACCAAAAAAGTGAACGTACAGCATGGTTAGGCAGGTTATGCTATCTGGTAAAGAATTTACAAGAAAAAAAATAAACAAACTAATCAATATTGAATTTAACAACATGCAACATACAAAAATTACATTGATGACTAAAGAATTTATTTGAGGTTGAGGTTATCAAAAACAGACTTTTTAAATAGATTTTGATTTGAATTAAAAATATCAATATCAAGTTTTTCTTTACATAGCTCATTATAGTGACGACATAATCTTGTAAGGGGGTTATAAAAGGAGGTATTATTTTTATAAACATTTAACAGAAATATTTGGGAATGGCGACGGTTAGGTCTTATATTTACGCATATCTCAGAGAGTAAGAAGGGGGAAATGAGGTATGAGTGCAATATTTTGTGGAGGTATATTAAGTCAAATTGTTCACGGCGAGTGCTAAGCTTATTTAATTTAAATTTGGCAAGTCTCTCTTCGTATGAAGGCATCTGCCGACTACTATAACCTAGTCTGTAAAATCTCCGCGGGCGTATTGAATTCTCGCGTCCTCAGGACGAGCCCTGTCGCCGCAGCGTCAGATTAAACCTCTCTATCCCCTCCCACTACTCCGATTTCTACTCCTACTCTTTTACTGTTCATGCGGCCAGGCTGTGGAACTTCCTCCCTCACACTATACGTGACAGTCCTACTATCGATCTCTTCAAGAAGCGAGTTAAGGAGCATTATCTCTCTTTGTCTTAGTGATCCATATAGTTTATTTATGTTATTATGTATATAATATGTGTGCATGTGTATTTATTTATATAATTTAAGTATTATGTTAGGGTTTTTATACGTAATTTTTGTGCACGTTCTATCTACCTCTTCCAGTCAAATCACGCTTTTGTAGGTCTGCTGGAAGAAATTTCATCTTGAAATAAGCAGCACCTTTTGTGTAATTTTTTTTATTTGACTTGTTTTAATGTATTTTTCATGTGTACAATAAACTGTAAAATAAATAAATAAATTCTCCAAAAATCGCTAGGTTGCGAATCGACTGGTCACACTGACTAAAAATTCCGTAGAATGTTGAGCGTTGGGTCGTGAATAGACAGCTTTAAAAAGCCATAGACAATAAATGACGCTTTAAACCAAGGAGGTTTCAGGGCCCCATACAAAGCCCTGCCTGCAGGGCCCTGCTTGCAGTGCCACAGGTGCCACTGCCAATCGTACTTTGTGTGGGCATGCAGGGCCGACAAAATGGCCTTTACATCGGCCCTGCAACACCACACACGGTACGATTGGCAGTGCGCACTGCAAGCAGGGCCCTGCAGGCAGGGCTTTGTATGGGCGGTTTAAAGCAGCAGCTCTTTCTGCTAAAGAGGGAGCTATAAGCGTATCATTTTCTTGCGAGGGACCTTTGTACTAAAATTTATGGATTTTTTTCAAATCCTAAAAACGTAAAATTTTTATATTTCTCTCTGAGAAATATGTTACATGCGACTAATAAATGCTACTTCCACAGTTTTTCTGGTGAAAACACTTACCATTCCGGAAAAAAACGGTGTTGAAAATCACGCATAAAATGGATATTGCGGATTATTTACGCTTTCGTTCTTAGTATTAATGATCAGTTCACAAGTAAAAAACGATATATTTTTACTTTCGCAAACAAAGTTTATACTAAAACATTAGATTTTAAAGATAATCTTGATTTTTGTAACACTTAACTGAGTTTTTTGACCGACTAGCATTGGCGACAGTGAGACGCTTTACACTTCACTAGCTTTGTATATGGCGGACTCTTTAGTTTTTTACTCTGAGCTTTAAACACTGTAGTGCTACTCACTCATTCTTCAATCATTCATTGTGCTGCCACCGCAACGACGATTGCCATATTCTGTGGAAATATTATGAAATTCAAATTCGCGGCGCGGGACATATCAATGTGGCGTTGGTTGAGGGCGAGGCGAGGGTATTTCACGGTCGCGCCGCCCGTCACTTAGTGTTTCATACAAAATGTATAGAAGTGATATGGCGCCCGTGCGTATTTAGGTGGCGTGGCGAGGGTGGGGTGAGGGCGCAGCGCAGGCGTCGCTTTCCGCCCGCACCGCGCCGCAGTTTGAGGTGGCACGCCATACGAATGCACATTGCACACAGATCCGTCCGCAGTATTATCAAAATTCGTGACGATATGCAATTTAATATCGCATTTTGAGAGTTAGTAGAAAAATGTCCCGTAATATACGATTACAATCGATTAGGTTATAGTACCAGATGTGTGCAGGATCAAGCATGGGAACTTATAGCAAATAATTATTTAGTTACAAGGTCGGGTTTCGATAACCTTGTATAATTAAATTGTATTCAATAAATTTAACCATTAACGATTTCGATTAACTTGTATAAATTTACATTTACAAATTACTACACAAATCGAAATTTAGAATGCCCTAAATACGTCCACTGCCGCCGCCATCTTGAGGCATCACACCCCTGCCATAAGCACGCCATAAGCACGCCATAACCTCGCCATAACCACGCCATACCCTCACCTCACCCACGACCGACGCCTCATTGATATGTCCCGCCGCTAAGGCAACAAATTCATTACTGTTCTTAGTTTCGATTCCTATTTTTTAATCTTTAGAAATATTTTGTAAGCTTCGTGATGGTCATGTCACAGTCAAAACTGATAACAAGTCAAAACCACGTTTGACTGAACCCCCATAATCTGCCAAAACCACTTTTGACTGCGAAAATCAGTCCAAATAGAAAAGAAAGGAATAGTCACATACACCTTGTCTATGGTCCTATAGCTTTCTCTTTCTTTCTTTTAGCTGCATCCTTGTCAGATCATACATCTGATTGCCGTCTGCGTTTTTATAGATCCGTTAAGCCTATTACGTACTGTCGTTTTGAACGATCAACAGACAGGGATGCAATGGTACCTTACATAGGTACCTTTACTATACTACTAATTTTTACTCTCCTCTAGCTGCATACCATTTTGTAAGTCGTGCAAGCTGGTATGCGTTTCTCTTTAGCTGCATCCCTTTTTGTTCGTCGTGAATGATGGATGGTACGTATTTGGCTTAACCGATCCCGAATCAGCACCCGGCGAGTGCCAGAAACTATTTTGCGTGACAAATCTTTGCTTTTATAAACTAAATTTTGACTGCACTTGGCACTCAAATGTAGTTTTGACTGGTTATGGTGCGTA
Source organism: Athrips mouffetella (assembly GCA_947532105.1). Classification (NCBI taxonomy): domain Eukaryota; kingdom Metazoa; phylum Arthropoda; class Insecta; order Lepidoptera; family Gelechiidae; genus Athrips; species Athrips mouffetella. The sequence goes on along the minus strand of OX383974.1, from coordinate 25,928,408 downwards.
GGTGGCATAACCGGTCACGAACCAGCGCCTGTTGAGTGCCAAAAATTATTTTCCGTGACAAATCTTTACTTTTATTATAAACTAATATAGTTTTGACTGGTTATGAATTCAGATTGTAACAGTAACGCGACATTCCTTTTTATCATGGCAACATGCGGTAGAGACGGACGTGTCTACTGTATAGTTAATTTGTAATAAATTTATTCGAATAGCAATAATCGTGTAACTGTGTCAACGCCATCTCAGCACTTTTGCACTCGGTGACTTCAGGTGTTTGTGACTTAAGCGCGTTATCTATTATAACTCATTTATATAAAACATACCAAAATGATTGTGAACCCACAAAATTTGGACAGCCCGAGAAGCTCCAGCGGTACGCATGGAGAATCACCACAGCTCCTTGGATCAGCCGGAGCGCGGTCTCGACCCATGAAGTTCAGAAGTGGATAGCTACGATCGAGCAGTGTTTAAATGACATTTGTGTGATCTCAGGTGATAGCAAGATGAACACCGAGCAGAAGTTAAAAATAAGCAACATTGCGAGGACTGTACAAGTTGGTATAGGCCAGATGGCTGTGCAATACCAGTCAATTAGACAGAGATACTTCACAGCCACTGACATGATTGAGATTTTGAAAGAAAAAGCCGATATATCAGAACAAATAAAAGACCTTAAAGAGCACGTGCAGAGTACACCGAAGTTCTCACCCTCAAACCTATCATTCGTCGATATGGTAAGAACAGGAAGCCAGCCCCTCGTCCGCCCACCGACCACAAGCAGCGTAACAATCTACCCGGCCGATAAAGATATAACTAGTGAGGACACGAAAAAATTAGTACAAAATTTAATTAAGCCCGATGAACTAAAGTTGCATATCCGTGGAATAAGAAAAACTAAAAACGGAGGCGTTATTATCAGCTCAGAAAGAAAGGACGACCTTGAAAAGCTAAAAGGATCCAAACAACTCATTAATTCAGGACTCAAAGTACAGGAAACCTCGAAAAAGCTTCCGAAAGTTATAGTCCTGGGCGTCCCTTCAAACATAACCGAAAATGAGGCATTAGATTGCATTTATGAGCAGAACATTGTGGATAAGCATCCCAGCCTGAATAAGGATCAATTTCTTAGCACTATCAAATTGAGCCATAAATCGGATAAGAAAAATGCCTCTACGTGCAATTTTATTTTCGAACTCACACCCAATCTTAGGAGAACGCTCATTAATCAGCAGCGCGTTTTTATTAACTGGACTCCCCCGTAAGAGTTTACCACTGTGACCCGCTGTTATAAATGTCAGCAGTACGGACACTCAGCGAAGTACTGCAAGGAAGAGCACACCACTTGCGGCCACTGTGGCAACACTAATCACTCGATAAAGGAGTGCCCTAAAAATCTGAACCCGCAAAGTGCGGCACCTGCCTGCGCTTCAAAAAACCCTGTGAGCACAAAACTGGAGGTGAGCAGTGCCCAGCTAGGAAGAGCGCTGAAGCCAGACTTATAAGTACTATTGATTATGAAGGCCGTCATAAAATAACTGACAATATTTCCCAGGAAGTATAAAAGCTGTCTGTCTTTATAAACCATAATTTGTGATCCAGATAAATGCGCCATGAAAAGATACGGATATAAGGTGTCGGTCATGACATAGAATTAGATTATGGACCGTCATCAAAAGTATAACTTCACTAGGCTAACTTTAGTCACCGGCACAGCAATTTATAGAAAATTCGGCTAATGCAAGCAACACAAAAAAATTACGCAACAAGTTCGTTCTTCGTGAATAAATATTTTTTTTGTAATTTCGAATTTTAAGACATGTTATGTACTTATTATAAATTATAACGTGATATACTTATTTTTAGTGCTATTAGATTATAAATATATTTTACTACCTTTATTAGTTTAAAATTGTAATCTGCCTTTAGATTTGTCAATGCCTAAGATAAAAGTAAAATTTTTACTTAGTTTAGGCATTACAATGCTATTTGAGATAGAAATCTTTCCAATTTTGTAATATTTTGTATATTTTAGCTTAAGTGAATAAATTTTGTCTTATTTTTTTTTTCTTATAAAGTTCCTGCCTGTGATTCCATACGCAGTTATGGCGATATCTATCTTTATTTTTCTAGCTCCCCTTGGTTTTCTGTATGAACGGCAAGACCCCCAACCCTTCAGTTCTTGATCACCTTTGTAGATTTATGCTCTCGTGGTACATTCTTCACTTAAGGAGGGGGTTTGTCAGAGGATGTAGCAGTTGATGGAGTTAGAAAAGGACATGAATAAACGATACACTATCGATACAGAATCAACAAATATTCGCTAAATAACAAAACATAGATTATATACCAAGAGGATAATATAAAAGATATGTGCCTCATAATTTAAAAGGTATGTGCATACTTGGTATAATCCCAACCCAGTTCAATCCCAACAAAATGACTGTATAATCTGTGCGTTTGAATGACACTTGTAGTTGACATTTGTAGTTTCTTCTCGTCTCGCTCGTATACTTTGTGACTGTTTACAGCAAGTTTACAGTAATAAAAAGTAATGTAATAATACTAAAACCCACGCATTATTGCTAAGAAAATAAACAACTAAAAGCTGCAAGGACCAGAAGCTATTTCCATTACCTAATTTTTGAGGTTATGTTGAGGTTACAGTCCACCACTTCACACATCTTACAGAAGCAGATTCGCCAAGGGCTAAGAGAACTATTAGACTAACATTGAACTAAAATGGCATTGTTATCTAACTGGCAACGAGGAAATGTTTCTATGGCTTCAAGATGGCATACTTTGTTTTGCCCTGCATACTCGTACGTGCCTCTATCTGATAATGCTGTCCTTGTGCTCAGCATATAACAACGACGATGATACATGAAGGAAGAAGAAGATCAGGGCAGAATAATCATCTAGATTGCAACCATACAGATCTACGCTAAGAACCATTGTCATAAAACTATCCAGTGTCCACACAAAGTAAAGTTGTCTTTGAATATAAGTAGGTAGTAAAAGCCTAAATAAATGTTTAGGATTAATTATGTCCTGTATTAAAGCAGTTTTTATAAAAAAAATTAGGTATTACTTTATTTACCTACAGCCTTGATTCGGTTGGTCTTCAATGTGGTCTATGATCTTATGATTGAAGTTCATTTGCATGTCACAAAGTAATTATTCCCTGTTTTGACTGTTATAATTAAATCTTGGCTACATTTTATTGATTCTTGAAGTGTTTGTGACCACTTTCTTGGCCGACCTTATCAACTTACTGTATAACTTTCTATATTGAAAATCCTATACAACAGCAAACACTACTAAATATATACCTTACATATTTTAAATAAATATAAAAAAATACAGGGCTGGTTGCAACCTGGCTTGTTTGGTAGAGTCAAACAAAAAGCTTATTTTCGACCTTAGTAAGTAAATTGAATAGTAGGTGCTAACTAATTAAGAAGTACCTATTGGGTGGTGCCAGCAAAGAATAGTACCAACCCATCTCTACCCGTGGGTGTCGTAAGAGACGACTAAGGGTTAATGAACCAGAGGATGGGCAGCAGCATCCTTCTGTTTATTGTATCATCTTACACTCTGCGGTCACCAACAACCGCAGTCCATGGAGCCAGCCGTAATGCTAACAAGCGTGGTGACTATGGTACTTCCCCTCCACATTGTTTCAGCAAAAACAGGAATTTTGGAGGGTGTTCCCTGTCCTGTAGGTACATGACAGGATTCATATGTGCCTATACGACGCACAAAATAACTTTGGCCCTGTCATTGATGCGCAGAAGAAAAAAATGGCCCATTTTGACTACTGCGCTTCAATGACAGGGCCAAAGTTATTTTGTGCGACATGTACTAGAATACAGAGTTTTAGGACTACCTGTTCATTCCACTGCATCACTGACTGAGCATAACATGAGATAAATAAAATAAACTAGTTCTTTTGTTATTATAACAAGTGCAGATGGGTGAGATCACATATATGGATCCGTTTCCATGTGTAATCAGTTCATGAAATATCCAATAGTTTTTCAAATTACAATATCTGCATAATTTTGCTCCCGCTGCTGGCTGCTATACCTACTTACTGACTTTCTCATAACCTTAGAGGTTCATGTAAGAAACCTGTCATAGAGTCCAAATTGCATGTCTTTATAAAATGTTTTTTATTAACATTTAAGCAATAAAGAATATTACTTAAAGGAAACTGCTATGCTATGAACACGTACACAATCAGATTGCCAATTTCATTCGATATCGTGTTTTGTGCTGGCCGGACGTCAGTCAATAATGCCGTAAAAAACAAAAAAAATGTTTTGGTTGCAGCTTTGGGTATCGAACGTGAAAAAAGGTTGTGGAAAAGGGAATGGCAATCATCATATCGCGTGGGTTTCAAGGTTGATGACCGACTTTAAATATCCTGGTATCAGAGTTGTTGAGCCGCCAAAGGCCTCTGAAATGGCTCTAATGAATGAAAATAAATAAATGAATAGTTATTAAAAAGAAAACAACTTAAAAGCCATTTAAAATCATTAGAGAGTACAAGTACGTCCGCTCAGCGAGCCGCTTGTATGCAGACTAGTGCCGAAATTGCCCAATTTGCGTCCACACTAACCAATCTGATTGCCAATCGATCAAATCGGCCAATCTCGACTCTCAATTTCCTCGAATTGGCCAATTTGACCCAACCGCGATCCACACTACACAATCTGATTGTCAATCTAGTCAGATTGGTCGCGAAATTGCCGTGTGTGGACGAGGTTTAATGCGATCGCATCGCCTGGGGGAGTTCAACAAATTCCGGTATTGCGAGAGTGCGATGCGACTAGGTGCGCTAGGTTGCATAGATTATCATACAAAGAATTCAAAATCCGCGCGGCGATCCGCCCAACTGCGCTTGTACCTTTGGAACTCCAGCCGAAAATACTGCCAACACGGCAATAAAAATTTGGTACTGGCAACACTCATTCCATTTAAAAAAGTTATTAATTTCTATAATCATTCATTCATTTCATTCGTTCCTTTCAGTACTTGGTGTTGGCGGGTGGATTTTTGTTACGCTGATAATATAATAATTTCATATCTAGTAAAAAGGTAATTGATCATACATGATCAGGCAGGTCAGATATTTATTAACCGAAGGTAAAGGCTTGTGATATTTTTCTTGTGAAGCTCATTTTTCTTGACATTTCGTGTCTTATTACCTTCTCACTTTACTTATTGTTTCCACGTCGTTTTTTACGTTATCGCTCTTGGAGTCTTGGTTCTATGAAGTCCTCATCTGTACTGCTTGTTTATGTATTGTTGGTCAATCCGCCAGGAAGTCGAGATAGTACAATCATAACTAACATGGTTATAAAATAGTTTCTACTGTGTGATAATAATTCTTACAGTTTTTTATAGTTTTTACGAAGTTGTTCCTGGAGCTAGGCCGTTGAATGTTGGAGCCAGGCTCCTAGGCCACTGCGCCCTGCAAAGATCTATTGTATCCAATATCACTTGTCATAATATGTCTTAAAGCAGTAAGGGCTCTTTTTATAAAGGGCCCCTCTACTCATTCCAGAGAGTTGTGTCGGGAATTAAAAGTATTAGAGGTAGTTGCTGTACCTGTGCACCTCACTGTAATATTTTGACTATTATATGAAGTCATAAATTATGCCTGTGAAGTCCAAAGGTATATATTAAACTATATAGCAACCTAGCTATAATTTTGCTAAGCTTGTTGTTTTATGAAATTTTTGGATAATAGCACTCTTTGAATCTCTGTGTGTTGTGTCATTGATAACAAGGAAATCAACATTATGACAGTGCCATGCCAGTATATCTATGAAAATATTATGTATGCTAGAAAGAACATTCATCAATTACCTAAAATTTGTGACTGGCATAATTTTAATACTAGAAATAAGCACAAAATTGATCAACCATATACTTGATTAACTCAAGTCAATACATCTTTCGTTGGTCTGTGTGTACGATACTACAACAAAATACCTGACAATATAATGCAATTACCTGAGAGAAAGTTTAAAGAATGTGTAAAGCAAACGTTATGTAAAAAAGGTTACTATAGATTAGATGACTATATGAATGACAAAGAGGTATGGTGCTCTGATATTCCAGCGAAACACAAGAAACATTGTAAAAAGCCGACTCTTAAAGTAGGCCGTGCTGCAGTGGTTTCTTGCCGTTTCTTTTACGCTGCCACAGCACGATCTGAAACGGCGTAGACTCGCTCTATTTGAATTGTATTCTGTATGACATTCAATAAGTATTCTGTAAAGAATCTACATTGAATAAATAATCTGAATCTATTCAGATCTTCTACCAGCCAGCTTCTTCTTGCATCGGCTAGGGTCCATGAGGGCTGGGATCATTCCCTCTGGATGGCCAGGCTATGGTATTGGTTGTTTACATGCAGGGAGAAAAATAAAATAGTAGCTTAAGGAAAGATGCTTACATTCTAAGCTACTTTTTCAATGAAATTCATTCTAGAATGAAATAAAAAAATATATATATTGCTGCATACAAAATGACTACACTTTTGATAGTTTTATGGTGTTAATTTGCTTTTTTTTTCATTTCTAATCAATCTTTGGAAAAGTTATCCAGATTTGTTGACATGTTAAAAGTAACTTTTGGACAAAGGGCTTCTTCCTCAACTTGCATGTCGACTAAACAGATTCCATCTTTAAATACATCAAACACATAGAAATACCAAATATAATTATAATTAAGGGTTGATAGGCAAAGGATTGTTGTTCCTGAAGGCTGTTTCTTTTTCTGTTCATCTTTTGTTCTTAGCTGGTCAGTTCATAGGTGGGCAAGCATTTCTCTATTGAGTGATAATATGGTTTCTTCTTTCTTCCTGTAGATATCTCTGGGCTTTTATTTGCCAAAAAGGAACAGATTGGTTCCATTTGAAAAAAAAATAAGTGTAATAATAAGTCTACATGATATAAATATGTCCCATCCACAAATTTATCTAAAAAAGAGCTTGTAATCTATATGTATATTAGTCATATAGAAGCAGAGTTAGCAACTCCCACTTAAACTGAAAAGTGTACAGATGATTTTTTTACTTGAGAGAAATGAGTTTTTCTTATTTTCTCAAATATTTTATTTATCTGGATCAGTAAACAACTGTGTATTGAACTATAAGTTAGAATATTTATTTATTTATTTGTAGCCTTATATCAGAATTTTGTTTTTTTAACTAAATTTAAACTTAATTACCTATTTAAATCAATTTCTGTCTGCCTCTTGGCAAAGGCCTCCTCCAATCTTCTCCATTTCTTTCTGTCTTGTGCCACTCTTGTCCAATAAGTAAGAATAACATATTATTAAATGTAAGATAAATACACATCCAACTACACTATTCACAAGTTGTGTCAAATTATTGGTAGTTCAAAAACAAAGCTTATTTAATATTCAAGTGTTCCATATCACTTTTTTTTTTTCGCTAGCCTATACTGTCCCAATGCTGGGCAAAGGCCTCCCCTTCGGTCCTTATCACTTACACATATAAAAAACAAGTCTCCCAAAAATGTTTGTCCGTTAGTCGCTTGGTCTGTCAGTCACGCTCACTAAGGGATCCTTACCTGTCTACCATTATATCATAGTATGATATTCTTCAAGCTTTTGCCCTGTGATTTTTAAAACTCTGCATCGACTTAGACCCCTTTTGATATGAATATGAATGTCCTTCAAACGGGAGCTCACCTAGTTGTAATATTGATTTTAAACTTATTTCTTTGCTCGTGCTAAGAGACCTAGCTTCTTGCCAAATTTAATGATTCTAGGTCAACCATAGAAGTATCGGTTTTGGTTGAGTTCATACATGTATGGTCATATCGTTTGTGTTGATGTAGCTTGAAATTTTCACACCTTCAAGGGTCCATGGGACCTTAATATTTGAAATTAACTTCAACCCGTTTATGAGAAAAAGAGTTGACAGACAGACGGACAACAAAGTGACCCTATAAGGGTACCATTTTTTTCTTTTGAGGTACGGAAAGGTAATAACTAATAATTTAAAAGATTTAAAAATATTGAATGAAAAATTAAACTTAATTAAACCATTAGGTATTATTGATATGTATCCATTTAGAGTCTAAATTTTAGACCCAATTATATTACATAGATTTGAAGATGGAAACTTTTAAATCTGTGTGCGAAGTAATTTTTTGAATTGTTTTACACAAACATTGTGGTCACAAGGCTTAATTTTTTTTTAATGTGGTCATATTGGTTTGGTTGGCTTCTGCAAATTGCAAATGTTGGTGAAATTTTTACCTGCATATGCACAAGTGTAGGATTTTATTTTTTGGGATTGTCCGTCTGTCTGTCTGTCTGTCCGCGGCTTAGCTCAGAGACCCTTACTACTAGAAATCTGAAATTTCGTATGGGTATACATTCCATCAACGTTGACAAAGTGGTAAAATATAATAATATAATATTTTTATTTTTAAATTTTTTTTAGGGTACCTCACCTAGAAGTAAAGTGGGGATGATTTTTTTTTCTTGTCTACCCCATAGTGTGGGGTGTCGTTAGATTGGTCTTTTAAAAGTATTGTGAGTCTGCAAAGATTATTTTTCGATTTAGGGATCCGTTTGTGAAATATTAAGCTTGAAAGGAATTTTTTTTGTTGGAGTTGAGTGTTTGCCCGGCTAAACGGTTGGTATTGGAAATGTAAAAAAAAACACAGTAGTAGTATATATGTTTAAATTAAAAGGAAGACTATCACAGCTAAGTTGGTTTCTCTCAAGTGAATGAGCTATAGCTGAAAAACTGGAAATAATATAAATAGCAATCAGGAGCTAGGATCTCGCTGAGCATTAGGAGGTAAAAATTTATGTTATAAATGTTATGAAATCAAAACATCTACGCTTGTTACCGCGTATACCTCGGAATGCTCGAGACAAAACTACAATCGGTGCATATCTCACGTCTTATTAACCACACTTACGAATGTAGGTTGAACGCAAACACAATCCTCACTGCAAAATCTGTACGTTTTGCTCCAGAACCAATAAGGAAAATCATCAATGCCGTTGGCTACCTAGAATTTGAAAATAAGACATATGTGCCAGCAGTGGCCGCAAAACTGTACGACAATCAGCGCTTTATTCCACGGCCGGAATCGATATTGCTAAGTAATGTTAGAGAGACAGTCGTCGCTCTGACTGACAATCAGACGCCAGCACCGATTCGTGAAGAGTTTTAAAAGAACAACCCGATCCCAGGAGCGATCTGGAATGATCAGCAAATACTACAGAATGCCGATGACATTATACCAGCTGGCTATAGTATTGTTAATGATTACAGGAAAGACTCTTCTCTTTTTAGTCCTTTCTTGATTAGCCTGGAGAAGGATGCACTCTATCTAGCGGGTGGAGTTGTTGACTTTAAATTAAACGGAAAAGCATCGATGCTAATTTCTAATCAGATGGAGAACTTAAGAGCTCCGGACAGGACTAGGAACGCTAGAGGCGAGGACGATACTCTAGATGCTTATATAAAAAAAGTTTGTATGGGAAATCAATTAAATAATTTGTGTTACGCTTTCACGGCTAAACCGCTGAACCGATTTTATTGAAATTTTGTATGGAGATAGTCTAAACCATAAGAAAGGACATAGGCTTCTTTTGATTGCAAAATCGAATTTGGAAGGGATGGTGAAATTTTGGTGAAATAGGGGATGAAAGTTTGTATGACGCATCATTTTTTTTTTTCATTTCTATTTAGGGGTAGGGTAAAGGCTATCCCTATGGGTAGGGATAGGGGTATGGGTAGGGATCGGGGTAGGGATAGAGATAGGGGTTGGGGTAGAGATACGGGTAGGAGTTGATATATGGATAGGGGTGGGAATATGGTTGGGGATAGGGGTGGGGTTTCGGTTGGGGATTTTTGTATGGAGATAGTTTAAATCATAAGAAAGGACATAGGCTTCTTTTGATTGCAAAATTGAAACTGGAATGGGGTTAAATAGAGGATGAAAGTTTGTATGGGGCATCAATACTTTATTGCGTTTTTACTATCAACTATATCAATCAACAGACCCCTGTACCCCATAGAGATAGGAGTAGGGATGGGGGTAAGGGGTAGGGACAAGGGTGGGGGCAGAGGTGGGGACAGGGATGGGGAAGAGGTGGGGACAACGGTGGGGACAGGGGTAGGGATATGGATACATAGGGATATACAGGAACAAAAAGGTATAGAGACAGATAGATAGGGATAAATAAGGATACATAGGTATAGAAAAGGATAGATAGGGATGAATGGGGATAGATAGGAGTAAAAAGGGATAGAAAAGGATAGATATGGATGAATGGGGATAGATAGGAATGGATAGGGACTTTTTTGACTTTTATGAATACCTCCTCGCCACCCATTCACTCCCTTTATTGCCTTCTTTTTAAGGTTCACCTTTAACGATTGACAATGAAAATTCCTCACTACCCACCAGTTGTATATATTCAAAACATAATTAAATTTGTAGTACGATAGCATTCAACGATCAAGAAGGAGAAGCGTTCAGCAAAATATGTTTCAGTTATGTTCGAGTTATGTTTTTTCATAAAATCCACGCGGACGAAGTCGCGGGTAACAGCTAGTAATAAAACAATTTGGACCTTTACTATGGAAACTATACCCACAGTAGCGAACACAGATGAAACATATCTTATTTCAAAGTCTGTGACCTCTAGTTGTACATGCATAAAGCGCATTATTGTGGGCCATGGGAATATTGAGTTATCTTGTAAAATGTTTCTACTCATATTTAGCAGAACAGTCAAAAGCACGTCAGGTTTTGGCCTTTGTTCTTAATCAAACGCTTTGCGTGCTATAGTTGCGCTTCACAGCTTGACCTGCTCTTCATTTTACTATAACTTGGATGATGTCTAACAAGACAATACTGACGAAAAAAATTATTCTCGGTAAAAAATCTTTATTAATCATCATAATCTATTACAATAATATCATCTAAAAATGCAGCTGGCGCTAGATCGACATCTTCGTGTCTCGCCCACGCAAGATAATATATAATGCTTCTTGCAATGTGTGCGCAACATCCTGCTGTACGGCGCCCATGAATACATGAGCAATAGTAGCCCTGTATTCCTTCGCGTCCATTTCGTGTAGGATCGATTAAAATGTACGTATATTACTGTCGCAACCGTACATGTCGTGATTGTATGCGGCCTCTAATCAATGTTTTATTATCGATCAACTCGGGATGACGGTATACTTCAATCGTATAATTATTATTTTGCCTTAAGTGTTCATGACAGTATGACCGGGCCAGCTTTAAATGGTAGATGCCTAGCGTAATTAGTAAAAGCTTGTCATATGGCATTCTTGGAAAGTCTGCCAACTCTGGATTATTTTCCTCCATACGTTCAAATGCCGCCCTTTGTCTGTTTAGGTTATTGGTTAAAACATATTCGGCCAAAGTATTTTCTGTATGCATTTTTTCATTGATTATTTCAATGTAGTCTAGAACCCGCTCATTATCTTCGTAAGGAGATTGGGTAGCATTAATTATCGCCGCACATATTCTAAAATCAACCATCATGTTTTTCATCGCTACATTGAAATAGCTTTGTCGAAATATTTTAAAATCTCTTTTAATCCTGCCATTTAATGCTTCTACCACCCATCGGCCTATTGTAATTATTCGGGATTTATTGGCTTCTATTGTTGTCAGTTGTTCTCCACGCGCTCTTGTCGGTGGCATGTGCGGTTCAAATCCACATTCTTCAAGACTTTGTATGGCATCCCTGAAGCCTCTGTCTAAAATAAAGGCGTCTCCTGGTAAGAAAAACCATTCAAGGCCGGACTCCGATTCATTTGATAGGAGGTTGCGGAGAATCGTAGCATCAGATGTAGTTGCAGCATAGGGCCCATAAACATCTATGATGTACCCAGATGCGCAAACGATTAAAAACGGCTTCAGCAAGTTTCTGAACTTATGCAGGCTGTATGACTTTCTTTGAAATAAAAAAATCATGCTATTCTGTAAATAAATATACGTTCCATCGCATACGACGACTGCATTTCGACCCTCATTCCCAAAAAAAGTGTCTGGTATAGTTAAGTTTCTCGCCATAACGTCTATTCTTGATAGATGATTTATTCCCAGGTGAAGAGGGACGTAATCATTTGTTAAACACTGTCTTGCCAGTTTGAATTTTTTCTCTAAAGCTCTTCTTGACATTTTGAACAATGTGGCTAGTCTTTCGTTGGGTTCTCCAGTTCTTACTTTACAAAGAAATATTCCCAAAACTGTAGCGGGAGTTCGTGATCTCGCTCTTAATGTTGGCATTTGATCTAATGTATTATTAAATTTAATAAACATTTTTATTATTTTTATTATATTATTATTTATTAAATTGTTTTTTTGTCATCGACGTCCAAAAGTGGAACTCATCCTCGTCAAAACTATCCAGATTTTCAAAGTCTCGTTTCCTATCGAGGCCCCATTTATATATATTAATTATATACAGCATAAAATCACTAGTAAAGTCGTGGTGATTTCCTTGTATCAAGAGTTCTTCCCACTGGTTACTTATCGAGTGTGCATGACAAACGCGTGCAAGTGGTGGTATATAGTAATTGTGATCTTTCAACATTTTGAACTTGACATAATTCGGTATGGTGTGAGCCGGCGCATTGTGACAGTTGTCAAAAATACAACGCCTTGAAGTGTTTGAGGCACGAGAATGGCCACCAAGGCTAAAAGGGCCCGAAAGCAATCTTGCTTCTGGAACATGGGGTTGTACTATTCTAGGTGGTTCTCGTTGTGTTTGCACGACTCGATCTGCTCTTTGCCAACAAGGATGGCATGTATACCTTGTGCCATTGAATGCAATCTCACGTGGCGCTACTTCTTGTAAAAAAAATTCCACGTTTCCCATAGATTTATATAGTCAAGATAGGGTCTTGGGAACAAGCGGTTCAAAATTTCCCCATACAAGAAAAAATAGCGCCATCTGTGAAAAATCGCGTGAACTACGTTGTGTAGTACTTCGGTCGGTGCTAAATACACTGAACGGAAATAATATGGCGGGAAAAAACAAAACAAACTTTTTACTGTTTATATGTGATTTAGGCCTGGTTTTTCAGTTTCATTAATTGGATTATAGTCAAAAACAATAATAAGAAATAATAATAATAATAAGAGTATATTGTTTCTTCAACTAAGAACATTCCATTTTGTTGGTAAGTTTATTTTAAGGTTTATTTGCATCCAATTTTGACAATATGACTGATAACGACTGACATTTGTTGGTCCTAAACGTCAGATTTCGGACCAACGAATTGGGGACATTGTAACGTGCCGATGGGCTAGTACTTATATATAAGTAAATGACGTGGCCTCTATTTGTTTCAAGCAATGATAAACAAAGTCTATGTTTCCTGCGCCGTAACACAGATCTATCACACACAACACAACGGTTAGGTCTTTCCATTTCAACTTAAATCCAATCCAAGGGAGAAAAATCGTATAGTCCGTAAAACAATGCCTTAGTTGTAGAATAAATAAACTTCAAAACACAGGGAACGCAGTGATCGCAACGACAGATGACGAAGGACTGCGAGGGAGGGTACATTGTGTGTTCGCGTGATGTGCGTAGGCGGCGAAACCGGTTTTATTTTCTACCTTACCTAAGCAACCCCTGCCCCCCCCCTCTCCCCCTGTCACTGTCTGACGCGACACGACGCGCCTGTTTTGTTATCGAAGTCATGGAGTGTTATTATTATTCTAAAATGCTTAATATTATCCTTATAAAAAATAAACGATTTTTCATTCATTTTCACGTTTTATACATCATTTTCTCAACATTCCCATTAGTTACAAAAAAACAAACTACATATTTGTAATGTACGTAACTTTAACAAAAAATTACCATACGTTTCATTTTTGTCCGCAAAGCGGGTCAGAAAGGTCCCAATGTCATTTCTAAAATGTGATAATAATTACAGAAATTTACTGCCACAAGTTTTTTGCTCATGGACCTCCAAAATTATAGACGCCCGTCTATAATTTTGTCTTTAATTTTGTCACTTGTACCTGGTCGTGGTTCAGTGGCTTCAATAAAAATATAATTTAAAACCAGGTCTTGCATGGAGAATTGCTGCCACCTTTGGGATGGCTCAGCCAAATACCAACGCAACCGCGAGAAAACATTTCATTTATGTGTTGTGTACCCAAAGTAAAACAAATTATTTCCACAAAAAAAATTGTATAAGAAGTCAAGATGCTAAATGTCGCAAAACTTACATAATCAAAAGCGTTATTTACCTCAAAAAAAGAATTTTCGGCACTTGTGTCCGAACTCGGGCTAGGACTCCTGCGGCGACTTGGTCTTGGTCTCAGAAGCTCCGCAGTATAAAAACTTCCGGAATTTGTGTCCGAGCTAGTGCTAGGTAAGCTAGTGCTTCTTGTGTTCCGTCGACGAATCGGACTAACGCTTGGGCTTTTGGGTTTTCTTTTGCTTTTGATTTCGCCATTTTCGACGCTAAGATTTTGGGCATTTGGGCGAGGCATTTCTACTCAATAATTTCACAATTTTCACAATTAAATGACACCACACTTATTTTACTATTATTTAATCTGTGACCACACGCAATTCCTTCTACCCAGAATCAAAATCAAGGAATATACTACTCTCTAACCGATCAAAATCAATAGCTAACGGCAAATCTGTCATTCGGAATATGGATCTACCCTCAAACTTTCTGAAGTATATATATATACATATATATATATATATATCTGTACTAAATTACAGCTTTCTAGTATTAAAGATCTCTGAGCTAAGCCGCGGATAGATAAACATGACGTTTAAAAGGGTTCCGCTTGTTGACTACGATAGCTCTACTTAGGTAAATCTGTTTCACCGGATTTTTGATACTTTTTGTATTCAGCAACTAATTATTTTTAGGGTTGCGATGGCGCTTAAAACCACTTTCAGTCATTGTTCTTGATATTCTTAACTCTAAGTTTCTTGGGAGAGTCTCACATGAAGCGTAAGAAACGGCCAATTGAATAAAATGGCAGACACATCTAATCAGTACAAGGTTGGGTAAAGAATACCGCTCTTGCAATATTTTGTGAACACCTGCGTTTACTCCAACCATTACGGAGGCATTGTCTGTTCCGATTCCAATCAACTTGCTTTTGTCTAGGTTGAAGTCTTCTAGTAACGCAGTAATGGCAGTTATTATCCCTTCAGCATCTGCTGATTCCAGTTCTAGCCCTAAAAATGTGGACTCTATTTTATTTTGCATGTTGCTGAAATATTTTATGACAACACCGAGATAATTATGAACAGAGACATCAGTAGACTCGTCAATTACGAGGGCCACACCGAAATGATCGGGAATAGAAAAAAGTACAAAAATAATACAACAATATTTACTTTCATTGTTTTTCGAAGTATTCTCCGTGACAATCGATGCACTTTTGCATTCTATCAAACCAATTATTATAACAGTAATTCGAGTCTGAAGTGGATATAGTCGAAACGGCCGATTTGTAAGCTTCGACTGCCTCTTCTGGGCCTTGAAATCGTTGACCACGTAGCATATCTTTAATTCTTGGGAATGTAAAATAATCATTGGGGCTCAAGTCAGGGCTATACGGTGGATGGTCCATTAATTCCACGTTTTCCTGATTTATAAACGCGATCGTTTTGCGAGTGGTATGTGAGCTCGCATTATCCTGGTGAAGAATGATGCGACGATTCGGATTAATTTTACGAAGTTCTCTTATGACTTCCGGCAAACAAACTATTGTGTACCAATAAGCAGTAACCTTTCTGCGTTCTTGTAAAGGAATCGTAGCCACATGACCAGTTTTCGATACAAACGAAGCGACCATTTTTTTCGACACGCTACGAGAGCGGACAACTTTTGTTGGCTTGACCTCGCCTTCGAAGACCCAAACAGCCGATTGATGTTTTCTTTCGGGCTCATATGAATAAATCCACGATTCATTAAATTCATTAAAACTGCATTTGAGCTCCCTCTATTGAACCGTTGCAGAGTAGACCGACACCAATTAACACGAGCCGACTTTTGTTCCTCGGTCAAACGATGGGGCACCCAGCGGGAAACTAACTTCTTGACACCCAGTTCATCATGTAAAATAGTTTGAATCGCTGTCATACCAATGCTGAGAGAAGCCCGAATCTGCTCGTATGTCACATGTCTATCTTCTTTTATTAATTGGCGCACAGCATCGATGTTATCTTGTGTTACCGCTGTTTTTGGTCGACCAGTAGAAGGAACTGTCGTGAGAGAGGAACGTCCACGACGAAACTCAGAATACCAACGATATATAGTCGTTTTACTGGGTGCTTCAAGTTCATAAACAGAAACAAGCTCGGCGAGACATTGTTCTTGAGATAAACCTCGACGAAAGTTGTGAAAAATTATGGCACGGAAATGTTCCCGCGTAAGCTCCATTTTCCCCACTGACTTGTCAAATTCAAATGGCTACTACTCTTTTCTTTTTTACTTTTTTTAAAATTCAAATATGGAATTGTGTTTGAAATAATACTACATGTCATAAACCAAAAAGGTTTTAATCTAATTTATTCCTGAGTATTCTATTCCCGATCTTTTCGGTTTGGCCCTCGTATTAAGCTGTATTAATTATTCTCGATATCTGTCCTCAGAAATTTTTTGAAATGAGATGCCAAAACTTTCGTGCAGTGCATTTTCATTTCTGAAGTAGCTTTAGAATCTTAAAATTTGTTTTTACATAACTCTGTCTGGTGATCGACTGCTTGTATAGCCGTGTGTTCGGCAATGTACATTGCAAGAGCTGCTTCAGCTTCCCAGCAGGCCTTTTCGACGGGTTTTTGTACCGCAGACGTAATTAATATTTGTTTTTGTCTAAAAAAGGTTTTGCTTGTTTTTTATGATTTCCCGAGTCACAATGTCGTTCGGCAATACAACTGCTGAATTATGTACCCAAATTCCTTACATAATAAATATATTTCATTTCATATATTTCATATTTCATATATTTCAGAATATCACTAATTTTTGCAAGAAAATCCTTTTTGCAAAATAAACACATTGCTCTTGTGTCGTTGCCAGATACCGGTTTCAGCCATTGCTTGTATTGGGTAACTTTTTTTTTTGTACCTGATCTGAAACTATACGTAACGGCTCACATATCCATTAAGATGGGCAGAGGCGTTGGCCATTAAAGAAATCCTTACGCACCAAATCCTGACAGAATAGACAGAGTTGATTACGCAAAACGTGCGAAGGCAATACCTTCTTCGTAAACCATCCCTTTCACTTCGGCCTCGGCTATACCGACGCAAGCTACACCACCGCGTTGATCTAAGCAGTAGGTGCGACGCTCCGCGCATTTGAGATATGAGAAAGCGTCCTCGGCGCTCTCAATGTTGTTTGGCTTCCTCCTATTGCATTAATCATTTCTCTGAGATGCTCATCGTTATAAATATCTAATTCATCACTCGCGTCCCTCATCCGTAGGGTTGAGAGGGAATAACTATATCCTTTTTGCAAACACGCCTTGTAGAGTCGTGCGAGTGTATCGGCAATGGCGTTGCAAGTCTCGCTTTCCTCCGTAAAGGGTTCATTCGGTACGGCTGGTGAAGGCAAGTCCTGATCAGTCACCTGCTCAGCGCCAATTTGTTCACCTAAGGTTAGCGCACTGCTACAATCTCTCGAATTTTGAACTTCCTCGTCTGGTGTTGGCTCAATCGCAGCCACCTCGTCATGATGGAGACCCGTTCTCTCTTTTCGTCTCGGCGCCTTTCGTTCACGATTAAGTGCGGTGAGTGGCTCGGTATCTGAAGCTCCAGACACTTCTTTTGCAGCGCGAGGTTTTCGAGCCAACATTTCGGGCTTTTCTTTCCCAAAAACAAATGTAATATATTTCGTGTCAATTGAAAAATTTTGATCTTCCTAGAGTGATTTTCCCTCCCCGTGGATGAGGATTTTTTATAGCTGTTCCCGTTGGGATAAGGGTTTAATTGCAGGGCAAGCGCGGAGGATTTAGTCTCCACGTTATACCCTACTCGTGAGTTGATCAGCGAGATCCAGACCCCAGCACCGCTCATCTGGTAAGTCCTGTTGATATACATTTGTTCGAATTTGAATTCGCCAGTGGTAAAGTGCTTTACGCTCCCCAGAGACTCTTCTCCATGACGATCTATTTTGTACGTCGTAACAACGACGTCCTCATTGTTCCGGTCGACTATTTTGTAGTGCGTATTAAGGACTATCAACTTGAATTCCGACATGACTGTGCGCTTTGGATTCCAACGTATGTGCTACTAACTTTTCCCACTCAGTTTTATATCTTTGCTTATACACAGATTGTTTGCGTAATGGGACTTCCATTTTATTATAAAGTTTAAGCACAAAAACGACAAATATTTTATTTTATTTGGGATGCTTACGGCCTAACTTAAGTTAATAAATGCTTAGAAATAAGCTAATTACAAGTATCCACCGATAGCAAATAAAAAATACATTGCTAATACTTAAATATTAAAGGTAAAAACAACAGGAAAAAGAAAACATCTACTTCTCTGACCAGACATTAGTATCCTCAAAATACACATTGGCAAGTCTCTGTTTGATCACACGAGTACTGGTTGTGAAGATGTCTATATCAATGTTGCTATCAACTACCATGTTCTTGAATTCTTTACGAGTAACAGCTCGAACAAAAAAGGAGTTCATTCGATAGTTAGTCCTCACATTAGGTATGTAGATAACTGATCGCTCTCTAAGATTTAGTATATTTGTCCTTAAAGAGATTTTTGACAAGAGTGCTGGACTGTCGATCAAGCCCTTCATAATATTGATAAGGTAACATATGTCGCTTATACCACGTCGCACGCGTAGAGGTAAGAAATGGTATCGCACGCATCTATTACTATAATCGGAAGATTTAGTACGTGCCCTTTAATCTAAATACCGTAGGAACTTTTTTTGTACATTTCCAATACGTGTAAGGTAAACACCCCAATGATGGACACTTTAATAAGAAAATTTTGGAATTTCAGAAAGTTCACTTATACCCGTGAAAGTTTTAACACAAAACATAGTGAAAATTTAAAGTCCTGTATTTATTCTATTTTTCTGCTTTATTTAATGTAGGGCACTTTAATTGGTATTAATGTTATTACGAGTAACAAATAAAAATTTTTTTTTTTAACCAGTTATGGACAACAAAAATCTAGTTATGGACACCCAGTAATAAACAAGAACCTAATAAGGACACCTAGTAATGAACATGAATCATGAGAAGCCTATATTAAATTAATATTAAATTTGGAATATAAAATGCAAAGTTTTATTTTAATCAGCTTTTAATGTAACTGCAGTCGTAACAACATTCACATTATGTACTTAAAACTCTCGAAAATGAACAATGAGATCAGCATTAAAGGACTTAAACATTATTCTTATTCTCTTCAAGTACCTAAATAATCACTTTGAAAAGTTCAAAAACTACTCTTAATCAGCCTTTCATGTACTAATATTTATTAATGTACTATAATATGTTATACATATGTATATGTTTCATGTATTAATCAGTCATTTACTTATGAACTATAGGTAAGTTACTTTGAAAAGTAAAATATATTATTAGAAATCAACAATGCTAAATTATCTTATCCGTCACAAACTATAAAAAACAAAATAATTGTTATATTTTTCAATTAAGAAGTAAAATCAGAGTATTTTTTCATTTCCTTTACAGCATAAAAACCTCTTTTGTTAATTAAATATGGCGGACAAATCTGCTCCACGATATTTTTTCTTTGGTACCACATCTTATCGGGTTTATCTGGCCATTTATAAGTGTTTCCTGTTGAAAAGGTCATCGTGCTTACTTCAAACTTATTTTTATTTGTATTTTCAATGACTCCAGGAAAATTTTGCCCTTCATATAAAACAATTACGTAATTTCCCTTTGATAGTATTTTTCGGGACGAAAGCAATGTACTCAATGGTGCAACGTCCGATTCCGATCCTTCAGTCAAGACACTTTCGTCACTTTCAGCGTAAATGACTTCATCCTCAGTTTCAGATGATCCAACTCTGTTTTTTCGTTTATTTGAAACCTTTTTCTTCTTATTAAGTTTCTTCATTTTATTTTCTTCTCGTTGTTTTGCTCGCAATTCCTTCTCTTCTATTTGTTTTCTTTTATCTTCTTCCTTCTTGGTATTGTATGCTTTCCATGCAGGGCTTGTAATCGTAAATGGAATTTTCTCTTTTAATTTGCGTTTCTTATTTTTTGTTATTTCATCCGTTTCTGGCCAAAATAAGCTTCGTTTAAAAGGCGATGGTATAATATAATTTGAAGTTCCGGGGCTATTAATCTTCATAGGTGTTTTGGCACTACGTTTTTGTAAAGAATTGTCAATGACTTCTAAATTTCCCTGTTTTGCATTTCGATCATTTGAGGTATTGAGAGTTGAAGTACTTGGTTCGGAATTGTTCGTCTTCTGAGACAAGACCGCAATAGTTTCGTTTGTTTTTGGTAAAGAATTATTAGTGGCTGCTAAGTTTTCCTGGCCTGCATTTGACGTATCAAGATCTGAAATTTCTTTGGATGAACAATTGTTTTGTAGATAAGTGCCTGGTTCAGAATCGTTCTTATTATGAGGTAAGACAGCAATAGTCTCGTTTTCTCTTGATAATGAATCATCAATAACTGGTAAGTCTTCCTGATCTGCATTTGAGGTATTGAGATCTGATGTCTTTCTGGCTAAGCAAATATTTTGTGATGAAGCGCTTGGTTCGGAATCGTTCGTATAATGGGATAAGACACCAATTGATTCATTTTCTTTTGGAGATGCGTTTTCATTTTGATCATCAGTTTCAGATACGTGATTTGATGTTTCAACGGAGTTAGTGGGTGCCGATACTTCATTTCTTACATCATGATCGAGAATTTGCTTACTACTGGCCCAAATCAAATACAGAGATTCATCTTCATTTGGCAGAAGATTTTCAAGCTCGAGGCGACTTTTGTAATAAAGATCTTTGAAAAGCTTCAGTTTAGCACAAGACAAAGTTGTTTCAATCTTGTTCTCTAATGTTTTCAAAAACTCTGTCTGGCGAGTAGAATCATATTACATATTCTGGACCAAATGGGTACAATCCTCCAGCTCGAAATCCATTTTTGATTGTCTCAACAGTAAGTTTTCCGATTGCTGTCTTCAAAACTGGAGCAAATTGCTGTTTTTTAAGAACTTTTCCTAAATTTTGTGTTTTCCAGGCCTTAACCGCCTTTCGCCAACTTCAGCTCTAGTACATTAAAGTTGAACCGTAGCGTTTTTTTTAGCCAAATTGTGTAAGGCAGTAGTGTTTTTTTTGTATTTAAGAGGTAAAAGCAGGCAAAGGAAGATTGACTATGCAGTTCATTAAAAAAATCCGGCCTGCACGTACCCTCCGTATTTTATTCGTCTTACAATTCAGGTTTAGGAAATAAATAAAATTGATATATTCATTTGTTAAGTGATTTATTTTTTAATTTCTTTACATATTTGTTCAATGCTTTTTGTAGCATTTTAGGCAGCAAATTTTTTTGTAGCTTTTATAAATCAGTGGCTCTTAAAAATTCTGTTAATGTCAAACATTGCTAGAGCAACACGATACAACGAGTTTCGGTCGTAGTTAGCCGGCAGATTGTTTAGAGCTCTCATCTCACTTTCTGTTCTTAAAGTGGCTTGTCTAATCAATGGCCCAATAGCTATGCTGGAAATGGGAACCTCAGAGGCTGTTTCACTCGTTATAGATAAATCTTTAACTGCATTTGAAACTGAGGCAAATACCGGATGTAGCGTCTTAGTAAGCTCTGATTGAATGGCGTCCATGGCTTCCACGCCTTTCTTTTCTCTATAATGTTCTGCTTTGCGCTTATCTCTGTTAGTCGGCTTCGCCTTTCTCTCTGTTCTTTTATCCTCTCTTCGATCTTCAGGATCGGGACGATCAGAATACCTAAAAATCGTGTTGCAAAATGATGTTGCACCAGTTGAATAGTCATAATTAAGTTCCTCTTCATTTGTTAAAGAAGATACTGTTGGTGAGTCAAAATCCTGCACATCTTGCCTTTCAGGAGATGTTTCCAACAGAGGAGCGTTTTTGCTTTTTTTACGTTGTATTAAATATACAATTTCCTGTAGTGTCTAACCACTTGTAGGCCGCAAAAAACAGTCACACCTTCGTCTCGCATGTCCGCAAATTATTTTTCAGGGTTAGTTAAATAACGCAATATTGATGCTTGAATCAGCCTACGTTTCGTGTATTGCTTGCGCAACGTATTCGTCATTTTAATACTTCAATTTAATGAAATATGAGCTGTTAGCAAAGTGGCGTCGCGTCGGCAAAGCGCCTCCACTACAGTTTTAATCCCATCCAATATAGCATATAACTCTTTTATGTTTCTCCACTTATAAATTGATTGTATGATATACTGATCCATTGATAACCTGCCTGTCCAGCTTTTAAATTGATTTTAGCACGACATGTTCTGTCGTGACAGCGAAACACGTTTGTGCCACTCGGCAGTGTCCTACTTTTCATTAAAAAGTCGTTTCTATAACGAAACCACTGTTAGTTGATTCTGTACGGTGTAATTATTTCCATAACTTCAAATTTCAGCAATCGGCCGTTGAGAACACCGCGTTTTAGACAAAAACCTACAGCGCCATCTGTTGGCGGGTAGCATAGCTTGCTCACTCGATGATATTTTAATGTTGAGGCTGCTATTATAGAGCGAAGCTTACTTATTATCATTGGAAAAAGTACTTATTTCTCCTCTTGGAGGCTTACACCATTATTTTTATTTTTTGGGAGGATATACCCAGTCCAAGGCTTTAACCAAGTAAAGCGGGGTTTGCAGTAATTGAGGTGGTTACCGATGTCGACAGAAAGTTGCGTGTGATACGTACGGCAGGTGTTTAAAATTATTATACTGCTGGACCCACCAAACATATACAATGTGTCTGGTGACCGAACCATAGAACTGAACAACTTTTCCCAAAAAGGTTTCGACTTCCCATACAAACTGCATCAGCTGACAGCACATTTTGTATGGGAGATGGAAATTATTTTTTCATATTTCAACCTATGTACCTCAGGAAAAGTTGTTCAGTTTCATGGTCAGAATCTACCGTTTAAGCTTGTTCAGTTGGTCCCCAGACACAGGGTATCATAGCATCCCATGAAACGTCCGCTCCAGAAGTTAGTCACCATGCTATTGAGCCTTGCAGCTGGCGACTGCTGTTGTTGGTGACCACAGTATGTAAGGTGGTACAATACACAGAAAGATGCTGCTGGCTGCTGCCAATCCTCTGCTTGATAATCCCTTAGACGCCTCTCCTTACACCCATGGGTAGAGATGGGTTGGCACTATTCTTTGCCGGAACCACACGGATACACACACATGACACAGGGTATACTTAATCTCAAATTGTTGAAGCTGCCCACAAGTAGGTTATGCCAAATACAGTAGCAGCTCGAGTCTTAATACCTCTGATTCTGATTACCTAAATAAATAAATACTAATAGCTCCTGGCTGCGATTATATGGTGTAAGAAATGAGTGTAAGTACATACCGGGGTATGACCCAATCCTCAGGTTCATGATTGTGTAATGGCGTTACTGAAGGAACCGCTTCTCCTGATTTTAAAGTTATTTTGGCACGGCAGCCCCGGTCGTGACAACGAAATATAGTTGTACCACTATTTAGGCTTCTAGATTTAATTAAAAAGTGGTTCCTATAGCGGAACCACTGCTCATTTATCCTATAGGGAGTAACAATTTCCATCGCGGCGGTGGGTACTACTGGGCAGCGTCACGGCGGCGTCCGAAAAGACAGAAAATGGAGGAAAAGCCGCGAAATACTTTCAAAAAGGCAGTAAATAAGTTTTTAAAGTTATTTTGGCACGGCAGCCCCGGTCGTGACTATGAAATATAGTTGTGCCACTATTTAGGGTTCTCGATTTAATAAAAAAGTGGTCCCTATAGCGGAACCACTGCTCATTAATCCTATAGGGAGTTACAATTTCCATCGCGGCGGTGGGCACTACTGGGCAGCGTCACGGCAGCGTCCGTAAAGACAGAAAATGGAGGAAAAGCCGCGAAATACTTTCAAAAAGGCAGTGAAAAAGTTTCTAAAGTTATTTTGGCACGGCAGCCCCGGTCGTGACAACGAAATATAATTGTGCCACTATTTAGGGTTCTCGATTTAATAAAAAAGTGGTCCCTATAGCGGAACAACTGCTCATTAATCCTATAGGGAGCTACATTTCCTTCGCGGCGGTGGGCACTACTGGGCAGCGTCACGGCAGCGTCCGAAAAGACAGAAAATGGAAGAAAAGCCGCGAAATACTTTCAAAAAGGAAGTAAAAAAGATTTTAAAGTTATTTTGGCACGGCAGCCCCGGTCGTGACAACGAAATATAGTTGTGCCACTATTTAAGCTTCTAGATTTAATAAAAAAGTGGTTCCTATAGCGGAACCACTGCTCATTAATCCTATAGGGAGTTACAATTTCCATCGCGGCAGTGGGTACTACTGTGCAGCGTCACGGCAGCGTCCGAAAAGACAGAAAATTGAGGAATAGCCGCGAAATACTTTCAAAAAGGTAATTTTTTTACGCTTGACAGAAAAGTGGCGTATTATTTTGTTTGAAGTTATATTTTTTCTTCATGCCGTACATAATCTGACAGACGCCAGTGAAGTCAGATTGCATCCAATAAGGATGGAGCGTTTCGTCTCTTGCGAGATATAAAGGCCGCATCATGTTAACGACAGTCGGTTGTTCACCGAGCAATAGAACTTGCCCTTCAACCCTCTCTGCTGGGGACAGCTTGACCGCGCTGGTGTAGTGTGTGACGTTTCCTTCGACGATACACCTATCATAATAAGCATTTAAGTCCTCGCCAGCGTTGCGGTTAGGAACGCGCAAAGTCTCCATCTCGTTCGACAGGAACAAGGAAGCTCTTCCGACCTTCTTTGGGTCCAGGGCTCCACCCACCATTTTGGGCGCGTGCTTTTGCAACCTACTCAAGAAATCAATAAGATGTCAGCTCTCAAATTGACATTATAGTCATAGTTCTCAGGGATTATTTCATCTGGATTCGCGAGGATGTGATTATTCCATATAGCCCCAGGAATGGGACAATTGTTCTCAAAACGTTGTCTTTGGACCAACGGAGTGTCTGCATCACCTAGTGCAGTACGAGTAACTGTGTCTCTCAAGGACGACAGCATTATGTTTTCGGGTCTTGGGATAAGCCCGTCAGCATTTTCAGCTTTTGCCACAACAGGGAGATATACTTTGTCATCATGGGTTAGAACTCCCACAGCATCAACTATTTTCTTGATGGTAACAGGAACCATAGTACAGGTTTTCAAAATCTTCAGGACAGAAGGTGTCATGCCTTCGTGCTGGTAGGCGGCGTCAGTGAATCTTGGTATCATTGTAAATTGGGATTTTAATGATAAGATCTTTGCTTCTAAAAGTCCGAGATATACGCGATATTGAGCATAGATATTCGGAACTCGGATGTCAGTGTTATACTGTCTAGCGGTGTACGCTAATTGAACAGTCGACATTCCTACACCACGACTGGTTACTGGCAACATGATTGGTTGCAAAGTCTGTGGTTCAGCGAGGCGCGTCATCGCTTCATCATCTAGTCCAACGAACAGCTCTTTCTTTATTTCTTCTTGTCGTGCGGCGCGGTTTTCATTGCCTTTCTTTTCACGGAAGCTATCCATTTTTTTCTTGTTATGCTGCTGATGGCTAGGGTTGTTACGACGAGACCTGCCTTTGTTCGGCGGAGGCTCGTTCTGTTTTTCATTACGATCGAATTTATCCTGTCGTTCAGATCGTTGTTGGTAGTGTTGCTGGTTATAAGCACGCGAGGTATTGCTTCGAGATATTGTGAGTGCCTCTTGACCGGTCAATCCAAATCAAAAAGCGTCAAAAAAAGCACAAAAAATACATCATTACTTCTATAATTTACGCGAATATTTAATACTTACGCGAGTTTCCCAAACAATGCAGCAACTTACGCTGTCATAAAATATACATTCGGCTTGAAACTGTTTTTATTTTGAATTAAGTACTTAACGCATTAATTTTAATGTCTTGAGATTTACTATTTCTTGTCAATTCTGATTTTAAGTTAATTATTTTATTCATCAATTTGTCCATAGTTTGAGATTGAGAATGATTAGGGTAAGGTGGGGCACCCCTATCGATTTGTATTGAAGTTAGTATGTTTGTGTCAATATTTTGGGCGGTTTTCTTTTGTTTTGGTTGTGGAATCATGCTGTCGTAACTTCTTCGTAAACTGCACCTATTGCATATCCAGATGTTGCGCATTGATGTAGATTTGTCCGATTTTACACATTCTGAATGATATACTTGTAAACACTTTGTGCACTTGATCCTTCGATGGGCCAAAAGTATGTTTACATCACATTTTGGGCATATACCAGCCATCTTTAGTGTTTTATTTGGTCGATTAGATGGTCATACAAGTTTGAAGAGATCACTGTAGATGGCACTTTTTAATGTTTATTTTGTATTCTGAGTACGAGGTTTAGTACAGAAACATGTTAAGAAATTTTGAATTCATTAAATACAACAATTAAAATTGCAAAAAGACTAGAGTGTCATAGGATCGAACTCGAACGGCAATCATGCGAGTCCACTACGCTGGCCGCTTCACCATCGCAGGCTCTGAGACGGAAAATTGCGTACAGTTGTCACTACTTCATTAGTCACCAGTCTGTTACAAGCCGACTCGGAACAATGCACTCACACATGTATACACATTTGCAGCGGACACACACTTGTATAATGAGTACGTTAATTTAGAATATTTAATAATTTACTTGCAGTTTGTCACAAATTTGTAGCAATATGGAAGATTCACTGTACATAGAAGTAATTGAAATTACCAAATATGTTATTTATTTGTTATTTTTGCCATTTCTTTCTGTGCACCAATAACAACCGTTTCGCTGGCAGGGGAGGGGAAGGGGCACTTCACTCCAACACAAATTGCGCTTTCAAGCTAAATATTTCGCAAACGGATCCCTAAATCTAAAAACGATCTTTGCAAACTCACATTTATTAAAAAAAAACTATCCCTCGACACCCCACACGATGGAGTACCTACACGAGAAAAATAAATTCACTCCCACCTTACTTATAGGGGAGGGATGGGAGGTACCCTAAAAAAATATTTTTCATCATTTTATTCTACCACTTTGTCAGCGTGGATGAATGTATATCTACTAAATTACAGCTTTCTAGTACTGAGGGTCTCTGAGCTAAACCGCGGACAGACGGACATGACGGAATTATAAGGGTTCGTTTTTGAATACATTAGGTACACTAGCATTAGTGAAAAAGTTTATGTTATGAACTTTATGAAATACTTAATCAAAACCTGCTCTGCAACTAAAAATCCTAATAAACTACGGAACGTTATACTATACTGCGCGTTGTCCGACACGCACTTGGCCGGTTTCTTCCTATGCAATTTTAGTATGAACGAAGTATGACATCTTAGAGCAGACCCCTAGTAGTAGAGATGTATGACGTTCAATAAATGTATCTCAAACTGTCCGTCCACACTTACTGGTTTTACAACCACGGCAGTGTGGTAGAATAATACCTAGTATCTCTGTATTTCATACTCCAGTTAAAGATCCTTTAGTCGCCTTTTACGACAACTATGGAAAGTAATGGGGTAATACCATACTTATATATTCATAATTGTTTATTTGTATTTATCATACATTGTCATTTTATGTCATTTAGTAATAAAATATTACATATTAGTCAAATAATAACGCATTATTACATAATAGTTTAAACATTAGTACCATAAATATATCATACTTAATTGTATAAAGAGAAATAATATAATTATAAGATTTATTTTTAATACATTCATTCGTCAAGGAACTCCTTAACGCTATAATAAGCCTTGCTTCTAAGAAAATATTTGAGTTTAGTCAAGAAACTTCGTTCAGTGGCAGCCTCTCTGACTTGAGCTGAGATTTTATTATAGATCCGGGGTCCCATCACTCGGATCGAGTTGCTAGTTTTTTGCAGGCGGTGGCTAAAAGGGGCTAGTTGGTTTGGTCGCCTTGTCGAGTTACTTATATGTAGAGGAAACTTATCAATATTTTTCCTTACGTATTTAGCTATTTCGTATACAGGGTGGCCGGGGAGTTGACGTCCAAAGCTAAAATTTGGATGCCTCATGATGGGGAGTATCCATATCACCCCCATGTATGTTCCGCGATTTTGCGTGGTTTAGGAGATAGAATTTTTTTTATAATTTTTTTTGAAAAATTCACCTAACACTAGTTTTCATTTTTTTACTGAATCTGTAGGACAGTTGTAGTTATTTTTTTTTATGAAAATTACTAGTCATAAAGACAGCTACCACATAAAAAATTACCGTTTGTCTAGACAGTCGGGAACTTATTTAAAATTTAGTCAAAAGTTTGTAATTTCTGTTCAAGCTAAGCAGTCACAAATTTTCAATTTGCAAAAAAAATATTTATCTTTGACTTATTGGATTCTAAGTGGTTTTAAAAACTTGCTAGGACATTAAACAGTAAAACAAGACAAAAAAAAGTTGTTGTTAATTGGCCTGTTTTTCCGTAAATGGCCTTCAAAGTTAAATTGTGTAATTTTCAAAGAAAAAAAAAATAAGTTGAATTTCGTTATTTTTTTATTTAAATTAGAAGAGTATCAGTAAAACAAATGTTATTAATGAGAAAATTCATTGTTCTTATGATATTTTTGAATTTTTAGGTTTTCTTAAAATTGTTAGAAACCGTTCTAGTTTTTAACCTTGAACAAAAAGGTTCAAACAATTTTATTTTAATAGTTTTTTTTAAGGATGAGTATCAATAAAACACAATAATTTTCAATAGGTTATTTATTTTTACATAAGATGTTCAAAATTCCTTCCCACCACAGAAATGCATAACCTACATCTTCGTAAGAAATTGTATTTTAACCGTCGAAATGCTTGACTATTGTTTCGTATAACGTCCGTTGCTTCCCGAATTTTTCTTCTGAGCTCATCTTCGCTCGCACAGTCTATGGCGTAGGATATTTCTTTGAAGTAACCCCAGATAAAAAAAAAAACTATGGGATTGAGGTCTGGCGAGCGGGGCGGCCAGTTAATTGGCCCTCGTCGTCCGATCCACCGGTTAGGATATGTGCTGTTTAAAAAGTTTCGCACTTGCGTCGCATAGTGACACGGGGCACCGTCGTTTTGAAAAATCATTGTTCTCCGTAACTCCAGGTTAACGTCTTCCAGCAAGATTGGCAAATCTTCTTCTAAAAAACTTTTGTAAATGTCTCCATCCAGCCTGGAGGGCAATTCAAACGGCCCAACCATTTCTCCATTCAAAATTCCCGACCACATGTTCACGCTAAAGCGATGTTGGAATGATGACGGTCTCATCGCATGGGGATTTTCTACCGCCCAAATATGGTAGTTATGCATGTTAAACATACCGGTTCGTTCAAATCTTGATTCATCAGTCCATAAAATCTTATTAAAAAAACCTGGGTCTTCTTGTTCTCTTCTTAACATTGTTTGACAAAACTCAACTCTTAATGCGAAGTCTGTAGGAAGTAAGGCTTGCACTTTTTGCACATGGTAAGGGTGATAAGATTCTTCACGCAAAATGTCTTGAATTGACGATCTGGGGATGTCAAGGTTACGAGCCATTGTTCTCGTGCTTGTAGATGGATCGCGATTAACTTCTTCTAATACGATTTCTCTGCGTTCCGGATCAACTCTGACAACACCTTCTCCACCACGTGTACCAGGTATGCGGCCTGACATCAACGTATTGTGCGTGTTAACAAATACACGTAGGTCAGGAGAGTGATCAGGTTGCGGTCCCCCTCGGCGTTGTAGTTGTTCTCTGTAGAGTCTTGCTGCTTCACGGCCGTTGCCCTGTGCAACACCGTAGAAGTAATGCATTTCTGCATATTCACTCAAAGTGTAGGCCATCACGACACTTCCAAGCAGCTGCAGTCCAAATCGATAGGCAAAATGGAGTCCAATAAGCAAGCGAGGGTCAAACAAGTAGGCAGCGGCGGTATCAGTGAGGAAAATAGTGGTCGAGACGAGACAAAATGGCGAACGAAACAAGACGAGTAGCGGTAAACACAGAGTGAGTACGACTGACTTGACTTGCTTTGCTAGATAAAGGATGCGTCATCGCCGTGCCGCCCCGGTTGCTGGCCGGCTGTCTCACTCATATCCATTACTGTCCTGCTTTATCACGCTTACAACAATGATGATTGTAAGAGAGATAGCATAATTTTTTACCTGAGGCCAAACATTTGTTTCCAAGGTTAAAAACTAGAACCGTTTCTAACAATTTTAAGAAAACCTAAAAATTAAAAAATATCATAAGAACAATGAATTTTCTCATTAATAACATTTGTTTTACTGATACTCTTCTAATTTAAATAAAAAAATAACGAAATTCAACTTATTTTTTTTTTCTTTGAAAATTACACAATTTAACTTTGAAGGCCATTTACGGAAAAACAGGCCAATTAACAACAACTTTTTTTTGTCTTGTTTTACTGTTTAATGTCCTAGCAAGTTTTTAAAACCACTTAGAATCCAATAAGTCAACGATAAATATTTTTTTTTTAAATTGAAAATTTGTGACTGCTTAGCTTGAACAGAAATTACAAACTTTTGACTAAATTTTAAATAAGTTCCCGACTGTCTAGACAAACGGTATTTTTTTATGTGGTAGCTGTCTTTATGACTAGTAATTTTCATAAAAAAAAAAATAACTACAATTGTCCTACAGATTCAGTAAAAAAATGAAAACTAGTGTTAGGTGAATTTTTCAAAAAAAATTATAAAAAAAATATGGATTCTATCTCCTAAACCACGCAAAATCGCGGAACATACATGGGGGTGATATGGATACTCCCCATCATGAGGCATCCAAATTTTAGCTTTGGACGTCAACTCCCCGGCCACCCATGGTACTGTTAAAATACCTAAATTGATAAATAGTTGCCTAGCGGGCTCATCAAGTGGAACACGAGACATCAACCGTACTACTTTTTTCTGGATGATGAAGGGTCTATCCCTATCTGATGATAACCCCCACAGATCAATACCATAGGTCAAGATCGAGTGAAAATAACCATAATAAGCAACGAGTAAGTTCCGTAGCGAAAGTGTGCGGGCAAGGCGCCCCATGCAGTAGTAGGCAGAATTCAACTTACCGCAAATTATTTCGACATGTTCCGACCATTGCAGGCCTTCATCAAAAGTGGAACCCACAAAGCGAGCATGGTGCGACGCTTTAATGAATGTGTTACCGACCGAAACAGAAAGGTTAGGCCTTTTTTTGTTTAACGAAAATTGTAATAAGTTAGTCTTATCTACATTTAATAACATTCCATTGACGCCAAACCACCGAGACAACGTCAGTATGACAGTGCGGATATTTTCTTGAAGCTTCTCGTCAGTGTCCCCACTGACGATGGCACAGATATCGTCCGCATACATAACGAAGTCTACAAATGGTGACGCAAAAGGAAGGTCATTCATGAGTAGAATAAAAATACTATTGCCCACATTTGACCCTTGCGGAACCGATCTGTCACCTATGCGGTCCGGATCAAATTTCCCATCCGCGACACATGTTACCTGAAGGCGGTTCTCCAGAAAAGAGTTTAATATGTCTTGGGCTAAGCCACGAACCCCATAATGCTCCAGCCTGCCTGCTGTAAGATGATGGTCCACTAAATCAAAAGCGCGGGATAAGTCAAAGAATACCGCAGCAACACGCCTTCTTAACTCCAGATGATCTAACACAGTGCTCATCACTTTGCGGGCAGCACCCACAGTAGACCTACCAGGCTGATAAGCATACTGTTGAGAGCACAATACTTCATTTGAGTTGAGGAAGTTAGTTAGTCGGTTGCATATTCCCATTTCGAATATTTTAGAAATTGTGGGCACTAAAGAAAGTGGCCTATAGCTTTTCAACTCCTTTTTGTTGCCCTTGCCTTTGTAGACTGGCGTCACTTTGATCCTTTTCAGAGATTCAGGATACTGACCACAGGCGACATATGAGTTGAAGTGGGCACTTAGCGCATCTAGAAAGCTAAACGGTAGCTTATGGAGTATATTTGTGGGCAAGCCATAAAGGTCCTTCGTGTTCTTAGGTTTAATTTTATTAATTAATTTGGAAATTTCAGATGGAGAAAAGGGTGTAAAGAACATGCTGTTCACTACACGCGGAATTGAGGTGCGCAACGTAGCCATCGCTTCCTGTAGATTAGGTCTAACTGATGTATCTTTTACGACGGATAGGTAGTATTTGTTTAGGGTCTCCGCCAGCTCACTGTTGGAACCGCCCGCACCACACACTGCTTGCCGCAGCACACCGTATGCGTCCCCGCGTTGCCCCCTCTTGTTAGTCTCCGATTTCACTACATTCCACAAGGTGAGACTTTTATTCGAGCTTGACTCAATGAGGCCGTTCAAAAATGATTTCCTTGTACCATTTAAAATACCATAATGCTTACACTTATAACTAACACTACACAGGCTTTAGATAATATAATATCTATCTCACATGTAAGTGTGATGAACCCAAAAAGATTCCAAATATACCTACTTAAACAAACAGAGAATGCATGCAAACGGCAAAAATGTCCTTGACCAGATCAGATTTCTTTAAAACTTGCAGCCTAAATGGGCCTACACTACATCTTTTTCTAGCTTAAGCTCTGTTGAATGAAGATGAAGGTCCATTTCAATTTTTTTTTTCAGGTATTGAAATATTCCTTTACGTGAGCCGTCTAGTTGTATGTGGGTGGAGACATGTGAAATCTGTTTAGGAAAGCCCCAGTTAAGAGCCTTGACAGCGTACCTTAATGCCTCCTGCTCATATAATGTAATTGGAGCCATTCTTTCACTCATGGCCCGTCTCCGTAACGTGTTGAACAGATCATTGCTTAAACAAAAATAAAAGAATTTGTAGTATTTACCTAGTTAAGTCAAATTATATTAAATTTTTAGTGTGTGCTGTCTACTAGCTGTCTAGCAGCAGAAATAAGAGGTGATCAACTAATCAAAGAAGCAAGGCTTGCCTGGAGTGACGCACTTTAGAGACAATCTTCTATTTGTCTAGCTTCAAATATTTCGCATTTCCGTACATTTATGAAACTGTTAACAAGCACTGTTCGGTAAAAAATTGCACTTTTTATGTAGCAAAAAGAAAGTTATCAGTATGGCTCAAAACTCTTACTACATCGAGACCGAATCTATTTTGTACATAACCACCTAATTCCGTATTTAGGAAACTTACTTTTTTATGTTGTTTTACGTCTAAGTTTACATTGAATTCTATAAAAAGATCTTTGCTCTGTGTATTTGTGAACTTCATTTTAATTGTAACAGCTACATGGATTGCCGCAATACAGGTTTATCTGTCAGGAATTCTTTAGGTCAAGCCTTTGAATCCGAGAAGGTCATGCGACATACAGTCGCAACTTAAGTCTGTATACCTTTTTTTTTTCGATGAGAAATACATTATGGATACCCGGTCGGTGAGGAAGCGACCGGGTTATGTCAGACTCCACTGACTAAAACCCCGTGGTGACCAACCTCACCGCATGACGGGTAGCTCTGGGATCTCCTTGGGAACGCGACCAGTGCCACCCTCGCGCGATGCTCGTGCCCTTCCTCCATTGTTTGTTATTTATCCTTCCTTACTGCGAGGCAGTAGCAACACAAGGTGACATTGTGTTACTAACTTCCGCTGGTCGCTTAAACGGGGTGATCAGGTTCCCCATCCTGACCACCCGCGACCTGGGGCGCCCGCACCTGGGGCGAATTGGGGCGTACAAAAGTGGCTCTGCTATTCAGAGCCCTTCGTCGCCTCCTTCTTGCGGGATCGGCTCTTTCCCAATCCCGCTCAGCTGTTTCCTTCCGGACCATAACCGTCTCGCAGAAGGTAACAGCTGCATCCCAGGAGCTATCTCTCTCCAACATCGCTTCTATTAGGGCCAGTGGAGAGATCTTGCCCGATGATTTCTTGGACCAGGACCTGCCACTCGGAGTCCCAAGCGGGACAGTTTTCAAGCGTGTGCTGCGCAATGATGGCAACCCGCCGTCCGCTCTCTGCCGATCCTGTTCAGGTAGGTACTCACCGAAGCAGCCATGTAAGTCTGTATACCTACTGATTACCTAAATAAAAATTTTAGTACCTTCTGGCTGGGATTATAAGGTGTAAAAAATGAGTGTAAATACATACCGGGGTACGATCCAATCTTCTGGTAGATGATTATGCACTGGCACCTGTGCAGGAACTGCCTCTCCCACTTTTAGATTGATTTTGGCCCGGCAGCCCCGATCGTGACACCGAAATATAGTCGTGCCACTAGTTAGGGTTCTAGTTCTGATAAAAATGGTTTCTATAGCGGAACCACTGTTCATTTATCTTGTATGGAGTTATAATTTCCATCGCGGCGGTGGACACTAGTGGGCAGCGTCATGGCAGCGTTCTAAAAGACAGAAAATGGAGGAAAAGCCGCGAAATACTTTAAAAAAGGCAGTAAAAAAGTTTAAAAAAAATGCAATTTTTGATCGCTTGACAGAAAAGTGACGTATTATTTAGTTTGAAGTTATATTTTTTCTTCCTCGTTTCGTTAATGTTAATATATGTATATGTTGCAGGGGAATACAATTTCCTTACGTAATATTTTTCATTTCACCGTGTACTAGCATTGATTTAAATGTTGATTTGAATTGTCTAGCTCACGGATTATTGTTGAATCCTCCTTTGGATCTAACCGCACTAAAAAAATAATCTAAATAATCCTGACTTAGTTTGTAGGTGCTCTGAAACTTAATGTGATTATTGCCGACAAGAAATTCATATAAATAGATTACACTTTTAATACAAATCACAAATCCAAAAAACCCCTTTTTTCTATTAGATAACATTATGTTTTCATCTCCTATTTTTAATTTCTAGATATGTTATCATTTCATCTAAGAAGGGGTTTCCGAGTTTTTGTATGATAATGGTTTTTGTAAGTGTATGCATTTAAATTTGTCGTAAAAGGCGATAAAGGGATATTAAACCCCCAGCCTTTCTGCCCAGGCTTCGCTCTCGAAGCCCCTGGCCACATCAACCAGTCACCCGTTATTTTCATCTGAAATTAAAAATATATTCACACGTTGTGAAAACACTAAAGTTTTTAGCTGCTCTCAATCGGCATTGGCCAATATTTTTTTGTATTTGTTTTTATGGAGTTCTATTTTTTTTTATTAGGAAAGCTTAAAAAAGGGAAGTTATATAACATAATAAAATTCTGTTTAAAATTAAAAAATAAATACAGAAATACTTAATCTAACATTTAAGAGTATCATGAAAACTAGGGTTCAGTTTGTGATCGTTGGTCGATGCATATTTTGCTATGCTACTCATGCCTGAGTGCGAAGGCCTCGCAGCGGCAGCGACGGCCAACCTGTATTAGGGGTTGGTATTCGGTGACCCGTCTACACGTTGGCCGTAGTTGGGTGAGCGTGAGTTCGTAAGTGGTGTTAGTACAGGACAACTTACCTCGACATTTGGTTCTGTTTCGTAGTCCGCAGCTATTGCTACGAAATCCAGCTCCTCTTCAGCAGGATGACTACAAATTTTTAATACATGTTTTACTTGGCGCCGCGAGTTGCTGAAATCACATTTTTACTGTGATATTCAGGTCGCTTATAGACAAAGTCCAGTGTAAGGTCGTTGACCGTGCATCCATTCGTCCTCTATCATAGACATTAGTTTTTCGGCGGTATTCAGTATATTATCTTGTTTCTCCAAAATCGACTTGTTCTTTTTTTTTTGGTAGGAGCTTTAACTGTACTAGGAGGTCCTGATTGACTGTTTTCTTCCTCCGATGATGATAACCCAACTAGCACATTAGTGAATTTTGCAGCTTAAAATTCCATATTAGTAGTATATCTGTGCAAAATACAACTTTTAGTTGTAAACAAAACTCACAAGTTGCTTACGAGTGATTTATTTCACTTTTACTCGCTTATGAGCAGATTTTGTTACTGCTATATTACTAAAAGTGGTAAACAGTCTAAGTTATTACTGCTTTATAACTTACGGTAGTAAATAGTCGAAAATACTTCTCGTAGCCACAAACAGGTTAAATTTAGAACTGCTATAGCACTTATAGTAAGAATACATACATACATACATAACATCACGCCTTGTTCCCGTTGGGGTAGGCAGAGACCACAGTTCTCCACCTGCTACGATCTTGACATACTTCCCTTGCTTCCTGAACCTTCATCAATCCTTTCATACATGCTCGTCGGTTTAGGGTACTTTTAACCTGGCCTTTATTCAGAACGTCTTGAATTTGGTCCTGGTACGTTCGCCGAGGCCTTCCCCTTCCAACGTTTCCATTCACTCTCGCCTTGTGGATCTCTTTCGTTAATCTTCCTTCATTCATCCTCTCCACATGACCAAACCATCTTAGCATCCCTTTCTCAATTTTAGTCACTACGTCTTCTTTTACGCCACAACGTTCTCTTATCACACTATTTCTAATCCTGTCACTCAATTTCACACCAATCATACTCCTCAACGCTCTCATTTCTACTGCATTAATTCTACTTTCATGCTTCTTCTGCCATACCCAGCTTTCACTGCCGTACATCAGTGTTGGTACCAAAACGCCTCTATGAACAGCCAGACGAGCCTTGTGAGACACCTTCTGACTTTTCATAAAAGCATGCAGAGCACCATTCACCATGTTTCCAGCATTCACTCTTCTTTCGATATCACTTTCGCACTTTCCATCTCTCGTAAACTTAGAACCCAGATACACAAACTCCTTCACTTGTTCGACTTGTTTACCACCTATTAATATAGTACACTCTGTCATACACTCTTCTCTTTCAAGTACCATTACTTTCGTCTTGCTTACATTTACTTTCATTCCTTTCCTATCAAAAGCCACATTCATCATTGTTACCATCTCCTGTAACTAGTAAGAAAGAATGGTTTAAATGGTCTCCTAGTAAGAAACAATGGTTTAAATTCTCTTCTTGTATAGTAAGAAGGGAGTGCGACTCCGCATATGTGCTCACGCAGGTCGCATCCCACAGGAGACAACGGCCTCTCTCCCACGGAACCAAAGTAAGGCCGTCAGGGCGTTTCCCATCAGTACGGCGCAGCCCTGGAGGCTCCAGGACGCAGGGTATGTTTGCCGACACCAACGCTCTGCGAATAATATCGTTAAGACCGTGATGTCTGGGAAACCTTCCCACAGACCTAGCGCAACTGAGCCCATGGTGACCACTCTCGTCAACCGAAACTCCACAAGGGCTCGCAAACCTTGCATCCTAGCCTCAGCGCCAGCGCTACCCGTAAAGAATTATCGTCTAGGTGCGTGCCGAGCTGAAGCGAGGGCAAAGCTTGGAGCCAAGCGTCCGAATATGGACAAGTTGCCGCTTTAATTCGTGCTACGTCTATGCCTGTATGTGACTCGATCAACTCCGACAGAAAAAGCTTAGAGCTCAGATCATCCGAGGATCTCTGCGAGTCGAGTTTCTCCGGTGCATGGACTCCAGGGCACATCGTTGACCAAGCTTCCAGCGCGGCGTCCTGAAAAGGGATGCTCCATCTTGCACCTTCTACCTCAGGAATGTTAGAGACAAGATGAGCAACCCCATTTTACGACGCAAGGAATGCAGGCAACCATACTGCCCATATGCTCCTTATGCCCAAACCACCGTATCGTATAGGTAATGCCGCTTGTCGCCATTGATTGTCGTCCAATTCAAATTGGTAAAATTTCAAGACTTGGGAATGTATTTTGTCTAGCTGCTTACAATGCCTGCCAGCAGTTTTCAGTGTTATTGAATTTCTTTTATGAATTTCTTTTATAAAATAAAATGCCCACCACTCTTTTAAATTAAGTAGGTATAAAAGAGTGTCCTCTTACAGGGAAATGTAATACAACTTTCCTAAATATTTGTGTATTTGAACATAATAGGAGCATAAGGGTGTTATTGCGATTTTGTCCAGTGCATGAATAGGCATTTATGTGCAATTCTTCAAGTGTTCTTGTAAATAATCATTGATGAAGGAGCATACTCAATTTTTTTTTATGTTACAAGCGAGCAAACGAGCACATGGGCCAATAGCTGCAATACCCTCATGATACATATAGAATGTGGCCTTTTCTGTTCTTAAATCATGAATACAAAAGATATTGAAATTTAGCTTTCGCAAATAAAGAGCCTCTTGAACAGGTATTCTGGGTAAATGTATATTTTGCATGTAATCTATTAAGAATTTTATCATTTGGTGTTTCTTTCAACATGGCCATTTTTTTATAAAATTGGGATGCTCTTCTCTTGTGAACCATTAATTCAGGTTCTTTTGCTTTTCTAGCATTTTCAGACAGAGATATAGCCTTTATTTTTATTTTGAGTCTCACAAGTTTGATGATCCTCACAGGTTTGACTTTCATAAGCCCTTAGTCGCCTCTTACGACACCCACGGGTACAGATGGATGGATGGGTACAGCAAAATATATTGCATTCCTTTAATACAGCCTAAACGATCTTTCACTTTCTTTTTACAGTTTAAAACCTTAAACATTCTTTCTAATGCCAAATGTCAGTCAGGATAGTCAGTTTTTCTCAATATTTTTAGTACATTTAATTTTACATAATGCCCCTGAACGAATTTTAATATCAATTTTTTATATGTTAGACTGTAAGGATGGAGTCGAGAGGTATACCATTTTTATATACTGCATTTCTATAATTTTTGAGATACTCGTACCTTTCTTCGCTGTAGGACGTGGGGTAAATTTGTATAAACCGTGATCCTTCTTCGTTGCGTTTGGCGTAGCTTCGCCGTGCTTGGGCCCTTGCATGGGTGCTGCTGGCACGAACGTTTCTCTTTGAAAATACCGCGGGAAAATTTTAAGTAATCGATCTGCGACATATTTATCCTTCAGGACCATTAAGTTGAATTCCCATTATTTTGAATTCTCCGAAAGTTGGATTCCCTTTAAGTTGAATCTCAATATGTTGAATCCCATTATGTTGAATTCTCTGAAAGTTGGATTGAGTGGAAATGTGTGGGCAGTGGGGAGAAATTTGTGGGTGATGGGCTATGTGTAGGTGGATTGTAAATAAACGTTTATAGGTATTTTCGGCCTAATTTGGTAATAATGCATAAATAACGGAATACACATTTATGCTCTTTATATAAGAAAACACGTCAAAGGTGTAAAATATACTGTCTGATTCTTGAGGGAGTTTTCAATGAAAGCCGGAATAACCTAAGTAATATCTAGACATATATACTTGTGAACCTAGTTCACAAGTATCGGCGCTGGTCCGTCGTGTGAAAAAGAATGAGAGGCTCTGCGTAATTGCTTTTATACCCAAGTTTAGTGCCATCTGGTTTCACATTTACAATGTAGGAAAGATAAGGGAGCTGTTTTGTCGACGCCTCTAATTTGATATTATGTGAGTTATTAACAAGCTAGAAATCAGATTTCGCTAGCATTAACATTCTGCCCCCTTTGAAATAGTAATACAAATAAAGAAATAAATGAAAACTGCCTATCATTTACAGCCCAACAAAGTTAACATTAATAAGTATTGTTTAAGATAATAAAGTACCGACCTACTGATTACTAATAACTAGTTACCCCATTTCGCAAATTGAGTTATTGAATTGAACTTAAATTACTTACATAATTGCAAAGAGAAAGTGAATTTACAGTTATTTATGAATATGGGGTTTAAAATTATATAAGACAATATGGGGTTTGCAAGATTGTACAAAGGGTTAAAATTATACAAGACAAAAGTATTATAATGTAAAAGTATTATATGGTTATAGGTACATGGTATTATTTACCTAACAATTTTTACAAACTAAATGATTTACATATTACAATTACATGCTATCAATTTGAATAGGTAATGGACATATTTTTGAAAATGAACGTCCCAGTTGAAGTCTTTCACGTAGCTACGCGAGCCACTCCGTCGGCTCCTGGATGAGTGCTGATGATCCTCGCCAGCCTCCACTGGCACGGGGGAAGACGATCTTCTTTGATGATCACCACTGCTACATCCGCTAGATTTGGTCCTTTGTAGCTCCGCCGCTTTGTTCGTGTTGGGGCGTGGCACATCCACCTATCGAGCGTAGTGGCACTCTGTTCCCACCGTAAATTGCTTCGTAAGGCGTGATGCGTCGAATTTCATCAGGCTAACTGTTGGGACTTGGTAAGAAAGTCGGCTCACCACGTTTTCGTCTCGTGGCAGCCAAACCTCGTTTTTTCGATGCCGTCGATCCTGTAAAAATGCTAAAAATGCTCCCCTGTCGGCAGAACGGTCCTCAGCTGGATCGGTGGCCGCCGGGCGTGGGAAAAATCGGCGCAGGCACGTGGCACGTGGCGTGATCCACGCTATGGCGGCGGCGTGCTACGCGGCGTTCTTCACTCCTCCGCGCCCAGGAATCTTGCATATTCGTGAACGTCGTCTCGTCGCAGACCGGCGTCAGTAGTCGGAGGTCACCATGTCTAATTCTTGAGGGAGGTTTCAATGAAAGCCGGACGAACTGGTAGATAGATACTTTATATTATAAGTAATACGAGTATCTAGGTTTACAAGTATCGGCGCTGGTCCGTCGTGTGAAAGAGAGTGAGAAGCTTTGCGTATTTGCTTTTATACCCAAGTTTAGCGCCATCTGGTTTCACATTTACAATGTAGGAAAGAAAAGAGAGCTGTTTTGTCGACGGCTCTAATTTGATATTATGTAAGTTATTAACAAGCTAGAAATCAGAAATCGCTGGCATTAACACATTTTTACTGTGATATTCAGGTTGCTAAATAGACAAAAGTCCAATGTAGGGTCGTTGATCGTGCACCCATTCTTCCTCTATCATAGACATCAGTTTTTCGGCGGTATTCAGTGTATCTTGTTTCTTCAAAATCGAATTCTTCTTTTTACTTTCAAGCGGAGCTAGGAAGGTATTGTATTCGTGAAAAACAAAGTTTTTCTAATTTTCTCAAAAATATGTTATCATAAAAAACAAGTTAGTCAGACATTAGAGTTAAGATAACAAATAATTAATTAGACTACAAACTTACCTTCAAAACAGTCAAACTGGAATAGAGCCAGAACTTCAGCAGCATTATTAGGTACATCATGTTCTTCAAGTATGATAACATCATCGTCTGCCATAGTCTCTGTAACATATGAATGCAACAAGCTGTAGATGTAGTTCAGATTAATACAAAACAAAAGAACAAATTATACTGATAATTTATTCGTTATACGGCATGCAAAATAACGCTGTCTGTGACCATTAATAATGCGCAGAAGTCAAAAAATGAGCCGCGGGGGTGAGCGCGGCATGTGGGGGCGAGGCGAGCGAGTCGTGCAGAAATTGTCCTGTAGGTCGAGCATACGCATCGCGACTTGGCGAGTCTTCATAGACTTAGGGTGGATTCGACGAAGCTTGAACTTGTACGCGAGTAACTATACGAGGAATAATCTATTCCGTGATTTTATTCTCGTGTAAATCACTAGACGTTTTTCCATGTTATCTAAAGGTTAACTACTCTTGGAATTACTGTTCGCGAATAGTGGAATGAATTAAGAGTGAATGATGAATGAATGTATTACCCGGCAAGTATTTAATTGTTCCACAACAGAACACTGTGGAAGATTTTGTAGTGTCAACTTGCTTTTGTTGTATTACATCTGTCAGTCAATCACACTGTAGTGGAGCTCCACCAGGCCCAAAAGAAGTTCTTTTTCTGACGGCAGCCAATTGGGACTACGTTTGCGTTTATCGTCGCTCATTTTACTATTTTATTACAAACAATAATCAACTTATCACTTCGTCAGCGTCAATGCGTCAGTAACATAACATAACCAAAAACGATCAATTTACAGACAACTTGACTTGTGGCATTCAAAATTTAAACAAAACAATTTAAACAAAAAAAATATTAAGTTCGGAATGTAAAATTATCATTAAAACCAGTTTTTTTTAATCAGAGGATCAAATAAATGTAATACAATATGAAAACATTTAATTTACTTTGAAAAAAAAAAGCCAAAGTAATAAAATTTTAAATTTTAACATAAATTTAAAAAACGCAAATCATAAATTAAACAAAAATATTATTAAATGTTGGGTAATGGTGGACACCATAGGTTCAGTTAAAATGAAACTTAATTTGGAACGTACCCTAAAACGAAAAAGGAACAGTGTTGTCAGCTGTGGCTGTCAGGTAACGAAGAAGAAGGATCAAAGTCACCCCACGTCCTACTTGGCTTGAAATTTTTTGACAATACATAAACTTGTTGACAAGAGTTTCAAAGCCTTCAATTGGCCTCTTACGTGGCTTACTGACCACTATCTAAAATAGTAGACTAACGGTGTAGCATGCCTTACGAAGCACGAAAACGCTCTTGTTGTTATGCCACTGGCGGTCACCCACCCATGCAGGTTTTGACCACGGTCGATGGTGCTTAATTTCCGTGATCATAAGAGCAATTGCCTATATTTAGGGTTCCGTAATCAAAAAATTTAATGTATGTCCGTCGTTTCGTAATGTTGTAAAAGGAAAAACAATTACGCAGGCTTTACAGT
The DNA here is from genome assembly GCA_947532105.1 of Athrips mouffetella. NCBI lineage: Eukaryota > Metazoa > Arthropoda > Insecta > Lepidoptera > Gelechiidae > Athrips > Athrips mouffetella. Next base: position 25,885,624 of record OX383974.1, on the reverse strand, counting down.
TTAAGGAGTAACAATCGAAAAACTGAATATAATAAAAATTGCAATAACAATATCAGGCGCTGCTCGTGGAATCTCACTGGGCATTTGGAGGGAAAAAGGTTATGAAAAAGTCTAAACATGTAAAACAAAAACGGAACCCTTCACTGCGCGTGGTCCGGCACGCACTTGGCCGATTTTTAATACATTCGTTGGTACTCATATTTCAAGCAAACGTAGTACAATGGGCCGAACGTGAGGATTAACACTATGACCTAAAAGATCTCTGAGTTAAAGTATTTGTAGCATAGCATTGTTCTGGCGTGTGTGTTGGTACTACTCGTAACGTTAATTTTCATTATCCAATTTAATACTTTACACCTGGACATCTTATTTATTGGCGATTCTTCAACTTCCTTTTTCTCACTTTCTTGCATACATTTAAGATCGTCGAGATCAAGAAAATCTTCAATTGCCACTGAAACACACTAACAAAATTTTACTATTAAGTCGATTGAAGGTAATTTAGAAAGTAGTTAAATAAAATAGGTAAACACAAGTGAGATTACTGTACAATACCATACAAATATACTTTATTGCACACCAAGAAATACAAGGAATAGTTACAGAAAAGTAAAGATAAAGAACAGAGTAGTACAAGAGGCGGCCTTATTGCTAAAGTAGCAATCTCTACCAGGCAACCTTTGGGTGTTGAAATGGGCGTAGAGTGGATTATGCGACCGGGTTGGTGGCTACTTATAATAAACCTACATAAAAATACAACATGTACATAAAATACTGAAATAAATTACATAATCATACACAGATATTATTAAAATAAATAAATAAACTTAATATATATCTTAATAACTTTACCTATACAACGTGTAACGGAAAAGTATGGTAAAATACTAAATGGTATGGTAAAGGTATGGTATGGTAAAATACTGTTAGATAATGCCTTTAGGCGTTAAGTCTGCCTATGTACCTTTGTGCATGAAGTTAAATAAATAAAATAAAATAAATCCCAAGGAACATAGGTCGAAATTCGAAAAACCAAATTGACCCATACAAAATGCACTATCAGCTGATGCAGTTAAAAACCAAATTGACCCATACAAAATGCACTATCAGCTGATGGAGTTTCTATGGGAGGTCTAAAATTAATTTTGTTCTATGACCTAGGTTCCTTGGGAAAAGTTGTTCAGTTTCATGGGCAGTTTCACACCCTTCAGTATTATCAAACCTTTCCGTTACACGCTGTACATTAGGAATATGGATAATAGGTACGTCTGAAGCACTATAAAATTCTGCACCCAACTCTGTCATCTATGCAACACCTGTGCAATTAATGACATCTGCCGACATAAAAATTCCTCCCTCTCTCTGTCAGACCCAAAAACACTATTTGTCTGAGTTGTGCGTTTCCCCGTGGCGGTACCCGTTCATGTGAGAAACCAGGGCCAAAGACAATGTAATTTCAGGGCGTAAGAGTTTAAAAAGTACTTACCAGCATCTGCTTTTTTTGAATATGCCTTCGCCTTCTTCAAATTGTTTAATGCTGATTGAGTATTCTTAGGAGTATTTAGGCCTGAATCTTCATCTTTCAGACTTGGTGGAGGGCTGTCCTAAAATACTTCATAGTTCCAATCCAAGTCTTCGCTCTTGTAGTTTTTTCTAACTTGCAAGTATCTTGTGTTCAGCGTTGTACCGCTAGGTGCGGGCACGTAGTCTTCGGATTTTTGCTTTGATATGGTCTGTAAGGGTCTTCGCCCCTTATTCCTTACTCGATTTGAGCTTGCGACCTCATGTTTTATTATCAGCCATTCTAATAAATGTATCTTTTTAACCCTTAACAAATTTTTTCGATATTGCTGATTAACTTATGAATTTGTACTCTTTAATGTATAAGAAATAAAATAAGATAGAAGAGTTATAAAAAAAAAATCTGTCGGAAATCAGTATCCCCTTGCCTGTTTAGGACTCTTCTCTTTCTAATTTTTAAGCCCGCTCATGCACAGTATGAAATTGTTCCCAGCAAGGATAGAGGCATATTGGCACATGACATACCTTACACACATATTTAGTGCGTTTTTCTGCCGATTTTGTGCTACAAAACCGACATCTGCGGTATTTCTGCAGCTCTGGCATATGTTGGCCAACACCTCGCAGACGTCACCTCATCTGGTACACCATAGCTACATTTCTTCGACTTGTAGACTGGCGCTATTATTTTTCTTGAAGTGAAGTTATTTATCAAACCTCTTGCTAGACGCAGTCTGAAGTCACTATGTGTATTTCTTCGAGAACTGTGACCATGGGTATACAAAATTTAAGCATTTACGAGTATGACTGCTGCTTCAAAGAGAAATGAAAAAATTCGTACACAGTTTCTCTTGCTTTTTCTTCCAATAGAATAACTACTTCGAAAATGGTCGAATTTATCTACTCCTCCCATATTTTTTGTATACTGCACAATACTTTTGGGACAGAACATTGGTTTCTTTGAACCATCTTTTTGAGTCCTAGCTATTTGTTCCACGTCTTTGGGATTAAAAGCTGTAGTCATCACAAATACATCCTTTGAATCTTTCCACTTCATTATTGCTACAGGGGGACAATAACTGTAAACAAATTCTCCAGGTTTGAGGTCATCCTTCCTTCTCTTAGGTTTTTTTGAGATCTCGTCAGGTATACCTTTTCTGTTGGCACGAAAAGTTCCAACGGAATAAATGCCTTTTTCAAAAAGAGTTTCAGCTAGGGGCAAGCTGGAAAAAAAAATTTCATGTGCCACCAAAGACCCTGACGGTAAATTTTCACAAAGCCGAGTGGCTACAGAAAAACCTAGACCACCTTCTTCAAGACCATCATCTGATTTTCCAGTATAGATATCAAACTTGTATAGGTAACCGGTTTTGGAGTCGCATCTTGCCCATGCTTTATAACCTCTTTTAATCGGTTTTAAGGACATGTACTGCTTAAGGCTGCTCCTTCCCTTAAACTTGATCATACTTTCGTCGACACTTTGGTGCGAGTTTCGTGCATTCTCTTGGAAAGTTTGGTTCAAGACTGTTATCAGGGGTCTAACTTTGCATAATTTGTCATACCCTTCTTGTCCACGTGTAACATCTCTGGAATTATCAGATACGTGAAAATTTTCAGTAATATTTTTGAATCTTTTACATGACATCACTGCAACTATGGTTGGGTTCCGATAAAATTCGTCGGTAGACCAATAAAGTTCTATATTGGGCAAAGGACGCAAGCCGATTAGAATAATCACCCCTAAATAGGCTCTAATTTCTTCAGTAGTTACCCAGTGTTTAGATCTTTTTTTTTACAGCATAATTATTACTATTGGTAACAAGTAACTCAATAGCTTCAGAAGGAAATAGATCATCAAAGTATTCTACAGGTTGAGTGAGGTGTGTTTTACTGTTTTCTTGGTTTCAGATTTAGATCAAAACTTGGTTCTGAAAACCCTTCTATATTTTGAGTCCATATCCTTTCTGTCTGCCTCACCTCATATCTTAACCGTTTGTGTGCTACTGTAACCTGTCTTTCCTCATCCCGGATCTGTATATCGTCTTCAGTCACCTGCCTTTCCTCATTTTCACTCTGTCTGCCTGATACTGTAGCCTGTTCCTCCTCATCCATCTGTATGTCATGACCAGTCTTTTGCCTTTCCTCATTTTCACTTTAAATTGTACATAAATTGTTAATTAAAAAAAATCCTCTTCTAAAGAAATATGAAGTAAAAACATTTTTGTATAATATTTAAAATTTTACATTTGAAGAAATACTGATCATATTAGGTTATGCATGGTTTGAATAACTTCGTTTTTGTAAGTTAAAAGAGAATTAAAAATATCAAGATTATTATTTTTTTGCTGAGATTGTTGTAATTATACGTTAATCTGTTTAATGGAGAAAAGTGACCCAAATTTGTTATAGCAGCATTTAGGACAATCGAGATTTTTACAAACTGAGTAGCACTTTTGCTGTGGGTTTTTATGATGCTGAGCTTTGAATGCCGAATGCTTTTTAGGGTTCCGATACCAAGATGGTAAAAAAAAGGAACCCTTATGGTGTCGCTTTGTCGGTCTGTCTGTCTGTCACACCTCTATATCTCAGCAACCACTAATGCTATCGACTTGAAATTTGGAACAGTTTTAGAATATGGTAGCCCAACTTAATTGCACATGAAATAATTGTGAAAAAAAAATGATTATTAATGTAAAGGGGGCTAAAATAGGGGGGCCAAATTTCAAATGGTCGCTACTAGGTCGAGTGGGGTATCATATGAAAGGGCTTTACGTGTAAATTATAACATATATTTTTGTATTTTTTTACGTTTCTTAGTTTTAGTTATGATGAAAAATGGCAAAAAAATACCATTCGCCAACCCCCCCCCCCCCCTTATCTCCGAAGTTTGTGAAAGGAAAAATCTAAATTAATTACAGTTGACAGAAGTTTATGTAAAAATTACAGCAAAAATAAAACGATCTTTCTAAGTTGCACAGTTTTTTAGAAATCTGCAAATAACCTTTACAAACAAATTTAGTTTTGCGCTCCTAAAAATGGACTTTATTGCTTCCAAAAATATAAAAAGTATATCGGAACCCTCGGCGCGCGAGTCCGACTCGCACTTGACTTTTTTCTGTAGGGTTGTTTCCTTTTTTCTTCAGTAAGTAATTAAGCCGACAGTTTATCCAAAGTTGTTTCTACCAATGGTGACAATTCCCATGCAGTTTTAAAATTATTGTATTGTTCTGAACTGATAGTATTTTTGATATGATCGTGTTGTCTGTTATCTTCTCTTTACTTTCGACGCTAAATTTTCAAGTGTACTTAGATTGCCCATAACTAATTCATTTCTTTGATATTTGTAGTCGAAAAATTGTTCCCAAACAATGCATTTTTGTTCTTCTGTGGATTTTTCGAATATCAGTTCAAGTTTATCATACATTTCCATTGCTGTGTCGCACGTCATTAGAGGTGGTAGGTGTTTTTTCACTATAGTGGAGGTTATGATTTTTTGAGCACGTGCATTCTTCTTTTGCGATTCTTTTTTAGTTTCACATTCGAATTCGACTTCATTCGAGCCATGTACTGTCTCGTACAAGCTATAAGATTTCAGTAATATTCCTTATTGGAATTTCCACAGCGTACAGTCAGTCTCGTTGGTTAGCTTTTGTATATTGCCTATTTCCTCAAAACTTTGCATGTTTTTTTTTTTGGCCCATAACCTTTAAATCTTATAGTTTTTAAGTTAGTTTGAGAGTTTTAGTTTAATTAAAGATATTATTTTAAAAAATATTTGTTTTATTGAATGACCAACACACGACACATAGAGCATGTAAGTTAACCACAGAGTATGTAAAGTATTGCCATCCTAACAATCTTTAACTTGTTTAACCTAGACCGAAAAAAGATTAAACTAGACAACCTAACACAGGAATTTTGGATCTTAAGTTTAACCCATGTGAGAATACTACAGTTGAACGATACAATTTCTTTACAAGTCATCAGAAATATGAAGAATTATTACATGAATATGTTAAACAACTTAGCAAAAAGCTGCGACCTAAATATACTCAAGGAATCACTTGTCCAGGATATGTTAATAATAAGAATAAGAAACTCGAAGAACAAGAAAAGATTCTAGCAAAAAGCTTTGAAAACATGAATGAAGCTATCAAATTTGTCAAAAATTTGGAGCTATCTCATGAAAGATCGTTAAAACTACCCCATAATCAGGAAAATGAACAAAAACACGCAGTACAATCTATTTCAAATAGTAAGCAAAGAAAAAGACCAATAATCCAAAATTTATACAATTCGTCAAGAAAACGGTAATCGGACGGACACAATATGAACGACCAACTTCGCTATCAAGATATAGCCGTTCACAATCAAGAAATTCTCTTTCAGCATCCATTTGAGGCCAATATTCAAACAATATTGGAAGCAGATCTACAATTTGCCATAAATGTGGTCAACAACATAGAATCAGATGTCCGGCTGATGGAAAAACATGTACCATTTGTAAGAAATTAAATCAATTTGCTAAAATGTGAAGAAACAAAAATAAGACAACAAAATTAAGTACCATCAGGCAGGATAATTTCAGCAAAAGGAAATTCATCAACATATTGGACCACAAAAATCTATTGTTTCGATTATAAAATTTAATGCCAAATCGATACAGGCGTCGATTGCAACGTAATTTCCGAACGCACTCTTATTAGTGTAATTGAATAATATAGAAATTTCAAAATTTATGTTTATAAAACACAAAATAGATTTTTGTTTTAATTTTTAGACCAATTAGTTGAAAATAGAGGTAGTGTGAAATTAAACTGTACCTTAGAAAATAATGTGCAATCTATTATAATTACTTTATAGTGATAAAAAGTGACTGCAAAACCATTTTGAGCTAGATAACTTAAAAAAAAACTAGGAATCGTCACTTTATTAGCGCAGCCTCATCCCACCAGCAAGTACAGGAAGGTATACTGGTGGATGTCATGAGATGATATCAAGGAGTCCGGTAACCACTCAGCATCTTTTAATCGTTTCAGATTTTCATCTAGACGTGCGTGGAGCTCGCTGCGATTGAACGTGGTAAGTGTCGGCTCTGCAACTGTAAAGTTAAATTGCATATCTTCGTTTATGTGTTCGTTAACGTCCGGGACTTCAAGTATCGGGTCTAACTCCATCTTGCTTCTAAGATGATTGAAAGCATAGAGTGTGGTATCCTTTTTCTGTAAGATATATCCTTCATTCAATTCCAGTGTTCCGATATTTGTTGTGTTTGTTGACACAATAATCCTCCCGCTCGACAGTTTCTACAGCAAAAATATAGCCATCGGTTGCTCTTATGTAATTTGATCCAATCGTCATAACAATGCGTTCTCGTCGTAGCGCAGTTAAGTTTCGCTTGTTGCCTAAGTATTTTTGCTTCGCACGGTGTACGTGCTCTGTGTAAGTTGTGAACGGGATAATTCGTATTGGAAATAAACCTTTCGTCTGATAGAGATGTACGTATCTTTTCGGAAATTGACTGCGATATGAGTCGACGCAGATAGTACTTTCAGGGTATATCTCATCCTTTCAGTGTACAAAGCCTAAACCTTGTCCCTGTGGCACACCAGATGGCACCGCTATTGCCTCTGTCTTAAATCCATGTATAGTAGAAACAAACTATGAGCGATTGCGCAAATAGGACTCGCACCATCTTAACAGTGAGCCATGCATGCCCATCTGCTCTATCTTGCGCAAGAAAATGTCATGTTGCACTAGGTCAAAGGCCTTCTTAAAATCAGTGCATATATTATATATATATGCTCGCCAGCTCTGTCCAAGATGTCCAGTAAATCTGATACGTACCCAACCAGATTGCTATTTGTCGATTTTCCTGGTAAAAAACCGTGTTGATTTACATGACGAAGGTGTTTGACGTGCGCAAAGATTTTTTATTAACGATTGATTCTACTATTTTACCGGCCGTTGAGAGAATCGATATTGGTGTTTAATTTGCTATGTCATTAAGGGATACTGACTTATGGATGGGAGATATTCGAGAGATTCGTGAAAAGGCACTGGGAAATTCAACTAAAATAGCGGCACCAGCTTAATTATCGGCTCTGTTATCCCGGAGGCAGGAATAGCCAGCGAACCGGAAACCAGGCTTAAGCCACATGCCCTTGATGGACATTCAGCTGGGTCAAACAAGTTCATCATTTGATAGATATCATGTCTCTTAGCGGGAAGACTGCGTGCATTCCATTGTATGATCTGGAAATTTTCCTTAAGATTTCAATCAGTTCAGTCAGAGCAACTTTGGACTGTGGGGCAGAGTCATTACACTTGTTTAACAGATTTATAAGAAGGGAAAGGAGCAGCTCCGTGTCATTTTCGGACTTTTTGCAAGAAGGGAAATTGAGCATGGTACCATTCTGGGAGTTCTGGGAACCAGTAGGGGGGTCATAGTCGGCTGCCTCAGAATATGAAACATTCTAAAACATAACAAACATTCTAAGTGTAACAACGATCACGATAGGCAAAGTATTTTGAATTGTAATAGGAATATAAAAAAATTTGGGATAAGATTCACAGTCTCAGTCTATTAGGCAACGAAAAACATTCATTAGATAATTTAATACTTAAAAACATGCAAAATCAAAGTAGTGTAAAAGATATATGCGATAAGTTTGCGTCTAACTTTATAGAAGAAATTCATCAAATAAAGCACACGTGTACTGAAATATGGCTGGATAGACATACATACGTAAACGAGACGAACGTAAGTATGAGATGGCAACCAGTGTCCAGTCGGGAAATAAAACGAATTGTCAAGAAAATGAATAAAAATAAATCCCCAGGGAGCGATCTCATACGTATGTCCGATCTGAAGCTTGTTGTTAATAAAGTTAGCCCTGTCCTAGCAAAATTAATTAATTTATCTGTTAGTAGACATATATTTCCGCATAAATTAAAAGAGGCTATTATTCGTCCAATCCATAAGAAAGGAGATTCTAAAAATTATTCTAATTATAGACCGATAGCTATTCTGTTAAGTATTGATAAAGTGATCGAAAAATGTATTGTTATGCAAATAGGAAAGTTTCTTCAGCAAAATAATATTCTTAATAAGTGTCAACATGGTTTCCGAACCGGCAAAAGCACTAGTACATTGTTGTCAAGATTTACAGATGATATAAATACATATTTGGATAGCAGAAAGTTCGTGGTGGCTATTTTCTATGATTACAAAAAAGCATTTGACACTTTAGAAACGGAAACACTTTTGAATGGAATGGACGAATGTGGTGTGAGCCACCCTCTTAATGGTTGGTTCCGCGACTATCTTACGTCGCGTTGTTACCGGGTGAAGGTAGGTGACACGCTCAGTGACGAGGTGCGGGTGCGGTGCGGAGTGCCTCAGGGGTCTGGATGCGGGCCATTGTGCTATTTGATGCACGTCAATAGTCTGTGTAGAGTCCTACGACACTGTACAGCCCACATGTTCGCAGACGACCTGTGCACACTCCGTGCCGGGTCCGACTTGGCTGAAACGTGTCGCCTGGTTCAACAGGACATTGATGCAGTGGTAAAATGGTCACATGATAACGGCATTATACTTAACTCTGAGAAAACTAATTTTCTCCTCATTCACTCGCCATATTTATGTATTAATGAACAACCACACAGTTAAAAAAAAAAAATTAAATTTAAATCTGTTTATTTCATAAAACAATTCACATGCATAATATTATTAGTCAGACGCTTAATCTTAACTAAGATTATGTGCGCCAGACGGGTCGCACCGCAAAGAAGTACATTTAAATAAAAAATTATAAAAAATAACAAAAAATGACAACAGGTAGTCAGGTTAGAATTACTTTACACAGAATTTTGTTTTAAATTTACAATTTACAATAAGTGCTGAGTTACTACATAGGATTTTTTGTATGGGATCGGCTGTGAATCAGCGCTGTCCTGCTCCTCGTCTTTTATTAGATGTCGTTTTAGGGTACGTTTTACTTGTTTTGGTTTTTGGACAATAATTTTGTTTACCAAATCCTTAGGCAAATTATTCAAGGCGCTGGGCAGCGCGTACATCCAAGCTCTTTGACCATATACATTGTTATGTTTAGGTAAGGTGTACATTGGTAGGTATGATAAATTTCGACAATTACCAGGTCTTGTTTTTACACTTAAGCTGCCTATCTTATTATGGTATTGTGATATCAATTCGATGTTTACCCTGTCATATACACTAAGTATTTTGCAATATTTAAATAAATTGCTATAATCACTTTTATATTGCTGTTTTATTTTAAATGGTACTATAAGTTTTAACATTCTTATTTGTATATCATACACTTTTTGAAGATATGTTTTATATGTTCTGCCATAGCTGGAAATGCCATAAGATATTATCGAGTCAGCTAGCGACATATATAGAAGTCTTAGGGTACTGTAAGGTAATTTGTGTTTTAAAATACAAAGTTTGGCCATTATGGCTCTGAGCTTATCGCATATTCGGTCTACATGCGGGCCCCAGTTAAAATTTTCGTCGATTATTAATCCCAGATACATATGTTGTTTGACATTGTCGATAGGTAGGCAATTACAGATATAGGCATTCTGCATCTGATGCATACACTGGTGCTCATGGGCCACGATACGAGGGTTAGCATTAGATTTTATGTATGGTGAGTGTATATGCATAAGCTTAGTTTTTTTGTAGTTAATTGCCAGACCCACATCGTGGGCCCATTTACAAAGCGCATTAAAGTCGTCTTGTAACATTGATTGGCCAGTGTGTATATCATGATGTGCTACAATTAGGCATGTATCGTCAGCAAACTGGTATACAGAGCCACTACGGAATATTTTACACATGTCATTCACATACAACAAGTACTCAGTAGGTCCAAGGATGGACCCCTGGGCCGTGCCGTGCGACGTAGAAATCAGGTCGCTGTTCGCACCAGCTATTTTAACTGTCGTATGTCTGTTTGTATGGTAATTTTTGAACCATTCCAGTAGTGGTCCCTGTATACCATTTTGCTGAAGTTTGTTAAAAAGTATATTAAAATTAAGCGTGTCAAATGCCTTGCTGAAGTCTATCATTATGACAAGAACATGTTTCTTTTCGTCGAGGTAAGTATTAACTTCGTCAGTAAATTGCGAAAGTAAAAGTGTGGTATTTTTGTGTTTTTGAAATCCAAATTGTTTCTCATGAATTATGCCATTACTGGACAAGAAACTGTTTATGGCTTGTCCAAAATATTTTTCGATTATTTTATCTATGCAGGATAGTATGGTTATAGGTCTATAATTATCTGTATTTGCATAGCTGCCTTTTTTGTGAATTGGTCGTACGATACCAATTTTTAAATTGTCCGGGTACATCGAGTTAGAGATACACGAGTTAATCAGATGTGTGAGGACTGGCGTTATATTTTTTGCAATGGTTTTTATGTCTCTTGCTCGAATTCCGTCATAGCCGGGACATTTTTTTTCGTTAATATCTTTTATTATTTTGTACAATATTTCTTCTTTAATCTTGCTTAATCTTATCGTTACTGTAGGGTTATTTATATACAAGTTTTCATCCAGCAATGGCACGTCACAAGTACATATTACCTTGTTTACATTATTTTGAAAATCCTCTGCAAATTTATTACATATTTCTTGTGATTGCAATTTAAAGGACCTAGTAATGACTTCATCAATTGCTTTAACTATTCTACCTGTTATTCTATTAATTATTTGCCACATTTTTTTGGGGTTCTTAAAGTTATCACAAATTTCCCTTCTAATAGATTTGTTCCTAGCCTTATTCATTAATTTATTAGTTTTATTTCTATATTTATTGTATATGAGTTTATTATTCTTGTTACTGGTATCGCTATTCCATATATCTAGTAGTTCTTTTTTTATTGTGACATATAAATAAGTGTATTATTTATCCAAGAACATTGGCTTCTTTTGTTAGACGATATTTTAACGGTATACTTACAGTTATCATAAGTTTTCCCAAAACTAACTAAAACTAAAACCAAAGTTATTCATGTTTCCATCGTAATTTAACTGATTGTCAGTGTTCACCTATTAAGAAAGTAGACTGTGTTACTTACCTCGGTGTAAAAGTAGATGTTAGTTTTTCTTGGTCTCAATCTTAACATATCGATTATGTATGTAATAAGCTCAGAATTTTATTGGGTAAATTTTACCATTTAAGTTATAAAGTACCTAAAGGCACACTTAAATGTTTATACTTCTCGTTAGTTGACTCAATTTTGTGTTATGCTCTTGATTATTACGGCCTTACTTTTAAAACATATATTAATAAACTAGAATCAATGCAAATTAGATTTCTTAAATTACTTGTTGATAATAAAACCAAAAATAACTGTAAAGAAGACTACCGAAAACTTTTCAAAATATGTAAAATTCTGCCCGTTAGTTTAAAGCATAAGTAAGCCTTTTGTTAATAAACAATAAGGAGCTTAACTTACTTCAGTCAAGTCATGGTTACGGCACGAGGGCGGTGTCAGCTGGTAAACTGGTAGTACCCGGAGTTACCAACTATTATGGAGATAGAACACTAAGTAAACGATTACCGCACTTATTAAACAGCTTGTCGGAGGACATTCGCTTCGAGATAAATCATAATAAATGTAAAAATCAGTTAAAAAGTACTCGTTAGATTTTATTTCCATTTCGACCAGACTCTTCGGGACACTGACAACTCATAACAAAAGGCTAACTAGAATGTGGATTTTAAAAGAAATTCACTGTTACAGAATTCCTCTGATTTTAACACAACATGAATCAGCGACATTTGCTTGTGTCGTATTAAATGTTTTACGCTTTACTTTCAAGTTTAACTCAACTGCCGCCATTTTGCTATGTTATGTTGCTGATGCTGGCACATGTCCATCCAGATTCAGTCATAGATTCATTTTCCCTGCTACTTTAGTGTTGTCTTTATCGATAAATTCACAATGTTCGGAATCAGAAGGCCATTCTTTTGAGTCGGATACGTCAAATTATTGAGACTCAATATAATCTTGCGATTCACAATATGTGGCCTGAGTATCATTTAGAAGCCTAGGTCTTTTTTTTAAAGATTTCATACTCTCAGCAGACTAAAAGTAGCCTGTGTCTCCAGGGGTTAGCTTTTATTTTATTTTTATTTTATTTATTAAGGTACACCAGCAGAGCACATATCAAATATTACATAAAAACTTATTCTAAAAAGTACTGATAAGTGTTCCATTATAGGTGACACAACATTTGCAAAAGTGTACAGATAAGTAAGAAATTACGTAAGTAAATGATAAATATAATTATTAAAAAAATGTTAATTAAATTAGATAATCGATAAGGTGATTACAGATAGGTATTGATATTAATGATTAAGAGTAATATGCTCGTAGTTGTTGTTTGAAACGAGCCGTGGAGTCATAGAACACGTCGATGTCAGGAATTTTAGCGCATAGCGAATTATACGATTGGCACATTCGTGCAAAGGGGGAATGGCAACCAACATTCGTTCTACTGCTTGGTCCACGTAAGACGCGCGTTACAAGGTGTCGAGGATTGCGATATGGAACTATCAATGAAAATTGCCCGAGTAAGTCACTGCATGGAATATTCCCGCTGAGAATTTTATGAAGCAGAGTGAGATCGTGCATGGTACGACGGTCTTGCAGGGTGGGTAGACCAAAGAACTGCAGTCGTTGGTTATATGGACACCTGTGTGAGATTGATGGGGATAGAAAAGCCAAATGTCTGGTGAAACTCTTCTGTATACTCTCTATGCGCTGTGAGTGTACTGCGTAACAGGGGTTCCAGGCAGAGCAAGCGTATTCTAGGGGACTTCGGACAAGAGCGTAATAGATGATTATGTACCTTAAATGTGTGTAGCAATTATATTGTAAAATATTATGACCACTTAGTAATTAGTTATGTGTCGAAAACAATAAATAGTAATGATTTGGTCTCTCGCTCTTTGCGGAAGTTGTGGTATGTAAATAAATTGGTTATTTTATTAAGTTAGATTATAAGAAAGTATGTTACAATGTTCATAATACGTTAAAAAATATGGTTTTGATTGTTAAGGATTTATCTATTACATTTTATTAATTGTCATAAAAAATGTGTTAATTTGGCTACCTTATTGCTAATGTAACTCTGATGTCTGATTGGCTCAAAGCTTTATAATGATTACTATTGGTCCTTATTTGTACCTAGTTTCACACTGTTCGATTCCGATAAGGTAAAATATTGTTTTCCATTGGATCTTACTTGAACCTAATATCATGCTGCTAGATTCTTATTGGCTGTAAAATAACTAATTGTTTCTATTGGGTCCCATTCGTACCAATATCACGTTGCTAGATTGTGATTAGCTGTAAGCTAAGGATTGATTTTCATTGGTTATTGCCTTATCTAATATCTCATTGTATTTATAACTACTATCAGGCTGTACTTTGTAATAAAAGCACGTGCAGAGCAATAAGTTGCCACTTTGTTCGTGGCTGATCATACTGGAGGTTCCTCAAATCGTAAGTTAAGTGCTTTTCTAATTATTATGAATATTCAGGAAACTGTTATAAATGTGCTGTTTTTCTGTGTTCTCTAATAGTGACCTGTTCTTGCCATACAGGTAAAATAAATATTGTAAAGCTAATAAGTGATCTTTTTGAATAGTGAAGTACTTTCTTAAACATCTTTTACTTTTGTTTCTTTTACCATATCCCTTGATGTCCCCTAGCTTTGCCAAATTCATACAGAAAGCCACGCCACGTGGTTTTCTTAGGTAGGTAGTTACAAGACAACTTGGCTACATCTTAGTTTTTTTATTAGATCATATTTAGATAAATAATTACAGACACATGATTTCTTTATTGAAAAACTTAGTATCTTAAAAACTTATTGATAGAATACATTGCTCGATCATTAAAATTCTAACAAGCGCAAAACAGTGTAATTTTAGTCTTGGGTTGAAAACCTTTTGTATTTCTTTTGATGAAACCCAACATTTTCGCGGATTTTGTCACAATAGTGTTCAAGTGCGATCTAAACTTTAGTTGACTATCGATGGTTACACCAAGATCTCTGATTTCGCTTACCTCACTTAGGCTCATTCCGCAGATGCTATAAGATGTTGGAACTAGATTTTTCTTTTTTGTGAACTTTATGTGATGGCACTTTTGCGGATTCATCTCCATTTTATTAGATACACACCAGCTACAAAGTCTATCTAGATCCTGCTGAAGAAGCAGAGAATCTGAAGGGACCTCAATAGTTCTAAATAGTTTAAGGTCGTCAGCGTAAAGTAAGTAACGGCTGTGTTTAATTTCAGATGTTATGTCGTTTATAAATAAGCAAAACAAAATAGGACCTAAATGAGAACCTTGAGGTACCCCGGATTCCACGTAGTAAGTCCGTGATTCGTAGCCTCCAACGCATACCAGTTGGATTCTTCTTTGCAAGTACGACTCAAACCAGTCCAACAAGGAACCGTGGATCCCGCTAGCAGATAACTTGGCAATCATCAACCTATGGCTGACTTTGTCAAACGCGGCTGAAAAATCTGTGTAAACACAGTCTACCTAGTCAGTCTAAAACTTGCTCCCCGTGAAGACTAAGGTTGAACTTGCGCATTCCTTACTATTACCGATTCTTGATTATGCGGATGTCTGCCTCATTGATCTCAATGAGGATCTGCTAAGTAAGCTCCAACGCCTGCAAAATCTTTGCATAAGATTTATATTTGGGCTGCGTAAGTTTGACCATGTGTCTGAATACAGGAGCAAGTTAAAATGGCTTCCTATCAGGTTGCGCCGAGATGAGCATGTCCTTGTACTTCTCTACAACGTACTGCATGACCCTCGTACTCCCTCATACCTTAAAGAACGTTTCCGATACCTTGGTGTTGACCGCTCTCGTGATTTGCGATCCAAGACTGATAATGTGTTGGAAATACCCTTTACTCGGTCAGGCTACTATAAGGAATCTTTCACTTTAAAAGCTATCAGTCTCTGGAATGATCTGCCATCTGAGAATCGTCACTCCAAGTCACTACCTATTTTTAAATCTAAACTGCATAACTTCTTACTTAATAAAATTGTACCTTAGTTTGCAACTAAGTTTGTATATATTTATATGTTATCTATTTTTCTATATATTTTATATATATTTTTATATGTATTTTTTATTTATTTATGTATATTTTGTTTTTATTGTAGTTGTATTTACATTAAATATTATCTATATATTGGCATTGGCACACTACTACAGTTACTATTTACATTTTCCTACAAGCAACTAAGGTTGTCTGGAAGAGATCGCTTTAAGCGATAAGACCGCCTTTGTCCACCCTAGTTTTAAGAGGCTCCTGTGTATTGTTTTGTTTTTGTGTGACAATAAAGAATTTATCTATCTATCTATCTACCTGCTTGCCCGCGTCAACATTTTGACTTAGTTCAGAAACGAATGAAACCAGGTTGGACTCGGTAGAGCGACCCTTGCGAAAGCCATGCTGGTGGTCGCTTATACCCAGCTCTACGTGTTTACTGACAGTGGGATATACCAGAGACTCAAATAATTTGGAGAAACAAGAGAGCAAAGATATTGGGCGATAATTTTCCACGTCACAAACGTCGTCTTTTTTATGTATCGGATTGACCCGTGCCTTTTTCCATTCAGTTGGAAATTTACCGTCTTTAAGTGAGCGGTTGAATATGAGAGTCAGAGGAAGGGCGAGGTTTGAACCGCAGCGCTTAACAAAAGACGGGGGGATTTTATCTGTTAGCTTTCTTTGTTTTCCTAACCAGGTCGTTGAGGCGATCCGTTTTAAGTTAGTGTTTTTAAAGATTTCATACTCTCAGCAGACTAAAAGTAGCCTGTGTCTCCAGGGGTTAGCTTTCTTTGTTTCCCTAACCAGGTCGTTGAGGCGATCCGTTTTAAGTTAGTGTTTTTAGTCAATTAAACGGAATGTAAAATAAGCTTTTTGTAAAAATATAGGGTGACCGGAAATTCCACACGTTCCTTGGAAGGGGTTATAGCAGAGCTCAATTCCAATAGATTATCTTCCACTGTGAAAAACGGGAGTCGTGATTCATGATAACTTTCTTGAAGTTCCTCGCCGCGATGACCAAGTTTATTTAGTGGCATTGGCTCATTTACAGTGAAACTTCTGGCGATGGGTGTATTTGGAGCTGCTCTTGCTGCAGCAGTTCTCTTCTTCTTTACAGTGCGATTAGATAGTTGTTGGTTGAGGCGTGGTAAGTTTTTCTGGTAACCCTCGGATGAGCCCTTGGTAGCCCCAGGATAATGCCTTGACTCCGTCTAACTGACATCTCCTGATGAGACTCAGCTTCTGGTGGTAAAATTTTGTCATCATTTCGTCATCTCGATTTTTCCTATCAAACATTTCTGCTAGCAGGTCGACATAAACGTGAGTTCCAAGGAGCGCGGCGCTGAGTTCATCGATCTCGTCGTACCAGATCCTGGCGGCCCCCCTCAATCGAAGCTGCATAATAAAGAGCTTGTCTTTTTCCTCCCAACATAAAGTTCACCAAGCTAATATTTTTTTCTTATCCAACCCTGCACATCACTCGCTTTATCCCCGGGTCAAACCTGGGAAGGGCCTCCAAATCTAGTTAAGATAAGGGGGGCGTTCAGCTTCGAGCATCTTCGTAAAAGATGAGGACGGATTCGGCGTCTCCTCATAATCGCTTTTTACTTTGACTCATCTGATCTCTTCCCCAGGTCGTAGTAGTACGGACTCAGCATCTTCTTAAGTTCCTATTCATACAGTCCTATTTTAATGAGTGTATCAAAAGTTATGATCGAGCTGCTCGAGGGTAACTAAACGCCGCCCCAGACAAGGGTCCGGACGATAACACGATAAGGGTCCAGACAAGTATAAACAAAAAAAGGGTCAAGACCGTCATAAACCTCCGGACGTGCCACTAGAAGTAAGTGTAGTAGTGCAACTTTATAGGTCCGGTAATTTACAAATTAAATGTGGACGAATAACACACACATGTTTAGAAGAATTCTGTTACTCGATTAAGTGCTTACAATTGGATATGCGTGTGATGGCTGACAGAGGGTTCTATGTGGAAATGGCTGATATGTGGAAATGTATTTCCTTAAGATGGGAGTGCTCTTAGATAGTGTCATCTGGAGATAAACTGTATAAATCTAAAGCTAAAGAAAGGGAACAATAGCTAGCTTTAGAATCGACATCGAGCGAATGATAAGACACTTAAGAGAACTTATTATCTCAAAACCACAAGCTTGTCTTAACATAACTTTGTTCAAAGTTCTTGATCATGTACTCGTAATACGAGTAACAATAGCGTGTGGCTTAATTGACTTAAAAAACCCATTATCATCATTATTTAATACTAGTCATAGATTTAAATCGTCAAATAATAAAATACAATCCAATTTGAATATTAAAAATAAAGAAATACATTAAGTTGTACACTAAAGTATACAAATACAATAAAAATATAATGTCAATTATTAAATGATATTACTTATCAAATTACAATCTGTTATTATATGTTGCACGGAACTGCGTGGTCGCTTTTGTTTGAATCGTTCCCGTTGTTCGTATTTAATTAGTTCATTAATAGGAGTCAGAGTAGACTTGTGCTTGTTGGACTTCACCTTCTACATGTGGTGTGCAAAACTGTAACAAAAATAGGAATAACGTAAAAAAAAGCTTTATTGGCAAGTAATCGGCAAAGTTATAATAACCATCGTGACGTAATATTCAAATTACCTTTCAGCTAATTCTGTCTATGCTCTCGGCTAAGAGCTGAAAGCCTTGTCCGAAAGATACCATAGCGTTAGCATTTTATAGTGCGGCTTCCGCCCTGAGCTTTTCAATGTTCATAACTAGGAGACGCTACTCATTGAGAGCCGTCCTAGCAGCTGAAATAAAAAGTAGGTAGGTAAGTAATAAATAACTGCATAGAAATCAGATCAAGTATTTTACACTTATTAACACAGAAACAGCTTTGAGAATCCCTACTTAATTGATTCACGAGGAAGATTTTTGTCTTTAATTTACAATAAATATAAAATATTAACAGAACTGTGGTGATGTATGTCGACCAAGTTAGATAAAAGCGTGGCTCTGATATGACTGGCGTGCGCTGCGTAATTCGTTTGGGTTATATTCTTTACTATTAAACGAGCAATATTTGTATACAGCGTGAATTTGTAGTGGTTTCGCACCCGAAGCCCAGTGATTCTACTCATTATAACAAGCAACTTTACCGAAGAAAAAAATTTTTTACTCAAAAAATTTTTTCGTCTCCATAGTAAAGTGGTCACGTGATCGACTCATTTTGTATGGGGAGGCGAAAATTTTTTTTCGAGTAAAAAATTTTTTTCTTCGGGAAAGTTACTTGTTTTCATGAGCAGAATCACTGGGCTTCGGGTGCGAAACCACTACAAATTCACGCTGTATATATATATGTTTGTAATCGGTTTCTCGAAAACGGCTCTAACGATTTCGATGAAATTTTGTATACAGGGGTTTTTGGGGGCAAAAAATCGATCTAGCTAGGTCTCATGTCTGGGAAGATTCGTTTTTACCGTCTTTTTTAATATTTCTTAGCGCGTTTTAGTGCTTTCAAAAAACTTACAGCGCCATCTGTTGTTGAGTAGCATAGCTTGCTCACACGATGATATTTTCAGGTTGAGGCGGCTATTATAGAGCGAAGCTCGGTCCACCAGGTACTGAAAGTGATTTATGAATGAAATGTGGCCCTCTAAAAATCTAAAGAAAAAGTCCGCGATAGTATACGCGAATCTTTTAAGAATAACACACTGACAACAACAGCTTTCGTGGTCTAGTGAATGGTTAGAGCGTTTGGATCTTGATCCAGACGTTCTGGAGTTCGATTCACAGTGGGTCCACTGTGAAACAAAAATCACTTTGGGAGGTAACCTCTTTGGTTAGGACATTGCAGGTTGATTCACCTGATTGTCCGAAAAATAAGATGATTCTGTGCTTCGGAAGGTACATTAAGCCGTCAGCTACTATTTACGTGGACGTGAAATACCATCATCCCCTAGGGATAGGGTTTAGGGTGCCATCGGGTTGAAATGTCTAAATATCAGTGTATCAGTTGGGGTAGGAGCAGGGATAAGGATAGGGATAGGAGTATGGATAAGGGTAGGGATGGGATAAGGATAAGATAAGGAAGAGGATAAAGGATAAGATAAGGAAGAAGGACCTGATAGTGGTATAGACAACTTTTTATCGCGAGGAAATTCCCACGGGAACACACGCTATGATATAAAGTATGACAACCACGCGAGCGAAGCCACGGGCAACAGCTAGTAATTTATAAAAGTCCTTCAAGTTGTTTTTTGATCTATAGCAGTTGAAAGTATATTTTGAATTGCAGCATTTTTGCAGATTTTATAAAAATTTGTTCAACTAAGTGTCAGGTAGGTATAGATATTTGTAAAAGCCAGCCCCATACTTCAGCAGCTTTACTTTCTCCGGTGTTCATTGATACTAAAGATTTCATCGTTGTAGTCATTCCAGCATTTCTAATGCGATCTATTTCTATACCATTCATTTCATATCTGATATCTTGGAAAAGAAAGGCAATAGCATTGTTAACAAAATCGAATTCTTTTACCTTTTTTACACCGCTGACGCTATCTTTAGCAGTTACGCTAAATTTTCCTTCGATATATAGTGCGCTAGCTGAAGGCAAGACATATATATCTTGCTGATGAATAGGTATACGTATTTCATCATTTTCATTAAAACTGGTATTGTAGGGATTATACGCATGGATTTCATAACTCTCAATAGAATTGTCAAATTGGGGATGATCTGTTATCAGAAGAACGCTCATATTTTAAATCCAAGGGCTTGAAGAAACTCTCTATTACTTCTGGAAATTTTAACAATTTTTTTACGTCTTGGTCGCGGAACGTCACGTCTGATAATGGTACCCTGATGATATTTACTCTGAATTTTATTACTAACGCAGTTATTATTAAATATTAGCATTTTATTTTGCGCAAATGAAGGCTCAATTGAATATTTTCGTTTTCAAAATTTATAAGATTTCCTTTCAAATCTAATATTTTTACTGTAACTGATGACACCACTTTCTTTCTTAAAGGAAAGTAAATAATATTTTTAGGTACTTCTATAATTTGATGTCCTGGAGGAGTATTTAGTACAAACTCATGTATAACATGTGTAGGTGAACCATCTGTGAAGGAACCTTGGACTAAGTCACATTCAATCTGTACCACGGACACTGGAATAATGTTGACAGGCGAGTCGGATTCATGCCATTTATTTGATTCTAATAACGTCTTTGAAAATCCCAACAAAGGACCTATACTATTTTTGACAGCAAAATTAATTGGTTCGCCGCAAAACAAAGCACATTTCATCGTATTAACATTTGGTTTGATTTTAATTTCACACTGTTTTAATTCATTTTTAAGATATGCGAATACGTCTAATAAATCATATGTTCCATAGGGAATCTTTATTTCCTTTTGTTTATTCCCATAAGCGAAAACATTATTACTTTTATTTATATTTGGTATTGAATGAAATGTTGAAAAATATAATAAGCCACACTCATAGGCATAATCTAATATTAGAGGAGGATTTAAGTCACATTGGAGAACGGATTTGTTTCCCGTGATCGTTAGTGTAATAGACATGATGATAAACTGATATTTTTTCAAAGAGAAGTCTTTATTTATTTTGTTGCCAGAATGATTTTAAAAAATTTATACATAAATGACCGCATATGTACGAATTACTTTTTTGTTCGTTATAATAGTTATACAGAACATTAGATCCAACGTATTGAAGAAATTCCTCAGGCGGTTTCAAATTACCGTAACTATCAAAATATTCTATATAGTTGTTCAACTTAGCATAGGCTACCCAATGAGTACCAGGATTTTCAGAATTGTCGAGATTGATAATGCCACACTCTTTTTTTAAAGGATTTTTTGGAAGCGTATCTCTCATGAATACTCCTCTAAAATATGGTATGTCACTGCTGTATTTAAGAATGTCAATGTTTGTTAGCGCTCTTTTAGGTAGCCTCCGAATCAGTTTTTTTTATTTTTTGCGTAAATTCCTAAGCCTTTCCCATGTTCTTTTAGATACAATCCATTCCCGATGCAAAACTCTTCCATTTTCTGATTATGTCTTTTAAGTTCCTGTAGTCGCTGTTTTGCGGATTTAATTGCATTTACAGCTCTAGCTATCCCAGCCGCTCCTCCTGCAATGCCTCCTGCAGCAGATAAGCCGGCAAATATTGGGATCAAAGGTAGAAATCCTCCGACTTTCGGAACAGGAATTACACGAGGCACGTCTACGGATTTTTCAGGATCTGAGGCTATTTCTTTTGCAACAGCAATAGCTAAATCAATAGCTGCTCTTTTGCATTTAGGTTTGAATTTTTTCAAGTGGTCTTTTGTAATAGAAACTATGTTTTTAAATGTTTTCTTAATCCCGTTTCCAGTTTTGACTTTTTCTTTTTGTGATTTTTTTCTGATTTTTTTCTTGCACTTTTGAATAATATTACTTTTATCTTTTGTTTTCATTTTTAATTTACTTAAATGAAATTTCATAAATATGCACGCTGCCTCTCAGGTGAGGGGCAAAGTAATAATGAAAATGCAATGGAATTTTACTACTTATAAAACATTTGATTTATCAATCCAAGTGTTTTCTTCGGGAGGTAAACCTAACCATTTCACAAATAATTTCTTTCCTTTTGTTTTTATCACCTTTTCAACAAGATAAATGTTTGGATGCTTAGTTTTTTGCAACTCTTCTGAGTAAAATGAACCCAATATAGGACGGTTTCGAGCATCTTTTATTAAATACGTTATCGGGTTTGTGTTTTGTACCTGAGTTATGGAAAACACTTCAGTAGACCAATTTGGAGTATATCCTTTTTCAAAAGCGCCTTTAAACTTACTGATACGAACAAAATCTCCAACTTTAAAAGACCGTTTACTACTTGATACCTTTTTAGACCATTTTTTTTCATAGTTGCGTAAAATAAACAATTTGTTTTTTTCGTTTACCTGATTAGGTTTCAAGCCAATAGTTCTATGTTTAGTATCGTTATATATTTTTGTTAACGATGAAAGTACATTGTCTTTCCACTTATAGTTCCCCTTTAAACTAAAATGTCTGTATAATTTACCTTTCAAGGTCTTAATAAATCTCTCTATTATCGATGCCTTTTTCGTAGAATATGTCGAGTAATGATTTATTTTATGCCGTTCTAATAGCAATTTCATCTGTTTATTATAAAACTCTGTTCCTAAATCAGTTTGCAAATTTTTGGGTATACGCCCCTTACAAAACAAATCTTGAAAAGCATTACATATACATTCTTGAGTTTTTCGTTTTAACGGATATGTCCAGGCGTATTTCGAAAATGTGTCAATGACTGTTAGTATATAATTGTATTTAGAATTTTCCTTGGAAACTGATTGCATGTCAATAAGATCAGCTTGCCATAGATCGTCTATATCTTTCATTATAACATGTCTTCGGGGGTAGTTTCTCCTCGCTTGTTTATGTATTTCATTTACTACGGTTTCTTTACTCATTTTTTTTTTATTTTCTGCGATAATAAATCAATATTTTTTTCAAGGCTGTTAATTCCCGTTCCTAACTGGGTTAAATTTTCCTGAATTGTTTTTAGTTTCTTACACATGCTTTCTATGATTTTGTCAACATATTGTTTAGGAACACAATCTTGAGGATCAACCGGCGTCCCTATATTCTTTATAGTTTTATTTCCCGCACTTAAACAACCATCATCCAATACTATAATAGCTGATGGCATTGGAGCTGTGTTATAATTAGCTTTTTGTTTTTTAAAAGGATGAATACCAAACTTATCAACATTCATGGCTGATCGACGACTTAAGAATGAATGTATAAAATATTTGACATTCTATTTATCCTTGATAATTCCAGCTTCTTTCAATTCTTCAATAATGGATATAATTTCATTATCATGACTTGTATTGCCAGCACTTTTCGAAGCAATCAAAACCTTAAGTCTTTCAATCAACTCATTAGGATCATCCCAATATACTAAATCAACGTTTGATTTATAATGCTTTAAAGTCGGTAATTGACCCCCTTCTTTTATATTTGGATCCGATCCGGAGAAAAGAGGTTTTATAATTTTACAATATTTCATACCAGAGTTTCCTTGTATCTGACCTGATGGACAGAATCCCCTTTTATGAGCATTTGTACGAATGAGAATATCTTTGTAGACCAGTTTATCCTTCTCGTCTATTATTTCTACATCGGGTTTACTTTTTAATAATAGTTCTGATAATCCAGGTGTCATCTTATAAGAGTTATCACCTATTGTAATCATGGAAAATTTAGAAGAGTCATCTCCAGAAGTTTTAAATGAAAGTGGTAGATTTCCTATAAATAATTTACCGTCATCATTTCGTACACCAAATGCAACATTCAATGTTTTATGATCACTTTGAACTGTTTTGTTGGCTGGAGATTTTGATTCGCTATGATATCCCGATTTTTCGAGAGTTTTGAGATTTTTCTCAAAGTTGATGTCAAATTTTTCATTCTTATCGCAACTCATGTCGCTTGAAGCCGAATCAAAAACGGAAGAATCATTAGATGCCACAGTTTCATTCAATGATTCTTCTAAGCTTTTTTTATCATCTTGCGAAGTATTTGCGGCTATAGCTTCCAATGGGTCTATTATTGGTTTAAATATTTTTCGACGTTTTGAATCTAATTGATGCTCTCTCTCATGCATTTGCTTTATTTTTTGTTTAATACTTTTTACAGAATTTATTATTTGTTTCTTTATTTCTGACTCCATAGTCTGAATAATACAAAAGTCTACACTTCCAATTATTACCGATGTTGAAATATGAATGATCATTTTATGTCTTCTGATATGTATTAGTATTTGCATACGGGTCTAATGCTTACTTCTATTCAAAGTTAACAAAAGTATCAAATGCTTTTCGGTACCTACCATTATTTAATTGACAATCTTTATTGATTATTAAACAGGTAAATGGATCTTTCCATATTTCGGAAGCTAATGATTTAAAGTTGGTCCAGCTTAAGTCAGAATTAACATGCTCATTATATATGTGTCTTAAATTTATATCATCTTGTTTGAAAATTATCAAAAAATTTACGTTATCGCGTATTAACTGTTTCGGAATTTTTGAATAGGTCTGGGACAAATAGAAACAATCTATGTCTTTATGTCGACCCATAGAAAAATAATCGCGAATATGCATTTGATTTTCGCAAGCAATATCATCAAAGATGAAGATAGAATTTTTTAATACTTCATTAGGAGGAATCATATTTTCATTGTTATGAAACTTAAATAATTTGACTTCCGGAATATTTGCAAGCACGTTTTCCAAAAATCGATATTTATCTTGGAAAATTGTTTTTGAATACAGATACAAGTTTTTAAATTTTACAGTTCTAAAGTGTTAGTATCTTTGTTACTGATTAAGGCTGAAAAAAGCAGCTAAGGCAGTAACAGAGACAGCAACACTTTTAGACCTGTCAAATTTGATAAAATTTTATAAGTCTAGATAGTAGTGCCCAGGCTAAAGTCACGCAAATTGTCAATTCTTTTAGGAGGCAACTAAGTATCTTAGTTAGTACTAGATATATTTAATGACTTGTACAGTCAACGATAGTTCAAGCTTGACACTCGCAGCGCGACTCTAACCCATTCGTTTATTGAAATAAGAACGGTACAAAGTTTATTGTGTCAAGCTTGATGGGCTCTTGACTGTACATGTTATTGTATAAATGATATTGAGTAACCTCCTTCAAGGAACGTACTATTTACGCTCATACCATTTACAGGGTGTAAGGGAAAGGTTGGCAAAATTTAAAAGGCATGATCAGTCAACATAACTGAACAACTTTCAGTTAACTAAACTTGCAGGAAATTAAAAAGATTGTCTAACTAACTGCCTAGCCAAGTTTACAATTTTGTATGGAGAGCGATTTTTCATTTCCTGTAAGTTTCATTCACTGGATTGTGTTCAGTTACGCTGACTCGGTTGACTAAACATTTCTTTCCCTTTCAGTTTTGCCGACCTGCCCCTTACATTCTTAATCACGCCCCTTTTTCCTTTCAGGTTTAGCAACTTATTTTTTAAAATTAAGGAGGTAGGTAAATTAAAAAATACACCCGCGATATAAGAGTAATATATGTTGGTTTATTTAAGTATAATATTTCACATTACTTTATTCTTAGAACTACAAATTAAGTAATATACCTATATTATTTACAACAACATCGAGTACATACAAGTCTTATTTGATAGCGACACGAACGGACTCGAATATTTTCCTGCTCGCACGCTTAGGGTGTTTTGTTCAGCGAATCGGAACGCCTCGCTCGTCTCATTTGGACTTGGTAAACGAGATAGTCTGAGTGCATCAGAAAAGTATTCGAACTCACGCGCCACTGTCTAGTGTAACTGTTAGCATAATAATCATCGTTTACAAAAGTTTCGGCATACAAATTATCTTAAGTTTTTGTTTACTCTAAAACTAAAAAACAAAAAGTCAAAAACTAAATTGAACTTAGAAAATTGTGGAGTAATGACCCCAAGGTAAGGTTGAAAAGTTCCCTTTAGTTAACTGCCTTTTATCGTCGTTAGAATTCAAAACAAGTTTATTGACTTTATGGGTGTACACATTATGATTTTTGGATCGTATTATGTACATTGAATCGCGAAAAGTTTCATTATATAATAATGCGTTCTTAAATTTGTCGATATCTAATCTATTCACAATACTTTTTTTTACTCCTTTGGCTTTTCTTATCAAGGACTTTTTCGTGTTTATGCAATATAGTTTTGCTTTTAACCCTACAAACTCAGATATCACTTCTCCACCCATCTCGTCTTTGAAATATCCTGGAATTTGCATATTTAGTCTTGGTATATTAAATATATTATTTGTTTCAAAATTACTGGTGTCGAAGTAGTGACCATATGTTTTTAAATCTTCGTAAAAATCTTCTGTTTGCAAAAAATAAAGCAAGCTGTCTGTATCAGTGTAACAAAGGCGAGCATTTTCACCATAAATCTGTTTTATTACAGAGTAGTGAAATTTGTATAAATGAGTTTTAGCCAATTCGAGAATGGAAAAACCTATGTAAATAGGTCTATCCAATACAATTTTTGTTGGTTCTAATTGGATAGCCACTAAATTCTCAGAAATAATTAATAAGTTTTTAAAATTGGGAGCACTTATGTATTTTTCAGCACCATAAAATTTATTTGTTTTATTCGAGCGATCAGTCCAGATATTTGCAAGTTTAACTTCAACTTGATTTCTTCTATTTTCTATAGTCTTTCCAAAAATAGAATTATTTTGCTTTTTGAAGAAATCTTTTTCAAAAGGAGATTTAGCACGTTGTCTGAGAGTAGTATTCAGATTGATATAGGGTGCTAGAAATGCCGCCTGATCAAAACAAAGGATTCTATGAATTTTGAGTAGTACCAAGCCGTTTTTTAAACATTCTTGTAAGTGTTTGCAGTGAATAATATATTTATGCTTGTCATATAAATTTGCCACCAATTTTTTATTTTTCCCTAATGGCATGGGAACTTTCAACTGTTCGGCAGCAAAAGGTAAGTCAGAGTGTTTATCATGAATCTCTAAAGGATAGTGTAAATCTACTTCAAGAATGTAACCTTTCTCACCATCATGAGGAATAGTTTCAACATTAAATGTAGAAATCTCATGTTCTTTTAAGAAATAAAAATTCCCTATGGGCAATTTTGACATCATCGCATAACCATATAAATTCACGCAATCTAAATACGTCAAAAATGTTGAAGGAGATGAAGGATCATAATCAGGTAAATATTTATTATTAGCTTTTGCATATCTTAAGGAACATTGTGCAAGACCTCCTCGAATACCTTGTTCCAACATTTGATAAACCTCAACGTTTGAAATTAAATCTAATTTTACACCCGTGTACAAAAGCATCGCCTCCCAGCTCATCGATGGCGAGGAAACATAAAAACATGGATCTAAATTGTAATGCTTTAAGCTTATACATCTAAATTTTTCAAAGACGTCAGCAAGCAACAATACGTCACATTTCAAGTAAAAATCTGTGTACTCGCCCAAGTTTTTAAATCCGAATTTCTCCCATACGGTAATAGCATGATTATAATCGTCATTAGATATCGACTCTGACGTCAATTTATTAAAAAAACAGGTCTTATCTGGTAATCGAGTTTCCTCATATCTTTCCCAAGAGTTCAAATAATCGTAGCAATACACACCTTTCCGTCGAGCTAAATCAAAAAAATCCTGCTTAACAAAAAAAGATCTAAGGTTTTCAAAGTCATCAGGATCAAGTGTTTGTACTAAATTATCTAAACTGCAACTCAAAAAATTAAAGGAATCGATAAACTTTAACTGCAGCGTAATTTGTCTATCAATTGGTATAAACTTTGTAAAAGATATGAACTTTTCTTTATTTTTTGCTAAAAGACTTATTCGCCCACATATTTTTGAAAGTTCATTTATAAATAAATGAGAATCATAACCAGAAAGATTATGAAATATAATGGGTATGAAACTACAATCTTTGCAATTTAAATTGCAGCTGTTGTGTGCAGGTCCTCTGAATTTTCCGGTGAAATGATCGTGATCTAGAACCATGGGATCTTCAAGATTAAAAGGCTTTTTGCAAATATGACAGCAAGTAGAATTTTTGACTAATATTTTTTCTGTATTTGTCAAAGGCAGCATATCTCGTTTTATGGATAATATTTCATACAACCTTTGAACATCTTTAGATATCGATTCTACAAATTTTTGAGAGCAGTTCAGCCCGCGATATGATACATACTCATTTAACTCGGGGTTAGAATAACAACAAATATAATAACCAAAACAAGTAGCTTCGTGAACTTGCACATTTTCCACATGTTCAGATTTACTCTTGTCAGAGTATTCGCGTAATAAACTTTCAAAGTCACCATAGATCACAATAGGTATTCTTTGAGTTCTCTCATAGTGAGAGAAATGGAGCTTGGACCCTTCTTCGGGAAGAACGGTTTGGATTCTCGCACAATTATGATTGGATAGTTTCTGTTCTGAGCTGAAATACATAAAACACTCTTCACAAAAGTAGAGTTTAGATTTATGTTTAGTTATTTGATTGTGTATCAATTTTTCAATATTTTTGATTAAACTGAAATGACTACGACCATTTCTGTTAAAAAATAACAAATTAACATGCTCTGGTTTCCGTTTGAGTGTTTTATATAAGGGTCCAGTTATTTTATTATATTTATCCAATCCATAAATATTAACACTTATATTAGAATTATTTTTTTCAAATCTTTTAATGTCATTGAAACTTGGGGGAAACGACATACCTGAAATTTCAAATATTTCAGAGTAATGAGGATATGAAGAAACTCTATTCGGGTTTTGCTTTGCAGGATACATATGAGCGACAATACTCCAAAGAAAACAAAATTCATCATCGTTTTTAATATTAAGGCAAGCTTTAGTGTTTTGTATTTTTTTCGGAAGAGGTAAGTATGAACCTGCTTTTAACGGGCTGAATTTAGCAACATTCATTTCTAGGTGACTTATCGATTCAATTGTCCAACCTGATTCAGATTGATCAAATTCTATACATTTACATGATAGAAGATTTGATAGTTCATTATACAACTCTGATAAATCTGTATTTTGAAATACCAAAGAATATTTTGTGTTAAACGATTTCAAAGCTTCAGTGTCATTCTTTGGAAGTTTATATGTAATAAAAAGTTCTAAATTCATTTTTAGCGATCCGTGCTTCTTTCTTAATTTTTCGATAAGGGAGCATACTATTGGAGACGCCTCTGATAAAAACTGTTCTGGCAAAAGATAGTTCGCCAATGGATTTATTTTGTAACTAACTATTCGATTTTTGAATGCAGAAGCTATAATATAAACGTTGCTAAATTCAGTTCGTAATAAACAGTTTGTTTTATGGAGACTACTTCTTTTATGAGATGAAAAGCGAGTAACTTTAACTTGACAATCATTACAAAAGTTCATTTTTTATAAGAACAGAAACTAAAAAATTATAACCACTTGTAAATGATGAAAAGCGGAAAATCTAGAGATAGAAAATCAAGATTATTAAGATAGTCAAACCAATCAGATTTATTTATATGTGCAATAGTATAATCTCTTTATGTTGTTGTAAGTAAGTTCAGCCAAGTAATATAAAAATGAAAATATACTTATATGAAATTGATTATAATATACGAATATGCATAATACATTTTGATTATAAGTACAAGGTAGTGCAAATGCTGATAATATAAAAGACGACTGCCTGTATTTACTCCCTATCCCTATCTCTTCAAATATTGATGCTCGAAGGATAAAGTATTGGGCGAATTGCTTTGAATTGCTCCTTGCTGTCTGCCACTAATTTATTCAGAGAGCGCCACATGGGGTTTTCTGCATTAAGGGCAGTCTTAAACTGCACCAATGCATACTTACTCCGCTCTAAGTCGCTGCAGTGACGATGTTCTATGTCGCGAGTATTGAACACCCGGAACTCGACATAGAATTCTCCTCGGCGGGTTGGATCGGACTGATAGGAATTACCGTTACCAGTACGACGGATGAAGAAGTTTTTCAGGGCAGATGCGCGCACTGGTTCCGATTCGTCCTGAAATGTAAAAAAACATTTTATTATTAACTATTGTAATCACCTACGTGAGTCTAGTTATAAACAGTACACAGCAAGAGGATAAACACTTTCTGACGGGAATTTCCTAATATATACAGGGTGTTAATTTGATTGCGTACCATAGCTCAGGGGCGGGATCAGTATCAGTAACTGAACAACTTTTCCCAAGGAACATAGGTCGAAATACGAAAAACCAAATTTGACCTTCCATACAAAATGCGCTATCTGCTGATGCAGTTTCTACGGGAGGCGTAAAATTGATTTTCGTATTTCGACCTATGTTCCTTAGGAAAAGTTTTTTTCAGTTACTATGATACTGATCCCGTCCTGAGCTATGACACACAATCAAATTAACACTCTGTATAAAAACTAACCCTACCTGCTATTCTGCTCGTGGTGGTCCCCTTTATTACTTAATAAAGGGGAGAGTTTTGCCCAGCAGTGGGACACACTACTGGATATTGAAAATACGAATATTAAGAAGAAACAAAAAAAATCATGATATCAGGAGAGTGAGCTACTTGTAGAATTACAAAACAAAAATGAAGTCATTGGCGCAAGTCTAAATAAAAATACTCAAAACTACTTAAAAAACGTAATGCATGTACTTACATCAGAATCCGGGAATTGCTGAATTCTTTTTCTCTTCTTAGAGGGCTGCGCGCTAGTTATTTCTTCATCGGATTCAGAATCAGGGCATAGTAATGGCGCATCAAATATCGTCGGAGGATGCAAAGCAGCCTGAGATTTTTTGGGCCTTCCGGTGCTTGGTTTCTTGACTTTAGGGGTAGTCACCTTTTTCTTTTGAGTAGTAGGCGGCTCTACCTCCTCATTGTCTGACACGAAAGGGTTGGAAAACCTGAAAACAAATAAAAAAATGAATAAAAATATGTAATTATGTACGGTCGAGCGCACGTCACTAGAAAGTTTTTCAACTCTATTACCATACCATAACATCTAAAACTGTTTCTACTGACGTGCTGCTGAGTATATCTAGTTTTTGAAAATTAAAGCATGAAATAATATAAAGAAATTATATTTAGGATACGTACATACTTTCGGATTATCTCTTCAATTTCACTTAAAAAATCAAGAACCTGTAAGAGGTCTGTGCAACTTGACGGCGGAGAAAATAATGATAATTTATTGGCAACTGCACTAATTCAAAAGTCATAAATTCATCACAGCTTACTTACCCATCTAGTCCTTTTGACACAAATACATTAGGTTTATATTTGTTTATCGTTAAATCGCATAACCAAAACTTCACCTATAAGGAGAACAGCTGTAATAAGATACGAAAAACGTAAAAGGATTGACTATGTACTCGCATCGCATCGCGGCTGACCTGGCGGCGCAGTTGGTAGTGAGCTACCCTTCCGCATCGTAAGTTCGATCCTCGACTAGGGCAAAAACATTTGTGTGATGGTGGGCATGGGTGCTTTTTCTAAGTCTGGATGATATTTTAACAATAAAAGATACATTCGACTTTCTATACAAATGATTCAATTAACTTACATAGCATTGCATGAAAAACAAAATCTTTTCTGTCCCATATTCCTTGAGAAAAGTTATCCAGTTTCATGAGTACCTAAGTATTCGCATTATAAATAAAATTATAACATATTTATTTTACGCTCTGTCACCAGCTCAACAGCGCCACCTATATTTTCAACAACGTACTTTTAACATGATGAATCTAGTCGGTCCGAATCAATCGCGCTGCAAACCTCTAATCCAATAATAGATGAACCGCAAAGTTTTAGGTCGAATTCGTAAGGTGGCGTTACTTGCGCACATTTTATTCGTAAAACTTACTGATCTATACTTATTGATTGAATATGTATACATAAATTTCAGATTTTTATATAGATAACATATAGGGTGACTTTTAATTAGTTCTTGATAGAAAAAGGTATGAATGTACTCATGATACTGAACAACTTTCCCCAAGGAACATAGGTCGAAATACGAAAATCAAATTTTGACCTCCCATAGAAACTGCATCAGCTGATAGCGCATTTTGTATGGGAGGACAAATTTGGTTTTTTGTATTTCGACCTATGTTCCTTGGGAAAAGTTGTTTAGTATCATGAGTACATGCATATATTTTGCTATCAAGAACTAATTAAAAGTATATTAAACTACGAAATTTTCAACTTTCTCTACAAATGATTTATTTGACTAACGTACTATTGAATGGAAAATAAAATCCTTTTGCCCCATATTCCTTGAGAAAAGTTGTCCAGTTTCATGAATACCGACTTCACCCCTCCTCGTTAAGTGTTATACATTGCCGTTTGATAAAAATATATAATACTTATTTTAAAACAGCGCCTCCTACATTTTCAACAACGTACTTTTAATATGACGAATCTAACTGATCTGAACCGGTCACCACAACACCACGCAAGCAATGAACGATGCATACCTGTAATCCAATCGATGAGCTGTAAAGTTTCATACCTAATTTGTAAGGTGGCGTTACGGGTGCACATTTTATTCGTAAAACTTTTTAAATCTAAACTTACTGATTGAATATTTATACATAAATTTCAGACTTTTATTTTTATAACATGTATTCAAATAAGGTTTTTTTTAAAAAATACTGCTTACGTCGGCGTGTTTTGTTTACAGAGATAATAATTGAAGTCCTAAAACACGCAAGCACTGTTTTGCCTACTGGAAGTATATAAGTCAAATGATATTAATTAGTATTGACCGATCTTACTGAGATGCAATACATGGACTTGCCCAGACCTGTAGCGCAGATCGATTAGATTTGGTCAAGTGTTAGTCTTGGAATGTTGTAGGAGTTGGGCCCTCCGAAAGCATTTCCTGGCGAAGCACGAATTCTTAACGTCTTAAACCAAATAACGTCTTAAACCAAATAACGTCTTAAACCAAATAACGTCTTAAACCAAATAACGTCTTAAACTGAAACAGCAACCATGTCCCAAGTGGTGTGCCTAGTTCTTAAGTTCAAAAATCTTAAAATATTAACTAACAAAGGCACACCACATTAAGAGGGTTTTGCATTTTTTCTTTTTTTCAGATAGGTATCCGCCTAAAGTAAGAAAACTTTTTTGAGTCCGATCAAATTTTAATAATACCAAAACACCAAAGATCCTGTTTAAAATGTGAAATGAGATTAATTCTAACAACGGAGTAAAATTGATGGGTTCTGAATAACGAAACCGAGCAAAGCGAGGTGAAGTGATGCAGAACCCTCAATTTTACACTACTCATGAGCAGAATCACTGGGCTTCGGGTGCGAAACCACTACAAATTCACGCTGTATATATATATGTTTGTAATCGGTTTCTCGAAAACGGCTCTAACGATTTCGATGAAATTTTGTATACAGGGGTTTTTGGGGGCAAAAAATCGATCTAGCTAGGTCTCATGTCTGGGAAGATTCGTTTTTACCGTCTTTTTTAATATTTCTTAGCGCGTTTTAGTGCTTTCAAAAAACTTACAGCGCCATCTGTTGTTGAGTAGCATAGCTTGCTCACACGATGATATTTTCAGGTTGAGGCGGCTATTATAGAGCGAAGCTCGGTCCACCAGGTACTGAAAGTGATTTATGAATGAAATGTGGCCCTCTAAAAATCTAAAGAAAAAGTCCGCGATAGTATACGCGAATCTTTTAAGAATAACACACTGACAACAACAGCTTTCGTGGTCTAGTGAATGGTTAGAGCGTTTGGATCTTGATCCAGACGTTCTGGAGTTCGATTCACAGTGGGTCCACTGTGAAACAAAAATCACTTTGGGAGGTAACCTCTTTGGTTAGGACATTGCAGGTTGATTCACCTGATTGTCCGAAAAATAAGATGATTCTGTGCTTCGGAAGGTACATTAAGCCGTCAGCTACTATTTACGTGGACGTGAAATACCATCATCCCCTAGGGATAGGGTTTAGGGTGCCATCGGGTTGAAATGTCTAAATATCAGTGTATCAGTTGGGGTAGGGATAGGGATAGGAGTATGGATAAGGGTAGGGATGGGATAAGGATAAGATAAGGAAGAGGATAAAGGATAAGATAAGGAAGAAGGACCTGATAGTGGTATAGACAACTTTTTATCGCGAGGAAATTCCCACGGGAACACACGCTATGATATAAAGTATGACAACCACGCGAGCGAAGCCACGGGCAACAGCTAGTAATTTATAAAAGTCCTTCAAGTTGTTTTTTGATCTATAGCAGTTGAAAGTATATTTTGAATTGCAGCATTTTTGCAGATTTTATAAAAATTTGTTCAACTAAGTGTCAGGTAGGTATAGATATTTGTAAAAATAAGGAATTAAAAAATAAATACTAACTTCGGCTTGGCGATGGTGCTGGTGCTTGTCCCGAAATGCTGGGCACTGGAGATGAAGGAGTATAATTATTTCACTCCCTACAAACTCCACCCTATAAATAAAATATGGATAGTTTTCAAATCAAATCAAATATCTTTATTTGCGTGAAACATGGTAAGAGGGTCTTATTACATAGTTTCCAGCATGCTCTACCTATAGACTAAGGCGTGCAAATATGGTACATTTAGGACTAAATTACAATAACTAGATTAAGATACTAATATAAAAACAAGACTAGATTAGGATTGTGGAATAATAATTACATGCATGTCATAATATTAGAATAATGTCAATAAAAATTAATTTCAGGATAATAATAAAATAATTTACAGCACAATAATCGACTCATTCAAATATTCATTGATGTCATAATAACATTTGTCCCTAAAGAAATTCCGTACCTTTTTTTTTAAAAGTAAAGTAGTCAGTTGCTTGAAAATATTTGGCAGATGGTTGTAAATTTTTACGGCCATACAATAAACATTTCGTGTAAAGACCGTTAGCTTTTGCTTTTGCACGCAAAGAGTATATTTGTATTGTGATCTTACATTATTCCCATCTTTAAATTTCTGGAATAAATATAAATGTTTGTGCACAAATACGCACACCTCAAACATATAAAGGCTTGGAAGAGGGAGAATATTTTTTTTCTTAAAAACAGGTTTACAGCTGTCTAAAGACCCCATTCCATACACTGCTCGCAGACATTTTTTTTGCACTCTAAAAGCCCGAATAGCCTCAACCGAATTTCCCCATAAAATTATTCCATACCTTAGTCTAGATGAGACCAAGCCATGGTAGGCTGTAAGTGATGCAGCCTCCGAAGCTATAAGCCTTAGCCTGTTTAAGACATACACATATATGTCGAGCTTTGTACATAGACAATTAATGTGTGCTTTCCAGTTGCAATGTTTATCAATTGTTAAACCCAAAAATGTCGCTTCATTCACTATGTCAATATTTGAATTATTACTTTTTATGTCCAGATTATAAGATTTACTATTGTATGTTTGGAACTCGATAATTTTTGTCTTTGAAATATTAATATTTAGATTATTTTTACCTAACCAATCCATGATATTGGTCAGAGTTTTGTTTGCCTCAGTCTCAAGGATGGACTTGCTTCTACCTTTAACAACAAGAGTTGTGTCGTCTGCAAAAAGAATGCAATTATGGTTAGTTGCACTAGGGAGATCATTTATGTAGAGCAGAAAAAGCAAGGGGCCCAGGACACTACCTTGGGGTACTCCGCAAGCATTTAGTCGAAAAGAAGACCTGTGTGTCAGCTTCATATGCCTATTACCAATTTTATTAATATTCGTGATCTCTACACACTGTTGTCTGCCCTGAAGGTAGTTTTCAATCCAATTATTTGCTGTACCTCGTATTCCGCAGTCATTTAATTTTTGTAATAATATCTTATGCGAGACGAAATCAAATGCCTTGCTAAGGTCAAGGAATATTGATAGAACACGTGAACCTTCATTCATGCTTTCAGTCACTAACTTCATCAGTGAAAAACATGCTAAGGTTGTTGAGCTGTTTTTTCTGAACCCGAATTGTTGTGTGCTAAGGATATTATGAGAAGTCAGGAAAGAATATAATCTAGAATGCATCACTCTTTCGAACACTTTCGCCAGCACAGGTATTAACGTTATCGGCCTGTAATTATTCATGTCCATCGTACTCCCTCGCTTATAAATGGGCTTGACTATGGAGTATTTTAGACGACATGGAAAAATTCCTTCAGAAATAGATAGATTTATTATATGGCAAAGTGGGTTAGACAAATAATCAGCGCAATCCTTCAATATTCGTGTGTTAAGGCCATCATATCCAGTAGAGTTTGAGTTAAGTAGTGATTTAATTAGTTTTTTTACTTCAGTAGGATCAACAGGATTTAAAAATATTGTATTACTGAGTCTATTAGCTTCAACGGAAGTTTTTGGAGAGTAGTGGTTATGATTGTTGGGCGAACCTGTGATTTCTATAAAAAAATTGTTAAACAATTCGGATATCTCCTTAGGACAATTAATGTTCGTGCTGCTATTAGGTAAAGTGATAGATTTTATATATGTGTTTTTATTTACATCATTTACATTTGAATTTATTATCTGCCAAGAAGTTCTAGCTTTATTTTCAGCATTGTTTATAAATTTTGTAGCACAAATTTTTTGAGCAGTCGATACACATTTTTTAATAATTACGCATAACTATAATACAATGATTTGTGTTTTGATTTGCCACTATTCGCCATTCTGTAATTAAAATAAAGATTTCTTTTAATTATACAGCACCTACGAATGCCTTTCGTGAGTCCTCTGTTTTTAATAGGTTTGTTGACTTTTTTTATGACAATAATCGGAAAACAGAGATCATAAAACAAAGTTAAGTGGTCATGCAGTATATCAAAGGCAATTTCGGTGCTACTCTGTGCATGAATATCACTAAAAGACAAGGCTGCTATACATTCTTGAAATTTTCTTATATTTTGTTTACTAAAGTCCCTCCTCTGTTCGAACCAGAATGAAACCTTTTCGACAGAAAGTTTATGTTGTACATCAAACGAGAGAGATTGTGAGGTCTCATGATCCGACAGACCCATATGATGGACTTTAGGATTTACATCCTGGATATTACTAGCTATTAAATCTATACAGGAATTTACTCTAGTAGGCTGTAAAATGTGATTTCTGAGGTTATTGTTTGTCAAAATTGAAGTGAGGGAATCAACATATTCTTTTAACTTAGTATCTAGTAAATTAATATTCCAATCACCGCATAATATAATATGTTTTTTCCGAAATCTTCTGTTTAGATTTTCTAATAGTTTCTCCAGGTAATGTAAAAATGTATTAATACAGTCTCTATGCGTTGCAGTTTTAGATTTGGTTCTGTAAATACAGATAACCAAGAGATTAATATTCATTACTTCCGTTATACAGTATTCGAAAATGAAAGGAAGTGGTTGTATTGGTGAATTAATAACCTTAAAGTCATAGTCTTTAGAGACTAGAATGCAAGAGCCCCCCCTCCGTTGATCTTCTCTGCAAAATGACGATGCAAGTTTATAATTGTTTATTATTAAATTTGGTTCAGATCCACGTTTTTAGAATGTTTCTGTTTGGCAAAGAATATCAATTTTAGTTTTAAGTTTTGCTTCCCATTCCTCTAAAGTGATTTCTAAGAATTCTCTTTTATTTAATATACCTTGTATGTTTTGGTGCAATAAAGTAACAGTCTTATTGCATGCATTAGGGACGAAAAAAATTAGTTTGAGAGATATTTCCTACTGGAGTCTTATTTTGGGTTATTATTGAAAAAAAATCGGTAATTTTTCTCGGTAATCGGCTCATTTTGGGAATTTATTATTTGTGGTGTTGGCGTTTTATGGAGCCGTTGAGCGATTTTTTTTGGGCCTAAAAATTGATTTTCATAATTCGTTTGGGTCGATACAGAAGTTACATTTGAGTGACCATAGCTCGATTTGAGAGTTTTTACAAAGCAGGTTTTGTTCCTATAATTGAGCGATATAATACCACAGACTATAGCCCGGCAAGTACTGATTTTATCCAATAATCTATTATACATACTCAATTGAAATGCCATTACATTACTGTACTTGCAGCTTACAGATTATATCAAATTGTTTAATTTTATTTCATTTAAATATTTATTTTTATGAATACTTCCAATTAACACATTAGTATTAGTTAAACGATTCAAATAATGATGCAAACAATTTTGTAGCTCCATTGGATTTGCATCATTATTCCCTGCCATAATAATAACATAATCAGACTTAGTGAAGCCTTTGCATAACGAGCTACTGTTTTTCAATACATGTTCCATATTAGCATTTGGTTTAATTATTGATGTGATACAATAGTCATTTTCACAGAACCTACACAGCAAGTCTCTTAAGCGCGTTCCTGTTTCATCAGTTAGCAAAAGTATTTTATTCTTCTTATTTGGTTCGATTTTCTTCATCTGTGGTGGAATTTCTGGAGATTTTGGTACAGATTCAAATTGCCTCGAAATTGAAGATTTTTCAGTAGTCGAAGACGAGTTATTTGTACTACAAATACCGGATTTTTTAATAGTTTTACTACTAATACTGACTTGTTTTATACCTTGTAACCTCTTCTCGACTTGTCTGACACCCAAATCCGCATGACACTTGTTTTTTTCCAAATCTGTTTGTGTAAAATCTAGCGTTCTTCTGTTCAAACTCTTTCTTTTTTTTGTAGACAAAGAATACCGAGAAGAAGGAGTTTTATCCGTATTTTTGCAGATACTCGTTAAGTATCTAATTTTTAATTCACAATCAGATAGGGTT
Source organism: Athrips mouffetella (assembly GCA_947532105.1). Lineage (NCBI taxonomy): Eukaryota > Metazoa > Arthropoda > Insecta > Lepidoptera > Gelechiidae > Athrips > Athrips mouffetella. The sequence continues at coordinate 25,846,599 of OX383974.1, read as the reverse complement.
TTTTTTTAATGAAAAGTTTTCCATTAGAACGTTTTCTATCTCGTTTTCAACTGACAATATTTTTTGTTGTAATAATTCGTTTTGTTGTTCCAATTCATTCACATAACTTTGAGAGCAAGCATCAATCTCAGGACAGCTTCTATTGTGGGTTACCTCATCCTCATCAATACAAGTGTCCCCGTCTTCTAACAAGGAGTTGAAAGAATTATCTGTCGATACATTTACCACATATTTTTTCCGTAGCGTGACACTATCTACCGGTGAATCGGATCGTTTCTGGAAGTTATTCCAGCAAGTATTGCACTTCCATCTGTCTTTATTTTCAATCGTCATAAGATAAAATCTTTTCTCTGAAACGTTAGTGCATTCTAAGTGATATATATCTTTGCAGCTGCTACAAGTAAGAAACTGCCTTGTCAATACAGGGTTTTCACATTCTTTGCATTGTAAAGTCATATTGAGCTATATCAAACACGCCCTCTGATGGTAGATCCTATATCCTCCAAAGGAAATTATCTAAGATCGAAATCCACGACCTAAATAAGTGTAACTCTTCTGTTAAGTAAGTTCCGCTACTCAACAACAGATTACTCTGTAGGCACTTGTTTCTATTAAATGTCACAATGGATGTAGGTATTTCGTTTAAAAAATGTTTTCGTCAACTGCAGGATTGAACTCACGGTCCAGACTTAATTTTTCTAAAAAGCAAACGTTAAATCCACTAAACCACACTGCCTCGTAGATGTATTGTTAAAATATGCTGTCTTAATCAACTGTATCTAGGTATGTAGCGTATAATGTTGATGATAAATTTTCTCTTTATGCAGTCATAATACATCTACCCACATGTAAATAATTAGTTCAACGGATAAAGTATTATCTTGTTTTTAAAATTGCTTCTCAATAACTGTATTATAACATCATTTCAATATATAGTTTTACTCACAGTCATTGTACTTGTATTCTTGTAAAGTATTATCACGTTTCGAGATTGCTCTCCAGATCACTATCACATTATTTTATATCACAATTATTTCTTACAGCACATAATATATTTTTGAGATAACATTAACACACAATATTTGCATAAGGTACAACACAGTTTTAGTATTTGGCAGTCACTATAACGTTTTTAAGTATTAAAAAATTAAAATAATAACGGAGCTAGTGTTTACTGTGACTGGTGGCGCCACCATAGATGTTATATCCACCATAGATGTTATATCAATTTAATTATGATTCTTTATTATACCTACCTACATAATTAGATTATATTGTTGATACTTACTCCAGTAATTGTGGATTTACTGGTCCTTCTCTTTGCGTGTGGTTATCCTAAAATTAAATTACAATTTGAAAAAACAAATTCTTGAGAATGTAGTATAAAAAATATGATACAAAATCTGGGGGAATTGCGCGACGTGCAACGCGAATGTACATCAAGGTTTCACTTTTCTCGCTCTAGGTATGATCTTGAAATAGGTAGGTGGCACAAACCTTGCCCCACTATTTTGGTGAACGGGCAGGCCCTTCAGGGTTTAAGGTGTTGGCACAATCTCGCCATAGCCTCGCAGATAGGGCCCGGGCCACTTTAGAGCGCAAGCGCCCCAGAGCTAGATCCCTGTTCCGCTCCATAAAATCCAATAAGAGCTCCAGCTGGCGGACGGTGGTGACTCTTCGCATATGTCTTCCATATCTTAAAGGCGTACATAGTACGTACTCGTATTATTAAACATCTTTCCCCTAAGATATAAATGTTGTCCAGCCTATGTCAGTCAAACTCTAACCTTCGGGGTTTAAGTTGTTGGCACAATCTCGCCATAGCCTTGCAGATAGGGCCCGAGCCTCTTTAGAGCGCAAGCGCTCCAGAGCTAGATCCCTGTTCCCCTCCATAAAATCCAACAAGAGCTCCAGCTGGCGGACGGTGGTGACTCTTCGCATGTGTCTTCCATATCTTAAAGGCGTACATAGTACGTATTATTAAATATCTTTCCCCTAAGATATAAATGTTGTCCAGCCTATGTCAGTCAAACTCTAACCTTCGGGGTTTAAGTTGTTGGCACAATCTCGCCATAGCCTTGCAGATAGGGCCCGAGCCTCTTTAGAGCGCAAGCGCTCCAGAGCTAGATCCCTGTTCCCCTCCATAAAATCCAACAAGAGCTCCAGCTGGCGGACGGTGGTGACTCTTCGCATATTTCTTCCATATATTAAAGGCGTACGTAGTACGTATTATTAAACATCTTTCCCCTAAGATATAAATGTTGTCCAGCCTATGTCAGTCAAACGCTAACCACAAATGTATAGGCAAATAATAATGAAAGAGTATCAATGGACAGAGGTTTCTGAGATCTAAACTTAAGTTCACAAACTTAACGTACCACCTACCTGTATAATTTTGGTTTTTGACCAAATCTTCAACTTTTATTTAATGGCAATCTTTCTGGTGACTATCACAATCACAACTTTTATTTTGTCGCGCTTTTGTGATATGAATGACAGCGAATAAAAAAAAACTTAGTAACAGGTCAACACTATAATACTAGTGTTACATCTTTATAAGTTTTGATCGCGCTTTTATTTAAGTTTTGTAGACCATGGTTGATTAAGGCGATACCAAAATCCTGCTCGATAGAACTAGAACTGGATTAAAGTTGCTATTGCAACGGAGATGTTCAGCAAACGAATTGTTGACGTTGAAAATAAGGCGATTGGTCTCCTGTTCAGGCCTGATTTCTTGTGCATTCCGTACTTTTATTGATAGTGACATTGATGCGAAAGTGGTTACTTTGTCTTTGCGCTTTAGTTTGAGCTTAGAAAAGCTCTTGTAATTTATATTTTTCATAGCCTTTACAACAATCTCCACGGCCTGGTAGCAATTTATAGAGTCAGCAATATGCCGGTTGAAAGAGATACCATAGCTCTGTCGGTGGCCTTGGAGAGAAAGGAGGATGAGCTTCCAGCCATTCAGAAAATATGCTTCCATCCATTCAAAATAATTCCAAAGAATCACACATTGGTACACAGCGGGGAATAGCAGACACTCATGTCCAGCAAGACCGATCGTTTTCAAATTCATTCAGTTACTGAATGAGCGAGTCGGTCGGGGTACGCGGGGTGCGGGCTACAGCGCAGGCATAGACAGAGCTTCTGACTTGTCAGATGTTCAAAAACTATATTATCTGAGGACAAATTTGGATGTTGAGACTATAGATATTACAGTAAATTTACCGCTGGTGTCTTCAAGCTATAAAGAAGCCTTGGCCCTGTTAAAATCTAAATATTACAATAAAAAAGTAGTTACAGAATACTCAAATGCTTTATTCCCAGTGTAACCAAATATACAGATCAAACACTGCGTACGTTTGTTTCAGATGTAAAACAGCAGATTTCAGCTCTCAAAATTTTAGAGCAACCAGTGGAAGAGTGAAGCATCAAGCTTATAATCATTTTAATGAAAAAGTTAGATCAGTGCACGGTTAAAGAGTTTAACATGGACAGAAAGTCTGATTTACCGAAGATTTCAGATTTTCTTTCTTTTTTAGAAAAGAAAACTTAGGCATAAGAGTCTTGTGTTTCCAAAACTACTGATGTTATCCGTCCAAAAAAGACTGCTGCTAACCCATCCATTTTAAAGGATCTGCAGACTGGTTCGTTCTGTAGGTCGAATCATTCATAAATATGCAAAGTTTAAGCTATTAGCAATACATGACAAAAATAATTACATAACCAATTAATAGAAGAGTAAATATAAGTCTCAACCAGTTTCGGAAACACTGATGTTTTCCAAAAATGCGTGGACTTCTCCAAAAGATCCGTACAATAGTTTTCATCATAATCTTCTTCGAATATGTCTACCGTCTTATTGCTTTCAAACTTTCATTAGCTACACAAAACAATCCCTTGACTTTATTGCAAAAAAAACATTTGCAGCTGAACTTGAGCTTTAGATTTGCTTGCGAGTAAATTATTCTTCACTAAAATTTTCCTTTACTTTCTTTGTCGAGGGACATTTTATTTTTACTACGTATTCACTTGTCAATCCATCTGGAGAAGCACCTAAATGAGGCCAATCGGGTTTTAAATAAAACCACCATTTTCAAATACAATTTTCCTTATTTTGGCTACTTCTGCTCTGACATCGGATTCCAACCGTTTGCCTCTTTTCATAGCCAGTGTCTCTGGTTTAGAGGCACCAAATATTTGTTCAATCAAAGCCCCATCAGGAGTCTTGCAATTTGCAGGTTATTCTACACTAGAGTGGAGTGAGTTTTTTTTTTACATTTGGGATACGGCTGAGTGCGGAAACGGTGCCCTGTACTGATACAATCAGATTATATCAGGACAGCAAAGATGAATTTTGACTGGAAGTACGAGTACTGCCGCATGGCCATTGAAAATTTAATAAATCCTGAAAATAAGGGATTTTGGTAAATGTAATAAAACAGGTACTAAATATTGAGGAAATCGTATGTTTTATTAAATAATTGAACACTTTACATTATAGAGAGTGAAAAACAAACAAAAATAATAACATTTTCCATTAAAATTTAAAAAAAAAAATCACCTAACATTATTCATTGTGAGCTGCGACTGTGGCTACGAACTCTTTTTTTGTGTTGACGACCGGCATGATATTGCACGATTTTAACTTGTTTCGGATCCATCCTTCACGTTTATCTGGTCCACACACAGCAACACATGACTTAGTGACCAGCTTAATACATCTTTCAGTAGCTTGTGAGTGGCATGGCATTTTGCGAAATGTAGGCAGAATCTCCGTTTCAACTATTTTAATATTCCGAATAGCTCTATAAATGACATCGGTTTGTATCTGTTTGATCAGGGGAGGACAACAACAAAGATTCGTCCAGTGAAATATTTTGGTCTGGTAAGTACAGCGATTTAAATTTTTTTTCGAGGTGGTTAACAATAGGCGCAATTTTATGCAGTTTTTTGTCCTCTGTTGTCTGTAAGTCTGTCGGTACTAAGTAATTGTCTGTAAAATGAAGACATTTCTTTATTAGCAAAAATTTTTTATAAGGCATTATGGACTTAAAATCCCCCAATTTTAGGTACGGTTGACAAGGGTACCAGTATTCTCTTTCTACAGGGAGTGGTACAATGCTTTGCAGCATGAGGATGGTAAAATAGGTCCAAATGCCTTCTCTGGTGGTTTCTTCCCAAGCGTGCAGTCTGGAAAATTTTTTGAGCTCTTCCTTCGTTTTTAATGTCTCAGCGTAACTATTTGTCTCCTTGACGATGTGATCGATTATTGCGTCATCCCATATTTTCAAAAACACTTGAAGTGGTGTCAGGTCCGTCGTTGGAAACGTAGGTCCTGGTGTGCCTACAAAAGTTTCTCGCTGTCCACAAAAAGTGTTTGGGTCGTGGGACCAGTCGAATACGAGCATGTCTTCATTTGACACTAATTGTCGGAGAGCGATATCATCGACCCTGTCATTTTCTTGTAGTCGCTCATTAACTTCTGCCGGGAGAAAATCATTAATATCCGTCGCGAAATTGGTTGCATTTCTGTTATTAAGGGAGATATTGACTAGTGGCTCGTCGATATCTTCGTCAACATCGCTACCAGGATTTTCGCCAATCGAAGCTTCCCATTGCGCAATTTGCGCGTCAATATTGTCGTCGAATAGAGACAATCTTAAAATGAAAAGAAGAACATTTTTAAATGATAGAATATGCAGTGTTTGAAAAGAACTTTAAAAACTGTTTGTTTTTTGTCACGATATCAATGTACTTACTGTGGAGACTGACGTTCCTCTTCTGCTCTAGAAGACAAAGAATCGACGATTGATGGCGGACGAGAGCCCGATGCACTTGAAAGTAAGAAAAAATAAATAAAAATAAAATTAAATAAAGTTTATTTTGTGTGATAATGATAACCAACTTACAAATACAGTCAATTGTCTTGATTTGACCTTGACTTGTACGCGCTAAAGA